>CM073772.1:44756411-46147815 GCA_037158775.1 Hetaerina titia | reverse complement strand
GTTTTGTGAAGCACCTTATCAATTTGCTCAAAATTTACGTAATATGGGCATATATATATATATATATATATATATATATATATATTTATATATATATATATATATATATATATATATTTATATATATATATATTTATATATATTTATTTATTTATTTATATATATGTATATATAAATATAAATATATATATATATATATATATATGTGCCCATATTACGTAAATTTTGAGCAAATTGATAAGGTGCTTCACAAAACGCCAGTCTTAGGCACTTTACTTATTTATAGGCAAGTATACGGAAACTGAAACCTTATTTATAAAAATAATTAACACAATTTCAGACAGAACATGGTGGAATTCCTTCATGACAAGACAAATGAGAACACGGTTTTTCGTCATCTGATGACGACGGTCGGGCCGTCGAAACGTCAATACATACTGTGAGTGTCCTTCCTTTATTTTTCTGTGCGTTGAATATTTTGTATCCGTGTGTTTGTGTATTTGTGCGTCAACTTCAAAGATATATATATATATATATATATATATATATATATATATATATATATATATACACATATACATATATATATACACACACATACATACACTCATACCAAAACTTATTTGCGTTGCGCATCATTTATTTTTGCCTATGCTTTGATTCTCTACAGTATGTGAAACATGATATTTGGGAACAAAACTTGTTTCCATCATTCTACAATATGAGAACCTTCAATTATGACTACAAAGATCATTTCATGAAAAAATCTATTTAATTTAAACGATAGTGAAGAATAGCCAAATTGAAATAGCAGGGCCGTTTTCAAATGAACAGTTTCACCCATGGTTCCTTTTCCGAAAATTTAACTAATCTGAATTTACCTGCCAGTTAGGAATACCCAAGAGTTAATTGCAAAGCAAGCCTCGATTTTGGGCTAAAACTCCCGATTCTCAAAACTTGATCGGGAAACCCACGGCCAATAAAATACCTCAACACAAAGAAATTATCAAAGTTCGCTCGCCAATTTCTACTTAATCAAATCTACTTATTTAATCATTCAACGGCAGGCTTCCCTTAATTTAATTTCTCTGGCCTAAGTTGGGGAATATCCTATGAAAAGACTTATATCGTCTGAAGATGCGGAGCTAAAGTAAAAGTTTCATTCGGATTCCGGTAATCAACCGCGTATTTCCTCAACTCATGAATCATGGGATTAAAAATTCTCACGATTGCTCTCCGATTAGTTTTTACTCTTATTTCCATTATAAGACAATTACTATGTATATATATTCCACAATAAGCAACCGGGACCTTGATTAGGCTAGAAGTGAGTGAACTCAATTCTAATTGCACATTAGGTACACGAACCTCACATATTCAGAGTAAAATGGCCAGATGCAGGGCAACTATTCGGTTTTCCACGGGATTCTAGCAACCAGAAATCGCATTGGTGATATCATAGTAGTTATATTATAGAGAATGCGACAGAGAGCTGAGGTTATTTCCAGCATTAAGAAGACTTGGGTAGTTTTGTAAAGGTAACATTGTCAAGGAACGGGTGGAGAAGAACCAGGTGCCGGTATTAACCTACTATTAACGAAAGACGCAAAGGAGTCTACAGTCAGTATTTTAATCCCATTCGACGGTAGGTCTGCTCACTTGAAGTGCTCTTTACATGGCACCCGAGTAGGGATCGTGATATCAATGAAAAATCTTGCTAGCATCAAAATTCGTGCCTTGACCCTCAGAGTGGGAAGCCAGTACCATTATTAATTTGAACCTGAAAGTCTCAGGTCAGTAATGGAAAGCTCTTTTTACTCGACCAAGATGTCCGCAGTATATTACGAAATCGCCGAGCTCATAAAACACGTCTAACCTTAGTGGCTGTCACAGACAAAGTCCACAACTAAAACTGCTGTAAGTTTTATCATACTTCAGGGGCATGTACACCAACATAATAAAAAAAATTTTAACAATCGGACTCTCCAAGCCCGCGAAATGAAAAAATTCCCGTAATGTACCTCGTATGTATGGAAAGATAACAAATTACAGGAAAAAATCTTTTAAACTGACATTAAAATATATAATTTCTTCAAGTGCATGTGTCCTGCTTTACAATACGCACAGATAGCTTAGGTAATTTTGATGATATATTGTCTGTAATCTTTAAAAAAGGATGCCATTTAATCCATCACAAATTCCCCGTTATTCCACGCACGGAATCACAGAGAATATTTTGGTTTATTTGATGTATAGAAGCACCGTACATTCATTGCTCACTTTACTCCCAAGCATTCAATTTTACTGCCTTGGATAATTAACTCGTAGGTCGTAAAACTATTACTTTAATGCCAGAGACATTTTATCATGAAATCTATATCGCCCAAATAACTGCGATAACCGAACTTGTAGCTGAGATGGATTAAACGTAGTCGAGTGAATTTTAAGTAGATCACTCTAATATGACTATCGTTTGCTATTCACACGAGAAAAGTAGTAAAAAGTAACCTTAAACTTAGGTAAATTGAATTGATATCACTATGCGCAATTTTTAATAATAAGCTTACACATTTCTGTGCACATCAAAAAGCGGCGAATAATGGCTGATAATTTTAAGTGCCCAATGCAAAATCATTCATTATCAATAAATTGTATGTCTTAGCAATTTTTTGGTTGATTTCAACCAATGACCTTAAAGGTTTTGATTTCTATAAGAAAACTATCAAGATTAATGTATATATATATATATATATATATATATATATATATATATATATATATATATATATATATATATATATATATATAATGTAAATTCACTAATAGTCATAACAAACACAGAAACTAAAACATATAAAAGAGGGACTCACCGGTTCTCGAATTTTCGGTGGTGCAACCACCTTTCTCAAGAGGAATTAGGAACAGAACTCAGTTCTGCTCCTAATTCCTCTTGAGAAAGGTGGTTGCACCACCGAAAATTCGAGAACCGGTGAGTCCCTCTTTTATATGTTTTAGTTTCTGTGTTTGTTATGACTATTAGTGAATTTACATTATTGTGCACGTTCGTGGGTTTTCCAAGAAAGTGACTATATATATATATATATATATATATATATATATATATATATATATATATATATATGTAATGAATATTTTTATTCCAAAAGTTTAACCTAGCTATAATTTATTGAATTGACTAATGGATCCTAAGAATTCAAAAAAGAAAAAAGACATTTATTTCGCACTTACTTATCCAGTTCTATGTCTCTGAACTCCCAATTTAAATATCGGTAAAGTGCTTTCTATGTTTGCGACATGAAAAGCCAATGAGCAATGCTGAAATTTCTAGTCACATCGGTTTACGAGTGGGGTTTTAACAACGCCTTTCCGCGTGCGGTACAAGGACAAACAGAATGATTTTTTTTTTACTTTCCACAGGCTGGAGGTACAAAATAACTTTATTGCAGAGTGCTGACCAAAGCTCCCGTCTCTTTAAATGTTCTACCCACTCGAATTCTTTGTAGCCCCTTAATGCACATTTAAAAGATCGTTTGCGGTGGCTTCTTTAGACCCTCGAGACCGCGCGAACTAAAGGGATGCTGGTGCTGAGAGAGAGAGGGAGAAGAAAGAAAAGGGGATCCTACGTTACTCTATGGAAACGCCCATTCCTCCATCCCGAACCCTTCATCCCACTCTCGTATCCAGGAATACGCCTGACTCTCGACAACTTTCCTTACCCCTGCCAACTTCCGCCCAACTCTTGCGTGTCTATGGGCGCAAATACCCCTTTTATAACTGCTCCTAGACCACCACTGTTCTCGAAAGGACGCGCTCCTCTCTTTCCTCAAAGAGGCCACTTCCACTCCGCCTTGGTATGAATTTCTAGCGTCGCCTATGGTGACACTTGAAACCGACTGAACCATCTTTCTTAACGGGTTCCTAACGGTCTCCCCGGAATTTTAAGAGGCATAACGACCACCGTGGTTACAATGTTTATACTAATTACGCCTGCTACCCTCAGCCCTGCATCAGAAAAAGATCTAGAAAGTGGGTGGTGCTCCAACCAGCTTGGCATCAGCACGCGCGACACGGTCAAGGACTAATAAGGAAGGATGTGCTTCGCATAAGAAGTTCAACGTTTGCAAACAAGTTGTTTCGTCTGTTTTCCGAACCTCAATCGTGCGTGAAAGAATGTATGCAGTAATATAAATTTGAATTTACCATAAATACTTTGCCTTTACATCGACCTTTAGATGCAAAATTTTGATGATAGAATCCAAGAGTATACAGAGACACGTACTCATTGAAATTTGAAAAAGATGATATTTGAGTGATGAGAAAAATTTCTATAAGGTCGTATTCTGAAATTATTCCCATTATTAACATGTAAAAGTAACGGCATAGTTATGACTTTTAGTGCCACAAAATCTGCTATTGGTACTCCTCCCTGATCGTTGCAGTACAGTGTTGAAATCAAACAATTGCAGCAGTACCATATTTGCAATACTTGAAGCATTGAAATTATCGAAACATTGAAGTAATCAAACGTAATATGATTTGCGACTTGATAACTACCGTTAAGTGTAAAACTATATTTCATTCAGCCTTTATTACTTGAGGAGGTGCATACAACAGAAGTGCACAAGTTGAGATTCAAATTTATTCTCTGCAATTAACTTAGACGCACTAAATATTGAAGGAAAAAACTATTGTCAACTTCGGGACGTGACGGATAAAAAATATAAAAAATTAGTAAAAATTCAATATTTAACCTTTATGCGAGATCAACCTACACACGAGTATACAAATATGTCAATTCAATGATGACACCACCCTAACGTAACGAAATAGAATCGGACCTCTCACCAGCCCGTCCTGTCTAGGGGAATATTTCTATGAACGAGTTGACTAAAATTGGTTTGGTTAATTGAAATATTTAGAAAAGATCTGATAAATGACTAACATGTATAATAATTTCTAAACATGTGTTTTAAGTGTTAAACGGAATAAATCATCAGGCCTGTGGCAAAAATTAAAAAGTTTTGAAAGTAAAGAAACTAGTAGTCATAGTTATTTTATTCTTATATTGCAATTCCCTAGGGAAAAAACGTAGGACTGAAAGATAATAAAAAGGATTTTTCAAATATTTTCATTCCTGTTGGTTAATTCAGCCATCTAGATATTAATTTTAAACATCAAAACTACTTTTGGTGCAAGTCTACATAACTTTTATAACACTTACGTTATAATGATTTATTTCTTTCGGCCAAAAATTAATCCTTTGCTGGATTTCCTAAAATTGTAGTCGAAAGAAGCGCATGAAATTCTTTTATGGTTACGGGATGAGTCACTGAAAAAAGTTAGGAAGCTGCTGACCCAGTTACGTACACGGTTGGGAAGCATATATTTTTTTCGTAAAACTTCCTCTTCAATTTGCTAATGCAAAATTTCGATGCAGCAATTGTCCCACTCTGGTGTCAGAGATATACTAAAAAGAGCAGCATAGAATTATAACAGTCAATCCAACCAACTCACTCCACATTCCTCATTATTTACCTGATGCATGAAAGGCATAGAGGAAGCGATATATTGTAATGAAAATACCATATTTGAAAACCTAAGTGAAATAAACAAATTCATATGCCAACTGAATAAACTAAGCATATCTCAACCGAGAAAATATCCAACTAAATAAAGAGGGGAATCGTATCCGAGGTAAATATTTGAATAAAGAGGAATTCATTTCATCCCTATTTAAAGAGAAGTCTATAATTTTGGGTGTTTGAATCAATGCTCACTAAATAGAAACACCAAAATATACACCCAAGTTTTATTGGGATGAGATTCGAAAATTCATTTATTCGTACGTAATATATATTCATAATAGCGGTGTAAAGGAAGTCTAAAAAATTTGGAAATTAAAAATAGAACTTTGGAAAAAGAAGTAGTCGTAAAAATATTCATCACATTGATGACATTATTTCAGATAAAATAAAAACAAAGAGGAGTCGATCAAAACGGAATACATTTCTGTATGACGACGAATTACTAGACAAAAGAATGGCAGAGCGATGCATTAAGCTAATTCTCAAGACCCATTTTTACCAATATTGCTGATGGTTGAATTGCAACAGAGATTACCTGCACAAAAAAGAACCAGAGAAAGCAAACTTTCAAACTTCACTACCGAAGACAAAATAAATTACCATATTACTTCTCCGAACTGGGACTGAACTAAAACAAAAAAATATTTAAATGGTGGCGATAAATAATATAAGAAATATGCTATTCTAATGCGGTGGTCTAGCGGGTAGAGCGCTGGACTACTGACCAGAGGGTCCCGGGTTCGATTCCCGGGCAAGGCACTTTGGGCACCTGCAGCTCCACCCAAGCTAGTTGATTTTTCGGGTACCAGATCTTCCTGGGAAACGATAACCGGCACAGGGAAAGGAACTGGCCCCCCTACCCTGATGCGCGAATATTCACACGCCGTCGGGCTTGGTACACGGGTGAGCTCTGCCATCACCTACTAAACCGACCTTCGGGTTGATAACTGTGTTTATGGTTTATGGCTATTCTAATGCCAAAATTCCATTTTATATTGAATGTTAGGAAAAATTAGATTCCATAGTTGATAATTGACAGAAAAATATTATGATACCTTTCAAGAATTGAAGCATTCCTCCCGATAGCTAAGTCTACTTCGAGGAAACTTATGACTGTCCTCTATAATCAAAGACATATCTTCGGTGGCCGTTAAAAAGAGTACTGGAGACCACACTTCAACCAAGATTTACTGACCAATCTCCAAAGATATTTCAACAGAATATTGACTTTATACTCGCAGAAGACCTTGATATTCCACAAAGGATAACAGAGACACATAAGAATTTTTAGACGCACAAACCTCGCGGCAAAGTGTACTTTCAAATGAATCTTTAACAAAAAACGGAACTTTAAGCGTCAAATAGAGAAATCCACACTGAAAACCAATTAAAATGAGACAGAGTAAAAGCATCACAATAGCTTTCTTGGCTAATTTACTGCGACAAGATAAGAGAATGGAATGGAATCCACAGACGTTCACAGATTTTTGGATTTGATCCGATCAGGATTTATGAATTTTGGATCGCTTATCTTACACGGTAACAGCCATTTAAAAGGCGAAATATAAATGCATCTTAGATGTGTTATGCAATACTTTTGTATAGGAAATATGGCAATAAATAAATAAATAATTTTCATTGTAAAACGGAGAATAGAGAAAAGATATCCACTGTTGTTGACGTATACAGCATACACACAAAAGATGCAACGAATAAAATGAAGCTGGAGTGCAGGGATGAAATAACTTTGTTCGTTTTGTGAATTGAATCGTAGCTACTGAAAAGAAACGGACTCTTCGTAAATTGAGGTATAAAATGAAATGAAAAACTGGATGATTACGCAAGAAAACTAGGATAATGAATTATCAATGATGAAGGAATAGAAGACAACGAAATATAAAATTGGACATCAAAAATCTAGATGCAGTGTAATGTTTGTTATTGAGAAAGTGAGACCCCCTACTAAAAGGGAAACGTGTACTTGGTTAGCAAAGTATTGCTCAAAAGAAGGCGTTTCTTCAGTACGAAAAGTTTCGCAAACACTAAATACCTCTAAGATCTGTAATACGAATTGGAACAGTTTTAGTACACAAAAGAAGGTTGGAACGATCGATACTATGATGATGATGAAGTACAGTAATGAAGATTGTTTCATTTGAATAACAAATAATACGCTAAACGAAGAGCGCAGGCGAGGATAAAATGTTATTGAAAACCGCTGAAAATAAGTCATGACGTTATCGGGCACGTTCCAAGGCACAATCCATTACTGAAAATGATTGTGGAAGATTAAGCCAACGGCATGACCTACATAGGTCAGCACTGGATGATATACAGGGTTCGTCCGGAATATAAGTTTATGATGCTCATTGTCTTTTTCGACAAAAGGGGAGTCGTCCACTACGAATTTGTACCTGAACGGCAAACTGTAAATGCTGCATTTTACGTCCAATTGCTCGACAGGCTTCGAAAACGAGTAGCCCGCGTCCGGCCAGCGACCAAAAACGTCTAGCGGATGCATCACGGCAATGCGCCGTCTCACACCGCGCTTGTCGTGTCGGACTTCTTGGCCAAGCACGGCGTGGCAACGCTGCCGCACCCGCCCTACAGCCCGGACTTGCCACCACCGGAGTTCTTTCTGTTCCCGAAGATAAAGAGGAGTTTGAAAGGAACACGATACGGGACTTTGGACGCCGTCAAAGAGGCCGTGACGACGTGTCTTCGAGAGGTTCCCGATGATGCCTTCGCGGGAGCGTTCCAGGAATGGGAACGCCGCTGGAACAAGTGTATCGACTCACAAGGGTCCTATTTTGAGGAATATTAGCTTAAGATATGTAAAAGTGTAATAATTTTTTTTTCCTGAGCTCAGTACACTTATTTTCCGGACGAACCCTGTATTCTTCGCTTGGTGCTGGTTAAGTATCTTCCATCCTAAGTTATCCTGCTGCCCAGGTAGATGAAGGATGCCACTTGCTCTAGTTTTACTCCCCGAATAGTAATATCCAGCTTCAGCTTTTCTTTTTCACCCAATGACTTTAGTTTTCACTCTTGTTGATACTCAAATTATATTACCAAGGTACTTGGTCCATAGCATTCAGGGTTGGTTGCAGGTTCACTTCCTACAACACTCTCGGGGTCATCTGTGTACCGGAGATGTTAATTTCTTTGGCGTTCACCTTTCCTCCTATAATGCTCAATTCATATATACTTTATATATACTTTATATATATACTATACTTATTATAATATACTTTATTGCCTCTTCAGGATATTTGTGAAATAGTACCGGTTAAATGAAGGATTCTCGCCAAACTTCTTTGGACATATAGGCTTCCATTTTTTCATTGGTATGACTGCTGCCTGATTTTTGTAGAGTTGATTAGTTCCTTCCAAATGTTTCTAATATCCAAGTCCACGAATACAACATATAATGCTGCTAATGCTATTAATAATGCTACATTATGCTACTAATTTGGAGATAAATAGATTGAGTTTTGGCTCCAATTTGTAGATCCATGATAGAGCGTTCGGGGCCATCTGGGAGACATATTTGTCCACCGTCATTTAAACCTGAGCTTTGATTAACGGGGTTCGAACATTTTCTGGGAAACCGTTAGCGGGACAGGGAAGACAATCAACACCTTACCCAACATTCTGTGTGAACTTCAAACCCGATTGAGCTAAACACGAGGTCAGTTCGACGACCCTGACTAATGAAACCACATTGTGATTGATGAGTGTGGTTAGGCAACACATGAGCGTTGTATGCCAAAACCCATTCAAAGAACAATAATAAGAACTCTAGTACATCATGTAAAGAGAGAATAAGATATGTTACCAAATAAACCCATTTCGCATACCACCTCACTATTAATTCCAATAATATAAAAACGAACGATTTTGTTCTATAACGCATTGTGAATTGATTGGTTTTTCAAACTGGAGTTTGGGGTTAGATTACGTTTTAGGAAATTTACGCTAGCTATTAATTTTTAAACCAGGGATTTCAATTGACCTCAAACTTAAGTTATATCTTTAGTCCTTCCACTGTAAATAATGCGTAACTGTGGTTACTCTGACATAAAATTCGTCTATAATTCATTCAATCCAAAGAGTACATCCAAAACTTTACTTAAAACATTTCATAGTTACGCAATTCTGGATTCCGCAGAAGTAATATAAGAATGAGTTCTTCAAGTTGTTCCCGGAGGCAAATTTTATAGACACACAAATTTATTGCCTTTAAGCTTAAAAATGAATTGCTTCGCCGAAAGGATAAAAATGTTCAGAGGAAATAAAATTTAACCACCATGGACATTTAACTGCATTGCTTTGGTCGTAAAAAGAAGAATACTTGAAATGGGAACTCTAAATAGAAAACTTGATACCGAGTCGACATTCATGTGCTGCAAAGCCAACTATTTTTTCGTTATTGCAGATAGTCGTTAACATGAAAATTGAAGAATTTGTTACCGAGAGCTTAAATTAAACCAATCGAGTGGAGTTTTCTGTAGATATAAGATGTGGACGAGATGAAATGACTGGGGAAGAAATATGGGGAAAAAAATGGATAGACAAGTAACAAATCAAGAAGTGCTTCTAAAAAAGGATGAGGAAAGTAACTTATGTGGAAAACTAAATGGAAACATTCTGAAACAACATAGTTTACGGAAGACCATAACTGCAGCAAACAGAGGAGGGAATCATAAAGGATGGCCAAGAATAAAATATTTCGAGAGAGGTTAAATGTCGATTTATAAAATATTTAAAAATTTCGATGCAAGGCATAAAGTGAAATGAATTAATTGGCTGAGATCTGGAGGGTTCCAAGAACTGCTGTAAGCCTATTAGTCCTACAAGCCTTTTAAATACCTTTGATGACCTACAATCAATGGAGTGGTGAAGGAAATGTAAGATAGGTAAAATGGATTTTGGAAGATACAGAGAGAATGTGCGGGAAAAACCAATAGTTGCTCATTAAGTTTACTTCATAAACCTTAACTTTTCGACATTCCACCCCAAAAAAAATCCTTCATCAAGACAGTGCACAAGTGCAAAGTTTCGATGGCGAAAATTATGGAATTAAAGTTCGAGCCATTACAACATCAGCCGTAGTCACCGGATTTGGCCTCCAGTTACTTTTGTTTTACTTTCAATTTAATACTTTACTTTTATTTTTTTATTTGATAATTTACTTCATAAAATGGCTCGGCGGAAAACGATTCACGTCGAACGAGGGAGTCATCGCCGACGCAGATGTCTATTTTGAAAATTTCCCGAAATTCTACTTTTTGAACCACTTGAAAAAGTTGGGGAAACTCTGGGAAAAGTGAATCGAGTTAAAAGGAGATTATGTTGAAATTTTTTTTTTTAATTTACCCAAAATAATTTGATTTATATTTTTTTCTACAATATTATTGAACGATCCACATAAATGATGACATTTTATTTCGGCGTTTTATTTAATTCCACGTTAAAATTGTGGTTCATGTCGCAATGGCGAATGAGTGGTGCATTAAAGTGGATACTAAATGGGATGGCATAAAAAAAACCAAGATTTTTTGGAAAGATAAGTAACGTCCCCGAACAGCTATCCATTCGCACAGAAAAATTGACCGTCGTCGATAGGAAAATCTTCTTGCCCTTCAAAAGGAAATAAGGGTTGAGGGTGACAATGGCTTCTAATGCGACCCCTTTTCCGCTCCTCTCCGCCCCGTCTCGACCCAAATCTCTAACCTAGTTGCCCCTTCTCGTGCCAAACCCCTCCTAGCACTTCCGTTTTCCCACTCCAACAATCCATCTTCTCAGGTCGCAAAACTTCCATTGTTGATCCCTCCTCGTCCCTCATTATGAATTCTCACTACATCCCCCTTCGCATGTTCCAACCACAGCCATCCTCCCACAGCTATCCTCCCACAACCCTCCCTCACTCCCCTCCCTCTCCACCCACTGTCCCTCGGATGCAGATTTCTTGAACGAATTTCCATCCCTCGATTATGAAGCGCGATCAATTCTGAATCACATTTGGGAGATTCATTTGAATTTTATTGCCGTGAAAAGAGTCCGAAATGCTCACTCATCACCAAGTGGTCAGCTTTACGGTGAGCATCGCCTTTCGTTTAAAAATGACTATGTGAGAAAGAAACGATAAAATCGCTTCTTACGATAAGACCCGAGTGCCAAGCATAGATGTCGGTAGATAAAATATATCAGGTGGAATGCCATAGTGAATGAGATAAAAATAAGAGCAGAAAATCTTTCGAATCGAAGAAAGCAATGTCGATTCTTTAACCAATTTAGATTCAGCTTTAAAGTCGAGTAGCTATCCACAATATCAGCATCACAATACAGTATATTTTAAAATACGTATTTATCAGTCACTAGTGAAAATAATTTCATTTAACTTTGAAGTAGAGAAGAAAATTACTTTCTTTTTACCTACTCAAAAATTTATTTACAAGTACTGATAGTCTAATTAGATGTGGCCTGTTTCCTATAAGGAAATTTCAACCCGTAAAATCGAGTCACACTAAATTTCTGATCCGATGAATAGCATAAATATAATAGAAAATTAATAGTAAATTATATATTTCATTAAAATATTAAGTTGTTAAATGTTAAATTATAAACCTAATATTCAACCCTAATATGGATAATAAAATTAACAATATACTAAATCATAGAAAAATCATCGATTAATACCATACTAAATTGAGCATTCAGCACTTAAGTGTTTTGAAAAATTCAGAATATTCCATCAACCATCAATATAACCCATGGTAACTTGGAATCCAAGTCCACGAAAAAGATTTCAAATCACACTGAATGAAAAATATATTACATTTTGGTTCCTGAAAACGAGGATCCACTGGCTGGTCGTTATCAAACCATGCGGTTATAGCATTTAATCATCAACAGGGTGTCATGATTAAACAATTTAAATTTTTAAATGAGCACTTTATCTACTCTGTTTGGCTCAAAAAAATATTTAAACAGCAACAAAAAAAAACAATTATTTTGGACCGGTAGACATAAATACTAAATTACAAAGGAAGGCTTGTAGTGCTAGCTACTGTGATCATAAACCGATTTTGCCTCATTGCTGAGCGGTACAAGAGCCATGATACATTTAAAAATGATAAAAGAAAATCAACGCTACTATAAATGCTCTAAGTTCATAAATCACCTGCTTCATAGAATAAAATCCAATTGTCAATTACATTGCGTGTCTTTGCTAAGTTGTTGACGGAAATGGGTCGATATTTTGCTTTGTGGACAAACGGGACTGTTGACTCTTTTAAGTTCAATTCACGCCTATGCCGAGCCTTTTGACCCAAAGGCAAAGAGCTAGAGGTAGGTCGAAAGTTCAAATCTCTGCATCGATGGGAAGTCACTCGAAATGAATATTTCGAAGCTGAGACAGTGCGATATGACCTCATTATTTGAAGGTCTTGAAACTGCATTAATACTATGGCGCACAAGGAAAAAATTGGAGAGCTGCTTGCATCATTTTACTCGTACCGGTGGGAATTCAAAAGCACTCCTATCTAAAGCATTTAAACGACGTCGAAGCAGTTGACTTAATCACATACCAATGTGTCATATCTTTGAGTGGTATTCAAAAGAAAAAATGACAAGCCTCGGTAATTGTCTGATACAATGAATTTTATCAGCAAACTCTTGAGTTTTCTGAAACATATATTTATTTCTGCATGCCCTTCACGCCGCTTCCTTTTGGGTAAGGCCGAGTCAAAAAGATGGTTAAGTTGTATCAGGAAAATAGTTTATTTAATTCATATTTTCCAAGTTCCTAAGCATTGTATTCTTTCGCCTTCGCCACATTCATGCCTGCTCAGTCTCTCTCACCCTCTACATCTACTTAATACCCCCAAAGCCGCCGCAAGAGCGTGTGGCGGGGGGTGTTAGAGCAACACCCGTAATCAAGAAAAAAAAAAGAAATAAAACGCATGCCTCCTGTTCACACATACGTATGTTCTTCTTTTCCTAAGGCTCCTGTTTTTATCTGCCTCGAGTCCCTTTGACCACATCTGCCCATATCATTTTTTCTTCACATCTCTCTTTAAATATGTATTCAGCTGCTCTTGTTCGATGAAGAGGGGAGGGCTACTGAACGGAGAGCACGGATTCGATTCCTGGTTACACTTTGAGGCACCCTTCACCCAATTTGCAATCGTATGATTATTTTGGGCACCAGATTTACTTATGAAACCACCATTTGCACAGCGGGAAAGGAACCATCCCCGTACTCCTACGTTTGGAGGTCACTCGGCGTCCGATTCAATCTTACATTTGCGTTAAAATTTTCACGCGTCATACCTTTTTCACAAAATAACTTCCTTTTTATTTGCAATGATTAAATATCACTGTAAATATCAACTCAATCGAGAAGTTTTTTTTAACAAAATCAGGTACCATATTACCTCTAAGTGTATTCCATCAATGTATTCACTAGGTTTTGATCAACTAGAATCGTGCACTCTCGCCATTATTAAAAATTTTGAATGGACACTTTCAGTTTCTATTCACTAGCAGTGTAGTGTTCTACTATGATTTAAATCGTTGCCATAAATTCGTAAAAACAAAGAGTTACAACACATGGTTGACTCGTACATGATTCATTTAAAAATACTAACGGGCAAATGCACCACAACCACTCTTATTAAATCATCGTCCACCACGTCGAAGTTTGATAGTTTGACAGAGCAGTCACCATCCTCATCGTAACCGGAGCGAATTCGATTAATGCGACCTAATCATTCGGATCGGATGTTTTTTTATATTTAGCATTAAATAATCTTTCAATGAATGCATGTAAATGTATTTAATGACCGACGACTATTTGATTTTGTTTCAGCATATTCACCGATGTAACTATGCTAACGAAAGATTTGAACATGTTGGCACGATTTATCTTACAAATCGAGTTGATTAAATATTCGTTTTGGCTAAACTCGATCAGTGGAATGTTGATTCCATTTATGATAACGCTTAATACTGAATGATGATCAAACGGGGACAGCTTCCTGAAAACTGCGGTACATTTGACTTTTATGATACAGACGTGATTAATGTTTATTAGGTAAATGTTCATGCTTGAAATGTTTTTGATAGTTTCCTTTTTTCATTTATTAAACCATTCATCCATGTCCATATTTTTTCAATCTTCCCACAAATGTATAAACCCCTCAATGAGGAAATTAGGCGGACTGTGCTCCAGGTTTGGGCCAAGAAAGGGTGAACTATTGGACTGCCAAATCCCTTATAATGCTCCAAAGAATACTTACAACGTTCTTTTTCTCATGGAAGATGAATTGCAAGGGAAATTAGTCCTCCACATGGCCCGCTAACTCTTGACTTAAACGTGATAGGCTCGGCACACGATAAAAAGAAAGTTACTCTTCACTAATACATACGAAACTCAAGCCATCGCAAGATAAATAGAAACGGTGATTAATCTTTAGTCTGCAAATTCCCTTTAAAATTTTGCCTATTACAAAGTTTTTACCGCAGTAATTCATCCTCTATGATCTTCAATGAAAACTGCACATCTAGGAATACTCGTTTATGCAAATTCATCCTTTGATAATCATTTAATGAATAAGGCTACGTATCAGATATGACCCAGTTCTTGCTAATTATTCAAGTTAGGAGAATTTGTCTTTTGAAAGTCTCCGTCCTAATTCCGACATTTTTCGGCCATACCTAGCGAAGAAAGAAGCATAGAAAACAGAAAGAGGAATTGAATAGGACGCTGACGAAGAAGGAAAGGCTTGGTGGTGGATGACCTGGAGGGAATAGTGAATGAAAAACGAAAGAGGGTCGAGGAAATTCAAAATGGTAAATGACTTTAAGGTGAATGGAATGTATGGAAGAATGAATACGGAAGAAGAGGACGGAGAAGAATGAAGAGCTACCACGGGAACACCGGGAATTTCTGAGTGCTCATCATCAACAGCCATACTTAAGGAATCCTCTGCGGGCGACTCAGAACCTTGGAAGAACGTGTTCTTGAAGAACCAAGATATCGTGAAAGCGTCAAATTTAACGATTTAACATTTCTTTAATATACCTGTACAGAATTGAAAAAAAGTCGAAAGAGAAGAGATTGCCATTACCTTTGAGACTTGGAAATCATTTACGTATTAAATTATCAAACATTGATAATAATAAGTGGTAAAAATGTATGAGTAATTTCTTTTTTCAATATTTTATGAGTGTTCTGTTTTTTTTATGGCAGTGCAGGCACTTTATGCAAGTTATTGGCATTGGGAAAAATTTTTACTTGTGTATTTTCCACAGAATATCCACTATACTTCTTTCATCCACTTCTTTAAAGTCCGGGCTACTCTTTCTGCTCACATTTTGATGCTGTTCGAACAAATCAAACTTTTTGAAGTTGAATAATGAAATAACTATAACTCCTACCTCCAATAACTTCTAACTATACATATGGAAGCGAAATCCTTACTTAAAACTCCTAAAAATTTCTACATTCAATCTTGCTGCAAATAAAAATACTTCGTAATTTTTCACACTTTAATTTCAATGTATTGCATGTGGTATTTTTGTAAAGAAGTACTTCGTAGTTAGATCCCTAGAAAACCATAAAATTGCGTAATATTCAACAGATTCCGCTAAAACTTTGTAACTTGCAGGCTACTACTACGCTTGGTTCATTCATTATTACAATCCTAAAACTCTTTACATACCATCAGACTACAAATAAAATTACTTTGAAATTTTTTATATTCTAATTTTAATATGCCTTAACCTGTTTTAGCACTTTCGCGTCATTATCAAGATGTACGTTCACGTAAAGGAGTGGCAAATGTCGCACTTATACAAATGAAGAGGGTAAGATGGGTTGTTTAGTTGAAGGAGACACGAGGGAAAAATGCGTAACGTAGATAATACCAAATTCAGATAGAATCAAGAAAGGGCAGTGAAAAAGTGATTCGGGAGGATGTGGGACATGTACTGAAAACCAAAAAAAACTACTTAATTAGTGCTACCATTTTCATGATTTACGAACCTCATAACTTAAAGGAGGTTAAAAATTCAAAATTGTCTCATAAAATTTGATTTAGCACCTTTTTCACAAGTCTGCAAAGACATATAATTCAAATCATATCAGCGAATGTCATCAATCAAATGCTTGACAGACTTAGACTTAAGATAGTGTGTGACAATATTGTAAATACTGCAATATTCATAAATTAAATTTTCCTCAAAACATTTATAATTTCTTTTTGCTTCTTGAAAAATATGTCGTTCATCTTAAAAAAACATACCCCACTTTTGTAAATATCATTATAACAACACTTGGAATTGCAAAGCAATTTGCGAACGGTCACAAGATTATTTTTTTTAATTTGCTTTCCCTTAGGAATGAGTCCGTTAATAGTAGAGGAAATTTTATAGCAAAAGAGCGACTTGGTCCATTTTTAACGGACGGGAAAGTGGGAGAAAGGTTAGCCAATGACATAATAGCCTGTTTTCGGTGTTTTCATTCCAATAATATGTCAACAAACTCCACTTCATAACCATGTCGGACGTTACGAATTTCATTACATTCTACTCTCTACCGTGCTTCCGGTGGGTCTGGGAAATAGCAAGTAAAGCGTTAAAACGTGGAGTGAAACGCAGACAATTTATCACCAACCAAACCGAACCAAGTGACACCGACAAGATGACGCCATATTGGGGAGGAAAGCAGTTGATATGAGCGAAAGGGGAGATCGTCAAAGTAAAAAAAAAAACAAATCGACTTGACACCATTCATGGCTCAACTAACATAGGAATCCGGTAATCAAAAGGAAGTCATGGAAATTGTATGAAAATAAGAATAGACCACGGTCACCGTAATTGATTGGAAATTAATTACGATATCATAATCATGGGATGGAAAGAGAATGATCGCAAGAGCCTCCATCAGCTATTCACATCTTACCTTTAAAAAAAAAAAACCAGGAGCGCAAATTTTTCCCCAGCTTTTTTTATCCATCCGACAACATGTGGCCTCCCTGTCATTTCACGCAACAAGTCTTTCATTGAGGGTGTCGCACTCTATTTGTTTTTTTCTCTTCGGGGCATTAAAACCGCAGTCTCCTCGCGTAAAGCGCCAAATGAGTTTTCGCTACAATGGAGCCAGGAGGTGGAATAAAATGAAAACTACCAGGTGGTGGGGGAAGGGAGGAGGCGTCACCACTCCACGCGCGAGTTACTTGTCAAAGTCAGTCGGTTCCACTTGTCGATCCCCGCGCGAGTTTTGGGGGGTTCTAGGGTGGAGTGGAAGAGGGGATAAGTGGGAAGAAGACCGCATGAACCTAAGCGTTTGCGTGCCCACGTCCATTCTGCTTGTAACGTTCAGATAATCAACGTATGGAAATTTCCGGCCGGTGGGACAGCAAAACGCCTTTGCCTCGCTGTAGTCTATCCGACGGAAAAGGCTCCTTAAAGGGCGAGCGAGCTGGATGAAGCATTGCACTGCTATGCGCAAATGTTTGTGATGCAATTGTACCGAAGTGGTAGGTGCCTCTCGTTGACGCAGACCGATATTGGTGAAAAAAATCTACTGACTGCATTGCCTATCTGTGTGGCACGCTAACCTTGCATCTTCTCGACGTTAATCGAAAAAATATACCGATAATCACCTATATCGCGAGTATTTTCATGCGAGGAAAATCGATCAATCGATCGGCTTAGTGATGTGTCTGTTCGTCCGAAAGCGTTAGATGTTGGTTGTTAAGCACGGTTAAAGAGAACTTTAATAATATCTGCTTCTGAGTAGTACGATTCGATTGTATTAAACCATTCATGAGATAGAGTGAAGCCATAATAAAGGAGAGAAATATTTAGTGAACCAGGGGTTGCAGAACTAAAATTACTACAGACAAAATGCAGGATGTAAGAATGATTTTAAAAAGTGTTTTTATTAAATTTGCGGAGGGGTCATCTGGAAAAACGTAGTTAATGAATGTAACGCTAAAATGTTACTTCATCATCCGATTTATTAAATTCATGATTGTAATGCGTTCAAGACTTGCAATAGTTCTGTCATTAATTCTATAAATTTTGCAAATAGCTGTGATCTAATACTTGTTCAAAAAGTTACCCTTAATCTCATTGCTTGTCATGAGCACACTTGACTCCTGGGAATGAAGATGAAATAAGATGGATAAGACCTGGGGTAGAAAAGAATGAAAATACCACATTCTTCTTCATGGTAAAAATGGAATAAATAAGGAACTTCTCTAATTGTGTAAACACCCATTAAAAGTACGTTAAAGCGATGCGTTACATAACGTCCGACGTGTGTATGATCGATATCTGTTAAGATTGACAAGATAAAAATTTTAGTTCCTCTCATTCATATGCATGTATGACCAATGTGATAAATGAGAAGGAAGAAATTCATAGAAATAGAAGTAATGATGAAAAACAACTGGAGATACCATAATGAGACTCATGTGAAATTAGATGCAAGGAGAAAGGTATGGTAATGTATTCTAAGAACCTGGAAACTTGAGGAAAGAAAATCCGACGGGTTTTAGGGTGGAAAAATTATTCCTAGTGACACCCGGTTGATTAATTGCTAGACGAAATCATCAATTTACATTCATATGTATGGATTAACTCATCTGTGGACATTTTACGTGGTACCTTAACACCCTGCGACATATGATTATACGGCGGATTGCGTAATAATTCATAGATGTAAATAAATACGGCTTTTGGCTGAAAATATTATAATAAGGTTTATGGAAAACGCGAATACACTTCACGAGTACAATATTTAATGAGAATTATATATGTAAATGTGCGCTCGGTACAATGAGAATTTGAGCTAACTGCTGATCGTACTCAAATCGTGATAATATTCTTATTTTGTAGTGTTGGAAGTCAAAGTAATGGTAAGAAGAGCGGTTGTTATGAAATAGGTTTGTATCCCTTGGGAAAAACAAACAAAATAAATGGACCTCAAAATAGAGAGTGACAAAAGAACTAAACAACATTAAACAGTAAGGAGGTGATGCGATCTATAAAATAAAGCGAGCGATATAAGCTTCTGCGCGTAATTTTTATAGCACAGAAGGAAAAAGGAAGTTTTTTTACGGTGGGATGCGAGTCTACCTTTGACAGCGAAATGGGTTTACAATGAAAAATAGCCTTGCTCCCGCGGGTCTAACCCAAGGCATGATTCACCTACAACGCAAAAGGGAAGTAGTTAAGTAGGCTACCACCAAAATAAATGAAAATTTGAGTGCAATGTTGTGATATCTTAATGAACAATCTACATAAGCACAAAGATAGTTAAACTTCAATTAAAATACAATGAAACCTTTAGTATTAGAGGAAAGTTCAAGATCATTTCGCAAAAAAAGCACTTATTTTTGCACATTGAAAACACTCTATGCCTAGCAGAAGAGATTCCTGGGAAAAAAATTGCATCATACTATCTAAAAAAATAATAATACTTTTTATTACAAAATTATTATAAATTTCTGTATAGATTGTATCCCCTTTTTAAATTGAGAAATGATTTGAAAATTTAGAGTAAACCACTCACTAACTAGCCCGCAGGAAAATACACTTTGACAAATGATTGACACTACCAACAGCCGACTTATTACCTTGCAATGCAATTAATTTGCAATGTTTCCAGATCATATTTGGTAACTATCTGGTGACCTTATGAAAGAGATATTTTTCAGAAATAACTCCGCTGAGGTTTAAACGCAATTCTGTAGCTCATTACACCTACTACTATTCAAATTTTATCACCGATGTGATCGCGCACTAATCAGAGCAAGTTAATATTACTCAATTAAAGCCTACCTCTCAGCTGAAAGATTTTTTTGCATATTTCGAACACAGCAATACTGAAGCAATGATGACTTCATTCCGCGGTCGCGATTATTCTGTGTGGATGAAATGATTAACTAGCTGAATTTTGGACACTGTCAGATAGAAAACTTAGTAATGAAATGAACACAGCACAGTATTTAGGCACGCATTTGGTGCAACTCGAAATAATCCAAATTAATTTCGGCATGAAGGCTACCCATCAAGTCAACCCACTCATCTAGATGGTTGAAAGAAATCGTTTCTCCTCCTCTGAAACGAATTAAACCACTCTTTACACTGTAGTGTTTGTATCAGGCTTGGATTGAATTAAGTTTTTACTTGAAACAGGAAATTCCATTTAAAATATTTTTTAATCAAGAACAAAATAATAATCAAAGCAAAATTTTATAAAGTATAAATAAGAATCTGGCTGCAATATTCCCACAATACTTATGCTAAATGCATATTAATCGAAAAATAATCGTCACTCCCAGACTTTCCTTTGACCTAATATTTTTAATCAGTAATTCGTAGTATATGCTGTTGGACACCTCTAATTCCTGAACCACTACTATTTTATGGCACACAATAAACGATAAATACGTATTACTTTCACATTTCCAGTTCTTCTCCTTGATATGAGGGCTGTTCTGTAAAGAGTCGTATCTTATTACGCTTCTGGATAAAAGTTTCAATGATTTGACTGGAGTGAGATGCGATTTTGCCAGACTATTGTGTATTTTCGCATGAATACGTCCCATGGGCAGTTTTCCTTATGCCCACATGTGGGTGGCACCCAATGAATTTGAAATATTTTTGAAAGTTCTTTAAAGTTATTCAAATACCTTCTCTTGCAACTGGAACAGCGTTGTAAATTATTGCTTTCCCGTGAGTATTGACTAAAGCTCCGAATCCACCTCCCTTTAAAATCGAATCTGTTCCCTCAGGAAATATTTTAAACTATCCTCAATCCGTACAACAGGGAATTGTTCTCTCCACAAGTCTCCTGTACAATTACAAAGGCATCGGCAAAAAAAAAACAATTTTAATCCCACGCAGCGTGTCACCTCTATCATTGCCGTAGGCGAACACTGGGCTTCAGCAAAACAATGCTTCCCATACGTAATACTACCATCGAATCAAGGAAACCTGTACCACACATGCATTGTATATTCTGCTATTAACCTAAAAATAATGAAGTTTTTTCGCAATAAATTATGAGAATGAAACAGTTATCATCACATTCAATTGAACTGCCTTCGAATTTAATGAACATAGATCCAATCTAGTTCTCATTATCTTTTGACTTAATTCGCACAGATTATAATAATCAGTTGATACATTAATAATCATAGATTTCAGCCTTTATTGATACCGAGATCAGCACTCAGGACATTTAAATGGATATGTAAAGTAGTTAGAACAAGGAAATTATTTTGATTACCTTAAAAAGATTGGGTAACATTGCAAATCCAGTACACAAAAAATATCAATTCAACCACATAGACGCATTTCGTTATCGCGTAAAACTGATTGAGTGAATGGTGAATAAAAACAAGTGTATCTGACCAGACAAGAAAGTCATCTCTGTGGGCTTAAGATGAATTACCCACAGTCAGATTATAATCTGACTGTGAGTAATATATTTTAATATATAATAAATAATTATTGCCGCAGATGTTTGTACATGTTTTACACACAATATGCGGTGCCCGTATTTTATCTTGGTCACCAAGCTTAACATCAAAATATCCCAACTATGCACGTTTCACAAAGTCTGTAATATTTTTCCTATTTTCTTTTACCATATATTCCCCACAAACGTAACAAAACACATCAGGATCATTAACACAGCATCTTCGACTTGAGCTCATTGTTAGATGATGTTTTACAAAAAGTTACACTTTGAAGTAAAGTCCGTCCACCTGCTCCGAATAGCCAAGGGCAACTAATGAAACAAAAATGGCTGTCAAGAGAACAGAAAACGTGGATGCCATCTAACGGATACCTTATGAACTAAATTCGCCATCTTTCACCGAAGTCGATACAAACGATTTTTGTTTTTTAATCTCAATGGCCTACAATATAGAAATATGCATAAAACTTATTGACAGTTTATTGAAAATAAAAGGAACACCGCAGAGTGGTTATAAATTAGCATACTTATAGCTTTATTGAACTTTGAAAATTATTTTCCGGAATATATCAAATATTAAAACAACTAATCGTAAGATGTGCCATATCTAAAAAAGTAGAGCTGTTAAATTAAAACGGATTTCATATTTGGATTCAGCTCTACAAATATAGTAAAAATCAACACAAAGATTCCCGGCACCAAAAAAAATGTTTTTATAGGCCTGTGTTATTAATGCTCTTTAGTCCCAATGTTTGACTAAAAACATTCAGTTAACCTAAGCTGAACTAAACCTAACTAAAAATTGATCTACTAATGATAACAAATGAAGAAGGAAAATAATGGTTTACAGTGACGAACCACTGAATACGTGGCTGCGTTCGCCACCACCACCTCTATAAGCTCCCATCCTCAGTCCTCCAGCATACCCTTCTTCTTACTTGTTTCTCGTGGTAAATTTTAACAATAGTGGTGAATTTTCTCGGCAAATTTTCTATTTCCCTGCTTAAATTACGTTTTCTTTCATGGAACCCAAATACCTGCCTCGTATTCCAAATTCGCTATCTCGAAATAACATCTCTTTTTTATCGTATGATTGCATTTTCCTGCAATCAGAAAAAATCATGTTTCCAATGACAATATCTTCCCAAGAGTATAGCGCTGAAAGTGGATACTTTTTTCCCCTGAATCATATTAACGGGGTAGATTTCAGTGAATAGTAACAGGAAACTACCGAAGAAAAAGACCGATAGGCGGAATCTCTTTCCTTCGAACGACGCATGATGACGGTATGAGGAAGCATCAAATACAAGAATTCGAACTTGTAAAAATAAAACCGTACGGCAAGCAATAGAAATTGCTCAAACTACGAGTGGCTCATGACCTAGTAACTCCTAACACACACCCTCAGGAAGGTTTCCAGAATGAGACGCACATGCATGGAAATCGTTGGAACTAATATAATAATATTCTGCCAGTTTTAAGTGGATATTTAAAAACGTTTCAGCTCTTTAAAGCTATTATAATTCTAAAGTCTATAAACCACCACTTAAAAATTTCTAGCGCATTCATGCTCTAAATATAATACTGTCTTCAACGCTAATCATTAGAGAAATCGAGAAGGTCATATGGGTCCAAGGTGCGCATCTATATTAAAGAACCTTTCGTGATTCGAATGAAAAGACGACCAACCCAATCGCCAACTTTCGTACTTCATGACCTTTCACTCGAGAATGCAGGATCTATGCTCTCGGGTAATAGATGATATTTCAATCGTGTCTTAATGAGCTGAAATGTTCCGTGATGATCGCTCTGAAGTTCAGCAGAGACCTCTGGTTAGAATGAAAATGGCATTGCGGGAGGAATTCAGATCAAATTGCCTATGTTTCAAACGGTCGCAAATTATTCAGGCAACCATTTAGATGAAGGCCCCAAAAATCTCGTTTCAGCAATGTAGTCGACACGGATTTATGATTAGAATTATACCACCCTTGAAAAAACGCTCGCCGAACCTCCTGATTTTCCTGCAACACCATTTGCCCGCGATTTCAACGTCATCGCTCTCACTAAACGCTCTCATTCGGGCGCCCACTCACTTCGCCTCGCCTTCCGTTATACCTTCCGTCTCCCGCCAGCTAGCATCTGCCGATTCAACTCCCTACCGCAGTTTTTCTCACTCTTTTCAGAACCCCTTCTCCCACTCCCTGGATTTCCCAAATTGCGCGAACGGTGACGGAGGGAAAGGGTTTCCGAGTGGCGGGCCCATCTGCGAGCGGCAGTCGCGGGGAGGTGAAAGTTTTAAATGGTCGAGGGACGCAGAGGAAGGATGGCGGATCATCGTCTGTGCGAGTAAGACGAGCGGCTGGGGTGGATGGGGAAAGAAGAATGCCAGGGATAATGACCGCGCTATTACCAGTGAAAGTCGCAGAGTTGACGATAATGGAAACTGTGAGGGACGGAGGCGATAACGCGCCAATTTCAGCTCCCTGAGGCGATAACCCCCCGCAAAAAAATTCAAGATTTGGATCTTCTAACATTCTGCGCACTATGATTTATAAAGTGCGTGATTTTGTAAATATTCAGCTATTCAATTGTTAACGCAGAGGCCTTATTAACACAATCTTTTCTTCTCAACCATCGACATTCAGAGCAAGTACAAGATATACGTCGAAGAAAATTCAATTAAAAAAACCACCAGCCTTTTCATTGCTTAAACGCTGCTGCTTAAAAAATACCATGGATTGAGAAATTATTTGAAGTAATGTCTACGACAATGTAAGATATATTCCTATTTGAATAATTAAAATTAAGGTATAAATCTTATAAGAAAATATATGTATGTGTGAGTATATATATATATAATATGTATATATATATATATATATGTATATACATGTATGTATGTATATATATATATATATATATTCGTAAATATATGTATATACAAGAAACTCAAAACATTAGAGCTAGCTTTCATCTGTCTCTTGGATTCCTGGAATCGCCCAGGTATTAATATTAGACATTAATTGCCCCCTTATTGCATATAATTGCATCCCCCTCCGCCCCCAACAACTTCCATATCATCCCCACCTTTTTTTAAAATTCCCGCGCCATACACTACCCCTCCAAACCCCTCATCACGAATGCCTTTCCCCCCCCTTTTTTCCCCCCTTTTCCTTTCTTTTCCCCTCTTTTTTCCCCCATTTTCCCCCTTCTCCTTCCTACCACTGCTTTCGGGCTCTCCTCTGCCTCAGTTCTGTTCCTAATTCCTCTTGAGAAAGGTGGCACCACCGAAAATTCGAGAACTAGTGAGTCCCTCTTTAATATGTTTTAGTTTCTGTGTTTGCTATGACTATTTAGTGAATTTTATTGTGCACGTTCGTGGCTTTTCCAAGAAAGTGTATATATATATATATATATATATATATATATATATATATATATATATATATATATATATATATAACCGCCTTCCCTGTCCGACGGGACCATCTGTTTCTGTTTCCGACGGGACATGCCCACATGTCCTGTCTTCGCCTTTTATTCTATCCCCTTTCCTTATACCTATTTCTGTTTGAATGAATATATATATATACCAATGAATATATATATATATCAATATATATGAATATATATATATTCATTCAAACAGAAATAGGTATAAGGAAAGGGGATAGGAAAACACATAAAAGGCGAAGACAGGACATGTGGGGAAGGCGGTTTTTGAGCAGATCACGAAATTAAAAATATTTCCCTATCCGGGATTTGAACCACGGACCTTCCACTTTCCGGGCGGATGCTCTACCAGTTGAGCTAATAGGGAAACCTGATTTACCTTGAGATCTGCGATCTTATAAAGCGCCAAAGTGCTCCGATAGATGTTGCCCGAGAGATGGCGTCATGGAGCTGTTTCACCCACCAAAGGAGAAATAGACGGGACACAAGAAGGGGAAAGGATAGTAGAAAAGCATTCATACGAAGAAAGCATCAAAATATCTATTACTCTTTTAATGAAAATTCACATGATATAGCACTGAAAAAATTCCATAATTAAAAAATAATTTTGTCATTTTCACGCTTTTTTTGCGCCTGGTACTATTAATTTTTCTGTAAAAACCAGCACAGACATATATTGGTATACAGTTCAAGTAAGATTCAAACCGATGACTTGGTAAGTTTATTTTTTACTGCTTCTTAACAAACTTTACAATAAGTCACCGAGAAACTGAGGTCGGTAAACAATTAGCCGTGAACACGTTGAGGATGAAGGAAGAAATAAATGAGCATCATTTCATTTTCTAGACCAAATTTTAATGTTTCGTTCATGGACATTAAATATTTCAAACGGGCATACGCGATAGCCGAGGAAACATTTCAGCCCATACTCAACATTATTTACAGCTACTTGTTTTTTTTCCCAAGAAAACTCGAGACCAATTTGCTAAATACCTTTTAACGTACGTACTATCATAATCGTAAAGCACGCTTTTCATCTTTTTTTCTTACATCGAAAAATGCGACCTTTTCATTTAATGGCCTGATTCGAATAGGTACCCACTAAAAATTTAACAGGTACATGGTACTTGTATACCTATGATTGTATTTCTGTTTGCGAGGGATGCTGTTGCATGCCAAAAACCTGGAAATTATTAATAAATATAAAACTTTTTTAATTACCTTCAGAATTACTGATTTATAAAATGAACGAGTGTTGAATAGATACTTTTGAGCGTCAAGTTAATTACCTTTAAGAAAAGATACTCATTTTAAAAGACGATATTTATTCCAGGAGCATGATCGACCATTTGTGTTCTCTTAAAGGACCTCAAGGAGAACTGTTCAGCGTAGCTCTTAGCATGTGTTCGAAATAAGGAGACCGAGATATGAGTTAGGTTCCGCCAGCACGTATCCAGGGCACCAGTGATGTATGGTCTTCCTTACTCTCACAAATGATGTGCCTAAATTACACGGTTTGCGTTGCATATATCCTCAACTTGTTGTTGGAAATTCAACATTCTCATAAGAAATTCCAAACCTTACTTGACGTCAAAAACTATCAAATATTCAGTATTAAATGCAACAATTATATTTAACATTAAAAATTACTCTCTGTCAGTGTGACTAATCATATTATATCCGTCCCTATTGGTGATTTCAACTTCAGAGATTTTTGGAAAATACAATTTATACGGGTATGAATTAAAGATTTTATAAAAATATTTTGACCAGTACCACTAACCTCACGAACAAATTAGTATTGTTTCGGTATGTTTTCTGATAAACACGCATACATATGCAAACCTACATGTAAATGTGAGCGTTTTTCAGTAGATAAATATAATTTTCTTGTACATTGTATTCCAGTGGGTTATTTAAAACATGCGATAAGAATAATGTTTCACAATGCTAGAGAAAATTGCTCAGTTAGCAAACAGCTTCTAACTTCTATTTACACCGCAACTAGGTGTAATGCATAAATGTGATCTTGAACTTTGCCAGGCATTGTGCAGTTTGTATAATTTTGGGTGCCGCTTTGAGTCGCCAATTAAATACCAAAGTAATTCAGCCAATAATTAACCGAGGGTGATCTAAAGCAGAGAGGCGCAGATACAATAATGTGCTTTCATTAAACTCGTTTTAAACAAGATCTGAATTTTACTGGAAATGTTATTGTTTGCTTAATAAACACACGTTTACAATTTTTCATTTTTCACTTTGAATTTCCTACTCCTCACGGAAAAGTCTTAAAAACACCACACATCCATCTGGACGAGCCCTAGCACCACCCATTTCCTCAACCCTTTGGAATGGTGTGTAACGTATTTTACTGTGGTTTACTGTGGATGCTATGCCATTCCTCCCTCCTCTCGGAAAAATTCTTTCCATTATTACCAAAATTATCCATTCCAGGGCAAAGGTCACTCCAAAATAATCCATAACATTGCGCAATTGACATTTCCAGGAGACAGGCTCATGTTCCTTTCCCTGTCTCCATCCGGTTCTCCACGAAGTTTAGAAAATCGCAACTTTTGCATTTTACATGAAGCTTTTTAAACATTTCACGGACGACTTGGATACGGAACCCTCATGTCATCCTTCAGCCTGTGATACCTCTATCCCTTTGGGCGTCCTGAGCCACTTTGGCAGAAGACGAATTGATTAATACCGTAAAATAGTAATGCTAATGAGTGCTGATCAGAAATTAATGGTTCGTGAATGATTTTTGTGACATCCGCTGTTTTATTAGGGAAACTTCTAAGTGTGCGTGCCAATTGGACTTCCCTGATCCATCCTCGATCCAACTACGACACACACGAAATGATGCTGAAACAAATAAAAATCGTCATGCAGTGACTATATGTGACAACGCAATGAATGAAATTGCTGAAATTTCAGAAATGACGCGCAATGGCTTGCGATTCAATCAATGAGAAATATTACAAACTAGGAAAGCATATGGAACATAAAAGTATTTTTGCCATGTGACATCACATTAAATCTTTTTCCAATACTCATCCATTTTCCATACTCATTGAATTTTGGTGGAAAATAGAGATTTTTTGTCCAATAGTAATTATCAATGCATTGATCGGATGATATAGTAATGCGAAAACCTTTATGAAAGTTTTCATATTTTATTAATATTTCGTTGACTGAAATTATTTTGACAGTCTGCTCAGATACTTCTTGGTTAATACGGAGATGCATACATGATTATATAAGTCAAGCCCTAGTCTTTCCAAATTGAGAATTATTCTTTGAGAAATAGCAATCTGCAGAACTTTCTCGAACAGAGATTCCCTGAGAATCATTGTTCTTGTATCCATGAAAGGTTTAATTTCGTTTTTTTCACATAGTGTTGGCTTTGTGCCAATCGCACTTACATCAATCTCTTTGCATTCAGTCTTCCATTAATATTTTTCGGTGCCTTCCTAAAAGGTATCCCTTTCGTATGCTATGTTGAGGAGACTGGGAGATAATGAGAACTCAAGAGCGAGTATTGAGTATGAAGACACTGAACTTGAATTTTCATGGCCAAACTTATCACCATAGTCTTGAAATATCCGACTGTACGTACTCGAAAGAATTTTCAAAGAAGTATGACACGCTATTAAGTTAATTTGCTGTAATCTCAAGTGAAATTTCATGCACCATACTATTTTTGGCCCTCAGACTTCATGGATCATCCTGTAGGAGTCACCTTAATCATTTGAAAAACTAAAATCCATCTGTCATTCCTATTTAAAACTCGCAAATCCTTACCAATGACGAAGTAGTTATCACTAACAGTTCAGTAACATCAGCTAAGCAACGCCACAACAGTTGCAACCTTTCCAAGGCACCGCAGTGATAATAATATCAGTGGCGACTTTCATTTGTCGCCACCGACCAAATGATTCCAACGGTACGTTTATAGTTCTGCCGTCCACGATTCAATGCTCTCCTGCGCAAGGATCTGATCCGGGGAGAATTTCTACAGGCAACGCAGCCGGCTTTATGAAATCCACTATCGGGTGGTTCACGCGCTGGAATGCAGCCTTTGGTCAGGATCGTCCAACTAAATTGGAAATTATGACGTGAGGAGAGCAAAAGGGTGCAAAAGTCTTCTTCCTCCCGTGCACCCCCCCCTTCCTCGCGCTCCGTTCATCCTGCTGCCTTCAGAACCTGAGTCCCGCTCCCATCGACTCCGTCCCTCGTCGTTCAATGGCTCCAACCGTAAAAAAAGGTATCCTCTCACCACCCTCCCCCTCCGTCCGTCTCGCCTCGCCCTATCGTCTTTCAAATTTCCTCTCCCGTAATCTTACCTCCTTTGAACTTCCATCGTGGCACACCTTTTTCATCTTCTTTTAGCCATCGTTGTTGACTAAGGAAGTAATGAAATAGCATCTGGTCTTTCTGTGCAAGTGTCATTGAACGCCCAGGTGAAAAAAGTCCTTAATTTCTATTGAAAGTGTCAATACAGTTAACGTGTAATTAATCTAACTGACCGGGGATTTTTCTCGTTACTAATTTGTATGGGAGAAATCGATTTTTTACGAGTGTCAAAACTTTTTAAAACGTCCATTCACCCTATTTTTAATGCCATGTGGTAATGTATACCACATTAAGAGCTTACCGTCATTTCAAAGTGAACTTTTTCACTCGAACTTGTTTCCATGTCTTGAATAAAACCAAATCGTGGACAGTACGATCGTTTTCTTTGATGAAAAAATTGACTTAATCAGATTTAATCCTTCTGATTCTATCTATAATTTAAAAATACGTGGCTATTCAAAGATAATACTATTTTTGCATTGTCCTTAAAGAATACGCGCTTATGTTATCTTGCATATTCTGATGGAAACGAAACGGATACGGACAAAAAATCTACTGTGTTTATGTATAAACTTTGAAACTAGGAGTTGTACAGATTGAAACTGAATTTAATTTTTATTTTGTGACAAACTAAGAATAAGTAGTGATAACGAGTACATTGATTTGATGTGTCAATCTGCGTCTGGGAACAACTCAAATTCATACGCAAACTCAAATTAATTATTTAATTGATGGCCTGCTTTTGTGTAAATCTAGAAAAGGAAATGTATAAATAAAACAAATGAAATGCTATGCAGGGGAAACCATTACATTGAGGATTCAGATATACTCGTATATTTCATCACAATGAAGAGAGTTGGTTCGTTTACATTTCAGTAAAAAGAGTACGTAGGTACCAAATGTATGCATCACAACTGGTAAAAATAACGCAAATTAATATTTTCCTGTGTTTCATAAATTCGATTTTAAATCGATCTTCCAAAGATTCAATTAGTGAAGGTTGTATTACTAGAATTGAGCTCTTACGGCTAGCAGTATTGAATGAATGAATTAGCTCCAATAGCCGTAAACAGTTTACCTTTCAAAACAAAGGACAAATAAGGTTAATTGGCAAATGCCAATAAGTCAAAGGATGGAAAGGGTAAAAATGGATAAGGATAAGGAAGGTGAATACGAATACGCGTATTTCGGCCACAAAGTAGCCCTCCTCAGCGTACTGAAGGTGAATCGCCACGACAACACAAGTTGAAGTGAGGTGACTCATTGTCACCTTATTTGTCCTTTGTTTTGAAAGGTAAACTGTTTACGGCTATTGGAGCTAATTCATTCATTCAATAGTGAAGGTTGGTTTCTTGGACATTCTACAGTATTCTTACTGAGGTTGAAAAAAAAACAGATGACCATCATGATGTATCCTTCTCGTCCATTTAATGTAAACAATCTATATTACTCACAAAAGCGAGCAAGTATTCTTTTGCGGTGTGGAATTATGTTTAAACGAATCAAGAGTTTAATTTAACCTTTTTCAGTCCGTTCCCCTTAATATTTGCTTTCTGTACGAGTGGAGTTAATCTAATTCAAGACTTTAAATGAGTTTTCGTGTTTGGCGTTCTGAAACGATTGATTGATTTTAGAAAGTCTAAAACAAAACATTCCATGAAAAGGCATCAGAAAGTCAGGGTTATGTCGTCCAACGTGCAAAAAATACTGAAATTCAAACACCTTTGGGAAGTAGTTTCAGGGAATATTACGTCGGAAACAAACCGATCGGTCGAGAGATGGCGTCAAACCTTATGAAGTGCGTAACAATAAATTTGGCTTCCTAGATAGTAACTGTCTAGTTTGAGAAGAGATAAATCAATAACGCGATGATAGTTATCAAATCACTAAATAAAACTCGTCGCCAAAGATTTCCAAATTTTGATAAATATTTGTGTACACCTGGAAGTGATGGCCGTCATCATTCGGCGAATAGAACTTAATAATTTGAAAGATAACACTTCGAAAAACTACGATTCTTCCTTTTTGGAACAGATGTCGCTGCATAGCTTTCAAATCACTCATATACTGCCAAAATTTAAAAAAAAATTACAAGGGCAGGAGTAACTGATACCAGCGTAGACCTCATTATAACCATGGTGACTGACGAGAAAAAGAAAACTAAGAGATGGTTTTTTACGACCAATAGCAAAATCATGAAATTTTGATAGAATTATTACTGTTCCGACTTAATTTTTTATGCATAAATTAGATAAAACTTCATGAGAAACAGTCCTTAAGTATGTACGAACAAATATTATTTTTTAAAAACTTTCACAAATAATTAGACTGTTGCTAAAGGTAAAGTGATTGGCATTAGTTATCGCGCTTGTTCTAATCTTCCAAAATAGAACGTACTCTCCCACCATCTGACAGTTTAATATCTGATTAATATTATAGAACGCTATGTTACTTTTGCGACTGGTTGAAAATCAATTACTGCCTCATTTCAAAAAATTTGGAAGATATTACAAACGTCATCCGTGATTTGATCCGTTTTCTAGGCGATAATGATTTTATACTCCTTAAACGATGCGAAATAATTTACTTCATGTTTTCTCCTAAAACTATTTCCATAATTTTTGTATGCTTAAGTTTCCAAAATTGAATTTATCGGATAATTTAAACAAATCATGCTTGTAAAAATTCATTTATGATTCGATGAACGTAAATGGCTACCATCATCCCACTGGCCTTATATATAGGAAGAAGAAAGATTCTGAGTGTACAAAACTACAGCTCAGCAATTCAACTGCCGAGTTATAAGTAAATTAAAATTATTAAAGTAATTCTCTCCTAATTTAGTTTTTAAAATACCAAAAATCATCCGTTGAAACTTTTGTCCGTGCGTGCATTTCCCTCGAGCTTCAACACCATTTTTACTTGACAAAATCAAATAACCAATCGATTCCATTTATTGACTTTAATGAGTATTTCAAGAAAAAGCAATTAAATTGTCATCATACGTGCTCCCATGTAAAAACTCATTCTTTTATATGAGTGTCCAAGTTATCACATAGATGAAAAAATTAAGACACGTCAAGTCTAGATTTTAGGAGTGCGGGAATGCCGCTCTGGAAGTTGAAATTATGGTACCAAGCAGATTGCTAGTGGCCTGATAATAATATACTCAGGAATAATTGTTAAAAACCCTTCATTTTCCATAATTAAGCAACACTTTTAAACTCGTATTCTTAGCATGTTTTTCTGAAATTAAACCCGAAACCTACAACTCTCAGTACATAATCTCGTACTGAAAATTTGAACACTTCCATTCCTTTGATATTAGCAATACAAGAGCATCGGTGCCTTCGGATTTTACTCAATATTTAGATAAATATTTTTATAATTTAGATAATAGCGATATCGTTTGACCTTTTTCATCTACAAAGTATCAAATGAAAATGTTGAAAATCAAGTCGAAATAAGATAATTAAAATCATAATGAAAACATAATTGATTAAAATGTCACCCTAATGCAATACCGTTTCCCATGACTACTGCTAATAAGCTGAAAAACAAGTCAACATGAAGTGCAAGTGATGGCCTATTCACTAAACTACCCATGTGTTCGAATCCAAACTTGGATATTACATCGGCTTTTGGTGCATGAACCAAGATGGTAATGAGTGATATGTTTCGTTGGTGAATTACTTTCAACCATATTAAAAAATGGGCAGAATGAATAACTTTTCAACGCAGTGCAAGTAGGTCATCAAATTCATTTCATATTCACTGGACCAGTGCTAACGGTAGCGATTATAAAAAATATTTCTGGGAACAAGGAAACAAATTTCTCGCCGAGAACGAGCCTGAACCCCAACCTCACCACCTCGGTAATTCAATACGCCGCTCCGACGACCATGAAACACCAATCCCTCACACACCCCCTCTCCGACTCACTTTCGCAGAAAACCTTCCTCAGTCCTCGTTTTCATCTATTTCCAACCTTGCCATCAAAAGCTAAACCCACTCCGTCTTCCCCCTCGTTCATTTCCGCCTATCCTACCGTCGAGAAAAAAATAAATCATACTCGTTCAGTAAAAAAAATTCGTTTCCTGATAATGGAGAAAGTTGAACGAAGAATTTCCGTCCGCTCGCGTCAGCGATGTATCCAAGTTCCGACTGTTCTCCAATCATCACGAACAGCTCGTTTCGAATACCGTCAGCCCGTGCTCCTCTGGCGCTCATAACTTCCCTCGAGGTTAAACGTCCTCCCACGCTCCTCTTCCACCCTCCCACCGCACACTAAACCGCCGTCGTAAACATTATTTCTCGCCTCCGGCCTCCCCACGCCATTCCAACCCCTCCACTCCTCTATCCCCAGTCCTCCAACCAACAGTTCCGATCATCCTCAGTTGCATCTCTATTCTCAGTCCATGCCCTCCCAGGCTGTCATGAAAATTCTTCTCGGACCCTCCTGCCCGTAAGGTCTCGCTTGGTGAAGGCTGGATACGCGTCACTGCTGCATGAGGGAATGCAATCCATATAAATAAAACTTTTAGCCCAATGCCGGAGTGAGACAAAATAATCGGGAGATTTAAATGTCGTGGGGCATTGGATGCAGTTCTAATCACAAAAAAATTACTTAAACGATGTGTCCAAACGAAGCCTCAACTCTCCTTCCAAATTCATCCAAACTGTAATTTTCTTACGAGAATAATGTGACGGCAGAATAGTTCAACTTTTTCAATCAACGAGCATGAGTTATATTAAGGTTTCGCCTCGGGATAAATTGTAGGATTACGTAAAATAGAAATATTTTCGATCTTTAACAACGAAAAATACGCAATATTTTTGTAGTCTTACGCTGGGTATCATACTTATTCATCCCTGTAAATTTTGGTATAAATTTATTGTTGTGGATTTCCTAGTCTGTTCATAACATGAGTTACAAAGATCAAGAAGTTGGAAAAACCTATTAGTTGAGGGTTCATTATGGTCCATTAAGGTGCATTTATGTCTGTACTTTTATATTTGTGGTAAATGAAATAACCCAATGGTATCAACAGAAATATCTTTAAAACCACTTTGGGTATTATAGTATTTATGAACCCACACACGTACCCGGGATAAACTTTTAAAGTCCAGCGGCACATCATTTTGTTGCCGGCAGTACTTATAATGTGACAGAAAAATTTATTTAAAATTTTAATTGAAGGTAATTTACATTAATCAACATTTAAATGAATAAATTAGATAATAAAATTTAATCGGAATTCTCCGTAGAATTTCTAGCCTAGCCTCCGTAGAATGTCTTTGGACCTAAAATCATTGGTATTTTATTGCTGTTGTATGTTGTTGCTGATACTGTTATCTCTCAGTAAAATTTTATAAAAGTGCTAAAAAAGATATAACGCATTTAAGTAATGATAAAATATTTAATTGCGTTGTGCATTAACACGAATTGAAATAATACGATCTTAATCATGCTTTTGGTTATTTATCACTTGATTTTCACGCTAGCCCATTGTCCAATGCAGGTAACGTTTAAAAAATGCTGAAAATCAACAAAATAGATTTTTTCTTAAAGCGGATACATATGAATAATATTTCAGAGTAGAGAGAATGTAAATCACTGCTGTTTATCTATTGGCGTGTGCTGGACAGCTACTTCAAACCTATGAATCATTTTTCGAGCAGCAGGTTTTCAAGTATTAGAAAGGCTTATACGTACCTACCCATTGAACTTCAAACTTCCACAGGACCATACGGCGAATGATTTTCTACAGTTAAGATTAATGACTGACGACCCAATGCGCTCTCCTCTCGTACGATAAGTTGCTGAAACCAATTCTGGCTATGTTACGTTTTTCATACAATCGAGACGTAGTTGCAGAGGTCGAAAAGGGCATAAAGGTTAGAAAATAAGAGATTCCTGATTAACTAGGATATGTTGGTAAAACTTTAACTTATATTAAAAAGAAACTTGGAACATAAGGTAACAGAAATATGAAATTGGCAATATGAAACACCGAAACCAAAATCCCTTATCTCTTTTGAGACGCATCATTAACTTCCAAATAAAAAGTAAGAAAGGTTTAGTTTGCATAATAGCATAAACTAATTAGTTATTTAAGACAATATTTACTACCATAACAGAACAAGATAATATCGATAACGTCAATTAGTTAATTAAGACCTAATTCTGAAGTTCCATTTTGATTAGATATTATAAATAGATTTCAACTGAACCGAAGAAAAATATTTGAAAACTTATATTTTTCTCTCCGCGAATATAATAAGTTAAGTACGAATGTCCGTATTTTTGTTTGTAAAAATTTTAATTCAGAATATTTTATTACCATTTTTCCAATTCCAAATTATAAAAGTTGATAATTTTTAAAAACAATTCCCCACGCTATGGTTGTAGCGTAAATTACGGGTTCATCTACGGATAATTTAAAAATAAGAATACTGTAAGAAAATACATAATAATAACACAAGTTTTCTTGAGGGGATTCATAGAAATCTTAACCGTCCTACACATCAAATTTTCGTAAAATTCGATGTGATTTTCCTCTTGTGCATCAAGTACTCGAAATTACTATAAGCTGGAATCTGACTATTTTTACAGAACCCAAGATTGACCTTCCAAAATTGATTAATACGATTCTTTCTGCATAATGTTTTCGAGTAATGTCGTAAATTAGCCCACACATAATCCCCGTCACACGAATAAGGCGACTACATCATCGATATCGGACGTACATTTTTCAGTCTTATATATTTTAAAGACACTACATATTATCATGTACAACACGATATTGTAAAGTATAATTACGGAAAGCGTAGAGGAAAAATTCCTTCAAAAAATTATTTTTTCTTCCAGTAAATCCTGTTTAGTATTTCAAATCATTGAATAGAATCTTTCAGTATTTAATTACAGAAAAGAGATCCGCTTAATCCATTTTGGTGAGTTATATTCTCAATGGGTACCCAGATATTAAAACTACCAAATGTGCCAAATTGGTCAACTGGATCCTTATACGCACCAAGCGATCTCCGACAAAGTCAAAGTTTTTTTTACCGTTGGAAAAATTGGCTTGATGTCATTGGACACTTTGAAAATTATTTCATTCAATTATTTAATGTTTGACGTGTAAATCTGTTAAGATGATATTGACCAATAATTACGCTTCACTTCCCCTAATAGGTGGTAAAATGCTGTTAGTTGTGTTACCACGTTCATTCTTAAAGTGTAATTCTTCCGAACTGAGACATTAAAGAATAAAACTCTATGTAATAAGGTCGGAATTCTACGCCTCATTTTTACAATTGAATTAATTGAGTTTACGGGAAAATCTTTCCGTAAAAAATTCTCCATTTGAATATGGTTTTGAAATTCCCGTAGAAATATTAAATGGGAATTCATCAATATTTTTTATTAGCAATTAAAATATTTCTTTTTCGGCCATTGTTTCAATTAGTACAAGGGTATGAAAACGGTAATGGACTTGTAAGGACATTCGAAAGGGAATTCACTGAGGGTATTTTTTTTTGCTTTAAAACAACCATTTTGGCTGACGAAGCCAAAACAATAAATTAAAATAATTTATTTTGAATAAAGGCACTACTAACGTCATTAAAAATTTTTAAATTTTAATTTCAGCCTCACGTAATCATTTTTGGCCATGAATATTTTTTGGATGGATTACGAGATTATGTTTCACTCTTGACTTGGCAATATAATGAACGAGCTTCATTATAACTTTTTAGGAGAAAAGTATGTAGATTAACTCAATTTATTTAAAAAATGTGTACCCATGAAATTTCTCCATAAAAAATTTGAATTTCTAAAACAATATCCAGTTTGTTTAATTCAGACATCCGCGGCTTTGAAATCTCTATTAGAACGGTGTTACCCCCAAAAGTAAAGACACGACATTTTCTGGGCTTTTCAATGAAATCATAATTATAATTGTAGTCCTATTCGAAATTGTATAAGAGAGTATTTCAAAGTTCCCTACCATGGTCAATATTGGTGTGAGAGTAAATGACTACAAATTATTCCTAAAGACTACAGGGTGGTGGGGAAGAAATTTTAATTTTCCCTATATTTTAATGTGGTTTCACTGCTCTAATTTTTAGCAACATCAAAAAATCATCTATATCATGAATTTATGTGAACCCCATAAACACAAAAATGTTTTTCAAAGACGCTTTTTTGGCACTTAATATATTCATATAATCTTTAACAAATTCGTCTTGTACGCTCTTCACTGTTGCTGCTACGAAAAGATGTAAAAACTTATCGTGATTTTTCCCTCAGAAGGAATTCTCCCTCTTCATTCAATTTCAATGTTATCCTCCTCTGATACTTGAACGAAATTTCAATCACAACATCGGAGTGAGTTTAATTATTTGACGCATTTTTTTATGCCATTACGAGAAGTTAACATAAAAGCCATAAATTGTCTGCACGAGCAAGTGAAAGGTAAGGGTATCTCGGTAGAGTTGGCATGTGTTCGGTTATGAGACTCTAGACTTCTCCCATTCAACACTCCCCCGAAATTTTACATGTAAACAAGGAGTTCTGCTTATACGATATCTGTTTATGGCCCGCATATCCCTAGAGCACGCGCTCCTCTCGAGGATGGAGGCACGAGAGGGGGAGGAGAGGAAGCTGCTTATAAAACTTCCGGGAAACTTCGCCGCATCGGCCTCCTCCACCTACATTGTATCGCACTGCAGTTTATTTGTGCCGAGAAATAAACCTATCCACACTCCTCAAAATCCTCCAGAAATATGAAAATATTGGAAACGATTTTCGATTTCTCGATTTTAACGACAGGGAAGGAATAGAGAAAGCGAGGGGTGGGGATCCTGAAATAAGGGAGGAGATAAAAACGGGCGCTTTTGTAGGGACCCTAGTATAAGGAGCAAAGGACGCAAGTGTGTTCCTTCAACTTTTCGAGAACTCGTTCCCTCCCGATTAATATCGAGATATTTCCCACGGTTAGAGCTCGTTTCCTTCCGAAACCTCTTTCATAGAACGGAAATTGACGATGGAGCATCGATTCCGGAAAGGTTCGCTGCAAGTTTCTCTTCTGTAGTCAGATGCAGAACGTTTTTCGCCTCGGATTTTCTCCACTTTTATGATACCGACAGTTTGCGGGAAACGCAAAAAATATTGAGACAACTTCCACATTCTTTTGCTTGTTATTGTTATTTTATTCAATTTAAAGTGAAAATGTTCATCAATAAAAATCTATTCAATTCTGATTTCAAAATCACTTAATACCATGACAGTTTATTATAAAGGGCCAAGCCTTTTTTTTGAATGATTCATATTTCCCGTTGCTTCCTGAAAATTAGCGAACAACTGCCTTCCAATGAGTAGGGTTTTTAGAGAGTATATATTTCAGTACGAATTTTTTCATGATTAGTGTATAAAATAATGACAAGAGCTAGATAAAAATGATTTTAACTTTCAACATTTAGGCGAGAAGTGAGCATACGTGAATAACAGAGTATAAGATGATTTCAAAAGTCATTCCCTTTAAGTACTATCCAAAGCTAATACGTAGTTTTTTCATCTGGAATTAAGGAACCAATATTTATTTTCCTAAAAATAGTATTGATTCCTTGAGCCTGTCCAGCCAAAATAAGTGTCTATTTAGGGTGATATTTTAACTTATAAAACTGGGACTGTATTCGATTAGTATTAGCCTAATTTGTAACAATAGTGACAACCATGTTGTACGTACATTTCTAGTAATGCTAAAGCCGAGAGCGATACATCAAACCTTCATGTGGATTAAAAATAATTAGTTTTAAAATTAATGGCTGGTTGAGTATTGATGTTGTAAATTTTACCATTTAAATATCCACCAGAATGCATAAAAACCAACGGAATTCCGAAGAACATTCAGGAATTTAAAAGGACGAATCATAGTTACCAATTTAAATTCCTATGCCTTTGGGGAGATATATAAATTTCAGCAATACAATTCAGCTTTACACCAAAACACTTGACTTTTAAATTAACATCAAAGATATTTAGAAGCGCTTAAATACAATTAGAGAGTAAGATATTTTCACGATTCGTTCAACCAATGAATTGAACTGTTTTGTCAGTGACAAATAAGATTAAAATTCTATTAAGTCAATTCTTAGTTCACATCATGCACTAAGTAAAAAAGTATCTTCAATGCAAAGAAAGAATCGATATGTGAAAGCATCCATCGCCAACTTCTTACCATCATGAGGTGTGAAGGCATTGCTTCCAAGAAATAGTCGTAGAACCCTCAATGAGAGACTGTATAACAAATTTGCCACTAAGGATCAATGTCCGAGGATGTCCATAAGAATGAGGTATGGTGGTACTCCTTTATTTTGATGAAAATAATGGAACGGTAGAAAGGAAAAGAATTCTGAAAGAGCTGCTATCACAGCCACTTTGTTCTGAAATAAAGAGCCATGAAGGGTTTTCTTCTATTTCAATGAGTAAAGGTTAGCTTAGATGAAGGTTAAAAAAAACGTAAGCTTCTATTTTGTTTGCCTACCTGTATGCTTAAATAACAATTTTCATATGCAATATAAATGTATGAGTGCGTTTATGCATATGTATGTATGTACATATACATACAAACACACACACACACACACACACATATATATATATATATATATATATATATATATATATATATTATTAGGTAATCTACTGGTTAAGGTAGGTATTTGGATGGACACAACTATCAAATAAACATTTTGTAACTCCAAACAAAACCCAATCCAGCAACCTAATCTACATCAGATCATACTTCATCTCTGTGCACTTCTTTCCTCCCTTCATCCCGTCCAACATCCCTATCCTGTTCCTGCCCCTTTCCTCGTTTGCCTAACATTCTCCCCTCTATTACCTTCTTCAACATTCCACTACCGCTCAATACGCCTTTTATCCATTTTTCCTGCCTCCATCGGATTTCTCTCAACAAACCCCTCTCCTCATCCACCATCCCTAGTACTTCCTCATTTGTTTTCCTTTCCGTCCATTTCACCTTCTCCATTCTTCTCCACAACCACATTTCAAAAGCCTCCAGTCTACGTCTATCCTCCTGCTTTAGCGACCACATTTCCGCGCCGTACATAGCTACGCTTCATATCCGAGTTTTTACGAGTCTTGTCTCAACGTCCCCGTTATCACCCCCCTCCTTGAGAAAGCCTCCTTGCCTAGCGCAATTCTTCTCCTTACGTCCCTACTAATTTGACCGTATTGGTCCAAAACGCTTCCGAGATACGTAAACTGTTCTACCTGCTCTATTTTTCCCCTCCTATTTTAATAAATATATAAGTATATAGTTATGCATACATGTATAAGGTATGAAATAATTTGATTTTGTTGGCCAATGTAAGGTTGAAGGAATATTTTGACAAAATTAAAATACTTTGGGAAAATTAAAAGAGATATCATTTGGATTAACTACATTGAAAAGACATATAATATAGGCAATTCGTTAATAAAAAAACGATTAATTCTTGGACGGAAAGAACAACTAAAAACTGACACAAAATTTCCGAAATATTTGAAGACTATTACAACGTAACACGATAAGTTAACCGATTTGGAAACATAAATTAATCTGTAAAAGATAAATGCAGTGCATCAACTATTAGATATGCATACAACTTTAGAATTTAATTCAGCACGGAGGGAAAAATAAAAAGTCTTCATATTTTTAAATTTGACCATAGCTGTTAGTTAGTGGAAAATGTAATATAGAGATGCATACGTCACTTTTATATGTTTAATTAGCTACTTTTCAAAAGAATAGAATGAAATCAAATGTTATGAAATAGAGGCGACTTTCTACAACTAAAACCATTATCCAAGTATGGACTGAATTTCGTAGGCCATAAATTAATACTTTACCGTGGCAAATTGTCAGCCTTGCTTATTTCGTTGCTAAATGCGTATCTTCTTTATGTTACAAATTAAGTAAGTATGATTAACGTCTCCTTAATTATTCTTTTCCTAGAAAGCTGTTAACATGATAGAATAAAATTTGAGGTGTCTCATTTAACCAAATTACATTAAAAAATGACTCCCTTAAGACTCATTCGTCATAAACTTGAAGAGAACAGCCTCTGGAACATACTGAGGATTTTTAAGTTTCCACGAGACATTTCACAAACCTTTTAAAATTGCTACTTTAAACACTTCGCCAAGCAGTATTTTTCGAACAAATTATTGCTGATTAAATGTTAGGGAAGGATTAATCGAACCTATTAAGATACCAGTTAACTTGTTCAATATTTAACACATTCCATCGACAATATATTTTAGTTAAGCAACAAAAGTTAAAATACTGTTAGCCCCTTAAGCGCCATATTTCGTCTAAGAAATTTCATTATGCCTAGTTCCCCGTCGTATAAAGTTTATCTAGATGAATGCCACGTCGAACAGGTTGCCCGAAATTGACACCCGTTAAAATACGAGCTACCCGTGTAAAGAATGAGGAAACGGTTCTCTATTAAGTATGGGATGGACAACGAGGTAAGAATGGATCGAACCCCATTATAAGTGTGCGCTGACTCACGAAATGAGAAAGTCATCTGGGAAAGATAGACGGAGTGTGGGTCGGTCGGAGGGAAATTAGAGGACGCGGGTTGAAATGCTAGAGAGATGGGCGAAGAAAAGGAGTGAGAGTCGAGAGGTGGAGGGAAATCAGCAGAACAAGAGAATCCGAAATCTGTTCTGAAAGGCGTTTCGTACAGAGCAAGAAAGAATGTAACCGATTAATTTAAACGATTTTGGAGACCTCCCGAGTGGAATGAAAAGCGAAAACATTAAGGCGTGCTAAACAAAGGGGGTCCTTTAAAAAAAAATTGGAGCCATAGGGAAAAAAATGTGAGTGAAAGGAAGGGAACGACGGATTCCTCATTTCTTTCTCCCACCCTCACTTTCTTAGTGATGAAGCTTGAAAGCGCCGTGGGAGTGGAATGAAATTCTGATAAGGCAAAGACGGGAGGGTGAAAATAAGACGAACGGAAAATGGGGCTGCTGACGAGGATAGAAAGAAGGATAAAATTTGGCAGAGATAGCGAGAGGAACGAAAAAAAATGGAAGAAAAGATGAGGCGCGTAAAATTGAGATTGAAAGGAACAATAATTATGCCTCAGGGTATTGAGATTTTTCGATTGTTTAGGGGTATATATTTTTGTACCTAATCGTTTTATATTTTGGCAAACTATCAAGGTAGGAGGGAAGGTCTTGTTGACTTGGACGCTCTCAGGTTAAACTCAATGAAAATCAGTGGGTCTAATTATGCAATGGCTCATTTATGAGTAACTTTCTGAATTAAATAGCGTTTACGATTAACTTGAAACCTGATACTCTTTTTAAGGCAACACTAGAAGAATATCTATTCATGTAAAATCTCTCATTAAACATGGAATTATAATGTATTTCAAGCCACGGTTTGGCGTTCGTTGAAAAGTGATATATCGCAAAACGCTTGATTTGAACGCTTAATTTTAAAAAAGTATTGATTAATAAACCATTCCCGCTGCAATAATCAAATCTCAGTTTTGTTTTATTTTAAAAATATGTAATTTTCCACTATTCCAATAATGTCAACATCGAATCTGCGATTTGTAAAATATACATTATCAGGCGGAGAACAACAATGGGCACAAATTAATGGTGCAGATTTAATTTGCCGTTTTTTCATTACAAAAAAATTTCGTCGAAATAAAATGTTTATCACATATTCCATTTTACAGCTTATTTTTGTATCTACGTTACTTTCCCTCATTGTTCCCCAATACCAACTTCAAACTACGTAAATATAAACATAAAATGAAAATATCCTTTACTATCCCCTAAAATTCCCCTACATAAAACTAATAAACCAATATCTTTCATTAATGCAGTGCCGCGCTTAGGCACTCCAGTGCGCTAGTGTTACATCGTGGATCCTACATGAAATGCAGTTGAGACTTAATAAGCGATAACAGAGAAAGGGAACAGGCTGAGTCCCGTAGAAAGAGTAACCTTTATTTCCTTATATTCTAAAAAAAACATTTTCAATCTCATTGTCGCCAAATAATTTGTATTTAATTGATAGTGCACTCTTATCACTAAACATCCTACCCTCAAATCTTCAGTCTATGATACCTTCAGATAGAGTTTCAGTAAATGAGCCCGATATTATATGCTTTATTTTTAATGCAAGGCAATTAGGAATTATTATTATGTTGAGTCGTACTTTCGTCTAAAATAAGCTTGTATCAGCTATTCTTGCAATGCAAGACGCTTCCCATGTATCCTATTCCCAATCGAAATATTGATTAATTTATTGATTAATATTAAATATTGAATAATTATTAATACCTTCGTGAATTGTATTTCTGTTTAAGTTTATATCCAGCAAATAAACCTAAACTCTTCAGACTAAAATACCTGGAGGTCTCGACAATATTATCGGTAACATAAACCGATTCGGTTAATTTTAACTTCTCGATTTGCATGACTGCATGTTAAGGATCGCTGGTCGAGCGATTTTATACGAAAAATCTTTCACCTTAATAATGATTTCGAGAGGCCAAAACACGTTAAACATACTTGGATGGAGTATTCCTAACCACAAGACCCGATACATGAGTAAGCGGGTGTCTATTAAGGAATATTTCAACCTATGGATTATAACAGATTGAGAGTAACCAATCAATAGGGAGGGTTCACTTTGCTCTAACGTGTGTTTTCTGAGGTAAACTTTCAAGTAGTGATATTGTTAGCAAGTTAATAAAAACATTAATGTCACAACAAAATAATTTAATATATTATATCTCACCAAATAATTCTTAAACTAATCCTTCTAACAATGATTCAATAAAACTGCGAACACGCTTAGAATTCAACTCGTAAGGACGCTTAAATTAATTAAAATTTTATATATATATTTGTCCAGAAGGAGAATTTTGCATGCTTACAGCAAACTTTAAAGTATAACTTATAAATCATCTGTAAAAACTGCCGATGATCATTTCATATTTGTTCAATCTCGCAAGCAGCTGTGTGGCATTCCTAGATACATGTAATATGACTACGCTCCGCAAACTATCTACTTTATCTAAGTCTGATTTTTCCTTTTGCCTACACAGGTACTTTATGACAAATGCTTAGGCATTAAATACTATTTTAATTTCCAGTTAAATATCACCATGGGAAATATTTGACAAGCACGCATTCTAATCACATAAATAAAAGGTATTTAGTTTTCTAAATTTTTGGCTATCTAGAATTGGCAAAATATTGTTTTCAGAAGGTTTCTTAATAATAAAACCGACGCAGAAAGTGTTACAAAAATTATTGTATAAAATCTACAGTATATCCGCATTAAAATATTTCCTGTCTGAAAAGCGGGTATCACAAATATAAAGGAGAGCACGCAAATCGGGAGCGGGCGGCGTGAATGCAGGAGTTTATGACAGATGCATTGCTTGGCAAGATGCCATGGATTGATCAAACATTTACAGTACATAATTTATGGAGTATAGTATGAATAAACACATAATTTTAAGTAGTATGCGACATGTACAGTAGAACAGGAGCCGCCAGAAACTGTTTTATGTTGGTCTCCTACCTCAGGCCTTCGTGTGCCCTTCTAAGGTCAAAGTGAATGCATAAAAATCCGATGGAACTCGATATAATTCCTGCGTGATCAAGCGATAGTAATCAATCCCAATTTCTGTTCCAACAGGTGGGAGTAGAGCTTACCTCGAAATCCTAAAATGTTCTTGTATGCATGACCTGAGGAGGAGATTTCCTTCTCACCGCTTAGCCCAAAGATCTAGTACCCAAAAACTTGTACTATTTGAAATACAGGTGAGACTCTTTGGATAATTAAATATAGTATGACTAGAACTAGAACATAACTGAAGAGTTTCTAGAAGGTAAAGCAATAATATCTCCGGGGCAGAATTTTTATGCTAAAATATTTGACATTATATTGATTATTTGAAACGCTTCACGTAGAAGTAAAAAAAAACAAAGAGGCGAAAAATTAATACTAATATCTGCAAAACGTTATGAAAAACAACTGGAACCTCTTTTTTCACAAACTCGAAATACTGCTGACGAGATTGTACTTTCCAACAATTATAGAATATTTTTATTTTAATTTAACGAATTCTATAGAATTCTCATTACGAATTGTATTGTCCTGACTTATAAGGGCAGTCACTTCACACTTCCTTCGACTAATCTATTGCAATACAACTATTTAATTGACGAGAAATTTTTGAAATCATACAATTTTCCTGAAACCGAAAGTGACAAAATATTTTAAGGACACCCCTTAACGAGAAAAGGAATTGCAATGAATACCGTTACGATGAATACCGATGCCCACTGTGAAATTCACACAAACATGAATCTCTCTTCTGTGACTCATCACGTCAAGCAGTGAAAGCACGTTTTCCAATTTTTTCATCGAAAAAGCGTTTATTCTTTATAAGGGTTCCTTTGTCCATAAAATGTGTTTTTTATCCGCTGAAGCAAAATATCATATTTCAAATATAAATGCATATTCACCTATAAAATTATAATTGTACGAATGCCTCTTTTTACAGAAAAATTAATATTTATTAACAGGTTTGAAAATTTTATATAATAGACTATCGCCAAACTTGTATATTAGTGTCTATGGTTACCGTTAATTTAGCTGTTAATGACAATAACTATTAATAATTTAGTTTATTTCCATGCCTTTGGAATTCAAATTACTCGCATTCGTTCAATGTATTTCCTTCGAAATTGGCAAGTATTCAAGAACATATTTCAATAATTTACATCAATTTTCTAACGTTGAAATGAAATCCCAAGGTTATAAGAATTTTCGTACACGAAAAATAATTATGAAACGTAATTTTTCTCATTGCTATTTTATTCCTATTAATTGAATTAAACTGACTTTTACATATATATTCCTCTGATAACCACTACGCTGAATAAAATATTCATTTTTAAATTAAATAAAAAGAATTATAAATAAGAGATTTCATAGTAATATCCTTAATCCTCAAAGGAAATAATTAAATACATAGAGTCCTTCATAATCTTAACGATTTAATTCAGAGAGATGTGGATCCGTTGTCTATATTTAGGCAAGAAGTTTCTTCATAAAGAGAGAAAATACGAGCATGGAGATCGACAATCACCAAGTGATCGTTGAAGGCTAAAAGAGATTGCAATAATACCAATCCGTATGGTAGGATTATCTATATCTCCAGAGAGACGCATCCAACACCACTGCCCTTGAGCACCAAAAAACTTTAGATAACCACAGGCATTAGCTACTAACGAACTTTGTGGTACTGAAGACCCTGAGGTGATGAGGGCCGCTGACTGCTGACTCAGGAAATGATAGTCATTACATAAATTCCCAAAATAAATTAAATAATATTGGTACCGATTAATTAGATGTGATTTAAAAAAAACTTGCGGAAGGAAGAAAAAAGGTATGGCAGACACTCGATAACTTAATGAATTTCAATTTTTTTTTTAGGTAATCTACCGGTTAAGGTAGGTTTTTGGATGGACCCAACTATCAAATAAACATTTTGTGACTCCCCACCTAGCAAACTAATCTATATCAGGTCCCTCTTCATCTCGGTGTACTCACTATCAAATGTTTCCCTGCAGGAACACTCGCGATGATATGAATTTCAATTACTGCACAGTAAATCTAAGTTTCCAAGTTATCACGTTTACTTCTAATAAAAGCCAGATATACTGTCTGTGAGTAAATTACAGCGAAAAATAAACTTAGTATTAAAGAAGAAGTACTTCCCTCGGAAAAACTCAGAAACCGAGACAAGATTGGGCAGAGGTGACGAAGAAATACTGGCGCTAACGAATTACAAATATCGGACAAATCGAACAAGTACTACATTGTACTTCCTGAAATGATAACCTTGTTCTTCTTTAAATCAAGAGCTTGCGTATATGTTTACATTGAGACTAAAATTCGATGTTGTAATGGCGTATATTTTAATATAGGAAAAAGATGAGGAATTACTACAAGACACTAGTTTTAAAGTAACGATTAATGGAATGAAGCTTCAACGTTCCGATTATTATGTAGGACCAGCTGTTGACGAAGTTCACAACGAAACATTATATATTTATTTAATTTTCTGAATAAATTTAATTAATTCTTTCGTTTATTTGCCGTAAAAGAATAAAGATGTATAAAATAATCAACTTTTATTGAATTGCAATTGCTCTACTCGACATCAGTAAATCAATACTTGGGAGAGTCAGAGAATCGCTAAGTCACTTCACCACGTCAAGATTTCCTTCCCTGAGAGGAAATGAAAACTTCTGGTCTGTATCTCAGCAGGCGAATACTATCTCCAGATTTGTATACGGAGAGCACGAGTGCACTGACCGCATCGTAAGACGCCAGGTTAATTAAGTGCCAGCACCAGGCACACCTAAATTTTTTTTAGCTTCCTTTCCTTTCATGAACACCCTCTGCAATTACTCTTTAACTTTGTCCTTGTAGTTGCTTGTGTGTTTGTGGGCGTATGTATTTATGAATATATGTGTATGTATGAATATAGGTGTGTATACATGTGTATATATATATATATATATATTTATATATATACACACATATAGTATAGTTCAGTTCTGTTCCTAATTCCTCTTGAGATAGGTGGTTGCACCACCGAAAATTCGAGAACTAGTGAGTCCCTCTTTTATATGTTTTAGTTTCTGTGTTTGCTACGACTATTTAGTGAATTATATATATATATATATATATATATATATATATATATATATATATATATACTATATATGGATGTACATATCTATAAAACTTATTTATATGTGTGTATGTAAACTCATACAGAACTTATGTTAATACATAATGTTCATGCACATACAAATATCAATAATATGGATTTCATAATCTATGCGTAGACATGATATTAGTAGAAATGATATTTAACAGTATATGGATATTTTAGACACAAAAAACGCGTCTCCGGAGACGACGTAGCACACCGATTTCCCATACCTATCTAATCGCGTCCTTCTGACGTTCTCTCCAAATACGACTCAAATCAGTCGAAGACATTGAGAGTTATCCATTGGGAACCCAGTGGGATTGCTAATATGATATGAACCCACTAGGAGGATATGATACAGTCATCACTAGCAGCAAACGCAGGCATTTATCTTCAATAGTCATCTTCATCCCGGCTATATAAACTTGCGACTAGCTTCTCATCCCGAGGGTCAAGATTCGAATTTTGACGGTGCACCGCTGCGGCAGGATATTTCAGTGTCATCCTGATCCCTGAATGATGTGCTATGTGGACTGCATTTCCTTTGAAATACGCAGTCCGTCGGATGAGGCGTTAAATTTTTGACCCCTAGATGTGTATCGTTAAAGAGTGTGCTATTTCCGACACCGGGTTTCTCTTCCTCATTCCTCTAATCCTCTGGTATTCCTATTTCTACGAAATAAAATACGTATTCCTAATGACGGAAATGATATTATCTGTCGGCCACCTCTCCTAGTAACTACTGCTATTACTGGAATGGCCTCAACGACGAAAATGTAAGGTTTCACCAAATTTGAGTTTCAATGATATAACGGCTTTAATATGCAGAGCTTTTAGTGATAGTTTCATGAAGATCTACATTGCACTCGTTATACGTAATAATGTTAACAAAAAGACTTTGTTTAATATATATTCTGCCTTTTTTTTGGGGGTAATATTCTAATGAATTCCCGCGAACATAACAACATTGAATAACGATTCAAAAAGTAATCAGTTATCTCCGTATTATTTATTTAATTCAGAAATAGATTCTATAATTTTCGTTTGATGTAGCATTCTATCTACATTATTGAATGGCGGAAAGGAATTACTTTTTTAGCCCCAGATTACATGAAAAAATACTCTCCTTACCTCATCAAACCGCATTATAAGGTTTTACAACTTTATGTATGTCAGGTCAATTGCTCCACGAAAAATCGCGTCGTTCGAATATGAGTAAGGAGATGCTTCAGAAAAGATGACAAAAAGAATCAAGAACCTAATTTCTCATTTCGACTAAAATCCTTACACCGAAGGAGAGGATAAAAATCAAATTACTTTTTCAAGGAGGATAGTAAGAAGACGAATAGAATTAGGTATTCCATAAGGAAAGGTCTACAGCCGGAGTTCTTTGGTAATCCATTTCTTTGTTCGTGCTCTTACTGAAGTACTAAAATATCCATTTATGAAATACGAGGAAAGGTCAATCTCCCGATCAGCAAGCACTGTTCATAGAGTATGTGTACCAAGATCTAAGTATTACTGATTTCAATGCCAAAACTCAAAAGCTATCCCTCCATTTTATTATAAGCACCCATTTTTTTCTTAAGATAGTTAAGTCTGATAGAGGTATCAGATTTTTGAGTGAAAGGGGGGTTCATATATTGATTGCGTCATTGGTTTACCCAAGCTTGACTTCATATTTTAACATCACCGCACACAGAGATAACAAAAACTTAATTATCACGAATATTTCTCAATAAAGTGTTATACAAATTCGAGGATTATCTCAGTATTTCATTTAAAAAATACTGAAATACCAGTCAAATGGTTTTACAGTCGCCATCGTACAAGGAAATATGGATCTTACCAGTTTTAGACTTCACTTCAATGCAATGATACTGTTTTCCCCGTTCGGTCAGGATGCTTACAGTATTCTCCCTCTCACTAATTGATTTTTGCAACAGTTTTAAAGACTGTCATCTATGTAAGTGTTATATGTTTTTGTAGTTCCTCAGGTTAGATATTGTACGAGCCTCACCATTTCGGTAGCTACAGAGAATTAATTGCGGTTGCGAAAAACTAAATTACATCAACCCTGATCGTCATCCCCCTCTTAAATGTTGGTAAAAATGAAACATGAAACAATATCGAAACAATTACGTTTTATGGGGCCACGATTTCATTCGGACATGTAGCCTTAGACATGTGTGTTAGAACGATTCACTAAAAATAACCATTTTCCACACATTATATTCGTTGACCTATACAGTAACCAATGAATTATTTCCGATCCAAAAATATTTTCTGAAACGCTTTATTTTTATCATAAGAATTCATCTCCGTGCTGCTCTATCAGCATGATCGAACAAAGGATAGATTATCCCTTAAAAATTTCCGGGCTCTCATAGCCAAGGAGAAACAATTATCGTTCGCTAACTCCTGCTGAAATCTTTGTGAATTTGGCAATACTCTTTTTTTAAATAATATCAAAATATTTAAATTAAAACAATTGAAGATTCTAAAACATATGCAAGGGGAACCAGCCATATGGTGACACTTCACTGGATCCTTAATGGTATTATACGCTCCCACCCTAAGCTAATTAACAGAAGACCTTTATTACTGTGCTTCATCGCCTTTGCTCCTGGATCTCTTCTATCTGCCATGGGGCAACCACTAAAAATGCAATTACACACACATCAGGCCCAAACCCTTTAACATACCACTCGTTCTTCTCGTGTTTTCCCTACCCAAATGACGTAGCCTTCGAACTCCATTTTGAAATTACAGTGACGTCACAGGTAAATCTTTAATTCAACCTCTCGACTGGAAATTAAGGGTTTTTGGGAGAGGGGACATTACGCTGTCCGTTCCGGTACTCACCCCGTAGGCCAAACGTGGTTTTCCATCATCACATAGTAATCTTCATCGGAGATGCAGTAGTCGTTGGTGCAATGCGAAGTATTCATGTAATACGACCCATTCTCGTCCATAGCGTCCAATCCCTCGCCGTCCCGATGGTGCGGCCCTTCCACGTCCACGACGTCCTCGTCGAGGCTCTCCGAGAATGACACCATACTCGGTGCTATGGGTGCAGGCCCTTCGGCGGCAGCTGGTGAGGCGACGGAGAGCGAGGAGGAAATGTCAGGATGCGAGCCTGGGTCGCCATCTCTTTCCAGGGAAAAGGTCGTTAAGTCGTCGACGGACAGATCCGACCCGTTTAACGCCGCGACCTGCGGGAACGTCGGCGGGGGAACGTCGATGGCCCGTCCGCCGGCGGCGGCTTCTTCGGGTGAGGCGGGAGACACCGCACTCCGCTCCTGGCGACCGCCGTCGGTGACGGGAGGTGGAACGGCGGTTGGGAGCGGGAGGCGCAGTATCGAAGATGTGCCTGGAGACGGGAGGAGTATGAGGAAGAGAATGAGAAGGAAGGTCGGAGGTGGCGACGGCTGGCTGGACATGATGGATACTTCTCGGTGACCTCGGATCTCTTACAAAGACAAAACCGTCTGTTGAGATTCACCGATCGCCAGAAAAAAAACACCACGAGGGAATACTCTCTTCCTTTCCTTTCTCCCTGGGACACCCAGGAGATTGCGTCCTCTTTCACCTGCCCTTTTAGAAAACTCGCTTCGATCTCAATTCTTTCCCCTTCGTTCTAAGGCCACAGGCCCTAAAGGATAATGGTGCGAATACCAGGAACAAACGCCGCTTCCCGAATATTTTCTTTTCTCAAAAATCTCCCCCGTGCGTGTGATTTCCCCAAGACCACCACCTTGGGACGATAACTCTCACGTTCCTGTTTTCTTTCTTCCCGTTGCACTCAAATTTTCTCTCGAGGACACATCTACTTTTCCCTCTCTTCGGGAACACTTCGGGGCTGCTTCTCTCAGCGAAAAAGTCTTCCTCCAATCATCACCCTAGAAATTTGCCCTCACTTCAGGGGGGCAATTCCCTGCAAACCTTCGTCCGCCAAACACACTTTTCCAATCTCTTGCAAGAGTCCTTTCCGCCCGCAAGTTTAGCCCGCTGTCGGTGGGATGACCTGCAATCCTGAAGCTTCGAGATCGTACTAGCGACACCTTTTTTGTAGTGACTCCACTGTCCCTCCTCCTTATTTTCTCCTTCACTGCTCGTTTTATTTCCTTTGTCTCACTCCTAACTTAGTTCCAATAGTCCTCTCAGGTCCCTATACCCTCTTTAACACACCTTCACTGGATTAGTCTTTTTTGAGTCACTTCCTGATATCACCCGCAGACTCGGCGCGTTTTAATTGAGGAGGAGTGGGGAGAGGATCTCCAAGAGATTACATTAGAAAGGATTCGGATTTACTAGGGTTCGAATCAGACGCCAACTCGTTAGGTAAAGTGTCCTTCCTTGATGGGGACGGTCTGCTCCGGTCACGCACCGGTCTATCACAAAAGCCACGGGGTCGGGCGAGAGAGCGCGCTGCGATTGAGTTTCAACCTCTGCTCCGGGAGAGAGAGCCCTATCCCGTCGGGCGACGATAGGTGGCTCTAACCGCCTCCTGGGCACTTGAAATTCGTCCCAACACTCTTTGCGTGAGCAGCACTGAGGTGGTGGCGGTAGGGGATAAAAAAATATTTAAAAAAGCGAATAGAGATAATAGTAGGACGATCGCTCCCCGCGTTCCCGCCAGTTAAACTCTTTGCCCGTCCTTTCGATCAGTCCTTGACCGCCACACAGCCCATCTCAGCCTCTCCGCTCCGTCATCATCGCGCATCTAATGGTTTTATTTATTTTTTTTCGCAGCGAGACGAGACGATTCAGCTTCGAGCACGTAGCGCGCGCGCGGCAAGTTTGTTTTCCCGTGACCCCCCCTCCTGCTTCTTTCCTCTCTGTTCCTTCCGCTCCCCTTAACCCTTGTTTACAGGAGCGGATACATCGGGATGAAGAGGAGAAAAAAGTGGTAGGTGGGGGTAGCAGTACACATTTTTTTCTGAAAATGGGTGGGGAGTCGCGGGAGACAGATTTGTTTACCCCCACCGTTATCTTCAAACGCCTCTCAGGGGAGAGGAACCTACTTTTTGGTGGGAGGGCGAAGATTCCGGGCGATCCCGAGAATGAGGTAATACCGAGTGATAAAATACGTAGGTACTCAGAAAGGGTTTCATTGAAAGATTAGGTGGCGGGAGGAAAAATTCTAATGGCAATCGTCCCTCGGTATACTCTCATTCAGAGGAAACATATGGGATGGATAATAACGAGCCAGAACGAATCGCAGTAAGTCTATTACCTACTACGCCAAAATACTTCTTTCAGATACGCAGGAGAACCTCAAAAGACCGCTTATTAAGGAAAAGCAAACTACTCCAAATAATTTTCAACTCTTCAACGCTTATCAAGGAGTGATAGTGTTTAACATTAAAACGGTATTTCACTCAAAATCTTTGTGTGAACACCAGCACAAAACGTTCCCCTTAATCTACTTCATATGATAATTCCACGCAATATAGTTGTGACTTTAAGACGGTCTACGACAAGCTCGCCGACTCTCAAAACACAGTAGTTACAGTTTCATTCCAAATTTTCCAGCAGCAAAACATAAATCAGTTCTTTTGGTGGTCACTATCTTAGGAGAAACATATCGTATAGTCACTAATCATGGAGACTCAAAACAAGGTTATCACTTCACCGTCTGAAACTGTTTATCTAGCAAAGATAAATCACAGAGAGATTTGCCTTAGATAATTTTTTTCATGTCATTGGAAAAAAATTTCTAAAACCGTGAAACTGGACTCCTGTATGTTATCACTCGATACATTCAAGTGGCTGCATCTTCTCGAGGGATTCGGCGAGAGAACATACGCCAAATTTTGCTCCATTTTCAACACCAATGCCAAGTTTAAGAATTTCTTTACACATGGGGAATCGTTTCCAACTCCCCAACTCCAGAGTTATTTTTAATCACTCACCTCAAAGCACAGCATTTTTCATTGCATCCAAACGCATTCGACTAATAATACAAGGCGCTGAGCGATGGCTCCGGTAAACAGAAAAAATCGAAATAAATGGGAAAGAAATTATATTTCTTGGTCTTAAAAGAAACCGAGTTCAAAAAATGTCAGTTAGGTTTATTTTCGAACGTCTACCGTCGAAATTTCAAAGCACGGAAATATCACACAGTGAATCACAAAATCGGGAAGATGGAAAAATTTTAAGGTTCTTCGAAGTTTTTTGTGTGTCGAGTGGCAAGTGAAAGGTGTCCCCTACATCCATCGTCCTATTCCAAGCCTGAAGCAATGCTTGGAAAGAGATGATCGAAGATAAAAATGGTGGAAAGAGGAGGAAAGAACTTGTACAAGTGGGAGAAAAGGGATTACGGAACGGAAGATTATGGACTGGCTAAGAACTGAAGACGGAACAATTTACGTGTCTGTTGAGGAAGTAAAGGCGATCACATCTGAAAACCTGTCTTTTTCTTCGACCTCCCCAATAACAACCCTCTCCCCGCAGGACGTTAGAGAGGAATTCCACTAAACGATTCGAACGTAGCGGATTCGCACCACTTTGGTGGTGCGCGGAACTTAGGTCGGAATCGGGGTCGGAGCGAAGAAAAATACTTCTTCAATCACCCCACTTAACATACGAACAAGAAGAAAATTCGAGTGTAGAGAACTTTTCAAGTATGCGCGTGAGGCTCAAAACGACCTTGCAAATCGAAACAAAACTTTCGAAACAAAGTTATAATATGTGCGGGAAATATAAAACAGGAAAGGGGAGAGAGACAGATGCAGAGAAATGGAAAAGAATCGGGTATTGAGGAACCCATTTCCTGTCGGGGGCGGTCGAGTGACGCACGCAATAAGCGAACTTGATGCTGCAAGGGGGCGTGGAGGGAAAGCAATGCCGGGCGCGCGCGATAGACGGCCGATTCGGGCCCAGCTGGAGAGGCGAGAGACACCGTATGTGGAACCACTGGGGGAAGGTCTGACGTCCGTCCACACTCCGCGCGGATACAGCGCAGACTGAAGCGGCGAGTGCCTCTGGCGGAGGCCGGGCGGGAGGGGTGGGTGAAAAGGAGGGGCGGGGGTTGGTCGGGACGGAGAGGAATGGGGTGGGGGTGCTGCTGCGTTCTCTTCGGTGTGCTTAGGAGGGAAGACAAAAGGGAAGGCGAGTGGTGGGTGCGGGTGGGTGACAGAGGCGACGAAACCAAGCCGAACGTCGAGAGACGCGAGCGTCGATTATTCTCCCCTGGGTGAGGAGGCTAGCCGATGTGCTATGCAAAGCACGTTTGCTCAATTGTGACACGCTCCAAGTTACGCCGAATTCGTCAACAAAACGCAGTGTCATCCGTTTCCATCCAATGCAATGGCATTTCTATTATATTTCCTCACGATCGAGAGCCTAGCATAGAATGTCTACAAAGAGGATTTTCCCAAAATTACCGCGATTATTTTGCATGGGGACGAATTTAATTGTTGCAAATGTTGTGTGTGTGTACATATATATATATATATATATATATATATATATCCCTCCCATGGACTACAACCTTGTCGTGGTGGAAGGGCTTGTGTGTTCCGATGACCCCTAGAGCTGTGCTGGCGGGAGTAATAATAATTACTCCTGGAAGGGTCACCCATGCCAGATAGGTCGAAGGTTAGGAGCCAGACGAAAGGTAGTCCACGCAGCGTCTGTTCCTCAGTGAGGCGGCTGCAATGGCGTCTGACCCCAGTGGGGCGGCCATTAAGTGATGGTGTCACGTTAAAAACACTATTGAGGAAGGTAACGGGAAACCACCTCAATTATCATTCCCAAGAAAATATGATGGACGCAAAACAGAAATTGAGTCCTGGCAACTGCGGGACTCGGCCCAAGGGGCCGTGTGTCGTGCCCGGCAGCGGGGGAGGCAAGGCTTCCGCGGTCGTCATCCCACGAAATCCTTGCGGGGGAGAAATAACAGCAGCAGGACAGAAGATGCAGAAGAAGACGAAAGTAGTTAGAATAGGAACCTGGAACGTCAGGACAATGTTGAGGAGAGGCAAATTAGAAAATATTAAGCGAGAGATGGAAAGAGGTAACATAGATGTTTTAGGCCTCTGCGAGGTGAGATGGAAGGATAGCGGGGATTACTGGAGTGACAATTATAGAGTAATATACAGCGGCGGGGATGAGAGCCAACGAGGGGTTGCCGTAATTTTAAATAAAGGGGTAGGAAGAAGCGTAGTCAACATAGAGCAAGCGACAGATAGAATTTTACTCGTAGAGATTAAAGCAGAGCCGACGAACTTGGTCATTATTCAGGTATACATGCCACCGAGCAACCACAAGGAGGAAGAAGTCGATAGGATGTATGATGAGTTAGAGGATATCATCGCGAGTGTTCCTGCAGGGAAACATTTGATAGTGATGGGGGATTGGAATGCGACGGTAGGCGAAGGAAGAGATGGTGGTGAGGTGGGGGACTATGGGTTAGGCACGAGGAATGAACGCGGGGAGAAAGCAATTGAATTCTGCAGGAGACAGGGGTTAGTCATCACTAACACATGGTTTAGACACCACAAAAGGCGTAGGTATACATGGAAAATGCCAGGTGACTCAGAAAGGTATCAGTTAGATTATATTATGGTTAGGCACAGGTTTAGGAACAGTGTGATAAATTCGCACAGTTTCCCAGGAGCGGATGCGGACTCTGACCATAATTTAGTTGTTATGAAATGTAATGTTTGTTTCAAGAAGATAAGGCAAGGGCGGCGGGTTAAAAAATGGAATTTAGAAGCAGTAAATGAATTAACGAGGAAGGAGTATCAGGAGGCTGTAGAGAAAATGATGGACGACGGTAAAGAACTGAGTGCTATCGAAGAAAAATGGGAATGTATCAAGAAAGGGATATTGGAAGCCGCTAAAGACACTATAGGAACCGTTAACGGGAAAAGAATAAGGAAACCATGGGTAACGGATGAGATGATTGCGAAGATGGATGAAAGAAGGAGATGGAAAAATGTAAACACAGAGTTAGGCAAAATGAAGTACAAAGAGTTAAACAATAAATTGAGAAGGGCCACAAATAAAGCCAAAGAAGAATGGTGGAAAACGCAATGCGAGGATATGGAAAGTTTACAGAAGAAGGGTGAAATTGGTGCTCTATACAGCAAGGTTAAGTTATTATCCGGAAGTAAGAAGGCAAGAGCTGTGCTAACAGTTAAAGATAAATGGGGTAAGATAATAGTTGAACCAGGAAAAATCCAAGAGAGATGGAAGGAATATATAGAAACACTGTATGGTAAAGAACTTAGGCCAACAAGGTTAGACATAGAAAAGGAACATGACGTAGAAGAAGATAGCTTAGGTCCAGGCATACTCGACGATGAAATAGAAAGGGCATTAAAGGAGATGAAAGCAAATAAGGCTGTGGGGGTGGACAATATTCCTGTAGAAATGTTGAAATGGTTAGGGAAAGGTGGGAAAAAGGCCATATATGGACTGATTCGTAGTATCTATGAGGAAGGAATCTGGCCGGAAGATTTTGTGAGATCGGTGTTAGTTCCTATTCCAAAAAAGGCAAAGGCTTCGTCATGTGAGGATTACAGAACAATAAGTTTGATATCCCACGCAGCTAAAGTTATTCTCAGGATCATCAACAAAAGGATAGAGAGTAAGGCAAATGATTACTTAGGGGATGATCAGTTTGGGTTCAGGAAAGGAAGAGGTACGCGTGATGCCATTGCAGTAATGAGATCACTAATCGAGAGGAATATAGAATACAATCAGGACGTTTTTACCTGTTTTGTAGATTTCGAAAAAGCGTTTGATAGAGTGAATTGGGAAAAATTAATGCGTGTATTGCAGAAAATAGGAATGGATTGGAGGGACAGGAGACTGATCCGCAACCTGTACATGTCTCAGACTGCTCAGGTGCGAGTGGGGAACGGAGAGTCTGGATGGGCAGTGTTAGGAAGAGGTGTAAGGCAGGGTTGCCCATTGTCACCGGTACTGTTCAACGTATATGTAGAGGAAATGATTAAAGAGGCATGGGAAGAACTGGAGGTAGGAATGAAAGTCGGAGGGGAATTCGTAAAATCGGTTAGGTTTGCTGATGACCAAGCATTAGTTGCTCAGTCAGCCAAGGGGTTGCAAGCATTGTTGAGTGAATTGGAGGTTCAGTGCGATAAATATGGGATGAGAATCAATATTAATAAAACAAAGGTTATGCGATTTTCCAGAAAGAAAAAGGCTAAGCTAAATATTAAAATAGGCGGGGAAAGAATAGAGCAGGTAGAGCAGTTTACATATCTCGGAAGTGTTTTGGACCAATACGGTCAAAGTGGTAGGGACGTAAGGAGAAGAATTGCGCTAGGCAAGGAGGCTTTCTCAAGGAGGAGGGAGTTGATGACGGGGACGTTGAGTAGGGATGTGAAGACAAGACTCGTAAAAACTCTGATATGGAGCGTAGCTATGTACGGCGCGGAAACGTGGTCGCTGAAGCAGGAGGATAGACGTAGATTGGAGGCTTTTGAAATGTGGGTGTGGAGAAGAATGGAGAAGGTGAAATGGACCGAAAGGAAAACAAATGAGGAAGTACTGGAAATGGTGGGTGAGGAGAGGGGTTTGTTGAGAGAAATCCTATGGAGGCAGGAAAAATGGATGAAAGGCGTATTGAGCGGTAGTGGAATGTTGAAGAGGGTAATAGAGGGGAGAATGTTGGGCAAGCGAGGTAAGGGTAGGAACAGGATAGGGATGTTGGACGGGATGAAGGGAGGAAAGAAGTACACCGAGATGAAGAGGGACCTGATATAGATTAGTTTGCTAGGTGGGGAGTCACAAAATGTTTATTTGATAGTTGTGTCCATCCAAAAACCTACCTTAACCGGTAGATTACCTAATAAATAAAATATATATATATATTTATAACTTTTGGACGGCACAATAGAACACAGAATAAAACAGATAACACGTAAAAGGAAACTCACACTGTAGATTATTTGAGCTTTCGGCCTACTCCGAGGTCTTCTTCAGGTCAGACTCACGTGTTCTATTGTGCCGTCCAAAAGTTATATTGCTCTCGTGAGTACTTCCGCATCATCATATATATATATATATATATATATATATATATATATATATATATATATATATATATATATATATATTTAAAGTCTTGATACCATTGTCTAACCTTTTTTTCGCCCATGACTTTAGTTCTACGAGTTAGGCATATATCCCGATGAATTTGAGCAGCTGATAATTCTTTTACGAACAAAATCCAATCACAGCACGCACTTTTCAACTTGCGAGAGCAGCGATTTTCGCGGAGATTTTTATCTACACTCACCGACAGTCAAACGACTACTGAATCAATGGAATTACGAGGTCTGTCCAGAAACTAACATCCGTTCTCGCACATCAGTAGCTTCCAAAAAAATCAATGGATGGAGCTGCATGCGCATAACTCTGTTTCTGACCCGCAATACATGTATTTAAAATTAAGAAAACGACTCTTACTTTTAGAATATGCTCATGAAGGTGGGTAGGACCACCAAATTATGAAAATAAATTTTCGTTAACCTTTTTCTTAAAAAACAATTGATGTAAAAAATGTACATATATATATATATGCCTTAGCAATGAAATGTATATATATAACCCGCTCCACCGTGACCCGCATATATATAATATATGTTTATGGTTATATATATATATATATATATATATATATATATATATATATATATATATATATATATATATATATATATATATATATATATATATAACAGCTCCCTAACGCCATCTTCTGGGTTATGATTCGGAGCACTTTGGCGCTTTATAAGATCGCAGATTTCAGTGTAAAGGTATCGTTCCTCGAAGGCGCGTAGTCAAATGTTCAACCTAATCGCGAACTTGGTCATGACGAGGGAAGTGAGGCACCACCTACGTTTAGCTGATTCGCCCCTTTGTCCGTCATGCCGTCGAGTAGACAACGCCGCGCATCTGATTCTAGGCTGCGGCGAAAAACTCAGAGAATGGGAAGCCCTGAAAAAGATATATAAAACTTGGGACGTGTTCGGCGGTGGTGCCATTACAGACATAAATCTGATCACCCTGAACTTTCGGCTCTTTCCGAGTTTCAAAACTCTAATTATGACTACTTTAATCGTGGAGTTCATACAATTAAGAACAGCGAAAAAAAATTCCGCAAAAGGTATGCAAGCAATGGTGGAACGGATGTGGCTGCCCCCAGTACCGGACACACTTCGCCAGTGGTTGAAGAGTTGTTTCACAGAATGTGTTTCAAACTAATCGATAACCCTCCCCACATATAATGTATATCTTGTGAACTTAGCCTCATTATTTTCTTCAACAGTATTGCATATGATCTCAATTGTATATGCACATTTCTAATGTATGTAGTGTAATAATATGTATGTTTGTATATGTTTTTTTTCTATGTTTATGTAAATATATGTGTATGAATATATTTATGCATATATTCATAAGGAAAAAGATTATTCTGTAACCAAAATCTATAAGCTGTTATTATGTACAATGTAAACACTTGCTGTGTAACGTATGAACTGAACCGAATAAAAATGAATTGAATCATAGCTCAGGTGGTTTAGAGCATCCGCCCGGCAAGTGGAGAGATCCGGTGTTCAAGTCCCGGTCGAGGAAAATATTTTTACATTCGTGATCTGCTCACATCCGCCATCCCCACCTCTCTTGTGTTCGTCCTTTATATGTGTTCCTTTACCATTTTCCTTATCTCTATTTCAATGTGAATGAATATTTATATTCGCCATATGGCGGTATTTCGTGTTTGAATGTGTATTTGGCCAATGTGGCTCGTCTCTTCTTCTAGCTATGCGTGCCATGAAACGCACCGTTCCTATCCTTTATGATGTTGTATGCTTGCTAACCTACTGTCCATTCTCCTCTTGTGTTTGTCAATTTCTCCTTTGGTGGGTGTAACAGCTCCCTAACGCCATCTTCTGGGTTATGATTCGGAGCACTTTGGCGCTTTATAAGATCGCAGATTTCAGTGTGAAGGTATCGTTCCTCGATAGCTCAGGTGGTTTAGAGCATCCGCCCGGCAAGTGGAGAGATCCGGTGTTCAAGTCCCGGTCGAGGAAAATATTTTTACATTCGTGATCTGCTCACATCCGCCATCCCCACCTCTCTTGTGTTCGTCCTTTATATGTGTTCCTTTACCATTTTCCTTATCTCTATTTCAATGTGAATGAATATTTATATTCGCCATATGGCGGTATTTCGTGTTTGAATGTGTATTTGGCCAATGTGGCTCGTCTCTTCTTCTAGCTATGCGTGCCATGAAACGCACCGTTCCTATCCTTTATGATGTTGTATGCTTGCTAACCTACTGTCCATTCTCCTCTTGTGTTTGTCAATTTCTCCTTTGGTGGGTGTAACAGCTCCCTAACGCCATCTTCTGGGTTATGATTCGGAGCACTTTGGCGCTTTATAAGATCGCAGATTTCAGTGTGAAGGTATCGTTCCTCGATAGCTCAGGTGGTTTAGAGCATCCGCCCGGCAAGTGGAGAGATCCGGTGTTCAAGTCCCGGTCGAGGAAAATATTTTTACATTCGTGATCTGCTCACATCCGCCATCCCCACCTCTCTTGTGTTCGTCCTTTATATGTGTTCCTTTACCATTTTCCTTATCTCTATTTCAATGTGAATGAATATTTATATTCGCCATATGGCGGTATTTCGTGTTTGAATGTATATATATATATATGTATATATATATATATATATATATATATATATATATATATGTATATATATGTATATATATATATGTATATATATATATATATATATATATATATATATATAACCATAAACACAGTAATCAACCCGAAGGTCGGTTTAGTAGATGATGGTACCCCGTACCAAGCCCGACGGCGTGTGAATATTCGCACATCAGGGTAGGGGGGCCAGTTCCTTTCCCTGTGCCGGTTATCGTTTCCCAGGAAGATCTGGTACCCGAAAAATCAACTAGCTTGGATGGAGCTGCAGGTGCCCAGAGTGCCTTGCCCGGGAATCGAACCCGGGACCCTTCGGTCAGTAGTCCAACACTCTACCCACCAGACTACCGCGACCCGCACATATATATATATATATATATATATATATATATATATATATATATATTCACTTTCCCGGAAAAGCCACGAACGTGCACAATGAAACTCACTAAATAGTCACAGCAAACAGAAACCAAAGCACACAAAAGAGGGACTCACTAGTTCTCGAATTTTCGGTGGTGCAACCACCTTTCTCAAGAGGAATTAGGAACAGAACTCATATACATATATATATTGTTATGAAATGTAATGTCCGTTTCAAAAAGATAAGGCAGGGGCGGCGGGTTAGGAAATGGAATGTAGAAGCATTAAATGGATTGACCAGGAAGGAGTATCAGCAGGCTGTAGATAAAATTATGGATGACGGTAAAGAGCTGAGTACTATCGAAGAAAAATGGGAATGTATCAAGAAAGTTATATCGAAAGCCGCAGAAGACACCTTAGGAGCCATTAACGGGAAAAGGATAAGGAACCATGGATCACGAATAACATGATTGCAAAGATGGAAGAATGTACACAGAAAAACACAAAGTTAGGCAAAATGAAGTACAAAGAGTTAAACAATAAATTGAGAAGGGCCACAAATAAAGCAAAGGAAGAATGGTGGAAAACGCAATGCGAGGATATGGAAAGTTTACAGAGGAAGCGGGAAATTGTTGCACTATACAGCAAGGTTAAATTACTATCGGGAAGTAAGAAGGCAAGATCTGTGCTAACAGTTAAAGATAAGCGGGGCAAGATAATAGTTCAACCAGAAAAAAATCCAAAAGAGATGGAAGGAATATATAAAAGAAACACTGTATGGCAAAGAACTTAGGCCAACAAGGTTAGACAGAAACATATCGTAGAAGAAGATAGCTTAGGTCCACGCATACTTGACGATGAGATAGAAAGGGCATTACGGGAGATGATACCAAATAAGGCCATGGGGGTAGACCATTCCTGCGGAACTACTGAAATGTTTAGGAAAATGTGGAAAGAAGGCCATATATGGACTGATTCGAAGTATCTATGAGGAAGGAATCTGGCCGAAAGACTTCGTGAGATCAGTGTTAGTTCTTATTTCGAAAAAGGTAAATGTTACATCATGTGAGGATTACAGAACAATAAGTTTAATATCTCACGCAGCTACAGTTGTTCTCAGGATCATCAACAAAAGGATAGAGTAGGGCAAGCGATTACTTAGGGAATGATCAGTTTGAGTTTAGGAAGGGGAGACGTACGCGTGATGCCATTGCAGTAATGAAATCACTAATCGAGTGGAATATAGAAGACAACCAGGACGTTTTTGCCTGTTTCATAGATTTCGAAAAAGCGTTTGATAGAGTGAATTGGGAAAAATTAATGCGCGTATTGTAGAAAATAGGAATGGATTGGAGGGAGAGGAGACTGATCCGCAACCTGTACATGTCTCAGACTGCTCAGATGCGATTGGGGAACGGAGAGTCGTGATGAGCAGTGTTAGGAAGAGGTGTAAGGCAGGGTTGCCCATTATCAACGTTGCCGTTCAAAGCATATGTGGAGGCAATAATCAAAGTGACATGGGAAACACTGGAGGTGGGAAGAAATTCGTAAAATCAGTTAAGTTTGCTGATGACCAAGCATTAGTTGCTCAGTCAATTAAGGAGTTTTAAGCATTGCTGAATGAATTGTAAATAAGGGGATAGAAACAGAAATTTCGATGGTCATGCCACCTTTCTCAAGGGTGAGAAGGAAGGAAAAGGAAGGAGTTCATAGTGCAGTAAACAAAATCAGAATGATGACGACGGGTGTGCCGTCGGAACGTCCGAACTACATATGTTAGTGTCCTTTCTTTGTGTATCTATATGTTAAAAATCTACATCTGTGTGTTTATATATTTTTGCGACGCCAAAGAGCGTTCTATTTCGAAGGTATGTATATATATATATATATATATATATATATATATATATATATATATATATATATATATATATATATGTATATGTAGTATTTATATATACACACATTTTAAAAGCCTCCAGTCTACGTCTATCCGCCGGCTTCAGTGACCATGCTTCCGCACCGTACATAATACGCTTCATATCAAAATTTTCACGAACCTTTTCTTACCATCCTTACTCAATGCCCCCGTCATCAACCCCCTCCTTATAAAAGATGCTACAGCTACACATTAAAATCATGTGTACATGAATTGGCAGATACCAATTTTTAAATGAAAAGCACGTTTCCATTTGCAAATTGAATTTCAATGTCCAAGAAAAATATTTCCTTTTTACGCAGTTTCAAATTTCACACGGAAAAAATAATTTCTTCTATCCGCAGATTTGGCTATCAAGAGGAAACTTAATAGATCCTCATGGACCAAAACTGCCGAATCAGAGGTAGATTTATAAAGATATAGGCGTGTAAAAACATTTGATCTCGTTATGGGTGGATTCCTGTGTTGATGCTGACCTAAATATAAAGTTAAAGTAATTTAGTAATTTAAGGAACAGTCTACACCCACTTTTAAACATACAACGAGTGCAAATTCGACTCGAGCTGTGACACTTGAATGACTAGTGAAATATATTCTGAAAACATTTTTTTGTTTTCACAAGGGATTTTATTCCTACAGTCATTCTTGATTATTTTTTCACTTTGGAAGATTTGAATTAGTTAGTTTCTTCGAGTTTTCATTTCTTTTACTTTTATGCCTTCTTGAAAAAATTATACGCGCACAGCAGCTAATTGTCAGTTGCTTGCTTATTAATTTGCGTTAAGTTAAAAATTCCCTAATTACCCATCTTTGTTCATGGTTTCCCGTAGGATCGGAAAGTGTATCATCTCGATGCCTCAAGTCTGCTATCTAGTTTTTAAAATTACACCTTATCGATATCCGACATGAAAAACAAAAGCATTTTTTAATGCAATGAATTAATAATTAGTTTCCATTTGAATGCTTTCGTGACCAATGAGGCTATTATTTATAATAGCCATATGAAAACGGTTTACAATGGAATGGCCCTCACAGTGGTCGTTTCGGCGTATAGTCTTTTTAATAAATTAAATCTCTTCGAAGTAACTTAGTCGGGAAAAGTTTTGGTCCCACCTTTAAATTTGCAGTTACTTTGTGTTCCTGATGTTTAAAATTTATTCAAACGTTAGAAAAATAAAATGGTCTCTGAAATCAAAATTACTTACAACATGAATACCGAGGTTTCAACAATGCTGCATACGTACTCATTACGAGTCCACAACCATAAAATTGTTCCTCATTCGAAATAATGACGGTGGTAAGAGGTGTAACACGAGGTCTATTAAGCACATTTTCTTAACGGAAAATCTTTATATAAGAGCTTTAAGCTTTATGTAATTCTTATTTAATTTTTGACTTGACATTGTCATGCACTCCTGAAATCGTTTTTATCCAACTTTACTGTTATCGAAATGAATGAATGAAGGTTGATGGTCTCACAGAAAAGTCCGATATCAGAAAGGAATCCGCCTTTCATAGTACCCAAGGTTCAGGAATGGTATTATGGAACAGAGTAAAGAATTGATCAAAAGTGATCACCTAATAAGAGAATTCAAAGAGAGACGCAAAATAAACAGTCTGCAGAATTTACATGAAATATTTATGTAAGTTCAATTATATTAAATATACTTCAACGTTGTCAACCATCAATACATATATATGATGATGCAGTGTATTGGAAATTGTTATTAGGCGAATTTTATCAGTTAAGTCAGACAATACTTTTATTTGAATAGTGTATGAATCTACTTGCTGTTTGAGGCACCTAAACTGCTGGACTCCACTTTAAGGAAGAGGGAGAATTAAATTGAGAAAAAGAAAATCATTCCCACACCAATAATGGCGCCAATAAAGTGATCCAATAGCAATAAGTATGGACATTTAATAAATCTTTCTACGCGCAAAAATAACTTAGATACACCCTAAAAGAGTTTGATGCAAGGCGAGTTGAACTGAAGAAAATGGAGGTTAACACAGTTTATTAAAACTTCAAGGTATTAACTTGACCAGTGGTCAACAGTGAAACCTACCGTTATTAATCATTGGGAAAATGTCCTCTTCATAAACTTTATCCAAATGTGACTGCGATCCTCAACAAATAAAAGTTGACGAGTGCATTCTCAGTATTACATTTTTTCATAAGTCCCATGAGTAAATCTGACCATCTTCCTGTTGATCTACCTGTATCCCTGTGTACGCACTTGCTTGTTTGTGTGATGAGTTCAAAACACACACCATGTATATAATTGGATTTCTGGATGAGGTAACTAACATTACGAAAATTATTGACAATTTAAGGTGCAAGTAAAATAACATTAAAATAATATCCACAAGAATAGAATCTATGGTGTGGGGTTCGTTTACCCATGCTCCCTCATTTTTCATAGTTCAATGTCAAAATCTATAATAGTACGTAGAATAAACGTCAGACGTTACTTTGAAGACTATTTACATGATAATAAAATTAAACTTTTTCTTAATTCCACTTTACATTAATCTTTTTGCAAGATCGATTATTTATATCGCGGAATCATCACGCACAAGAAAGAGACGCCTGGTGTTTGTGAATGTGTACGTAATGATAAGTATGCCATAGCATTGTGCGAAATAGATCATAGAGCACAAAGTTCTATGGAATACTGCAAAATTTATTTTTTTTTGGCCGGCATGTATCTATCAATGGTCGTTGAAGCAAGATGAGAGGCGCATGAGATTGGAGGTCTTTGATATTTATGGTGTGGAGAAGGATGGAAAAAATACAATGGCCGGATAGAAAATCAAACGAAGCAGTACTAGGCATGGTGGGGCAGAATTTGCGCGTTATTTGGTGAAATCAAAAGGAGGCAGAAAAGATGGATCCGGAATAATATGCGTGATTGGTGATGGCATAATGAAGACTTTGATAGAGGAGAGGACGTTGGTCAAGCGAGTTAGATGAAGGAAAAAGATTGGGATGTTGGACGGGATGAAGAGAGGAAGGAAGTATGCGGTATTGAAAAACAGTACTGTAGTGTCATGTTACATCATGTTAGGAGAGGCTAAGAATTTAAGGAGTGAACAGTTCGTAATCATCCAAAACCAACCTAAATAGTAGTACACCAAGTAATAATTATATATATTAAATAGAGAATTTTTACTTTAACTACTGCTTCTTGCAAATCTTTCTGTTATTAATCGTTAAGAAAATATTTTAATATATCAGACTATTTATCTGGTACCTTCTTTAAAAATCCAATGTCACATGGAAGTTTTGTTAAGAATAAGATCATTCAAAGAAATTCATCGCGACCCTTGACAATAATTATGCCATCTGATGACCCACTCAAGAAAAAATAACTGATAAAGATTGTGCGTGGAAGGTCGCAATGTATCGTTGAAAAATCCCGCACGTCTATTTTCTCAAATAACATCATGAAACTAGAAAAAAAAACTCAGAAAATAATTAAAATAAATAGGTATCAAACGAGAGTTTCATTATTTTTTTTAGAAAAATATAGCACCTAGCAAATTGTTTAGATAACACAAATTCGTTACATTCATCTACATTAAGGCAATTTAATACTATCAATCAATAATTTAGAATTAAGTGTTACTTAGCGTTTTTTTATAAATGTGGAAACTAAGGATAATCTTACCACTCTACAACGTGGAGATAATAATGAACTGACCAGATCCAATTTTTCTCTCTGAGGTGGATACAAAAATTTTTCGGATGGGCAAAAAATGCTAGATAGAAATAGAATGCGCCCACTTCGCCTCGCCAGCAGTTCATCCCGCAATTTCCACTCACCCACATCATCTCCCCGAAAAGAAAATGAGAACCCAGTAGCCATCCTCCCTTTTCCTTATTTCTACCCTTCCCGCATGCGGAATAATGTGAAAAACCCCGGCTTTCTTTTTTCCGAACGCCTCCGTCAACGCCAGCATCCCGCTGGTCCCTTCATCTCCAACCGCCCACGCTTACTTCACTTTTCCCACAGACAAGGCCGGGTCGACCATTATCTATCCAACTAGGTACAAATTTGAGCAACGGAGAACGAGCCATAGGTTTTTATATATAAATATGTAACGCAGTGTCGATGCATGGATCTTGTTTAAAGTGGATGTCGCGTTTCACAGCATATACAATATTGCATAACTCTAATTCCCAAAACTAAATATAAATATTCATTAGCACGACTTCGCAGGAGACATCACAAAAATCACATGGAAATGTTATGCTGGCATGGACCATATGACCACTCCCCAAGGTAGCCAGTAAGATAGAAACAAATATGAATACATCTTTCTCCCCATTTACAGACGCTTTCATGGTATAAACCAAGAAAAAATATAAATATCGCTTTCCGTTAACCTTTGTAGTTTTTTAATTAATTTAGTCTTGATTATACGCACACTTATTGTAGCTTGTTCTTTTAATCCCTACGTCGTAATGTTCTTTTCATTTTCTATGCACTTTCCGTTATTAAATACCTTGTTACGAGAATGACTCCGTTTCAACACCTTTGTATGGCCTTCCTTGAAGAAATTAGTCTTCTCGTGGGCGAAAGAAAGTCTTCGTACCTGACAGGTCCTCATAATGTGAATTCGAGAGTCGGCGGGAATAAAACCAACTACTCTGTAAAACTGGCACTGAGAGACGAACGCGCCTCAATTGGTTGTAATTTCAACATATTTAACCTTTGATAGATTTAGTGCTCGTGAGACAAATAATGAGACGAGACCAGAATGGACGTTCAGTTTCCTTAAATATGTTCATCAGATATTTAGGTGAAATGGAAACAACACCTTTTGAAATCGCCTGAATCAGAGAGGAATAAAGACTGGACTAAGATGTAGAAAGTATTGAAGAAGACTTCAAAGAAGCATTGAAAAAAGTCTGGGGGAAAATAAAACTCAAACATACGAGCTGGATTAACCAAAGGAAGACAAAAAGTTGCTAGACTGACTTCTGACAGCGCATTTTCAACAAGCAACACGCAAAGCGGGTGGATAAAAAGTGCCGAGGAGAAACTAAAGCTTCCAGCGTAAACCACGCAAGCACTTGGCCGAATTATACGCGACTCCTTCCCATTGTTAGGTTACTTGGGAGAGAAAATTATCTCATCCTTCCTGATCGAAAGAAAATACCTTTGGGTCATCTTATTTTAATTTCATGCACTTAAATATTGCCGCGAAATTTAAACATCTAATTACATCAACATACTACTCCATTACCTTATGCAACGCCTTCAGTCAGTGAGAGAAATTAACTGTCACCTTTTGAATCAATAACTCGGGTAGCCTTGCAGTTAAAGTTAGCCATTTACAGGAGATGATGCATTTAAAATAATTTGTTGTCTATACTCATCCTTTCGAACAAAAAGACTTAAAAAATAACCACTATTATCCTATTTATCTTTTGTCGTTGCAAATACTGTTCTTCATACAGGGAATATTCTACCAATGTAGATTTAGAGAGACCAACTACGGCTAATAAGATAAGGCCCAAAGAATGAATGGCTGTGACTCGCCAATAGTAATCAATAATCAAATAAATGACAGAAACTGGAGTTTTTAATCGCAATGCTCATGATTATTGTATCAATTTTACAACTCCCTAACTGCTTCTGTACTGGATACGTATAATTGACAAAAGGGCTTTGATATTTTACACGATAATGTTACAATCAGAAAACACTCGTAAATGTTTTCCCCGATATCATGTTCCATCCGAAAAATTGTCTCAAACCGTAAATCGATGGTTTATGTGTCTCAAACCGTAAATCGATGGTTTATGTGTCTCAAACCGTAAATCGATGGTTTATGTGTCTCAAACCGCAAATCGGTGACACCGTTTTGCAACCGAAATCCGTTCACCCAGCGCAGTGAGATAGAATAAATCAGAATGATTAATTTGTACAGTTAACTTTAATATCTGAAAAATTCATTTTCTCTCCAAATTTTAAAGTATGCTAAATATGAGTCTGCCGTTTTGCCACCTCTTGAAATTGATGAGAGACCTGAGATCACATATGTATTCCAAAATGCGGTGAATATCTCAGATAATAGGTTACATCACATTTAAATGCCGCTATCTAATTGAATACGAAATCATTTTTTTAAAAAATGAGCTTCGTGTCCACAGAGTAGTGAATCAATGTTACAACCAAAATATGTGAAAGCAGAACTAACTAAATACGAAATTTTGAACTCGAGTTGGCATACGAGGATATCGGAAATGCGAGCAGGGTGGAGAGAATCTATTAAAAATTACGATCGGTTTGCTTTAGCAATAAAACACTCATCGACTTTTTCACATTATTTTAAACAGCAATTCAATGTGGACGAATTATCATAATTAGAATGCTACAGAGCCGGGTGCTCAGACTGATAGGGTACTTAAAAATGATACCACCGTTACTGTTACCCTTCCCTTAATCCCTTTCGTCAATCGATATTTGTGTTAGCCTGGTTCACTCCAATACATTGGTTTATTATAGTTTGCATTGCGCTCTATAGTTTAATATTATGCGTCTTAGGTAATTTTGCTCATTAATATAATTTAATTTCAATTAAAATTATTGTGATGTAGTAATGACCCGAAATGATACTTATATCTTTAAAGGAAAACTTTGATATGTTGATAAAATACGCGTATTTCTTACCAAAAGAGATGAGAGCAAATTGAACCAAACGTATATTAAACATTCTTATTATCTCAAAATATGTTTTGTTACTAGTATTACGACACATAAATCAACTCAAAACTTTGCTTTAATCGATGAGGCTCTACCTTAAGCTCAAACGCTCATGGCATTCTATTAAATCCAGGGGTGAAGGTCAAGTACCTATTCCTGTGTCCTACCGGCATCCAAAAAATCGTACCACTTGGGATGGTGAAGGCGTCATCTCCCGGTGTCTCCCGAAAACTTCCGGTCAGCAGCCAAAGACTGTAACTATTAGGCCGCCCCATAATAGTGGCTTATAAGTAGCATTTTTCATTCATGTCCCGCAGTGCAGCAAAACTCTTTAGACTCTTAAGAATTTAGGAAACATTACATCGTTGGAATATTTATTTATGAATGTAACTCACTGAATCACGTAATCACTCGAAGACTCCATATATGCCGATAATTTCTCAGAATTCTCATATTTTACTGGAACGAAACAACTTTGAAGCTTGTCACGGAAGGATTACTTTTTTCAAAAAAAAGATATTCCGTTTCCCTCGTGATTCAGTTAAAACAAGTTTCACTTCAAGTCATTTGAATGCCCAACGGCTTGGATAAGATTCCTGCATTTCTTCTTCAGGTACCCAGCAGAAGACTTTTTATGTGAAGCTGGTAATGAGTTTCCTATCGGATTCGAACCTTCATTAAATGTTCCACTGAATGTTGATGAAAGGAGACTGATGAAGAATTAGGCCGGCCAAGTTTATTTTTCGGAGAGAGCGGAACACGTTATCCACAGGTTAGATATTCCACTGTGATTCAATGAGCGTGAGTCTCTGAGCCAGCCCAAGCATAATTAGGGAAGCGATTTTTGGAGCCCTTCCACTATCCCAGCAAAGATTTTCAATATGGGGAAACTCAACTGTCCGTCACAGGCCCACTGATTTTATGTAAGTGCATGTCGAACAATCCCCAATCTTACATCCAATCTTTGCAGACTTAAATTAGATTTTTCCTCCTAGTTCTCATAATTTATCTACTTTAAAAATTCTACCACTCTTATTGCCGTTCCTATAGCTTATAAAGTCTTCTCTACCTTCCTTGTCAAAGCTTACGTAACATTCTCCCGTTTATTATGAGCTTCAACATCCCGCCTTCCATATGTATACCTCCTCTCTTTACGATTTATACTTCAACAAACTTCACCCAGCAACGCCACCTTTTTCGCCACAATAATTGCATGCAAAATTTCGTCACAAGTCATCCTTCGTGTCCAACTTTTGTAAAACTATTCTTCTCTATGTACAAATCCCAAAATCTTAAAATATGAACTATCCTTCTTCCTTGAGGGCAAGGTTTCAAAACAATATAGCATATGATAAAATATATATTAATCTCTTCTTTGCGTATTATATATATTTATTTACTCTTTCAGGATGAATATATCGCCATGGTAATTGTCCTTCAATTCCCATCAATCCGCTAAAACTCCTATTACAACCCTAATTTCTTCTTTATATCTCCAAATATATATTATTTCATATTTGAATGTGCAAATTTTGCACGTCTCAAAGACGCAAAGACACCTCTTCTTATATGGTCATTTATGCGCCCATTTTCCTTCTAAATACTGCCCGTTTATGCATTCTCGTTTCGTAATTTATGTCTGCTAGTTTAATGTTAAACTTAGCCTTCTTGCTGATTCATAATCTCATTATTTTTGTCTTGTTTATATTAATCACACTTCCATATTTCATGTCCTATTATGCATTTACTAATCTCTGGGGTGTCTGACTAAACACAGCTAAGTCTTCTGCAAACGCGACTTAGTCCTACATTTATAGTCGTCTCCCAACTCTTGGAGATTATAAAGCCAAGTTTTACAATCTCTTTTTAAACTGAAGGTTAACTTTATCCTTCAGTTAAGGCCAAAACTCAGTTTTATGATCGTTATTTAAGTTCTAAACCGACTATTAAATTGCTTAATAACTGAAAGAGGGTGTTATTACGGTTAGTATGTTCACGTCCAGTAATGGGTCATCTTATTTGTTTGTAAATCGGAATTTCGTTAATCTCCAAGGGTAGTTAACGTTCAAATTAACTAATGATTGTATTTAACGAGATATTTTAAAACCGAGCGTAAGGGATAGATGTAGGAGACCCCTTAGAATCTCTCAGAGCACGGGAGATGATTAAAAATACGGACATCTTAATCACCTAGCCACCAACCGTCATTACCATCTCATGCCCCGCCCTTGTCACCATTAATATTTTCTCACCAAGTAAAAACCCACCCGCTACAAAGAAAAAAGTTTCTTCCCTGCCTACCGTTCCACATATCTTTTTTCAACGAGGAACTCTTACTTATGCGGTACCACTCATGTGGATGTTTCGTCCCTGTTACTTCACTCAACTTCCGTTTTCTGTGACACTTTCATCAACCCTGCGCATTCTCTATTATGTCCTCACGAAATTCACGGAGCACATAAGGATATTCTGACTATATTTTGCATTCATTTCCATTAATATTCTTATTACTGCAATTTCATCAAGCGTAAATACCTCCCCCCTCCTAATTCAAAATGGTAATCGACTTGGTAGTTTTCCACCCTGCAATGCAATATGCTATTGATAATTTTCAGTTCTACCCTGGCTGCGAGTGAGGTTCGACCATAAATCCTCACATTCTGCCATTTCATTTTTCTGGGATGAGGATTCAAGTTGAACTAGTTAAATCATATGGCCAAACTCCTTTTACATACATCGTTTAAATTAAACAAAAATATCCCATTCTTTAATTTTTCAATAACGTTGTATATATATCATCATCAGTATTTCAATCCTAAGATTGGTTTACTGCAGACCTCCATTCTTCTCTATTTAGTGTTAATTCCCGCACCCTCTGATAGGTTCCCAATTTTACGTCCTTCTTAATCTGTCCTATTGTCTCTTGGCCTTCCTCACGGGATCTTTCCTTCCATTTTTCCTTCAATTTTTCCTTCTATCATGTTTCTAACTAATCCATTGTGCCTTAAGGTATGTCCAATCCTCCTAGCTTTTCTTTGCCGTATAGCTCTCCATATGGCCATTTCCTCTCCTGCTCTTCTATATATTTCATCGTTCCTCACTTTGTCTGTCCATTCAATCTTCAGCATTCTCCTCCAGCACCATGTTTCAAATGCTTCTATTCTTCGTTGGTCCACTTTTACAATATTCCATGTCTCCGATCCATAGAGTGCCATGCTCCACACAAACGTTTTGGCAAACTGGTTCCTTGTTTGCAATCTTATATTCTTTGAACATAGTAGTTGACCCTTCTCAATGAACGCCTTCTTTGATTGGGCTATTTATTCCTCACTTGATGTCGGTCGAGCTTCTTCCATTCCAAGTTATACTGCTGCCCAAGGAGATGAAGGATTACACTTGCTCTAGTTTCACTCCTCGAATTGCGATATCTGCATTCAGCTTCTCTCTTCCACACTGAAGAATTTTCGTTTTCTTCTTGTTGATGTTCATATTATATTCCCAAAGTACTTGGTCCATAGTATTCAGGTTTGCTTGCAGTTCCTCTCGCGTCTCTGCTACTACTGCGATATCGTCTACGAACCGCAGAATGTCTTCGCTATTCACCTTGACTCCTTTGATGCCCAATTCTTGTGCTTCCTTTATTGCCTCTTCTAGATACGATCTCTTCGTACACGTTGAATATTGCTGGCGAGAGGTTGCATCCTTTTTGAACTCTTGTTTATTTTGGCTTCTATTTTCCTTCCGTTTTTCATTTGTATGGTTGTTACCTAATTCTTGTAGAGGCGATGGATTATTCTTCAGTCGTTGTAGTTCATTCCAAGCGCTTCTAGTATCTTGAACATTTTATTCTATTCGACATTGTGGAAAGTCTTCCCCAAGCCCACAAATTCCACATGGATGGTTGTTTACATGGATCAATTTTTCGGCCAGTACCCTTGAGCTGAGTATTGCCTTTCCTGCTCCTCAGTTTTCCTGAATTCGAGTTGGTTTTCCAAGACGCTTTCTTCTAACTTTCATTCTATTCGTCAGCTGATTATTCGAGTAAGTATTTTCGATGCGTGAGAAGTCAGGCTGAATGTTCTGTGTTCTGCACATTTATCTGTTCTAGGTTTCTTCAGTGTTGTATTCATTACACTCTCCTCAACGTCCTCAGGTAGTCTTCCACGGTCGCAGATATCTTTCATCTACATCTACATCAATAGCCTGCGAGCCACCAAAAAGGTGTGTGGCATGGGGTGCAACACCAGGAGGAAAGGGTAAGGGATGAGGGGGCAAGAAAATATCGTTCCTTCATTTTCATTATTTCAAATGGGGTATCCCTTGCATTGGCTCCAAGTGCTTTGATAATTTCTCCGTTTATTTTATCAACTCCGGGTGCCTTGTTGTTTTTCAGGTCTTTCGTGGCTTGGTCGAATTCACTTCTCAGTAACTCCGGTCCCGTTCGACTTCTTCTTTCACGATTTCTTCTTTAAACAAGTCACCTTCATGTGGTTTGAGCCCTTGATAGAGATCTTCAATGTATTCCTTCTATCTCTTCCCAATGTCTTCATCTTCTGTCAGTATCTTTCCATTAGCACCTCGGACAATGTGGGATTTTGTTATTCCTACTCCGAATAGTTTCTTCAACAGTTTATAAGCAGTTTCACTGTTTCCCCTCCTTATGCGGTCATTGATTTCCTCGCAGCAGTTTTCTATCCACTCTTCCTTGGCCTTCTTGCACTCTCGTATGACTTGGTTCTGCAACTTACTGTGAAGGGCTTCCTTAGTTTCATTTCTGGGATTCTTGTATTTTCTTCTTTCCTCTATGAGGTATCTTATTTGAACTGTTACATATATATAAATATACACTCTTCTACACCTACCACCATTTTACCTTCGTTTCACGGTTATTCTATTTGGCCCTGAGCAGAATATTCCTGTCCTCCTCCGTCATAATATCTTTGCGTAAATACTTGCGACGTATTTGTCTTTCCATTATCTCTGAATAACTTTAGTTAATTAATAACACTTCTATCCCGTTTTATAAAGGGGATAGAGTGTTAAATTTCATCTAACTACTACATTTTACATTCCATCCTTACTATTTCGTCACATGCATTTTGTAACCATTAACTCCTATCACTTTAAATCTTCTATATTCTGAATTTAAAACCTCGCAATCCACTTGAATTACCTCTTTCGTAACTACTGAATTATGGTCTAAATTCGAATCCGCCACTGGGAAGCCCTCTGAATTGATGATGCTGTCCTCATATCTGTGCCTAATCAATCATAAATTAATGTAGCTGGTACCAGTCAACAACGAAAACCATAAGAAATAGCAGTTTTGGAAAAAAATACATCAATATAATATGCTTGTAATAATCCAAATTGCTCCAAAAGAGCATGATAAATGCTTGTATAAGATTTGTCTCGAAAGTAAAAATGTCAACATTTACCAGTAAGCGGAAGAATTTCAGGGCGATTTGCTTTCACGAAATTAAAAAAGGCACTATCTCTTAATTAAGAGTTACCTATCATACGCAATGGTTCACCCTCTCAGGAGTTGAAATTTTTAACAAGCAATTAAAAGGAAGGTATGGGACGAAATACACGAAAGTTTGAGTCGAGTTGAAAGTAAACGACCACGTCATAGGCCCTTTTTGCTTAATTCCTTTCCCAGTAATACGAGATCCAACCTTACCTACATTAATAAAATATTTAATGCCGTCACAATGTATTCTTCGAAATTACAAATTTCCAATATCATCCCACCGTCTAATAAATTCTGAAATAATGCGCATGGTAAGAGACTAAATATGACGTTATAACTTAACAAAAGCCGATTCTCATGAAACTTGAAAATATAGTATTACGCGGTATATTTTGGAAAGGAAACATATTTAGAAAAATCTTTTTTCCCTGGACTCGTACTCATCCAATAGACTCTAAATAACCTACATGTATAACCTAATTAATAAATACTCTTTATAGATATGACCAACCGTCATTTTTGTACATCAGCCATTCAAAAGAAAGTAAATTAAAAAAATTGATCTTCTAACATCCTGTTAGGAATTCCAACACACTCTTTCCACAAGCTTTTTTTGCTTTAAATATAAACTTTTCGTAATTTAAAAATAACGGATGCAAGTGAACATGAGAGAATGTCTCCATTGTCCAACTTTCATATGGTTACTAACTGTCGTATACTTTTTGTGCCTATTTTTATTTATCTTCAACCCAATACGGCAGAGATATTGAATAATTGAATAATATTATTATTAAGTAGTCTACCGGTAAGGATAAGTTTTGGACGGACACAATTACCAAATAAATATTTTGTGACTCCTAACAAAATATTAACCAGCATCCTACTCGACATCAAATCCCTCTTCATCTCTGTGTACTCCCTCCCTTCATCCCGTCCAATGTCCCTATCCTACACTGCTCTTTCCTCGTTTGCCTAATATTCTCCACTCTATTACAGTCTTCAACATTCCACTGCCGATCAATACACCCTTCATCCATTTTTCCTACTTCCATAGGATTTCTCCTAACAATCCCATCTCCTCGCCCACCATACCTAATACTTCCTTATTGTTTTCCTTTCGGCCCATTTCACCTTCTCCATTCTTCTCCACACCCACATCTCAAAAGCCTCCAATCTAAATCTACTATCCTGCATTAATGATCATGTTTCCACGCTGTAGATAACTACGCTCCATGTCAAAGTTTTGTCGAGTTTTTTCTTAACATCCTTACTCAACGTCCCTGTCATCAACTACCTCCTCCTTGTGAAAGTCTCTTTGCCTAGCGCAATTCTTCTCCTTACATCCCTACTAATTTAATAATTTAATATATTCGTTCAAAAATAACGAGTCCGCTCATAATGGATGAAGAGTTTACAAACTTGCCAAATAATTAATAATTGAACAAAATGTTAAATTAGAAACTATACCAGATTTCCCCTTGGAAAAATCATAAATTAATGAAATTATTATAAAAATATTTCACAAAAAGCGTGCTTCCGGATCCACTTTCGAAGCTAAACTCAAGAAAGACGCTAATGGAGCCTTTAGAAATACGTACATTTCAGAATCAATTAAAAATAATATTTTCGAGGAATAATGTTTTTCGAAATCGAAAGGATAAATAGGATTGAGTTATTTTCCATAATGTTTACATAATTTAGCCATAATCAAAGTACTATTTTTAGTACAGCATACTTCAGGAGAAGTAGTTCTATTCCTTCAACTCTTGAAGTAGGTTGGGCTTTTCTACACGCATGTGTGTTTGCATTGCTCTATTATTAGGTAATCTACCGGTTAAGGTAGGTTTTTGGATGGACACAGCTATAAAATAAATATTTTGTAACTCCAAACTAAACCCAATCCAGCAACCTACTCTACATTAGGTCTCCCTTCATCTCTGTGTACTTATTTCCTCACTTCATCCCGTCCAACATCCTTATCCTGTTCCTACCCTTTCCTCGTTTGCCCAACATCCTCCCCTCTATGACCTTCTTCAACATTCCACTACCGCTCAATACGCCTTTCATCCATTTTTCCTGCCTCCATAGGATTTCTCTCAACAAACCCCTCTCCTCGCCCATCATCTCCAGTACTTCCTCATTTGTTTTCCTTCCAGTCCATTTCACCTTCTCCATCTTTCTCCACACCCACATTTCAAAATCCTCCAATCTACATCTATTCTCCTGCTTCAGTGACCACGTTTCCGCGTCGTACATAGCTACGCTCCATATCAGAGTTTTTACGAGTCTTTGCATTGCTCTATATAAAATATTTTCTTAATTTAATGAATATGTGCAGATGTTGGTTTGCGTGGGAATAGTATATTAATATTGCGGAATTTAGCAGTAATCCTGGTTTTTGTAAGCACTTGGAATCGAAGTTAATATAATTCAGAGACTCGGAGAATATTCAGATACTCGGAGACTAGGTGAATACGGAGGTCGATGTTATGATTATCATGTCGGAAATGGTCGGATAGATGGTTTTCTAAGACTGTCGCTTCGTAAATGAACTGCTGTGTGCATATACTTGCATCATACATTGGGCATGCATTGTTACATACGGAGAGATATTCACATAATGATTTAACGTATACGAGTAGATGTATAAACGTAATTAACCTCTGAGTAGCCTATTATCATTTCCCTGGACCGAACTATTTACATCGAATTTTTCTGTATATTCTTAGCATCCAGGTTTAGTAATATCTGAATGAATATGAATACATAATAATATATGTATGTTTATTTTTTTGGAAAATTGCTAATTTTAATTACTTATGTTATTCCACCATATCACGCCTGAAACGTCTCTTTTTATGAATACATAAGATTGTGAAGAGCAATAAGGACAATCTTTATAGCGGAGAATTCCTGGGGCCCCTTTTTCAAAACTACGATTTAAATGACAAGTCCTTCAAGATTGCTTATCCTAAAGCTTCTAATGGAAATAAATCTTCTACAACATAAAAAAGCGTATGTCGCACAATGTGATTAAAATTATAAAATTTCACTTTAGATCGTTTAGAGAGCACTTGTAAACTGCCTAGCATTGAAGAAAAGGCTTCTTGGGGTAATAAAATGAGTAGTCACGCCAGGACTTAAATTTTTCGTTCTTAACGACAAGTTCTACATATCCAGAAGAGTGGAACAGCCCAAATATCTTGTCGATGCATCAGACGATATACACATAAGAGCCCGATGAGAGCCACGTTGTGACGATTGCAAGTTGGAGTGAATACATCCGTTTGATGTCAGCAAAAACGCTGTTGATGGCGTCAACCCACATAAATAAGAGGATGTGTACCAGCGCGTGGATGATACGCTGAAACGAAACCCGAGGTTTCAACATTCTGGTCTGCGCATCGCAGAAATGCAAACTTTATATCCATCGATATCCCGCGACTTCCATAGTTTGATTTAAACATCAGCCCATGGGCATCGGTAAGCACATTAAACAAGATTTTTTCCTTGGCTTTCTTGATCTCGAACTTCAGAAAGTCTTTTATGTTCCCGCCACACCAAAGGAGTAGTTCAAAACTGAGCTCCTCTTCTGCATTCCCAGCCTCTCGGAAAAAGAATTCCCCTTTGCCAGATGTCTCGCACTTGGTGGGGCGCAGTCGTGGTGCGGTCTGTGATGTTAAAAAATCGATACAGAATATGCAATACAACTGTTTTGAAAATAATTTCGTCGTTATATTGTCATTGGTTAGTGATGGGGGATTGGAATGCGACGGTAGGCGAAGGAAGAGATGGTGGTGAGGTGGGGGTCTATGGGTTGGGCACGAGGAATGAACGCGGGGAGAAAGCAATTGAATTCTGCAGGAGACAGGGGTTAGTCATCACTAACACATGGTTTAGACACCACAAAAGGCGTAGGTATACATGGAAAATGCCAGGTGACTCAGAAAGGTATCAGTTAGATTATATTATGGTTAGGCACAGGTTTAGGAACAGTGTGATAAATTCGCACAGTTTCCCAGGAGCGGATGCGGACTCTGACCACAATTTAGTTGTTATGAAATGTAACGTTCGTTTCAAGAAGATAAGGCAAGGGCGGCGGGTTAAAAAATGGAATTTAGAAGCAGTAAATGAATTAACGAGGAAGGAGTATCAGGAGGCTGTAGAGAAAATGATGGATGACGGTAAAGAACTGAGTACTATCGAAGAAAAATGGGAATGTATCAAGAAAGGGATATTGGAAGCCGCTAAAGACACTATAGGAACCGTTAACGGGAAAAGGATAAGGAAACCATGGGTAACGGATGAGATGATTGCAAAGATGGATGAGAGAAGAAGATGGAAAAATGTAAACACAGAGTTAGGCAAAATGAAGTACAAGGAGTTAAACAATAAATTGAGAAGGGCCACAAATAAAGCAAAAGAAGAATGGTGGAAAACGCAATGCGAGGGTATGGAAAGTTTACAGAAGAAGGGTGAAATTGGTGCTCTATACAGCAAGGTTAAGTTATTATCGGGAAGTAAGAAGGCAAGATCTGTGCTAACAGTTAAAGATAAATGGGGTAAGATAAGAGTTGAACCAGGAAAAATCCAAGATAGATGGATGGAATATATAGAAACACTGTATGGTAAAGAACTTAGGCCGACAAGGTTAGACATAGAAAAGGAACATGACGTAGAAGAAGATAGCTTAGGTCCAGGTATACTCGACGATGAAATAGAAAGGGCATTAAAGGAGATGAAAGCAAATAAGGCAGTGGGGGTGGACAATATTCCTGTAGAAATGTTGAAATGGTCAGGTAAAGGTGGGAAGAAGGCCATATATGGACTGATTCGTAGTATCTATGAGGAAGGAATCTGGCCGGAAGATTTTGTGAGATCGGTGTTAGTTCCTATTCCAAAAAAGGCAAAGGCTTCGTCATGTGAGGATTACAGAACAATAAGTTTGATATCCCACGCAGCTAAAGTTATTCTCAGGATCATCAACAAAAGGATAGAGAGTAAGGAAAATGATTACTTAGGGGATGATCAGTTTGGGTTCAGGAAAGGAAGAGGTACGCGTGATGCCATTGCAGTAATGAGATCACTAATCGAGAGGAATATAGAATACAATCAGGACGTTTTTGCCTGTTTTGTAGATTTCGAAAAAGCGTTTGATAGAGTGAATTGGGAAAAATTAATACGTGTATTGCAGAAAATAGGAATGGATTGGAGGGACAGGAGACTGATCCGCAACCTGTACATGTCTCAGACTGCTCAGGTGCGAGTGGGGCACGGAGAGTCCGGATGGGCAGTGTTAGGAAGAGGTGTAAGGCAGGGTTGCCCATTGTCACCGGTACTGTTCAACGTATATGTAGAGGAAATGATTAAAGAGGCATGGGAAGAACTGGAGGTAGGAATGAAAGTCGGAGGGGAATTCGTAAAATCGGTTAGGTTTGCTGATGACCAAGCATTAGTTGCTCAGTCAGCCAAGGGGTTGCAAGCATTGTTGAGTGAATTGGAGGTTCAGTGCGATAAATATGGGATGAGAATCAATATTAGTAAAACAAAGGTTATGCGATTTTCCAGAAAGAAAAAGGCTAAGCTAAATATTAAAATAGGTGGGGAAAAAATAGAGCAGGTAGAACAGTTTACATATCTCGGAAGTGTTTTGGACCAACACGGTCAAAGTGGTAGGGACGTAAGGAGAAGAATTGCGCTAGGCAAGGAGGCTTTCTCAAGGAGGAGGGAGTTGATGACGGGGACGTTGAGTAGGGATGTTAAGACAAGACTCGTAAAAACTCTGATATGGAGCGTAGCTATGTACGGCGCGGAAACGTGGTCGCTGAAGCAGGAGGATAGACGTAGATTGGAGGCTTTTGAAATGTGGGTGTGGAGAAGAATGGAGAAGGTGAAATGGACCTAGAAAGGAAAACAAATGAGGAAGTACTAGAAATGGTGGGGGAGGAGAGGGGTTTGTTGAGAGAAATCCTATGGAGGCAGGAAAAATGGATGAAAGGCGTATTGAGCGGTAGTGGAATGTTGAAGAGGGTAATAGAGGGGAGAATGTTGGGCAAGCGAGGTAAGGGTAGGAACAGGATAGGGATGTTGGACGGGATGAAGGGAGGAAAGAAGTATACCGAGATGAAGAGGGACCTGATATAGATTAGTTTGCTAGGTGGGGAGTCACAAAATGTTTATTTGATAGTTGTGTCCATCCGAAAACCTACCTTAGCCGGTAGATTACCTAATAATAATAATAATAATTGTCATTATTCAAAACATTGCAAATTATATTTAATATATCCAAAGATAGGTAACGAGTTTACGTCAATTATGTTTTAAGTGCTTCATAAATTAGTCCTAGAACGAGAACCCTAGGTGAAAAAACACCCCAGACAGGTTTAAATCTTTAAACCAGTCTGGGGTATTTTTTCACCTAGCGTTTGCCGGTTTAAACCGGCAAAAAGAAACGGCTTACGTTTACGACCCCCTTCTTGGTAGATATTCCCGGACCCTTCAAATTTTAAGCCAAAACTATTTAGCCCCCTTGATTTTTGATCAAGAGACGAAAAAAATGAGTCCTCATGGAAACCACAACGTCATACTGGGCCCGAGATACGGACCCTTGAAAATAGAGGGTGCTTTTTCACCCCGCAATCCCCGAATCCGCGCTGCCGTTCTAGGATTAATACGTTCACATTAAACGCAATAGAAAATTATCTCTATCTAGTTATCGCAATGAGTTCTCGATTTCCCATACAAAATTAAGACCATCCTAGAAATGCATTCAAATTATTCAAAGCTCATTAGTATTAACATTATACCATAGTCATCAAAGTCGAAATCTGTATGAAAATACCTTATTTTTAATGCAAATATCTCTAGGCAGTTCAAGAGTCGTAGGATCATATATTTGTCATGAGAATGTGGAATAAAAGACGTAGAATCAAAGAAATTACTAATAAGCATTCCATGATTTCACCTTACTGGTTTTGTTGAGATAGATGAATGAGTAAAAATAGAACATTTTTCTACTCTTGGTGCCAAATATTTAATGAGTGTATATGTTGGAAGTCATTTTGAGATTTACTTCCATATAATTTATTTTAACAACCACTTACAATTTTGTAAAACGTGCCGGTGTGATCATGAATTCCTGAATATATATACGAAATATTGTTTTTTTAATATACTTAAATGTTCCCATTTTTTCGCCAAACTATAGGTTAGTAATTCTTTGGTACAGCTTATAAGTATGTGACCACATTTTTAACACTTCCAACAATGGGTAATTTCTTTGAGTTCCGAAAATGAAAATTTTGTCTAGACAATTATAAGCAAACCACGAGAATTTCAGGCTATTTCAGCAACGGCATCTTTTGGGGAGTGAAATGGTAAATGAATATTAATTACAACTTCCAATAGAAGGCAAGATATATTGGAAATACTGGCGGAACCAGTAACCCTTTAATCTTAAGAATGGTAACCCCGGATTGAAAACAAAAAAAAACGGTCGAAACAGGTTAAATAGTTCCTCAGTGGATCTATGAAAAGTGATAAGTTGTAACGTGGATGTGAATTCTCCACTAATTATGGCCGATAGCTATTATTGCCCTAATAGAAACAGCTGAAAAGGAATATAATTTTGAGGAATTTTTTTTCACAATTATACCTCAGCGGTCCCACCTGTGGCCTCGATATATCTTCGATATCTGACCGCCTAATCCTGGAATGCGCCATTAATATCAATTACTATTCCTTAATGTCCAACGAGAGAATCCACAAAATGAAATTTTGAGATAGTTCGTGAGTAATCACAGTATTTCATCTTGCTGTAAAAAGAAGTTTGTGAGAAAATAAGAAAATGAATCAGATACTTTGCACATTGAGCAAGTTTCGTTCACGACATTTATACCGTTTTGCTATCCCTTATAACATCTGCGAGTTTCGGCAGAACGTCGGAACAGTATTCTCCTGAAAATATCAATTTCCTGTGCTAGGGCGTCCCAGGTACAGGCTAATTCAGTAATATGATAAACGAGTCATAATTGTTTCAAACCCGTATTTATCATAGAAATAATTATACTTCAGATAAGGAGAATTGGCGAGTAATACAGGAGCTTACGGGGGTATTAAAGGGGGCGTATTTCGGGGTAAGACTGATTCGAATGGGAACTTGACCACCTAAAAAGGTATTCATAACGTTACCCATGAGCAATTCTTATTAAATCCCTGCCCTATGAAACTCATGACTCATTAGCGTATTTCTATTCAGGGTTTTTGTAAGATTTAAAGGCTTAAAATATTAAGGTTTAATTGCATCATTATTTGTTTAAGTCTCTCCCGGTCAAAAATTGAATGCTTTGGTCCTGATTCTTGAGGATGAAAAACCAGATTTTTCATTTTGTTTCTCCACTCTTACCCTGTCTTCGAGTCCCCCGAAGTCATGGCAATAGTTTTTTTTTAAGGCAAAAGATATGTTCAAGCAGACAATTAATGCCACAAGGCTATCATCAAAAACGCTCTTGCGTGGTCTTTTATTTTACAAGACCACACATCTTGTCGAGCGTTCCTCGGTAAGTCATTCATTTCCCTCTCTTAATTCGAAGGTTAAAAAAGGTAAAAATAAATTTAAACCAAAGGAGGTTTACCCCGTTCCGAGTTCTCCATAACTCACTTTTTATCCTGCAATAAGTTGAAAATTGATGTCAGGGGTAAACATGATTTACCTCTTCTTATCATATCATCAGAACTTAGCTCGTTCAGAACGATGAAGATATACATAACGCCGACATAAAGCTGCTAGTGTGAAAAAAGAATTCAAGAGTTTAAGATTTCTGTACATCCTCGTATTCTTATGCTTGTCCATATGAATCTTCACTAAATTCCCAACTTTTCCTTCACATTCGTGACCTATTTTGATACTACATATAAACAGCTACCATGTGGGCTCATTTGTATCCTAAAACGCGTGAAAATTCCAAGTATTGACAAATTAAGCGAGAAAATAGCATCGATTTCAGACACACTATGCGTATATAATATTTTACATTCTTGTCATAAATCAGAAGAATTATTATGCGAAATAATTCTTCTGAAATATGACAAGTAGTAATTAGTTATATCAAAATAAATAAAATATGAAAACGATAACTTTTATCTTCCATGTTTTTATAAGCCACTGCGTTTTTATGTCTACTTTTCCCGTTATATATTCGTGGTTTATTTTAACGTAAGCATGATTTTATTTTCATTTAGAAATATTAATAACTGCAGCTTCTTATTTAGATGGTCGAGGGATATAGCATATCCATAAACTATTGGCACATTAGTTTATTTCAATTCTTAGTACATTGAATGTTGTTATGATTAATTTCTTATGAGCTAAAAGGTTTGCATATTCTTGATATTGTGATGTATGCACACAAAATTAATTATCTAAACATGCATGACAGTTAATTTCTGTTTGCGCGAGTTTTATAAGGCCTAGACGTCGAAATAAAAAATCCTCAAAATGTACTAGCAATTTTATCGACACTAAATATGTCATTCGGTAATTTAAATTTTAATTCATGTTTTATCAATAAAAATTATTTTTAATTTTTGCAATTTCTAGTGATCTATAAATAAAAGATGTCAATAAAAAACATTTGAGCGCGTCGGTATGGCCGAACAAATAAATGCAAATGGGTCATTAAAAAGAGCTTCAATTCAAACACATTATGTAAGTTTCATGTGCTTTCTCACTAAACTATCAATGTTTACCATTTCAAACCTTTCTTGGGAATAAATATTTTTCAAAATACTTAGCATATGGTGAAGGATGTTTAACAATTGTTTTTGGATATTATCTATAGTTCATTCATTCATTGGATTATTTCGCTCCATCATGCATTCATTTGAATATTAGATAATATATATATATGCATATAAAAAATATATATATATATATAAAGTAATATTTATGTATGAATGACTGGAGCCCTAACCGCCGGCCCTAGCCGCCCCCCCCCTAGCACGCTCCAAGCGGCGGGGTGGCTTGCAGGGTACTGTGTACGTGGATAGGATGTACCGAGGTTCTATATGGTCGTCCAAAGGTTTCATATCCGATGTGAAAAAGTTTACAGATCTCTTTAAACTCAAGTTTTTTAGCAGTCACACGACCACCATTTCCCATATCAGGGGTGCACACGAGGTGCCAGGAGTCACCAAAAAACGTGGCGCATTAGAAATCTCACTCTGGGAGAAATATTCTGCGAAATAATACTGAGTAGTTCATCGCGATCCTGTTTCATGCCTCGGCTTTAATCAAATCCGGACCACTGCGACGAGAGCGTTTACCAGTTTCCGAAGCTTCGCACCCGAGATCTTCATCCCAATTAGGAAATAAGGTGAGAGAGAGAAAGAGAGAACGGAGACAGGAGCACCCTCCAGAGTTACATACGAATCGGACCGTTGACCGTAGTGCCGCCCCGTTATCTTTTCCTTTATATTCAAAAATGAATGACAAACGAAATATTTCACTCCATTATCGAATTCATAAAACCGAGAATAAAACTCCCGACGTGAAAGTGGTGCTCCCAGGAAGTCTATCACGAATTTTTACTGATAAAGTTAGACACTTTTACTTACAGTAATTGACAAACATAAAAGAAGGGTACTACACCAATTGGTTACGTTAGGAGAATAAATGGTATAGCATGAGAAAAGAGTAAATATTACAGAGGAAGGAAGAGAATCTCACACGTGAATATTGGATATGGCTTATGACACTCAAGATAACACGAAAACTCTCATTTGAAGTCTCAGTAAAAGAAAAGCATTCAGGTCATGAAGGATGAATGTGACTGAGGTTCAAGATTCACATAACGTAATGGCATTATGAAAGAAGATAGTAAAAGTGTGAAACGAGGTATTTATTTATTGCTTACGTGAATTACAATGCTCAGCAGTGATAAGAAATTATTTTTCAACACCTCTAACACAAAACTTCCACCTCCGATAGTATTCCATATCACGTTTCGAGTTCAAAAACCTTGCTTTACTCTTCCCTGACGTTTTTTTGGACCACAATAATCCGAAAGTCAATGCATATGAGTACGTGAAATTCCTTCCATCCACTAATTACTCAATATGCTCTCGAACTATATTTGTACATTTCTGATAATTATTCATTGACTTTGTGCATGCACATCTGGACCCGTAGCTAAATTGTCACCGCAATGTTCGAATGCATTGCAATCCTAAGTTCAATTAAAAATATTAACAACCAAGGATGTTTACCTTGCTTCCCTAGCACCTTTTTAACAGTTGATGGTGATTAAGTTTAAGATATTAAAGACTCTTAAACACAATGACTAGAAACTGCATAAGTATTATGATAATACATTTCAGCGAATAATATTAACATTCATCAATAATACCAATTTTTAGCATATCATGTTTAATATTTCAGGGGATAAAGACCTAATACGTAACTAAAAACACATTTCTGAAAAAAAATCATAGACGCTAATCCTATAAATTTTTCTGTCTCCTATGGGCGACCAACTTTGACCAAGATGGCCACCTAAAACGCATTAGTGGTTATTTAAACGTTATATCATAAAGGATTACATGAGAGAAATCATGAATAGGTAAATATATTTAATGTAAAGAAAAATTACCTGAGTAAATCAGCGGTAAAGCGCCGCGGCAGACTATTAACAAGATCTTTGACGCTATAGTTTCATCCTCTGTGACGGCCATGGCTGAAAGTTACACTTCCTCAAACACCACTGGGATTCTCTCTTGGATGATATAATGGCGAACGGTAATCCTCGTAACACCAGTACTTTCAATTTATTACCAACAACTCATTCCAGGTATAAGGCAAAAGAGACGAACGCTAGGAAGAACCACACACAACTACCGAAGCTGACCTGCCTTCACTCGTTCCCTTTTCGCGCCAGCATTGGAGCAGGGGGAACGACTTTAAAATTTGACCAATCACGGCTATAAATTCTATGAGACGTTTGAAATCAGCCAATCAAAAGGCTCTAAAAAAAAACGTTCTCCTAAAAGTAGTCCATCCCATGATGCACTGCTTCTCGCCGTAATGCATAGCTGCCCCCTCTCCACCATTCTCGGTTTTCGAACACCTGCATTCACGAGGGATCAGACGTATCATCTTACTTGGCATGACATCACATGGATTTCTTTTTTGGCTAGCTGCTATATCTTAGAATTTAGTTATCTCTAGGCCCACAATGTTAATTTGACATTACTATTTTACATTTATTCTTGTAATTTAACGGGGATTCTGAAAATAGTAAATCCACGTTCGGCATGCCTAGATTTACCTTGAATCAACGTATCCATGAAGTAATTTTCGTTTTTAATTAAAACATCAATGTAGTTGTGGTGATCGCTTGGGTACTTTGAGCATTTGCAATGCCCCTTTCGAAAAGGTGCTTCAGTTGTCGTGTAACCGAATGGCTAGGCGAATTTTCCTCCCCTAAAAGCTGCTACTCCTACAATCACAGTGCGATAACTTTAGAGTTAAGAATATCATATATTATTTCAAGAACCTTTGTGCTATTTGGTGAAAACGTCTTTGTTTTGGAGCTACGGGTGCGCAAAATTCCATCGAGCAACCGCACTCACCGCTTGAACACTTTTAAGGAGTGTTGGACACTGGAACAGGGTTCATTGTTTTCTAGCTTTCAGAAAATTTCCACTGATACTTTACAAGTATAGTGGCTTTAGTTGATTGCTTTTAATTGTCTTGGATCGATTATTGCGATAAAAACAAAATTATTTGTGACAGGTAGCTTTAAAAACAATTATTTTCAACTCGAATCGAACAATCGAGCCACACATTTATTCACAAAAAAAATGTTTTTGAAGTTTATGTGTTTGACTTCCTTTGTCAACAATAGTACTAAATACAACATATATAACCATTGAAATGTTGCTAAATCACGGAGAAAAACGAGCCCACTGAAATTAAATGTGAGCTTAAAAAGCAAGATCTTTCCCGTTTAAAAGTTCACAAGTAGCCAAAAGATCAAAATTGCAAACATAAAAATTAATTTCAATATCCTCGTCCTCATAAATTCCCTTTCATTTCTGATAATTGCGTATTAGTCATTTCCTAATTAGGGATTTTATCCCAAAATTACAATGTTGAGATTTCAGGATACTACAAAATGGGTCTTACCTTCACCTGAAATAAAGATGGAAGTTAAGTTTTTCCATGTTTTATAAAAAGTTATATTTAATTAAAATTTTGTAATGAAGTAATGTTTTAGCTTTTAAATTAAAGGAATTTCTAAAATATAATTTTTTTACATGAAAATTTATCAGTAAATTTCTTGGTGCCATCTTTTGTCATGTGATTGACACAAAGATTATAGACGTTTCCAAAGAGACATATGTGTTAGGATTTCCTCGAAAAAACTTTGGTAAGTTTTACACAATTTTCCTACTACCATAAATTATTTTCATGATCCTGTAGATTTGAGTTTTCTTGATGATTTTTTTTGTAGCCTTTACTAATGAGTTTGAACTCCCAAGTTCATAGGACGATAAATGCTAAACTCACATGATCGACCAAACACTGAAGTTATGTACATACTCTCTCCGTGAACCACCCTGCACATATATTTATTTAATATTTACCATTAAGTATATTGAATGAAACAATTGAAGCTTTTCGATTTTCCCTGGGGGAAGAGCTTAATTTATTTTCTTCGTTTAAAAAGCTTTTCTTTTCCATATTGAGGTGAAGTTTTAGTTCCGTTAAGAGGTTTTTGTGAAATATTTTTAGCGGTCGAATTTGAAAGGTATATATTTATTTTACGTCAAGCACTCACTTTTTACGAACGCACAATTTGCCTTAAATTCGCTGTAGCGTTTGCATTTGTAACTGATCTTCCGCAACGCCACTCATCTCGGCACAGAAAGGCGAAAAATATTCCTTTCTCGTTTCACAAGCATCCTTAGTCGTGCACAGTAAGGGATTTCTCAGAAGATCGTACTTTCCGAGTGAGGAGGAGATAGACGGGAATGAAAACTTTATTTACCTGCCCTGAATACGCCAAAATGGATATTTATTTTGAGCTTACGACGATATTTTGGTACTTGTAGTATTTTCAATCTTACCATACTTCATACACTTAGTCATGTTGACTACAATGTAAAAAATGCAAAAAGGGCAACAATTATAGAATAGTATAGAATAGAATAATTAGAATAAGTATCTGGAATGTCCTGTGCAGAATAACGATCTTACCCTGCAAGCCATCACTTGGGTGTGCAGCCGGGGGTGATTGCACATCAGACCACCCTTAACCCAAAACACCTTTCCTCCTAGCGCGTTAGGACTAAAGTTATTTTATTCCGATCCCTTATGGTTAGTGGGAAAAGTTACGTCTTAATTGAAAATTACATCTATGAAGGGAGATGTTGTAAAAGGTTTACAGGGCTGATAGTTACCTAGCGCGTAATGGATTAATGAAATAAATTTTACAATAATTAATGGATTAATAGAGAGAAAACGTGAACTGCCACCTGTGCCCGTTTTTCCTCGTTCAAGTATACGTGCAGGAATGTATACTTCGCTATTATCAATTTGAATCCGCATAGTCGCTCTTCACTTCTGTTTCCATAAAAGTTAAATTGCAGCATTTTGTTTTCAAAATATTCAGTTTTTCTCATTTGTGGAGTTCACAAATGAGCGTTCCACTATTTAAACTTTTTACTACGTTTATTAACTTCGCACAAAAATGACTATAGTCTGTCACACGTATGCTCAGTATTAATTGAATTATATGCGTAAGCTGTTTAAGGTAGGTAATACTCTGGTAAAGCGAGTCCATGTATTTGCACAAATGTGTATCCTGTTGAATCATTCAACACGCAGGGAGCGTATCTGTCCCGAGACTCGGCCCACGTGAGGATTTAACTTTTTTGTCCTATTCTAACAAGCAAAGTCCTACTACAGAAGAACTTCGCTTGTTATGACGTTAACGATGTGCGTCTCAATATGCCAAAATCGTAAACCGCTGAACGCCAAACAAAATGACCCGAGATCTGTTATTTTTGAAACATTCTCTGTGGAAGCATAAAAGACTTCAATAATTTCGGTAGGCCGGATATTCATTCATCTTCGATTCGAGTCAAACTTTCGTGTGTTGCGAATTACAGCATTCCCACAGAAACACTTTTAGATTTTCCCTTCAAAAGGCCGTATTCCACTGCGTAATAGACAGCTCTTAATAAATATGAGGTGTTTTTTTTATTTTCAGGGGTGCAGATCACACTGAAACTCTACCATTAGTTAATAATGCTCTTTTTTTCTCTCGAAATTATTTGCCTTAAAAACGATATTGCTATATCCCTTACGATATTCTTAAATTTGTTTTGGATCCATGGGTTTAATACTGATTTTTTTTCTGATTGGAGTCAGATTAACCTAAGCTTATATAGTGTGTACGCGGGAACATCAAAATCAGTTAGGAAGATTTCTCAGCAAGAGATTCAGATCCAAATTAGCGGTTGTGAAATTCAATTTTAAATTTTACGAGATTGGAAGAGGAAAATGGTATTTCGAAGCTTTAACGTGATTTAGAACACTGTACCGAGGATCACATGATAAAAATTACAGTGAGAATAAGAGAAAATTGAAAATTAATAAATATAATGGCCATAAAATATAAGCATGTATTCACAGAACTGAAAGAGAGTCAGAGATTTAGGATAGAATACGTTTAAGACGTATCTAAATAATAAAGATTTTTGTCACTTAACCTGGAGATGTAAATGAAGAAGGAATGTTAAGAGGAGAAGGGAATGTAAATATACTAAGGACGGCCTAGTTCTGGGAATGAATGGAGCACGTCCAGAAGGAAAAAGTGATACGTGAACAAAAGGTAAAGAAGAAAATTGCGATATTATTAACAGGAGGTTACCAGGTAATGTAAGATTCTGATGGGCCAAGAAAATATGCACTGTTACACGCCTAAGCCCCGCTGAGATGACCCAAAATATCCTCACAGAAAAATTTACAATAAACCATTATTCAACTCCACATAACATCTCTCTCTTTCCTTAACGTCCAACATGCCTGATCACGCCCTCCATATACCTTTCTTGTCCAACATTCTCCCATCAATCACGCTCTTCGACATTCCGTTGTCACACAGAATCCTCTGAATCCACTTATTTCCCTCTGAATTTCTTACAACGGCCTTCTCCATTGCCCTAATATTCCTAGAACTAGTTCGTTTGTTTCCCTTTCTATTTATTTCTTCCACTCGAGCATCTCAAATACTTCCGGCCTGTGCTTTTCCAAATCGCAAGGGTGACTACGCACGACATAGCTTTCAGTAATATTTTCTAGAGACCCCTTTTATCAATTGCGTTCTCTTTTCCAAAGCTTTTCAAATTTAGTATTTATTCTTTTGTAACCAATTCGCCCATTTTCGTCTAAAACACTTCCTAGACAAATTAAATGTTTTAAATCCGTTATTTAATGCCGTCTTTCTTGAATTGTGAACGTAACAACCCAATTTCTTGCTTCGGTTCTCTTTTGACTGAGTCTCATCCCATACTTTACTGCATTTAGCGATGACTAAAATTCTGGATAATCGGCTAACTAAAGTTTAATCATCCGTAAATTTAACTCATTTGATGAATTGTCTGCCAAATTTTATTCTTTCTTCCAACTCTTCCCGTGCTTTCTCAACCATTTCCACCAAGCATACGTTGAAATTCGCGAGTGGTAATGGCCAGCCAGGTCTTTCCTTCTGCCGACAACTTCCTATTCCAATCTTCTTCTTTTATGCGTAAATTATGGTGTAATCTAAGATTTTTAAAGATTTCGGATAGGTCACCTAGATCTCCAATTTACTCCTATTTTCTGCATTTTGTTCACTAATATTTCCCGATTAACTTTGCCCCACATCTCAAAATCCAAGAAGCACAACTCCTAATAAAAAAGAAATGTATTCCCTAATGGCGCTGGGTAGGAAATGTATTATCAGTATGAAACTCAAATAAATACAGGAAAAAAATTTGGTGAATCATTCGCTCAACGATAATTCAGATGTACCTGCCAGAAATATGAAAAAGAGATTTCTACTCATTAGCAGTCAATCATATAAATTTTTCGATATTTATTGTTATAAATGCCACTTATTCATCATAGTTCCGTTTATTTATTAACAAAGATTTAAAAGACTAGGCTCTTCAATTTTTCTCTCGAATAATTTTATTATTCGTTCTAATTTCTCATTTAATTATTCGGTGGTCAGTAAGGTGTGGAAGACATTTTTTGCCATATTTATTGGAAAATGAACTTTTAGAGTCCCCCGTCTGCGTGAACAGATTGATCCGATAATACTGCATAACTGACTAATATGGAGTAAGAGGAGGAAACGAAAGCCGAACGTTGCAACATTCTACGCCGATTCTTTTCCATGAACTTACTCCGGCTCATTTATTTGACCGTGTGGTGCGGACTACCTTGCATATTTCCAGCTACCCCCTGCACACCTGAAACAACAGTTGCTCATCCAATACGGAGAAGCATGCGCTTGCTCTAGATGCTCTGATAGTTTTAGTCTTTTTTTCGCCGTAGATGGCACAATTCCGACGACCATTTTCCGCTTATCTTGTGGTATATTTTTAGTATGAACAAAGTAAACACCAGGATAACAAGTGGAGTCGGGGCATGCTTGCAAACAGTGGTGCCATGTAAACCGCGAGATTCATAATGTAGGACTGTATGTGGGTTCGAACGAGTGAGAATAGTTCGCTTTGCTTTTTTTTTAATTGTGTTCTGTCTTATGGGGTCATGACGCATGTTATGTTCCACCCGCTCTAGGTGAATAAAAGAGACGAAAAAGTTGGTAGGTAAGTGTGCCTAGTCTCGGGAGCCTCTGCTGGCGCTGTTGATGGAGGGATGAGCTCCGATCCGTTGAACAAATACGGATATATTTCCAAAAATTCTTTTTTTTTAATGGTAACCACGATAATCCATGTACATCCTCATAGTCAACTTCAATGTTCCCATTCCTAAATTCCAAGCTAATTTGAGTGAGAGGCTTTTGACGACAGTAGCCTTTTTACAATTGAATTTTTTCACAAAATCCTTTTCACAACTAACGCGGATAATAAACACGTGAACACGAGTGAACAGGAAATGGTATCTCTTGACTGAGTCTGTGAGAACTCACTAGGAAATATTTCCCGATAATTAAGAGAATGAGTCACAACATTTCGAAATCTGTCTCCACTCTGCGTCATGAGCGTTAATGAGTCCTTTAAAACTTTCTTTGGGACCCACAATCGCCTACGCTAGTTTTCTCAGAACTCAGACTTTTCAAACTCATTGCTCCCTAATCCGATAGGCTTCCACTGAGGTGTTGTTCAGATAACTGTATAAGGCTGTTGAACAAACTCGCCCTCTTAGTTTTAATTTCACTGCAGAAGTTCACGTTTTACCGAAATACTTTATTCTACGACCGCGGTGAACTCCTAGTTGAAGAATAAAATATTACGTTTAAGCTCATATATCGTACGCCTCCTCCTGCATCATATCACCCAATAGACAGAATCATGTAAACACAAGCTACATGCCTTCCTGAGGCGTCAAGAACTTGATATAAAATGAACTTTGTCTAAAATATGGCAGTGGCATTTTGGCTTTTAAATTAACGAAAAATAATAAATGCTAGGACGGAAAATGCTATTGCAGTATATTTATCAAAAATAAAATATTAAAATAGTGTACATTTATTACATACATTTAATAAATAAAAATGAATATTAAAAATAAATTTATTAAAAATAAATAAGAAATATACATGTCCGTGCATATACATTTATATTAATATTTTGAATTATTCGTTCTTCATTTACCATTGAATATTAATTTAAAACAATTTTTACGTAAAATATTCATAACTTAAATTATATAGTACTTTGAATCTTTTTACAAATTAACTAGTCATTCACCTACTCAGAGAGTAGAATGACTCATGGGTTTGGTCTCACCAAAGTCTCTCTTTACTTTACACTCTCCGGGTGAGAGCGTCAAATGTATTAATTTTTAATGCACTAAAGCGCAGGAAAAATGTTTTTTAAGAGGTCTAAGTTGGAATTTTTTTAAGATTTTTTTTTAGAAATTTGGTTTCATGAAAAAATATGAAAGGAACAGACTCTGCCGTCCCCAGAGCTCTCCTCCATCCCTGTCCATCTGATTCCTCCGTTCCGGTTTTTAACACCCAACCACGGTTTCCAAATTTCTCATTCTTCTCGCTTGTCAAAAAACAATCCGACCACATTTCACCATTTTAAATTTTGAGAATACCTGCTCTCGTTCACTAAGTTCTAATTGAGCCGGTAAAAAATAAAGCAATATGCATTCGAACTGAAAGAAGGTTCTGTCGTAAAAAAGTTAATGTGGAATGAATGCTTGAAAACGACCTGATTATTGAAACGGTTCCGTGACTTTCCCATACCAATTTTGAGAGAGAAACTATTCAAACCACAGAAATAATTTAAATAATTGAAAAAAATAGGTAAAACTCTGCGAACATTTATCGAACGCGGTTTTATATAGTCATAACTCATTCTTACTAATGACACATTTACCTTGAGAGGATAGTTTGAAAGCGAAAAAATTTAAATTCATCCTGACTTTGTGACTCGGAATTTTTTAACGAAATTCCGACCGTCATGTACCATATATGTCTGCAGCATACTCAGGCCTAAAATATGCTCTTCCTCTATTCCCCCTTCCTCCCGTGGGTTTCAATTGTGGATGCCGTCGTTAGCACGCACAAACGTTAGAGCTAAATCAACCGCGCGTGATTCAGCAAACTGCAAAAATCTGTAGACCGAGTCCGCCAAGTATTGAATAAGCTCACAAATATTTCAGGGAGTTGACCTCGTTTATTTTCCGCACGCACCACACCGCACGATGGGGAGGGCACCGGCGCGAAAGAAAAAAAATCGTGACGCCCCGGGTCCGCGAATATTCCGCCTCGCGGGAATTTCGCGGTAGAGCTCATTGGTTTAACTCAAACTACTGGAGCAACTTGGTGGACCTCTAGTTGCTAATATAATGAATTCCGTTTCACGCCTCGATGCAACGTTAAATCGTTGGCGGTTCCGTTACACAATTCCACATTGTCAAGGTTGATGCAGACAGAACTAGGCTCAGATGCGTGTGAAAACTATGAATCATGACGAAGAGCAGTTTTCAAGTATTTGGTGGAAAAAACAATAATTAATTATTCCAATATTACCTTTTATTTATTTATTTGTTTTATTTTTTTCTCATAAATCAAGCAACTCTTTTTCTAGGTTTTTTTAGCACTTCCCGTGTATCACCTATTGCGCGCGTTGACTGTCACTGTTTGTCAAACACAGCTAAAAGGACATAATTATATGAAATTGGCACTGTTGTTACGTTGACCAAAGGAATAGAGGATTATGTAAAAACATTCTGTAATTTACCAACTTATATGATTTACATGCTGTCTGAGATATGGTGACTTAAATAATCCTATGTGTGGAGGCGGAGACTTTGTGGTGCAGGTAAAAATGATAACGGCATGTCACTCATATCTCGTATAAAATTTCATGAATGCAAATATCGCTGCAGTCAGCCAATTGCGTGAATATACTAAAATTTGCCAAAGATCACAGAAAAATTTTGTCCTTAAAATCAGCAATTTTTATGAGTAGGTTATTAATTATTTATCCTCTGGTTTCAATATTTATTATTATTGTTAGGTAACACAGGCCTACAAAAAAAATTTTTTTTTGGTGCCGGGAATCTTTGTGATGATTTTAACTATATTTGTACAGCTGAATCCAAATATGAAATCCGTTTTTATTTAACAGCTCTACTTTTTTAGATATGGAACATCTTACGATTAGTTGTTTTAATATTTGATATATTCCGCAAAATAATTTTCAAAGTTAAATAAATCTATAAGTAATTTATAACCACTCTGCGGTGTTCCTTTTATTTTCAATAAACTGTCAATAAGTTTTATGTATATTTCCATATTGTAGGCCAATGAGATAATTATTAATATAATATTCCCATATCATCATGTAGAAGATTTTTTTACGTAAGTAACAACATATCTATATCTTGAAAACTATAGCTGATAGGAAAAAACTAGTGTCATAATTGGATTCAGCACCTCAATTGTTCTTTAAATCAGCATTAAAAGCTCCGGCACCAAAACCACTGTTGGCCTGTGTAATCAATCGGTGCAGGTATGTTTTTATATAATGTGAAAATAAATTAAGAAAACGAGAAGGTATGGAGTATTCAAGAAGTAAACAAAGATCAGATGAACCCTTGAGTAAATCCTACGACGAAAAACAACATGTTTGCGAGGACATTAGAACCTTTACGTAACGAATGAGAGTTATCATGGGGTATAGAGGAGGTTGAAAATTAAATATGGAGGAGACAGAGAATCAATGTTAAAGACAAGAGGCCGAGACATGCAGATGGTTGTCGTAGAATGGATAACATGAGTTTGAGAGAGGGAAAAATATATCTTAAATGTTATGAAAAGAGTGAAAATCATATGAGTGAATAAAGGAAAAGTTTTCGACAATCGTGTTTTTTTTACAATCTTCTGTATGTCGCGGACGTCAGCTTTTTTGTTTTTGACTTGAATATTGTTTTTTTTTGGGAAACATCGTACCCCATAACTAGCATCACTGAAACCTGGGTCAAATTTTGAACGTAAAAAGAGTGTAGATCAACGATTGCCCATGCTCGCCTAATCAAAAGAACTTTCGGTTCAAACTCATGCAAATTAGGTTTCATAAGACGAGCTACGCAAGAAAATCTACTTAAAGAGTAAAAGAGAGGTCTTACTTTGCTTTAGTTAGGTTACCTTTTGGAGTACATTGCAAGTTTTTTTGGGATCCACGGAAGAAAACTTTAATTAAGAAATTGAAAAGAGTTCAGAAAAATCTCCGTTAGGTTTGTTCTAAAATTCTACGAGAAATGAATATGCTGGCGTACGAGCTGTTATATGCCGAAGGACTTTCTGGAGGTCTTAGGAGTCCTCCAATAAACCTGCAGAGTCCATGAGACTGTAGGGTCATGAGAAAGGTACCAGAGAGTTGGAGAACAACCTAGTTTACTAGTGACACCGAGGGAATCATTATGGCCTCACATTGGCAGACTGAGCCATCAGGATAAGAGAGATAAATACCAGTCTTGGAAGATTCAATTATTCGTTCTTCGAACTTAAGAACAGATAAGGCAGGGCGAGCAATACTGGAAAGAGCACTACATTTTTTAACGGCATTCTAATGCGGTCATGCGGGAAGGGTTTTGACAATGACTTAGGGTGATGACTATATGACTGCCTGCCTGCCTTCGAAGGGCAACATCACATCAAATGGCCAAATGTTGATAATAACAATCGAGCATATAATTCTGTTACAGTGTGTGTGTCCCTTAAAAATTGTAATTTGCTCTTCCTAGCCTTCCCCCATAAAATGAGTTAGTTGGGTATTTTGTTTCACTTGAGCAATTTAACTTTATTTACATTATTGTTGATGAATTATTACTTAAAACATCACAAACACTTTTGTCACAAAATTTTAGGCAACCGTAGGATAAACGAATATAAGCTGTAATATTATCTGTGACTATTATATTAGCCTATCTTAATCTTTAGCAGCGACAGACTTAAAATATAGGTCTGCACATTTGCTAGTACTCTGCGGGCATTGTAGAAAAAGGCGCCTTGAAATAGTTAAGGAGCAGGCTTAGAAGCTCTGTTATTTCAAATTAATGATTTTCTAATTCCCATCACTCAAATAGGAAAATAGACATACCGAGATGAACGCATGTGATCCTTCCTCCTTCATATTATTCTTACCCACTTCTTCTTGTCGCAGAACTCTTAAAAGTCTTTGTATTTCTCTACTTTTTTTTATTAAAATTGAAATTTAATTGTTTTGTGATGTTTATGTCGTTCTTTTCATATTTTTACGGGTGCTATTTTTATTTCAATTATTTCCCAAATATAAATGGCCACATGCTGTTTTTAACGAAAATGATATATGCGTAAACCGTTACGTAAATCTGGATAGAGCTAGGGAACATGTGAACAGATTGATTCGAGAAATGAGGAAATACTTGTATGTGCAAAGAGGAGTTGAAGGAGGGAGTCAATACAGAAAAATTAATGACAACGACTTAAATTAATTGCGTCGGAATTCTTTGCCGTCCCTTAAAAGTGATTTTTACAGTCAGTTTTTGAACTTAAACAGTCCTTTAAGTTTAGCGAATTCCATGCAAAGCACTCGTCGTTATAGTTGCATGCAATTACCGCTCATATCAATTCCCGAAAAATGACCGAAAGTACTCGTGGAGAAATAAAATATAAGGATGTCATTTGTACAAATAAACTCCGGAATAATGAGATAAACGAAAGATGCAAAGTTAAACGGGGAAAATGGAGAAGGGATTCTCGAATTATAAAAGCTAAAGGGAAATGGGAGCAGCTTTTAGGAATTGGATTGGGAAGAGGGGAGGAGGATATAACGTCAACAGGAGATAAAAAGATGTGACGGCCTCGCGGACAAGGGAAAGAGAAGGATAATCTCCTGCCGGGAATATCCTCCCTGTCCGTCATTTGCTACCGAATTTACGAGGGGTCCCTAAGAGGAAGGTCCTTTTAATCAAGACTTCCGAATTTTGAGAGAGAAAATAATAAATCGGGAAATTTTACCGCGAAGTCGTTGAGATGATATTAGACCGCCTATATTTCGAAAATAACATGATGCAATATCGAATACTCGTATTTCGCCCGAAACGAATTGATTAAAAGCTCCCGTCATAAAAGAGAGTAAGTATAAACTCCTGCGTGCCCTCAACATATCAACTGAAATTAAAATAAGTTGACAGAGACCTGGGTTACTATTTTGGAGCGATATTTCAGATTCCATGGAAAGAATTTCATCGCGAATTCAATTACCCGAACATTCCATATTTCGAATGTTTGGAAACAAATTTTTGTGCAAATAATTCCTATGCACATCTGTAATTATCCCAAAATGTTAATGTGTCATAAAACTTCGGTGATCTCGTTGAATCACATCCTTGTTTTTATAATGGACCAAACAATCACAAAAGCGAATACTTTGCACTTTTTGAGCAAACTGGTGAACGTTTATTTAGTGAAATAATAATAGAAAAACGTTGAAAAAATTATTTAAAAGTTCTCATAGGGAAATTAAATCTCACACTTCTACTTATAAAAACGTGAGAGTACAGGAGGAGTCATTTAAGGATACATTTTATATTTAGAAAATCAACAACATGCATGCTATATTTTGCAGATCGTAATTGATTTTAACCATCCTATGGAAAAGTCATTATTATAATTCAACAATAATCTGCAGTTTATAAATATAAAATGGTATGAGGAAAGAGGAAGTAAAATATAGATTATTCGATATGAAAATTAGCATCAACGAGAGGCAAATTCGGAAGCGTATTCAGTGAAGGCGTTATTTTAATCTAAAGCTCTTAATGTTATTAGCATGAAAAATATGAATATAACCTTATTAACCTGCTAAGAAATATGTTTCAAATATATGGATTTAGTTAACTTAGATAATGTTTCGATTAGCCAGGACAGCCAAGGTACTTTTGAATGCGTGTTAAGTTAATAACAACTCCTCTTAATGGAGTGCTACTTTGTCTTAAGGATAGTTAATTGATTTTAGGGGCTACGTTTTGTCTCTGGAGATCTTCTTGATTCAGCTCATAATAATGAAAAATAAGTTTTTAGGCATCGTGACTAAACCCAGAAAAAAACATTAGTCAAATCGAGTCATTAACAAAGATTATGATTTCAAACTTTTCGTGTTCATTCCTGCATCGATCAATTTTGCCGCATGAGAGTTCTGTTTATGTTCCAGCCAGCATCTTACATCTACTTTCAACTACCTAGGTTGCTGACAAATATATCATTCATCCAGTTCCCAACGCAAAATTAAACCAAACTTTCTGTACTCATCTTCATATCACCACGGAATCCTCTGCGGCAACACCAAAAGCGGTATTGATTTGATCAAAGTAAAATCCATTTACGTATCTTTGATATATATGCATGATCCATACTTATTACCATTTCCCAACCAAATCCAATCAAATTCATCGCGGACTACATCCACTGCAATTTCTTTTAAATATATCTGAAGTGCCTTTATCCTCTCTCCTTTGCTAATGTGCCCTGTTTCTACTCCCGGAAATAAATATTACTTATCATTTCCAAAAACTTCTCGATCTCTTTCAATAAAAAAGATAGAAAGCTTTTCATGAACATTTTATAACGTGGTCATTTCAAATGATTAAACGCAAATCACGTTGCCTACTTTTATTTGTAAGAAAACTTATAAATGTAATTATTTGTGTATTTTTATTACAGGGTAATGAGGTGAATGTGTATGCATTGAATGTTTTTTTCAGATGAAAATTCGTTGTTGTTTATGTACCATAATATGATAGACTCATTTATTAAATTTAATTTAAGTTCAAATTATCTCTCTCTTTTATTTTACGCACAATCCATTTGTAGTATTAACATTCTCTGAATAATCAAAACTGAGATGATTTCATTTCATATATAATTGATCTACGTGATTTATTTGAGACGTGATTCCATCAGGAAAATTAAATATAGGCTCTGAATCATAATTAGGAGCAGTTTAACTTGAAATAACTACTTGAAGTGACGATGTTTAGGACACCAGCTAGTGCATATTACTCATAATAAATACTAACCATCTGACCATATGTCTGCGAAATATTTCATTTTTCGCCTCGTTTATAAAGGTGCTCGAGATTTAGACAATAACCACTATTATTCTTTTTGAATTGGGGATATAGCCCATTTTATCTTCTTACACCTGTATATGGTAGTCTCGTGCGACTATTTTGAAAATAGATCTTGTATCTATAAACAAAACGAGGAAAAATTCCAAATTTGAAATTTTACCAATTTTTTTTTATTGATTTTAATTTATTGGGTAATTTAGGGAATTGCGTAATTGGACGCAAGAGCAATAAAATGGGAAAGGTTAGGCTTCGACTGAGTTGCTCAATAAATCCTCCATTTGTGCACACAAAAATTTTGCACGGTTATGCAAATAGAATAAGTGTGCCGAATTGAAAAAGAGTTTATTATAGTGCCGGGTATCAGCCCTTTTTCTTGTGAGAGGTTAAGTAATGAATCGGTTCTCGGTCTATCTTATATTGCTAATATTTTAAATTGAGTCAATCCTTTTGGGACGGACAAACATTCTCTCTGAAGTACCACAATTAGGCCTCCATGCAGAATCGAAATAACTTTATTCCACAAATAACGCATAAAGATGCGGTGAAAAGTTGAGCGTCCCGTGGGAGTGTGAAAAAAGACTGAATTCACTGCGAGTGAGCAACGCAGAATGAGTGGAAACCAAATATGAGTGCGTTCTCATGGATTCATTACCCTTCGTCCCTATCCTAGAGGCAGCACTCTCCTACCGAATGCAAACCACTCCAAAGAGAGTGAAGGGAAACACTCCTAAAAAAAGAGAAGCAAGCAAAAATGCGTATGGAATAAAAAAACATGCAAAATGAAGAGAAAGGTAAAATGCAGGAGGAGGATCAAGTCACAGGATCAAAACTTTACTCTCTCGTAAAACGACCTGTATTCCTTTACGACCGAAATTTTACGCTAACATACACAAAGTAATAAATCCACAGCAATTTGTATGGGCAAGGTATCTGCTTTATTTTTGTATGTTTTCAGTGTTTCATGAATCGAATTTGGATTCAGTTCTTCCAATGTGACATCGTCCAAAGGTTTACGTTATGTCTTCAAAATATTCACTTTATGAGCCGAAGTTGTGCTTCACTGTTATTGGTTAGGAGGAATTTTGGAATGAGGAATCTTGGATCGTTTTCACCATCGGTTTTTGGATAAGGGTAGAAAAACCCATTCATATTCATAAATTATTAATTTTATAAATATTAGAAAGGATAAGGTTAAAGAGTAAACATAAAATTATTTGAGTATCAAAATTCCCAAAAATAACGAAGTGTGTGTGCTTGACATAGGTAAACTTAAGACGCATGATTACATAACAGGATCATTGAAAATATTGCCAGCACTTGCAGTGTACGAGGGTAGGCTGAAACGTAATTCACACATGCTTGTAGACTACAAAGAAAAGTAAATTGTAATATCGGGCAACAAGTACAAAACAGTACGATTCTTAAGTTTCAAAATCATATATTTATTTTTCAACACAGTCACCGCTAAGGATGACATATTTCTGCCGACGTGTGACTAGTTTTTTCATTCCGTCACTGAAAAACTCTTCCGACTGTTCTCGAATCGAGGACTTGACAGCTATCTTCACCTCGTCGTCCGAAGTGTAATGATTATTCTTGAGGTGTCTCTTGAGTTGAGGAAAAAATAAAAATCAAAAGGCGCAAGATCGGGGGATTAAGGAGATTGTGGAATCGGTTCAAATTTCAGGTTTCGCAGAGCCTCTCGAGTTGTGCACGAGGTGTGGACGAGCGTTGTCATGTTGCAAATTTATTGGCACCAGGCTGCCTCTAACAAAGTAAACTCGACCAATATGTTTTCTGATACGCTTTTGAGTGATTCGCCGGTCGTTTTGAATCAAATATTCGACGAGTTTGCGATGCTTGTCGTCTGTGGCAGTGAGCGGACGTCCGCTACGTGTTTCATCAACAATTATGGCTTTTTCAGGCTCGCACCAAGGAATTTTACTGGCCACCGATTTACAGTAGACCTATCAACAGCATCGTTACTATAAACAGCCTATTAACGACGATGAATCTCAGTAGGAGTCACGTTTTAAGTCGCGCTGTTAACTCACGTTGGCCTAATACTAGAACACGTCTCTATACTTCCGCTTCTCAAAATACACCGGATGAATGTAACGACCTCAAATCTGCGCATGCGTGTTGAGGGGGAATGTTACTTCCACATGCCAGCAGGAGTGCTTCTGGAGGTCATTTTGTTTATGGTCTACAAACATGTGTGCATTAGTTTTCAGCCTACTCTCGTATTTATTGCTATGCGGAAATGGGACTCCGCCCTACACCAAAGAGAACCCCAGAAATTCTTCAATCGACGGAAGCAATTAAACCGACATTTGTACGATTTCACGTTTTGTTCTTCGAGAGGAAATTTTCATGGCGAAGTGATGACGTAGGTTTTTCAACCAAAACTCCTTCCAGCGATTATTTCAATGCAAAGTGCGCATTAAATGTACGTACCTACAAGGTATCCGCAGAAGACAGAATCAATTATTACTCATGTGGCCGCTGCTAACTACACTACTCGTTAAATCACTCATATTAGGAATCGCGTTTTAGGAATACCAATATTTCAGTGTAGTAGGAAAATTGCTTTCTTCCGGTATTTTAAAATCTCCTACTTAACGTTTATCGTTTTTTTCATTCTGTTCACGGTTTCTATTTTTTTCTTAAATATAAACCAAGGAGTTTGAAATAAGTTGGTGTAATGCATGCACGCTTTGTCTAAAGCTAGGGTAGCGTTCGGAGCTTTCTCAGGAAATCAATCATGGCTTACTTTTTTAATAAGCTTTCCTCTGGTTATTTCGATATTTACCGTCAGAGATAAACTAACTACTCAATGCACATTAGATTACTATAGACAACATATCTAGCGTTCATTAAATAAAGGAACACAATGTATACATCCACTGTACTTTATTATTGTAAAACTAGTTTCAACGCTTAGGCGTCATCATCAGGTACAAAATTAAAACCACAATAGAAAGCATATCTAGCGTTCATTTAATGCACATTTTGAAAGATAAATGTACTCTGTTTCAGTAAAACTCAACGGGAATATGAAATTCCGAGTACCATGTAATTGGAATTTTTAAAGTTCCGTAAGTCAAATACGGTATTCTGAAAAAATGCAGTTAGGGGACTTAATAGTCCAGTGGTTAGATCTCTGGTCTACTAACTGGAGGGTTCGGGATCGATTCCAGGTTTACTGGCTCACCCAATTTTGGTGATTTTCTGGGTAGCGGACCTTCCTGGGAAACAAGCAGGTGGCTCAGATAAAGGGACTGTTGCCTCCCACCCAGCTTGAATCTATGAATTTCACACGCCGTTTGAAAGGTTTGAGTATTCGGTGAGGTTTAACGCCATCCATCGAACAAACCTTTGGGTTGATTATAGTGATATTGCTAGTCATTTTTCTGATAATGTTTATTTTTCGTAACGAAAGGATACCAAGTTTTAGGGGTATTACCTTCCACAAAAATAACCCATTTGCACAATCATAAATTAATGGTTAAAACTGCATGAAAACGTGACACTGACGTTTGGCCTAAACATCACAATCACCGGGGTTTACGCGCAGTTTCAAGTATCAAAACAGGAACCCCTCCACTCCTCTCAGCCTCCCTGAGCGCCTTCGACCAACGGAAAGGTCGGTATAAGATTCACGCTTGCATCCAAATCGAAATAAGAGTAGAAAGACCAGCAACGGAGGGGAGAGAGGATCCCCGAGGCCCGTTACGACGTACCATTTAGGATTCTTCATAGCATGTCAACAATGCGTAGCATACGAACGTATAAACTCGGACGAGGATCGCCGTAAAGTTACAAAGATTCCTAAATGCAATATTGAGACGAGCCCCCGGGGAGTGTACAGAATGACCACGGAAACACCCGAGTCAGTTTCCAGGGCAGCTCGAGGAACACGAGAGAAAAGAGGCGGGGGAATTAATCTCGCCGGGGAAAATGACGGGAAAACAAAGGGAGGGAAAGAGAGAATGGAACAGAGCGGGAGGGGCGAGAAAGGAAAATAAATAAGGGTGTGGCAATATGGAGGGTCGCAAGAACGACCGAAGAGAGAGGCGAGTGATTGTGGGAAACAGTGTGAGACGAGAAAAGAGAGGGAATGGGGAGAGTGGAAAATGGAGGGAGAGGCGACGCAAAATGTAGAGATGGATAACTTAGAGCGACAAGAGATTAAATAACCGCTCGAGCGGAGCAGCGGCAGTTTCGGGGTGAGGTTCATGGGTTTATAGGAGGAAGGGGAGACAAACTGCTCGATATGAAAGAGATGGGGTGTGGGCACGCAAAAAGGAGACGACGGGGAGGTGCAAAAGCAGGATGGCACATGAGACATCTACTCCCGAAGAACTGACGGGCGCGACCACTGAAGGACATCCAATCCTCGTCACCTAAATCCCTCTTTTCCCCTCACCCCTCCTCATAAAACACCACAAAGAGCCGCTTAAAGAATGTTTCGGTTTTAATTGCGAGTCATTATAAACAGCCTCGGATCTTCCACTTCGTTCAAACAACGCATCGGCCGAAATCCTGTTGAGGTTAATTAAAGGTTTCATTAATTCTCTTTCCATAGTTGTGGGTATGCATTTTCTCTTGCAAATGACGTACGGCCGAAATGCTCTTCCGCGTGCCCTTATATACTTCTTACTTCACGTCCACTTGTCTCCCCTTGCCTAGTAGTAAAAAACTTTTGGGAGGTCTGAGTGAGGTAATAATCGCCGATTAATCGTAACTTATTCAGGCATTAGTTTCTGCAAGTGGATCAAGGGATTTAATCGAAAACTAATATAGCGCAACGAATATTGTATCCAGATTTATGGCGCAAAGTGATGAAGAGGTCTGCACAGGTGCAATTCTAATTATTGTGCCAAAGGTGAAAACATCGAAATTAATTAAGGGGAGTATTTAATTAAAACAAGTAATATTAGCCTCTCTTGGCTCCTGCAAATAGCAGAAAAACGGTACTCAACATTGTAATATTTTAACAATGCTATTCAATCTATAATAATGTCAGAATTAGTTGATCTAACGATAAAAGAAGAGAAATACTGTTAAGTTGGCATTTATTTGCATATAAAGAGGAATATTTTCCAAGCGTTAACCTTGTGGGCATTGAAAATGACACTGCAGCGACTTTGCAAATCTCTTAGCGAACAAGTCAGGCAGATTAAGTTTCAAAATCATCAAATAAGGTACTTGAACATAACCATTAAACAACATTACCTTTCTTTGCGTAAACCGTTGACGTACTTCATAGCTGTAGTCCTGAATATACATTATGCATGTATTCATGATTGAAAGAGTGAACAGCAATAGATTTATTAAATGAAAACAACGTAGGAATGCACGAAAAACATTTCTGTTCTGGAATACAAAGTCAATCTTTAAGTTAAGGTTTGTTCTAATCCAGGAGAAAATAAAACTAGATTTTAGAGAAACACACGGATAAGATTTCTGAGACAGAAGGGTACTAGAAGTCCAGTTAGTTGGCCAATTTAAATTATGACTGGATGAAATTGGGATTGCTTTAGTGAGGCAAGACACGTTGTGTCGTGTTAATCATTGAATCAGTAGACTACAAATTGCATAAAAGTAATAATAATTTTAAATTGCATAAAACTTTATGATAGAAGGCTCTATTTGTCACGGTGAACTGCGAAAGGTTCTTCATACGGTTTAAACGGTCACAAATTGGGCAATACATGCTACCGCCTTATATATATATATATATATATATATATATATATATATATATATATATATATATATATATATATATATATATATATAATTCCCTTATGAGTTAGCACCGAAGTATCGAATATATTAGTCACATGCCTCTTATAACTGACGCTCAACCTTTCAAGGACAAAGTTTTCTTTCCAGGCTTTCCAAGGTTCAATGGTGAAGTGTTGAATGAGAAGATTTCCGGCAGTAGCTATCCCTTATTCCTCGTCCTTTTCATTAGGGGCGTGAACCTTTGGTTTTTTGAAAAATATTTTTCGGAACTACAAGTCATTACTTACAGTTTTAAAACCTAAAGAAATGACCTTTCCCAATTAGCACAGTCAGCGTATATTTTACATTATTTAACCATAAACACAGTAATCAACCGGAAGGTCGGTTTGATAGGTGCTGGTAAAGTTAACCCAGTACTAAGCCCGACTGCTTGTGAAATTCACACATCATGGTAGGGGGGCCAGTTCCTTTCCCTGTGCCGGTTATGGTCTCCGAAGAAAATCTGGTACCTGAATAATCACATAGCTTGGGGGAAGCTGTGGGAGCCCAGAGGACTTTGAACTACTAACCAGAGGGCTGGGATTCGAACCCAGTCCCTTTGGTCAGTCGTCCAACGCTCTACCCACATTTTACATTATTATCCTTTGTAATTTGGGTCTTCCAAGAGCCACTTCTCGTGAATGAAAGAAATTATTCATAACGCTAATGTGCTTTTAATTCTCGATCATTAATTATCACAACTAAGCTGAACAGCCATCATAACAAGCGTTTTGTTGCGGAAAAAAATCACGACCAATGAAATAACTAATACTTAGAAAACCAAAGAGAGACATCCATGATTGGAATTCAATATAACACCACCACACCGAAGTCCCACATACGATACATCCTTTCTATTGTATGCATGTTTGAATAACAAGCAGTACTTCTTATCCAATTAGCAAAAGAACTATGGAATTTTTAATTAATAATTTATCACCCATTAAAAGGCGCCAATGTTAACCTTTTCCACGCCATTCTTCCACTTATTTTAGAAGTATAATAATAAATGTCGGCAATAGTTTCCATTACAATCAGTTATTACTTCTTTTAGGTAGTTCATGCAGAGAAATAAATTCAAGAAAGCCCGCGCGTTTCTAACGTAGATGTATCTTAACGCTTTCAATTGTTTACTAGCTATTTATTAGATTGCACTACTCTTAGAAGTAATAGATCATATATGCTTTTCATTTTTTTTCCCGATTAAATTAGCGGGGCAATTCTTTGATGCATTTCCTGCAATGCGCTCGGTTTTTGTGATGATATATGATATAAGATCTAAGTTTATGATTCAGCGTAATCCTAGTAGATAATCTTCTTCACGCGTTAGCCAAGTAAAATCTCTGGTTGGACCTCAAAATTAGTAAGTTAGGGTTTTCTATATGAGCTAATAGTATCTAGGCACTCTATCGGATAATCTTCCAAGATTAGTCTCGTGTTTTAAGTGCTTGAGAACAGGAAAAACGGCTGTCAGCTGCCAGAATTCTATCAAATACAGTCATACGTAAGTGCTCTCTGTACTTCTAAAATAAATTTGTATATTGTTCTTTGTCGTAGTTCTGGATAACAGAGGTAACATTTAAAGAGGCTTCTTTCATTTTCCTTCAGAATAGTCAGAAGTAAATGTTTTGCAAGTTGTATATATTTGGTACTACATCATGTTAAGTGAGAGGCTAATATCATATCAGGGTTGGCACAATTTGAACTGCTCTGAAAATAGTCTCCATAATTGGTTTGTTTATTCTCAAAACATTGCAATGGTAGTTCCATTTAATTTTTGTTTAAACATAGATTGTATGTCACTGGAGACAACAACATCCATGATCAGCGTAAGTATGAAACACACCATCAGTTTTTTATGAGTTTCGGTAGAGTAAAGGAAAAATAACACAGATTATCAGGAAAATATGGTGTTCCTTATCTAATAGTGTATATTTTGAATTTAAAGTGAATCTTGAAATCTTATTCTCGGCCATGTCCAGTGCCTACAGTCTTTTAAAAAAGAATACCTAAGCATTAGAAAAATATTAAGAGACCTTTTATACTACTGACACTTATTATCTAAGTCTGTTTCCCTTGAATTTCATGGCCTTAGCTATGCAGTTCTTGGTATGGGCATTGGTATATTATCATAGGTAGCATCGAGTGCATTAAATACCTGAGCACTCTTTCTTTTAGCCTTTACAGCAAAAGGCACCACAATAAATCCCTTCCTAATGTCACACAATGTTCAGCATCATACCTTTCCCTTCTCTTTCTTTTTTATTTTTGCTCCCACATAATTATCTCATCCTTTTATCATTTCTTACTTCATTGCATATCTGACATTTTCACTTCTGCAATAGAGTTTATCTTTCCTTCCATCCTGTAATTTTATATGCACTATATGTTCTTAACCAGTTTGAGTACCCATAGTTGTTCACACCATTGATACCATATTATCTCCCTTAAATTTAGCTCAAATAAAGTACTGATACTTACAATCACACATATTATTACTTAGTATTTCCTGGGAATGTCACCTGAGTCAATTTATATGACATATTCTATGCATTTCTTTTTATCTGAATTGAGTAAAAAAGCATATTGCATCAATGGGTTAAAAATTGATGCAGATAAACTAGTATGTGATGGCTTGCTATTTATCTTTTATATTCTCCATTTTTATTGTACGTATTAATTTGTAAGTATAAATGCTCCTTCTAATCAGAAAATGATACTGTTAATTTTGAAAAATAAGAATTATGGTGCTGAAAAATGAGCAGTATGTTGTGGTGTTAACTTTAACCTTACAAGTAAGTCAAATATTAAGGTTGGTCATGCATATAATTATTATTGTGCTATAAGCACTGTACATTTTTCATAGGGTAATACATTTCATCAAAATCCTGCAGGAGTAAGTCCAATTGACCCTTCCTATGTCTACATATGCACTCGTCATGATAAACAAATCAAAATTGAATGGCCTTTGTGAGGGTATCTGAAAGGTTTGCCAGACATTAAAATAACTATGTGTGTGAAATTAACCCAGTAATATTGATATTTTTGCTAGCATTGTCAACTATTATATTGTTTATTGTAGACATTGTTAGTGCCGGTTCTGGCCTTTGAAATTTTAGATTTTAATTTTTTTCCAGCATAAAATACAATGAATATGAGAGCCACTATATGAGGAAAACCATATTTAAATTCAGGGGTTCATATTTTAAACAATAATCATATTTGCTATCATAATTTTATATTTAATCTTATCACAGATTATAGAACCTTGGGCATACACAGCAGTAGCATTAAGCGGAGATATAAGCATTCTAATGATAACTTGCAAATTGTGCAATATTATGAAGTATCACTGCTCTGTAGTAGTATTACAATTCAAGCATTCTTGAAAACTAGGATGTCATAATCTTTGTAACTGTATTCCTTAGAAAAATATCCCACATAGCAAAGTCCATCTAGTGGATTGACCTGTAAGAAAAATAAGAGGTTTCAAAATTAAATGAGTATGTCTTCATTGAATACCTATAGTGTTTATGCAAACATTTTTACTATCAATTGATAATCAATGGATTTCATAATGGTATTAAAATTAGTTTTTCCATTCATTTCTTAAAGTGAGGTAATAAATTAGGAGACTGTCATGTACTATGCAAACTAAGATTGAGAAGTTGAAAATATGAAGTTTTTTGGACATTTTTTTAACAGGTTAGGCATTTTATCTTCCAATATTTCATAACTCTGTCTTCATTCTCAGGACATTCAGTACTGAGGTCAACTTCTACAGGGTTTATATTCATTTCAATATTGGTCTGGTGTCTTCTAGTTTTTTGGTCAACCATTTATTTCTATTAATGTCTAACAGCTTCAACAATTGGTTCAGGGCATGCGTAACAGATATAATGTTTGTTGTTATGTTGTTCCAAACATATTTTGATTGCACCCTTGGTCATTTGACCCCGGTATCCATGGAAGTGAAACTAATTCTGCCTAGTCAAAAGAGATTATGTGGTAATGATTGAGGCTTTATTTTGTCATCACTTATTTTTCTGGCCCTGAGCCAATCAGTTGGCCAATAAGCCCATGCTCTGTCTTGTAAAGAAAATGAGGAATGTAAATAGAAGATTGGCACCGACCAAACAGAAGATGCTGGATCTTATTGGTAGTATATATAAATATGGCAAAACTTAATCAGAACCCCCAATGTCCTGTGGATGATGACAGAGGTGGCATTTGAAGCGTTAGTTGCAAAACACCTTTCCTGGTGGAGAGTCATGATGAGAGTTCATACGAGTACACAGCATATTGTGAGGCAAAACCAAATCTTCATGGTAGTAGTTGTTACTATGGGAGGTGACCCGCAGCTGAAGGTATGTGTATCATTAGAGGAATAGGTAGGTAATTTGGTAGGGTTAGTTCAGGGAATGGAGAGAAGATGGAGAAAAACCCAGCATTAGCCTACTCTTCGCAATAGGTGCTAAGGGGTTCTCAAAGTCCCATTGAACGACTAGCATGCTCCTTTTCATGTCCTTTTAGCCCTCCAATTAGGGTTCAGGGTGCCGCCGCTGAAAGACTCTGCCACTGTTGAAATTCAAACCAGAGACCTTGGGGTGGAAAACCAGTTTACAAACCAAGGCACCAAACTGATCCTTGGAAATCCTTTGTGGGCACAAAACTATTAATTCTCAATTTACACGTTAATTTGAACTAAATACAAAGCTGTAACCTTTTTTGTGTTCAAGTGGCATATGCTGGTTGCCTTTAAAATATATCATTTTTATGCTTGGCAAATATTCTTATTTAATAGCTGCTTCTTCTAAGTATTTACCATGTTAAACATGTCCGCTGGCTACAAAACTCACAGCAGGAAATTATCAAAGTATTTGTTTTGAGACAAGTGAATTAGATGGTGGAGTTCAATGAAGAATGCAGAAGCTAAATGAAAAGAGACGTTCCAGGCGAAATATGGTGGAATATCATGATAAATTAAAATTGGCAATTTTCCACAAAATAATTTTTTATTTTTATTTATTTTTTATTATAATTTTTATTATTATTATATTTTTCCACAAAATATTATTAAAATAATATTTATTAAAAAAAATTATTATAAAATTATTATTTTCCACAAAATAAAAATTATTTGAAAATAATTTTTATTTTGTGGAAAATTGCCTATTTTAATTAATCAGAAGCTAAAGATATTGATATGTCATGCTATAGAACTGCCAAGGATATAGCTGAGGCCAATAGGCATCGATAGTATCTCGCTGCTAGAAATATAAGTTGGGCACATGGATAAATTGCGTAGAGACTAATTATACATTTAGGGTTGTGTACTGACCATCAATCAAGAAAAAATTACCTTTCCAATTTCACTGCAATCACCAGGGCGTATGATTCTTCCTATATAAAGAGGAGTTCCATCAACAGTTTGGCCTCCCCGAACTGCACAAGGTGGTATATTTTTCCCTGTTCCAGGAATCCATTCATAGTTGTTCCCAACTAGCAACTGTAATTACATTCAAAATTTTACAAAGTGAAATTATTTCAATAGAGAAAAGTTTGTCAGTTGACAGTCTCACCATCTCCCAGACCTTAGTTTTGTGTTGAGTTTCAATGCAGTATGCATTTTCATTCACTCAATGTCTCAATTCACTGGGATAAAATATTTTATGATGAGTAAAATACTTGAAACGTGTCTTTGATCATGCCTTAGTTCAGTAAATATGATCCCACAAAAGGCTTTAAATCAATGTAAAGGGAAATATTGCATAAAATTTTCGATCAGTGCATGAACAAATTAGCTTGAAATGAATGACTGGTGTTTAAGTAAATAAAACTTGTCCTGGTGGGGTGTCATATACCCCTGTGATTACCATAGCACTGTTAAAAAAAATATTTTCCTGTAGGTAATTCCAAGGAGACATTGTTCAGTCATCAGAGGGTGAATTTAAACCCTTGAGATTTATTGAGTCAGATGCAGAAATTATAAGCTGCTGACCTCTATCTTAAAGTACATAGTTTAAAACAGTGACTTCACTGTAATTTATTATAGGAATGTCTTTGCCATGCAGTCAGTGGTGTCAATTTTTCGTTGATGTCTTCTCATGTTTTGATAAAATAGGTGAGTTCTTTTTTTGTCATTGTTAGTGCATCACCAACCATTTAGTCATTGCAGTGCAGCCCCATTAACTGCTTAATGTAGAGATGATGGCATGAAAGTTAGTCCAAGAAATATAGTGCTTTTTACTCAAGTTTCTTTTACTAATTTTGCATTCCTGAGTATTTAGCTAGAGTTTTTTGAGGAAAATTTTGGTTAGGAATCGATAAAAAATTGTTTGATTGTGATATGCACTGAGTTGCAAGCTTACAAAATCACATCACTACAATGACCCTAAACTTTGCTGTGTTTATGATCAATGACTGGTAAAATGTAAAAATTATATTGATTAAAGGATTCAAAAGTCTTATTGTAAATGAAATTTTTTATCAAAAAAAATTGAGTCAAGATTGTTAGCCATTGATTCACTTTAAATTTATACTGTCAAAACACACTGACAGCCCTGACTTTACAACCTTACTGTCAAATTTAAGTTTAGTAATTAAGTCCAAGGTACATACTTGAAGGTTCTTATATGTGAACTCTTTTCCTCCCCATGAGATATACAGTTCCTGGTTGTCAATGAAAAATTTTCCAGGTATGAGATCTCCTTCATGTGTAGTCCTACCCACATAGTGATTGCATTTGGAATCATTTGTGCTAACTAAACCTTGGGTTGAAATAATTTCTGATGTTCGAACATCTCTCCAATTAGCCTGTTGTTTGGGACATTCTGGTGAATAATTGCCTGTAATAATAAAAAAAAATTAATTGTAGGATTTGAATATTACTAAGTTAAAATTTGATGTGATCCTAAATGTTTAGAGTGAAATTTTAGAATAGTATTATGTATGTATTTTGAAATATGTGGCTGCTGCTGTGAAGTGAAAAAAATGGTAAAAGAACATGGATTAAAAAGAGTTAGGATTATCTGTTCCATCAGAATTATTTTAATTTATATGGATTTTTCCGAATTTTGCTAATTTGAAAAAGTCTAACATCTCAATATGCTTTTATCATAATATATGTCTGGTCTCACTGCTCAGATCCTCTTGCGACAAGAATAAGGAATAATTGTCCAACTAAGAATTTAGTGAATAACTTAATTTCATGTTCTTGGGAGCATACCTTAATGAGCCTAAATTGCCAATGAATTGCATTTATTAATCAATTGAATTTAATAACCAATGGCTACAGGTGTTGCAGTTGGCACATGGATTTTCAGTTACCAGTACACATTCAAGCGTACAATATCATCCTCACTTTTCCATCAGTCTCTTTCAGCTAGGCAAGGCTATCTAGTCCATAAGGCCACTAAAATTTGAACTTCACTTATCCTCATCATCGCTCACTCAAAAGTGCTGTTTTCCAAATTCATTATATGGCAATGAACTTTGTTACTCATTATCATGCACTTAAGTCTAAGCCTTATCATTGCAATCATTATCCTTTCTCCTCTTCCCATTATTAATTGCCATGTTGTTTGTTCCCTCCATCACATTCTTCGGGCCTTCAAATTACAATTTTCAGGCTCTTCCTCCGCATCTCTTTCCCAGCACGTTTCCTTCAAAAATATATCTGAAGAAGTTATTGTGTCTCAACAGGTCGCCCATATTTTTTATTTTTCCTTATTCCATCTCTTTAATGAGTCTGTTTTTCCTTCACTTCTCTAAAACTTGAATATAGTACCAAGACGTAAATAATGATAATGGGATTTTATTTCATCAATGGTATTATGAACATCACTGGATATGTATGTAATAGTTTTTACAAAACAATCACATATTAAGTTACATCAAGTCATGAGATATTGTAGCACATAAAGATGATGCCTTCTGATCTAGAAAATAGATTTTTTACTTCTTAATATTGTCAGAAATAGTTCCAATTTTCCACTAGAGAATTGAAATTGTGAAGACATTGCTTTATCAGTTATTGATGATGAAGCAGTGACTTTGAAACCTGGATCAAATTAAATATTTCTCTAATTCAAAGTTTCTATTATTTCATACAATTTGATGCTCCATTTTTGCCACACATGTTTCTTCATAATTAGTTAAGTTTGTATTGTTAATATCCTTGACTGGCCAGCTACATGCTAATGTGTTATACTTATCCAGTGATATTTTGTGGATTTTTATTACCTTGATGTATACAAATTGATATTCGTATAGCCTTTCCAGAACAGTATGTAATGTGGTATTGTTCCATTTCACCTTTTGTGACCTGTGTAATAAGATAAAAATGTCAATGCATACCATATTATTTAGTCATGGCTGGTTGTGCTTTACTTTTGCTTGCTTCATGTTATAGTCACCTCATCTCTTCTCTTGAATAATCAATGAGAAAAATGGCAGGGGAAAGATGTTACATGGTTACATGCTCAGGTTAGTTACACGTTCATTAAAAACAAGAAATATACTTCACTTACCTTGGTTTTCACCACCAGCTGCAACAGCTTCACCAGTTCCACCAGCTTCAATGGGTTTGACATTACCTGATAGACGTTGTATCCATATCTGATATTGCTTGTGTGTTGTTACATATGCACTTGTCAAGCTGTCATCCCTAGAAGAAAATTTGGTTTAGCCATTGGCTTTTCAAAGAAATACTTCAATTTTGATGACTGAACTTGGTTCATTAATTTTTTTTAATCACATATGTTGATGTGATAATCATGCCAATTTAGTTGAATAATTCAGCTATCAGTTACCATCAGTCTTGTAATGAGTTAACTTGGATAGAATTTTTAGTGTGCAATGAGATATGTTCAAGAATAGTAAACACACATATGCACTGAATGGTTGAGGCCTTAACTTTGTAGAAATCAAAGATAATATTTAATTTCTTAAGTTAAACACACATATATTTAGAAACATTGTTTAAGTATTTCACATAAGCGTTGCTCCGGTGATAGCTAACATCTAATCACCAATTAATTGCAGCACTGTGGGTTGGAATGTGTCAGACTTGGATGTAATCAGAGGATATGAACAGCTATAAATAAAAATTCTTTTAACAATTGATGGCAACTCATAAAATGTGTGAAAGATATTGAAGAAATTATGGTACCAATTTTAAATCCTCAAGTTTACAAAAATAGAATGGATAAAATAATAATTTCTCATGTAGTTTAGTAAGCATGAGTGATAGTGATTTGATTATTAATTTGTATTAATTCATTTATGTCAAATAAATCCCATCTGTTAAAGAAAATTAATATTTTTTCAAACAGTAAATGCATAATTATCTGCTTAATTATGGCCCATCTGTCAAATCTATACTCACCCTACATGTCCATCAAATAGCTCTTTGGTGTTTTCATTTACTATATACAATGAGAGCCCAGGAAGAAATGTTTTTGTGAAGCAAATTTCATCATCACTTCGGCTATTCCTCGATGACCTGAAAAGAAATCATTAATTTAATTTTTGAATCTTATGATCTAAATGAGAAGAAGTTTTCTGGTGTTAGTTTTCCGATTTCATTTTGCAAGTATTTTAATGACAAACATTTGAAGACTTATATTAGAATGTTTCTTACAAAAATTCATCGAAGTTGTCTTTCCCGATATATTAGAAATGGAGTGATGAGGTGGCATTCCAAAACTTAAGGATATATTTATATTATTTTACTTTGTTAATTACTACTTGGCCATTATTTGATGGAAATAATTTTCAAATTGAAATTATGTCTGGGTAAAAATGTCCTTGTGAGTAAATTACTGGCACTAGAGATGTGCATGTGGCCATCATGAAACAATATGAATTAGAGGTATTATTAAGAAAGTTGAATATCTACTACTTACTGTGAGTCATATTGCTTGTGTATTTCATGATAGGTTTATATATGTTTTATAGTGGCAATTATAGTTTTTCTTCCTACCTATTTGCCTAGTAAAAGTTGCAGATATTTAATAATATACTAATTAGATGGTGAGCATATCACTTAGTTTATATTCCTGCTGGCTTTAAACTTGAGGCCCTTAAAAAGCTGCAAATTAGTTTCAACTAAGTGCAAATGGAATATTATTATAGTTATAGAAAAACCACAGTAATCAACCCATTGGTTGGATTGGTAGGTGAAGGTTGTTCTCAGCTAGTACTTGCGCTAACAGCATGTGAAATTCAGTGAACCAGGTATGGGGGGCAGTTCCTGTCTTTGCTTTGCCTATGGCTTCCCAGAAAGATTTGGGAATTTGCCAGAAATCACACAGCTTGAGTGGAGCTGAAGGTGCCCAGATGTATTGCTGAGATTAAAATCGGAGCCCTCAAATAAGTAGCCCTGCACACTACTCACTTGATTTTTCCTCCCCTGGAATTGGCGAGAGTAAGCAAAATATATTGAGTTACCAAACAAAGAGTTTGAAAATTGATTAAAACATAATTAACAGAGGGTAAATATTACACTGACCTCAGTCCCCCAGGTGGAAGAGTGTTGCCAGATCTTTGTGATATGTTTTCAGATTAGACAGATGGAGAGGAACTTGGTGAGGAAGCCAATGTTCCAGAACACAGAGAATGTTTTCAATGTACAAACCACAACACTCAATATAGGGCAGGCTGTGTTACTCTTGGGAGATATCAGTTCTATTTTGGGTTTATATGGTGGTTGTGCGAAAGGGATGGTCTCCAATATTTTTAGAAATAGAAATAAATTTATTTTCAATAATTGATGTATGATTTCATATCTTGAACATTCCTTCATTTTTCCACATAATTATCATTTTGGTCAGTTCATTTTTTATGCACCTGGGCAGTTACTAATAGAGAAGGTGCACCTCATGCATGCACCATGCAAGCATTAAACCTCATCTTTTACTTCATCATTGTTGCTCAAGCACCTTCTAGCCAAATATTCTTTCACCTCAGAAAATAAGTGGTAGTCACTAGTTGCCAAGTACAGACTATAGACTAGGTGGGTGATGATGTCCCATTGAAACTGTTGCAGGAGAGACAGGTGACATGGAGGCAAGCATTTTCATGGAGAAGGCATATATCCTTGCTCAGCATTCCTCTTCTCCAGTTCTGAATTGCCCATCTGAGTTTTTTTTAAGTATTTCACAATACCTATAAGGATTTATCGTGGTCCTGGGAGCCATGAAGTTGATCAACAAGAGCCTTTTTAGATCCCAAAACACATTTGTCATGATTTTCCGGATAGACTGCGTTTCTTTGAATTTTTTTGAATTGGGCAAAGAGGAATGGCACCACCCACGTGATTGCTATTTGGTCTCAAGTGTGAAGTGAAAAACTCAGGTTTCATCACCTGTTACAAGCAATGCTAATGAGGTGAAAGATGAGGTTCAACACTTCCTCAACAACATGGTGGCATGCTACTATGACGGGAGAATACTATATAGAAACTGCCCCAGTGCCTACAAAAATGCATCGATCAAAATTACAACTTTTATTAGATAATCTACCGGTTAAGGTAGGTTTTTGGATGGACACAACTATGAAATAAATATTTTGTAACTCCAAACAAAACCCAATCCAGCAACCTACTCTACATGAGGTCCCTTTTCATCTCTGTTTACTTCTTTCCTCCCTTCATCCCGTCCAACATCCCTATCCTGTTCCTGCCCTTTCCTCGTTTGCCTAACATTCTCCCCTCTATTACCTTCTTCAACATTCCACTACCGCTCAATATGCCTTTCACACATTTTTCCTGGCTCCATAGGATTTCTCTCAACAAACTCCTCTCCTCACCCACCATCACCAGTACTTCCTCATTTATTTTCCTTTCAGTCCGTTTCACCTTCTCCATTCTTCTCCACACCCACATTTCAAAAGCCTCCAATCTACGTCTCTCCTCCTGCTTCAGCAACCATGTTTCCACACCATACATAGCTATGCTCCGTATAAAAGTTTTTATGAGTCTTTTCTTAACCTCCCTACTCAATGTCCCTGTCATCAACTCCCTCCTCCTTGAGAAACTCTTCTTGCCTAGCACAATTCTTCTCCTTACGTCCCTACTACTTTGACCGAGTTGGTCCAGTACACTTCAGAGGTACATAAACTGTTCTACCTGCTCTATTTAAAATTACAGATATGTAGAGAAATAGAGGAATGTTCAAGCTTGAAAATAATTTATCTATTATTGAAAATATATGATTCAAACTTTTCATACAAAAAATAAACATAATAACTAATGGACAACTCTGTCTTACTTCTCTTCCTAATGCTGCTCATCCAGACTCTCCATCCCCCACTCACATCTGAGCAATCTGTACATGTCTCAGACTGCTCAGGTACAACTGGGGGATGGAGAGTACGGATGGACACAGGAGTAAGGTAGGGTTCTTCATTATCACCTGTACTGTTCAATATATATGTGAAGGAAATGATTAAAGAGGCATGGGGAGAGCTGGAGATAGGAATCAAAGGAGGTGGGGAATTCATAAAATCAGATTCGCTGCTAACCAAGCTTTAGTTTGTTAGCGGGCCAAGGGGTAGCCAACATTGCTGAGTAAATTTGAAATCCAGTGTGATCGATATGGAATGAGAATCAATATAAATAAAACAAAGGTTATGCAATTTTCCAGAAAGACCAAGGCTAACATTAAAATACGAGGGCAAAAACTAGAGCAGGTAGAACAATTTGCATATCTCGGTAGTGTTTTTGACCTAAATGATCAAAGTAGTAGGCACATTAGGAGAAGAATTGCACTTGGGAAAGAGGCCTTCACAAGGAGGAGGGAGTTGATCACAGGGACATTTAGTAAGGATGTAAATAAAAGGCTCATGAAAGCTTTGTTATGGAGTGTCGTAGTTATGCACAGCATGGAAACATGATCACTGAAGCAGGATGATAAGCATAGATTGGAGGCTTTTGACATGTGGGTGTGGAGAAGGATGGAGAAGTTGAAGTTGACAGAAAATAAAACAGGAAGTACTTTGGTGGTGGAGGCGAAGGGTTTGTTGGAAGAAGTCATAAGGAAACAGGAAAAATGGATGCAAAACACATTGATCTGCTGTGGGATGTTGAAGGCTCTGATAAGGGGAGAATGTTAGGAAAACGAGGAAGGGGTAGGAATAGGATAGGAATGTTAGACAGAGCGAAGGGAGGAAGGAGTATACAGAGATGAAGAGAGGTTTGTGATAGAGTAGGATTTTGGGTTGTGTTTTGTTAGGAGAGATAAGATATTTATTTGGCAGTTTTGTCCATCCAAAACCGATCTTAGTTGGTAGATTACCTACAACTTATTACACAATGTTCTGGTTTCTACATAAATATACTCACTCTGTTGTATTCAGGCAAGGCCCGATGCATAATTCTTTTAGTTTGTAATTTTTACATGAAAAGCATTCCTCACTGGTAGTACCCCAGCATCCATCAGTTGAGCATTGGTTGTGGCACATGTAGCCATCACTGACTGTCAGAATAATCAGTGGAAGTGTTAATCAAAAGTTGGTCACTCTTTTAAGTGACTCCGTCTACTTTCTTCCATATTTACATTGAAATGAAATATTTGACTTTGTAATACCAGACATTTCATTAAAAATACGACCCAGGTTTGGACATTGAACATCATCATCAGGTGTTCCTCATGGAAGCCAACTTGGTATCTATCCCTTTTGAGTGGGGGAGTGGGGGGGTTGGTCAGAGAGTGGGGAGTAGGAGGGATACAAAATTTCGTTGGCCAGTTCACCCTTTTAACAGACGCATTTCAAAATTTACTACTGCTACAAAGTATGGATTATTTGACCTTTATTTTCAAAGGGAAGAGAGAGTGAAAGAGCTCACTTTAAAGTTATATTGTAATAGAAATAGTAATTCATTATATAACTTTTTATTTGTTAATTACAACTCAATGTGTTTACTTGATTAAATAAATGTTATCATCTAGTGTTATTCCTAAATATAATGGTATAAATTGTTTTGTATTGACTGCTATTGAGTAGCCATGAGTTTTGGAGCATATTACATTTAAATATGGGACATTTTATGTTTAAAATATATTTATGCTTAAACAATCATTTTACATGTTTTGTTACAAGCCATCATTTTTCCGGGCATATGATCTTAACTACTCTTGTAATTTGTAAGGCTATCAGAGTGCACATTAACTTTTAGGAAATTACTACGATTTCTAAATATACCATAGCAAACAGATATATAGCTAATCTTTACCTCTTCCTCCACTATTATCATCCTGCTAAGTTCTACTTACCACATTCATCTTCAGGGCGGTTTTCTTTGATGTTGATTGAATGAGTGCTGGACTTCTTAATTTCATTCCAATTGTTTTGATTCAATAAACATAGTTCCTTATTATCATGAATGGTTATACCTCCTTTTGATATTTCCTTTAATGAACGCAGACCTAGAGTCTTGATTGAAGTTTTTACAATTGATAAGGCTGCCTTGTCAGAGTCCAAATAATCTCCTCTAATATTATTTAAGCTCCTGTAGATAAAATCAGAGTATTTTTTCAGGGTAAAATCTGTTTTATTTCAGTTTTTGAAATTATTCAAGGGAAAATACTGTTGAATTTTTCTAAAATTTTCCAACACATTGAAGAAATTCAATTAATTGCGGGAGATGCTGCAACTGTAACAGAGCCATCCACTAATGTGCATTAAAATGCATCAATTTCAAAGTGTAAAAACTATTTGTCTCATACCCTTTGAAATTGTTGTTTTCATACAGTGAAAAAAGTTTTTAATTTTTTTAATTTTAATTATGCATAGCTGAATGTTTTGTTTTCTAGGCAGGCCAACAAAGAGCATTTGCCATTAATGCTTCCTGTTAATAGTGTTAAAAAAATACATACCTGAAAAATGAAAGATCTCTGAAGTAAGGATGTGATCCTTTTATGCTAAGATATCCTGTGATTTCTTTTACAGTACTGAAGACTTCAAGAGCATCTGGATGCATCTCTTTATAAAGAGGTCCAGGAACAAAGTTAGAATGGAACTTTTGAAATCCAGAGAATGTTATATCCCTGATCTCAACAGATCCCCGGATGGTGGTGCAGTTGTGAAATTTGTCAATATTCCCGGAATGAATGACATCCCCCCCATCACATACTTTGTGGCAGAGTCCATCACAACGGATGCATTCCCCTTGGTTAACCTGGAGAAAGAGGTTGGTAAAAGTTTAAATTGGCCTCAATCATTCGGACAGTTTTTCGATTATCGGTAAGGACAATGGACTGCACAGGATCAATCTTGTCATAAACACAGGTGGTTGAAGGTCATCCCGGCCTTGTAGCATCTGTGTCATCTTATCGGCCATCTTTAAAATGCTTATTCCTCTTGAAAACGGATGTTTTCTTCAGAGTATTATCACCGCAAATAGCTTTCAAAATTTCAGTAATTTCATGGTAACTTTTACCGCACTTCACCTAAAAACTTGATGTTGATTCATTGTTTCATGATTTTGTCAATTTCCATTTTTGACAAACAGTAAAAACTAGGCAAACAGAAACTAACGTAACTAACTGGCACGATGTGCACAGCTCAATGGTTTGTCTATTGTCCATCGGTTCCACTACCTATATTGGCTCCAATAATGGAAAACTCTACCTTTTGCTACATGTATTTATGGGCCATACAAAATTATACACGAGTTAGAAAAGCAGTTGAATATAAATTTGATCCAAATTGTTATAAAATTTTCTATTCCCCCAAATTTTGACAAACATTTGTGTTCCCTGAATTACTATGACTTAGTTTTGCAGATAGCATGTACATGGAAATGTGGATCCACTCATGAAAATGCAGTAATCGTGAAATCCTGTTCCAAATCTAAATTGTTCCTGCTCTCTCTCTCTCAATACAGAAGTGAAAGCGTATGACTTGTCATCTCTCTTTCTGGCTATTAGTTTGAGTGTTGAACATTGACATTATTCTTTCTGTTTTATTTTGAAGTTTGCCGGTGGAGTTTAATTGATTAAGTTGAGATTTAAGTGGATAAGAGAGTATTGTCCAAGAGGAGTATTGATGGAACATGAACACATCCAATTTGAGATTAACACAAAATGTAATCTTAAGGTAACCTGCAAAGTTAAAATTGTATGAAACTTCTTTTTCAAGCACCATGTAGTAAGGAGAACCCTTTTATGAAAAGACTTTAGAAAAACCATAAAACAGAAGCATTCTTTTCAAGAGCTATAATAAAACCATAAACACAGTAATCAACCCGAAGGTCGGTTTAGTAGGTGATGGTAGAGCTCACCCATGTACCAAGCCCGACGGCATGTTAATATTCACACATCAGGGTAGGGGGGCCAGTTCCTTTCCCTGTGCCGGTTATGGTTTCCCAGAAACATCTGGTACCTGAAAAATCAACTAGCTTGGGTGGAGCTGCAGGTGCCCAAAGTGCCTTGCCCGGGAATCGAACCCGGGACCCTCTGGTCAGCAGTCAGCAGTGCAACGCTCTACCCGCTAGACCACCACGACCCACAAGAGCTATAATATGTGCATGGTATTGCAAGTATTAATTTTCAAACATTTTAAACTGAACAAATGATTGATCAGTTTAAAAAACAGCTCCGAACAGAATGTCCAGAAGTAAGAGTATTGGGGGAAGAGCATTCAAGTAAAAATTACAGAACACTATTTTGCATAGATCCCACCAACATTCCTTAATGCAAAATGATCTGAAAGGATAAACACAAGGTCTTATTCATCAAATTTTGTGAGTGGTGAGGACACAGTTGCCTATTGTAATAAAATTTGCAATGAAGTTAATCAGTCTCGTTTTAGTGGCTATATAAAGGGGAAGATAACAAAGAGAATGTATCTAGAAAAGACAAGAACAGGAGATTAACATATGAACCCATAGGTTGCTTTGGGCTAAATCTATGGGTATCTAGGAACATGTATTGAATCTTATTGAGGTTTTATGTAACTTACCCTCTTTCCAGGAGGACAAACTAGTACACAGGCATCATTATCCTTGAGCATAGGACTGGGACAATCCTTTACACAGGCACCTCCATACTTATATTTTCCCCTAGGGCAACTTACTACGCATGCCCCATCATCATTGTAATGCTTGCAAGCCTGTTTGGAAATAAATAATCACATCTCTATAAAATTTCACTTAGGGAAGAAGGTAATTATTTTTCAATTTGATTGAATAAGTCATTTCATAAACTAAAAAACAGCCTTTTTTAGCCCAAAAGAATCCTGTAATCATATAGCAAAGTTTTTCATGTAATAGTACTTTGTGAAGTTAAAATTTCTCTGTGAACCTGAGGGTAGCCAATGGAAGGAAATTAATCCATGGAACTATGTTAATGTTTGAATAATAGGTGATCTCTTTTTTTGTATTTTGGTGAAATCATGTAGATTAAGATGATAAGACAGATTGGAAAGATATTTTTCCATTCATGAAGCAACTTTCTGAGATATCCTATACCTTTTTCACATTGTGGTATGCTATTACTTCTTCCGTTCATTGAATTCATTTATGCATGAAATTTGGAAGATATGGGTTTCAAAAGACTTTGAGATTCAAATGCACATAGACATAATTGAGGACATTTTCATACAATTGGAACTAGTATGCCAATGTCTGAATAATCATAAATACTTGAAGAAAAACCTGCCATATCTGTTAAATGCATCCATCCCACAAATTAATACCGTACTGGAAACTTGAAAGCTACTACAAACTTTTCATAATGACCCAAATTTTTAATTACCCTTATTGAAAGAATTCTACTGAATTTTAAAACCATAACCATTCTAATTAAAATCAAAAACTGGGAAATTTAGCAATTTTACTTACAATGCAGTCTTTTGGTTGTGAGCCCGTACATCCAACAGCACAGTATGAGTGGCAGCAATCGGTGTAACCTTCTGTAAAGCATTTCCCTGAGCATTCTGAATGACATTTCTGTTGGTTGATCCTCTGGCAATTCTCAGGGCCTGGCCCCCAGCATTTTCCATTACATGACGCATCGCAAGGAGAGCATTCTGTGTCAGAATCATTGATGTCAAAAGTGTTGGATCTCCATTCTTCATTTATATTCTTCCATGATATTTTCTTAATGTGGCATAAATTATAGCTTTGAAGGAATCCAACACATCCTCTCTGAATTTCTGCCAATGAGGAAAAATCAATTTTAGGTTCATTGGTTTATTAAGTCACTCAAAATAGTTGTATGTAATATTTACTTATCAAAAAGTTTGTCTCCAGTCTGCAATAAATCACTTAGATTAATACAATAATTGATAAATTGAGTAGTTTCAAGTGTGATGGGGTGGAATTTGAAATTAATAAAGAATGGATGGTAGCAATTTTCCACTAGATATCTAGTGGAAAATTGCTACTATCTGTTCTTTATTTAATGATTGATGAGTGGGACATTCATATTCAATAATTTTTAGTTCTACTTTATTGTTATTAATGTTAAAATGCATTTAAAGTAAATTTTCAATGGACACAGAACCTCCACTAAATGTCTTAAGCCTTGACCAACACAGTAGAGGGAGGCACCCTATTATATGACAAACCCATCTTCAATGCTGAATGATTTCTGCTGCCCATAATCTCATTCAATTGTTCCATTCATAATTCAACTCACAGTTAGTATTACTATTATTATTTAATAAGTAAACAATATGCCTACAATTTTGAGTAGTGTTTTCTGAAACAATTTCATTTGCAGGGTGCACCAGTCCTAGAATTATTTGACACATATTGATGTATTGCCATCCAAATATGTTTCTTTGTGGTCCAAAGAAACATTAGGTATTTTTTTATTGAAAGTGCTAACTTGGTGTGGTTTATTGATAATTTTATTTTTGAAAGACATCTGCAGTAATTGTTGTTTTCTATAGTCAGTTGGGGACAGAGAATTCATAAATTATATTCTACTGTACACCCTGTACTTGACATATATGTGAAGGGAAAACATACCTTTATTAAAGCATAGTTATCATGTTAATTTCTTTTTTTCATTAATATTTATGGTCACACTGTAAACATAGTTAATCCCTGGAAAGGAGGCATTACAAGACATGTATTTGGGATACCACACTCTCTCTCCCCAGTGAACATCCTAAAAACAGCTCATCATGATTTCTTAGGCCCTTTACTTACCTTTAGAGTCATTGTATCAAGTAAGAGATATTTAATGTGTCTCTCTTCCCCCAAACCAATTTTCTTTGAAATTAGTTTGTTGATTTTTTTACTTTTATATTGTAAAGAAAAGACTCGTCAAAACTTTAATATGGAGCATATTTATGTACAGCATGAAAATGTGGTCACTGAAGCAGGAGGATAGACGTAGATTGGAGGCTTTTGAAATGTGGGTATGGAGAAGGATGGAGATAGTGAAATGGACTGAAAGGAAAACAAATGAGGAAGTACTAGGTATGGTGGGCAAGGAGAGGGGTTTGTTGGGATAAATCCCAAAATTGCAAAGTATTTCAAGGGTCCCAATTGTTCTTTTCATTATTTTAAACTTTCTAAAACAAAAAACCCAATCTCATTCAGAAAATATCATAAGCTTCCTTGTCATACCTTTTGAAAAGTTTTACTAAGTAGTAAATTAGAAGTATGAGACTTCCTTTTTCAATTTTTCATGAGTTTCACAGATTGAGGTAATCTAGTTTCAAGAATTTATTGCAAATTCAGTTGCATTGCCCGTAGAATGTCACGGAGGAGACCCTCGCCTTGAAAATTTAAAATGTATAGTCAGGGGCCTCAATCCTATGTCGTGAGTCGCTCACCTCTCAGGGCCGGCATCTCGAGGTATTGGGACGTGACCGTGGTGGCCAGAAAAGCGAATCCTTCCCTTTGGGTGGAGGTCTTCATGAGTTTCTCTCCCCGGATGATTTGCAGGTTGGTCAAGGGCACTCGGCGGGCTCCGACGTTGAACAGCAAGACGTAGCCGGAGACCTCGCGGATGTGACGCAGGAAGGAAAGGTCCGCCCCTTCACTCCTTATCCACGTCAGTTCAAGATTTCCTTGCACGAAGGTGCAGCCGGTGTAGCGCTCTTTCAGTTCCCGGAGGTGGGCTTCGTGGTTCGATGGCTCCACGAGACCCGAGTGAGTGCCATGGCACACTGAAATGACAAGAGTTGATTTCTTATTTCACTGTTCATTGTCCGAATATTCTTTCCTGGGATACTTAATTCCAATATTGGCCGTTTGTGAGAAGGCACAATCGATTTAAATCATATTACGATCGGTTTATTCCAAATAAAATTCGAGCTTGTTTACGGGCGTTATTTGGTGGAATTCCTTCGTGAAGGAAGGTGATACACATTTTTCATCCTATATTTATCCTAAATACGGAAGTTGCTGAGCAGAATCATCTGGAGAGTGATGTAAATGGATCAGTTGCTCTTGTTCATAAATTTTGAATAATTGAATATTTATTGTGGCCGATTCTTTTTACATAAGCTGAGTAAACTCTTATCCGGCCACAATCTAGTAGTTTAATGAAAACAGGTTGAATAAGTAGGATTAATTTTTAACAAACCAATCATAAAAAAATAGTAACTTGAGATCGGGTGTCCCGGCATTTGAGATCATTGGCTGATACGGAAAACGTAATTAGTATGATGATGATGTTAGTTCTTAAAATATAGAACTTGGAATTATACAGTAAGCCATATATTCTACGCCCTGTATTATTTTCTTACCGCTTGCTAATTACACTTGGTATAGAAAGGTAATAAATGCTTAAGCACAGTAGAAAAACGTATGTTTTCTATCCTGAAGTCACTTAAAAAGGGTCAGATACCACCTTAAAAAACTGGTTTATATTTTTTTGACAATTTCTTACCTCAAATTATTTCTTCTGATTTTCGCAAATGTCGGTAATTTTTTATTTCAAAATATAGTTGCAGAAGCACAGGATTGGCGGCTGTAGTAAAAGCAAAGAATTTCATATCAACCTTAGTACTCAGCAGGTACATGGCTCACGTTTGTATGTTGCGGGGTGTACGATGATATATCTCTCCATAGGTAATCCATAGGTTTCCGCACCGTACATGGTCACGCTCCATATCAAAGTTTTTATGAGTCTTTTCTTAACCTCCCTACTCAACGTCCCCGTCATCAACTCCCTCCTCCTTGAGGAAGCCTCCTTGTCTAGCGCAATTCTTCTCCTTACGTCCCTACTACTTTGACCGTGTTGGTCCAAAACACTTCCGAGATAAGTGAACTGTTCTACCTGCTCTAGTTTTTGCCCTCCTATTTTAATGCTTAGCTCAGCCTTTGTCTTTCTGGAAAATCGCATAACCTTTGTTTTATTAGTATTCATTCTCATCCCATATCTATTGCAATGAACCTCCAATTCACTCAGCAATGCTTGCAACCCCTTGGCCGACTGACAAACAAAAGCCTGGCCATCAGCAAACCTAACTGATTTTACGAACTCCCCTCCGACTTTCACTTCCACCTCCAGCTCCAGCTCTTCCCATGCCTTCTTAATCATTTCCTCCACATATACGATGAACAGCGGTGGTGACAATGGGCAACCCTGCTTTACACCTCTTCCTAACACTGCCCATCCGGGCTCTCCATTCCCCACTCGCACCTGAGCAGTCTGAGACATGTACAGGTTGCGGATCAGTCTCCCGTCCCTCCAATCTATTCCTATTTTCGGCAAGATACTCATTAGTTTTCCCAATTTACTCTATCAAACGCCTTCCTTGTCCTTTGTCCTTTTGCAATTCCTATTCTTATTCCTGCAATTCATTTGCGGCTTTCGATATCCTTTTTTTGATACATTCCCATTTTTCTTCGATAGTACTCAGCTCTTTACCAGCATCCATGATTTTCTCTTGAGCCTGCTGATTCTCCTTTTTCATTCCAGTCAGTGCTTCTACAATCCATTTCCCAACCCACCTCCCTTGCCTTATCTTTTCGAAACGAACATTTCATAACAACTATTGTGATCAGAGTCCGTATCCGCTCCCGGGAAGCTGTGCGAATTTATCACACTGCTCCTAAACCTGTACCTAACCATAATATAATCTAACTGATACCTTTCTGAGTCCCCTGGCATTTTTTATGTATACCTACGCCTTTTGTGGTGTCTAAACCATGTGTTGGTGATGACTAACCCCTGTCAGACAAATCTTGTCATATTGTTCCTAAACCTGTGCCTAACCAGAATATAATCTGATACCATATGATTGATTGATACTTAATTTGATGGAAACTGATACCTTTTTGAGTCACCTGGCATTTTCCATGTATGCCTACGCCTTTTGTGGTGTCTAAACCATATGCTGGTGATGACGAACCTCTGTCTCCTGCAAAACTCAATTACTTTCTACCCGCATTCATTTCTCGTGCCTACCCCATAGTCCCCCACCTTATCACCATCTCTTCCTTCACCTACCGTAACATTCCAATCCCCCATCACTATCAAATATTTCCCTGCAGGAACACACGCGATTATATCCTCTAACTTATCGTACATCCTATCGACTTCTTCCTCCTTGTGGTTACTCGGTTGCATGTATACCTGAACAATGACCAAGTTCGTCGGATCTGCTTCTATCTCTACTACTAATATTCTATCCGTTGCTTGCTCTGTGTTGACTACACTTCTTCCTACCTCTTTATTAAATATTACTGCAACCCCTCGTTGGCTCTCGTCCCCGCCGCTGGTTATTATTCTACAATTACCACTCCACTAACCCCCGCTATCGTTCCATCTCACCTCGCATGATCTAAAACATCAATATTACCTCTTTCCGTCTCTCGCTTCTATTCTCTAATTTGCCTGTCCTCAACGTTGTCCTGACATTCCATGTTCCTATTCTATCTAATTTCGTCTTCTTCTGGGTCTTCTGACCTGCTACTGTCGGTTTTCCCTGGCAAGGGTTTCGTGCTATGGCGACCGCGGAAGCCTTGCCTCCCCCGCTGCCGGGCACGACACACGGCCGATTGGGCCGAGTCCCGCAGTTGCCAAGACTAATATTCTCTATTGTGTCCATCACAGCAATCTTGGGAGTGATAATTGAGGTGGTTTTCCGTTTCCTTCCTTAAGAGTGTGTTTAACGTGACACCATCACTCAATGGTAGCCCCACTGGGGTCAGACGGCTTTGCAGCCGCTTCACTGAGGAACAAACGCTGCGTGGAGTACCTTTCGTTTTCTTTTGGTTTTTGTTGGGGAAGCGATCGGCAGCTAAGGTCATTAGGGATGGGTGGGAAAGGAAGGGTGGAGAGAAACCCGGCGTCGGCAACAGCCTACTGTTATCGAAAGGTGCCAAGGGGTCCGCGGTTTAACGACCCATCCGACGGACGTCGTACTCTCAAAGTGCTCTTCACAAAACACAAGTTCAACACACAAGTTCACACAACACAGTTCACAAACACAACAAGTAGGCACAGAATACCACTGAATAGCATTTGTTGTCTCCAGGATTTGAACCCGGGCCTTCGCGGTGGGAAGCCTGTACGTTAGCCTTCGCATCATCCCCCTACCTTTCGTCTGGCTCCTAACCTTCGACCCAACTGTCATGGGTGACCCTACTAGGAGCAATTATTATTACTCCCGCCAGCACAGCTCTAGGGGTCATCGGAACGTACAAACCCTTCCACCATGTCAAGGTTGTAGCCCATGGTAGGGCCCCCAATAATAATGGGGAGATTATCATGAAGAAGATTATTACGAATGCATGTGCTGCAGTATTGTAAATTTAATCAACATCAATTAGAGATCCTGGTTGACCTAGCTCAACTCGAACTAGTATTCTTAAGTCTGTTTGTACTGTTCATGCTCCAAATATTAGGTATACAGTTCCAATGTCCTTGTGATTATTATAAAATAATTATTGTCCCTTTATCATTATTTTCAACGATAAGGTCTACGCAAATATGTTTTCGGAAAAAAACTGGGAAAGAGGCAGGAGACAGACCCAGGAAGTCGTACTGTGTAAGATCTGAAGAACGTGATGAAGTGCAGGGACTCGAATGACGAAGGGATTAGCGGGCGAGAGAGGAGAGTTTGCCTTCAGTACATGTCATGATATTTAGTGCCATACACATGGGATGAGAATAAATATAAATAGAAAAAGGTTATGCGATTTTTCAAAAAGACAAAGGCTAAGCTTAACATTAAAATAGTAGGTAAACAGCTAGAGCAGGTGAAAAAATTTACGTATCTCGGAAGTGTTTTGGACCAAAATGGTCAAAGTAGTAGGGACGTAAGGAGAAGAATTGCGCTAGGCAAGGAGGCTTTCTCAAGGAGGAGTGAGTTGATGACGGGGACGTTAAGTAAGGATGTTAAGAAAAGGCTCGTGAAAACTTTGATATGGAGCGTAGCTATGCGCGTGTGTATGGCGCGTTGGAGCGTATGTATGGCGCGGAAACATGGTTACTGGAACCGGAGGATAGACGTAGATTGGAGGCTATTGAAATGTGGGTGTGCAGAAGAATCGAGAAGGTGAAATGGACCGAAAGGAAAACAAATGAGGAAGAACTAGGTATGGTGGGCGAGGGGAGGGGTTTGTTGGGAGAAATCCTAGGAAGGCAGGAAAAATGGATGAAGGGCGTATTGATCGGTAGTGGGATGTTGAAGACTGTAATAGAGGGGACAATGTTAGGCGAACGAGGAAAGGGCAGGAATAAGATAGGTATGTTGGACGGGATGAAGGGAGGAAGGAGGTACATAGAGATGGAGACGGGCTTATAGGGATGCTTACGGGCTTAATAGGATGCTGTATTGTTTTTTTGTTAGGATATAGTTATTTGGTAGTTGTGTCCAGCCAAAGTCTACCTCAACCGATAGAACACCTTTAAAAAAAATTTTATGATGTTATGACGATTTTGTTTTCGTTAACCGCCGAAAAATTCGAATTCAATTTGCTTCAGCTTGGCTGAGGTCCTAATGATATCTGTGGCATGCTCGTGCAGAGTATTTTGCGGAAGTAAAGATAATATTTAGAAGAAAAACCCCGAAAAATTCTTTTTTCGAAGAAATTCGATGACTTGTTTAAGCCCGTGACAAATCATAAAAATTTTTATTAGTATATTAGTCATTTATTAGACGGGTATCGCGATGGAAATTTGTCTGATCTTGCGTTATAAAAGCTATAGACTCACTCTGTGACTAACTACCATGAGTTCTAGGGCTGTCCAAGGTTGTGCGGTTGTTTCATCGGCGGCAGCGATTTCGCAGCGTAAGGTTAAGGAAGTTGATTCAAAACCAGTTTCCTCAGGGTTCGTCGAACTTACAGTTTATATGCGAATTACTAGATTTGACGGCAGGACGAAATAAGTAAGGATTATGCACGTAGCTGTTGGTCATATTATATTTACCACATTCCTCTTGATCGGATTTTCTCTAAAACCACTAAATGTGTCGCCCATTGCGAAAACAATCATTTTGCCTTTTCCTAAAAATAGCCTCCATACATTTATCGTTTTTTTGTAATTACCTTTCATCTTTCTCTGACTGCTTGTAAATGTTTGTATCGTTCTACAGAAAAACATATATATTATAACATTAACATTATATTATTAACATTTATATTATTTATTTACCCAATCAGGTATGCTACGGTTCATATTCTCACGCCTTATGAGACGAAACGGCATTTTATCCCAGCCACAAACACAGCGCTAAAATACATTGACTAAAACCGCATCCCTCTGAGAACATAATTTTATGTGAAATTATATTAATTTTGCAAATCACTTCAATGGGCGAAAGATGAATTAGGCCGTCATCCATGTTACTCACCAGCCCCTTCTATCGTTCTTGTTACTATTTTATGGCAATTTTACATTTTTAATTGGTACGTGTTATTCCAGTGGGTAGAGCGCTGAACTAATTGAGTACGTACTCCATCTTCCTAGGAAAGCGCAGGCAACGCAGGGAAGAAACCGTCCCCACCTACCCTGATGTGTGAATTTCACCCGCCCATGACCTTAGCACTAGTGATATCTACCGTCACCTATCATTCGAAACTTCAGGTTGATTATTATGATTTAGTAATTAATAATCATTATTGTAAATTATAGAAAACCGTTTTACTCGACTTTCTGAAAGCAGGATCATGCAAGCTAGATTACCTTTCTCCTCCAGTACCGCACAAGAAACCGGCGGCGCACAAATGCAGAACGTAAATAAAACGCTGATGATAATTTTAGGGACTCCTCTCACGCTCATGTTGAAAACGTCTCCTCGGCGATAACAGAGCGTTGACGCAGGAAAGAGCGTACTTCCTTCCCTCTTCTCCTTGCCAATGAGCCGGTATTCCGTTCGCACACCCACAAGGTCAGCGCTCTTCGCCGAACTGAATCCCGGAAGATACTAACGATTGCATGTGACCAGCCGAAAGCGCGCTACCCACGGACGATCTACCTCCAGGAAGATTTAGAGGCGCGTTGATCACGTGACTTGCGGCGTCATTATGGCTGTTGTAATAAATGTATGCTGTGTAATATTGTCATAAACGGATTTTTGCCGCTCAAAAATTCCTCAGCAATTCGAATTTAATGTTTTTGAAATATTTTTCTAATAATTACCCCTGCCAATTTTAATCTACGTCCAAATATACGTATATTGCCACACGTACTAAACGACAGATATGCAATTGGACCGGAACCTGTGGCTTCGTGGGGACTCCGCCCCCAAGGACTATGACCTTGACGAGGTGGTAGGGCCTGGGTGTTCTGATGACCTTCTAATTGACTGGGACCATTGATAATTGCACCTAGTAGGGTTACCTATGTCGATTAGGTCGTAGGTTAGGAACCAGACGAAAGGTAGTTCGCGTAGCGTCAGATCACTAGTAAGGTGGCTGCAAAGGCGTCTGACCGCAGTAGAGCGGCCTTTTAAACACTCCTGAATAAAGAAACGGGGAAATCACATCATTCATCACATCTATTATGAAATGTTTCAAAACAAATAAATCCGACCGAGGTCGGATTTTTCGGTCGATTTTCTTCTGGCCACTAAGTCAATGAGGAAAGAATTGTTGTCTCCAAAATCACTAGGAGGATTTGCCATACCTTAAGTATAAGATGATGACATGAAATCATCCCGTTGGATGATTTTGACTGCTCCCTGCAAGGGCTCTTGCGTAGCCCTTACACTGCGCCTTTCCAGCCTCCAAGGCTACTAAGGCGGGAAGAGTTCTTCTGCGTTGTCAGGCGTTCGATTTCTTCCTGCTCAGAGCAGCCTTGGCTTCTTCTTTGCCGGAAAAATTTCAGTTTGAAAAATAGCTGTTTTTGCAGTTTATAAAATAGCGTTTTTTTAAAACAATGACTTTTATTAGAGGTATATATATATTTTTTGCGGGTAGTGGTGGTCTAGCGGGTAGAGCGTTGGACTACTGACCGGAGGGTCTCGGGTTCGATTCCCGGGCACTTTGGGCACCTGCAGCTCCACCCAAGCTAGTTGATTTTTCGGGTACCAGATCTTCCTGGGAAACCATAACCGGCACAGGGAAAGGAACTGGCCCCCCTACCCTGGTATGTGAATATTCACACGCCGTTAGGCTTGGTACACGGGTGAGCTCTACCATCACCTACTAAACCGACCTTCGGGTTGATTACTGTGTTTATGGTTTTCATATATATTTTTATTAATGCATACCATACATGATATTTTAAACCTTACAAATGTCAGAGAATATCCCAACCGGAGGAGTTAGAAAAAATTGTTCCTCACCACTCAAAAATAGAAGGAAGTGCCCAACTAATTCCGTTTTACAGCAGAGCTATCTCTTTAATTGTTCCAAACCGTTAAGTTCTTACAGTTTCCCTGTAAAAGATATTTGATTTCCGAGATCATAGCTTTTCCTAAAAAGATTACTGGTAGTATTTTCTGTTTACATTTATTTTTGTGGACCTTGATCATTCTGTAAAATACAACAACTACATCCATTTTCTTATGTAATTCTATGACAGCTTTGAAAATCTTAGGTATGTGTCTTCAATCCAGGTAATATGCACAGCTTTTTCAGAATTGGTAAAAAATAACTTTGTAATTCAGTTTTAGTATTTTAATATTTATCCACCTGGACAAAGAATCAGGTTTAGGTATGGGTAATGCATTATTGGAAATATTTATGTTTATAATTGAATATTAGCAAGAAAATAAATCGATCTATGAGATTGCATGTCTCTGTTAACGTCATAGAACGGAGTGTCTTTATTACAGTTTACATGGCCGCAATTAGGAAAATATATTCTACCACCAATGCCTTTATAGCTTCAAAGTCATATATTTATCATCACATACCCAGTGGAACTGGTGTTTAATTCTTCCAGGGACACATTTTTCTATCAATGCTTTCCAAATTTCAGAGATGAAATTTTGAGTCTAATAATTCCTAGCAGTAGTGCCTTTTTAGTCATCCATTAGTTGTGTTGCTTTTACCTTCAGTTGTTTTTGAAAATATTTTGTGGGGCACCAAGTCATTACATACAGTCCTGGATCCTAAGGAAATAACCCTTTCAAAATAATACAAATAGCAGATAGTATATGTTATTCTCTGTAGTGTCCATCATAATACTCATGCCTACGCAGCTAAAGTTGTTCTCAGGATCGTCAACCAAAGGATAGAGAATAAAGCAAATGATTGCTTAGGGGATGATCAGTTTGGATTTAGAAAGGGGAGAAGTACCCATGATGACATTGCAGTAATGAGATCACTAATCGAGAGGAATATAGAATACAATCAGTGCATAGATAGAGTGAATTGGGAAAAACTAATGAGTAAATTGCAGAAAATAGGAATAGATGGGAGGGACAGGAGACTGATCCGCAACCTGTACATGTCTCAGACTGCTCAGGTGCGAGGGGGGAACGGAGAGTCCGGATGGCAGTGTTAGGAAGAGGTGTAAGGCAGGGTTGCCCATTGTCACCACCGCTGTTCAACGTATATGTGGAGGAAATGATTAAAGAGGCATGGGAAGAACTGGAGGTAGGAATGAAAGTCGGAGGGGAATTGGTAAAATCGGTTAGGTTTACTGATGGCCAGGCTTTTGTTTGTCAGTCGGCCAAGGGGTTGCAAGCATTGCTGTGTGAATTGGAATTTAAGTGCAATAGATATGGGATGAGAAGAATATTAATAAAACAAAGGTTATGCAATTTTCCAGAAAGACAAAGGCTGAGCTGAACATTAAAATAGGAGGGGAAAAAATAGAGCAGGTAGAACAGTTCACTTATCTTGGAAGTGTTTTGGACCAACACGGTCAAAGTAGTAGGGACGTAAGGAGAAGAATTGCGCTAGGCAAGGAGGCTTTCTCAAGGAGGAGGGAGTTGATGACGGCGATGCAGAGTAGGGAGGTTAAGAATAGACTTTAAGAGAACAAGTAAAAACTTTGATATGGAGCGTAGCTATGTACAGCGTGGATATGTGGTCATTGAAGCAGGAGGATAGACTTAGACTGGAGGCTTTTGAAATGTGGGTGTGGAGAAGAATGGAGAAGGTGAAATGGACCGAAAGGAAAACAAATGAGGAAGTACTGGTGATGGTGGGTGAGGAGAGGAGTTTGTTGGGAGAAATCCTATTAAGCCAGGAAAAATGGATGATGGGCATATTGGTGGCAATGGGATGTTGAAGACTGTAATAGAAGGGAGAATGTTAGGCAAACAATGAAAGGACAGAAACAGGATTGGGATGTTGGATGGGATGAAGTGAGGAAGGAAGAACACAGAGATGAATAGGGACCTGATGTAGAGTAGGTTGCTGGATGGTGTTTTGTAAACAGCCACAAAACATTTATTTGGTAGTTGTGTCCATTCAAAAACCTACCTTAACCGGTAGATTACTTAATAATAATAATAATATGTTATTATCCTTTGGGATTTAGGTCTTTACAGTACCACTAGTGATTATATGCCATGATTCTTGATCACTAATTAACACAGCCAATATTTACAACCTTTAGAGAAGTTATAAGTTGCAGGAAAGAGAAAATAAGAAATGAAGATGATCATAATAATCTTAATCTACATCTACTTCTATGAAACAGAGTGAATTGACCACACTGTTCCTAAATCTGTGCCTATCAATAATGTCTGACGTCTCTCTGAGTCCCTGGGTATTTTCCATGCATGCATATGCTTATTCTGGTAGTTAAATCAAGTATTTGTCATGATTAGTTTGGATGATCCTTCTGACATTACCTCTGGAGTGGTACCAATGAAGTGCATAAGGGCAACCAAGTTGGTAGATTAGTTTGAGTCAAAGATATTTTGTACTCACAACTTTAGCCTTCTTCATCTTTATATAATGAGCCTAGTTTGTCTACCCTTTAAAAAGTTTTTACTCACAAGTCATAATTTTCTTGTCAAATCAAAAAAATGTTCATTAGTTTTTGTAAAATGTTTATAAATTATAGCAAGCATGTATTTATTTATTTTTTACAAAATTTCTTTTCTCAAAATTTTCATGACATGAATTATGAGTCTTGATTTTAGTAGCAGTCTTTTTATGAAAATAATTTGTCCAATTTTATCCCTCATAATTATTTCATTACTTAGGTGTTGCTTATAATATTTCATAATTTTTTAAATGCATAAGGTATTGGAGATGAAATATTCAAATATGTATTGTTTTTTATGCTCCATCATGTCACCTCTGAAACCAAGAATATTTTTCTTCAGTACATAGTTAGGCATGAAATTAATCAGTTTCATAATGAATTGAGTTCTTGTGAAAGAACTCCATATTTTTAGACTCTCTAGAGCAAATTCACCTCATTCCAAATCAACTGAACTCATTGCTATGAACATGATTTTACCAGCTATCTGTATATTTTTCCAACAAAGTCTTTCCAAAGACCAAACACTTGACACTCTCTTCATGATTTCCCAAAAATGCAGTGCTCTGTGGTCTCTGTTCATAGTGGTTTGTCAATTCAAGCAGTCTTAAAAACAAGGATATCATATTCTGTGTAGGTATATTCCTTAGAGAAATATCCGACGTAGAGAAGTCCATCTACTGGATTGACCTGTAAGAAAAGATAAGGAAGTTTACATTCTCATCAAGTTTGTCTTCAATGCATACCAGTCGCATTGCCTTGCAAACCTCTGCAATTAATTGTAAATATTTCGTAAACATGTATTCAACTTAATCCTAATGTGAAATTTGTATTCATCTTCCTCGATTAAATAAAAAATGGCCATTGAAAAACTCAGTTTTAGATATATAGGGAAAACATTGAGTTAATAGTCTGCATAGAATTTAAGGACAATTCATGAAACATTAAAAAAAAATAAAATATCATAGTAATTAATTGTTATTCTGACCTTGTAAGTATAAAACAGTCTATTCATGGCATTATTTTTAAAGAAAATATGCTTTGTACATTTTGTCATGATCAGAAGAGACATTTATTGGCATTTACCACAGTGAATGAGTGCTAATGAAATTGAAACTTAAATAACCATTTTACATAAACTTAGGAATCAATTTTTGTGGAATTATTTTGTCTTTTGTCCTGTTTTTACCGTCAATGCATCTATTTGGTACTTAGATTGGAGAGCAAGATTTTTTTAGTGTGGATAGGGTGACAAATCGGAAGAGGATCATAATATGTCCACATTAACAAGCAAAAATACTACATTTTTTGATAAACATCTATGTGATCAATGACAACACTCATTATTATAGGCAATCTACTCAGTTGATGTGACTAGGTAGCATAATAGCCAAATGAGGATATATGTGAGCTGAATTTTCTACATTTGAGATATTAGTCATGGGAATATTTTCTATGAAGAGGTGTTTAGATAAGATCCTACCCTTGTTACATAAGAAAAAACTTCATCATGACTGAAGTATGCAGTTCATGAATAGATAGCATTGCATCATTCATTATTTTCAATCACTAGTTAATCAAAATTATTTATGTGAAGACATATTATAATGTTTAAAATAAATCAATCAATGTTTTTCACATTCTTGCTCAAGTCAATCAGTCACTGATGATGAGTTTGTGTTTATGAAGACATACAAGGGTTCCAATTCATTGGCCTACGTCCTTTTAACATATCACAATTTAAATGTTTCTTCAAATGATGCATTCTTTTTTAAAGTATTTTAAATAGTATTTCCAGAAGCTAGATCCTTATACATACAAGTGGGTATTTCATCAGGCTCGGAGGATTTATAAGGGTTAATATTTTTCAGCAAACGTTCTATTCCATTATATCATATGAGATTTCAATTTTGGGCATCGGTTGACCGGTACAATTTGTTAAGCTGTCAGGGGTATTCTGTGAGATATTAGTGAAGATTCTTTGAAAGAAGGAATTTATCAAGTTAGCCTTTTCCAAACTGCTGCTTACTCTTTTGCCTTTATCATTTTTGAGTGAATTTACAGTTGACTTAGTGCCTTAAACTTCTCTGAGGTATAACCAAAATGCTTTTGGATTCTCTTTCAAATTTTCCGCTAACCTTTTCCTTTAGAATTCCCTTAATGCGTTACGAAATTCATTTTTGGCACTTGCCCTAAATATCTTCATCATAGGTGATCTCATTCTTTTTGTCACTAGAGATATCATCCCTAACATTTTTCATCTTGACGTGACATAGCCTTTGATCTTGTAATGTTTTTCTAACATCCACATTGTACCATAAAGGTTCCTTGTTATCTTTTATAAATTTACTGGGAAAGAACTTGTTGACTACTGAACGTGTAATCTCAAGGAAGTGGTCCCATGTATCCTCTGTATTTTGGTGATTACTATCTTTCTTAAAACTAGCGAATTGATTCTGTAGCATGCACTTTAGGCCATTGCAGTCCCCCTTCTTTAAACCGGTAGATTTTCCTGTCAGGCTTCTTATTTCTGACCACATGTAGCGAATACTTAGCATATACTGCCCTGTGGTCATTAATTTCTCTTATATTTTCTATATTTATGACTTTTTCAAGAATAATTGTTGCTAAAAAATCAAGAATATTATCTCCCCTAGTTGGTGAAGTGACAGTTTGATTCAATGAGTTCAACATAAAAGAATTCGATAGTGATTTGCAGATATCTTTGTCTTTACCACTCATTTTAAAATTATATATGCTCCAGTCAGTAGATGGGACTTTGAAACCTCCACCAATTAAAATGTCGCGATCATTGTGTTGGTATAAAAAAACCTTGGATTTGCTGATCTAATTTTAGTATTGAATTGTCTCTGTTGACCAGCGTTCTGTAAAATGGGCTGACATAAATTCTTTTGGAATGAGGACTTTTAATTGAGCACCGAATGCTTTACAAACCATTACCCGGAATTACCTCAGCCCTGCTGACGCAAAAATTTTTCCTAACATCCTTGTCGCCCTTTCTTAACATCCTTGTCATCATTTCCCTTCTCCTTGTGAAAGCTTCTTTGCTAAATACAGTCCTACTACTTATGTTCCTACTACTTTGACTATTTTGGTCCAAAACACTTTGAGACACTGTTCCTTGTGCTCTAGTTTTTGCCCTCCTATTTTAGCATTTAACTTAGCCTTTCTCTTTCTGGAAAACCGCAAAACCTTTGTTTTGGCTATATTTTTTTCATCCCATATCTATTGTGCTGAATTTCCAATTCACTCAGTAATGCTGGCAACTCCTTAGCTGAGTGAGAAACTAACGCTTAGTCATTAGCAAATCTAACTGATTTTATGAATTCTCCACCGACTTTCATTGCTATTTCCAGTTCTTCCCATGCCTCTTTAATCACCTTCTTCCACGTAAGCGTTGAACAGCATAGGTGATAATGGACAATCCCGATTATTTTTATGAATTTAATAATTAAATAAGTGAAAGAAAATTTTAGCAGTATGAATTTCATTATTTTAATGACCATGTCGTGCTTAAGCAACTAAATCTCCCATCAGAAACTACTTGGAATATTAGACGGGGTGTAACCCATAAATTGATTACCATTGATAAAATTGGATTAGAAAATTTTATTCCAACCTATCAGACATCCTAATTCAGGATACTTTCTATATCAGAGGAAGGTAGGGAAATTCCAACAGGCTCAATGCATCCAGGGAAGGTTTCACTCAGACCTACTGAATTTGGAATTATGTAAATTTGTGTTTTTAGTTCAGCACATCATTTTTAACGGCAGGAAACTGATTTTGAGGGTAGCTATGCGAGAAGCCAATGTTAAAGAACTTGAGATTCTGAAGAAAAGAAAAAAGGTTTCCAATCACTTCCACTTGTTGTAAATGTCTGGAGATAGAAGGATGGCATAAGGCTCATACAAATGATAAAAAGTGGAAGAATTTCCAAGAGTCAGTCTACTTGAGGTAGTGAGATGGTACACAGAAAGGTGAAAGAAGGGGCAACAGAGAAAAAGAGCGATGCATCTGAAAGAAGTTTGCTCTTTATCACTTTTGTCTTTTTTTAAAGGAAGATGGCAGTTTTCATAGATGTTAGATGATAAGAAAAATCATAACAGAATAAGTGACAAACTCATGTTTTTTTCTTGTTTTGCACAATGCCAATCGGCAAAAAGAAGTTCATTTCCCATTTGGATCATAATTATTACTACCAGTAAGAGAGTTTACCTTTCCAATCTCAGTGCAGTCACCAGGACGTATGATTCTTCCGATATAGAGTGGTGTTCCATCTACTGTATGCCCTCCTTGCACTGCACAAGCTGGAATTTTCGTTCCTGTTGCAGGAATCCATTCATAGTTGTATCCAGTCAGTAACTATAAGAAAATAATTTTATCACAATGTGTGAAATGTCCATTTTATTCTGATGTCAAATACAAAAGTTAAAACATGTGATGAAATAGTTAAATCAGCTGGTTAAGTTGTTTTCGTAGCTGTGGAATGTAAAAATGTAAGGGCAGTGAAATGAGGTCATGTTAGAAGTGACTATGTTTGTTTGCCAGGGTAGAGGAAGAAAGAAAATAGACTTTTTATACATCATGAAAGCAGGTAGATGTTATGAAGAAATACTGAAGGAAGCAAGCAAAAGGAAGTTCTTATAGTACATAGAAGATAATAATTGTTAGAGACCATCCAAAGTCTACCAATTTAATAGGTAGAGTACCTTGACTGAATGAAATGACAGTGTAAACATCACTCCATTTTGTTAGGAATAGATGTTTCTTGCCATTTTATTGCTGTGTAAGATTATTTATGATTTTGTGTATCCTAGCTTGAATTTTAGAGAAAGGGCAGATGGTAAACATCACCCCTTGACCCAGGGAGAAATTAACCCTTCAGCTATGGCAGCTTGTTGGCACTCTTACACCTCTATGCGAAAGAAAAGTGATAGACCACACCCTTCTCCTCCCTGGGTAAAAGCAAATCAGTTAGAAACCCTTATAAATACCTGTGTACCTTTTTTTTCCTCACATCCCTAGGGGTGAACTCAGTATGGTACACCTAAATGACTCAATCATGAACCTTTAAATTCTCGACATTAATTTTGAAAATTTTTAACTGTTGTAGAAAAGCATAAAGTATTTATTCTTCTTGTCATAATCTGATCAATTTGCCAATAAACAGCATTTGGAGTAATTGATTTTCAGGCACCCAGTGCTTACTAAATGAATGCAGGGAACGGTTGTTAAGAGTGGTCGTACCTCATGACTATGAAATGGAAGCCCAAATGAGTGAGGGAGGAACCACTTTTAGTCAGAAAGGAGTTGACACTTTTGCGGTATATTTTATCATCAACAATGAGTTCCTTGATTTTCAACCATGAGTTTCATAATCAAGCCTAAGTTGCTTACCTGGAATTGGTTATAGGTGAACTCTTCACCCCCCCACGAAATGTATAACACATGGTTATTATGATAATATTTTCCTGGGATAATGTCTCCTTCATGAGTAGTTCTTCCCACATAGTGATTGCATTGAGAATCATTTGTGCTAACTAATCCTTCAGTGGTTATGTTTCCTCCTTTTCCATCTATCCACTGAGGTTGAAAGCTGGAACATCTGTTTGAATTGTTGTCTGGAAAAACCAAAAAGTAGGCTTTAATGTATAGAACATCAGTTGCTGAATTCATGCAAAAGGAAAAGTTCATTTAAATCTCATGAAACGCAAGTATTGATTAGTTTCTTTAGCCTTGATATGTTTATGTCTGTTGAATTAAATATTGCTCTTAGCCATAACTTTCAAGCAAAGCACTGGAAATTTACCTGATGTCATATGTCTAGGTAAATACAAGTAATAATAAATAAGTATTATTCCAAAATCTATCTCTTGGAAAGTGAGTCACTTTATATTTGACTCCTTACCAGATGTTTGGCATTATTCAAGAAGTTAGATTGTATTCTGCATATTTTTTCGTGTATATATTAAATTTTGAAATGCTATTAATGCTACTAACAATATAATTCAGGGTCATTAAATTCAGGTTAATATTGTCTATTCTTGAATATGGGCTTCCCTTCAATTTGGTAATTGAATCACCAGATCATTCATGTTATACCAAATAATTTACACCCCTTCAAATTTATTTATTCAGAAAGGTTTTTTCTTTAAAAAGGCATTGATTTCAAAATAGTAGAATTGATAATATGTGCTTTGGGTTGTCTTATATTTAAAATTACACAGTAACCTTGTCTTCTTTATGTAGTAAAACCTTATTAATCCAGACAGAATGAATCATAATCCATATTAGTGAAGTGCATATTTAGAATTCAATTATCAATAGTAATGTTATTTAATATTAGGGGTAAATTTAATGCTTTTACAGAAATGACATGCTTATTAGGATGGATTAAATTCACAAACTTTGGGTTCATGTTGACATTCATGTGAGTTCACAAGTATTATTAGTACACGCCTGTTTCTGAAATTGCATCAGCCAGGTTATGAATGGTGGGATGACCTTCAGATATAGAGGTTAGGCTTGAAATATACAAGTGTGATTGGTGAATAAGTAGTCTTGTGTCACATATGAGTGCATTCTTGGTTAAGATGGTGTATAGAATTCTATGAAGGTGCTTCATAGTATTCATATTTCATCCTTTCCCACCCCCACATCTCATATTCCTCTCATCTACATCTATCATCTTGCTGATGAGAAGAATAAGGAAATTGATTAAATAGCAATTGCACACTGCAAAGGAATAGAGCAAGTGAATCATCATTAAGTCTATCTTGGTAGATATGTATTTGTAAAATAAATTGTACGTATAATAGATGGAGAGACTAAAAGGCATGCAAATGCTGGTAGAAAGGTTCCTGGTACATCATGTATATATATATGTAGGTTATATAAAAAATTAATGCTTATTTATAGTTAAAACAATAGTATAGTTTTTGAAAAAATGAACATTACTCCCCTATAATTACATATAAAAGTAAAACTTTGGTATATCAGGATAACCATAAATTCCAACTAAATGCAGTTGGGTGTGGTGTACTTGGAGAGTGTTTGTGGAAAAAAGAGGATACATATAGTGAGGAATGAGTTTATCATGTAGGAATGTGGAGTACATGCCCTGTTTAGGAAAGCCTTTCACTTAGTTTTGTTCATGATTAAAATTAATAGATAAGAGAGGAACATCCAGGCAGGTATATAAAAAAGAGGAGTGACTGGTTTGAGAGGAAGAGAGAGACCAAGAAAGTATGAGTGAATGCATTTGAAGAAGCTCGCAAGATTAGGAATATTAGGAGTCTCAGGAATAGCTGGGCATGAATGAAGCAATCAATGTGTGAATGAAGTCCAGAGACACAAAAGAAATATGCAAGGATGGAGTAGTATGGAAGAAACTTATAGAGGGGAAGGACTTTCTTAAAATAAATGAAGATAACCTTTTTTGCCCACTCCAAAAGGGAAACATGGGAAGGGTATGCATTTATGTCTTACCATGTGACTCTTTGTCAATAGTTCGTTTTGATTTGTACACGAGGATTTCATAATCTCTAAAACTGTATTCCTTTCCATAATATGGTATGTATAAGATGCCATCTCCAGCATTCACCTAAAATAGAATAAAGAAAATAATTTTCCTTAGACCATCTGAGAATTTCAGTACCCTAAAGAAGAGAATTTTAAGCACTTTATGATGTAATAATAATAATAATACCTTTATTTGTCCGGAGATTTGTTGCATATCCATACACAAGTATAGGACACGTCATAATACAATACATATATATACATACCAATACACTAGTAGAGTGGCAATTCCATATATTCATTTACAGAATAGAACATATGATTTTTTAATAGTTTAAACAGCTTTTTCTTGAAAACAGGCACTTTTGTTTCATATTTGATTTCATGGGGAAGTTTATTAAAAAACCTTAAGCCCATTACTTTGGGTCCATGAGCAGTATTGTGAGTCCTGACATACGGTTGGTGCAGGTCATTGCAGGTCCTTGTATAGTGACTGCGGTAATCGTGGTTGGACTTGTATTGAGAAATATTACCCTTTGCATGCAAGATGACGATAAATATATATATGCAAGGTACAGGTAATAAACCAAGTCTTTTGAAGAGAGGTTTACATGGTGTATCGCAAGGAGCTTTGCACATAATACGTTTAATCCTCTTTTGGATTTTGAAGATTATGCCCACAAAGGGGGAGGAACCCCAGAAGAGAATACTAAAAGAAACTCGGGAATAAAATTCACCATAGTAAATGGATAGAAGGACCTCTAAGTCTGATATTTCTAATGAGGAAGCAAAGGGAACTTAACTTTCTACGTAATTTGAAAATGTGTTCCTACCAAGACATGTTTCTATGCAAGATAACTCCCAGGAATTGGGTATGTGTATAAACATGTGTGAATGGCCTGCATTGTCAATGATTGATAACCAGAAATTATGTCTTTATTCCACAGAATAAAAATATGTGTAAATTATTGATGGGACCTATGCAGAATGCAATTTTTATATTGAATATTTTCATGTGGTAGTGCATTGGTTTTGCTCTCATAAAAACTTTGGTTCATATCCCTAAAGCAAGCATACTCAAATTTGATATTTGATTTGGAGTATAATGTGTAATAATAATAATAACATTAGTAAATTTCTTTGAGTAAGAATACCATAGTAGATTAACACTCCTGAACAGGTATGGTTTTTTCACCAACACTGGTTGCTTCCTCCTGTATTGTCACGTGCTTGTGATTTCGTACTCATATTCATTCAGGTGCTTTAAACATTCAAACACTAGGACCCTGAAACAGCAAAGTGAGATAACCTCTCTACTGTGAATGGGATATTTTTTATTGAAATGAACCATCAAATTTAGAAAAACTTTTTATGAATTCGCTATCCACCTATGAAGGCATATGCCACCAGTGACACTATCACTCAGTCAGTGCACAGGACATATTTCCTGATGAATTTCAGCAACTTTGAAGTTTATTGCCAGTAAAAAACTTATCACTGAACAGGTTTTACATTTTGTGGAATTTCTAATTGCATTGTTCATTTTGACTTTCTAATGTAACCAAACGACAAGTGGCGCAGCCTTCCAAATACTGCAGCTCAAGGCATAAAAATGTTCATATATCAAATTCTGCCTGCTAAAATTCCATTATTTCTGCACACCTTAAATAGTGGTTATTTTACACTCTGGCACAAAATACAAAAACATATTACAAACACAAAAAAGTATTACCATATTAAAAAAGCTATAGTTTATTAATAAAAAGTTAGTTTAGGGAATGATTGAGGAATATGTATTTAATAGAAACTGATTTAAGACTTGGGGCACAAAGATAAGGCAGTATTTTAAAAAAATGTATGGGGTCTTTGAAATACACAATTGAAATCTGTGACTGGGAATAATATAGTGTACTTTTGGCGAGAAAATCAATAGGACAGGATATATTGTGGGTGGGTTTCAAAGTACAAATTAACTTAATCCAGATGTCTATTTTTCATGTAAATGATGAGGAAAAGACCAATTCCACAAGAGAAAGTTTCACCTACCCTTCCAATGTCTAGGGCTCCTGAACTAAATGTCCTGCCAATATATACTGGAGTCCCATCCTTTAATCTGCCTCCTTCAACTGCACAGGCTGGAATTTGTGTGCTACTCGAAAGAACCCATTCAAAGTTTGACCCAGTCAGTACCTTTGAAAAGCAAAATAATTTATTAGTTATTCAGGAAGCATTTATTTGAATAAACATGTCAAATAGTGGTGCAATATATATGCTGCTGTGATTCTCAGTCTTCAATAAAGCTAGTCTCACTCATTTCAAGAAATGTTATTGATAATTTTCCTCTTGCTGCAAAACGTTTGGCAAAAGAACTATAACTTTAGTAATTATAGTTTGATAAAAAAATGAATTTGATACATTTCAAAGCCATTCAGTACATCAATTGGTAGGGTGCCATTATGTTGCATAATTAGCATCTTGACAGGCTGTGAGTAGGCATGCACTATGATATTAAATTTCTATTAAAAAATATATATATTCTCCTGTAATTAGAATTTGTTTAATAATTAGAATTGTACGTGGGGATATCGTTTATAAGGAATTATTACTAAGAAATAACAGAGATCAGGATAAAATTTATTCTGCGCATTAATTGACCCTTATTTACATAATGTTATAAATTACATCTTGATTTGTTTTGTTTTCAGAAGCTGTAGATTGAAGTAGCAGTATGGAGAAGATAGAGGCTGTATAATATCTGCTTATGGCTATTATTATTGATTTAATGAGCCATGATCACAAGTAAGTATTTCCTTTTTATTATGGATCACAAGTGTCAGGGTACTTGAAACTTCTTTATCATCAAATATTTGAAATTGGAATTTTTCACATTTGGTGGTCGACCACTTAAGATAGGTTTTGGATGGACACAAATTTGACATTCCTAAATTTCTTAGCCTTACCTAATAAGACACAACCTGACACCTCATACTAAAGTAAACCTTTCTTCAATTCTGCACACATTCTTCCCCCTTCATTCTATCTAACATACCTATCCTTTTCCTGCCCCTACCTCACTTCTGACATTTTCCTCTCTATCAGTCTTCAGCACTCCATAGTCAATCAAAATGTTCTGCATCTATCTTTCCTGCCTTCTTTGAATTTTCCCAGCAATCATCTCTGCAGAACTATATTTCTTTCTCCTCATGATCATTTCTCTTTTCTAAACCATAGTCTCCTACCTCACTACCGCATCTCCCTTTGCCGACTGTCACTCTCCAGTCTCCTATCACAATCATACATTTCCTTCCCAGAAAACCCACTGTTATTATCTGTAACTAAACATTTACCCTGTCCACTTCTCCTTCCCTACGATTGATTTTTAGAATTCAGACTTCAGTTATGACCAAGTTTGTTGGTTCATCTATTGCATTTACTATCAATATACTATCACTCACTTGCTCCATGTTCACTATGCCTCTCCCTACTTTTTATTCAGAACTACTGCCACCTGCTGCCTGGCACAATGCATGGCCCCATGAGCTGAGTTCTACAATTTCTAGGACTCATTTTCACAATTATGTCTTTTACATTTGCTTGGAATAAATGTTTTCCATTGTATCCTATTGCCTTCCTTAATAATGTTTCTAATGTAATACCATTACTCAAATGCCTGCCTCACTGGGGTCAAATGCTTTTGCAGTCACCTCATTAAGTAGCAGACTCTTATGTGGACTACCTTCCATTTGGTCCCTACCATTTGTTCTATCTGACATGGGTTATTCTACCATGAGCAGTTATCATTACTTCCAGTAGCACAGCTCTAGGGGCCATTGGAATGCACAAGCTCTTCCACCACATCATGATTAATGGGCCATGGGAAGGGAAAAATCATATAGGTGGTAAAAAAATATAACAAAATTAAATCACCTGGTAGTTATTGTACAGATACTCCCCTCCATTCCATGCAACATACACAGAGTTATATCTGGCACAAAGTTTTCCTGGTAAAAGTTCTCCTTCATGCCATGCCCTTCCAACATAGAGCATGCACTTAGGGTCAGTTCCACCAAGGAGCCCACCAACTGGAATGGCTCCATTTGTAGCATGCACCCAGGTGTTTTGTTTATTCGGACACTTTTCCAAATCATTTGCTGTGAATAGATAAATTTTTAAAATACATATTTCCTTGACTATTGATTATTATTTGTTGTAGTGACTTGTTATGTATATTTTTTTGTTTTTCAATGCATCAAGAAGAAGGGTGTGATGTAAGAGAATGTACTCCTCCATGATGATTAATGGAATGTTGCCCTGGGTTAATAGATGACTTGTTATTTTTAATAGTTGTCAGAGGCATAGCAAGGGCAATGAGGAGGAGCATCTCAAGTGAATGCAATGCAACCCAAAATGCAAGCAAATCTGCATGCCAGAACTCTACCCTAGGAAATAAATTCCTCTTTGAAACCATATTGTCATTCATCAAAATGATGATGCTTTTTTTAAGGAGTGATTCCTTAAAATGTCAATACCTTGAGAGGAATAACTATAGTTTAAATGACAAATCATTAGTTGAATCAACAGCCAACTGAGTATGTACTCAATTAGTCAACAATGTAACTAGTACAAAATAAGTAACCTATCCCTCTGGAATCAACCTCAGTGGTTCTAAATAATTTTACATGGTTTGGACACTTTTTGCAATTGTGTCTTTTACCATTGTATCCTATTTTAATTCTGCCATAACCCTCTTAATTTCTCACCCTTTTTCTTCTATTTTGACCATAAAAATTCCTGAAGTGCACCATATCCAATGCATTAGTCAAATGGTTTGTCCGCTATAAAGTAATGTGAGGAGGAGTACACTTTCACCATGGCATTTTTATTGTCTTAGATAAACATCCATTTTTTGTATGTAATCCCCATACTTACTGCCGGCAACTTTTATGGTGGCTCACCTTTTAACATCTTCATCTGCCTAGTATCTTTCACAAAAATTCTTCAATGAAAGAAAAAATCACCCTCTTGTTCAATTTTTTCACAATTGCACTCACTTTAAAATTTTTCTCCCCGTTTCCTTCATCAAACACAGCCACGTTCATGTTAGACATATTCCCCTCATACTTCTCGGTTGCGCTTTGCTTCAGCTTTGTGCTTACCTTGGTCATTTTCTGAAGATTGAACCAATCCCTTCAGATGTTGCATCCATATTTGATATTGTCTATGTGTTGTAACGTAGGCATGAATCACTCTGTTGTCCCTGGAAAGTACATTAGTTCAGATATTGACCTTTCCAATGAAAAATGTATTGCAATAATCAAGTTCTACCCATGAGTTTTAGTTGTATAACTGATGAACATAAAAATTCACTATAAAGAACCATTTTTTTTACTTGGTTCAAATGTTCAATCTGTGTGTATTAAAAAAAGCACATCTCATTGAATTCGTTCTTATTTTTTTTTATTTATCGATTCATCTTTTCATTTTTTCCTGCACCTTTATTGATTCAATTTTATTGCATATTTTAAAACTCACTCCCATTTTTTTTCTCATCGTAAGCTCATCTATACTTTAGCCAAGAATTTTATAAGCCAATATTTCAAATTGAAGTGTTTCAGCCTTTATGGTATAGATATCAACTCTTGTCTTTGAGATAAAAGGTTTATCAGAGGCTTTTGGCAGGTAGAGAAGTATTAGGAAGTTGGATTGACAGGAAGACTAACTAAAAAATTTCAAATATGGCGGGACAATTGGAGGAAGTTGTCAGGAAAAATCCAAAAAAGGACAGAAAAAACCATGGTGAGCCATGAGAATCTTAACTAAGCTAGGAAGAGAATAGGCTTGTTTGATAGCCAGTAGACAGGCAGAACTTACAATGATTTGAAGAAGGAAATAATGTCACATTAAAAAGAGGAAGTTCACTCAACCCTCGTATGTAGAATATAACAGTCATTAGGGACATCCCATATCTACCTTTAATATTTGGAATACCATGAATGAATTGAGAGGGAGGCTTAACATATAACATGGTTACCATATTCAGATTATTTTATCTTCACTATTTTTTTCCAGGAGGGCATAAGCCCATTTCTACTATCTCTTCATATTGTGTTACTCTATTAAGCATCCTTTTTCCTAAGGGTGTAAAAATCAAGTAGTGAAATTGCTGCAATGTCACAAAAACATTCTGAGATAGTAGAATTAAGAATAGGGGTTTATAACATGGAAAAATACTGCATATAATTATAGATTTATAATGGGACTACATCCAGTAATTTTGAGTGAATGAAATGTGTATATTGAAACTTTTAATTATTAAAATACTTTTTACGTTGATGTTACAGAACATTAAGTTTGTAATCCTATGTGCACATTTCAATTTTGCCTGGACTTCATCTTAAATTAGGTCAATATTGATAAGGATTAAATTCAGTTATGGCACTCATTCGTTGTAAGGTTGAGCTCAATTCATTTCTAAGTCTAGCAACTTGTATTACTAATTATTAGAAGATCTATACTCACCATGCATGCCCATCAACTAGCTCTTTGGTGTTTTCATTTACTATGTACAATGTGAGTCCCGGAAGGAATGCCTTTGTGAAGCAGATTTCATCATCATTTGAGCTGGTATCTGCTGACCTGAATGATTACATAAAACAATGAGTTTTGATTTTGGTAGATTTTGTTACACTTACATATATGTACTTTATGCTTCATTAAAGTAGACTGTCTTTGTTAGATGCAAATTTGATAATTCAACAAATATGCATGGGAAATTTCCTATCCAGTTTGCATCTTATTCAATTAAATATTATTGTTCAATGTCAGGTATCATTAACCGATGAGAAAATGGGCATTCAGAAAATTATATTATCTATATGCATTGCATACTAACCCTGATGAATTTCGGCAGGTTCCAATGCATAATTCCTTCAATTTGTAATCAGCGCATGAAAAGCATTCACTTGCTGAAGTACCCCAGCATCCCTCTGATGAGCATTGGGCATGGCAGAAATAACCATCTTCAACTGTAAAAATAAATATCAGTGCCTATCATTTTTAGTTGTACCTAAAAGTGTTTCATATTGATTTAGATTCACTAAATTCTCGTGCATTTTAAAAAGTTAAATTAATATTCAGCTTTTTCTTAGAAATATTAGTTTCCAATATCTCTATTCCAAAATACATATTCATGAGATAACAATAGACTTATGCCATTTACTATTCATCATTTTCCCCTCACACTATTTGGCACAGGTGAACGCAGAAAAAATTCTTGATAAGAATGAAAGGACATTTACATGAAAATTTTTTACCATATCAGATTCTGTTTCAAAACTACTGATACATTTATCATAATTTTCAGAAAATTGACTTAAACCATTATGTTAGATAGTAAATTTCAATGAATTTTGAATAAATCACTTGAATGCCAATGCAAATGTTAAATGTATAATATATGCATATCACATTGCTAAGAACTTACCACATTCATTTACAGGGCGGTTTCCTTGAATTTGAATTGAATGAGTAGGGGACTTCTTAATTACATTCCAGTCGTTTTGATTCAGTAAACAAAGGTTCTTATTCTCGCGAATGAAGACGCCTCCTTTTGATATAGTTCTTAGTGAACGTAGGCCCAAAGTCTTGAGCGAAGTTTTTTCTATGTACAAGGCTGCCTGGTTCTCTAAACTGTCTCCTCTAATAATTTCGAGACTCCTGATTACAGAATTGATAGATTAATTCAGGTTGAAAACTATTGGTACTTTCAAGTAAACTTAATAGAGCCTTCAATAGGAAATGATAAAGAATGTTGAAAAGTATGCACAAATATGTAGAGGGATATGCTGAGTGAAAACATCAGAGAATGCACTGACAATTTGAAAATACTTCTAGAGATGTTCAAAGCAGTCATTTTCCATGTATGGTGAAATACTTACCTGAGAAATGAAAGATCTTTGAAAGAAGGATGTGATCCTTTTATGCTAAGATGTCCCGTGATTTCCTTTACATTACCAAGGGCTTCTAGAGAATTTGGATGCATCTCTTCATAAAGAGGTCCAGGAATGAAACTGGAGTGAAACATTTGAAATCCAGTGAATGTTATATCCCTAATCTCAACAGAGCCTTCGATAGTGGTGCAGTTTTGAAAGTTGCGAATATTTCCAGAATGGATAACATCCACACCATCACATACTTTTTGGCAGAGTCCTTTGCATCGGATGCATTCTCCTCTGGAAGACTAGAGAAGAAAGTTAGTGATTAATAACAGTGGATCTCTCTATACTATTTTTGAATTTTACTTATAATTCCTTCACATAGTTCACTTTTGAGATTGCAGGGCTCTAATTGTATAGGACACTGAGATTAATGTAGCTCCAATGATTGTAAGAAATTAAAGCACTAAGCCTGATAAAAATAAATATATAGCTAGGACCTTAACATGAGATTGGCGAAGAGTTTTCTCATTCTGACAAACACAGGAATTTCTCATGAGCTATCAAAATGGTGATTTACCCTTGAATTAACACTCACCAGGGATCATCCCACGTCCCAAATTATTTCTTTGCCTTCCTATTGTGTAGGAAAATATTCTGTTACATATTATTGATAGCCATAGATTTAATATACAGAAACTATTTTCAGGTCTATAATACCTTTTAATTTGGCAGAAAATAATATTAGGAATACATACAATCCCAAGGTAAAAGTTTGAAAATGTGATTATAGAAATAAATATGCTTTCTACGTAAATCAATTCATATTGAGCCACTGAGAATTAGAATTAATAGTTATGTGTTGGATTGGTATTAATGATTAAGATAATGTGATGTGATTATGCATCCGAGACACTGTAATTGATGTGGTAAATTCTTGATGGATCGAAAAATAATTCTGAGGAAAGAATAGTCTAAATGTGGGTGATGAATTTCACAATGCAAGGGTACTTTTTGTTCCTGACACTAGAGGGAAGATTGATAAAGAATTGGCCAATTGCTCTGCACTGGGTTAAATGGTTGCTCTAGCATAAAAAAAATTCCTCTCATCGTGACTTTATAGTGGCATAAAAACAAGTTCTTCCAAAGGTTTAAAAATGTCAATATTCACTATTTTGAAAAAAATTTCTCTCCCATAGCAGATGCTCACAATATTGAGAAATACACCTCTGTATCTCCTGTAGTACATCTACATGAAGGCATGGGGTCATTATGCTAGGCAGTAAAAAAGTTGAAACGAAAGTTTGGAAAGATGGAGTATGCAAAGTTATGCTACATTTTCATCAGGTTATGTTAGTTTCTCAAGCTGTTATTTGTATCGCTTTCTATAACTGATCTGAATTCTATCCTTTAAAACTGGTTCCGCATGACTGAGTACTTCTTAAAAAAACATTTTTTAGAACAATACCACACCATACTCTTGTGGCACCTGCACTTAACTTCTTCTTAACTAGTCTTCTTTTCACACATACATTCAAAACTTTTCACACTTTTAAGTACCCGGATTTTCCTATGATGCTCTTAATATTTTAGAAAGTTTGTGTAAAAAAATTTTGAAAAAGCACCTTGCTGCACAATGTTCATTTAGGGGTTCTTTTAAGAAGTATATGAGTTAAATAAATATTTTCGAAGCACAGTTCAACTCATAAAGTTGATGGATTTTCCCTAAGGTGAACAATTAGCCCAATAGAGTTTGTTTACATGCAGCATTTTTTCCATGACTTCATATTTCATGTGAGATCATTATGTAGTATTGTACTTACCCTCTTTCCAGGAGGACAAAATGCCACGCAGGCATCATTATCCTTAAGCAAGGGATGTGGACAATTCCTTACACAGGTTGCTCCATACTTGTATTTTCCTCTGGGACAACCTACTACACAGGCCCCATCATTAATGTAATGCTTACAAGCCTATTTGGAAAAAGATAAATCATATCTAATTTCATTGTTTGATTATCAAAGAGAAGACATGACATAAAATTAGGTCTAGGCTTTCAATAATATGCACAATATTTAAACTGCAGTTTAGCTCAAATTAAATTTACAAATCCACGGAGTAATGGATAGCTTATGGCAAATGATTAATTTAGTAGATGGTGGATCTTGTAGTCAGTATCTCAAGAATTAATAGCAAATTGCTTCATTTCATCATGAGTTTTGTCTTTCAGTAAAATATTGGGTCTTTATATCAATTTTTAATTTGCCACACTTCATGCAAAAGTGGTCCAATAAATTGAAATGAAATATGTTTGAGGATTTGTCTGTATTGGTAGTGTGGTTTGAAATCCATTAATACCTCGATCCTCTCATCACAAAGGGGGAATTATAATCTGAAAATGGGAAAAATAAAACTATGGCATAGCTCAATTTCTGTATGGCAGTGACTAGTGAATAAAGCTATTATTATTATTATTATTTAGGTAGATTTACACATATTGCTAAGTGGGTAATGCAATTGCAGCTATTTTGATTTGCATATAAAATACATCTAGATCCAAAGGCCAATACTCCAAGTAACTACTATCATTTTATTTCCAAGATAGCAGTACATTGCCTCTGACTCCCAAAATTAAATTATTGATAGTGCACCAAGGGAAAATGTGATTCAACTTTTATGGAATCAACTTTATTGTGAGTTTAGGAACTGTGTGGGTTTTTCTCTTGAGATTTTATGTGATGCACTTCATTTATCCATTTCATATCTTAATAAAACAAGAAGGTTTAGGGATTGGAATCCTTAGATTTGGCTGACATGGGGATGATTTGATACAGATATACAGTACACATATGTATAACTCTAAATCACACTTTAAATATCTATAATTTAATTCTCATTATTATTTCCATTGGCATATCTCACATGAGAGAACACACTTGTAGTGAGAGAGGTGTATCTTCCCTCAAAAATTGTTCCCTTTGTTATGTATCTGTATTTGACAATTTTCCAGGGAAATTAATCAATGCTTTTTTCAGCAATCCAAGCAGCACGAAAAAGTATTCGAATGAAAGAAACTTAAGCGATTCAACTCACAATGCAATCATTTGGTTGTGAGCCATTGCATCCAATGGCACAGTATGAGTGGCAGCAACCATTTAAACCCTCTGAAAAGCATTTCCCTGAGCATTCTGAGTGACATCTCTGTTGGTTGACCCTCTGGCAATTCTCAGGGCCTGGTCCCCAGCATGCACCATTGCATGACGCATCGCAAGGAGAGCATTCCGTGTCAGAATCATTGATGTCAAAAGTGTTGGTTCTCCATTCTTTGTTTATATTCTTCCATGATATGTCCTTAATGTGGCACAAATTGTAGCTTTGAAGGAATCCAACACATCCTCTCTGAATTTCTGAAATAAAGGGATACGTTTTTACTTTCGTCTGATTTAAGCAAAAACTTATCAAAGTCGGAACAGTCAGAATCATAACAACAAGAAATGTAATGCAACATTTTATGTTTTCCTCTATTGAGCCTCTCTGAGAGTTGGAACTTGAGAGACACTGATAGAAGCGTTGTGTGTGTAGTATTTAGTTTTTATTTATTTATTATTGTTATATTTAGTAGTAATTACTTTTTATTTCATTCTGTGGAAGGTGGAAACAAAATTTCAATTGGAAATTCTAAGGGGTCAGGGAGCACCTTGGAGTTCTTTAGCCTGCAAACTACTCATATATTCCCAGTCCTGAATCTTCTCTTTGAAACATCCAAGGTTTGCCAACCATCTATTTTCAAAGACAATAATTTAATTGCAATCATTTTAGTTTCCTGTGTCCCTTTTTGTTTTCCACCAAAATGTTCTTCTTCATTATTTTAAACTTTTCAAAGCAGAAAATCAGATCTTATCTGGAAAATGCCATGAGCTCCCTAGTGATTATACCTTTGGACACGTTTTACTCTATCCTCAATTATATGTGCAAGACTGCCTTTATTACTTTTCATGAAATTCATCGTTTAAGAAATACTAGTTTAAAGAATTTTGTGCAAAATCGGTTGCATTTGAGTATTAGTACCCGTTAAGATCGTCACAGAGGAGACCCTCGGCTTGAAAATTGAAAATGTATAGTCAGGGGCCTCATCCCTGTGTCGTGAGTCGCTCACCTCTCAGAGCCGGCATCTCGAGGTATTGGGACGTGACCGTGGTGGCCAGAAAGGCGAATCCTTCCCTCTGGGCGGTGGTCTTCATGAGTTTCTCTCCCCGGATGATTTGCAGGTTGGTCAAGGGCACTCGGCGGGCTCCGACGTTGAACAGCAAGACGTAGCCGGAGACCTCGCGGATGTGACGCAGGAAGGAAAGGTCCGTCCCTTCGCTCCTGATCCACGTCAATTCAAGATTTCCTTGCACGAAGGTGCAGCCGGCGTAGCGCTCTCTCAGCTCCCGGAGGTGTGCTTCGTGGTCCGACGGTTCCACGAGACCCGCGTGAGTACCATGACACACTGAAATTGTTACAGAAGATCTCATTTTCACGATCTATTCTCCATTCTGTTTTAAAATTTTAGTGAAAAACACAGTGGTCAGCTTATTTGTTGCTCTTCAAGAGGTAAGAGTAAAAGACTACCTCACAATCTGACGCTTGAATAAGACGCTAGAGTTAGGCTGGTGCGGTGGCCAGTGCACTGGCTTCCCCTCCTGAGGGTCCGTGTTCGAACCCCTGCGGCGGCTCAACTTTTCTCCGGAATCCTAATCACTTCTTGGAGTACTATGCGAATTCCAAGAAAGTGCGTGAGATGCCGCAACAGTAACTTTGAACAGAGAGTTAAAAAATCTTCAGATATGCAATTCATTGGCGTAAAAATTACAAGGCGAATGATTTTTACGCTCTGAAATTGTTGCATATACTATGTGAAGATGGACTTCAAGTGGAGTGTGCCTTCCGTTAAAGAGTAGGCTAACGCCGGGTTTCTCTCCATCCTTTTCCTCTTTCTTGAACATCCTTCACCTACCAATCCCATCTATCCCTAATGAACTCTGCTATCGGCTGCTTCCCCTGATAATAGGACACACATAAATGCTTACGACAAGAAAAATTTGAAATAATGAAAACTTCGTTGAGTGTACTACTGAATATGTGCTCAGCTAAAACAAAAATGTCTCGTTACCAATGGTGCTGCAGAATAAATGTCCATCTTTCTGTGTTCTTGCGTTGATTTCTGTTATCTCATAAGTAGTAAACTCTAATTGAATTAGGGGACTCGCTAGCATGGGTAGATAGTACATGTACCCGAGGATAGCATTGGCCTTTGCCGGGATATAGGACCCATACTTGGCACGAGGAAATTCTGCAATGAAGTACATATTCAAACCAATCTTCGGGCTGTTTTGAACGAGCTAATTGAAGTATGCGTTCACTTGCTCTTTGCAAAAGGGCGTTGAACCTTGTCTGATCGAATCTAAAAATATATGCGTAAACCTGAAGTGAGGTTAAGCTCCTTCCTCCCTGGCTCAAGCCAAGCATAAGATCTTTCGAGGTTGCGATACGAGTATGAGTGAGTCATTTAACGGCTCCTCGACACAAAGGTCACCGAAATAGAATTTGTATTTGCCCCATTAGTTGCTATTTCAGTTGGAAGGGTGTAGTTTTATCTTCGAAGTCAAATCCACTAAAACTGAAATCTGCCACTAAGAACACATTTAAGAATTTTCGCTCAGTCGCTAAGTGTACTTAACCATGGTTAATCTTACTGTTTTTCACAATCCAGAAAAGTTTATTTTTTCTCTACCTTTTGCAATTCTCTTTGTTGTAAGGGCGGAAAGTTTTGTTTACGGTTTATGTTTGGACTGCGGTTTGCTGGTCTTAAATGGAGTTAACCCCTAGCTTTATCGTTACTTGGATTTTCTAACCATTTCTTAATGAAATCATGTTTGTTGTGATTCCTTCTCGACGAAAGAAAATGCAAGAACAAATTCGGAATTCATTCAGAAAACTTAGGTGAGATACATATTAAAAAAGCATGGGAAATAGTTAAGAAAACATGGGAACATTAGTGAAAGCTAAAATATAATTTCAGATTAATATCATTCACGAGATTGCGTATGGAACGTAGGTAAATAATGTGAGATCATTTTATAACTCTATCTATGGTATTTACGGAATTAAGGATTCCAAAAGCTAAATAACTGAATGCAGAAGACTCTCGTGAACACACTTTCCATATAAAAAATTGAATACGAGAGTATTTACTTATGCTGTCACCAAATCTTAATTATCTTAAATCATAATATTCGCTATCTTAACTCTTAAATAACCACATGGAGGAAACGCCTACATAACACATTTCTACTGAAACAGCTGAATGCGAGAGTCCACGTCCGGAAAGAAGTTTTAGTATTTTGTGTTTGGATGACTTGAAATTTCGGAAAAAATATGGGTCAACTCTTGAAACCTTCAGACGGCTTCGAAAGTGAAAAACTCACGAACATTCTTTCCTCGGGCATGTCGCATAATTGCAAAAACCAATGAAATTCTTCACATAAAATCAACTATTAGTTGCATTATAAAATGTCATGTTTTTTTAAATGTAATTTTCTAAAATTTCCATTTTCTTCTTGAGCTTTTCTCATGCCTTATTTTCGTATTGAAAAAAAGATTAGTCCTCCCCGTTTATTGCAAGCAAAATTATTTGCCAATGGTATCAGGGTACTCGTGAAATTTCACTTTAAACATTCGCGCATGCACAAAGGACGAATCACGAGAAAACTGGCTTGAAAAGTTGAGTTCCTAACGAAAGCTCGTTTTGGAGGTACTTTTGAGATTTTCAAAAAATCAGGGCTCAAAAAAAAAAAACAATCGGCACAATCAACTTCAATGAACTTATCGAATACTGGAGTTTGATTTTTACTCTCTCTCTCTGTCTAACGGTTATATTTTTGCAGGAGCAAAACCTTGCGATTTTTATTTATTTATGGCTAAGTGAAGTGTACTTTCCATGAGGCACTTTTGGCTTCCATTTATCATTATGTTCATTGTTCTGACCAGGAAAATCTTTATTTGCTCCATTTCTAAAAGAATATTTTTTTGGAATTTTAACTTAAGTAACCCAAGTCTTACGCAGTGTAAGATTCACGTATATGTTCCTTGTTCTGCCCGCGGTTTCCCTAGTAGAACAGGCAACCGAAAAATCACGTAGCTTGAATGAAAATGGGATAGCTCTGTTCTCCCGGTTTTTAACACGGTCCTTCCAATCATTAGCCGAAAAGTACCAACTTGGCTACCGCGTCCCCGTATTCCCGATATATCACGGTCATGGCCAGTTTTAAATCACTTAATGAGTGAGAATGATGCTGAAGGAAGTTTCATCCGAACCGGTTTCTCTTTGCGTACACTGAACTTGGTGTTATTTTTTTCTCCAATCTGTCGGTCTGCTGGCCAAACAACGGCTTGTTTGCATGAGGCTCGTTTAATGTTTGCACATCCACGTTAACCTTCATTTCACACGTCTGTGTCTTCGCCTATTGGTCGTTGCGTACGTGAAAAGTTACTCTTCATCCTTACCGCTCAATTCCCCGAATTTTCAAATGTTTCCTTTGGATCACATGACTACTTTCCAATCTTAAAAAAAATGTCAGACCTCCTAAGATCAGATCACGATCCAGTCAACCGGCATACGTCCAATCCGATCAGATAAAAGAACTTATTTCTCATGGCGAATCCGTATGTTTATTCGATGCACGTTCCAACACGCACGACGAAGTCGTCATTAATATCTCGGAATGACAACGCCGCGACAACGGATTTATTAGAAAGGCTGTACTTTTGCAAATCTCGACTGCTGATCTTCAGCTAGCGACGAAGGATGTAACGTCACAGTAGGTATTCAAACATCCGCGACGTCCACGCTCATCCTCCACACCATACCATCCATTGGGAAACACACGGATCCGGATTCGCTCGATGCAGAAATGCAAAATTACCTTTCTCCTCCGGAATATCGTAGGATGCCGCCAGCGCACATGTGCAGAGTATGAACAAAAATCGCCCTAGGGTCCCAGAGAAACGTCCGAGCTCCATGCTGCAGATGTCTCCGCTGTGAAATCCACTCGGGAACAGCGTGTCGGTTCCTTCCTGCTCCTTTCACGCCGCCGCGGGACGGTCCGCAGCGACGAGAAGAGAGAGGGACGGAGCTTCCCCCCTCTTGTTGTCCCACAAGGCCAGTGCTGTAGTCCGGCATTACCCAATGACAGAGCTTCCTCCGTCCTCTGACGCATACAAGCCCTCGAGGGATCAAGCTATTCGTGAACGCTTAGGCCTTACAATTTCGAATTTCCACTTTTGTGAACGTGCGGATACGCCCGAACAATCATTTGCGAATTCAGAAGAGCTTGTCTAGTTTTTAAAAATTCAAGATTGTCCTTCACCCAGGAGAAAAATTATGGTGTGCCATTAGCGTAGCCAGAACTAAATTCCAGTGTGTGCTGACAGTCGATAAGTAGGAGAAAGTGTTTCTTAACTATCGTTATTTCGTAGGTTTTTTTTCGCTTAAATTATACGATTGATATCAATAAAAAAGAGGGAAATATTTGCATATTTAGTTCCATTAATATCCCTGTGGTGTTGACGGAGTTTATTTAACGGAATTACTGCACTTTTGTGCGATTTGGTGAATCCTTAATTGGATTAATGTTCTTTTGTGCAGCATGATTTGTCCGGAACGCGTGATTATAAATATTTGCACAAGGAAGTTCGGGGCCCATATTATCCCCGCAATTTGAAATGGGCTTTTATATGTGGTTGCGGTAGTATTCTGAGAAGGAGGTAGTGATCCGAGGGTATTCTCAGAAGGTAGTTACTGTTACAGGGTGTGGAGGACATCCGAAGGGAACACCGGGTCTGTTAAGTAATATAAAGAAGACGTTTTGTTTTTTTTTATTCAAAGACGCGTCAAGATTATGCATTTAGCCTTTCAAAAAATACTGAATTTTAATAATCAAACCACTTTACTTTTCCACGTAAACTTTTTAATTTTTACAACCCAGGTTTCGTTATAGCATAACATCATCAGGTTTTATTTATTAAAAAGTTTATGTGGAAAAGTAAAGTGGTTTGATTATTAAAAGTCAGTATGAAGATTTTCCACCAAGTTACGCCAGAAACTGTTTTATTGTTTTATTTCAAAAAATAGTTGTTTTTTTAAGAAACCGAATTTTCGGACCCAATGTGAATATAAAAAAGAAATGGTTCTGTATAGCACTGATAAAAAATAGTTACCGTATCGATTAAAGTTAATCAATCGAACACACTCTTTGTACTTTCACGCGGTTGAAACACGAGTCTATAGAATTTCATGTTAATTCCTCTGGATATTGTACTAATTATGGAGCTCTCACCACACATGTAACGCAATTCTTAAGGCAAATAGGTGACGTTATTCTACAGATTTTTTGTGATAATTTTGAGTTGATTGCGCTGCCATCCATAATGAACGTAAGTACCACCGCTAAAGATGTCATCACCGTATCTAGTTAATATGTTTAGGGAGGGGTATAGTGGTACCATTTCCTACCTCATTCCGGCTGCCTTGTGTGCTCCAATATTTATTATTAAATCTACATGGCACCCTGCAGGTTACCGCTTGCGTGGGTATTAGAAGGTGATTCAACACTAGGCGTGCAGAATTCAAAATAAAGGTTTTCTTTGTCTTTAGTTACACCATATATATATGCGGGTCGCGGTGGTCTAGTGGGTAGAGCGTTGGACTACTGACCGGAGGGTCCCGGGTTCGATTCTCGGGCAAGGCACTTTGGGCACCTGCAGCTCCACCCAAGCTAGTTGATTTTTCGGGTACCAGATCTTCCTGGGAAACCATAACCGGCACAGGGAAAGGAACTGGCCCCCCTACCCTGATGTGTGAATATTCACACGCCGTCGGGCTTGGTACACGGTTGAGCTCTACCATCACCTACTAAACCGACCTTCGGGTTGATTACTGTGTTTATGGTTTATATATATATAACTTAGACAGTAACACACGAGAACACATAAAAAGAACACTCACAATAATGCCTCACTCACAATCTTGATAATTTCGACGGACTCGAGCTCCGTCTTCTTCGGAAGATAAGATATGACTGATATATACTACCTTGATCAAAAAGTTCCCGGAATTTATTCAGAAAATTAAAAATACAAGTTTATTCATCTAAATCTATATTGTCCCCTTCAAAGTAATCCCCATCGACTGCAACGCACTTATGCCAGCGCTTGATCCAATCCTCGAAACATTTTCTATATTCGGTTTTCGGTATGTCCATCAGTGCTTCCTGCGATTTTTCCATTACTTCCTCTCGGCTGCTAAAACGCGTTCCCCGTAATGGTTTTTTAACTCGATTGAACAGAAAGAAGTCACAGGGAGCCAAATCAGGTGAATTCGGTGGCTGTTGGATGGTATTTGTTGCATTTTTCTTCAAAAAATTACGAATAATGATAGCACTGTGCGACGGTGCGTTACCATGGTGCAAAATCCACGAGTTTTCTACCCACATTTCTGGTCTCTTTCGGCGAATTGCTTCACGCAAACGTCTCATAACGCCCAAATAATACTCTTTGTTTACTGTCTGGCCTTCTGGCAAAAATTCATGATGCACTACACCGTTGTAATCCATGAAAACCGTCAGCATTGCCTTCTTTTTTGACTGAAAACGACGTGGTTTTTTTGGTCTCGGCTCATTTGGTGAACGCCATTCACTTTCCTGATGTCTGGATTGCGTGTCGTACTCATAAACCCACGCCTCGTCTCCAGTAATGATCCTTTTGATGAATGTGGGATCGGATTCAGCCTCGCAAATCATGTCTTTTGCGACGTCAACACGGTCTCTTTTTTGCATGAAATTGAGGTCTTTTGGCACCAACTTTGCTGCTACACGACGGAAACCCAAATCATTAACCACAATGTCTTGGGCGGATCCATAGGCAATGTTCAAGTCCTCCGCTATTTCTCTGATGGTTAATTTGCGGTTATTGACCAACATTTCTTTTATTTATCAGTTTTTTCACCGACTTTCGATGTCGATGGTCTGCCACTGCGTTCATCATCTTCGATTGACTCACGACCACTTCTGAACCGCTCGTGCCACTGGTAAACGACCGTTTTTTTTAGAGAATCGTTGCCGAAACACTTTTCCAACATTTCCAACGTCCGTGCGCCACTAAATCCGTTTTTTACGCAAAATTTAATACAAGTTCGTTGTTGCAAATTAAAATCCATTTCTGCAATTGTAAAAAATCGCCAACACACACAGAGATAGATGTACTCTTGGCTACGTAACTTTTGCAAATGTCAAGTTATGACACTAAGATTTAAAGGGAATATCAACAACAGATGTACCAATTTAACAAAAAAAACAACTCAAATCGGAACGATGGGAGCGCCACACGGTGGTTATTCCGGGAACTTTTTGTTCAAGGTAGTATATATTATTATTAGGTAATCTACCGTTTAAGGTAGGTTTTTGGATGGACACAAATATCAAATAAACATTTTGTGGCTCCCCACCTAGCAAACTAATCTATATCAGGTCCCTCTTCCCCTCGGTGTACTTCTTTCCTCCCTTCATTCCGTCCAACATCCCTATCCTGTTCCTGCCCTTACCTCGCTTACCCAACATTCTCTCCCCCAATACCCTCTTCAACATTCCACTACCGCTCAATACGCCTTTCATCCATTTTTCCTGCCTCCATAAGATTTCTCTCAATAAACCCCTCTCCTCACCCACCATCTCTAGTACTTCCACATTTGCTTTCCTTTCGGTCCATTTCACCTTCTCAATTCTTCTCCAAACACACATTTCAAAAGCCTCCAATCTACGTCTATCCTCCTGCTTCAGTGACCACGTTTCCGCGCCGTACATAGCTACGCTCCATATCAGAGTTTTTACGAGTCTTGTCTTAACATCCCTACTCAACGTTCCCGTCATCAACTCCCTCCTCTTAAGCGGATAAAATAATACTTTGTTATTCCACAGATTTATTTCACAAACACACGAAGAATGAACCGATTCCATAAAATAACGCCTGAAACCATCGATTATAACTCCCTCCTCCTTGAGAAAGCCTCCTTGCCTAGCGCAATTCTTCTCCTTACGTCCCTACCACTTTGACCGTATTGGTCCAAAACACTTCCGAGATATGTAAATTGCTCTACCTGCTCTATTTTTTCCCCTCCTATTTTAATATTTAGCTTACCCTTTTTCTTTCTGGAAAATCGCATAACCTTTGTTTTATTAATGTTGATTCTCATCCCATATTTATCGCACTAAACCTCCAATTCACTCAGCAATGCTTGCAACCCCTTGGCCGACTGAGCCACTAATGCTTGGTCATCAGCAAACCTAACCGATTTTACGAATTCCCCTCCGACTTTCATTCCCACCGCATCAAATATGTGTGAATCAAATTAGAGTGCGGACTCGATTAAACACAAACACTTGGACCTTACCTTAACCTTACTCGTGACCTCTCCTGGGTGAAACATAGTATATTTGCTGCTAGTATATGAGATCCTCATGAAATTGAATTGATTGCCGAATTCGATCGCGTGCAGGGTAGAGGAGCTAGATTTGTAAAACATTATTAAGATAAACAGAGTAGTGTATCAAGTTTAAAAGAACTAGGTTGGGATTAACTCACGGAGCGAAGGTTAAATTAGGGATTATATATATATCTCTTGCATACACTGGAGGTTGGCCTAATTCGCGATGATATAGAAAATTTATTATAAACCCCATCATACTACGGAAGATGAGCTAGAGAAAATAAATTAGGGAGTATCCCGTTATTATTTCATCTAAACTTACCTATAACTATATATCACTACGAAATCCCGCTATATGGTGAACAAATATTTATTCACATGGAAATAGATATAAGGATATATATACATAAAAATATATATATTTATACATTTTTATGTATATATGATAAAACTGATATGGAGCGGCGCAGGTACGTACGATCTAGTACGGCGCAGAAAGGAGGATAGACTTAGACTGGAGGCTTTTGAAATGTGGGTGTGGAGAAGAATGGAGAAGGTGAAATGGACCGAAAGGAAAACAAATGAGGAAGTACTAGAAATGGTGGGGGAGGAGAGGGGTTTGTTGAGAGAAATCCTATGGAGGCAGGAAAAATGGATGAAAGGCATATTGAGCGGTAGTGGAATGTTGAAGAAGGTAATAGAGGGGAGGATGTTGGGCAAGCGAGGAAAGGGCAGGAACAGGATAGGGATGTTGGACGGGATGAAGGGAGGAAAGAAGTACACCGAGGGGAAGAGGGACCTGATGTAGAGTAGGTTGCTGGTTTGGGTTTTGTTTGGGGTTACAAAATATTTAATTGATAGTTGTGTCCATCCATAAACCTACCTTAACCGGTAGATTACCTAATAAAATAAAGCTTCGATCCAGTAGGTGCCCGAGGGAGAGAGGGGCTAGTCCTATTCCACAAATTCATTGATACACTTCTTTTTTAAGTTTATTTCTAGTTACCAAGTGTACTAAGTGCTCGCTGTCTCACTTCAAATACTGCATTCTTAAATCAACCCTTCATTCTGCGACTTAATGATAATAATTTTATAAATGTTCGCTATGTTTGTTAGGCACATGGTGAGTGATAACCTGATGTCTATGGCCAAGCTACTGAACGGAGGGCTCGGGTTTATAAATCGGAGTCACCCTCGCACATCGAGCCGAACTAAGGGTTCATTCATTACTGCGCGGTTTTAATAAATGCATTTGTTACATTTTCAGGGCAAACATTGCAGTAGCAATGAACGTCTTTGAAAAGCCGTGGTGCGTCGCACGACACTATCTGCTTACCTTCGTTAAACGTGAAGCTTATGCCAAAGGCATGATTAACGAAAAAATGTTTCTACCACAAATAGGCTAATTACATTTCCGAGTTCTTGCCGCGGATTATCTCTCAAAATTGATGACGAAATATGGGTACGAATTAAATTGAGATTCTCTCCATTAGTTTCTCCTTTATTTATCTTCTGTCATATCCCAGGATACGGTCGTGTTGTGGTATTTGCAGATATACACGCAAGCTTCTTTTCTCGTAGAAGGTGTAAAATTCTTATCTTTCGTTCTCTTGGGCCTGCGATTGCAGCGTCAGCGTGGTCTAATAGATTACGGCGAGCATCGTGGCGTCTAGAAGCCGACAAAACATAAACATGTAGTCTGTTCAACGCGCAGCGTATGTCCTCTCCTCCTCCATCTCCGCACATCTTCTCTCCAAGGCTGACGTCAGGGAAATGTTACGTGATTGTGTTGCATATTTCTTACGGAAAAGTATCAGTTGCTTTCTTCAACATTACCCGTTGCGTTCCGGGTTGAGATGGGAGGGAGAAAAGGGCGGAAATGGGAATAAGCCCAGCTACGGATCAGGCGCACCACTAAGTCATAACTTATCTCACTTCTGATTAATGATGTTCCGAATGCATATAATCGTACCGGTCCAATCGTAAAAGATGTATTTGTGGAGAAGCGAATGGGACATTTAGAATAAAATCTAACCAAATTATATTTATCTGACGAAATAAAAGAGAATGTTCCATACCATACTTAACATTAACCATCCTACCATCTCCAATATAGTGGTGTGCATTGTAAGTAAAGGTTAAGTTTGAGTTAAGTCTTTTGGGTTTTCCACCAGATCAGACATTCAGCTTCCGACGTTTCGAAAGCATTGAATGGGATGTTCTCACTGACATCGTATGTCAGGAAAGCACTTTATCCTACATAAAAAGGTTTCTCATCGCCAACTTAAGGGGACAAAAACTCAAATTTTTATTTTTATTTAAGTCCACCCAATAGAAAAATTACTGGGCAAAATTTCTATGCAGCATATTTTAATTTCTTGTGGTCAAGATGGCAGTATTAATCCACGGACAGATAAATCCTGCATTACTTGTAAAACCTTATATTTTATTACATTAGCAATGTAATATTATTCATATTTTTTTGTCTTTGCCTAGATAAAAATGATTGCGGAAGACTACTACCTTGCGATGGAATAGAAAAATAATGAATTGAGTTTAGTTCGTGATCCAAATAGCACATTTCCATTGTAGCCCATTCGATGTTCAGAGTCTGATTATTTCCAGGTTAAAAATAAATTCCAATGCATATTTTGGAAGAAAAATGTTGTATATATACCCCCTTCCGTTAAATGTTTTAGCAATCATTGATAGTGGAGAAGCGTGAAAAATACAAGTATGTTTTTCTTTTATTACATTCATCTACATAACACCCCTCAAGCCGTCGCAAGTGCGGGGGGCGTTAGGCCATCACCCACGTAAGCACAATCCAAATCATGACACCTCTACACAAATGTTAGTTTGATCTTGCCCTGGGGTAAAGTTAATCCCACGAATGAAGGAACTCGCATGCAACAATAACAGCGCAAATATATCCACATCATGCGGGAGGAGGGTTCAAAATATGGCTTTTATCAAATCAAAAGCATGCTGGTAATCTTAAAATGTACAAATTTCAATGCGTAAAAATAATTTCCCTTGACCGGGATACGAACCTGGATCCCTTGATATATGACCGAGTGCTTTAACCAGTTAATCTACCGAGGCGCCTTATAACATTTTGAATTTTTGCGCAATCCCGATCAAGGCGAATGATTTTTACGCACTGAAATTTCTGCATTTTAATGCATATTTGAGAATGACTCCGTCAAAAGTTACTGTGGCGGAATCCCCCGCAGTTCTTTGAATGTACTCGTATGCAGAATATCGACAAAACATATAAACTGCCAATGCTAATTCCCTCCTTCGCGCTTGCTGTCATGTCTATTTTTATCTTTAATGGTACGAGGAAAAAACGACATTTTAAATCCATCCGTTCTACAATTGATCTCCCTGATTTTACGTATGTGATTTGATCTATCACAGAGGTAAATCGGGGCCTTTACTATGTCTTTAACATCCACAGATAAGTAACCTGCCTCAAATGTACGCAGTAAATTTAACCTGTATTTCAACCTACAGGCATCTAGGGGCTTCCATCCTGATTCTTCCAATAGTGTCTTGATACTGTCACGTTATTCATAACAAATCTCCACAAACCTAGCTGCTCTACGTTTGAACTCGATCTAGTTCAAAAATTAAGCCTACCTCTTGAGGATCCCTTACATCCGCTGCATACTCGAGATGGAACCTAACTAACTTACAATAACAAAGTTTTTTAATCCTCTCATTGCGTTTCACATGCATCTTTTGTATGAATCCTAAATTTTTATTAAACTACTTTGAAAAGCAATTATTTTCAATTTCAAAGCAAAGTCATCATTTTTTTTAGATTTTGTTTAACTTACTCGTTACAATCTTGGAGTAAAAATACAATATCAATTCTTTCAATTCATCAACACAAGACACCTGATGACCCTGAGGAGGAAATATCATCCATCTATTATTATCCCGGTAACGACATAGCTAATTTTATTCTATGTAACATCACATCTAGATTAAAAAGTTATTTTTTTATTAATGTTATCCAAATAGCCGTTATCTAATATTCGCTTGCGTGGGTATTAGAAGGTGATTCAACACTAGGCGTGCAGAATTCAAAATAAAGGTTTTCTTTGTTTTTAGTTACACTATATATATATATATATATATATATATATGCATATGTGGGTCGCGGTGGTCTAGTGGGTAGAGCGTTGGACTACTGACCGGAGGGTCCCGGGTTCAATTCCCGGGCAAGGCACTTGCAGCTCCACCCAAGCTAGTTGATTTTTCGGGTACCAGGTCTTCCTGGGAAACCGGTACAGGGAAAGGAACTGGCCGTCCTACCCTGATGTGTGAATATTCACACGCCGTCGGGCTTGGTACATGGGTGAGCTCTACCATCACCTACTAAACCGACCTTATTAGGGTTGATTACTGTGTTTATGGTTTTATCCAAATAGCGAGATAAAATTTTTTCTCATATTTGGAAATATACAACTTTAACATTATCTGTTAGGCATGATAGGTATTATCCGAATTGAGTGAGAGTTTAATGTAATAATGACTAATAAGTTCTCCTTTTGGCAAACCGAAAGGGCTAAAATGTCTGCACAAAAGAGACAATAGCCACTACACAATTGAAAACATTGGAATCGTGGGAACTTCAAAGTGAAAATGCCTACACTAATATTTTTCACTATGATCTTCCATTGAGGTGAGAAGGAAAGAGAGCACGGATTGTTGGAGCGAAAAATCATAAAATGATATCCAGTGAAGAGTGCCAGTGAGGGGTGAGAACAGTATTGAACAAGAAGGGAAGAAAAAGCGTAGGAAATTATTGCTAGAAGTAAAATCTGCACCAACGAACGTGGTCGTGGTAAACATCTATATTCCAACGAGTAATCATTTAGAAGAAGAAATATACAAGGCGTACGATCATTTAAAATACAAACGGGTGTTCTTTACGGAAACATTTGATAACACAGGCCAACAGTGTTTTTGGTGCCGGAGCTTTTAATGATGATTTAAAGAACAATTGGGGTGCTGAATCCAATTATGACAGTATAGTACCGTACCGTATTTTTGTTTTTTAATCTCATTGGCCTACAATATAGAAATATACATAAAACTTATTGACAGTTTATTGAAAATAAAAGGAACACCGCAGAGTGGTTATAAATTAGTATAGTTATAGATTTATTTAACTTTGAAAATTATTTTCCGGAATATATCAAATATTAAAACAACTAATCGTAAGATGTGTCATATCTAAAAAAGTAGAGCTGTTGAATAAAAACGGATTTCATATTTGGATTCAGCTCTACAAATATAGTTAAAATCATCACAAAGATTCCCGGCACCAAAAAAAAAATTTTTTTTGTAGGCCTGTGTAATGATTGGGGATTTGAATGAGACGGTGGGCGAAGGAAGAGGTCGAAGTGAGTTAGAGGACTACAGTGAAGGAACAAGAAATGACCGCGGGGAGAAAGCAGTCGAGTTCTGCAAGAGACAGGGATTAATCATGATGAACACTTGCTTTAAGCGCCACAATAGGCGCAAGTATGAACGGAAAATACCCGAGTATTCAGAAAGATATCAGTTATAATGTATCGACACAGATTTAGGGACAGTTTGATTAATTCGCACGCCTCCCAAAAAACACTAGGAGTAGTGTTTTTTCGGAGGCGACCGACAGCTAAGGATGGGTGAAGGCCATTAGGGATGGGTGAAAGGAAGGCATTAATTAGCCTACTCTTGTCGAAAGGCGCCAAGGGGTCCGCGGTTTAACGTCCCATCCGACGGACGGCGTACTCACTCTTCAGTGCTCTCCACAAAGCACTTCGAGTATGGATCGGGATACCACTGAAAAATATTTGTTGTCCCCAGGATTTGAACCCGGGCCTTCTAGATGGGAAGCCTGTGTCATCCACTGGCACTAAATCGCATTTTTGGAACTTTGTAGTATTTTTTGGAAATAGTATTAGTGTCTAAACTTATAAGAATTCTGCATATTCGGGTTTTCACCGCGTTGTTGTTTGAAGCCGACAACAGTTTCGCCAAAGTTGCATCCGGCGTCTTCAGGTCGAAGAATCTTCGACGGCATCTTCGACCTGAAGACGCCGGATGCAACTTTGGCGAAACTGTTGTCGGCTTCAAACAACAACGCGGTGAAAACCCGAATATGCAGAATTCTTCAAGCCACCGCCGCGAAAATCTACGCAGTCGAAACTTATGTTAAAAGAATTTTATGTAATTGAATTTAAATTGACTTTGTTATATGTTCCATGAATTTGTGTTGGACAATCACTTTCGTTATGATATTATGTATCAAAATTTTCTAGCCATATGCTTTATAAGATACGATGCTAGTTTTTTTTATATGCCTACTTACTCAAATCTTGAATAAGGTATATTTCTGATGTTTCTCAAAGAAGAAGCGTCTTGATTAATGGCGAGAAATATACGAACATTTCCATAATGAGAAGAATGACCGTCAGTATGCATGAAAATCGCTAATTGTAAGTTAATTAGACATTCATTGCGTAGTGACTATGCGCACTCTTACTGAGAAAACAAGTTTATTCATAGGTTGTCGATCAATACTACACTTACACTACATTAGGGACCGATGGCAGTTTGCAATCACTAATACCGAAGAGATATATGTTCCCTGATATCGAGCAAAGATCAACTAAGCTACGTAGGCGTTTGCCACGAAGAGGCAAATAGTTTGCTCAAAGAAGATAAGCCTGCAAAAACAAGTATAACGGAAAGATATTCGTATCTTCCAAACACTGAGCACGTAGACCAATTAAGGATAACATCCTTGAGAATGTTAGAAGAAAAACCTGCGGCCTCCTAAGGGAATTGTCAATGAGAAGGGAAGAGTGAATGGCTGCCGGAAATCAATCTGCGGATTGAATGACTGATGATAATATTGATATAGGTCTATAAACGCTAGGGAACAACAAACGGAACGCATCAAGCTTGTAGTTGCTATGTGACGCTCCATCGGGGATTAAATCCAGCTTCCTTACTTTGTCGCCTCGAATACCTCCTTATGTCCCCTCCCTATCCATGGTATGAATGTCACGTGGAGTCAGAGAAGAAAAGCGTTAGATATTTGATGGATTTTCCAGCGTGAATTTCTCTATTGTGTGACAGACGGCCTACGCAGAAATTATACATGCATCTGTATTTGTCAGCAGTCATTTTTATTGTTACTATATGCACAAAGTATACAGTTTTAAGCGTCTCCGATAATACTATGTTTCTCTTGGATATCTTCGAATGGAACACGTAAAATTCATGAGGGATAGGATACGAGAGTTCATGCCTTATTCTAGACACCTACCTTCCAGTATTATTCCAATACAATCTTAATTAAAGGACAAAATCAAGAGTTGCCTTGGTTTTATAGTAGCCTTAATGGAATGTAGCCCACGGCACAGGTCCTGTGGTTGCGAACTCGTACCAACCCTAGTGTCGGTAGTTTCAACCGCCTGTTCATGGTTATTTTACGCACGGCGCGTGACTGTTAATTTGCGGGCTACCCAAATTGCGGCGATTTACATCTACATCTCCTCAACACCCCGCAAGCCGCCGCAAGGGCGTGTGGCGGAGGATGCTAGGGCACTACCCGTAATTAAGAAAACAAACCGCATGCAGAAGCCACAAATTTATAGTCCACAAATAAAACATGGTATACATTCATGCAAAATCCCTTACACCCCCACACACATGCAAACACACAAACTACCAACTAACATACACATGCTCCTACATTTAAACCTTATATCTTTGCCATTTTTAATATTGTTCCGATTTGTAAATTGGATGTTTTTAATATTTTAAAGTGTTTTCGGTTTCTTTCTGTTATGACTTCTGATTGCTTGGGAAAGAATGAGTATTTGCACCTATCTGTACTGGAATCTATCTCCCTTATTTTATCTTTGTGGTCTGCTCTACCTATGTAGAGTGGATTTATATCATGCACAATAAGTAAGTTCCATTGTGCAAATATTCAGTTGCAAATGATCAATGATAGCAAATAGAGTATACGGGGTGTATTAAAAAAGTATGATGACTTTATATTTTTATGAAAAAATATTCATTTACTCTTCAATATCCCAGTTATCCCCTTCGAATTAATCCCATCCAGATATAATACACTTATCCCAACGCATTTCCAGTCCTCGAAGAAATTCTGATAAGCACTTTTTGGTATAGCCTTGAGCTCTTACAGCGATGCAGTCTTTATCTCCTTAGCCGTTGCAAATCTCCGTCCTTTAATAGGTCTCTTCAGTTTTGGGAACAGGAAAAAGTCGCAGGGGGCCAAATCCGGTGAATATGGTGGCTGAGGTGTGATTTTGGTATTGTTTTTGGCCAAAAAATCTCTCACAAGTAACAATGAGTGAGTAGGTGCATTATCGTGATGCAAAAGCCATGAATTGTTTTCCCACAATTTCGGATATTTTTTTGTTTTGCTTCTCGCAGACGAAGCACAACTCCAAGGTAATACTCCTTATTGACCAATGATCTCTTGGTAAGAACTACTGATGCACTACGCGACGGTTATTGAAGAAAACAGCGAGCAAAACCTTGACACGAACTTGGCGTGCTTTTTTGGTCTTGGTTCTCCTAGGTCCTTCAATTGGGACGGTTGGGATTTGGCTTTCGATTGATCAATTCGTGGCTAAGCAGTGCGTCGAATATTCGAATCCCGCTTCGGGACATGGATCTTAATACAACGTAATGCATCTTCTTCTGTTTTTTTACAAGGCCTGTCCCAAGACTATGTATGTATATGTGTATGACTCAAAAGTGTGACTTTATTTTCCCGGTTAGACGGACGGAGGTTTCTCTGGGTGGGTTCGAGGGAGGGGAATCTCAGGAAAAGCTGGAGGTGGCAGTAGGCTCCCAGCCTTTGCGGGGTGCGGATCGTTCGTTTGCGAAACCTCTATAGCGTGACCTTGTTACGCTCCGTCATGAAGCGATTATTGGAACAGATGCACAGGTCATTCAACCTTTCATGAAACTGGGAAAACCCAGGAAAGAGACTCATGACATGCTCAAGGCAACTGATGGTGAAGACGCCATGGGTAAATCGGGTGTTTTTGAGTTGAAAGCACAAGTTGTTTCGGGAGGGTTTAGAAGATATTGAAGACATCGAACGTTCAGGACGCCCCTCGGCCTCAACAAGTGGCGGAAATCATGCAAAAGTGAAGGCTTTGTTGAACAGGGATCACAGATTAAGTGTTTGCATGGTTTCTGATGAACCTGGCATCCCTTAAAGTGATGTTCATCGACTTGTGACCGAAAACACGGGCATGAGAAAGGCGTGCGCGAAGTTGGTGCCGCGAGTGCTCTTGGACGAACAAAAGGAAAATCGCACGCGGATCTGCCTAGAGCTTATCGACCATGTCAGTGAGGATCGAAATTTTTTAGATAATACCCCACCAGACTTCTCCCTCTTCCTCCACCTCAAAACCGTGCTGAAAGGACGTCACCACGGCTCGGTGGAAGCGTTACAAGAGGCCGTGACGAGGGAACTTGTAATATTCCGGGCGTCACCTTCAAGAAGATGTACGAGGCGTGGAAAACCCGCTGGCGATGGTGTGGGGACGCACAAGGGTGCTACTGCGAAGATTTTTGAGTGCATATATCAATTATAGCAAAAAAGATTTTTCGATCGACTAAGCCCTACTACTTTTGAGACAGACCTTGTATGACACGACCGGTTATTTAGAGTACTTTAGTGTTAGCCTAATGCCCACCCCATCATTACGGGATAAAGCTGATAAACGGCGAAATCTTACAGTACTCCGCGTAGGTTCGTACTCTGCGAATGGCTTTTACAAAGTCTCCCACGAGGCAAAACACCAATCGAATGTAACGCGTGGGATTAGAGGAAAGGAAAACGAATGAGCGTTCGTTATCTGTTTCAAAACGTGCGTTCAGTTGAACTTCCCAGTTTGGTCGAAGGTCATTAAATGATATACGTTGTTGACCGATTTCTGATTTTCTTCACCCCCCCCCCTTCTCCGACCTCGTTTATTCTCTCTTCTTCCCATTCTGATTTCATTCCGTCGGAAAACGGATTCGCTGGCGAATTCCAAATATCGTGAGTTATTTATGGCTTCGCCTCAAACATACGTCGTTAGATAATAGCTAGACCATTTGTTGACATTGCATACGAAGCTGCCTCCGTAATCAGACCTCGCTAAAGCTCATTTTCTAGCCCCACGGGCAACTGATTCTAGCTCTTAAATTTTTTTGCTCGCGTGTTATTAAATAACTTTAAATTTGATTTTCCTACGTTAAGTCCTTTTAACAGTCGCGGTCACAAGTGTCGTCTGTTCTGTATTCCTTAATTTAAGTGATTGCTAGTAGATTACTTGAAAGCAAGGGAAATTATAAACAAATAGTACCAACGTTGTACTGCTGAGAGGATTAACAGTATTATGGTAGGCTATTCGGCAAGCAATCGAAATTATCGTACTACGGCATATTCGAGGTTGTGACGTCACAGACTTGATAATCCCCAATCTTCGTAAATAATATTCAGTATTCATGGAGTAAATGACGTCAACAAATCAACCCTATCGAAGCGCGACAATTCCGAATGCTTACTTAATAGCCTCCGAGATCATATCAGCTTAATATTGCAGATTTCAAAATTGTCGTCACATAGATAGATAGATGTCTTCATTTTGAAGCGAGATTGAGACTATGGAGTCTCTCCTACCACCTAACCTCTCGTCACACATTTATAAGATTAACTTGTGGATAAATTTAGCAAATCATACATAAATAATAATAAAATTAGTCCATACAATTCTTAGGACTAACACACACCAACACAATACATTAGTTGCTTAGTTAATTATTAACTATAACATAATATATAAAACATGCATACAAGATAAGACACGTAGATGCATGCGATGATGTATTGGAAGCTGATGTCTAAAGCTCCCTTGGCCTACTGTCCATCAGGTTAAGTTTTTTTTTGGATTGACATAGTATGATGCAAGCCACCACCAGGGTGTGTGACAGGGGTGATTACACGCCAAACTACTTTTGACCTGAAATAATAACCCCTTCTAGCGTAGTCAGACAATGTTGTTCAAATCCCTTATTGTTGGAGGGGAAAATGACAAAATGTCTTAAATCTATCTGTTCTGCATTTAATTTCTCAAATTTAATTAACCAGATTTCTCCTACAAAGGTATGATGGCGTTAATAATACATTTGCAACAACATTGCTAAAGGGACCTTATTCTAATTGAACGTTGACTTAAGTTATCATAGTAGCCCAGAATGGAGAATGTTTGTGCACTAATTGGATGCTCCTGGGTTCAGAATATTGGACGCTACCAGTTAAACAGGAACAGTGGGACTTTCAGGGTATCAGGAGGTTAGAATATTGTACCATGGTGAGATCAGAGAAAAGGACCACTTCATTTATAAATAAAAATATGGTGATTCCACATATTATTATATGGCTATATGCAAAATGATTGACCCCACCTTCATCAATCAAACAACCGTTTTTCTTAATAAGTATGGCAGAATTAAGTCATCAGCATGAAATTTGAACCATTATATTGAGAAAAAAATAATATTATAATTCTGTCCGTCTTAAATGGTTAGTCACAGGAAAAAATTGCAAAATGTTGTTCATTTGTGTTTTTTAGTTTTTTACCGTTATTTATATGGTTACCCCATTAACTCTGTTGATGGTGATTAAATTATTTAAAGAAAAGTGTGAAATGGTACCATCTAAATTAATTAAAATGAGTTTTTGCTTCTGGTAGAAGTACATATTTGTTCAGAGGACAAGGGAAGATGGCGAGTGTTTTACTCAATGTATCTGGAATACTTTGATGAGTATGGTAAGCATTCAGCTAGGCAAACAGAGAACTTAGCAAGGAATTGTCTTTCACCATGAACAATTTACAAATTAGATTAGAGTGCTCATTCCTGTGTTACACCTTTGATTTCCATTAACTTATTGTGTCCGTAAAGTTGCTCTACTTTGCTTTCAATATGGGGGTGGGTCCATAGATGCTATCCTGAATAAAAACCTATGACCCCCTAGTTAGAGGCCAAATGTTTTATCTGCCAATAATTTTTATACTTATTTCTATTTTTTATAATGGTACTTATAAGCTCATGCTAAATTATAATTGAATAGAAAATTTTAAATACACATCTCAAAGAGGTTTATAGAACTTCATATTTAAACCTATTAAAGAATAGCTCTTGGGAAGAGAATAGATCATGTGAGGACACCTTCAAATATTCCCAGTGGCACTCCACTTGGCAATATTTATAATTTAGTAGTAGAGTGGTTTATGAAGAATAGCCATTAACAGGCTTTGGGTGACTTTTTTCCAGTTCACCCATGGATAATTCAATGGTTGAGATTTAGATTTGTAGCTTATTGGCAGTCTAGTGGTGATTTTGTATCAAGAGCATAATTTAAAATATAGCACATTTCAATCAGATAGGCCAGTGACTTGAGTGACATGCTAATGATAAACTGTTAATAGAAGAAGTGATCCTTGGTCTCTGTTGTATGAGTTTTCAAACATCCTTTAAAAAGTTTCTTGCCACATATAATAATCCACATTTGTGCAATTTTCTGGGAACTTTTTTTTTAAAAACACTGGAGAATAAACACAATAAATAAACATGCAGAAATTCTCATATTTTCCATTTCTCAGGTAAAGCACCTATTCTTCATTACTCGATTTCTTTAAATATAATAAAATGTTGATGATCTCAGGGAGGCCAAAATGTCATCACTGGCAAAAGAAACTTCAAATAATCCATCCGATAAAGTCTCAAATGCATTGGTATCAGGCATAAGCACCATTACAATGGAAATGAATTCTTTTCTATAAAGCCTTTGTAGATACATAAATACAAAGCCATGTCTCAAAGAAGTTGTAGGAAACATCATAGAATTATGTATGTTGATTAACAATGAATCAGTATAGAAATTGTTTTATTGATAGAGCTGATTTATTAAAATAATAATTTATCGCCACAAAAATATTTCAAGTTGTACAAGAACATTTCATTCTGTCCAGAATGCCAAGCTTTTGTCTTAATTATTAAAATTACAAGCACCAATACCAGCTCCAAGAACACCCAAAATAAGACCTATGGGTCCACCACCAGCACCAGCTACAGCACCGCCTATCAATGGAAGAGGTTGGCAGTTCTTTGATCCCCAATCGATGACTTTTTGATCCCAAACTGGGCTACCAAATACTTGTCTTTCTAATCTCTTTCCTTGAGGATAAGCATAAGGTATTGGGAATCCATTCACCAAAAAAACCTTTTTTGGGACCAAGGGTTTTGCATCATTGATGAGAGCAGTGCTTGCTGGGGTTAGCGCCTTCTGATCATTCGATACCTCTTGTGCTTTTACTTCGCCAATGGCCACATTTCCCTTCTGTTCAATTAAAGGTTCAGAATCAATAGCTGCTCCTTCATCAGTTTGGTCTTTTGATATTTGATCATCTTGGGTGGCAACCCTGAAGGATAAAATAAAGGAAAAAGTTAGATTGATAGAAAAGTATGAAAATTCCATCCATTTTGTGACAAGAATGATAAGCTTTACCTGTAGAAAAAGGTAAAAACATAGTCAATAAGATGTACTTGCTCTCAATAAGTTGTTAAATTCTAAAATGTAATGTCCACTGTTTTAATGCAGAGGTATCAAGAATTTTGATATTACTGGCAATTTTCAGCCCACTTCCACTATCCAAAAATAGCCACAAAATTCTCTGAACTAAGCTTATATGCTTCCCACACTGCTTCAGAAATTGACTGATGTAGTGATCCATATAGCATTGTACCACTGGAAAATTCCTGTTAAAATTACCAATACAATCATTCTGGGAATAAATAATAAAAAAAATCATAGCAGGGCTTTGGAGATGAGTAGAGAGTTCTGGAGAAAGTTGCCTCTTACTTTTTTAACATAGGCTTTGACACTGTCTCAGAATTATTGAAATTTAATAGTTAACTTTATAATTCCGCACGCTTTATTAGTGCCTCACAGCTTCTTTGAAAGGAATGCCTGGATTTACAAGTCAAAAGGCAAACTGCATCATCAAAACTTTGGTGGTAGGGGGGGATTAAAAAATGCATCCCAAAATATAAGTGTAAATTTGATTTTTTAAATTTTTTATTTGAAGTGAAATACATTAATAATAATATTTTACCTATTTCACATTTGACCTTAGAACAGTACCATTTTTTACTTATTTTAGCATATTACTTCTGAAGTGGTACACTGATTATGCAGCACTTCGCAACCTAATTCATAACCATTTTAATGTAATGATGGAAAGGAGACAAGCTATGCAAATTTCACTTGAATAGAGATTTATTCACGACCCGGGTTTCAAACACTTAAAGTCATCTGTTTGAAACCCGGGTCGTGAATAAATCTCTATTCAAGTGAAATTTGCATAGTTTGTCTCCTTTCCATCATGGATAAATTTCACAAGGTTAACCCTAATACCGTTCGGTTCATTTTAATGTAGTTCGTAATTTATTCAAGATATCCCAACATAAGTTTATAGCCCTAATAAGAGTGAATCTGATTAGACTTGGAGGAGATAAAATCTTTGAGTTTGCATGTGCAAGTACTCCTGGCTATGAACATCTTCCCTCGGCAGCGGCACATTCTAAACTTATGATGAATTATGTGCAAGTTGAGCTCATATAACAAACCTAAGAATCATCAACAGAAAGTGTCACTTTACTCACCTTATGGGGACTGGAAACGGCACAATTGTAGGTACTTCTCCAATCTGGATCGGGGATGAAAATGGAATAACACTTTCTCTACCTTGAATGTGTGGTGCACTAGAAGGCAGAAGGATAACCGTAGACCTTGCTGAAGTAAAACTTAAAAAGCATGTTAACAATACCTGCAAAAAAATATGAAGAAAGGTGTTAGCAGTAAATTATGATTGTCTTTAAAACTTTAGGCTTAACTTACTTCACAAAAAACAAAATGATTCTTGTTTTTCAAGGATTTTCAAACAATTACGTTTTCATACCGAATAATGGGACCCCCAGGACTTAGTTCATTACAATAAGTATTAACGTACAGGTTAGGGACTGCGCGAGGAAATGTATACATATGTGTATGTGTGTGTATGTGTATATATATACCCCCAACCCCCTTAGCCCTTACTCTTAACTTACCCTTCCCTCATGGTGCCACACCCCCTGCCACACACCTTTTTGGTGGCTCGCAGGGTATTCATGTAGATGTAGATGAATGGGTACTATTACAATGAGTTCTTTCAGGTACTCTTCTTTGATGAATACACAATCAGTTACAGTAAAAAGAAAATGTTTTAAATGGGCAAAAATCACTAGAGTTCAGATTGAACAATCACTCTTCTTCCCTCTCTGCGATTAAGTTTGCAATTTTTGAAATGATGTTAGTTGTAAATGATTTTTTACTTGTGGAAATAGAGTCAAATTGTGGCATTTAGAGCAATATTATGGATTATTATTATTGGCTTTCTATCATTTAATGTAGTTTTCCTAATAAGAGACATTCATATAGAATATCTGAAAAAAGGACCTGCAAAGAAAAAAATTACTTTGGAACAATGTGATGGAGGAGAATGCTGAAGATCAAATGGACTGACAAAGTAAAGAACGTTGTAGTGCAAGGAAGTACATGTGCACGTAAAGAAGAGCGGAAGAGGAAAGGACCATATGGGGAACTCAATGGCAAAGAAGAATACAATGAATTTGACATACCTTGAGACACAAAATAGTTTAAAATATAATATAAGGGAAGATCCCTCAAGGAAACCCAAAAGACAAGTATATTGGACAAATTAATAAGGATGTAAAACAGAGAAGCGAATCGGCGGGTAAGGAAATTTGCACCGAATAGAGAAGAATGTAGGAATGCAGTAAATCAATCTTGTGACCTATAGGATTGAAACACTAATAATGATGAAGTTTAGTTTGGATGAACATAGGAAGAACAACTATTAATTTCATTGCCTCTACTAAGAAAACAATGATAGTCATATTATAGATAAAAGGCAAACAAATATAGACTAACTTCAAAAAATTACATAGTGGAAACAAAGAAAACATAAAACTTGGATATTCCTAAACCCTATCCATGGAGAATATGTTGGAGCACAATGTTCTTTCTCTAAGAAATATTCAATAATTATAAACTTGAAATTTGTAAGATATGGTGCATTGCATTCAAAGAATCCCCTCCATAAAATTAAACAAATTGTTAACTTTTAATATCAACAGAAAACCATCAATATTTGTCAAATACAAAATAGACAAACTTATAATGATACATGCCAATAACAACAAACAATATATAAACAAGAGGATATTAAAATGAAATAAATTTAATATGAAGCAAGGAGGTAATTGCAGCAGTCAAAAATTAAAAAAATAAGACGGAATGGAATGTAAGAAGAGGCCTTGGCAGAAGGAATAAAAAATGGAAATTTTCAGCAAAAAATCATCACCATTAGCAATTTAAAGGACAAAGAAAAGAAACCTCAAACATAATATGTGGAACTAAATGAGCTTTGGAAATACAAATACTTGTCAAATGGAGGAAAATTCACAAAAAAAATATGCCCAAGGTTTCTATCAGGCCTTCAAAATAAATGAAGAGGATATCAAGTGCCGAAATGTTTGCTTGAAAATTGAAAGAGGTATAATTTCCCTAAATGGCACAAAATTAAGCACATTTTTGCAAAATATTTCGATCGACTTATAAATTGCTCATTACCAAACTGTTACAATAAGTTGAAGTTACAATTATTACAAAGTTACAATTTCCTGACATAAATTTACATTACCGACCATAAAATCAATAAAGGAAGCAATCAAAACTTAAAATTTACAAAGCTAGTAGAGAAGACTACATGACAGTCGAACTACTGAAATGGGTCCAACCAAAAATCAGAAAGATTGAATATTTCTTCTGAGAAACCTCAAAAATGACAAGATAATAGAAGAATGGAAAGTGCCCTTTAATGCATCAATTGCATAAGAAATGAATCAAACGAGAAGCCAACACCTACGAAGGGATTTCCCTTTTACCAGTTTTATGTAAAATACTCAAATATTTTATTAAAGAGTATAAAAAAAAACTCTGTGGGCACTTAAGTTGAATATCGAGGGGAATTTTGAAGGAACAGATCTTCCTCAGAACAGAAATTCAAAGTCGATAATCCAGCATAAGCTACTGAACTCCGAAGAAATAATTGGAAAATAAGTAGATTTAAAAAAAAAAGCATTTAAAACACTAATGATAGGGGAAGGTTCAATTAAAAAAACATGTTTGATGTTACATCTAAATAAGCAAATAAACTCTCATTGCCACCATGTCAAAACTAATATTTATAGGTGAAATATACAACTCGTTCGAAATTATCACAGGTTTTACATCAGGTGATGGTTTATCACAAATCCTTTGCAACCATGTCTCGCAGAAAATTATGAGAATTTGGAATGATACATGAAAGGAGTACAAAATATAACAAATTGCGTGCGGAAATAAGAAAACATTGAAATTTACTGCCTAGATTCGAAGATAATTTAGCGATACTCACTGTGGACCTGACAAATGCTACAGTGTAAAAGTTAATCTCCTTGAGGTGATAGACGGCAGGATAGGTGTAATAATTTCAACAGAGAACTACTAAGTTTATTACACGTGACCTATGGGGAATGGTCAAACATTTTACAATGCGCGAATATCTAAACTACACTTGCTGAGGAGAAGAAAGAGCGTACGGGGATAGTTTAACGGCACTTGATTTTGATGCCTTAAATAAATGAACTACTCCGTTCAGAAAGTAAAATGACGATACCACGACAATGTTCAAACTACACCTTGCTGTACATACTATGTATACATAAACAGAGTAATCAACCCTAAGGTCGGTTTGGGAGGTGATGGTAGAGTTCACCCAGTATTAAGTCCGACGGGGTGTGAATATTCACACATGAGGGTAGGGGGGCCAGTTCCTTTCCCTGTGCCGGTAATGGTTTCCCAAGGAGATCTGTTACCCGAAAAATCACATAGCTTGGGTTGGGAAGGCGCCCAGAGTGCCTTGCCCGGGAATCGAACCCGGGACCCTCCGGTCTGTAGTCCAACGCTCTACCCCCTGGACTATCGCTACTATATATACCCACATGTAACATATAATAAACGGTAAAATAAAATGACTGTGGCTAATAAAGAAGCCTTTTGAAGACGTACTTGAAGAGGAAAATCTGTGAAATGGGCCAAAAAATTGAAGAATAATTATAGGACACGTGCCGAAGACCATTATGAAAGAAAGGGGAGAATCACAGAGGAAGGATAGGGAACAGTAGCTGATGGGAGGCGGCAATGAATGGAAGGTATGAAGATATGGGATAACATTGAGGGTTACGACAAACCGATCTAGCGTAAATATTTCTCCTTTATGATCTGCATATTCCCGCAAGGGCGTAAGTGATAATACTGACGAGCATGTAACCTACTCACAAAATTTGAAATTCAGTATAGTGAACACTTTTTGTTGCAATCGATTATAATTAGAGCCTGACTTACCAGGGCCAACATCTTCGAGACGTGAGCTGCTTCTCGTAGGCGTACGTACGGTCGTCAATAGTTCCGCTCTCTTTCCTGGTAGTTCGGACACCCCATACGGACAACCTCCTTCTCTTCCCGAGTACAGGCCAGAACCCCTTATATACCTGCTCTCATTCCTTAGTTGTCCTATTCTCCACAGAGCGCTTGCGCCGCGCCCTCCTTGAAGCGCAGTGAATTTCAAATGCCTTAGAGTTATAAGTGCTCTTAAGTCATAATGGCAAGAGAGACGAGACTGTTTCTTCCAAATGAGTCTGCTGGAAACAACTATAATTTAGTAGTCTCTACAGAACGTCACACAAATTCAATTGCTCCCTGACCTAAGATACAGATATGTTGTTACAATGGCTGAGTCTTCTTACTAACACACGTACCATACATATCTCCGCTGTGCTCTGTTCGTTAATCTGCACTCTATGGCGCCACGTTTATTTTGAGTTCGTTTGATTTGAAAGAATCTATATCTACATCTACATAATACCCCGCAAGCCGCCGCAAGGGCGTGTGGCGGGGGGTGTTAGGTCACCACCCAGTGATGCATCTATGTCCCTGTGATAAAATGCTTAACAATTATTGCAAGAAAAAATCCATGCATCAAGAAATAAACTTTTCTTTTGCAACAATTTAATTAATAAAGCTTACTTTTTGATGGTTTGTGCCTGATGTTGATAATGCCCTGCCACATACCCTAATGGTGACTTTCAGGGTATGGGGTTTCAGGGTTCCGTGCAGATGTCGATTTTTTCATTAAAATGAGTGTGAAAATCATACGAAGAATTTTCTAATCGGAAGGCTTTACGCAGCAATATTCTTAACCACTTTTTTTTTTAAATCTTAGCCACTGCCTTTAGACCGTGAGAACATAAAATTCAAACTACTTTCATCTACAGCTACATGGAACCTTGCGAGTCACCACCACTATGTGTGTGTGTGTCAGGTCGTGATTCCACACGATTCATGGAACATCAAAAATCAAGTTGTGCTTAAACATTAGTTAACAATAAAAATGCAAAATATTTCTGGCAACGGAAGGTATCTTAGCTACAGCTACATGTATCTACAGCTCTAGGCTACAAATAATTTAAAAAATGTTTTCCCCTCGCGCAGTTGTCTTTAGTTATAAGGAAATAGCTACGTCATTCCTATCAGATATAACTATCTTGCCCTGAAATCGGTGAAGGAAATACTAGTACCACCCTTCATATCACATTGATTATTTCAGCTTTAGAGTTCATTGTGTGATGAAACCACTCTCGCGATGGACCTTACATTTTTTTGCGATTCTACATCCACATAAATACCCCACGATTCACCAAAAAGGTGTATGGCAGGGGGTGAAAGCACCAGGCGATATGGGTAAGGGATAAGGGAGATGAAGGGAAAGGGGAAGAAAACATATGCTGGCGCAAAACTTAGTTAAAAAAAACAAATGGATACTATATTTCACTCAATGAAATAGTTCTTTGTTTTTCACGAAAGAAGGAAATAAATATGAACTACAACCTCTTATACTACTGGTCACCAACATACAGGTCATGCAGAACTGGAAAGTAAGAAGGGGAAAGTTATATTAATTTGTCCATGAAACTCATTGTCTCCGTCCCTAAGTCAGATGTCTCACGCCATTGCCGTTGGCAGTGGACCACGCGAGGCATCTTTCCTACAGAGAGTGAGGGAGGGCACATCTGCACAATTGTGTCCTTAGGGAGGACACTGCTGCATGTTGCATGTCCATGTGGTAGTTGAATTTCGCCTTTCTACTTATCAAATTCTACCTTGCACATTATTGGATAAATTTCTTACTGCATACTATGGTGCAATTATTTGTTAGATGATAGTATATGTATTTGCTCGTGTGTAGAATGAAAGGAGGTAGATACTAAATTTCTTACTGCATACTATGGTGCAATTATTTGTTAGATGATAGTATATGTATTTGCACGCGTGTAAAATGAAAGGATTTTTGCATGAATGTATGCGCTACTGTGGGTATGGGTTTGCATGTATGTGCTGGTTTTGAATGTGGTTTTGTTCCTTTTTACGGGTGGTGACCTAACATTCTACACCACACGACCTTGCGGCGGCTTGCGGGGTATTATCTACATAATACCCCGCAAGCCGCCCGCAAGGGTGTGTGACAGGGGGTATTAGGTCACCACCCGTGAAAGGAGAAAAAGCCGCACTCAAAACCAACACACACATGCAAACCCATACCCACAGTGGTGCATACATTCATGCAAAAATCCTATCATTTCACACGCACGCAAATCGACGTAGATGTATATGAATACCTCACAGCCGCCGCAAGGGCGTTGGGTGGAGGTAATAGGGCAACATTAATTCGATTCCTTTTAAATACCTAGAAAATTCTACATAAAGATCCCGCGAGTCACCAAACAAAGAATTAGTGCAGAAAAGTGTGTAGCAGGGGATGCAAGCACCAGATTACGAAGGACCCTTGACTGTTGTGAAAGTGTCGCTTGCGTTCGAATAGTTCGGTAACCCATTGACGATGACGTGCAGAAATAGAACTTATGAAGGGTTCCTCTCATGTAATCCTCCCCTTTCCTCGGGATTATCTCCATCTCCCGATTCCCAACCCTGCGATCGCACACACGACCATGGGCACGCCGCTCAATGGTTGACAGTAAGGCGCTGCTCAATCATTCACGAGTGAGAATTTTATGTCCTGGAAATAACTATGCGTGCTATATTTATTTTCCACGGTGGTCAAAATCAATCATAAGTGGTTAAAATCAAACGTCAAAAGCGTCCACTTACGAATAATCTTGTCAGATTCTTCAAGGAATTCAAACGCCCATGACACTTGCAAGACTTATTACTAGACTTTTAGAACTTGCGACACCGAGAGTATTATTACGGTACATCATATATCGGTAGATTACACCGTCGCGATAAAATGAGAAAGACAGATTCAAATATTCGTTCTTCCCTCGCATGATACCCAAGCATAACAAAAATTATCACAAGCACCCGAATACGTATTTTTGTTTAAAGAAAAACATTAAAAATACATCTACATAATATCGTGCAAGCGGCCGCAAGGGCGTGTTGCGGGGGATGGTGATAGGGCACCACCCGTAAAACAATGAAATCAAATGCAAAACAAACAAAAGCGTGTCAATTCACACTCACAGAGACGTGATTTAGGCAATCATGCTCCTACATCTACACAATTACCCCGAGATCCACCATAAAGGTGTGTGGCAGGAGTTGCAAAGAACCAGGTGAAAAGAGTGGAGGGAGAGGGAAGGTGTTTAAGGGGCGAGAGCAGAAGAAATGCATGCACTAAAAATCCCCGAAAAGGATATAAATTGTGGTGCACGCACATGTACATTTTAGCGGAAACGCATACGCGTATGAGAACGAGTGTTTTTGAATATGAATTAACATATATTCAAATGCATGTATGAACTAATAATATTAAATAGTTGTGCGCGCAGAGCCCCCCCAAGCCACACGCCCTTGCGGGGTATTGTGTACGAGATACATTTGAGGGGAAACGGTCAAGTTAAGAACCTCCTGAGACCAACATAATGGCTACCACCACTTGACTCGACCACATACCTCGACTCGACCTTGGAATTTAGGCTGGCGGTCCCGGGTTAGCCATGGTCACCAGGTGGTATCCTCGTGACATTCAGGGGGATGTTATTCAGAGGGTAAGGAAAAAGTAATCTCTCGTCGCGGACGCCTAATACATATATATTTCGTCGGGTGAGTTTGAGCTGCGAAATCCAATAATCCCCATCTCTGGAAGCCTGATAATTTGAAGTCCTTAATCGGTTAAGACTTTTCTCTTTCTATTCTTCCTCAAGAACCAGTTCTGCATTCCGCATTGTTTCAGTGTCTCCTCTCCGCCCCCCCACCATTCGTACCACTCCATCTGTGCACGCTCATGTCTTTGATTAGCCCCCAACGTCTTCGTGACATACGTAAATGGTTGGGTACTAATATTTGAAATTTTTCTGTGTGTGTGTGTGTGTGTTTGTATGTATGCAGATTTATTTATTTATTGCTTGTGTGTCTGTGGGTTTTCGCGCATTGGTGTGGTTCATATACATCTACATAATACCCCACAAGCCGCCCGCAAGGGCGTGTGGCGGGGAGTGTTAGGTCACCACCCGTAAAAGGGAACAAAACCCCATTCAAAACCAACACATACATGCAAACCCATACCCACAGTGGCGCATACATTCATGCAAAAGTCCTTTCATTTTACACGCATGCAAATACATATATTATACATCTATACACTGCCCTGGAAGCCGTCACAAGAAGGCGTGGAAGGGTTATGTCACTGGTTATACTACACCTACTCCAATACTTCCACAAACACAGGGCACCCCGGTATCCAATGCCAAATAAACAAAAATATAATACAGGTTCTGTAGTCTCCTCTGACAATCACCTTACATCGCCCCTTAAACCTCTTACACAAATGTCCCGTGATCCACCATAAAGGTTTGTGGCAGGGGGTGCAAGCGCAGGTAGATTTAGATACGTGTACTTGCGTTTGAGCTCACGAAAAAACATCAATGCAATTAAAATTATGACAAAATCTCCAGTAAAGTTCTGCCAGAGAAGGAAGAACTGATATAACATTAGCATTCGGTTCTTGTGAAATGCAAATTATTATTTTTAGACCTGACATCTACATAATGCACCGCAAGCCGTCGCAGGGGTGTATGGCGGGGGGTGTTAGGTCACCGCAAGCCAAAGAGAATAAAACCACATGCAAAATCAACAGGTTCATTCTAACCTACACCCGTGGTGGCGAATACATTCATGCAAAAACCTTTTTAACATACACGCATGCAAATATATACTATCAACTAACAAACACAACACACCATTTTTACTCTCTTATATACGCAAAAATATACTATCAACTAACAAACGCAACACACCTTAAGTCTGTTTACCTGAGTATGTTTTATCGGCTAACATTGTCGTTAGAATCCTCAAGGCTCTGGAATGATGGGAAAATCCATTAAAGATTCGGGCGAGCGTCGATCCACCGATTTCTTTTTTTTTCAAATATCATCGGCGATAAATCGGGAAATTATTCGGTCAGTTGTCCGAGGCTGTTCCCAGCTGGACTTCCCTAACTTATCTTCTTGTCCACTCCCCCGTCATCTGTATCTCCGTCGGCTCTTCGCTCTCCCATTACCCCACTCCTCTCTCTTCCGAGCCCCTCGTTTCCATCATCCAATCAAAGCTTTCCGCTCCCGACTTTTCCTTGTGCTTCGAGAGCGTACACGTTTTCCTCGTTATGGGGAAAACCGAACGCTGGGCAACAACCAAACCAATTAGACCAAGTATTTGAGAATTCGTGGCTTAAATAGATCATATATTCGTTCCGCTTCTCGACGGTCGCAACCTTATCATCCGTCATCAAACGGGAATTCAGGAAGCAAATATGATGTGAAACGCTACTTGGGGCTTTTTAGACACAATACTCATTAATCTTAGGAATGGACCATACAAATGAATGCGATTTTCTTGGATTTTAAAAAAGGAGTTTGATCATTAAGTCTCTTCGCGCCAAATTTATGCTGAAGTTCTACTTCTGTAGGTACCCTTCAAACCCCCGTTTAGGTGGGTGTCAAGGAGTGGTTACACACACCTATATCTACACAATACCCCGCAAGCCGCCGCAAGGGCGCGTGTTAGATCACAACCCGGAAACTAGAATAAACCCAGATGCAAAACCAAATCATGTTACCTCTACACATGATAGTAATCATAATAGTAAGAAACCGAAGTCTCTTTAGAAATATTAAAAATATTTATAAAGAATTAGATAAAGTCCAGAGAAAAACCGCCATATTTGTTATAAATTGTTATAATAATAACACAAGTGTGAAAGGTCTCTGTGGGGATTTAGGCTGGGAACCACTTGAGATACGAAGGTAACAAGCAAGTCTTAGACTTTTAGAAAGATTCAGAACCAACGAGTTTAATGATTACACTAAAGGAACTATAATGGCCCCACACCACTTAGGTACGTCAGACCACAAAGATAAAATAAGGGAGGTAGATTCCAATATAGATAGATTCAAATACTCATTCTTTCCCAGAACAATCAGAAATCATAATAGTAAGAAACCGAAGTAATTTTAGAGACAAAAATATAATTTAAAAGTCAGAACAGAATTTAAAATTGCAAATGTATTAGGTTTAAATTTAGATGCATGTGTATGTTTGTTGGTAGTTTGTGTGTTTGCTTGTGTGTAGGGTGAAAGGGTTCTTGCATGAATATATACCATGTTTGGTTTGTGGACGATAAATTTGTGGCTTCTTCATGCGGTTATTTTTTCTTTCTAAATTATGGGTGGTGCCCTAACACCTCCCGCCACACGCCCTCGCGGTGGCTTGCGGGGTATTGAGTAGATACGTTAAAAGACGGCAGGCAAACATGCAGTGCAGACCTTATATACATTAGCCTACACCCCACTTAGCACAAGGACGAACGGCAGGGGCGTTAGGACGCCAGACTTGGAGAGTGTTTTGTGGGGATTTAATCTTGTATACCCCGATTTTAGGCAGCGTGTACCCATTAAAGCCGCCGCAAGGGCGTGTGGCGGGGGATGTTAGGTCACCACCCTTAAAAGAGAACAAAATCAACACATCCATGAAAACCTACGCCCACAGGTGGGGAACAATATTAATAAATTGCAAGAAGAGTTGATTTCCACATTTTTCAGGCTTCGTCCGCGTAAGTCGTTTAAAATCACAACAGTTTTGCTAGCTATCCTGCTGGCGTCCTCAGGTCAATGATGGAAAGAAGCTCGTCCCGTTTTATGTAGGGAAAATCTGGCGAAAACTGTGGAAATCATGTACTCATCGCCTCGGAAACCTGCGAACATGCAAGAAGAGTTAATTTCCTCTTCCTTACATTCGTCGATAACTGTCTTACAACTCGCCGTTGCTTAAAAAACTCATTTTTACCAAGGCAAATCCAAAAGTAATCTCAACAGCTTATTTTTTTTAGTAAAAATGCTGGCAGCGGTGGGATTCGAACCCACGCCTCCGAAGAGACTGGTGCCTTAAACCAGCGCCTTAGACCGCTCGGCCACGCTACCCACATGTGGCCGTATTTGCACCTTACCTACTTGGAAAAACATTTAATAATGGGATGGATACATTCAATTCATACTGTAGATCTGTAAAAAAGATGGGTCTATTAAATGAAAAGAATAAATCCGGTCATGCGAGACACAATTAGGGTTATTCACACATGACTTTCTTTATCGGGTGAGAGTGGTTGGCAAATGGGTGCGATCTTTTTAGATTTTCAAAAAAGCTATACCCACAGTGGCGTATACATTCATGCAAAAATCCTTTTATTCTACACGCATACTTGTACACACATACATATACTATCATCTAACAAATAATTGCACCTTAGGATGCAGTAAGAAATTTAGGTGTTAGGGCACCACCCGCAATTACGAAAGAAAAAAACCGCATGAAAAAGCCACAAATTTATACAAGCCACAAACAAAACATTGTATACATTCATGCAAGAACCCTTTCACCCCACTCACATGCAAACACACTACCAACTAAAATGCACATGCGTCTACAGAAACACCTAAAATCTTTGCAATGTTTACTTTTGTTCCGACTTGTAAATTAATATGCTATTTCTAAAGTGACTTTTGTTTCTTACTATTCTGATTTCTGATTGTTTTAGGAAAGAATGAGTATTGGAATCTATCACCCTTATTTTATCTTTGTGATCTGATCTACCTAAGTAGTGTGGGGTCATTATAATTCCTTTAGTGTCGTCGTTAAACTTGATGATGAGAACATATAGATGTAGATTTTAAACTCGTTGGTTTCGAATCCTTCTAGAAGTCCAAGTCTCGCTTGTTCCCTTCGTATTTCAAGTGGCTCCCAGCCTGAATCCCCTAAGAGGCCTATCACACTTGTGTTCTTATCATATCATTTTTTTACGAATCTGGCGGATTTTCTTTGAACTTAATCTAATTCTTTTTGCCATATTCTCTCCCAAGGATCCCAAATACCTGGGAAATATTCCAAATGTGGTCTAACTGGAGCAAAATAACACCTCTCGTTAACTTTCTCATTACATTTCCCACCACCCGTTTAATGAAGCCCAGTTTCTTGAAAGCGGATCCGCTTGCGATTTTTTGACGTCACTTAAGGACCCATCGTGGTGTCCTTTGAGAGAGGGAGGATTTCACTGTAATAGAGAATAGGAAATAGTCTGCTGGGGGGTTGGGGAATCGTTGCGATGTCGTTACAAGAAGGTCTTCACAAGCAGACACTCGACTCTGGTCTTGGTTGTCTGTCAAGACCTTCGGTAGGCTCAAAATTAGTCCGGTGTGGATTCACCCCTTGCCAAACATTCTAGTGGTACCCAGCAGGGCGCTTAAGTAGGTAAAATATCTTCCAATAAATTCTAATTGGTCTCATTCCATCAAAATTGTAAAAATGCTAATTACTTCACATTGAAAAATTTCTTTATTCAATTCAATCATGATATCTCTTATTAAATAACATTTAATTATAAGACTAAATATTTATTGATAATCATAAACAAAATAAATTATTCAGAGGATTGATCGATAATTAAAATGGATGTTCATATGCATAATTGCCGGTGAATTCAGGTGGACCCAGATAATGCTCTCTGTAGTATGTCAGCATATCAGCGAGATACAACTGCTTCATGCGTAGTTCATCTTTTAGATCTTCCAATTAATTCTCTGGCGCGCGATTCCTTAATACCCATCAAACTAAGTAAATAGTGGGGCAGGTGGAAGGGTGCGGATTCCAAGAAGGAAAATTCATATATTTATATATTATTTTTACATTTGCGATCTGCTTAAATCCGCCTTCCCCACCTGGCCTGTGTTCGTCTTTTATGTGTTTTCCTATCCCCTTTCCTTATATCTATTTCTATGTGTGAATGAATATATGTTCGCCGTATGGCGGGATTTCGTACTTGAATATATATATATATATATATATATATAATATGCAATATGTATAATATATGTTTATATATATAATATGTATAATATATGAAAATATATATTCTATGTATATATATATATATATATATATATATCTCCATCTACATCTACATAATACCCCGCAAGCCGCCGTAAGGGCGTGTGGCGGGGGGTGCTAGGTCACCACCCAAAAAAGGAAAAAAGAAACACCGCATTCAAAACCAACACACACATGCAGGCCCCAATCCACAGCAGTGCACACATTCATAGAGACATCCCATCATTCCACGCGCATGCAAACTCACATCCACCCACCTTCACTCCACAAGCATGCAAGTACATACGCTTAACCACAACAAACAATTGTACCCCAGGATGCAGCAAGAAACCTATCAGGAACGTGCAAGCTAGACTTTAGTGAGCAGCTAGGCGAAATACCACCACCACAAGAACGTTCTACGTAAAACTCTCTCCTACCCAAGGTGAGGAATCTGGCCCAACGCTGCAGGTAGAAGGAGGGCTCACCCACGGAGAGGGAAATATTTATATATATAATATATATAATATATGTATAATATATAATATATATATATAATATAGAGAGAGAGATGAAGAGAAAAACATAATATATGATAATGGGGGGTATATCCAAACCTGCGAAGGTCTAATAGAATTAGCAAAGGAAGGGAGGGGAGGGGTGAAAGCCTGAGTCTAACTCCCGTTCGGAGTTAGCCCTCAAGATAAGGATACCGAACTGTCACAAGTCTAGGTTCCTTTCCTCTTCCCATTCCCTTTATTGAATGACTAATCTTGAAGCATACCTGTAAGCGTCCCTGCTTCCCCCCTTCAAATAGTCATGAGCCATTTTCCTTAACTTACCCCCAACCCCCGCGTAGCTCTCCCTGGGGAGTGAACAATCACCCTCCTCTCACTTCGCCTCCCTGATCCCGCTGGCATGATGAAAACTAACCATGCTCGCCCCCCCCCCCTTGCCAAGTACCATAAGACATCGTAAATCTTGTTGCTGACTTGCGACTGTCTTGCGCTGGTAATGCGGGCGTGGCTGCAAAAATATTTCTGTGTGATGATTTCTTGTGATAATGCTAAGTTGATGAATGTATACCATACCTTGTTTGTGGACTGTATAAATTTGTGGATTATGCTTGCGTTTCTTTTCTTAATTACGGGTGGTGCCTTAACACCCCACGCCACACGCCCTTGCTGGGTATTAAGTAGATGTAAGTTGGCAGATACCAGAGAAACGATGTTAAAATTTAGAATTTCCCTATCAGTTTCTCATTTCTCTGCCAACCCTTCTCAAACCCTCTCCCTATCCTCCTCCTGCTTCCACATAAATGCCCGCGATCCACCAGAAAGGTGAGTGGCAGGGTGGATAAGCAACAGGTGGGATGGGTAAGGGATAAGGTAGAAGCATGGTGTTTAAAAACGCTCAAGTACGTACACATGCTTGCGGAAAACTTAGTTCCAAACAAGTGTCAATTTCTTCAACTAAAAATGTTCGTTGGTATACGAAAAAGTAGGGAATAAAATTGAACTGCAACCATTTATATGGTAGACCTCCACTACACGCACCCTTGTACTCATTTCACTGGTAATATGTCTTTAGAATCCACGGATAAATGACCTGCATACCCAATGCAGTTAACTTAACTTGTATTAAAATTAACCTGTATTTCCACCTACAGTTAACTAATGGATCCCATCCTGATTCTTCCAATAGTGCGGAGACCCTGCTGCGTTGTTCATAAGAACCTTTCACAAACCTAACTACTATATAGTATATCTACATTTATGTAGATGTACATGTTACTTAATACCCCGCAAGCCGCCGCAAGGACGTGTGGACGTCGTATAAATGGTTATGGTTATTTTTTATTCCCTTTCTTGGCATGACAAATGACTAATTTATTATGTAAATTAACCCTTGTTTTGAATTAAGTCTTCATCCAGCAGGTGTACAAATTTGCACGTTATTTGGTGGTTTTTACTGAATAATTTTCCCTTTTCCCTTCCTCTCCCATATCCTCCCTTATCACTTACCCTTCCCACATGGGCTTTGCACCCCCTGCCACACATCATATAGGTGGATCGCGGGCTATTTGTTCCAATGTCGAACCTTAACTCACTCCCTCTGCCACACATTCTATCGGTTCCATGCGGGATATTGTGTGGCCTAATAATTATTTGAAATCAATTCAATTACGGAGAAATTAATTTTAATTCTTGAGGCATTAATATAATAAAGTGTGTTTCTTTCAATGATTAGTGTTTTATCATACGAGACTCCATGCAAGTCATAAAGCGTTTTTTCTCTTGATATTACATGTTCCTCATTGAATGGTGTGATTGGTATGCTTTTTCTAGTTTTGCATATGATTTTATTCTGCTTTAGTGGTAATATCCTAACACCTTTCGCCAGACGCCCTTGTGGCGGCTTGCGGGGTATTGTATGAATTAATTGGCAAGACGTCCTTTGCTTTGCTTTATTAGAAAATCAAACGAACGATATCTGTTCTGAATTGCACTCGAAGAATATACCTTTGGCTACATTGCACGCTTTTTCATTCATTTATGCGCTCAGTTATCGATCGGGGTTTTTAGTTTTAATTTATCGCCTTCATTCCTTGTGGATTTTCGTACGTGAGGATTTGTGATGGGGAGCGTTGATGTTTCATTTTCGAGTTATCCTCGCAGGACATCTGCTTCCTCGTGCGAAAAGAGGAGCGGGAGGAAAAGGATAAGGAGGCCTTTGTCTCGACTTTCCATTTCAAGAAAGGCCGTAAAGGTGATCCAAGGCCGCTTGTTATATGCTCTTCTTCAACGGAATAAGCGATGTTCTCTCCGAATCGTCTTACCTGCGCCGAAGCCTGGAAGATCCAAGGTCAAATCAGAGACGCTTGATGCGGTATGACCTTGGCCAGCGCATGCCTATCTATTCGCTCCCCCAAGAACTAATGCACAGCGAAAGGCGCGGTCGGTCGGTCGGTCGTTAACCCTCCCTCTCCACTGCCCACTGCACTGCACACACATGGCACCCTGCGATCCACTGAAAGGGGAGCGACTAAACACACAACTCATACAATATTCGCCATGCACATTACAATTGTTACACTACTAATAACTACTTCGCTGATTACTACTAAAAAGATAAATAAGGAAGCCCATTAAAAAGAGCGGTCCCGCATGCAACACAACCACCAATTATCTACTAGTGCATTCTACAGATGTAGAACAAACAATTTACGAATGCATCAGACATACAAATATACTTAAACGACACCCTCCCAAGTATGCATGGCTGGAGTCAGGACACCAGCCATTGAGCGAGGCTTGTAGGATACCGTGTAGATGGATAGAGATGTGAGTGCAAAGAAGGATGGAAAAAGTGAAATCGATGGAAAGGGAACCAATTTAAGAAGTATTAGGCATGTTAGGGGGTTTTTGGGAAAAATCCAAAGGGTGAGAAAAGTGGATGCGGAACATTATCATTGGATACTTTGAAGAGAGGTGAGAATGATTTGAGATGTCATTTTTCCTGTGAGAGGTATAGGATCAGTGTAACTGCAAAAGACTTCACTAGGCGAAACATTTTTTTTGTTCCAATTAGGCGAGTTTTTTTTCATTATTTTATCGAACTTTAATTTTGTTCTTCTTGTTCCCTAGAAACCTATTTCACTGCTCAGGGAAGTATAGGGTTCGTCCGGAAGATAAGTGTACTGATTTTTTCCGGATTTTTGACAAAAGGGGAGTCGTCCACTACGAATTTGTACCTGAACGACAAACTGTAAATGCTGCATTTTACGTCCAAGTGCACGACAGGCTTCGAAAACGAGTGGCCCGCGTCCGGCCAGCGATCAAAAACATCTGGCGGCTGCGTCACGACAATGCGCCGTCTTACACCGCGCTTGTCGTGTCGGACTTCTTGGCCAAGCACGGCGTGGCAACGCTGCCGCACCCGCCCTACAGTCCGGACTTGGCACCACCGGACTTCTTTCTGTTCCCGAAGATAAAGAGGAGTTTGAAAGGAACGCGATACGGGACTTTGGACGCCGTCAAAGAGGCCGTGACGACGTGTCTTCGAGAGGTTCCCGATGATGCCTTCGCGGGAGCGTTCCAGGAATGGGAACGCCGCTGGAACAAGTGTATCGACTCACAAGGGTCCTATTTTGAGGAATATTAGCTTAAGATATGTAAAAGTGTAATAATTTTTTTTTTCCTGAGTTCAGTACACTTATTTTCCGGACGAACCCTGTATTTCACACTCACGAAGTTTTCCGGAAACTATTCAGTCATGGAATATTTTAAGAAAAATGGCCAACATAGAGCAATGAGGTCTTTGTCCCCTTTGAAGTACTCCCCTTGGGATCTCACACACCTATCCCAGGGCCTCTCCTACTTTTCTAAACAATCGGCTAAGTCCTATTTCGGAATAGAATAGAAGTCATTAGCTGCCATGTCGCATGCTCCTTTATCTCGCCAAATGACTGTTGGGAAGATTGGGCTTTTGTTTCTGGGTCATAGCTGTAGACCCATGATGCATCTCCAGTTATGACTTTTTTTTAGAAAATCTGGGTAATCGTTTGTGATTTGGAGCAAGTCCCCTGCAGTTGCAGCATGAAATTCATGACATTGATAAGATAAAAGAGAATTCTTCCTCGTCACATTCTCGTGACGAGGCAGCTAATGACCATTCCAAATAATAATTTGGCCGGTTGTTTTGAAAAGTGGAAGAGACACTGGGATAAGTGTGTGAGGTCTCATGGGGAGTACTTCGGTTCTATGTAAGCTATTTTTCTCAAAATATTGCAAGGCTTGATCCTTCCAGACAGACGTTGTATATACCATATATGCACCTACCCATATACCATGGTGCATGCATCCATAGTCCATTAATTAAAATACGTTGCATTTTCATCAGCCAGTAACAATTAAGCAAAACTCAATTTTTGATATTGTATTCCTGGTGTTGAATCACCTCTACCAAACACCCTCGCTCTCAGGGTATCATATGGAAATAAAAGAGAATATTTGGCAAGCAAAGCAGATGGATGAAGAGAATAAGCATGTTAGATAAAAAATGAAGGGAGACAGAATGGATATGGAATTGAAAAATGGTTTATTTGTAACGTGGGGTGTCATGTTGTGTTGTGAGAGGTGAGGCTTAGACATTTAGTGGTATGTAGCCTGTGTGTCTTCCAGCGTCCACTGATATTTGGACACTTAGGAACATTCACCATGAGTTGAAGTCAGACTCAACGTACCCAGTATATATATGCATTGGGTTTCAAAGGACTGATGCTTTTGAGTTTGGATGCTGCTCCTGAATTATGTAAAAAAATATGATCAGGACACTCTTGTGGATGCCAGTGACATCACATTTACTTTTTTAAAGGAATATTGTTAAACGGAAAATTTTCCGTTTTGTTATTTCTGTGTGATTGGCGGGTCCCTGGCCTAGGAGAAATCCTGGTAAACCCTGACCGTGTATTTTTAAATCACTAAGGTCCTTGTTTTCGAGCACACCTGAGTGATTGAGTGACTGTGTATTCACGTAAGTTGTTTTTGTTTCTTTACATCCTTTTATAATTTTCATTTATTTGTGTGATTGACTGACATAGGAGGGATCCTTGCAAACCCTGAGTGTGTGTAAATTTGATTCAGGAGAGTGAAAGCTATTTCGTAACACACCCTAGTGATCGAGTGGTTCTAAGTTTGTTTTATTATTATTTATTTATTTTATTATTTTTTGTAATTACATGGTCGCACCCAAAACTGGTAGGACTAATTTTTTTACAAGAATTTTATTGACGACATACTTACATCCCCATAATAATCTTCAAAGTATGCTCCTTGAGCTGCTACACACTTAGTATAACGTTGCTCCCATTCCCCGTACGCCCGCTGGAAATTTTCTTTGGGGATGCCGTTGATGACCCTCGTCGAAGCCTCTTGAACGGCCTTTATCGAGTCAAAACGTCGTCCCTTGAGCTGTCTTTTCATCAGGGGGAAGAAGAAGAAGTCCGGTGGTGCCAGATCGGGAGAATAGGGCGGGTTCGGCAACGTGGCAACGCCGTATTTGGCCAGGAGCTGTCTGACGACGGGCGCGCCATGGCACGAATTTTCGGCATCATCTTGGCGCAGACCTTGCGCATGTCCAAATCCTATGAAATAATTCGTTGGACGTTGGATGCAGACAGACCTAACTGGTCTGCAATTTCTTCACTGGTTAAGCGTCTGACTGTGTTCAGCAGTGTCCTCACTCTGTCCACATTCGTGTCGGTTCTTGCCGGCGACGGCCGTCCGGAGCGATTGTCGTCTTCAACGAGCTCCCTACCCTCTTTAAACAACTTGTGCCACTGTGGAACGGTTTAAGGCAGTGTCCCCATAAGCCTGCTTGATCATTTCGAGGGTCTCAGTTGCCGTCTTCCCCGAGTTTCGCACAAAACTTCACGGAATAACGTTGCTCTAAATTCAGATTCATTTTGTTTTTCGACGCGGACAAAAACCTTGCTTCACTAAAAACGGTGTCCTCACTCAACGACAGCCTCAACTCAACTCAAATCAACAACGGCGACTGCGGTTGGTGTTGGTCTGTTGCTAAGAGCCCCCTACACCTTACCCTGCCAGGTAGACCCCCCTCCACCACTCCGTTCGCGCCAGAGAAAATCAGTCCTACCACTTTTGGGTGCGACCCTGTATTTGTTATGGCTTTTGTGTGTGTTTGGTTTTCTTTTCTTTCTTTCTTTTTCTCTTTCTTTTCTTTCTTATTACTTAGTGCCAATCAAGTTTACGGTCCCGGTATTTTTTGTTTACATTGGATCACGACCGTAGCTACGTTCCTTGTATATTTAAATTTTATTTGATTTTTAAGGGAAGCATGCACTTTTTTATTTAATAATGAATTATTGACTTTTTAAGTTTTGAAATTATTAGGTTTATTATATGTCATAGGAATGTTATATGTTAGGCATTACATGTCATATAATATGGCATAGGCTCAACTCTTTCCGAAAAGTAAAATTATCTGCCCAAATTAACATTAGAAACCACAGAAACTGGAGTGGCAAGACTGGTTGGAAGAAGGAATAGAGTTTTGGAAAGATAGAAAAGTTGCAGGGTAGGTCCAAACAACCTCATATTATTAGATTTTAGAATGGAACTTTTAAAAAGGATAGCATTCCCCAGAGTTTAACTTTAAAAGGTGCTCGTTTACAGAAATAAAAAGTACAACATCTTAAAGAGCATCTTTGTCTCCCTTGGGCTGGAGAAATTCTATCATTATTTTTATTGCAATGAATATGGAAATATTGTGAACCTTAAATCTTCTCCAAGGTATAATCAATCACTTAAAGTTTCTATCTTTTCCAAAAGTATATTCTGATAAACAACTTTATTTACCTTATTTATCCTTTACTTTCCCAAATATCCATCTCAACAATCTAAGCGCGTGTGTGGAACATCTACATCTACTCAATACCCCACAAGGGCATGTGGCGGGGGTTGTTAGGGCACCACCCGTAAATTAGGGAAAAAAAGAACTGCATGCAGAAGCCACAAATTTAGAGCCCACAAACCAAACATGGTAAACATTCATGCACGAACCCTTTCACACACATGCAAACCCACAAACTACCAACAAACATACACATGCACAATCTTTGAATTTTTAATTTTGTTCCGACCTGTAACTTAAATGTTTTTAATATTTCTAAATGGACTTTGGATTCTTACTATTATGATTTCTGATTGTTCTGGGGAAGAATGAGTATTTGAATCCATCTGTATTATTAACATAAATGCCTTCCCTTTTCCTTCCATTTCCAAAACCATAATCCATGACCTTGGGCTTTTATTTTGAACGATGTCTGGATTCATATTCGGTGGTTTTTCCATGAGGGATTTGGTTATGTTTCAGAAAAGGAAATTCAGAAGTACTCGTATATTGTCTCTCAATAGTGGGAATAGTATTGTGTCAGTATAGTATGTTGTCAGGCAGATATAAATTTATGGAGGAACCTTACTTAGTATGAGGTGACTGGATGAGAAGGAAAAAAGTGTGTGGAAGAAGGAAATGAGTATGGCTCATACAGAAGTTGGAAATGAGATGGAACTCCACCACACACCTACTCCAAATCACCAATAGCTTCCCCTCCCCCATTTTGCGATCAACCCTAACTTAATATAACCCACTCAGATCACAATGTTTACACATTCCTTCTCCAATTAAATGAACTGTTATGGACAATGAGAAAAACATTAACTGCAACAAGGTGTCACTACACAAGGTTTTAGATATGCACATGTGTGGCATGTGGTTTGCAACATTTTCAAATAGTGCTGCATTCATGTGATGTTTCAATAACAAAGCTTTTATATTTTTATGTGAGAAGGAAAGGTGTAAAAATTATTGTCAAATGAAGCACTTCTACTATTTAAGTAAAAGTTCCAAGAAACTCCAGGAGATACCGCAACAGCGGTATTTCCCTCATGGTGCTACACCCCCTGCCACACACCTTTTTGGTGGCTCGCAGGGTATTTATGTAGATGTAGATGTATGTAGAACAGTAACTTTTAACAGAGTCATCCACTAATATGCATTTCATTGCAGCAATTTCAGAGTGTATAAATCATTTGCCTTGACTGGGATTTGGTCCCCACGAATGATTTCTACAATCTGAAATTGTTGTATTTAAATAGCTTTTGTAAAGAAAAAAATTTTAAATTTATTAGTACATAACTACTAAATACCAGGATTACTAACTAATGTGGTAGGTAAAATGTAAGACCGAATATATATTTCGTATTTGCATCACACGAAAAGTTTCTAATGACCTGAAATATATTGTTTTGCAATATATGGCTTCTAAATGTTTTCATAATTGTCAAACAACCATCCAGAAAATGTTCCTTGTTAAACTTCCTGAGTTTCACAGGAAGCTATTTCATAACATTAGTCGAATTAGCATAATTATATAAATGCCCTGAAAACACAGGTAACGTTAACTTAGCAACTGCATCCCAGGAGTCATCAATGTGTGCTCTCATTCTGCTCCTCTTGGAGATCCCAAATAATTTACGCAATTGTTGGGTAGATAATTGAGCACCTATGCCACCTTTGGCTGCTCCTGAGGACAACCACTTGATGACTAACCAGTAGATCTTACAGACCATGTGCGCCTTTCCCAGATAACTAGGTGATTCATACAGCTCTGTTGCTGCATTGGTTTGTGTCCTTGTGGTTTCCATCGAACCCAATTGACGTTGCTATCAGCAAATAGAGTAGCATATTAGAATCCAGTATTAGATAGTGAATAGATACTGTTGATTCATAATGCTGTAAGCATTGAATTTTATTTTATTTGATAGTTATATAATAAAGTCCACAAAACTGATTCCATACTAATGGGAACATTAGCATTGAAACAAGATGGTAGGAATAGATTGGAAACTTTTGAGAAGTGGGTGTTTTTGATTGGGAATGGAATGTTGAAGATTGTGATAGAACGTTAGGCAGGTGAGGTAGGGAGATAAAATGGATAGGCATGTTGGGCAGATTGGAGGGAAGTTGAAAGTATGTGGAATTGAGGATGTTGTATGGGGTCTCAGATTGTCTTGTTAGACAAAGAAATTGAGTGATATTACATCTATTCCCATCCAGAACCGCCTTACACTGTAGACTGCCAGTAATAAGAATAAAAATAATGGGAAATTTAGTGAAATAGTACATCACTTGCTTAATTGGAAGGCTTATAGTATATAGACTTAACCTGAAAATAGAAGGGATGTATTTATGATTTTATTAGAGTCAAATAGAGAGTATACTTTTTGTAGAAATTGTATAATTCTATATCACCACATCTACCTGTGAACCAAGAAATATGATTTAGGAGTTCTGTAATAAAGTTTATAAAAAGCATTTTATTCAGTTTTGATAGAAGAATATTACAGCTTAGTACAAATAAGTGCACTGAATGACTGAAAACTAGAAGCAGTTTGAACTGAAGAAACATTCTGTAATTATATTTCCACAATTCACTGCAATTGAAAAATATAGTGCATTAGATTTTTGCAATCACTTTATACTTTCAAATGAACCATAGGTTGGTCCTTTGGCAAACAATAAATTTTAAGCAGACATTATTTTAAAGAAATGAATGTCTCATTTCAAACAACAAACATGGTTACACCATGTATAACTTATATACTTTAGATATTTTTAAGCACTGGCTAATTACAGGTAATTATATATATATATATTTCCAAATGTAAGCTAATCTTATTCAGCATAACTCTCAAATGTGCTTCATTATTTCCATCAACAAAATACAAATAATTATTATGTACAATGAAATAAGGTAATCATCATTGCCAAAACATTTCATGGGTTGAGAAGGGCACAATATGATGGCTAATGACGCTACATAGTACAAATGTATATCGATTACATGTGGTTATGAAAATATATTTATTCAGAGTCAATTTTCTCCATGGGAATGTTTGCAACCCATAATGCCGGTTCTTTCATCATATTTAACCCTGAATCCAAATGTACAGCATTTGATAAACTCTGCATAGGTCCAATTATTCACTATATGATGAATAATCCTAAGCATGTCTACCATTTAAAAATTTGCTATCCTCATACAAATGGCATTATTCCTAACAATATATTCTAAAGATTACATAGCACTGTAAAATTTGAGTTGCTGTTTTAACTTTCCTTTTGTAATTTGTGTCTTAACTCTGCTGTCTTGCATGCTTGGTATGATACTTCATTCCAATAAATTTTGCATTTCAACTATTCAAAATGCCATTTCTCTTTTAGGGAAAGAGAGAAAATTAAGATAAGTCCCAGAGACATGACACAGCAAGCTCGATAAGGCATATTTTTATTCCCTTTAGTTACTATTTTAATGTATTTCCATAAATAGTTTCTTCAAGGGAGGAATGTCTTTTATATGTATTTAGATACCATATATGGTTCATGAAAACATGTGGCTATTGGGATGTGCATCTTACAAAATGATTTTCTCATAAAAATATGTCATGTGAGTGATTCCATCATTATCTGAATCCACAGTGATGGAATAAGAAAGTGCTGCTTAGAAGGGCCACCAAGACACTAGCAACAATGTTCTGAATTTGGTGATTAGGCATGGAGGCATGGTTGCATGCGTCAGCATCATCACAGCTCTGCAGACAGCCCCTGACATACCTAGAAAACAAATATTTCAAAAGTAAAAAAAATAATTTTTTTTACCCTGTTATGTTTTCATTACATCTATCATAGACAAAAATTAAAGTAAAAAATCTAGATTAAATTAGTGTTAAAATAAAGGTACATAAGGCACATAAATGTGACAGTATATATGACTTTAAATATAAGTAGATAAATGCAATACATTATTATCGGTAGGAAAAATGGATGAAGGGCGTATTACGTGGTAGTGGAATGTTGAAGAGGGTAATAGAGGGGAGAATGTTGGGCAAGCGAGGTAAGGGCAGGAACAGGATAGGGATGTTGGACGGGATGAAGGGAGGAAAGAAGTACACAGAGATGAAGAGGGACCTGATGTAGAATAGTTTGCTAGGTGGGGAGTCACAAAATGTTTATTTAATAGTTGTGTCCATCCAAAAACCTACCTTAAATGGTAGATTACCTAATAATAACATAAGAAGGTGGTAATCCTAAATATTCCATCTTTAATGAGGCTATTCCTTGATCAGATATTGTCAAGGATCTAACAATTAATCTTTAAAGTTCTTTAAAATTTGAATACCACATTGCAAATGTAATCAGTAAATACATTAACATTCTTTTCTCCGTGTGCCAGCCTTTGCACTATATGAGTGTAAAAATTATCATGTGTTTTGAAAACCTTATACTGTGCCCTAGTTAGACCATTACTAGAGTATAGCTCATTTTTTTTAAATCCTTGTCACAAAAAAATATGAAAGAAATACTGAAAATTTCCATTATTTAGGTCAGTTTGTTTTAAATTGGGTTGATAATAAGGAACTGGCGCAGAATGTAATAATTGAAAATATGGAGTTACCTTAACTTAATGATCTCCATACTGTATTTGGTTTAATGATTTTGTTTAAGCTGAATATCAACTATATTGATTGTCCTAATTTACTGGAGATTTTTACATTTCATGTTTCAGCTACTTATATTAGAGCCATAAGCATGTTTAATTTACAAAATTTTAAAAATAAGTACATATTTTATTCACATATACTAAGAATAATGATGAGTTTTAATATTATTACTGCTGCTAAAAGAAGAGATGTTACTCATCTTTCATTGAATTTTTAAAAATCTGTTATTTTTCTTCCTTTTTTTTAAAGTATTTTATATATTTTTGTTTAAATGTTGCCCTTATGCTCTATTCTTCATGTTTTCTCATTCACTTTACATTGAAAATGACCGTGCTTATCTTTAAATATTCCAATTTAGTAAAATACACAAGAAATGATCAATAGAGATTACTTTTTTGCATTATTTCTTGTGCAGGATTGTAATTTGATGTTATATGGTTACATTAATGTGTATGCAGCATAAGTTTTGTTGATTTGATTTCAGTACAAGATGATCAAGGGTGGTAGAGATACTAGAAGAAGAATTGCATTAGGTAAATAAGCTCGCACAAGAAAGAAGGAAATGGTGACTGGGACATTGAGGAAGGAGGTTTAGAAAACACCAGAGAAAAATTTGGTCTGGCATGCAGTATTGTATGATTGGAAACTTGATCGTTGAAGCAAGGCAAGGCATAAAATGGAGGATTTAAAATTGTGGGTGTGGAGAAGGATCAAGAAGGTGAAATGGATAGAAATGAAAAAACACAAGTATGTTCTTGGTAAGGTGGGGAAAAGAGGGGACTCTTGGAGAAATATTAAGGAGGTACAAAAGATGGATGCATAGCATTTTGATTGGTGATAGAATACTGACGACTGTGATGGTTGTAAGACAGGTGAGGCTGAGGTAGGAAAAAGAATGTTGGATGGAATGAAGGGAAATGGAGTGCATGCTGAATTGAAGAACAGTTTATTGTAGCGTGAGGTGTCAGGTTCTGTCTTGTTAGGCAAGGCTAATAAATATAAAAGTATCCAGTCGGTGTCTGTCCAAAAGCCTACCTTAAAATGCCGGGCTGCCAAATAATAATAATTGCATTAGCAGAAACTGTTGCAATATCAAATATGTAATCAGATCTGTGAGGACTACAGAACAAGAAGTTTGATTTCCTTACCAGCTTAAGTGGTTCTCAGGATCATCAACAAAAAGATGGAGAGTAGGGCAAATGATTACTTAGGGGATGATCAGTTTGGGTTTAGGAAGGGAAGAGGTACGTGTGAGGCCATTGCAGTACAGAAGATAGGAATAGATTGGTGGGGCTAATTCACAACCTGTACATATCTCAGACTGCTCAGGTGCAGATGGGGGATGGAGAGTCTGGATGGGCAGTGTTAGGAAGAGGTCTAAGGTAGGGTTGTTCATTATCATGGGTGCCGCTCAACTTATATGTTGGGGAAATGATTAAAGAGGTATGGGAAGAACTGGAGATATGAGTGATAGTCAGCAGGGAATTTTCCAAATCAGTTAAGTTTGGCCTGATTATGTTGACCAAGCTCTAGTTTGTTAGTCCGCCAAGGGGTTACAAGAATTGCTGAGTGAGTTGGAAATTCAGTACAAGAGAGATATGGGATAGGAATAAATGTAAGTAAAACAAAGGTTGAACAATTTTCCAGAAAGAGAATGGTTGAGCTTAACATTAAAAAAGGAGGGCAAAAAATAGAGCAGGTAGAATAGTTTACGTATCTAGGAAGTATTTTGGACCAACACAGTCAAAGTAGTAGGGACGTAAGGAGAAGAATTGCACTAGGCAAAGAGGCTTTTGCAAGGAGAGAATTGATGACAGGGACGTTGAGTAGGGATGTTAAGACAAGACTCGTAAAAACTCTGATATGGAGCGTAGCTATGTACGGCGTGGAAACGTGGTCATTGAAGCAGGAGGATAGAAGTAGATTGGAGGCTTTTGAAATGTGGATATGGAGAAGGATGGAGATGGTTAAATGGATGGGTAGTAGATAATACAGGTAGTGAGTGGTATGATGGTTATCTAGGTACAAGATGTAAATATACCAACTCATATTTTTATGCTCTTGATACAGTATTGTTGGCTGAAATCTAATGAGATTCACTCATGTATCTTCATCGAAATAACTGAAAGATATTGAGTGTTAATACATCCAAAATAAAAGTAGTTGTGCATGATCACTAAAATTGGAAGAAGGGTTTCATTGTGAGTTTAAATGCTGAAATAATTGAATTAGTGTATGCTTTTGTATATGCTGATAGAATGTTTGTGAAAGATGGTTGAATAGATAAGAGATTGAAAGTCTTAGAGATACTAGTGGAAAGGTTAATGATATCAATTGGAATATTTAAAAAAAGGTATGCTTGCCTCAGGCAGCAAAAATGGCAGTGTAGAATGTTATACCCCTCTCAACATTATTGTATTAAAATAAAACTTGAGTGTGCCAATACTGATCTAATGTGGTGATTTTGGTCACAGGGGAACTGGATGGGAGTTAAATAGCCAAACAGATGTATATGAGACGAAAGGAGAGACCAAGAAAGATGACAACAAATGTGGCAGAAGGAACCTGAAACAAGAAATGTTAGAAGTCTCAAGAACAGAAGAGCATTCATGAAACAATCCATGGATGTAACATGTGTGGAAGAAATGTGCACGTACAGGGTCATATGAGAGAAATTAGTGAAAGGAAGGTTAGTTTCCTGCAATTACTTAAAATGATGATTTTTTTGACTTTGCCTAGCCTGAAATGAAACAAGAATGTTATACATGCCTAGAGATACTTCCATAATCCCCTAGCACGTATTTGCAGTCCAAGGTTTGGAGTAACAAGTTAAAATGCTTTGAAACATATGAGATATATGATAAGATGATATTGGCTTCAGTATAGAAAAATAATTTAAGTTCTCATTCACATTTACTCATTAATGTTGTGTTTAAAACCACGAAACCTAAAAGCTACTTACTTACATTAATATTAATTATTAATGGAAGTTATTAATATGATAAGGGGAACTAATAATGTGATAGTATCTAAGGGGGAAAAGGGAATATGTACATATGATTTTATCGATTCATTTTGCATGACATTTCATGATTAGGTTTGGTATGGAATTGAATGTAGTTATATAAGATGCTTGCAATTGTTACTTAGCTATATCTTTCACAGTATTTTACAATTTATTTGTTTCAGCAATACAAGAATAAATATCGTTATTAATGATTATTGCATGTATGCTTAGTGGGCTAAATGAATACATTTTGTGCAGTGCAGTATGTAGGTAACCATATTGTAGGCTGGCATTATTTTCTGCACAATTTCATCGATACATAAATCGATTTACTGTTCATACTTGCCTGTTATCAAAGTAAAATCCACCACAATGGGACATTCGGATAATCTCAGTGTCAGTTGTCAAGGTACCACTGTCCAAGGCACACCCTCGGACAGTCAGCCTTTGTCCGGTGTCATCTGAAAAACAGTAATTAATAAATGGATTCAATTTCAATGATAAAATGCAATGTGTACAAATTTAAATATTAGCCGATAGTTTTATTTCTAAAACCCAAAGTGCCTTAATGTCATGGTTACAATTTCATCAATCTTAATGAGAAAGTTATTTAAAAGAATATTATTTCCTCATTAGAGAAAGCTTGGATTTATGCTGTCCTTAATTATTTTCCTGTAATACAACAGTTCCTTGCAGAATAATAGAAAATATGGGTTTATTGGGATTTGGGAAATATTTCATTGTGTTAAAACTAAGGGGAAGAGGAAAGATTTCAACAAAAACCTAATATAGAACATGAAGACTGAAATTACTTTATTACTTATATATTTATAATATTATTGTATTTGCAAATTTATGTGGTAGATATCTAAATAATTATTTAATACAGTGCAGTTATTATATAATTAAGAAATAACACATTTGGAATTGTTCAATGTTTCAACATGGTCATACGTACTCATAAAAGATGTATTTCTATGCCCATAACTGTAAATAATAAGTGATATATGTTCCTTGTTGTTTAAAAAAGGGAGGATCAGAATATCCTTAGGGAAGCCAAGGATTTGAATTATGAATTGAAAATATTCACAGAAAAATGAAGGCGATACTTTGTACCACAGCATTGAAATCTTGTCTAGTTTCTGAAGCAAACCTCAATGTTTAAGAATCCTGGTTTCATTAACATTTTGAGTTATCAACCGACCAAATTAACAAGAGGTTCTATGTAGGTCAGGACATAAAGGTATATGTAGGGACATCTTCAAGATAGAGGACCATGCAAAAGCTGCTATACCTCTCCAGTATTCTTTAATGTTTACTCATGTGGCAGATTTGGAAAATGTATAAATGATAAGAATAATTATACAGAAGAATGATAGAATGCATTAGGTACCATCTGTAAGATTCCTTTATTATTTTAAAATATTCTCTACTTTTAGCATAAAATATGAAAGCTCAACCTTCATTACACATATTATTGTTTATCTAAAGCAGTGCTGTTATTTGTACCTGTATAGTTCAAATTATAATTTTGTCTAACTTGTTTAATGTGGAATTTGAGTCTCGGAAAAAGTAAAAACGTATCCAAACAATGATAACTTTATATACACCACCTTACAACGTACCTGGTATTTATAATATTACGAATTAGTCTGTCTTTGATTGTTTTAAATTGGACATTCTTTTCGAGTCTTTATTAGTTTCGCATTTGTCATTCCCATCAACACCCTCGAATTTAGTATTACACTTAAATGTGATTGCATCGACTTCTCACAGATCCGTTTTTAATTGGAAATTCGGCTATATTCTGTGGATCCTGATCAATCAGCCTTCGTGGATGTTTCACAAATGGTAAACAGCAAATTGTTATTTTCTCCAGGTGAGATACGATGTATAATCTAACAATTTCTTTACTAGAAGTAAAAAAAGGAAGTTCCTCAACGGTGGTTTACCGAACCTTTCCTACTACATATCTCGGCAATAACGTGAATATTCACACATAGTTACCGGCGACAAACATTGCCATGTATTATATAAAAAGATCTTCATAACGATGCTTTCTAATATTATCTATCATCACCTCTAGCTGGAGAAGATCATGGATCTTCTCATCAATGCACATTGATTTATGAATTTTCCTATTTTCAGCCACGCTGATCAAATGCGCAATTTGCTTGTAATTTCAGATCTCTTCTGAAGGTATTACCTAGCAAACTAGGAAATTTTGCTGAATGAGCTACGGATACCATTTCATATGCAATGGGATGAGTAGGTTGTGTTTCACCTAATCTACCAGCAGAAGTTCCATCGAACCGCTGAGCCACCTACTGGAGGGTCATATCCATTCTGTGAAGCTCAACAACTTAAAGTAGAGATAATTTTATCGATGGGAGAAGATTTATAAATGTCACAGGTAAATGCAGTGTTAAGAACCCCATTAATCTGATTTCAAATCTCTAACCTTCAGTTAACAAAATTAATTTGGCCGAATCAATTAGGCATAAAAATAATAAGCATCCTGGAAAAGTTATCTGGGGTTTCTATCTTTATGACGAGTGGAGATTTAAGAGTTAGGCATTAGAAGCAGTTAAAGGATGTTGGCATCCTGGGGGGGCGGAAGTTCTCAATAACCGATACCTGAAAATGTGAGGGGATCACATCACTTCGTTTCTTCGTTACGAAATATTTTTAAATATGTTGCTGAATATCTGTTGACAATTATTTTGGAAGGTGCTGCGAATAGGGCGACCGTTAGAGGAAATGGCTACACGTGATACATGAAGCATTATGAAAGTCGTGAAATATAAAAAATATAAACGCGCGAAGAGATTATCTGACATGCGAGCCCAGTTCACCTGCGTCGAATCAATCATAAGATTAACTACTAAAGAAGTTTTTTTGACATTTTCTTCTTTACATGTCGTCTCAAACAATTAAAAAAATCTGTTTGGCTCCACGTGTTACAACTTATTTATCGCTGTCCACCCAAATCTCAGCGTTTTATTTATGTCGTACCCGAGAAATTATTAGGTTTGTTCAAGTTATAACGTCTACTTTATCTGAAAAAGTACCTTTTTCAAGAAAGTTGAAATCCCTGTTACTTGTCAGCATACCCTCCGTGTGCACACATCACGTCGGAACCATGGTTTAATGGCCATCGATAGGGCTTCTGTTGGAGTCCATTTTGTTCACTGGAAAATTATTGCTGATGGTCTCTAGCCGAAACTTTTTCGGTTCGTTTTCTGATGACGTTCGGCCATCTGTGAAGTATCGCACCCACGAGCGCACAATTTTTCATAACCATGACATCACTAATGCGTTTCATTCAATTGACGATAGATGGATAAACGGAATCTCGAAAGTGGAGAAAAGGAATAATTACTCGCTGTTCTTGTACACAGACGACAATTTAAGTACTGAAAACGCTTCTCACTCCAGCAGCGGATAAACAATACCTGAGTACTGTACGGTGAAGCCATCGATGTCTTGTGTTAATTCATGAGTGCCCGCGTATTTTAAGCTCAAACATCTTTCTATCGACTCCGGGGATAGATATCATAAAATTGGTGACCTTAGAACTTGGAAGCGCCTCGTAGCTTGGGGCACTCGGCTTGGGAGGCCGAAACTTAATGGTCACCAACAGTGTTCTCCTTTCGCTAAGGACTATGTACCGTGCTAGCAGTGGTAGCAACGCTCAAGACAGCTTAAACAATCTTCGAGCATGAAATCATTAATTAAACTAGAATAATCTAATTATTCAAAAAATGTTTTTTACAAGTCCGATCGTAAGTGTTTACGCCAAGTAATCGAGCTCTCTAGGATAGCGACCATTCCAACTCAGTAGCGAACTCCTGTGATCGGTAATGACATCGTATAAAAGAAGGAATGAGAGGCGTAAATTTCGACCCACGAGTTGGAATCATAAAGGAGTCAACATTTGTGTGCAATCGCCACTTGAGGCTATTGATTACTCGATACTGATGTGGTATCACCGGGAGATATACATATGATTTTGTCTTGTTATACGGTATTATTTTTTCAAATTCGTTGGCTTTGACGATATGAAAGAGGAATACCTATGGGCATCGAAAATGTCGTTGTAATGTACAACGTAAGTCGATGGCTGTACTGAGTCGGGGAAATGGAAATGACTGCAAGTCGGCATGTTATAATTTGTCGCCATATTTTCCAGCCTATTTTTGCGGCGTGTGTTGAGAAATGGGTCTCTGTCTCCTTTCGTCTTGGAGTCGATAAAACGACAATTTCACGACATCCAGTGTGAGATGCATAGGAAAACCGATGGGCTCGAAGGGAACTCACCGTAAACGCCGGCCAGCTTGATGCACGCCGTCGCTGGGAATAGTCCGTTGCGATTTTTCCTGCCACCCATGCAGGGAGACTCCAGTATGTCCGAGGTGTAGTTATTATGGAAGGGGTCTTCGCAAGCAGGATTGCTGCCGTTGACAGAGACGCACTTAAAGCAGTCTATCGCCGCACCTGTAGAAGGGGAAGAGAAAACAGGCCTCGATTGTAAAATGTTTCCTCTGGGTAAATGCCTATTTCAATGCGGTTATAACAGATCTTGGTTCTTTATTGAAAGATGGAGACATTTTTTTCTTTCCCCAGATTGATGCTCAAGGGTTGGGTCTGTTCATTTAAGACAAAGAGTACCCAATTAAACAATTATCCTGAAAAAATACGAGTACAAAATATAGTCCATTCCGCTCTGGCCCGGAGAGAAAGCTCTTACCTGTAATTAGATCCTCAGAAAGTTATCCAATTTGGAGTAGGAAGGTAACCCTAAATGTGAGCAATTTGCAAAAGCCAAAGTTATTTAACATTAATTCGATTTCATTTGCAATGGAAGTCACGGAAGAGTGATTACATTCCGCGTGGAAATTATAAAATGTAGAAATTATTAAATTATAACTTGTAGATCGAAAACAATGTTTCTCGTGAATGTATGTATGTGTGTGCGTAAATATTTACATTTAAAAGCACAACTCTTGGCGGATACGTCGAACATAGAAAACACAGAGTACATATTGAATCTATTATTAAAACAAACATATATGCATAGAAATACTCACATGTATATTTTTGCGTTTCGATAGTCTTTGTCTACATGTCTCATATTACTGTTATTGTTGAAGGTAGGTTTGGATGGACATATCCTACACAATGGTACAACTATACATTTCCTTGTCTTTCCTGGCAAAACCATCTGACATTCGACGCGACAATAAACATTCTTCGCGTAAATTTCATTTCTCCCTTCATTACGTTTAACATACCTATCCATTGCTTAGTGCTCTCCTTTACATCACAGTATGCAGCATATGTTCGTCAATCAAAACGCCCTGTATCTATCTTTCCTGCCTCCTTTGGATTTCTCCCGACAGTCCCATCTCCTCTCACACCATTTCCGCGTTTTTTTCATTTCTGTCCACTTCATTATTTCCATCCCACTTCATCCCCACAAGTAAAAAGCCTCAAGCAATGTTGGGTTGATGATACGAGGCGTGTTCATAAAGTAAGGCCCGTTTGGTCACAGGAAAAAATATACTCATATGAAACACATTTTATTGGCACTTTTAGTTAGCTACAAACCTACTTCACTTATCTACATAATCGCCGTTCACTTCTAAGCATTTTTCGTACCGCTGCACCAGCTTCTTTAACCCCTCTGCATAGAAACTCACCGCCTGAGGGTTGAACCAATCGACAACGCCATTCTTGAGTTCCTCTTCGGTTTCGAAACGTTGTCCACCGAACCACTGTTTCAAGTGCAAGAAGAGGAAGTAGTCGCTGGGCGTAAGGTCAGGACTGTACGGTGGGTGGTTTAAAGAGTTCCCAACGACCCAAAAACTCTCGTCCACTGGACATTCTTTGCTCTTTGTGGTGGTCGGTGAGCATTTTCGGTACCCACCTTGCACGCAATGTGTGGTATCCGAGGTTTTCCGTAACAATATTGTAGACAGTAGTGCGTCCAAGTTGAGGAAATTGTTCAGCCAGGCCATTAATTGTCAATCGACGATCACATCGCAGTTTTTGTTCCACTTGCGAAACAATTTCATCGGTCAGAATACTGGGCCTACCACTTCGCTCTTCGTCATGGACATTTGTTCGTCCATTTTTAAAATCATAACACCATTGTCTAACCTTTCCTTCACTTATAACTGTAGGTTTATAAACTAGGCATAATTCCCGATGAATTTCAGCAGCCGACAATCCTTTTGCATACAAGAATCGTATGACAGAACGCACTTCACAGCTGGCGGGATCAACAATTGTCGCGGACATTGTTGTTTGCATGTACGGACAAGCAAACGACTTCTGAAACAAAACAAATGCTGCTATAGCTTCTCAATGAATCAGTAGATGGCGCTGAAGGAGCAAAACTGTGTTCTGAAGCGCCAATATTTAAATATAAGCAAACGGTACCTACTTTAAGAATAAACCTCGTACACGCACCTTTACTGTAATACTCTTATAACCATTCTCCATGTGGTAGGCAGGTTAAACTTCGCTCAACACAATGGACGAAGAGATTAAATTGGCCGTGGTGTTTGTCTAGGTTTCTCCTCCTATACCAGCAATCGTGTTAATATGTGATTGGACACATTTTATTTAAACGAGAACCTTCTTTGATTTTAGAAGTGTTTTTAAATGTTTATCTATTACAATTAATGGCGGATACTTATGTCTAACCATGGACTACTTACGGTAGGCCTTAGAGTAGAACTCGGTACAACATATAAGATTAATTTTTGGATTCAGGTTGGTGTATCATGAGGCAAATGCATACAAACCTTTATAGTTATAAATTTCATTTACAGGATTGCAACATCGAAATCGAAAATACATCTCAAAGAGAGTATTATTGTTTCGTGTCATAAAAGCTGATATTACAAGACCCTTCAATAAAGTTCGTGTTTTATTGGCATTCTTTCATCGTGTTCAAAATATTCATAGTTGTCCAACAGAATCTAACTTAATAAATGCCATGGCGTGAACAACCGTCGCATTATGTTAGGTGATTTATTAGAAATACTTTTTAAAAAATGATAACCTAGTTCAAGATTAAATTTCGTGATCACTGGCATTGACGTTTGTTGCGACGCCAGTGGTTATATTGCACGATGCATAATGAATAAAGCGATTGAATATTTTGCAAAATCCCCAAATATTGACTCATTTTATGCATTCCTCTCGGGAAATGTAACCATTTCATTCCTTACGGTTTTCTCCAAGATGATATGCTTCGATCTCAGAACTTGACTCTAGCATAGTTTGAACGCCAGCCGTTCTAGCAGTACATTATATACACAAGGTGGCAAAGCTCATAAGGAAAGGTTAAGATTAGAGATCTTAAGGGTACTTATAAGAAATAATGGTTAGATCAACAAAAGCACGATCTTAATAATTCAGAAATCTTCCTTAGTAAATCCCCTCGTTAGGATCTCTGAAGTCAAAAAGTAAATCTCTGGAAGGGGAACTTGGCGAATTTCCCTCGACCCCTTCGAGTCGCGTTATCACCGCAAATCCATCCGCACGGAGAGGACCAACACCACCAACCATTCCGACCCGGCGCGGCGGTGGGGCCCCACCGCCGAGGCAGGGCCGGAAAAATGAAGTGGAAGGAGGGGCTCCTGGATATGTGGAGCAGGTTTTGGGGAAGGGTCGTGTGTGGAGCCGCTCTCTCTCGTATCCACCACCCAGTCCCACCACATGAATAAGACAAGCGTTTTATCCAGAGACGAGGTCCCCCTCTCCCTCTCCCCATTTCAACTCGTTCACCCCCAACTTTAAGCCTTTCCTCCCGTGCTGAGCGCGTGGCAACACGCAATTCCTCCCTTTCCCTCCGCTCCGTCTCCATGCTAGGATGCTTCAGGGTGGACGCCACACGAACCCTTTTCGTGTTAGTTTATGTCTGTGTTTGAGTCACGTGTTAAAATCACGAACAGTTCGAGGAATTGATGAGTTTCAGCCACGATGCGTCGTGACGTTGGGAGGAATAATAAATATCAACGCGTATGTTATTTCAGTTAGAACCTTTTTTGTGCGTACCTCGTATTTCACACCTGGTCAACTCATTATTTGACGTAAGTAAGACATCCTTCGAAAATGCCATTCGAAGGTGTACAAGGAAACCCATAGTCGTTTCATGCAAACCGGTATTAATGTCAACGGTATAAAATTAAATGGGCCGGATAATGCCTAAATAGTTTTGTGAACGTGATGCCAGCAAAAATTTGTTTAAAATGTTAAGACAACGTACGGACAAAATATAATATCTCTTTATTTATTAAATGATTAAGCTATTGAATTAATTTTAAATGTGGATTATGATGCGCAGTTCACCTCATTTTCGTGTGATCAAACAATTTGCTGAATCCACGTCGGAGAATTGTGGTTACAGAATTCGTCTTATATTTTGAGAACACAGAAAAAGCTTACTGTTTTTTATTCACTAATTAAAGGACAATGCGAGGAACAGCATTTCAAATGTGAGCTAATATGTTCACAGCACTTCGTGTTCGTAGGATACAAAAATGTGCTAATAATATTTCCTCCTCTCACGAATATACGAGGATTGTTCAATAAAGAGTGATCATATTTGTATTCTACTACTGTATTTAACAAACATTTAATTTTATGCTATGTGTTATTTTACTGTGTAATGTACATCTACAAAGTGCCCTGAAAGACATCGTCAGGTTGCGGGGCAGTGGATGATTCAAAACCAGGACGTCAAAAATTAAATTTTCTTAATTTCTACACTACAAAAAAACATATAATAATACAATAAATATGTAAAATAATTCAAATAATGTAGATAATGATAACTACGAGTTTATACACTTCGGTATACAAGTGTGACATACTTCTTTGCTCATAAGAGAAGAGCTGTTAGTAACAAGAAGGACAGTAAACAAGAAAGTTAGCTGAAATAATATGAACATATCGGGCTATGTGGAGTGAAAAAAGAAAAATACATTTTTTATTCTTGCACGATCGCATACCGTGAATCTGGTCCCTTATCGTCCATGGGAAAATTATATCTTAAATCCGTTCGACTTGATCTCTCTAATCTTATTGCCAGTATCTCCCCTGCAATAAAACGAGGGGCTAATAATAAATTTTCAACATCAACGCTAAAGAGACATCCTTCTAATTTATGCAAGCGATTCAATCTGTAATGTAACCTTCGCTCCATGAGTGATCCCCAAACTAGACCATCTATTAATCTAGATCGGCTACTAAGTTTATCACAGCAACGTTTTCAAATTCTATCTCTTCCAAGTTGCACGCGATCTAATTAGGCAATCAATCCAACTTTATGAGGACCCCTTACACTAGTAGCATATTATAAATGAGGCCAAGCTGGCGAAAGATAACTCAAAATGAATGAAAGATAAATCAAAATGCTCTGCATATACCTTTCGAGTCTCCTTTGGGTCTCCGCCAACGGTCCCTTTTCCTTCCACACCATGCCTAGTACTTCTTTGTTTGTTTTCCTTTCTGTCCAATCCATCTTCTCACCCATATTTCAAAAGTGTTCAATCTACGCCTATCATCCTGCTTCGATGACTATGTTTGCCGTGCCATACAAAACCACGCTCCATATCAAAATTTTAACTAATCTTTTCCTAACATCCTTATTCAACGTCCCTGTCATCAATTCCCTCCTCCATGTGTGGCTTTCTCCCAAACGTGAATGTCCTTCTATGTCCCTACTATTTTGACCACTTTGCTCCAAAGCACTGCCATGATAGGCAAACTGTTCCACCTGATTTATTTCACGCATTACCCAAGGCACTCTGTAATATAGCCGAAAGGGACACAGTAAACCAGGTAAAACAAATTTATAATACTCGTATCCATGATAATAGATTGAACAACTCTTAGTATTTTTCCCTGTATTTTCAAATTTGACTGGCAGTGTTTTTTTCATAATATTGTGTCGTCATTAAGATTCATGTTTCGATAATGAAACAAATTTCCGAAACTATCGTTGGATATGTTTATAAATACAGCATGTAAATTTACGGAGTTTTAAAATTTATTATCATGCATGTTTGAAATTTTCACAAAGTCAAGCAAGATGCAGCACTTTACGTTCAAGCCATTTATTAAGGTCAAATGAAAATTTTAAGTAAAAATTACATCTTGGATGATATTTTCATGAAGCAGGAACATCCTCTTTTTCTCTCGGAAACCGATTGAATTCGATTTGATTCGGAGGAGTAGCATGCGCGAACGGCACTCCGGAAAGGAAATAATGAAGGAAAGGGGTGAATGAGGGAGGTCGTTTTTTTATCCCTCACCCGAAATGGGCGAGATTGTTTACATCTACTAACATGTGCCAACGAAATGCACTCTCCTTGATGAGCACCATTCAACACTTGGGCCTCGTTCGAAAATGAAATCAACCGCGATGCAATAACAACTAGCTTACAGTGCACTGGTGCAGTGAACAGCTAAAGCTACTTTACACATGTCATTCAAGCTTTATCTTTTTTTCATGCGTGGCGTCATCGGCCAGGTTACCTCGAACGGAACTGCACGTGCACAAATAACACCATTGCAAAAAGAAAATCACACAAATAAATTGAGTAGCAGATGCATGCCTGTGGATTACTTCATTCTTTAAGTGGTTCTGGATAGATTTTTTATAATCTTTTTCAAATTCTATTTTTATTCATTAAATTTTAAACGATTTGTTAAAAAAAAGGTTCTTTGCCATCTTAATATTGTTATATATCGAGTTTTTATGTCCCTTCACTTGCAAATAACGTTAGAAATAGCTAGGAATGACAGAAACTGCGGAAGGGTACCCAATTCCATTTGAGATAACGAAATCTTTAACTCCTACTAGGGTGTGTGGTTGGGGGTGATTCAAGATATACCATGCAACATCAAAAATTAAGTTGTACCTAAATGTTATTTACCAGTAAGCTTGTTAAATATTTCGCATAAGAGAAATAAAGGTACATAAAGGTACGAACACTACGGTATCTATGCGTGAAATACTTCTCTACGAAAATGAGATGCGCTGCTATTAACAGAACATCTACATAATACCCCGCAAGCCGCCGCAAGGGCGTGTGGCGGGGGGTGTTAGGTCACCACCCAAAAAAAGGAAAAAGAAAAACCGTATTCAAAACTAACACATACATGCAAACCCAAATCCACAGTAGTGCACACATTCATAGAAACATCCTACCATTTTACACGCATGCAAATACACATCTACCTCCTTTCACTCCAAAAGCATGCAAGTACATATGCTTAATTATAACAAATAATTGTACCTTAGGATGCAGCAAGAAATTTATCCAAGAACGTGCAAGGTAGATTTTAGTAATTAGCAAGGCGAAAAAAATTAAGCATAAGAAACAATACATGGAATAATGACGGCATACTAAGCTTCTTAGGACAAAGAAAAATACTTTTTCCTCCTGGCGTGGTCGTTTGCAATTATTTTGATCTTTTATTGTTCGCGGAAAAAATGACCTCTTAAATATGCCGGTCCTGCTCGTAATCTCCTTAATCTTACCTTCATGATATCCCCTACCGAGTCAAGATAGGTCATTGGTACATTTTTAAAATCATCACATAATAGACCTACATCTAATTTATGCCAGTGATTTAATATGTACAATGCAACAATTTCAGAGTGTAAAAATCATTCACCTTGACCGGGATGATTTTTAAGATGATTCTTGGCAAATGATTTTTACGCTCTGAAATTGTTGCAACGTAATGTACACTTAGCGGACGACCCCGTTAAAAGTTACTGTTACGGATTCTCTCTCCGTAGTTTTTCGGAATTTAATATGTAATTTAACCACCACCCCTCGTAGTAGTTCTTAATTTTGGTCCTGTAATAATCTAGATATGCTATTAAGTTTATCACAAGTTTATTTTTTCAGAACTAGCTCCTCTATGCTATAAACGATTTAATTCAGCTGTCAACTCGTTTACAGTCAATGCCTCTTCACTGGATGCCTGTGAGAAAATACAGGGTTCACCTTACGTCGAAGGGTTAGAAGGAAATATTGCTACAAATATGGCACTTCCTCGAGGGACGAAAATATGGACTACAATTCAAGACCTGACCACTGTTTGCTTTTTTCGAGTGAGTATTTCTTTCAAGCTGGATATATCATTTCCATATTTCAAATTTGGGGGCACTAATTAGTGTACAATTTTTGATATATTTGAAAGTGGGGAGTTTTTTTTTCAATGAATCCCCTCAGTTTAAGGATTAAGATTACAAAAAACTGATGTGGCCATTGAAGTTTAACCCAGAATTATAGCTCGAGGTGCCCTCTAGACTCTTTTGACTAAAATGATTCTTTATTTTGATGTCATCCATTGCGTTTGAAAATTGCATTTTATATAATGCTGGGTAAAACGTATAATATTTCAATGTGAAATACTTGTTGGGAAGCTTTATGTTGAACGCCAGAATCGGAGAGTTCTTTTTTCTGGTTGTAGTTGATTGAGATACTCGAGCTTGCAATCCCGTAGAAAATTTCACCAGCATAGAGAATAAGATGTTGGGATTTAATTTGACATAGGAAGAACGAAAATTTTAAATAGAAAATTGGTTGAAATTAATCGTAATGGAATAAAGAATGACGTGAGAGCCGTGTCCAATGCCACGGTTTCGCTCCGTTTGTTCGCAATCAGTAGCAGTCCATTAGCAACAGAAAACGGAATCAGCACGAGCTGCTTGTTCATGTATTAGTAGTTGTAAATGAAAGGAAGAAGGCGGTGGTGAATTTGTCGTACGGGTTATTTGCGTGAAATGCGAGTATGAATCGGGACGAATTTTTTAAAATTTTGATGGCAAATCCGACACTATTTAAAATTGAAATGGCGTGTGCGTTATTTAGGAACTTTCATTCGTCGTTATGTTTCCTTCCATCGTAACGGATAACCATGCCGACCAAGTCGGTGGGGGAGGAGGGTGGGGAGAGGCTCATCCATAAATTACATCGCCCCGTTGGGAGATTTGATCCGGGGAGACGCTTAGCGACATGGAGGGGATTCAGGTGGGGTGACTTTTTTTTAGGGTCACCCGTGAGAAATATCCGCAAGTTAATGACTAATTACATCCATCCCCCTTTTCTTGACCAACGTCGTCCGATTTAAAATTCAATATCATTTACTATTTTCAAATAAAAATATTCGACTTTCCTTTAACCATTTTGCAGCACTACATGCTGGTTTGCATGTACTTATGTGTTGGTTTTTAATGCAGTTTTTTTCCTTTTACGGGTGGTGACCTAAAACCCCACACCACGCGCCCTTGCGGCGGCTTGCGGGGTATTATGTAGATGTAGATGAGATTTAGACATGCTGAGGGTCATCATTTAATGATGTGGATGATTGACTGCATGGAATAAGAATATTTATTGTTTGGGGAATTAATGAACTCCTATGGACCATACATTTTAAAAAAGCGTATATGGAACCGGATTAAGAATCTTAAAACGGGCCATATACTTTGGTGTTCCGTTGACATGGGGCATAAACATCAGAAGAATATCTGGGCCAGCCTTAAAGGAACTAGGTTTTAATTGGACAGATTTTAGGAAAATGTAACGATGAAGTAAGACATGCGATATCACACGAGTTTCCATGGCCTCGCTTCAGTTAGTCACATTTGGAATCCACTTAATTATTTGGGATCCATGGAAGAAAGCATTAATTGAGTAATTGGAAAATATTCAGAGTAAGTCCGTCAAAAAATCTGCGAGAAGAGAGTAACCGTAATGGGTTTGTTTGAACAATTAGGTTGGGAGCCTCTTGACTCACGAAAAAAGCAGGCAAGACTGACTTTTTGAAAGGTACGAGATACCTAAGATTTCCTACGACGCCTAGAGAACTATTATGGTCCCAAACTATAATAGAAGATTTGACTACCGAAATAAGAAAAGAGAGATAGATACCGTCAAAGCAATATTCAAGTACTCGTTTCCCCACGTTCTATACCCATCAATACCAAACTCGAATTCAATCTTAACTAATAATATTAGTTAAGAAACTAAGAGTTAATGATTCAGTCGAAGACACCAGTTTTTGCATGACGTAAGTAGGCGTATGCATGTTGTGTATTTTTTATATTGCTAATATTTGTTCGAACTAATATTTCTATATGTATGTTTTGTGCCCCAACATCCCCCCGCCACTCGATCTTGCGGTGCAAAGTGAACGAAAATGGTTGGCGAATTCACGTAGTCACGTCAGAACCACATTTACTAAGTGCAAATAAACAAGTGTCGCGAGCAGGGCGCATGGATCGCCGTGGTCCCGCTTAGTCCCGTCGCGACACGATTAGGTCGGAAGGAGTTTCCCGCCCGCTCACGTGTGCACACACGTTCACACGTCACGCGTCGCGACACCACACTCCTTCGCGAACCCTTGACGTAAAAAAGCTGGAGGGAAAAAAAATGTCCTCCATCCACCGCGGCGACGTGTGATCCCTCGTACAGCTGGAAGGTAAAGAATGCTTTGAGCGTGTCCGCAGGAAAGTGAGAATTCACGAAACTCCTCTCCTCCTCCCCCCCTCCCGCATTCAAAAAACTTACTCGTATCTCTAGCGAAACGTGGGCCACCCTTTTAACGTGTTCCCGTGCCGAGACACCACGTCGTCTTCGGGTCGGAGAAAAATTTACCCGAGGTGGGGTGTTTGCGTGTGAGATTTTCTGTAGAAAAACGGACCACCGCCGGAATAATCTGGAACACCATGACGCAATTTCGTGAAACGATGGTAATTTGCATTTAATGATTATGTACTCTATGTTGTTTATTTTAACACCCAGACTCCACCTCCCTCCCCTCCAGTTACCCCTCCCCGCTCCAGGTTTAATTAATAATGCTACTGGGTGGATATCGGCAAAGGGTCTGGAAAATCGGTAAAGAGTCGGGAATGGATCAATTTCTTCAAAATTTTGGGGAAAAAAATGAGGGTAAAGGCCGAATGTTTTGGAATGAGTCGGAAGTTTGGCACGCGAGTCAGGAACCATACCAAAAAACAATGCAATTAGGACAAAATCGAACGCCAACTCCAGAAGAGGTTGATTTAAATAGTAAAATTTGGTGAATCCGTCAAACAAAAAACAATAGTGCACGATGTATATAAGCATGCACGTGTGTATTTACACGAGTGTTTTCCCATTTGGGCTTACATATGTTCAAGTGAATGAATGAGCTAGTATTTATGCATAAATGGCTGGTGTCCCAACACCTTCTGCCACACGCCCTTGCGGGAGTTTTCGAGGTATTGTTTGGATGTAGACGTGTAAATGTATTTGATGTGGAATTCTCGATAAGAAAGATGCTCCTGTTAGGTGTGATGCCAGTACGTGTTTGCCGTAGGCCGTTGCGCGTGCAGGCCATGTCAGATATCAAAATTATATTATCCGAGCGACTTCAGTGATACCATTGGCACGCAAAGCGTTTTAGAATCATTCACGAAAAACACCTAAACAGATTCCGAACACTCGGGGAAAAGGACGGCATGTTCGCTGGGAAAATCGAGAAAATATCGGCAATATAAATTCACAAAATGGGTGGCGCTGTAGTTTTCACAGGTATTCCTGTTTCACCCATTATTGCTACTGTTATTTTTACTCGCATTACGCAATGTTCGTAGGATGAAGTGTTTGAACTGAATACCACATGGCACCTGAATACACTAAGTCGACGCTGGGATTCCAAGAAAGTTCATTCCTCTCAAATCCCACCTCCCCCGCCCTCTTTTATTATCATTATTAACATAGACCTACGTCAAAGAGGTGGTGGAATTATCTAGTGTGTCGAGCGTTTGGTTATTGATCGGAGGGTCTCGGATTCAGATCTAGAAAAGGACCTTAGGCACGCTCTGATTAACTCATGTTGTGGAAATTTTCGGGTAGTAAACTTATCGGAAAACCGCAGGCGCCATAGGGAAAGGAACTGCCCCCGATTCTGTTAACGTGTGAGTTTCACATACCAAGGGAATTATCGTGAGATGAAAGCCCTAACCCCAAATTTTAAACCTACCTCCTGGTCGACAACGATAATGGTCCCTGTGTTAGTAGTGATAATGTATAAATCAGTCGAGTTTCCCCTCTTGTATTTTTCATTGGTTTATGAAATCCTTTCTTAATTATGTAACATGCCCAAGGAAATCATTGGAATTGTGAAAAATCTAAACAATTATTTCATGCTTCAATATTTATTGTGCAAGAGAAGGTGCTTTATTTAAAATTTTACGCTTGTTACCGTAAACAATAGAATACGGAGAATATGGAGAATGATAGCCAACTTTGAAGTATTCTTATATAAATATACGTGTAACCTAAGAAGTTTTACGTGTATGTTCATGGTCTTTGGATTGATCATATATTTTTTTAATGCTTGACTCGTGATTCCTGGAAATAAATCTTTCGCACAACTAATAGGTGGCATTTAAGTGCATAAAATAGTCGGAGTAACCGTAAAAACGGTCCATTTTTCTTATTTTGTCGTTTAAGTTTTTTGTTTGAGAATTTTTTAGCAAATACTCTGTTGCAAAAATGAGTGAACTACATGTATAATCCTAAGCTAATCGATGTGATAAATCGAAAGCGATTGGGCAAGTTTCAGTGCGTATATATTAGAAGATTTATGTTATTTGAAGCTAGTAAATTATTCGTTGACGGGGATGGCTGCATGTTGATTGCCTTTGGCCATCGACCTTGATCTTATTTCACCATCCTGCTCCCAACGTAACTTTTTCTATGGAGGGCATCCTCCCATGCGCTTAATTAATTTCCTATTTCATAATTTTTTCCTTCTCTCACTAAATGTCTTGTCGCCTGATTTTGAAATGTAAACCATTCATTTTCTTGTTTGTTTTTTACATGTCGGTAATTTAAGTTGGCTTTATTATAGAATTTGGATCGAGAAACGTTCTGGCAAATATGTCATGGATCGATTCGTTTGTGTATTTATTTGAAAATGGATAGTGCTATTTATCTTAGGTTCCGCGACAATTTGCTATAACCAATAGCGTTCTGTGATGACATTCGAGTAATACGTATGCTAGAGTAATTACTTATTTAGTAGTACCAATGTATGAAGGGTAGCCTCTTTAAAATTTTACAAATTTCTTCAATGGGTCAGCTATAGATTCACCACTCCAATTTTTATTAATTAATAGAGGTCAGCGATGTAATGTATGAACGATAATTGGAAATTTAGGAGCCTCTTTAGCATTGTTCAACAAATAATTTTGACGAAAGCATCTAATGTCCACAAAATATTTTCTATTACCTTCGTGATTTACGGTTCTAGGAAGCCTAATGGCCAACTGTAAGTACTATCATCATAATTGATGGATTTAAAAAGTTGTATATTATTACGGAAAAATCTTTAAGTGGCAGTATATGTAATACACGTGATAGAATTACGAGCCAAAACTTAATTATAATTTCAGTCAAAGAAAAAAATGTCTCTCCGTCTGTTCAAATAAACCTAAAAATTGTTTTAAGAAAGTAACGCTTAATTAATTTTAAAAAATTTAATTTTGTTTTGGGGGTTGCCATGAGGTAATTGCACGCACGCTTCCAAAGGAAGTGGCGACGCGCTGTTGTAGAATCAGGTTTCCTTTGACGTAAAGAGGTACGATAAAATGTAAGTGCAACTCGATTCCTGCGAAGCGAAAATTGTCGGACGGAAGAATTTTTTTGAACTATGAATTTCAGAATCTCAATGCAACACGCATATTCGAACAAAAATACTCCATGACAATTCCGACGGCGACTAAAATTTTCTAGGTCGGTCTTAACAACACTGTGCCTAAGCTATGCGCTTGTTCCTTGTACGTACATAGGGGTGGGAGGCTTTTATAGCTCGCACCGAATCGCTCCAGCTGGTTGGATGGCCGATTGCAATGCTGTATCGCTGTATTCATTCCGCTTTCACTTTTTTCACTATACCTTACACCGTCGTTATAGGAAAGGCAACAGCACCATACCAATCGGCAATATCCATCGGTTTAGCACCTTGCCTTGCCGGCCGGTGATCAATTTTTAGGATGGCGACAGAGGAGAGAGTGAGAGAGGTATACTCAGCGCTTCTCTTTTTATTAATTTTCCGCAATGAATGAAGAATAAGATAAATATGACTAACTAATACCGATGTTATTCATTCAAACATTAAAATCTGTAGTAAATAAATGAGACAGATGTAACCCCTTCCTATGGAGAAGATAGGTAACAGGTTTTTTCTTGGAGTCCTTCTTTCTCCCTTCTATTCATGGCTTACCATATTTATCAAATTTTTGGTTTTATCTTGAACGTAATTAATAGCGAAAAAAATGCCGACCGTCGCTTGTATATTATTATTCATTTACTATGTCTATCATTAGCAAAAATTCTATTCACCCTAAATAAATATTACACGACCTCTTGGCCGTCTTGTAATTTAGTACTTCTAAAGCACCGAGAAACATACGTAATAGCTTTTTAATCTCCCTCTTTGGATACATTACTGCCATTTTCAAAAAGAGACTAAGCCAGTTGCACGTGATTTAATGCAATGAAAGCCAGACTGTTAAGTGAAATGGCGCTTTTTTTTCACTTTTTCATGAGAACGAAATTTCCAAATAGAGAAATTCGTAACTTTTGGCGATTCTCCAGTTCCACCAACGGAGTCACTGAAGATGGTGCCATTAATGGTGGATCAATTCATTGGAGTTTTTACGAAGCAATATTTATTTAATGTGCATGCAACAGAGCAAGTATCCGAAACAGCTCGTAATAGTGCGTGATATTACAAAATTCCATTAAGCAAGAGTGTGGAGTCTGTTAAATGATTCACCGGATCGTTAATTTGAGCTAAGTTCCGAGAGCTTGAGAGGTGTGTGTGTTTACGTCTGGTGTATCTGTGGCCTTTTTTACAGCCTTCATTTCGACGGGTGATCCAGGAGCATCGCGCTCTTTATCCACCGGCCTTATGTCATCAGGACCGCGGCAAGGTTTTCTGCTTTCCCATGTAAATTTAAGGCCACTACTGACTCCGCGATCATGTCATCCGCGTCGTTCTCCGTTGTTGCTGAAACCAACACAATTAATTAGCTTTATTAATTAATGCTAATCCTCTCGTATATCCAAGGTGTCTCCCTACATTTTCGCTGTCATTCTCGCTATCCACTTAACTTCCGTCGTGAAATTCATTCTAATCTACTTCTCGGCGTCTCGCCTTTGGTAAATATTGTGATAGTGCGGCCGCTGAAAAACCGTGTAACTTTGAGTATTTAACTTCCCTCCAAGCCTCAAGTAAATTACAAAGGCACAGAAATTCTTAATCGATAAGCTATTCATTTTCAATCCATTTCGGAGATTTTTGCGCTAAATGCGATTGAATATCAGTTTGTATTTTCTGAAATAGGGTGACGTTGATTGGAAGTCAAAAATGATTTTACCCTATTTAGTTATGAACTTATAAATGGCCCCTTTCTACTAAGGCTTAGAAAGGAAAAGGACACTGTTTAGTTTATTTATGAAACAGAAACTTATGTGGCCTCGTACTTTATTGACAGATCAGAGCACGCGGATAAAATAATAATAAAGAAATGTACTCGAGGACTGTTAGTCTTTAGGACGATGCTAATTAGACTTTCTATAAGCCGTAATTCCAATAAACTGCGGGTTAATCAAAGTCAAGGAATCGCTACCATCTCTACGTTTTCTATCTTGAAGAGGATAAAAGCGTGAAAATAGGTTTCATTTAGTATATCCAATCTGTATCGTTGGTAGGCAAATTTCACGTCCTAAATAACTTGTACAGTGGTAATGCTGTATAAATAGCTTTTTCAATGACAAACCACAAACGCAGTAATCAATCCGAAGATCTGTTTGGTAGGTCACCTGGTACTAAGCCCGACGGTGCGGCGTGTGAAATTCAAACATCAGGGTAAGGGGGCCAGTTTCTTTCCCTGTGTCGTTTATGGTTTCTCATGAAGAACTGGTACCTGAAAAATCACACAGCTTTGGTGGAGCTGATGGTTCTCAGGGAGTCAGAATAGGATTCAGAGAGGGAATCGAACCCAGACCCTCCGGTCCAACGCTCTAACCCATGGACTACCACGACCCACTTTAAACTAAAGTGATAAATAAATTATGTGAAACAAATAATACAGATATGGTAATATATATAATAACAATGCTGATATAATACGGATGGACTTAGTGTTTTTTCTTCCCTCGCACATAAGCGTTCACCACAAACACAAGGTAATAGGCCTCAGCAAATTTTTTTCTCCAAAATCTTGACAGAAAACATTGTGAAAATCACCATTCACCTGATTTTACAAAATAAAAGATGGCTTCATAACACCTCTTTCCATATGTCACCGTGGATACTCGCAGGGTATATTTTACATACCTAATTATTTACAGAGTAAAGTATATAAGGTCACGGAGTCACGATGAGTTTGATCGTTTTGTTGGAATCAGCCTAATGCCGTGTGTGCAGTCAAATATTATCAAATTTAAAAAGCGTGGCTTAAGCAATATGTTGTGTGGATTGAATTTTCTTGGTAATTGATAAAATCATAGAATGTCATCTGTATGAACTTCAGTTATTACCAATTAATAATGCTGAAAAGTGTTTTGGTTTCTTGCATTAACGTTATTATTCAAAGTACTTTTTCGACTTTAGGTACTTTATAAAATGATAAATCGATGAAACAGTAAAGGTATTAAAAAAAAATGTTTCCATGAAAGCGCTGAATTTGAAAGAGGAATTCGAAATACGTAAGTGTCGGGTAAAGCTACCTTTTGGGCTTTTTATTAGAAATTCCAGCTTTATAAACCTTGATATAAAAGCTCTTGCATAAATTTTGAAGTATTGTTATATGATACAAATTTCAAGAAACTGCGGTAGATGCCGCAACAGTAACTTTTAACGAAGTCATCCGCTAACATGCATTTCAATGCAATCATTTCAGAGTGTAAAAATCTTCCGGGAGTCTAGCCCGGATCCCTCGATATCCGGCAGAGTGCTTTAGCCAGTGAAGCTATTGCGGCGTCTTCTTAAACTCTGATATTTTTGGGCTTTTTAAAGGAACAAGATGTTGTGACGAAATACCGTACATACAATGTCACAGGCATTCGTAATCGTGCGCGACGCGCTACAGTCCACGAGGATAAAGCCAATTTGAAACACTTAGGCTGTTTATACCTTAGACAAATTTCAAGAAACTGCGGGAGATGCCGCAACAGTAACTTTTAACGGAGTCATCCGCTAACATGCATTTCAATGCAATAATTTCAGAGTGTGAAAATCATTCGCCTCGTTATATAATACATTTAAATTATAAATAAAATACATTTACTTGGGATTTAAAAAAATACTGGTGATAATAAATAGGGGTAGTGGTCAGGAGTTTTCCGATAGTTAAGTGATTATCCTTACTCCCATTAAATGACATTCCAGTGTTCGATGCGAAGATCTAAACGCAACTTTGGTGTGCGCCGCAAGATCGACGTTGATTGAAATCATGTGTTAAAACCTTCGACGGTAAAAAAACTAAACATATACCCAATGTCAACCGACTGGATAGTTTATTCTGTTAATGCATCCCCAACGGGGCGAGTTGGTTTTCCAGTACACACGACGCGCCAGCAACTGCATTATTATATTGCCACAACATCAAAAAAGTGTTCATATTTTCATCCGGGGAATGCTCCAAATGAGTTTTAATTCTTTCCGTTCTAAAGGCATTAAGGGGATGGCTGGAACGTCAAGTGAATAATTGTCGTCTCCCAGAGCGGCGTCCGAAAATAGTTTTCCTCATGAGGGACAAGGGATTTTTTTACGTGTTTTTGGATGCCTTCAGATCCCTGCATCGCATGTCGATGATTCATTAAAAGTCCGCCTCGCATAGGTGAGCACCCATTGAATTCAAGCCCGGCGTAAGAGTGACCAAAATAAAAACAACTCCTCTGAATCGAACCGGACTCATGGAGGTAATCCTCCTCGGTGACAATTTTTGAATCTCGGGGATTACTTTTTCAACTCGCTCCACGAAAAAAATATAAAAATATATATCAATGCATAAATACATGCATACACACTCACATTACTTTTTACGAACTTTGAGGAAAAAAATCATAATAATAAAAAGCAAATAACGAACGCGACACATGACGCACGCTCCCCTTAAAACTTTTACATCCTTTTCGTCGCCTCCCTCCTCTCCTTCCCTCTGCCCCACCCTTCTCCAGCCCCTCCACTTTCCTTCATAGTTCCACTAGTCGTATAACAAGCGTCACACACTCCAGCCACCACCCGTCTTTCCGCCCCCAACCATCTAGCCCCGGTCCACCCCCTCCGCCCTCATCCCATCAAAATCCCCATCTCCTCCACACCTCTCAATCCCCCTTCCCCAACCCTCCCCTTCCCTCTCCTCCCAACTCCCACATCTTCCCTGATTACCGGCACCAGCCATGAATCCAGTACGAGATGAGTTTCGTCATGACCACTCCTACGCCTCCCTCCCTTTCCCCCAGGCCTCCCGTGCACATCTCCGCCGGAAAGTCCCGCCCAACCCTCCACCCTCACCCCCACCCCCTTTCCTCGCCATCTCTCTCCACGGCGAGCTCAAGTTACTTTGCCTCCTCGTCTCTCTTTCCCACACGCTTCTCTTTTTCCCCTCTCTCCCTCCTTTTTTAATGGCGTCATTCACAAATTGTCTTTTTTTTTCGTGCCATTGTAAAATCTGAGTGGATAGACTGTAAATGTTTTGAATTAGCATTCGTGAACATAAACAGTTTTTGTTGCACTGTAATTTTGAGTGCATTTTATGCGAGAGCGTCTTTTTAGTGTAAGTAATCTTTATATTGACTCATATATCGGCGTCTTGGCATTCGATTTTTAATTCACCATTCATTAGAATGTTTTACAGCGGGTCCAAGTCAGCATATTGGGCTTAATTGTATACGTATATTAACAAGATGAATAAATTGATCGGTAGGAAATTTGTGCTTGATCCTATAGAAATCACCATGCTTGTGTAATACGTATTTGTATAAAGACCCACTAAGTTTAATGTCACTGCCGCAATAAAATGCCTATTCATTTTTTTACGTTTCCTTATTTTGTCCACCTAAGGTTTTATGTCTGTTCCACTGCGGATAGCGCTCATTCGTGATGGCTTTAAATTAGGTCAAGTCAATAGAAAGAATATACCTACAGGTCATCATCATCATTAGGCCTTCGGCAGTGTGGCAGATTCCGTTGCCTCCATGTTCTCCTATTCTAGATCTGTTCCTTGGTCTCCTCGCGATCTCCTCTCATAACGTCCTCTGAATTTTTCAGTCTCCTCCTTACTCTTCTCTTTTTTCCCCACTACTGTTTCCTGAAGATCCATTGTTATAATCCCTTTCCCTCTGAACACATGGCAGATCCAGTTTTCTTTCATCTCCTGAATGGTGGTCAGTAGTGTTCTAGCCTCTCTAAAACTATGACACCACTTACTCATTATTCACTCTACTCATCAATTTTATTTTATTCAACCTTCTCCATAGCCACATCTTATGGCGCCCACACAAGGGCTCATTCCTACTCTTCTCTCATTGCCCCAAAGTCCATGTTTCTTAACCATACATTAGAAGGTGCCGCACGTAGATTTTAAATCGCAGACCAATATCTTCCTCAACTGCAGCTTCTAGTTTAAAGACTTCTGCATTATAAGGTATTTCATTTCATGAAGAGTTTATTTTGCCAATGCTATTATCTTTCAAATCTGTGTATCATACTGCTAGCTTTCCGTTTAAACAACACCACCGATATACGCAGAAAATATCTGGGATTCAAGGGAGAAAATGTTAATTAAAGAATCGGATGAGGTTAACAGAAAATTTGCTAGATTTATTAAGAATTGCTACGAGAAGCGAGTAAGTACCACAGGTGTGCTGGAAGAATTAGGTTGGGGGGAACCTATTGATTCTCGAAGAGAGAAGAATGCTAATTGGTAATTAGTGACTGAGTTGCATGGGAATCCGTCTTTTTTAATGGGTTCCCTTATTTGTTTTCTTAGTTTAGCCCGTGGGGTAGTGACTAACAGTATAATATTCGTAATGTGTATAACGGATGTTGGATGAATGGTGTCCGGTCGTCCCCCTTCCCTTTCAGTGGATCACAGGGTTTCATGTGTATGTGGAAATAGTGAAGTAGGAGCATAATGGCTTGTGATCTATAGATTTTGAATTAAATAAAATCAGACAAGATCAATCCAGTCTCTTCGGAGGTGTGGGTTCGAATCCCACCGCTGCCAGAATTTTTACAATATATCAAATAAGCTGTTGAGATTACTTTTGGATTTACCTTGGTATGATTCTTTACTTGAATGATTTTTTAAGAAACGGAAATAGTTGTAAAACAGTCATCAACGAATGTAAGGCATTATAAAATAACTATTCTTGCAATTTATTAACATTGTTCCCCACCTGTGAGCGTAGATTTGCATGGGTGTGTTGATTTTGTTCTCTTTTACGGATGGTGACCTAACACCCCCCGCCACATGCCCTTGCGGCGGCTTGCGGGGTATTAAGTAGATGAAGATGAGATTAATAGAAAGATAGAGGACACCTGAATTTTCTAGAGTGTTAGAGGAAATTATTATGGCACCAAGTATATTGACAGATCCGGCCGCTGGGATAAAACGACAGAAATGGACACCGTCACATCTAGTACAACTATATTCAAGTACTGGTTCTTCCATCGTACAATGCGCAATCATGATAAAATCGAATCCAAGAGCCCGAAAAAATTAAATTGACCTAAATACTAAAATTTAATGAAGTAGTCAAACAAAAAATTTATTTCATGATGCATGCACACAAGCTAAAAAATATTCTATTGAATGTGCTAACTCGAGTATGAGGGTAGTAATGAGAAGAATGAAGTCAGGAAATGGCTTCTTTTGGAGACCATCAATCTCTTTACGGCAGGCTAACTTACACCAATTAGAACCCTATCAAAGGAATTTCATTACCTCTACTCATACGCATTACGCCGAAAAGCCATGTACGTCGGCGTCTTAATATCCAAATATTTCCACAGTGATCATCCCAGTCATGTTACCTTATCCTTACAATTATTATTCCACAGGCAGTATCAGTCTCTGTTGTACGTAAGCGTTAGTACAATACACTGGGGCCACATTCATTAAAAAATTCTCAATTTTCCCATGGCTCGTCCTTTTCAATTTGTCTTGCCATCTCCCGGTGCGCAAGTCACAGTAAAAACTCTTCAAATATCATTTTTCATACAAGCTAGGACAAAATTACCCACATTTTCTCCCATGCATCCTTAACCCTCTTATATCGTATCTAAACGAAAGATAGTCAAGTCAGACTGCCGTGTACGCTATCGTCTACTCCAGACGTAAATAACCATTGCCGGTAATTTCAATCGTAAAGCATTTCATAAGCTATACAATAGTTATATAACATATGGGTATTGTAAGCTATTCTATAAACTAACATATATGTATCACGCATAGGAAATCCATTTATTTCAAAATCATTTCATTCGACAGCTCTTGTTCGTTTCCGTAAGAGGCTTCCACATTCAAAGTGCCCATAGTTCATGTTACTTTGCTGATGTGCGACTCTGTGGTCCGCTGCCCATTATGGATGGGATCTGTCTAGATCCTTTTGCTTTTATGAGTATTGAAAGATAAAATAAATGGTGTGCAGCCTTTGCAGTGTCAAGTTCAGCATTCCCTGGAAATGGTCACGGCAACATGCTCGGTATAGGTACATTTACGACGATACTTCGCATGGCATAACATGCCAAGTAATACTCTAGGCACGCCTTCACTACTATAATGATAGCAGTGTTCATTCTGAAGGGACACACTTGATAGCCATTATTCCGTTGGCCACGTCCCATCGCAAGGATTTCTACATTGTATATCGTATTTTATGTGCATTGTATATGTATTACCATATTATTTTGTACTATACCTCACACATATAAGTATTTATTGTACTTTAATAATTATTTATTATTATTATTTTATTATCATTAACCCTGATGGCACCTTTGGACTCCACGCTGCAATATATACGTTTTTAAGGGTACATTCCAGTTATTTCTGGGAATAAACTGGACCTTGGAGTGAATTTCTAGAGCTGAAGAGAGTAGTACAAAGTGATCTCTACCCTCATATAATAATATTAATTTCATGATTAAATTAATGATGTGGAAGTTGATTGGGCGCCACTTGTGGCGCCCAATCAACCAGTCAACCAGGTTGTTCGATAAGAGGCAGTCTGTAAAATAGTTGGTATGTCGACTATCGTCCTGTGAAGTTAAGTTTTGATTGTAGAGAAATCTGTCTAACTACTTCGGATATGGAGTGCACTCTTTATTTCAGAGATTACAAGGATTTAATTGAGTGATTTTGTAATATTAATTCCTTAATTTATCAGCAACTCGCATAAAACCCGTCACATTTTAACGAATTTTAACGTGTTTGTCCTCGGAACGAGATTTTACGAATGCCTGAACGTCACTAGCTAGCGCCACCCATTTTTCTGGGGAAAAAGCAGAGATGATTAAAAGAACCCTTTAGTGAATGAGACTTTACAGTACGTTCAAGGCTGATGAAGGGTAAAGGATAGGAGTAAAGTTGTAAAACAAAAGACAAAGCTCTAAGTTGATATTTTCCGACTTATCAGAATAAAATCTAAAATAGTTATTTTCGTATTTAAGCGCCCTAAACTTTGTCTGTTATAAGTTTCTGATGGGTGTAACCGTGGTGAAAGAACAACGAAGAGGAAACATGAACTGTCGGGTCGGTATTGCAATGGATGTTTCTAAAAAACTGGAGACCTCCGGGTGAATTTGGTATCGGGGAACACGTAATTTAATCATAATTGTATTCATTTGTGGGTATCAAATCTATTCCCTTGCCATAGGGGTCATTCTAAAAGGATTCTTAATTTTGTTGCACATTTTGAGGGACCGAGTGTTCGCAAAGGATACGAAGACAAATGAAAGTTTACTGTGGGGTATTTTCAAAAGGGCATTCATGGAAAAGTGGGTATCAGGTAATATTGGAATGTAAAAGCGATTGAAAAATAAAATCCAAAAAGTTCCAAGACAAAAATGTAAGCATTCAGTGTAATATAAATGATTCTTTGGAGAGTTTGAAAGGAATGATTTTTGAATGCTATGAAATTGTATTTGGGGAAGGACTAGTTGGAGTAATGAAAAGTTAAGCCTGGTGGAATGATGAATTGAAAGATGCTGTGATTGCAATTGAAGAGTTATAAGGGAGTCTTTGCGGATAAGTGTGTGGAAACTTGGAATATGATGTTCACAAAGAGAAGAGAAATGGAAGCAAAAAATGTGATCTCGAATAAAAAGATTTAAAAAATCGCGAAAAAAATTTGAGAAAGAATACGATTGGCAGTGCAGAAAAAAAGCAGAACTGCCAGGAAAGAAATGAGAGGTTCTTATGTAAATGAGATAAAAAGAGCAAGACAAGGAAAGGGTCAATGAACGATTGCAGTTAAGAATAAGAGTGATCTATCCTAGGTTGAATATAGAGGTAGGGACTTTTGGAGAAAGTATTTTGAAGATATGTAGAATTGTGGTGAACAATATAATAAACGAGGAAAATGAAAGTAAAGGAAATACCAGATTAGATTGACAATTAACTGCGGGGATTTTGTTTTAAGTGAAAATGAGAATATCAACTGGAAAGCTAGAATAAAATAAACGAAAAATACTGGTCGTAGTACTTAGTAAAATGTTTATGTATGATCCCAAATTGCGTGTTATTCCTCTGTACGAATGCTTAACGTATGTTGGCTCAGTTTAACCGTACCAAGAGATTGAAGTAGTCCAATAATTTCAGTTTTGCAGAAAAGGGGAGTAAGTACGATATGTTAGAATGTAGGAATTATAGATCAGTTTTCGTTCTGAGAATACCAAAGAAATTGTTTGACGAAGCGTTACTTGAAAGGATGCGGAAAGTAACTTAGGGCAAAATATGGGGAGTATGTTGGTTATGACTAAAAGGGAATGTATGGATCTATTTGCACTTCAGTAATGGAATGATAAAAATGAATGGATGCGCAAAGGAAAGGTATTGAACATATTTGCGTTCGAATAAGCCATGTGAATAGTGAATAAGGGGCAAACGTACAAGGCTTTGACAGAATTTTGAGAGACTGGGAATTTATTTACGGCTGATACGGATAATTACTTAGGTTGAAGTTTTTACTTCAGAAATAAATATCTCTTGGCAATTAATTCAACTTAACTATTTGTATTTCCTTCCCAACGTTTGCATTCCCGTCTTCTCTTCATAGAACTATTCTATCCTCGCTGAAATGGGTAGTGTCCTCATTCTTCATCCCATTGTGGTGCAGCAGCCTCCAGAATATTATTTAAAGTTGCTACATCTTCTCGCCTCGCACCGCGAATGACGTCGAACTTGGGACTTCCGTATGGGAATCCCGTCTCTCTAGTCCATTCTCTTCGGTCTCCTCCTTGAGATGGAGTAAATCTCCGTGGCTTCATATAGATGGCCCCATCTCCCTTTGACACGTTCGCTGGGGAGGACTGGCGGATCGATTCAAGTAAAATATTTATACAACAATTTAAGGTTTCCGTGCTTGCCATTTCGCCACTGAGGGTGAGGACCCTTGGGGTCCCAAAGCTGGAAATTCGCTTGACAAAAATAGTTTAGCCTTGTTAAACTTTGCCCCTCCTCCCCCGAGTTCAAGAGTTCGTCGGCTATTCGTGTGCCTCGCTACCGAGAAGGAATTGGATCATAAAGACGGAACCCATTTTGGGGTCCAGAATTGAATTAGTGAATCCATTATATGTATCCAATGCATGCTATTATTTCGGATTGTCTTTCTGATGATAGTTGGAGCGTGCAAGAATTCTATCCTCGCTGTGCCCATGCCGAATGCCAAAGGTTAGGGCTCTCTACTGGTCACTTACGGCAAATTTTCCCCAGCATTCCTGAGTGAATTGAAGGCGTAGTAATACCCCAGGTCCGCTTTCACTAGGTATTCTAAACAAGGTGGTATCCCTTCTAAAGGGGATACCTCGGGACAATACCATTTCCGGCCGCCATGGGAAATATATGCAGTGTGCTGGCCATGGGGGAATCTAGGGTAAACTTTATTCCTTCCCGCTCAAGTATTGTGCTCAATTTATTCCAACCAAAATTAAGCGAAAATAATAACCAAAATGTCATTTCATGGAAGGCGTCTTGAGGAGGAGGAGAATATATATCAAGTCCCGCTGGGATTTACCACTGTTGTTGTTAGAACAACTGGATGATATCAGAAAGGTTTTAGATTAATTTTATTAATTAATGATGTAGTGTATTCACTGTCAGTCAAGATTTCTGGGAGATGTCTCTTTTGTGAAGTTTGAACGGAAAACTAGTCACTTATAAGGGGTATAGACCTTGTGGTTTTCTCGTTCGCTTACTCTTTTGCTCTTTAGAAGGCGGCCCCAAAAATACCGAGAGCACTAGAGGGGAACGTTTTGCAAATTCATTCTTTAAGCAACGATTCATGGAACGCAATGTGATTATTGAAAAATCTTCTCTGGGACACAGCCGTGTGTATAGATACACCATCAGTCCGCAATTGGAAGACAATTTTCACCGCGTTCAAGGCGTTTACGAGAGTCTCTTATAAAACTAAAGGAAATTTAAAGTATTGATTTTATCCTGTAGTTTGAGGTGATACCTATAAATGGAGAACTAATTTTAATCGATATTTAAAATAATTTCCGTGAGCTGATTTACTTTCATCAATAGATCTCGGTAAGTTTTATCATCTCTTACGTCTTTTATCATTCTATTGCCAAGCAGCCACGAGGGCCCTTGGCGGGGATTTTTATAGCACCAGCCTTGCATACCGAGGGTAAGACGTCTGTGAAAGGAGAGATGTGTATTACTGTGTTAATGGTTCCTTCTCTTTGTGATGACTAAGGGAATGATCAATGTTTACCTAACGCTCCATTTTTTTATATTGTTTGCGCTAACGACCGAATTAGTGAGAGGTCCTGAGTTATTTCCTCGAAGAAAAATAAAGTTACACGATTAATTCCTTTGCTATTAATTTGATCTATCGTTTCATAGTTTCATTCTCAAGGACTCGTAACTAACATGTAATAGCTGAGAGACGCTTTGTGTTCGTCCATGGCAAGTTTTCTCGATGGGGACGCTTATTTCAGAATTCTCATTAAAGTCTCGGATCAGCTTTTTTCTGATATGCATACTCAGTGTATTCAATAGTGTGAATTCAATAAAATATCTAAAGTGACGAGGTATCTCATATTTTCATTAATTTTCCTTTGACATATCTTGTTGTGCGTTTCGCAGTGTCTTCAGGTTTCCACCGTATACAGTTGTACGTATTTGCCTTTCCGTGGCTGGGTTTATCGCGATGATGACTCAAGTGTTTGCTTATTCAGCAGTGTTCATTTGAACTCTCCTGGTGTGTAGTTCAAAGCCTGTTTTATTTTTGAAGAAATGGATTTCATTATTGTAATATATTGTGCATATTGAAATGTGGGTGCGGAGAAGAATGGAGAAGGTGAAATGGACCGAAAGGAAGACAAATGAGGAAGTGCTGGAGATGGTGGGTGAGGAGAGGGGTTTGTTGAGAGAAATTCTATGGAGGCAGGAAAAATGGATGAAGGGCGTATTGAGCGGTAGTGGAATGTTGAAGAAGGTAATAGAGGGGAGAATTTCAGGAAAACGAGGAAAGGGCAGGAACAGGATAGGGATGTTGGACGGGATGAAGGGAGGAAGGAAGTGCACAGAGATGAAGAGGGACCTGATGTAGAGTAGGTTGCTGGATTGGGTTTTGTTTGGAGTTACAAAATATTTATTTGATAGTTGTGTCCATCCAAAAACCTATCTTAACCGGTAAATTACCTAATAATAATAATTGTGCAAATTTTAGTAATTTTAGACCCAATACATTAATTGTGAATGCCGGAAAATATACTAAAGAGTATTTCGTGATCTGTCCGCTTTGTTTCACCTTAAATTACGATATAGTCTGCGTAAAGGATAAGGTCGCTTTTAGATTTCAAATTGGTACAGGTTAATACGATTATTTACATCTTAATATTGATGCTCGGAATAACGAAAATTGAGTGATTATTATTTCGTGCATAACATAATTCTGCCAGTGTCAATTACCGTTGGAAGAATTTACTTGCCGATATATGGAAGAGTTTATTTGTATGATAACGGTAACGCATCATGCTGAAGTAGCGTCTTCGAAATAGAGGTTAAAATCTAGAACCAAACAAAACGATGGCATAGCTCTGAAACATCCAGGTATATATCGCGTAGCTGCATTGATATTGGATGCATAAGGAAGGCAAGATACTCCATGACTTTCGGAGCGAGTAAACTAAGAATTTATTATAGATATCACCAATGAAAGGTCTTCTTGTAAAGCATTATTATATACTCGCAATCGGTTTTCTTACGTATCCCAGGATTTGTCGGAAAGCGAATCATCTTCTTCATTGTATCAGACAATTAAGAAGATAATGTAACAGGGAGGAGGAAAAAGCGATTTACTCAATTTCTACGATCTAAACACGATTAAAAACATTGAAAATGAAAAGAATATTAGTTTTTTTTTCAAAATAATTCTTTTTAGGGTTTAATGGCGTCACGTGTCATAATGGCTCCCGAGAAAGAGAGTTTTGCTTTTTATTCTTTTGCTTTTCAAATGATTTTTCTCTGTTTTGCAATGCAATTTCTTTTTTTTTAGTTACTTGAGGCCTGGCTCGCTTCCCGACGGTTTCCGACGTTCATATTCGGTGGGAAATTCTCTATGTACGCGCTGTGGAGCAACTCTTAGCGTGGGGAAGGGTCAGGAGGGGAAGTTTCGGTAGGAGAGAGGTCGGGGGTAAGAAAAGTAGGGGAATGTTAGTGGAGGACCGGGCGGGGGGGAGGGGGAGGAGAAGACTCACAGCTCCGTCTGGTGTCGGACGCCCGACGAGCAATGTCTCTGAATAAGTGATGCCGAAACTTTCATGAAGACGCGGGGATGAGTCGTGTGATGATGCGATTATGACGTCACGACAACAACGTGATACTTGGCACGTCTCTTTAGTCTGCATAATTAACGCTAACGGCTACTGCCGGAGGCAACCTCTTAATCTCCTCCAATCTTCATAGTTTGTTATGTCTCGGAATCCGGGACGGTTGAAAGGTGGCCCCCCGAAATGAACTCTATTGGATTAAGTTTATTAGATCCTCATGGGTTTGGCCTGGATTGAGAATAAGCAATTATTCTCGGTAACCAGCACTGGTAGTTATTTGAAAGCACGTCACGTACCTTTGCGACACGAAGTAGGACATTTTAGTTTTTAAGGTGGGAGTTAATTTTTCAAAAATTACGTCCTACATCTACGTATATAAGGTTTCGCTTCGAAACACCTACTATGTATTCATCCCAAAGGATACCACTTTTCACGTGAAATTTTTCTCCCTAAATTTTAGGGACGGTATTAATATTAATTGATTAATCTTGAAATTAAGTAGTACTCATTTTAAAAAAACGCTATCGCTGACAGTTCTTATTTTGGTGTATGTGTGTAGCACGATTATTTTCGGCTTAGCCATGCCAGCCTAAATAGTTATTTCATGAAAATATTTCATAAACCCTATAAACAACATAATTTTTCAGTTATTGAACGTGTATTTTACGTCGCCATGTTTGCTTCAATCACGGTATTGAAGAATCGTGTGCCTTATTGACGACAGGATTGAAGAAATTCCGTACCAGGTTTGCTTTTTTTATTTGTGCATCATCTTTAAGTCTACCATTGTATAGCACACAAAAGTATAGCATAAAATGCGCGCTGACTATATTTTTGAAAATGTTCGGATAAAATTGATTTTGGAATTATTACACATCTGTGTACGAGGGTTGTAGAAATTATTTTCGAATCCTCGACCTTATTTCACTGGGATCAGGCGTCATACTCGTACTAGGTATCCAGACGACGGATGTGGATGAGAAACAATGAAAAAGCAAGGTAACGCTATACATACATTTTGATCCGCACAATTAAAGTGTGAAGAGAAGACAAGCTTGTAATGACAATTCGAGTGCCATTAATGGCAATGTAAAGATGTCTTAAATATGGATTATCTTTATGTTAAGATTTTTAATGGAGTGTTTGCCATTAAACTCATAAATATACACTAAAATTAATTCCAATACCCTTAATATTTCATCAAGTCGCTGAGGAACTATCTGAATCCCCTTCAGTCTCGCTTTCAATTTCTTATTCGTGGGTTTACGAGATATCGGAACACTGCAACTCTCATTGACAAGCCTAAGCCATTCTAATGCGCCAAAATCAAAACGCTTTTCTTGCAATGAAATGCATGTTAGCGGATGACTACGTTGAAAGTTACTGTTGCGGCATCTCCCGCAGTTTATTGAAATTTATTATGCAATTTATATTTATATCATCAGCAGAATTCGTGTGTGCCAAGAGCAAGGGCAAAACTGAATTGAACCTTTAAAATACGGGCTTCGGGATAAATGGAGACTTTTCGTATTATTTCTGCACGATTGGTAGTGAGAGATAAGCTTTAAACGCTCTTTGCTGATTGACCAGGTGCGGCTATGACGAAGTCCGGTGAAAACTTCGAAGGAAATGTTTCATACAAAATGGGAAAGTTCAAAAATATTTTTAATAACTCAGGATTTTCTCCAAAAGGACACTAGCGGTCTGTTTGTGTTATGTATTTATTTAGTTCATTAATTTGAGAACCTCCAAGTATATCTACGTAATATCTTCTGGATTTGTGCAAAAATATTTGGTTGAAAAGTGTAATTACGTAAGTTTGTAAAAATATGATTCGCTCGTTTACAATTCAATTCCTGAATTAATCTAACCGTTTGGTAATGTTAGTATGAATGCAATACATTTTAAAGTAATTTAACACTGCCAAATTGTCATCATACATGTAAGTAAGGTAAATATTGATGAAAAATCATCTCTTCCGAAGAATCGAACATCTGTAACGAATTGGGGGCGAACACTTCTTTAGACCTTTAGGTTACTACCTTTACTCTCATCTACATTAACCTTTAGGTTAATGTAGATGAGAGTACAAGGACAGCCAATATGATGGCCGGTAAGTCAACATCGTACGGGAAAGAAATTGCGAATTTCAAATGATTTGTTTCCAAAGATATCTCGCCCCATTTATGAATCATAGAATGTCCCCAGTAAGTGTTACATCAATGTCAGTTTGCCTATTTACGAACACAGCAATGAAGAACACTGAACAGTCGAAACCCTGATTTTGCAGCATGCCATTGGATATATCAGCACGTTACTGGATAAATTTCTTACTGCATCCTAAGGTGCAATTATTTGTTAGATTTTAGCATACGTAATTTCATGCGTGTAAAATGAAAGGAGGTAGATATGGAAGGTAGGAGGTAGATATAACACCCCCCGCCACACGCCCTTGCGGCGGCTTGCGGGGTATTATGTAGATGTAGATGTAGAGACCTCTTGAGGAATAGTCAACGAACAGTTACGTCTCGTAAACCACAACTTTGAACATCTATTTCGGATACCATTCGGATTCTATTTTATGTGGAATTTATTGAAATAGTTTTGTAATATCAACTATAGGTATTTATTCCAAACCAACAGAAATGTGCATGCACAATTCCGTTATTCGTAGTTTAACACAAAATATTATCACCTTACATTATCATAATTCTTAATAGTTACCCGGTTTTCATAGGATCTACTATTGAAATAATAGACCTGGTTTTAATTATGATAATCACGAATTTGGGTTAGGTGAAATTTAGGAAATGGACTAATGTCGCGGTTGTATTTGTGTTTCTAATCAATAGTGCATTATGTGACAAACTCGTATGCTTTTCATATCAACTATTTGAATAATGAAATTATTTTCCCAATCGGGTTTTTCAGCGATTTGAAACGTTTTTCCATTTGCATGCGTAATTTAGGTTTTGAACTTTTAATATTTTTTACGAGTAAAATTCCAAACAAAAATTATTAATCTGTGCATTAATTAGGGTCACGCCAGTATTCTCTAACAACCCAAATTATTATCTATAAGTTCATTGTAAAATGTAATTGCATAAATGGATGATACAAAACGAACTCTTTAAGTTTTGGAATATAGCCACCGAACTGGATAGAATACGGAATAATGATACCACGAGTAGTGATTGTTTTGTTCCTATTCATAAGTTACAGGAGTATGCTAAGTTTGTAAAGGTAGCGACGAATACCGAGTGAAATTACGAACAGAAAAAAAAACAATAATCTTGAGAAAGGAATGTTCAAAAATCATGATTTCACTACCAAGACACCGATTACCATTACCAAGGCACCGATGCTAGTCAGCTTGTGGGAAAAAAAGTGGCTAAAAGTGAACCTAATTTCCACTATCCTATATTTTAACAGATAGATCCTTTCCACGCACACCCGCAGTTGTCATTCGGTGAAGTCCTTCCCCAATAAATTTTTAAAAAGGGACGAGGGAAGCGATTAAATGGTCAAGCTGATCCCTTGTGTACTGTACAATAGCCCTTGAGTACCTCTGCCACATTTCAAGAAACTGTAATAGTAACTTTATCGGAGTCACCCGCTATGTGTGCATTATAATGCAACCATTTCAGAGAGTAAAAATCATTCGCGGGTGACTCCGTTAAAGTTACTATTACAGTTTCTTGAAATTTGTCTAAGGTATGAAGAGCCTAAGTGTTTGAAATTGGCTTTATTAACATCGTGGACTGTGGCGCGTCGCGCACGACTACGAATGCCTGTGACATTGTATGTACGGTATTTGGTCATAACATCTTGTTCATTTAAAGCCCCCAAAATTTCAGAGTGTAAGAGGACGTCTCGGTAGCTTAAGTGGTTGAAGCACTCGGCCGGATATCGAGGGATCCGGGTTCGAATCCCGGTCAAGGCGAATGATTTTTACTCTCTGAAATGGTTGCATTATAATACCTCTGCCACGTCAAGTGATTCTTTCTCAAGTTTATTTCTCTCCTGTATTCTCTTTGATAAGTGAAAGTAATCTCTTTCTGCATTGACCAAGCTGCGATGACTATGGAAACCAGTGAGTCTACATTGAGGAGGTACAGTTCGTCGTTACACAAAGTTTGTGCGTTTGTTCTTTTCATGATATTGAACATGATAGATATGATTTTTCGGCCCGGAAAGAATAAGTAATCGAGTGTATCTGGGAGAATATTCTCAATCTAATTGGCCACACGCCCTTGCGGCGGCTTTCGGGGTATTGAGTAGATGTAGATGTAATTTACTCCGAGAAAACTGACCAGTACATACTATCTTTCAAATTCATCCAATTCATGGCTTTTTTTGTGCCCAAAAAATAGAACATTAGGTGAGAGGGAAAAGAAATAAAATGAGAGTGGTAGTTATCAAGGAGGAATTTGCAGAAGTAGAGGAGATTAATTTGAAGGATAAGGCAAAGATATGGAGAATTATTAGGAGGTAGATGAAGGAGTTAAGCATTTTAAAAGTCGCATAGGTCAATAGGAAACAATAGCAATTGTTAAGGTCACTGATAGAAAATTGAGGTTTCCCTCGGATATTCCCTCATAGTAGGAATTTTAATCTGTTTAAAACTACCATTATTAAATTAAAATTACCAAAATAAAACTACCAAATTATGAACGAATAATACGTGAGCCGAAATTGGAAAAGAGATACCGGTTCAGTTCTCTCTTCGTGATAACATCTATGTCTCAATTTTTCGGTGAGAACGCTGGAGGCCATCCTGATAGTAATAATGCAATAAAAAAACCTTTTATTTTTTGATGATTTCCGATGTGGAGATATTCCAGGATTATTTCTACTAATATTCTATGTCACAGTATTAATTAAATGAAGTAAACAATGAGGTAGAAAGTCTTAAGAAAGCGAGTTTGCGCATTACAAAACATTTTGCGTGTAACCAACCCCAAACTTATTATCCTACAACGGCGAGAAAAAATACTCAAATGGTGTAAAAAACTGAAGAACGCCTTTTTCATTGAAGATAAATCTTGATGAATATATTTTCTACTCTTATTTCATAGCAGGCAAAACAAATTGAACAAATAAAACGGCATTATTCACAAAGGGTTGCCAAAACTTTTTCTCATAGTATATGCTGTGTTAGCCGCTAATCTTGGATCTCTCTATGTTATTTTTAAGAAGCACCATTATCCTTGTCCAAAGGGAAAAATACACATTGGGAGCATATAAAAAAGCGTCCCTTTTTGTCGGAACGTGTTTAAACTACGGTAGATAAGTGTTTGCGATGCTCTTTGAGAGCAGGGTTCTATGCCAAGCGACGGAAAAGATGGAGGACATAAAGACAGGAGACCGTTGGGAAGAGATGGAATGAAATACAATGTAGCTCGGTTCGAGTTTTGTTCATGTAGGTCATGCATTAGGACTGAAGGCTATACGACTCGTGGATCTCGGTGGCGTGGAGAAATTAATGAGTTTACTTGAGAAAAATATTCATCCGTCTACGCCATTCGAATAAAAAAACCTTGAGAGTCCACTTTCTATCCTCAAAAGTCCTTTTGCTAGACTTGGAGCGATTGGCACACAAAAAATTCCTCTTAGCCCTTTCTCTGCCTAAACACCTTCTGGCATGTCCCTTCATAGATAAGCGTAGTTTTGCACCGTCCTTATGATATAATAAATGATACTCTTAATGAGTATGATAATGAGTACCCATAGAATATCGCCTAATCTAGATAAATAAAAATTATAGCTGTAGAAAATCTTCAATTTTTAAATGAAATGTGATTATCAAACGTGAAAAGAGACTAAATATGGGCACAGTGTAACATATTAGTTACGCATAGTACTCATCACATTACTATCAATCGACAAAAATCCAGTTTGCAACTAATTTATTTAATTATGTAGTTTAATATTTATATATTTGGGAACGGAATCATTAGTCACAAACTTGCTCACTTTGGTGGACATTAAATTTGAAATTCAGGTCTTAATACTGCATTTATGATTTTGTATGTCCTAAAACGATATTTTTTCAAAGGATGAACGATGATTTCTAATTAAATGGTGAAATCTGCTTAACATTTTCGTTTATTTAAAGAATAGTTGTTACCTACCTAAATCAGCTTTTATTAAATGTTTTGAATGACATTATTCGTCTGTTTTTTCTGAAAAAAGAGTAATGCATTTTTAACTTACATGGGAATATTCTATTACAGTAATCAAAATAACCCAATTAATAACCCGTATTGGATTGCGTGCAGCGTAGAATCACTCCCGGAGCGAAGGTTAAATTACACATTAAATCCCTAACATAAATTGAAAGGACGTCTCTTTAGTAGTGATGTTGAAAATGCATTATTACCCTCATCGTACTATAGTAGGAGGGATCATGTTATAATATAATCAGAGAGATTAAGTGTACAACCGTTAGATTTAAGATGTCATTTTTTCCACGAACGATAAGGGATCAGAATATTATTGTCCGACTGCAGTAGGGTCATATTTGGGTCAAAATTAGTCTGGTGTGTATTCATCACCTGCCACGCACCGTAGCGGTGGCTCTCAGGGTACTAAAGTAAATAAAATAAATCAACAACGCATTTTACAAAATTCTCCGCCCAATTTTTTTCTACTAGAAGTTGGGTCAGCACAACCAAAGAAGTCGCTTAGAGAAACTATCTTCGGGTAACGTACGAAGAAAACGGCATACTACTTCTGCAAGCAGTACCGTCTCTCCCTTACCACTGCGGTCGGTGGCCTAGCGAAGTTTCCGCCCCTTGCTCCTGCTAGGCAGGTGTTCCGAGCGCCGGTAGCGGATGGATGGTGCTTCTCCTGCAGGGCTGTAGGTTACATCACGCGGTAATGCAGAGCAGGGAGGCGGTGCTGCGTCTGCGGCGAGACAACTTGTCTGGCCTGACTCCGAGCATGGAGGCCATTCAGGGGGGGGGGGGAGTTAACAGTGAATCAAACACCAGAGGGCCCGGAAAATCCACCCCAACCGAATACTATGAAGTGTTGTGATCATCAGGGTTACCTCGGCGACTGAAGAAAAAGATTTTCAGCAGAAGTGTGCATAGGGTCAGTGCTTGGGCACCCTATCGATTGAAATTGGTGCCCAGGCGTAATTGTTGGCCCGAGAGTGGTGTCGATTGCAAGGGATGGTGAAGTCCCCCTACCGAAATAACAGTGTTAGTGGAGCCCCCGCGTCGAACCGTGAAGCTTTTGCAGTGATCATCATCAGTATTTCAATCCTAGGATTGGTAAACTGTAGCTACTACATTCTACTCTATTTGAATGCAAGGCTGCATTTTACTAGGGAGAATAAAAAATGTGGTGGTTTCCCGTTGCCTTACATATCGCAGAACTGCGGCCGATACTGTGAACTTCACTCTCGCCCCCAGCTGTGGCAGCCACTGCGCCCCCAGCTGTGACCCACTCGGTCTTCTCACTCGGTGTCAGTAACCGGTAGGAAGTTGATCAAAGCGAATTGAAAGAATTTCGAGCGTGTTTCCGTCACCATATTTATTCCGTGAATGAGTGACATTCAGCCTCCGTTAAATGGAGGGAATAATAAAGTACATGTCTACCTAAAAATCCTGAGTCTGTTTATCAAAATGAAATATCCACCGCGGACTTTCATCAATGATTAAAAGTTTTTTAAGTGTCCCGTTCTTGTGTTTCGGATATGATTTGAAAAGACTTTCGTAAATGAAATCGTCCCTTCTTTTCTAGCAACTAATGATAAATTTTGAATTAATTCCCATGATATTTATATGCCTTATTTACTGAACACATTAACTGCCAGTTAATTCATATTGCTATGGGACTTACATTCTCACGTCGAATGTTGGAAGGATATACAGTTAACTTTTCCATTAAAAAGAAAAATTACTGAAAGAGTACCGTAGACGAGGTTAATTTCAACTTAGAGACTGTGTATTATCAGCGTATGGGGAAAAGAGATTGTGGGTTCAAGGGCCAGTGAAGGGAACGAAGACCAGCTACGAAAGTATCTGTCTTTCGGGGAGAGTTTCCGAGTGGGCCGCTGTTTACAGTCTCATCCACCGCCGCCGGCTCACTCACAGAGTGGACACCAATGCGCCTTGTCATTGGTCGAGTCGAGCGCTTCATTCTTCATATTGCTGTCAGACGTGGGGAAGAGATGCAGCTCGATGCGTCCTATTAAAATGACCGTTGGAAATGAAATTTTAATCCTCAAATATTTCGATATGAAAGCATTAACAGCTTGACCAGCTACCGAAATATCTATAATAGAAAAATTCGGGGATTCGCCGCGAGAGGGAAAAGTCATTTAATTTTGTGGGAAGTAGGGATTTTTTTCCATGAGGTGTGAGAAAATAGGTTGAAAAGTAATTAAAAATGAAAAAAATAAACGAGAAATTACTTCAATATCTTTTTCTGCAGCTTCAGAGCTTCTTCAGCTGCGGAGTCCCTTAAACTTTGGCCATCTCTAAGATTCCTCGCAGAGCAATCGCATCAAATATATGTAGAATTTATCAGCACATGTGCTGGTTTTACTCAACTTTCAGCCGATTAGTTGCCTGCGATTGTTCACATTAAACACCATTGTGTTTCCAGAGGAAGATGAGGGGAAATTTATTAGGCACGAAGGACTGGGCAGGAACAATTCGGAGAGTAATTGGCGGTATATCAACATGCGAAAAATTTTAATCGCTCCAGATCTTCACCTCTTGTTTTTGTTTGTTAATTCACATCTTCATGGCTAGCTCTTTCTCATGGGGAGGCCTATACAGTATGGCATGACTTCTGTTTCTAGCTCTGCAACCATCGGTGGTGACATCGGGATCATTCATAACTTCTGAGCTAAGCACATGTAGAAATGTACATTTTGAGTCCTTTCTCTCTCGAGAAACATCCGTTCGCCTAGTAACACAGGTAGACTCCGGTAGAAAATTTCAGTCGCAGACATACTCGAAATAATAAATAAATATTCCCTCCGAGAGGGTTCTTCTTTTGGAAGGGTGTTAGAATTCGCGAGGCCGCAATCGGTCACCGACATCTATTATTACATTCGGAATTGAGATCATCGAACACCCTTTTCTCGGCGGCGTCTTTATATTCCATGGAGCACGATCCTTGCATTCCCATGCGTAAATCTAAACTTTGACAGAACTAGCGCGTGCGAAGTACAACTGTTGGAACAAATAATGGATTGAGTCGGAAAAAGAAAAAGAAATACATGACCTCAAAAAGAAAATATCGTACTATTTTTATAACCTTTTGGACACGAAGGGGCGTGGTAGGTCATTGAGTAGAGCGTTATATACCTGACCGAAGACCCCGGGTTCGATTCCTACTGACTCCTCTGGGCATCCTCAGCTTCACCTGAGCTGAATGATTTTTCGGGTGGCAAATATTCCTGGGAAACTGCAGACAGCACATGAAAAGGAACTGGCCCCCGACTCCGAATGTGCAAATTGCACAATCCTTTGGGCTATGTGTTAGGTGAACTCTACCGTCAACTATGAAACGTACCTTCGAGTTGATTACCATGTTTTTTTTTCAATACTGTCATTGACGTCAGACTAAGTATCCGTCGTCCAAATTTCATCCTCCAAATGGCAATTGAGAATTTATTTGGTTGTCCAATTAAAGACGCCTAATTGCCAGTGGTATAGCTATATCGGATACTAATTGAAGTTGATTGAAATCAAAGGCAATTGAAGGGCAGTGCCCACTTACCTCCTCCGACGATCAGGGAAGTGACGACCAGAAGCGAGAGAGGTATCTTCGTCCTCAGCGTGTGGAAGAAGAACCGCCCGGTGAGTCCTTTAGTGTAGGCCGGGGTCTCCGCGGATGCCCTGCTAGAACACCCGTAGGCGCGGTCCCGCGTCCCGGTATGCCCAACGTACGCCATCCCTCTACGTGTCCCGTCTTCTTTGCCTCGTTTACTCGGTCGTCCAGCCACAATCTGTCCGCGTGTATCCTGGAAATATCATTGAATTTTTCATTAGAAGTCTGAAGTAACGAATGGTCTGCTTAGACCAAAATAATAAAATTATCAAGCGTAATTTAATAATTTTAGTTGCTAGTACAGGTTCATAATTCCTTGGTTAATATCAAAAGCTGAAATTTTAAGAAAAATTAAATCTATTAAATATTTTCTGGAAAATCTGATGATCAATAGCTTGAAAATCTGAGATTTTTGCCGTAATATAAAAAAATGCAAAATCCATATAATGATTCCAGAAATTGTGGAAGGGTTAATAGTGCCCTAAACAAATGAAGTGTACGAGTTTTACTTCCCGTTGAAAATGAGGTTTCCTTGAACCAGTAGTGAAATCATGAACCTTGACCCTTTTAGGCAAATATGTAGACATTAAAATTTTTAATGAATCGTAATTTCAAGGCCTTTAAAGAAACTCGTCCCTTCATGCTTAATACCCTACCACAGACTGCTAGAAAGGGTTCATCTCAGACCTCTTGGACAAGTGAGTGACTTGCCTTGCTCACTGATGCCCTCTTTCTATTCTGAGGCTCAGTTTCTAATGAGACACATAGTCGTAACACAATTTTTAAAATGTGATTTTTTTTAATCTAGCGAAGGCTACCCTTAAATTGCAAAACCCATGTTTTGCAATTTAAGGGTAATTGCAACAAAATCCTATCCTAGTGTCGGCAATAGAGAGCTCATCGTAGCCAGAACAACGAAACTAGTCAGCTCGAGAATCCGATTCTGAACCCTTCTTTTGTCTATACGGTTTAGTTGTACTAAAAGTCACGTTCCAGTTAAGAAAATGAGCCGTGGAGAAAAGTAATAAAGTTTAAACACCGCGAACGAATAAGCAATTCATGCAGCAGTCAGTTTATGTGAGACATTTTCGGATCTTTAATTCATATGAGATTTTCATTGATTATTTCCAACAATTTTTAATCTAGAAAGGAATATGCGAGGGAAAATTGATTTTAGAGAAACAATGCTCTCAAAGCTAGAGGCAATGAGTTTTACGCAATTATTTTAATAAGGACAATTATTACAATTAAATTAGTGAAGCGTAAGTTGAATGCATCCTGTCTCAGTTAAGTCATTACGACATCGAATGGTCTCGACGGAAACGAATTGGTGATCGCTTTGGATATAGAATAAACTTCAAACGTTACGAGGGAGTAATAAAAGAAAGATATAAATTTCGCTCTTGATGCTCTTAGTTGGTAAAAGGCAGTGCGTGGTGTATACAAATGCTCTCGATGAATGGATGGGCTGACGTAAAAACGTGGCCATTAACGCCGTGACTTAAACCAATGAAACAAGCGTTTTCATTCTTTGTCGGTAAGGAGGTATCTGCGATGTTTTTAAAGTTTCGCCGGAGCAGTCTAACCAAAATGAAGTACCCGTGAATTTATGTAGGGGAAACTGAATCAAGTCGGGACCACTAAATCCCAAGATCGTCGTTAAGAGCCTCAGGAAGCGAGTTAACTGACACACCAGTTTAAATTCATTTGTATTTTAACGGAAGTCGAGTTAGTCCTCGTTCACTTTGATCGTTTCATTGGAGTGGAGCCTTAAGTATTTACTTTTTTAGTTAGCAATAGTGAGCTAAAAATAATGTGTAAAAATTAGCTTTGTAGACAGTGGATCTCAAATCGACTCAAATGATCGATCCACTCTTTAATTTTAGGATTGTATTCCAAGGCGTTCCTCGACAATAAGGTCGAGTTTCTCCTCAACGGGTGCTTTCCTATTACCGAAAAATGTCGAAATTTCGACTCTAATTTCAAGCGTTTTTTCTGTTTTCCAATATTTTTGTGTCCCTAGTAGTAACTAAAAACTTTTTACTCTACCATATATCTAATGCGAAATAAGAAGTTCTTATTGATTTTTATCTTCATTTTCGCAGTGAGATCGGGCTGTCCGCGGATAGCTGATTTAATGTCTGGCATTCGATGTCATTTTTTCAGTGATTACAATCAAGAGTTGTTACCATAATCATGGAAATCCGCACTCAAGACTACAATCACCCTAACGGCACATGTTTTCGTTATATAATAACAGTTTTGAATGAACTTAGTCACATTGAGCTTGTTCTTCTCGTTTTCACTAATCAAACTTTCATACATCGGATCCCATCCAGGGAACGTGCACTCTACTAAATAAGACCAATCAATAAGATCTGAAAAAGGCAATTAGGTGGAATTCCTTATATTAGAAATCATTATTTACCAAAAGTTTGATAAAGTCGTTTTTTTACAAGCTCCAGCCTAAAATTGTCTCAACCCAAAACCTGCCTTTAAGGCTTGCCGAAACTTGTGTTTTGTAAGAAGCATAAAAAAAGGTTCTCAAAAAGCTAAAATGCTTAATTACACGTATAAGCTGTTAATAAGGCCAATACTAGAGTTGTCACATACGTTTGGTATCTACAAAAATAGCCAAAGAAATAAGTGGGTCCAAAGAAAGACAGCTCGTTTTGTGATGAATAGATTTAATTTAAAAGAACTCAAAAACTTTGTTAATTTAACATTTTCATTTGAAATTATTACGTATATTAACGAAGTATTTGGATTCATTTAAATCATGAATCATTTCCATGTAGTTAAAACAATTTTCTATGAACATATATGATAGGGAAGAGTTTTTCTGAAATGCCAAACATTTTGGGATAAGAATCATTGAGCGAAATAAGAAGAGCCAAACAATTAGTAGGCGTGTACGAAACATAATAATGGAAATATCTTGGAGTAAGGTTAAGAAAATCAGCTTCAACAGGGATAAATGATCATGTAGATAAAATGAAAAGGAGAAAGCAAAGGATAAGCATAGAACATTGGAAGCGAAAGAAAGGGACTCAATAACTGGAAAACAAACAGTTTAAACAAAACATTTGCATTTATATCTACTCAATACCCCGCAAGCCGACGCAAGGGCGTGTGGCGTGATAGGCCACCGCCCGTAATTAAAAAAAGAAAACCGCATGTGGAAACCACAAATTTATGCAGTCCACAAAAAAAAACATGGTATACATTCATGCAAGAGCCCACCCACCCACAAACCCACAAACATGCAAACACTCAAACTATCAACTAACGTACACATGCACCTACAAATATACCCGATGTCTTTGCAATGTTTCATTTTGTTTATTTGTAAATTAAATGTTTTTAATGTTTCTAAAATCACTTCGGTTTCTTTCTATTATGATTCCTGATTGTTCGGGGAAAGAATGAGTATTTGTATCTAGAGGTTAAAGTAAAACATTGGTCTTGTAAATCAGAATTGAGAATAGATAATCTCCTATAACTACCCCCTTTTATGAATCAGAGAAGAAAAGGTATTTCATCATTAATCTCCAACATTAATATTTTAATTTAAATATTCTCTGTTTCAGACATAGAGACAGAGAATTAAATTCCGTCCCCAATAACGTCAAGTTTTTAAAAAAGAGAATCGAGAGGTACTAACTATAAGTTAAGAGCTTGAATGAATTTCAACTTTATCATCTCGTTTTAATTCTATCTACTAGTAGTTCAGAATAAATTAATTTTTTGTGTTTTTAACACTAAATCCCATCATTTCTCTGCACCTCCTTCCATCAGCTCGTTGCTTTCTGCTCATGCTTCATCTCTTCAAACCTTTCGCAACACTCGCTCGCGGATAATTTCCTGCGTCGATTTCCTCGTAGTCGCTAAAATGTTTGGCCCAGCTTGGATTTTCCCCCTGTGTGCTGTTTCCACGATGGTATTGGCAGTCGAGGTCACTTTAACCTTCGAGGACGGGAATCAAAATGAGGGAGATGAAAAATGAAGAAAAATAGCACACTCAGGGCGTTAGTTTATCCTTACGGGAACTGCGCCGATGGGGAGTCGAACGCATAATGTGTTTTTGCGTACGTAAGCTGTTCTCGCATCAACACCAAAATGTAGACCGGAGTACCGCGAAAATAGGATTTTGAACAGAAATCTGGGTTGGGGAATGCCGTCACTTGAAACAACGCAGTTTTTTCGTTCCTTTTTTTTGTTTGCTTTTTCGAGTCTTCAACTTAATCCCATAAAAAAATTATAATTATATTTTGATTTTATATTATAGACGCTGTTAAAGACACGGGATTGTGAAAGTGGCGTATATCCATAGAGCTATAAATGTCCGTACTTTCCACAGTTTTGTTTAACTCTGTGACTGGTTTCACCTTTAAAACTCGCCAGATGATTAGGATAGGCAGGATTTTAAGTTGATCCTAGAGTAAAAATTATTTTGCCATCTTATTTTCCTTCTTTATCCAGACATGCCAACTCTCCCGATTTAAGCGGGAGACTCCCGATTTTTCCTTCTTACGTTCTTGATGAACTGTTCAAATTGTGTACTTAGCTTAACATGTTAATAAAGTGTGACATTCATTAAAAATTGGCAAAGTGTCATAAAGGGATTAAGGTGCCATGCAAATATTGTGGTAATTAAAAGTGATTACTTCGTGATACACTTCTAAAAATCTCCCGATTTTTCATTTTTGAAAGTTGGCATGTCCTCCCGATTTTTCATTTTTGAAAGTTGGCATGTCTGTTTATCCCTTTGTACTCATAATTGGAACCGCTTTCTCTGTTACTTACGGCAATCATGACAATTTAGTTCACGTTGACGTCATTACACTCACTTGCTTTTCATTTATATTAGGTATATAAAATATGTAAATGGTAGTATTTTATCCCGGAGCCATATTCATTGAATTTACTTATTCTTCACGAAAAGTGTATACACACCTACTTCGCGAAATCTATCGCTCACTGTCGATTGACGGCGTCGTTTGCGCAATATTTGGGATTTAACCTTGAGCAATTCTAAAAAAAACCGTATCAGCATTGATGGAATGGTCATATAAAGAATACTGTGGACAAAATATTGTTTTCAGATGATAGACCATAGGGCAGCAGTTACATTAATTTTGTTTAACCTTTACAAAATAAATGTGGTATCCTATGTCAAATGCCGGTAAGATTCATTCCTAATTCCAACCTTATTTTCACACACAAGAATCTTACATATATATAGGGGAACTTCTAGTGCACTTTTCTGATGATATATGATATTATTTTCACTATATTAAAATGAACTTTCACAAGTTATTTTGATAAAAGAAGAGTAAAACTTATTTCGCTCGTTAAGGCACCATCGGGTACAATTGCAATGATGATGTTACGGGTGAATGAAAATAAATGAAAAACTGCGGTGGTAATGGGTGAAACTAGTTGTATTCTTATTTTATTAAATAACATATGAATCTTAAAATATTTTATTTTGATGTTGTGACATCCCTTATTCGCCATGTAACGCCTGTCAATCAGAATTTTTTAATATCATTAATTAATATTTATATATCAATCTTGGGTTGTCTTACACAATCCTAGGCTAATCATTAAAATGAGAGAGGATCCGATATGTCAAATGGAGCAGTTTACCTATCTTGTAAGCGTTTAGGACCAAAACGGTCGAAGTAGCAGGGACATTGGAAGGAAATTTATGTTTGCAAAGAAATTTTTACGAGGAGCAGGTAGTGAATGACAGGGACTTTGAATTAGAGTGCTTAGAAAAGGTCAGTTAAAACTTGGACCAGCTGCGTAGTTTTCTACGGTGAGGAAGCTTTGTCGTTTAGGCGAGTCGATAGGTATAGGTTAGGAACATTTGAGGTGTGGGAGTGGGGAAGGATGAGTAAGGTAAAATGAACGGAATGGAAAACAAATGAGGGAATAATAGAGTAGGAAAGGTATGTTGGTAGAAACACGAAGGTAGCAAGAACAATGGGTGATGATTAAATGATTCGATAGAGGGAAGAATTTGGAGTAGGTGAGGAAAGGAAAGGAAAAGCCATGGACTTCTGTGACCGAATGAAGACTTACGACAAGTATGCGAAATTGAAGAAGTCCATTGCTATCTAGGGTGTCACGATGTGTCTTGTTTGGCGAAACTTTGATAGGTGGCGGTGGTTAGTCTGCATTGATCCAAAACCTACCTTAAACCATGCACTCACATAAAAGTAATAATCAATCTTGAATAGCTTAATTTTATTTAAGCAAAGTTTTTATTTAGTTTTCAAACATTTATCAACTACAAAAAAAGCTTTTTTCTCATAACCCTCGAACTAAATAATCGAGCTCCACACTTCTCTCACATTGACCATTTTATTCGGCGACGTCAGTCGGCATTTCATAACCTTCAGTTTGACTTGAGGAGAGAGAGTATTCAGTCCCACTTTCGAGAGAACTCCTCTGACCCCCTAAAACCCTACCTTTGCGTTCCCTCTAATTTTCTTGCACTGACTTATCACCGGAGCTCTCGATTCACTTTTCTCCTCCATTCTGACGCATCTCCTCACCCACCCCCCCCCCTCCATGTCGTTCCGGGAGATGTTTATTATCCGACGGACCCCTCATGCATGGAGAGGGGAACGGGGATGAGGGTGGGGCTGAAGTGAAGGTAGGTATTCAAACATATAAACACACGTAAACACACAAACGCCCGCAGTGAGTAAACAGGGCAGCTGAAAGATGAAGTAACAAGGTCGAGCGAAATGTGACGGTTGGATGTCGGGGCGAGGATTGGAAGAAGGAGGAGGCAGAGGTTTTGTAGTTGGCCTCGTCACCTGGCGTGAAATCCGGCCGGGACGGGAAGTAAGGGGGGGTCGTGTGGGGAGGGTAAGGGGAAAAGGAAGCAGTCTCGTAAGTGAGAGAGGGTGGGGAAATGTCACGCGAGGAGTTAGAGGCGAGTGCTTTAGAAGGGATAGGGGATGGAACCTTTATGGAGTAAAGAGATTCGACCAATTACCGCTCCGTCCCATTTCCTCCCCTCCTCCCTCCCGACCCCATTTAAACTAACGACTTACACACCACTCCCGGACGTCTCGACGAAACTGGAAGAGGTTGTACTGCCTAGAGCCGAAAAAAAATGGTCGAACGACCTTCAGGAGGGTAAATCTTTCCCTTTCTCCGTAGTTCCCGTTTCGTCGGTCAGGGTGGCAGGCAATCGGTGCCCATAGGGAGATGCATACGATTATTATCTCATTGCTCTAAAAAGTGAAGAGAGATTCGAGAGTCAAGATTGCCTTTCAAACACGTGCGTGGCAAACATGTAGAATAATATTTTGTCTGCCTCTACGGAATTAAAATTGTTTCTATTAATACTCATGAGTGTATTTCGTTTTGTTTGTATGGTAACGAATATACTAAAACAGTTCGGTTTTCTCCCTCTTTCCCTGAAAAAATGAGCAAATGTAACAGCAATTATAATCATGATAATCATGGTCCGTAGACTGGATCTAATCGGAAAAAAATACCTAAAATAATTTGCTCAAATTAGATATTCGGTGGAAAATTTAACTGTGATAAGAATCTTTTTCGCGAAAAAAAATTCAAAATTATAACATTTTACTATCAATATAATGGCCAATTAATTAAAACAGTATTTATATGGATGTCCGTGATAATTACCTTTTATTATTATTGTTTGCATTCCCCTCCAGTGGTTTAAAATACATCCCGGTTTCTAGCTGCTGCGAGCCATTTCGAAACATTTTTGTTCTTTACGAATTTTCCTTCACCATTTCAGGAAAGTCAGATAGGGTATAAGCATAAGAGTAACCTTGAATTAGTTCTATCAACTTCTCTGAACATTTTATTAATCATTGGAAGTTATTGTGCTTTGTGCGACCGATCATATTATTTAAATTACCAATATTAATACATATTAAATGTTTATTGATTCTTAACTCATCAAAATAGATGTATATTGCCTGATTTTATGATAAACTGTAAAATTAATGGACTCGGTTCATCTTGACGCTTTCGGGTGAGACTAATATAATATAATGGTGAATAAAAGGAAACGTTGCAATTGCATATCACAGTGAATGCTCAGAATTTTTTTTGCAATGTAAGAAACTTTTTGAGTAAGTATAGATTTTTATCATTTAGCAGTAGTGTACAAAAGAACAGTTGAAACGTAAACTTATTTATCACAAGAAATAATAATGAGAATTCCAACTTGTGCGTCTTCAGCCTTTTATTCGTTGTAAGAAAAACGCAAATTTTAGCGTAAAGGTGATCATTTTAACAGACTGAAAACTGTTTCTCGGATTTTTCTGGAAGTTAAGAAGTGCTAGTGTAGTGTAGGGTCTAGATATTGCAAAAATTACTATAGAGAAATACAGTAGTGTATCGTACCATTGCATTAGAGCACCTTGCTTGCAATAAGTAGGTACTTAAATATATCATAAATCAAAAATATACTGGTATAATAAATAAAAGATCATTTTGCTTTATGTTATATTAATTTTAGCTAGTTTCCAACGTGAACTTTTTGCAGAGGTTTCACCGTAGGATGAGAAATACGTCGAGAAACGCTGGTCATTGCGCTTGATGGTATTTTCCATTGAAAGAACTCGTACGAAATATTTTATCTTTATTTGTTTAATGGTCCTAAAAATGCGATAGAAATAGATTATAAATCTCAGGCTCCATCCTGAATTTTATTAAATCGTCAAGGATTTCCATGTCCGAAACTAGAAGAGATTCCGACATGCATCCTGGGCTTAGCGTCGTCGAATCGACATGTTTCCACGTCTCCTCGGGGGACCTTATTTCTCTTCGAGGTCTTGGCAAGGGGGGCTTCTGATAAGAGCGTATCTCGAGATAAGAAGGCCTCTGGTGAGAGCGGAATATCGCTGGTAGTCCCCGTGCTGGGCCGGAACAGACGGAAAACACCGCGGGAGTCCACAACGTCCGCCGCCGATGGTTGTGGGAGTTGGGGAGAGGTGGATTGGGGTTAAACGGCAATGACGCGCGGCGGGAAGAGGAGGCGGGCGGAGGGAAGCGACGCTTGATCCACCGCACCATCGCCGTCAGGGAGAAGGCACGTATCAGGGTCGATGTAAGCGATGAAGGGAAATAAGTCGGAGCGGAGAGAAATGAAGGAAAGTGGGGGACGGGAGGTGTTGGAAGAGATGTAAAGGAAGGTTTTTGCTGCTCTTAACACGCGAGAAATTGCAAAACGGCCCTCGGGCGTCTATTTTCGTGGCGTGATTCGAAGTATTCCTTCATCGATGAAGGAATTGAAATCTCGCGAGGTTTTCCTCACGTGCGGCCAACCTCGTTGCGGCGGGACACATGGAAGGAAATAATGAGAGTCGGATGGGGGTAGATAATATATCTATCAACTATCAAGAAATGATTCCTTCTTAATTACTCCGTCTAATTCGAGTCTATTTTCAATGTGTCGGGATTTACTAGTAAAAAATAATTTCACATTTAGTATGGATTGATTAATTATCATTGACATATTTTCAAGGGGGTTAGTAAAAAAAAATTAAAATGCAAAATATCACGTGATAGGCTCCAGAAAGAGCTATTAAAGCAATCCGGATGACTTGCGACTAGTCATATTGATTGGAGAGATCTATTTTTTCTCCTACTGAGGATATCTTAGTTCTCGTTCATGTTGACCTGCCTCCAAACATTTTGCCTATAATGCCTTTGCCGATGGGATAACAGTAGTGTGACTTTTTTCGTAGAATTGCAAACTGTCTTTCAACCAGGGAATTCTTTATAATGCCAATAAAACTACTACATTTCGTGCGTTGAAAATGTACTGGGTATTCTTTTACTCGAGTTTTAAAGCAGCGATTTTAAAACGATCTCATACTTGATGGTTGTAAATGAAGTAAGAACTAAAAGAAATAATATTAACTGCCTAAGCATTGGTGCAGTATGTAACAGTGAAAGTTTTCTCAAATTGTACGACTAGACGAAAGAGGATTGGCGGAAATCATTCTTCCTGGCATCTCTCCTTTAAGTGAATGCGACTACCGTATTAATATAGGCCGACTGCGCGAGTCAAGTGACTTGTCAGGGAGTTCATATTCCGCTCTCTCGAACTGGTTCATTTGAATCTCCCCTTATGTTCCTCGTTGTACTCGACAGCGATTCATATTTGACGACATCGTGTCGACAAACATAATCATTCCTTCCTTTATTGCGTAACTTCCGCTATTGATCTAATCGATTGCCCATTTCATCACCGCCTGCTCCGCCTAATTTCTACTTCACCTCCTTTGTTCAATTCCTTCATACCCCGTTTTCTCCTTTCCCTGACTGGATATCATCTATCCCTTTGTTCCCGCCGTATCGCGCCCATCCTTTTACCCAATTCACTCTGAGTGTTTTTTTAATCAATTATTTTCATTCAACTATTATTTCACATGATCTACTCTCTAATAAATTGGATTATTTTTCTCCACCTGGATACTGACTTCATTTGGCGAAGGAATTTTATTCAAATGGGAATGTTTCTACCGTCCACGTACTAATTAGGCAGTCATTCGTTGTTTGTGAAAAAATATTCTTGGTTTTACTCCTGTTTGTTTTATAACTCTAACTGTATGAGTCACAAAAACTTCAAAGGCAAGGGTGCACATTTCTAATAGGTTAAAAATGAGCAATTTTTTAGTTACTTGCAGTATTTGCCTTGACAGATTTAAGTACTGACAAGGAGTCAGGTTGATTTGCTCGAATTTCATGCTGCAGAGTATTATTATTTCATTTGAGGATAACATAACTGTTCATCGCAGACAGTAGTTTCGATTTGGTTGATATTTCGTATCCCTTCGAAACTGGGTCAGTGGGTCTTGGTGCAATGTGTGAGTAGTGGCCAATTTTTTAATTTCACCTTAAGTTTCGGTGGTTACTCCTTATTGCACTGGCTAAGATTTCTCCCAAGTGCATTCGGAACTTCTTTGTGAAGTTTCGGGGAAATGGTTAACTCTTCCATGCTAACTTTCATAACTCGTGAGAGACACCAAATCCATTGAATTACACCTTGATGAAATCAGTTATGTCCGGTACAAAAATAATCTTCACCTTAAATTTTCAAAGAATGAGAATTGAAATTGTTATATATCTTTACCTAGTTATTATAAAATGTGTACATGGGGGCAAGCTTTATTCATAATTCACAATATAAATTTCAATAAGCCAAACTAACAGTAGTAATTAGAATATTTTAACTTAAATCAAAATGTAGATGTTATTTCTAATTATTATCCAGTGTCTACTATCGATGGACCCCGACAAGTATTTTAGAGATATTTTTGCGGGTTAATTATAAAGTTGTATGAAACTAGCATTAAATGATATGGAATCGTACCGAAAATACGCATCAGACTATAAAAAATGACAGCATTGCTCGTGCTCGTATATGTTCCAACGAGTTTATCGACGACACTTAAGGAATTATAATGTCCTCACACTACTTAGGTAGATGAGACCACAAAGATAAAATAAGGGAGATAAATTGCAATACAGATAGATTCAAATACTCATTATTACCCAGAACAATGAGAAATCATAATAGTAAGAATCCGAAGTCACTTTATAAATAGTAAAAACATTTAATTTACCAGTCGGAACAAAATGAAACATTGCAAAGACATCAGGTATATTTGTAGGCACATGTGTATGTTAGTTGGTAGATTGTGTGTTTCCATGTGTGTGGGATATAATGGTTTTTGCATGAATATATACAATGTTCTGTTTGTGGCTTTCGCATGTGTTTTTTTTCTTTCTTAATTACGGATGGTGCCCTAACACCCCTCGCCACACGCCCTTGCGGCGGCTTGCGGGGTATTAACTAGATGTATATGGATATATTAAAGCAATACTCGTGCAAACAAAATATAGGAACAGATGCGGTGATAAAATTTCATCTGCGAATTTCAACATTTTCTAGTGGAATAAACACTAATCATTAGTACACTTACATTAGTAATGTAAAAATAAAGATTAATATTTGTCTACTTGTTAATATTACCTCCGGAGGGCTAATTGTATTCATCACATTACAACAGTCATTTTTTAACCTTTGATTTGACTTTCAATACGAGCTACCAGAACTGGCACTGTCAAGTTCACATGCTGGAAGCTCAGAAAAAATTTAGGAAAGTCGAAGCGGTCCTTCGAATTGATAATGAAGACCGACGAGCCATAGGATTGCTTTAGTATCTGAGTGAGGGAGTTCAGAGAATAGCGGAGACTTATTGGCCATAGGGTGGGACATTTGAACGGAAATTGGCTACCACGTGCTTTCATTTCCGGCAGAATGAGAAAGCATTTCCATCCAGTCTCTCTTTCTTCCTTAAATCTATCTCTCTCTCCCTCTCCATACTGTAAGTTCTCTGTTTTTTCAACAAAAAATAGGTTACCAGGATAGATGAGCAGAGTGTTTAATGCTTAGATAACAATCGACAATCTGCTGTGAATAATGTGAAACATTACATTCATGGAAAGTGAACTCACGACTACACCTTGCTACGTTGTCGTAAGGGAAACAAAAATAAAGCAGATTTATTGAGACCGTTGTCAACCATTCACACTTTTTGTTCTCGATCGCTCTATGTTGTGAATTGTAAGACAGATTACGACGAAAGACTTTATATGAAAGACTTTCAGCGCCATTTATTTTTAAAAAAATAAAATACATATATACACGTATATTCTGAGTTATACGTGTCTGATTAATCTCTCTCTCATTAAACAATTTTAATGTTGTTTGTCAACTTTGTTTTTTACTAATTTTGTGGTTCATCTGAATAATACCTCGCAAGCCGTCGAAAGGACGTGTTAGGACGCCAGCCACCCATGCAGAACTATTAGCGCATAGACTCCCTTGAATGTATGTTAGGTAATATGCAAAATCACTCGTGCACATAAACTCCCATACACTCTTGCATATTTTTTAATTGGTTTTGTGCTAAAGACACGTGTAAAGAACACTTTGAAATAAGCAGAGTCCGTTTTAGGCGTGGTGCGTCTACATAATACCCCACAAGCCGTCGGAAGGAAGGTGACCAGCCATTCTACATATATTCCCTCTATTTTCTCATGCCCCTGACACCTGGTATGTTTTATATATTTATTTGCGAGGGAAATATAACAAAAATTGTGTTTTCTATGGAAGTATGTTAAATTTTACGAAGCTAATTTCTGTTTCCGTTTTTCTAATTTCTATTTAATATATAAGTTTCACTCGGGAGTAATGTTGAGGCTGTCAGTGAAAAGGATAATAATCAATGCAAAAATTGAAAAATTGACAAGGATGTCTTAATACGTAGATACGAGCAGCTAAAAGTATGGAGAATGCACTTGAAAATAATATAAAGCTACTAGGATAACTTGTTTTAAGGACGAAAATAAGTTATTTTTCGTATTTTATCAAGCAAAAATCATCACCCAAAAGAACAAAATAAGTCAGAAGCATTAATCACCACTTAACGAAATAGGATATTCAAGTGGCAAGTGGTAGCGTTAATTCCTGGAATCATTTTAATCCCTAATATTTTACTTTTCCAGCATGGAAAATATTGGAATTAAAGTAAGGGAAAATTAGTACTCAATATTTTTATTATTTCTTAATAAACGGAGTCTCTAACAAACAACAAAGTGAGCAGCCTGTACTGCAAATATGATCTTTGGCAAAAGAAGGACGGACAGTTAAAAGTTGACATTTCAATTGGTTTTCGTCTCCTTTGGAATCCGAGAAGATTGGGTATCAGTTCCAAGTCGGTTTATACCACACTCATGGTGGTCGCAATTAAAATATGTACCCCGTAAACGAATAGCATGTAGCGCAAGTCAAATGTGATGTTTATCAAAGTGATCTGGCCATACAGGAGCGGAGAAGGTTTCCATTCATGGATGTACAGCTGTAATCCCTCGCCGTTTTTCGCATTACGCAGTTGTGGAAATGAGCCTCAGAACTTAAGAGAGGTTGTAAACAACCCCCCACTCCAGATGCCCTGACGAGTTTGGGCATCTGGCTAAAAAAGGAAAACAGCCGCCCTAACATTCACTTCGCTCGAAAATACCCTACGAGTGAAATTGGACGTTATTATTACTCTGCGCCGGTGCAGGGTCCTAACATGGTCCCGCGGGATGTTATCTTCGCGAAATGATAGATAAAAGGATAAGGCCTAAAAATCCTATCATATGTGTCTTTAAGCAAATTTGAGCGGCTGCAGGAAGGGAAAGTGGTATTTCTATGATTTGAATCCAGGAAAAGTAATTTCCTTAGAAGTCTTTTAATTCACCCCATATGGAAGTGAAAGTTGTAGAATTCCGTAAAACCAGCGAGCTAGCGGAGAGTGGTAAGAGATTATAATACGATATTGGAGTAGCACATTTAAAGAGGAATTATAGAGAAAGGGTGTGAATGCATTCATTAACTTAAACTAATTTGGAATCCGGTCACAGACTTTCAGAATATTGGTAGTATTTTTTTTCAGTTGACAATAGTACCCTAATAATTTATCTTAAGTAAAGTACATTGCAGTACTAGTAACGAGTTATTATTTTCAGAATAGAGTAAATGTGTTTCATCGTGCCAAACGAAAACTCCTAAATCAGATTAATGGCTTATATGAATGTAAATTACACTTCACTATTGTAATTGCAGTTTGTTACGATAGTTAAGTCGTTTATCTTCAGATCTTAGGGCTTATCAGAATGCGGAAGCACGTACAATATATTGATCTTAATCTATGAAATCAAATTGTTGAGCATGTTGGAATTTGCCTGGCTTTAAAGACCATCAGGTTAAGATTAGCTTTTAAATCATTGCCAAAGAGGAGATTTTTCCGAAAATTTCGCACTCAATTCGTGGACGTTATACGGCGAAGAAAGAAATGGGAGGGAGAGGATGGCCAATGAAGGGGTCAAAATTCAATGAAAAAAGATGATAGAATAGGAAATTGCGCCGTTCGAGGACCAACAACTCCCCATCTCTTTGAATCGCTCTGTTGTTAGGTGATGACGATTGAACGAAGATTCTGATCAGAAAATAAACTGTTAAAGCCTCCGTGATTGACTTTTCCATTTCGGCAACGCGAGCGAGACTCACATGGTTCCCGTTAATAGGGTCGAGTGCATGCGTCACACGAACTGCGGACTCCGATTCTGAGATCTCCTTCGAAAGGATTTGCCTAAAATTCACAAGAGTTAAATGGCCGAAAAAAGAAAATGAAGGGAAGGTACAGCCCAGATTGATGTTTCATCTTTAAAGACCAATCAGGTCTGCAGCAATACCAGATTAAAACTTCGTATGACTGTAGCGTTAGACCGAGACTGATCGATTGGATTTTAATTAAGATCGGCGCACAGCAGTCCTTCCCGTCAACGTCGGTTCCAGGCTTATTGAGTTTTTATTCCCGGAAACGCACTGCTTTACTGATTGAGTTTAATAATAATCACGACATGTTTGTCCATCTTCTAACCCCTTTGAATAATCCTGAACGTTAATTTAGTGAAAACGTGTGGGTGTACTGAACTGTCGTTTCATCTATTACTGAAATAAGCTTTTAAATTAAACCATTAATCTCGTCTCCATGAATTTCAGTTAGATATCTAAATTACATAAATAAAACTATAACGCGATCACAACAGAAAAGACAAAGTAAAATGTGAAAAGTTGCAACCCTCGAAAGTAAGTTTCAATAATCAGTTAGAAATAATATGATAAAACTAGAAAGAAAATCCCTACAATTTCACTCGTAGAAAGCTTGATTGTAGTTTCTAATTTCAGGTCATGTTTTGTTAGGAAAGACAAGAAATGTATCGTTGCACCAATTTATGGTCTGTGTTAATCCAATAACTACCTTAAACGGTAGGATACCGATAATTATAATTATATAATTAGCGTGTGTACGAATTGCAACATGGAGGCATCCGATAATTACTTTCAGTATTCATTCTTTCATTTTTCTCCGTTTTCCGCCCCATCCAATATCCGATTCTGTTTGTTCTGTTCCTCGGTCGTATTTTACGAATTATCTTTCATAGCAACACGCACAAGAGAAAATAAATAGCCATAAACAAGGAAAGAGAAATGACCGTCGAATTTGAATTATGTGTTCTTTATTGCCGAAATAAAGCTAAAATGTTTCCTGTCGTAACAACTTCAATGCAAAACAAACGTATTAATAAAGCTCTCAAGCTTTGAATTGTTTTTTATAATCAGCGACCAACTGAATGTCATGACATATCTCCAGAGATGAGTGTCAGTGAACTTCAACCCTGGTGTCAACATTGGCTTACCCAGGGTACAAGCATTGAATAGTATTAGGGGCCTATAGGCAATATACTAACTTTTTAGAGTCATTATGAAGGCAATGAGTAGTAAAGAAGAGATTATCTTTCTAATTTATTCACAAAATATACTAGATACGTAGTCCTACAAGAATATCGAGGCACAGTAATTTTTTTCAACTTGCAAATTCACTTTCGCAATCCTTGCTTAAAATGGCGATTATTTTCCCAATAGTGTAATTGGACCACCATATTATACTCCCTAAAATATGCAGCCTTGCCTTGCATTCAAATATATTAGAATGAAAAGATATGGGCTGCAGTAAACCAATCCTAGGATTGAAATACTGATAATGAGTGTAATAGGACGTCAAGCGGACATAAGTCAAACGTCCCAGGGCCTCCCAATTGTGAGCTTGATTCGCATGGGTATCAGAACCGAAATTTTTAAGAAATAAATTTCACAAAGTTTACTATGTCTTCGGAATGTGTTGTAGAAAATTGAAAATTCGGAAATTTGGAAAAAAATTACCGCTTAACTAAAAGTGTTCCTGTAACTCATGTACTGGCGTCAATGATTTACTTTTTGGATTTGGTACCTCCTGAAATTAAAATACTTGTCGCCATTTTTGCTTTTTAATCAAGGAATATATTTTCCCTCTTCTGGTTTCAACCTATATCTAATCTTTGACTTCTTAAGGCAGAGAAATTTCTGTTCCTTGTTAGCGAATGTTGTATCTAAATCATTCTTCCCTTTAGCGACAACCAGGGTTCATCGACCTCATTTTTGATTCGAGAAGGCGCCTGCCTGCTAATGAGCAAGATACATTAACTACTAATCTTTTACTTGAATCCTTGGCCTATGTTTTCGAATGGAAGGTTTGCGTGACCTCTGTCCTTTTATCGTGACACCCATCTGAAGTTCAACTCTATGGAGTCCTCCATGATACAACAAGGCTCTTTAGACGGGCTTCTGGTTTTAACCTAGAGAGCAACGATCCCACTCATCAAGTTTGCGGACACTCTTCCTACCATCGTTTTCCCTCTAAGGAAATTACCACATAATCTACATCTACATGAATATCCCGCAATCCAACAAAAAGGTATGTGGTAGGGGATGTAAGCACCGGGTGGGATGGATAAGGGATAGGGAATGAGATTGGAGAGGAAGGGAAAAGAAAATATAGTCACTGAAAAACCTTAAAAAGCGTGCAATATATATATATATATATATATATATATATATATATATATATATATATATATATATATATATATATATATATATTTAAAAAACTTAGACAGTAACACACAACAAGAGAACACATAAAAAGAACACTCACAATAATATCTTGATAATTTCGACGGACTCGAACTCCGTCTTCTTCGGAAGATAAGATAAGAGTCATATCTTATCTTCCAAAGAAGACGGAGTTCGAGTCCGTCGAAATTATCAAGATATTATTGTGAGTGTTCTTTTTATGTGTTCTCGTGCTGTGTGTTACTAAGTTTTTTATTCAACACCTCCGTGTTACTTCGAAGAAATCATATATATATATATTATATATATATATATATATATATATATATATATATATATATATATATATATATATTTATATATATATGCTGAGAAAGACTTAATTCAAGAGTAGTGCTAATTTCACCCACTGAAATAATTCTTTGCTGTACGAAAAATGAGGGAATAAAAATGAACCACAGCGCCAAAATACGACAGATCTCCATTATACCAAGACAGATTATGTAAAATAACTGGAAAGTAAGAAGGAGAAATTCTATTACTTCTTGGACATGAAACACATGGTCCCCATTCCTCAATTCACAGGTAGAAATTATGGAAAAAGAGTCTCGAGGATTATAAGTCTGATGGTAACTTTAATTCTTTGATGGAAGACGAAGGGATCCGATAAATCAACTTTCGATCCCCCTTCTTTTCTCTAGATTGAAGGCACAGTTAAATTTGATCGGATGATTCCACGAGTGGAGTGAGCAGTTCTTTCTACGGAATCCACCTGAGGTGAGGTTTCGCTGTTTTATTCTTAAAGTTATGGCCGAGTGAACTGTTCATTTTGCAGTAGCCCACCTTTGCCAGATGGTTCCAGTGATAGGATTCCTTAAGAACTCTTCGCTTCAGCTCTTCTCATTTAATAGAATTTTGTTTTTTTTTTCGATTCCAGCCAAATTGCATGCGGTTATTTTTCTAAAATTATTTTCACTTCGTCAGAGCGACGAAAAAAAAACTCTGCTTTCCCGGAGCCACCCGAAATTACGGAGTTGGCAAGTTTTTTTTTTTAACCCTCAAATATTTGAAAACCTTCTTCATTTATATATTTTTAATACACAAAATAAATGGTTCATGGAGATTTAATTGGGTCTTTTAATTCAATACAGGTGTTAATACAATAGTTGTGTGCCAGAAGAAAGGAGAAGATGAAAATAAAGTGGGTGGAGTGAATAATTAACAAATGTGTCATACGAATTAGAGAAGAAGATAGAAGTCTTAAGATAACTCGGTAGGTAATAAGGAATAACCTTTGTGTACATATTTTGAGTAAGAATGGCCTAATAAGGAAAGATTTTGTGAGAAAAGTGAGCAGGAAGTAATTCAAAAGAAGATTCCGGGTGAGAATAATTGAACTGTTGATGATAGGTGGCAAAGGGAATACGTTGATATGAACTGGCAAGTTGAATGGAGAGGTTCATTGAAGCGATATTATGATAGATGGCTAGTGATTATGACAGCAATCACGCTAGTACAATGGGTACCATCGGCAAATTTTAAACTCTCATTCTCAATAACCACCGCTCACAATAAGATCAAAGTATCGTGGAGTATTTCATAAAATGGGCGCTGATGTGTTCTCTAGTTGTATTTTTTAAGGATTTCTTTTTTTTTCAATTATCGTGGAGACATTGTTAAATAATTTTCTTTTCCGTCTGGAAAGGATTCAGTTGTTTAAATGATTACTGATGACCGTTTTATCAGATCGTGCTCGGATTGACGAGACCAGATTGGGGTGATTGGTATTTTAATATTGGCGCAGGATGGTCTGCCATGCAGTTTTTTCGTAAACCAACAGTTTTCAACAATAAGTCCTACCTTGCCTGGTTTTCAGGGTGTACGCATGTGTTTAGTTTTATGCCGGACTGATAGAATTCCGGTTGTGAACTACTTGAGTTCCTTCATTGAGACCAACCTAGCTAAATGAAATAACGTAGATCTCTAAAATATGTCAATCTCTAATAATTTGATGCACATACTATACGTCATCATACGACTATTCGAAATAGTAAAATGTTTAAAAAATCACTAGATAGAGGTTTGTGTCTAAGGTAAGAGAACTAGAGTCCAATACGTATATACTGTAATAATCGTAGCTACTGGTATCTGTTTACTAATACTTTTAGGAATAATCCTCAGTAATGGCACCAAATCTTGATGAAATCCTTTCTCATAATAATATGCACACGAATACATTAAATATGACATATTTTATATAATGTTTTGGTCAAATTATGTGGATCATTTAACGATTTTATGGTCCTAATTGCCAATTTTTTCGAATACTTTCGTTGCAATACATTCGCTCCTCTTCCGAAGTCAACATAGGTATGAAAAGACGGTGTAAATGCAAAAACTTTAAAAATACGTAAAGATTAAAAAGTTTCTTCCTATCGTGCATTCCTAGAAAATTTTTAGATAACCACGTAGGCGGATCCATTAAATAAGGTCGTTGAAAAAGACTTCGTGTTTCGTTTAGGTTGAAATCGGGAATAATGAGGCACTATTTAATAAATTTATGGATGGTTATTAAATAATTAGCGTTTTTAATTTCCATTTGTTGCATTGGATCGTTCATCATGCTTTATGCCAGTCTTTATATAGGGTGGTACATTCTAAGTACATAATGATACAGTAACTTTGCATGTAATTTAAGTAACTTACAGTAATTTCCTTTATATCTGAATTGCTCGTTATGTCTGGGAAGAATCATGCTTACTTTAACTTCGAATGTAGTAACCAAAAATCACTGAAATTAAAAAGAAAACTTTTTTTAATTTGAAATTCTATACGTATACAATATTTACGAGCTCATGAGTTTTGTATGGTTACGCGTGTACCATTTCATTGTGAAAGTTACAAGAAATGCTTCCGTCCGTCAAATATATCAGGAGATTTTGGAAGCGAACTGCCTTCTGTGCCATACCGGACCATACTGTTTTCCTTTCTTCGCACTCGCGGCCAAAAGGCCTTTCCCAATCGCCTTTTATTCCTTCCCTCGAAGTCTAAATCTCCAGGAAGCGTGCCGGGGGAAGCGAGTGGGAAATATACTCGTGCGGGAAAGCGAGATTTCGGCGTGGGTGTTGCGCCCCTTGTAGTATCTGGAGCTAAGCCAATAAACACGTGAAGCCGCCTTCCTTCCCTACCATGGCCGTCCTCTCGCTTCATATTTTCCAAACTTTCCTCCACCGGAGCCTCAGCAGATTACTTTGTTTTGCTGCGCACCTGAAATTATAGGTGTTTCCTACAACCGCATAAGGCCGAGGAAGTAGTATCAAGGTGTTCGGGGGGATTCAATACAATCCCGTTTGAAAGCTGGAGGCATATGTGAATTTTATCATTCCCCAACTGTTGGGATGGGATATAGTGTTCTTTTTTGTCTCTTGCTATATGAATTTACTCGTCCTAAGCCATTGGTTCCAAATACTATATACCAACGTATGTAAGGAATTATTGCATGTGTCTAAAAGTGTCATTGTACGAGCATATAACAGCATTTTGTCTCATATCTATTCATCTTGCGTGTGTGTATGTATGTATGTGCATTGTAAGAGTGACCAGTGATTAGACTGGGTCGTTTCCGGCAGAAAATTGTTTAATTGCAACGTGGTCTATATAATTATAATGATCAAAGTATCCTTTAATGTACACGATGAAATTGCTACCTTTCCATCGCATCGATCGATATATTTCTTTGATTTTCAGTCATTAAATTACATTAAGCCATTTTCTGAAAAATTAAATTTCAATGACAACACATCCTTAAATTATTATGTACTTTCCCCTATGTAATTGTGCAGTATTCGACTTCATTTGTAGGAGAAAAAATTGGACACCGTTATTGCGTTCTTTTCCGATATGCTACGAATGTATGCACCTGTTTCATCTGTTTTTAGTCATCTCTATCTCATGCAGTTCATGAGAGTGGGTTCATATTAAAAGTTATTTTCTACTAAAAAGAATCACTACTAAGCGTTGTAATGGGTTGTTTACTAATTAAATATGAGTGAGTCAAAAAAACACAAAAGACCTTCAGTTAGAAAATGCAACAATTATCAATTGATAGCTATGCAGAATCAGCAGGCATTTGTTTTAAATAAAAATATTGCAATATTTTAATACTTCTAAGCTCATGTTGGAGGATGGGAAAAGTGAAATGGATAGAAAGGAAAACAAACGAGGAAGTGATGGAATGGTGGGGTAGGGGAGTGGATCGTTGGCAGAAATCCAAAGAGGGCAGCAAAGGTGAATGCAGAGCATTTTGATTGGTGATGGGATTTGAAGATTGCGATAGAAGGGAGAGCGTTAGTCAAGCAAGAAGAGGTAGGAAATGAATGGGTATGTTGGACGGGATGAAAAGAAGAAGAAAGTATGCGGACTCTGAGAGGGGTTTATCTAATTATCGGATGTCCGCTTGTGCTTTGTTAAGAGAGGTAGAGAAATTAATTGATTTCAGTTTGTGTCCATCCAAAACCTACCTTAAACTGTAGAATATCAGTATTAATAATAATCATCATCTCATATTTGACGCTGCGCTTCAGTTATCACGTATAAAGGCGACAATAAGTTATTACAAGTATTTTACTTAATTGCATTATTAGGTATCAAAAAAGGTGGTGCGTGTTTCAAACACGATAAAGATCTTGCTCCGCCTGCAAGCACAATTTAGTCTTATTTTGTGAAGGAAAAGGTAGAATTTTCTGATTTCTCACGAATGATACTTCTGCGCAAATACGTTTTTTTAATCAATCCCATCAAATGAAATTGGCGTAGGTATGCGGCAGGTAATGAATAAGCAGTAGTCCCAATTTGCTTAGATGTGAGAAAAGTAAAAATAGTGGCGGTAGGAGAAGGCAACCGACAGCTGAGTTAATTCACACCGTGAGTTGTTTATTAGGCATACGTAAAACTTAAAAAGTAGAGGGAATTATAGAAAAAACTATTATTAGGCTGCTTATAACAAAAATTGTCACTAATTTTAACTCGAAATTCAACTTCTGTAGGCATCCAGGGATCACTGTAAATCGCCACCGCCAAGATTTTAGCCCCGCCTATGTGGATGGAGGCGCCACAGGGAAGGTATGTGACATGGAGGTGCGAAGTCCTTTTATGAACTTCAGGGTTTTTGTGTTTAAGTTCCCCGGGGTGTCAACAGTGCAAAAGGGATAAAAAAACTAAGTGCATACCAATAAAGAAAATGAGTTTTGTGAAAAACCTTCACATTGATGATTCAATAAACTTGGAAATGCTTACCGAAGTAAATATAACTTCTCAAATAAATTAAGCTTGCATGAAAAGTACTATTTATTATAGTAAAGAAGTGACAATTAAAGAAAATTCTCAAGGATAAAAGTGATGTTTTCAGGTTTTTTTTTTCGGAAAAATTTCGGAAATTTCGAGTATGTTCTTTCTCTTAGGTTCTATATCTCTAGGCTGTAAACCCTTTCTTTTAGGCATAATACTGGAATTTTAATGAAATAGGAAAAATTTATGAAAACATGTAATTTTAATTTGTTGTTAAAAAGGAAAACCTCTCAATAGGAGTGAGCATATAATAAGTAATTTCAAAAGTACGCCGATAAAGTTTCTTGGTTGTGTAATTATACGACAGTCACTTGATAACATAGGAAATGTAAGTATTATGCAAAGAAAATGTAGACGCAGTTCAGGAAAGCCTCTGTTGGCATTCAAACACAAAATATTTAAATGCGAAAGTTTAGTTAGAATTAATTCTAAAACAGTTCATTGTTGTTCGTAAGCGTAGGTTTGAAAATATATTGAAAATATATCCTACGTACAAAGGGGCGGAGGCGAAGTGCAGATAATAGTGATACAAATAGACAAAAACCAATTTCAACCCTTGGTACGTGCATCAGTTTAATGAAATTATCAAATTAGCTACTGCATATAGTTTTCACTTGCGCATATATTTTTAGTGAAAATATCAGCGTTTATCTTAGGGTTATCAAAAAGACTCTTAAGATTGCATAAATAATAAGAGAACGCTATAAATGTGTCATCTTTGCTATATATATATATATATAAACATATAGATGATTTCTTCGAAGTAACACGGAAGTGTTGAATAAAAAACTTAAACAGCAACACAGCACGAGAACACATAAAAAGAACACTAGGACGGAGTTCGAGTCCGTCCAAATTATCAAGATATTTTTGTGAGTGTTCTTTTTATGTGTTCTCGTGCTGTGTGTTGCTGTCTAAGTTATATATACATATAAGCTAGTTGATTTTTCGGGTACCCGATCTTCCTGGGAAACTATAGCCGGCACAGGGAAAGGAACTGGCCCCCCTACCCTGATGTGTGAATATTCACACGCCGTCGGGCTTAGTTAATGGGTGAGCTCTACCACCATCACCTACTAAACCGACCTTCGGGTTGATTACTGTGTTTATGGCTACACACACACACACACACACACACACACACATATATATATATATATATATATATATATATATATATATATATATATATATATATATATATATATATATATATATTCACTTTCTTGGAAAAGCCACGAACGTGCACAATAAAATTCACTAAATAGTCATAGCAAACACAGAAACTAAAACATATTAAAGAGGGACTCACTAGTTCTCGAATTTTCGGTGGTGCAACCACTTCCTAATTCCTCTTGAGAAAGGTGGTTGCACCACCGAAAACTCGAGAACTAGTGAGTCCCTCTTTAATATGTTTTAGTTTCTGTGTTTGCTGACTATTTAGTGAATTATATATATATATATATATACATATATTTTTATATATACATAGATAACACATATAGCCCGTTCTCTTATTCTCCCTCTCTCTCTCTCTCTCTCTCTATATATATATATATATATATATATATATATATATATATATATATATATATATATATATATATATATATATATATATATATATATATATATATGTACATATATTTATATATATGCACACACATACGTATATACATTTATACACGTGATACACACACACACACACACATATATATATATATATATATGTATAAATCACGTGCCACGTGTACAATTCTCGTGAACATTTTTCGGCTGTCTTATGGCGTGGGTAATATGATGTGACGAGTAAGGTTGATGGTTCGATTACCTCCTTGTTGACAAAATTTTCCACTTCGAGAGTTCATGTATCACATTCTCGACTGTGTTCACCACACGTGTAATCGTCATAATATGTCTTATATATGAGGTCAGTACATTCTTCTTCCTGCGGTGATACAGCCACCAGCACCGCTCGTAACATGGGCATAAAAAGGGAATTTTTTACGGCCTTTTCCTGGAATAATTTCGGAGAGTGTAGTGCTTGGCTTTGGCATAACGTGAGAATAATTTCTCGCAGAATCTTTTGTTTCAAGGAAAAAAATAGTCGGGTTTTGGACTTGATGTGTATTCTAGGTAGTAGATTTATATTACCATAGCAACGTAGATGAAATTCAAAGAATTCGTGAGTCCAAATCTACCATGAGTCAAGTGCTGATTATAAATGGTATACAGAGAGAAGGGAAACAGGATGTAATTGGCAGATTATTGTTGTAAGTTGCAAAATAATAGAGATTTTATGTTATAAAGTGCCACGATAATAAGAAAAAGGAGTACTATAAATTGTTTCTATGATATGGATCTCTATTATTGAATAATGAAAGGCAATTATCTTAGACGTGTTTTTTGCAATAGTTGAAGGAAAAGAGCGACCATGGTAAAATGGGCGAGCTTCAGAAAGCCTATCAATTTCTATGAATTTAACATGACATTCTTAAAATTTTTGAGCCATCGCTTGGCCTTTGGAGTGATAAGTATATAAATAGTAAGAAGAAACAGTGATACTATATTATAAATGTAGAAAGGGAGTGTAAAACGGAGTATTTTATTTGTTTTACTCATGGAAACATTTGAATCGGTCATATATTATTATTTACTTGAGTTAAATGCAATTACTAATATAAATGTCTTTTACAATTTTTTTTTCGTCAGGTTGTAGTGGATGTATTACCTTTCTATGTTGCTTGTTTAGTAAACGGAAATATTCAAAGACAACCAGGTAATCTATATTAAGAGATAGTAGTCTAGTGAGTGGTAAAACCAAAACATTATTGGAACAATTAATATTTATCTAAAAAAAATCTGAGCTTTGAATATATATATGAAAATATACATCATTATATTTTCCTTCCAAATTCAAATTTTCTTAAACGTTATTTGCCATCAATAAATTTAATATTCAAGTACAAATAAACTTGAGAACAAATTCCTCGGTTATTTGTAATTTTCACCGTTTCCCGCTCAAAAGATGGGAGATATAAATGATATGCATCGAAAAAGGGGGAAATGTCGGGGAAAGGTTGAACGAAATATTTGTGCAGCATGATCATGGTATTGGTAAAAAATAGGAATTATTAAACATAGTAAAGTTGTAATATAGGTGCATGGGAAGAAAAAGATCCTTGAAAAAGTTGTTTGCAAAGGGATATTGCGAAAAGATCTCTTCTTTCATATAACTCCTTAATCGGATTAGAAATTCCTAAAATTCATGATTACACATATCGATAAATGATAGATAAGACATTAGTAGAGCGTTAAAAGTTTTTGAATAAGGAGAGCATTACCACAAGTAACAATGTGGTCATATATAAATTCCGCATGAGTGCAATATATCGGATGAGTATTAAAATTCATTTGAAAGCATATCTGAAAGAACCTTATGGGTCATGCAAACTTAAAAATTTCCTACGGCGGCCCATTCTTAAAATGAGAGGGGAAAGGAAAATGGAGGCGTGGACAAATGACGTATCCGAGGAAGAGCAAAAGAGAGAGAGAGAGAGGTAGCGGAATAGAGAGAGTGGGTGGTGGAAGAAGAAAGGATTTGGTGTCTCCTGCGTAGAGAACTAGGGTATTACGGCACATAAAGGGACAACTCGGTAAAAAATATATAATAAGGGGGTTTGTGTCGGGCCAGGGTGATTGGATAAAGGGGGGAATAAAGGTCGACTCTGCCGCTGATGAAAACGGAAAGGCGAGAAGGGGTGGGGATGGGAGCCGGAGGGGAGTGAGATAGGGTAGCGGTGAATGTGAGGGTGTCGAGGGGGAGGGGAGAAGAGAGGTCGGGGGTAGAGTCGTCTGGAGTAGGGCATAGGGGGGGGAGAGGAGGGAGGATTGTATGTGCATGGTGGACATCTCCGGCGGAGAAGAGAGAAGGAGGAAGTGAGTTGGGGAGATATTGAACTCGGAAAGGACGGACGGATGCGAGAATGCGTGCGTTGAAACTTTATGCCCGTTTCCTTCGTGGATGTGTGGCTGGTTGGAGGGATTTTGGGGGTGTATTAAAATGAAATCTTAAGCGTAAGATCAAGGAGGAGATGTGTCACAAACGGATAGAGTAGATATTTAAAATTATATTTTATTTCTTTGATATTTAGTTTTTTTCGTCGTTTTATCCGCTATCGGCTACCGATTAAGTCCGACAGCAATCGCGCCTTCTTACGTCTCTCGTTCCAAATTTCGTGTGTTTGAAACTCAACGTGTCTGATGTTTTAAACCATTGTGGTACTCTCTTCGGGAACCCTAATGGTAGGCCTAAAATGGTTTCTCAATGGGGAGTCATCCCCGACACACGGACCAACAGAACCGTTCTAAAGTTAAATATAAATGTAATCTGAGTTATCTTCGATGAAAGTACTTGATATACAATGCTATAAAAATACAGCTAGAGACAGACTTTAAAAAATGCATTTGTTTTTTATGGGAGTAAATCCCGAGCATTATTTGTTGTACTTATTTGACCGTTCCTCACTCCACTTTCAATGTACTTCAGCTTCTAACAGTACTTCTCGAATTTACTCCATGCGTAATTATCCTAATTGGAATATTTATTGCATAAGATTTCACTCTTGTAAGAACATTATGTGGATTTAAAAGTATTTTTACTTGCTTTAGGCTCAAAATGCGTGAAACAATAACGCATAAACTGAAACAATAGATTGAATATGGGGCATCAGAGCAATGATTTACTCAAATCACTGATGATTTACAAGAAATACTACCTTAGTAGTGCCTAAGGATTTGGCATGGAGAACGTTACCTCATTTACCCATAGATGAAAACTTAGTGATGAAGCTTGAGCAACACAATAAAATTCATTTGAATCGCATTAACTCGACCTAATTTTGACGAAATTGAACACATTATATTTTTATGCATTCGTCACCGAAATAACCCTCCCCACTTTATCGCAATCTGGCTGACCTAACGGTGGACTAAGACTTTGTAAGAGTTGTAACTTGGCTTCCTAAATGCATATTCTGTCCGGACTCAACACAAGGCAGGTCTTAGAGTTTGCACCCGTAATTTACGTAGATAGAGAAAATGTTTGAATAACACTCCAAAGAGCTTATCTCATTCAGCAATATTTACCTCTCCCTCGTTTCATTTAAGTAAACCACCGTTAAGATTTATTGTTAAATGTTTGCCTTTTGTTCGCTCAAAATTTTCTATTCGCGGGGTTAGATAACTGGGCCATGTGTCTCGCAAGGAAACTTTGTATGTGCCTTATCTTCAAAATCCATTAACTTATTTGAGAAAATAAATGGCTTGAATTCCGTAAATCACACCCATACCTGACGTTGTGACCATCTCCATATCGTTAAACTAAGTGTAAATTTCACTTTTGTTCCCTCTTTGCTCATATTCATAAATCATTTGCATCATTCCTTTTACACGCAATATGTAAGGTGAATTTGTACGAGCATACGAGAGCGTTTCATTGACTGTAAATGAAAAATATGCCTTCAATGTTTCATCTCACTCTCCATGAGCATATGTGTACATCTTGATGACCTTCATGTAATTACTATGGAATAGCCCGTAAATGTAGAAAGAGGTTTTTATTTATATCCAGTAAGTGGTATAATGAGACAGGATTTCCGTGCTTTTTTCCAGGTTACAAAGCATAGTGTCTACCGAAAAAAATATGTAACTATAACGTGTGCACTTAATAGTTGGCAAAGGTACACATATACAATTATGACGAAATTTGAACTTGTGCGAGGTGATCTTGTAATGAATATCCTTTAAATATAACTCGCGAGACTCTCATTCCTTAAAGCGTTTTTAAAATAATAATTTTATGTGTATATTTGTACGCGTTTAATTATTTCATTACCATGATCTCAGTAAATCGCAAGCAAATATATCCTGTCACCTGTTTTATGGTTGTATCTGCTTGTATATGCTAAAAAAAAGACTGAACCGATATGGTTTACTAATTAATTTATTAATTAATTAACTAAAACATAATAACTTAAAGAGCCCATAGAGGAATTGATATTATTTGTAAAGAGCTTTTGTAAAAAATAAAATCACTTTTCTGAGAATTTATTATTGATTGGCCGGCAGACATATTTGTTCATCGCTTTTATCTAGGTGTTATGTGCTAGTATAATTGTTGAAATAAGCACTCAAATCTATCTCCGTGTATGCGGGATTCTTTAAAGTCGTCATTTTTATGGACAAAATTTGGAGGACTTAACCAAATCGTGTTGTCTTTATTTAAGAGAAACCGTATTCCGAGCACTTAGTCGAGAATGAAGCAAGGATTGTTGCGCGAAGCTGTAATACGATGACCACCGTAGGAGTCTTACTTGCGCGTCTTTTCTTTTTGCATCCAAAAGTATGCAATGTTATTATTTTTTATTTATCATCTTCCATCCATCAGTATCCAGTAATCATTATTACTAAAATGCATTCGTTAGAAATTATAACTCACCCTCAATTTATTCGGGCACGGCTTAGTCAAGGAATTTAAAGGAATTTTCCATCGCGGAAATATGTTCCCATGAGCGATCATCATTACTTTCAGCAGCGCAAGAGAGCCCTTCCGCGAAATTTGCATCATGGTGCATTCAGGGAGGGTCCTGCAAAATCATTTTCTCTCAAACGGAACTTGATTTGTGAGTAATTCATGACCCCCTTGGTGCAGTAAAAAGTTACTTAGCCTCATTGAAAGCATGCATGGGATACCTAGAATTTTGTTCCGATTCGAAGGAGCGATTGGGAATTCAAAAAAATCATATGGTTTGAGAGGTCGTGCAGCATTCGAGTTAATTTTTTAGCCCCACGGTCATTGTTCATGGACTCATTTCATTCTTCCGTGATTGGATGGGAAATGAAGCGAAATTTAAATCGAAAATCAAGTCTCCCCCCCACCCTACTTCTCCCCCCCCCTTCAAATCGCGAAGTTGAAAAAATTTCCTCTCCACCAACCGTTTTCTCGGTCGAATGAATACGTTAACCCTTTTGTTACCTGACGGCCAGCTCGCCCTGCTTTGCCCTTTTAAATATACGAATAAAAGCTAAAGAAGACAATTATTTTACGTTTTCAGGGATGAGACAGACGTGAGCATGGAGTTATAATCTTGGCAAAACGTTTTGTATCCGCCCATCACCCCTGTTCTTGGCCCACACCGATGGATGGATAGATAGGTCACACGGGTCTTTGGTTTCAATGTTGTGGCAGCCCCGTGAATGCACGCAATCCGCCATACAGTTTCGATTCGCAGAGCTGCATAACTTCGCGAAATATCCCTCGATATATCGCGAGTGCATTTAGATGAGGGAAGAAATGGGATGTTTTCACGTGGAGGGTCTACGAGGGTCGGTTTGTGTGTGGTTTGCTAAGAGGGAGGGCACGAGGGGGAATTGAGGGAATCGATAGGCCCGAACGTAGGCGACTAATTTTAGAATCGGTTCGTTCGTGCGCGTATCGGAATCATCAAAGAGGAGGTCTACACTTCTGTTCTTCCCTCACCTCAGTATTTAGGTTCCGGAAGTGTGATGACACGTTAGGCAGTCGAAAAGGACGCATTGCATAGTTATCGAAGGCTAAACCGCTTGTTTGTTTAAGCGGTGAGTAGCAGTCTCTCGTGTTCACCTCTCGAATCGCAGATCTATTAATTTTAAATGAAGTGTTTCGTACGAATAGTGACCTTCAAATAAGAATTACTTGTAAATAGATCATAATAGACTCTTCGAAATAAAAATTTGACCCAAGATTATTTATTCCGTATTATGTAGTGTTAAACAGAAAGATTGGCATCAAAAGTGTGGTTGTCTCAACCATAAAGACATATAGCAACACGCGTATATCTCGTACATCGCGTGTATATAGATTGTATAAGCGGTGTTGGCTGCCGTCAAGCAAAAAAATCAAGTATAATAACCATCCATTGAAGGGATATAAAAAGTAAATGTAAAAAAAAGGGACAGGTAAACAGGGTGTTTATGTAAAACAGTTGTTATGAATAGGTTGGTTTTTATACCCGGGCCGAATTTATGATAGGTGTCTCCGATGAAAGAGGATTGTTCAGTAGTAAACGGGAAGGCAAAACAGAGGCATCAACTTAATGAAATTGTTGGTAATACAAGGAAGCCATGCAATGACTATAATAAAAAGGTCTTATTAAGAATTAATGGTTTTGAAATGAAAACAATTCATTTGAAACCCCTAGTACTTTTTCCTACTCGTAATAATAATACTTGTACTTTGGACACTCTCAGGGACAGCTGAAAGATCTGATGCCTTGGAATAGCGTGAAAGGGAAGTAATGTCAAAATCTGAATAACATGGAGGATGAGGAATTATCGAGAAGTTCTACAAATGAACTGCGAAGAAATAATTTCTACGATGGGGCTGGGTTGAAAGATTATAATAATTCATGCATTATAATTTGGATATACATTAATTATTATCGGAAAGGGACAAAACATTAAAGTTTACCATTAATTCATCTGTTAGATGAAGGAGCTACTAAAATTTTATTTCACTCAAATTATCTAAATTGCAAATTTTTCAATTGATCCAAAAATAATTTTGTTTTATACGAACTTTATTGTTTGTAGTTTGCCTAAAGTGTACATATTTATTTTGTAATATATTTCTGTGAATTTTGTTTTGAAATATCTATTGATGCAAAATATTTTTTTTTTACTTTGAGAGGCTCTGAATGAGCTTAGTTTACCTAATTCATGAAACATTTCACGCCCTGTATATCATATTGTGTTTTCTTTTTTCAATTATGCAAATCGTACAACCAGATCGTGATTCGGCAGACATAACACTTTTTTTTTAACTTTTGCATAGCTAGGAAACACTGGCTCCATCCTATTCGCAGAGAAGCCGAAATAATATCGAACAATGGTTAGTAAATCATTCATAGACCGCGCGCTCCGTTCCCTTTAAACAGACGAGTGGATCAGATAAAATACTTGGGCGATTTATTTACGGAATTATTTAGACCGCGCTGGCTTGATCCTGTTCAGTATTCCGCCTCCCCCTATCATGCATCACGGCCGTCCGTCGGCTCAGTTTTATTGTCCGGCCGCCTGCTGCTGCCCCTCGTACACGCACACGGACGCTCACACGCACCAGTCCCCTCCCTTCCCCTTCCACTCCCCCTCCTAACCCCCGGCGCACCCCCGTTCGACCCACGTTACGTAACAGCACTACGCATTCTCTCCCTCCTCTCCTCCACCTCCCGGCAAACCCACGCTTCCTACCGTCCCCCTTCCTCATACACACCCAGCCCGCCCGTCTTCCCCCTCTCCACTCCTCACAAACACGACATGCGATCCTTTCTTCCTCCGCCTAGCAGGGTTCACGGTTGGGCCTCCGTGGTGTTTCGTAAGTGACCTCGGAGCCAAAAGTCTGCTAGCGAAATAAAATATCAAGGTTGAGATATTTATTAAATTTCCTTTTGAATGGTATCATGAATATTTGTAGCGCTGGTCTAAGGGTGGAAAATGAGGGCCAAAGGATAAGGTACACATCATTTAGCGGAATGCACCGTGAGCATCACGATTGGTTTCAGTATATTTTGGAATGCAAGGAACTTTCAAGGATGACTTCCATGTATCTTTCCCGTCTTTTCATTGCAAATGGGGGCCCTGTATAGTTAAATGCTGCTGAGTTTTAATTGTGGAAAATTGACAGTTGAAAAAAAAATATGTCGTGCTACAACACGAAAAAATGTCATAGAACTGAGTACACCCGAATGAAAAGTAACCGAGGAGAATCGCATTAGCATAACCTGAAAATTGAATGAAATTTTGAAACTTAGAAAGTTTCTATTAATTTTGATCTCACAAAAGCTTTTATAAGTTGATGGACAGGTATTTGATGTAGTAAACTACTCCGTTGATTGGATATGATTCCCGAATGTAAATGAGCGACATATAAAATTGGACGAATCTCGCTCATTAAAGTTTCTATCGCGATTTATTTATCTTTTATCTATAATATCTTTAAAAATTAAATATAGGTAGCCAATTAATCACAGTGTAATCTATTCATGACGACGTGGGCGAGATGTGTCGTTGCAAAAGTCAATTCTCTAACTAAACGAGGGCGCGTGAACGTGATAGATAAGTGGGGCATGATAATCTAAATAACCTCAAAATTAAAACCTACTCAGATGTAAAAATATTTTAATAAGTTTATTTAACTATGGTTTACAAGTCTTTAAAAACTCAAACATTGTCGCGTGACCAAATTCTCCAAAAAGTTATAAAATAAGTTTATACACGAGCAATTTTGAAATGAAGCGCTAGACTTGGTGTATGCAACCAAATTGTAGTAATATTATTGGAATTGTAACAACATTTGTGTAATTATTTTCCACTCGAAGCGGGTACTCTCCGCTAATAACCACCCAGGATTTACCCTTAGTGACTTCTTAGAAATTCTTCAAAAGTCTGCAAGAATTCCCTCCTCACTAATAAAGAATTAACACTTTTCTGTCCTCATTTTAATTCCTGAATGTCAAATTATATTATGCAGATAAATTATGAAGTAACGTCTATCGATATGGATTAGTATTGTTCCAAGCAAGCCCCGCCGGTGATAACATAGTCGTAAGGACTACGTCAGAGTAAACGGGTCAGCATTAAATCTCTCTTCAGAACAATTAGAGCATATTTGAGAGTGCACTTGAAGAAATTTCATAAATTAAAGCTTGTAATAGAAAACTTAAATGTATATACAGTCAACAGATTATATCACAAGGATGTTAATGGACGTTGAGCCGATTAAGAAACGATAGAGATACGTATCGGTCGATTGTAGGATTATCATAATATTCAACTGGTAATATTAAAAGACATGATCATAATCATGTGATTAAAAAATCTGGAATTGATCTTCTTATAGTCTTTTCTATTCAGTTATCTTCCACTTTGTAAAGCACTCCTGGAAGGCAGCGAAACCACCACTTAATGAAGCTGAGAGCCAAGAAGTGTATTAGCGAGTAAGTGAAACTGGTTAAAGAGAAGATAATTTTTTGGTAATAAATCGACTAAGAGAAGGTGAAATGGACCGAAAGGAAAATGAGGAAGTACTGGAGATGGTGGGTGAGGAGAGGGGTTTGTTCAGAGAAATCCTATGGAGGCAGGAAAAATGGATTAAAGGCGTATTGAGCGGTAGTGGAATGTTGAAGAGGGTAATAGAGGGGAGAATGTTGGGCAAGCGAGGTAAGGGCAGGAACAGGATAGGGATGTTGGACGGGATGAAGGGAGGAGACGGAAAGAAGTACACAGAGATGAAGAGGGACCTGATATAGATTAGGTTGCTAGGTGGGGAGTTACAAAATGTTTATCTGATGTTTGTGTCCATCCAGAGACCTACCTTAACCGGTAGATTACCTAATAAAAATCGACTAATCATCTGTAGGTTTTTCTTGAAATTTCATGGATATATTCTATTAGTTATAGTTTATGGCGAATGAAATGCGACAGGAATTGAAGAAGTACATCCGCAAGTTTCGAATATTGTTTACTATATTGACTTAGTGCTGTGAGTTAAGCCAACGTGTAATCCGCTTTCTGGTAAGGATAAATTGAAGAAACATATTTTATATTTTTTCCTCCCTTTTTTTACACTTAAAAGTATAAATCAAACGATTGAATAACGTATATTTTCAAAGTTTTTTATAAATGGTGGCGTGAGACCCTACCGATTCATAAAACCTCTTATGAATACAGACATTCAAGTCAGTTACCACTAAATCAAGTAAGACATGATGATCCTATGTTTTAAAATAAACCCAGAGAATAATGTTTTTTCGTATTTATATTCTCTATTTTTTTATCATTTCCCGTTAAGACATTCGATTTCAAATGGAAAACCATGATCATGCGATGTATGTTTAGTACTGTGGATGAATACCCTTTACCCCCATCGCACCACGTGGCCAAAAGCCTGGACGAGACCTTTAGAATGAGAGGAATGTGTATGGGGAGTGGATCGCGTCAGCGACATTGTAGTTTGCAATAATGCCACTGCGCGTACATTGGTGCATTACCGAAGTCATAATCTGCCCATTCACCAAACTCACTTCTGTGACCAAAACATCCGCGAAAATCTATTTTAGGCCACTAATCTACTTAGAGCCTAATTCATTTGTGTGATTGGAGCGCCCGCAAACAAGGCTAACACTATTGAGCTCCTTAATGACGATCACAATTCTCACCCCAGCGCTGACACCATTAACCGTCTGGCTACCATCAAATCTCCAGTCCGCCTAAGAATTTCTCATCCCTCCAGTCGGCGGCCTCGATAACGCTTCTCGTTCATAAACGACCTTTCTCGTTAAAAGAACCTTATCCATAATATAATACTAGTAATATCTTGTCGTTCTAAATAGTTGAGTTCTTAATGCGATTACTGCATGTAGCACTCAGTCATTTGAGTATTTATAATTATCCGTTGCGTAACTAAGCATTCATATTGATAGGAGCGGAAAATTGGTTATTTTAAATATGAACTTTTGATGGCGCTCAGTCTGAATAACTGTATCATGAAAGAATATTAAATAAGGGAACACTAGAAATTTTTTTTAAAAGTACTCATAACTTGAGGATAGACGTAGTGGTCTTAGGAAATAAAACGGCTATTAATAAACCTAATTGTAATTTCACGTAGCTGAGAAATATTTCGTACCTTTTTTATGGAAATGTACCCTATATGTTAGTCTTTATACTTACCATAAATACTAACGTTTTTATTTATTAAAAATATTTTTACTAATTTATGTATATTGTCCAATCACTGCATGTGCATTCGTGTTCGTTACCTAGATGAATTATTTTGAATTATTTTACATATTTACGGAACTAACAATGAAGAAAATTTTCATTTAGATACGCGTATTCTAAGGCTGATGTTAAATCAACCCCCACCACACACACCCTAACTGTAGTAGCTTGCAGTGTACGATGTACATGTGGGACATCTGTGTAAATTCCCATGACTACATAAGGGTTTGATGAAACTAATGAAAAGAGTTTATTAATTGATATTTCGACTTAAAGATTAAATTATTTCGTAATAAATACGTACGTTAATCCAATTCCCCAAGTAAAATGAATTGAATCAATGAAGTAGGAAAAATAGTTTTGAACCAAAAAAATTTGTTTCAGAATAATGAAACTCACTATCATTTTCCCATGAAATGCGTTTACCTTGCACCCAAAAATTAAGTAACCGTGCTCCGGATCGAGTTTTTTTGTCATACTTATCTTACAATTATAAATTTTACAATTTCACGAAGGCCGTTTAGGATAGACTAACAGAGATAGCGAAGGGTCCTCTTAATCCTCGAGGAGACATATTCCCCATACCATCTCTGTACACACCATCCTTCTCTCAGTTGTAATTGTACAATATATATGCTGTAACATGACCTTCATTCTCTAATTTTTACGTTAATCTCCGAACAATTGAATACAGCGCATAGTGTTGTGGAGTGGAAATATCAAGTACGATTTTAAGGAAAAGTGTTTTTTTTCTAAAATTTTGAAAATATAATTATATTTCCAAAAAAGGTCTATGACAAAGTTTGTACTTGGTGGGATATCCCAAACCTTAAAGAGTGCTCACGTCAATTGTGGACGGTCTACTCTTCATCCTCCTACTTCCCCCCCCCTGCTATCTGATTCCTAAAGTCCACACCCACCTCCCTCTCTCTCCCGCCTTGACCGACCACACCCTGCCGCATCGTGCCCTCTACGAGGCTTTGAGAGTTATCCCTCCGCCCGTAGATTGACAGACCGTCATTAAGTGTTTACGTTTTATATCGACTTGAAAAAGAGCGGGACAGGGAAAGGAGGATGTATCATCCTGGGAGGGCAATGTTCTGGACAGTATCAGGAAGAGAGGCTCTCCCCTTTGACTGGAGCAGTAAAAGAGATTGCCTAAAACATCTTTAGGAACTCAATTATGAGCTCGTTAATGAGGCCGTGAATAAGGTTTTTGTCCATGGGATACACACACACACACATATATATATATATATATATATATATAATTATATAGAATATGAATGTATGTATATAGTATATCTGCGTGAGTTAAACCGTTTCAAGAAGGTGGGAATGGGTTTGAAAACGTCAAAGAAAATATAGACAAACGCTTGGGAGAGCATTCAAAGAACGTGACCACCTTATAATTTTAGATTTTGCTTAATTTCAATGCTTATGTTAATGATTCAAAGCAAGCGCGAATTAATTAATATTAAAATGGCAGGGTAACTTAGACGCCTCTTCAGCCCATTGCTTTGGGCAGCCGAAGTTGTATTATAAATACGTGAGTGTGAATATTTTCAGGCGATTTTATGAATGAGATTAATTTAAAAATATATTATGTATAAATAATTACAATATTTTAAAAAAATTCAAAGTACGATCTTATATACATATATACCTAGTGGTGATTATAAAAAAATCGTTTTTCTCTTATTATTTTCCTGAAAAAAACATGGTCCTTACTTTCGAATCCCTGGTTGCCTGCCGCTGGGGTAAACTGAGTTTTGCCAAGGCCTTTTGGGTAGAAGAGGTAATTATTAAGCGAGCCAATTATTGAATCTTTACATTTAGAAGATAAATGGTGGACTTTCAGTCCTGAAAAAAATAGTATTGGAGTTGTTTTAATGTTTATGCAGAAATCCAGTAACCGTCGACGGCACTGAAGAATTTTTTTTATTTCTGGAATTAATCCAACTCTTTGAATACTTGAACATTTTCATCTTTTAGAGTTGTCATTGCTTGATTTATAACGGTTTGGAAATTTGAAACAGAAGGTGGTCCTTCATAGTCTCCTAGCTGAATCCTAATGCAGGCCACGAATCATGGATGGATGGGCGTTCGCGTAAAATAGTAATCAGGAGGTGTGTGAAAGACGGAAATTGCAAGTGTGTTAATCATTCTTGGGTGCTTGTTGCAGATATCACCAAAAGAAACTTTAGTTCCGCGTGAACTATCGGGCAGTCCACACGGCATTGTACAATTCTTCTTTCCAATTTGAGGAGTTTCTGGTGATTCATTTTGGACCTTGGTGAGTAATGCCCCCGTGAACTCGCCTCCCTGACGTATTTACTCATCATTACCTGCGACCAACTTCTGTTTACATAAATCCCTCAAAGTATTATCCTGCAACCAAAAGACTCACCTCATGTATTTATACAAATTGAGCAATCATTAAATTTTGATATCTTATTAATAGGAAAAAGGTCATGATCTTATATTGAAGTTAACCTTGATCCGCTTTTCATCTCAATGCATCTCTCACACCGATCACTTTTATTTATATTCGCGGCTTCCAGCTCTCGACTTAATTCAAACTTTCCTCTCCGGTCATTGGCAAAATAAAAGTATCGGATAAAAATGAAAGGTTGAAAAAATGAGAAAAAATTGTCCCGTTCGAAACGTTTTTTTAAATGCCATCCTCCGTTCATTTTTTTCTCCCTTCCATTCATTCTCCTTCCTCCATTTTTTCCTCTCCACTCGCCAGAGCGGAGCCCTCTTCTGGCGCTCAGCGTCTTCACCCCCCTTCCTCCTCCGCCTCTCAAGAGTTTGGGCTCAGCCTCCCCCCGATGCAACGAAGAGCGAGTTGGGGGGTGAGTGAGTGAAGAGAGGCGGGAGGTACACCCACTGCACTACACGTGTACCCTGTTAAACGCCACAGGGTTGAACGGTGAGAAAGTACTACGACACTGACCATTCGGGAAACATTTATGATTTCTGGATCCCTTAACTTCCAAGGGAAGTCGTTTTAACCATATGAGAAGTTACAAGATTTGGATATGATCTTTTCCGCTACTGTGTTGGATAATTTTATCTGAGGAGAGGGATTCCTTATGTCGGTTGGCTCAGCAGTCTATCCGTGTTCCCCTCTGCTAATGTAATCTGGGGTTAGAATACATTCCTCAGAGTGTACTTCAAATCGGCGAGAATAACATTTTATGACTTTATGTTCATTGTTTCCAATAGTGGTCTCGTGGAAGTGGGTGTCAGAATACGGTCACGACTAGGTAAATTCTAGGGTGACTAGTTTGTTAAAGGGAACTTTAAGACTCCAATTTGGTTTCTTAATGATTCATCAGATGTTACAAGTAAGACGATGGATTTATTAATTGACTAATGGATAATTTAAATAGCTATGGTAGTCCAAGCCTTAATTCTGCTGCATCGTACATCGGATGACCTCGGGTACTATAATGAGCGTGTACTGTTTTTCTCTTCCTTTTGCGGGAAGTTTGAAAGAATTAGATGGTTTTTCTTTATATTATTTATGGTTCACAAGTGAATGGATTCTGTGTCGAGTTCCCAAATTCCCAAGACTTATTTGAGACATGGTCTAGAATTACCTTGGGCGGCCCCTCTCCTTAACCTTATCAACGCAAGTGGTAGGTTGGGAATCAAGGTACCCATCATTCGGTTGACGACGGGTACCGAGATTCTTTAAAATGCATCCCCGGAGATACGGGGAGGAGGAGGGGAGGAAGAAGGGGAATGGGAGAGGGTGTGTGGAGAGATGCAACGCTAGGGGTGGAAGATGGTGCTCCACCATCCCGTCAGATGGCACCAGCTCCCCCTTTTTTTATTCCCCCCTCCCCCCGCAGCATCCACCTCATCCCCGCGCTCTCGACGCGGAGGAGAGGAAGCGAATGGAGTAGGGCGAGTGGGTGAGGGGGAGAGGGGGGGTCGAGAGGGAAATAAAGCTGTGTGGGGGTTGGGGAGGGAGGGTGGAAGGGTGAGTTGGCGAGAGATGCTCGATGATGACAGGAAGTACTGCGTGATGCACGCCCGTGAAGAAACGGCCCGTTTCCCTCCCGGTTCCGCCGTCGTCTTATTAAAAATACGTCCGTGCCCACAATGCCGTCGGTTAATTAAGGAAAAATGTGTGGTGGAGGCCGTAATACTTACAGAAGGGGAGACGTAGGGAGAGAGAGAAAGAGAGAGAACTGGCGCTATTTTTTTGTCTCGCCAACGAGACGGATTTTTGTGAAACTCTTGTTCGTCCACATCAAGCCAGGGGGACTGCTCTCCGTGATCCTTCTTCGTGCTTGTGCCATTTGTTTAAGGTGGCGAATTAATGTGCTCCGACCTAGTTTCATGGGTCCTGCTCGAGCAACAAAATTAGAGGAATAAATTTCTTCACACATAACCCACCATTTTTCTATGGTTGAGCGACGTGAACAATGTTATCGTCGGATTCACTGTTCATTTGTCGTCGTTCACGAATGGTTCTTGAGCAGATGTAGAAATAATTTTCCTTGAATAAGTGTACGCCTCCTTTTCAAACTTGAGTCGTGGGATCTGCGGAGATGTTTCCCGCTTAATCCATTCTTCCCAGAACCAGTAAGCAAAGAATTTGTACGCAAATTTTAGGTTCCAGAAGGCCGCTAAAGATTTAAGAGGGTTAGCATGAAACTTAACCGTTCACATGCTCGGAGTTAATCATATATAGTATCTATATGATTAAGGCTTTCGCACATTCCTCCGTGTCAGAAGACTCTTGGCGACAACAACAAGAGACGCCCTGATGCGGAGGGACGCCAGAAAGCCTTAACCATTGTGGATAAACGCCGCGGAAACACCAGATTTCATTTAGTATCCACATGTCTTAAGTATGTTTCTAAATACCATGTTCCTAATAAATCATAACAAAATTTATGAATAACCTATGTTAACATGACATCATTACTAGAGAAATACTAATATAACCATCTCTTATTGCTAAAAAAGATTATTTTTTTTAATGTAGGACCTTTTTCCATCCCTTAAACAATGACGATTTAACGATGTTTGTTAGTAAGGGAGGTTGAGAGTTACTTTAACTATAGTACCGGGTAATAATTTTTGGGGGAAGGCATTCAGTAAGAGAGTGAGCGCTGGAGAGAATTCAAACGTCTGCTAGTTTACTGAGGATAAAAGGCGACAAATGAGACCACGATTTAAAAGTCGGGGGACGGCGTGAAATAATTTAAATTTTCCAACGCGATGCACAAGCTATGGTAGGAAAACAAATGAAAACTATTTTACGTACTGCCAAAGATCAAATGCAATCTCCGACTATTGAGGAAGTACATAGAAAAACCCTTGTAATCTCACCAATCCGACACCCTGGCTATCTTTATCAGTTTTGAACCTTCTAATTTTGTGCAGGAAGTTGTATCGTCGACAGATAATATACGTACTTCCTTGCTATCACAAATGATTATAGCAGGAATAAAAATGACGAACTCGTACAAAAAGAAAGTGTAGCGTAAAAGGCGGGAGAACATTTAAGACAGTTCATTAGCTTTATCAATATTCATTCTACTAGACGGTAGTGGAATTGTTTCATCATAGATAAATCATTGAGCACGTACTGTGTAGGAAGAGTTGCTCCTTAACAACAGAATGAGGAAATTTATGAAAGGTAATTTTTTCACATTCTTTAAACAGAAAAAGTAAAAATCTTTCACTCATTATCAATTGGAGAGAAAAATAAGTATATATTTACGATTTTAAAGAAGCCACAAAGAATGATATTTATGATTTTAAAAATGTTTGTAGAAACAGAAAAAATTTCGCTACAGGATTCAAAATGTTTACTTTCTAACACAATTTTTTCATTGGTGCATATCGAATTGGTGGCCTTCTTATTTAACTTTTTTAGAAGTATCTGAGACAAATTATTCATAATTTCCACGTACACTTGATATTCTAGCCTAGAAAAAGTGTCAGAGTCAGAAGCTTACTTCCAATGCGTCAAATTTCTGTCGTAGTGTTTTATTTATAACTGTGAATCATGTGTAGCATACTAAAGCACCAAAATAGCACTGACATTGATTTGAGTTTGCTCCATAATACTTCTAGCTTAGTAAAATAGCCTTCATTAGTTATGATTAGGAATATTTATTTTCCATTTATAATAATTCCATATTAAGCAACATAATTCAATTATTTCATTAAGTAGGTTAAAATTAAGCGAGGCCTTAGATCAAGTCGAATGGAGTTGAATGGAGAATGGAATTTTCAAGATACTAGAAGCGCTTGGTAGGGACTAAAATGACAGAATAATTATCCATCACCTCTACAAGAATGAGATAACAAGCAAGCAAATGCAAAAACCGAAAGGCAAATAGAAGCCCAAATAAACAAAGGAGTAAGAAATGGATGCAACCTCTCGACAGCATTAGCAACGTGTATCTTAAAGAGGCAATAAAGGAAGCACTAGAATCGGGAATAAAAGAAGACAGGATGAATGGTAAAGAAATTGACATGCTCAGATTCGCAGATGACATCGCATTAGTTGCACAAACGTTTGAGGACCTGTAACCAACTTTAAATTCTATGGACCAAGCCATTCGTAAAATGAATATCAACAAGAAGAAATCTAAAATCCTTGTGTGTGAAATAGGGAAGCTGAAGTCATGTATCACAATTCGGGTAGTGGCTCTGGTTTAAGTGGAATCCTTCATCTACCTGGGCAGCAGCATAACTTAGGATGGAAGATGTTTAGTCGATACCAAGCAAAGAATAGCTTAAGCTAAGAAGGCTCGAAGCTCAAGCTAAGGCGTTCATGCAGAAGAGGTAACTACTATGTTTAAAGAATCTGGAGTTGCAAACAAGGATGTAGTTCCTCAAAATGTTTGTATGAAGTATGGCACTTTACTAATCAGATACATGAAATATTAAAAAACGTGGAGCAGCAAAGAATAGAAGTTTTTGAAACTTGATACTGGAGGAGAATGCTGTAGAGAAAATTGACACACAAAGTAATGAATGAGGAAGTAAATAGAAAACCAGAAAAGGAAAGAATCATGTTGAGAACTATACTTAAAAGAACTTGATGTATTGATATAGAGACTGGGAGAGAGACAATGGGTTAGTTATAAACGTAATAGAATAGAAAATCCCGCGATGAAGACCAAAGGTCAAGTACACATAATACGAGTCTACTATGAACGACGTAAAACAGAAAAGCTATTTGGGGGTGAGGGAATTAACACTAATTATAGAAGAATGGAGGAATACTATAAACCAGTCTTATGATTAAAATAATGACGGTAATGGAGCAATTCATATTAGAGTTAATAATTGACTTCGAAATGGACCGAAAGGAAAACAAATGAGGAAGTACTAGAGATGGTGGGTGAGGAGAGGGGTTTGTTGAGAGAAATCCTATGGAGGCAGGAAAAATGGATGAAAGGCGTATTGAGCGGTAGTGGAATGTTGAAGAGGGTAATAGAGGGGAGAATGTTGGGTAAGCGAGGTAAGGGCAGGAACAGGATAGGGATGTTGGACGGGATGAAGGGAGGAAAGAAGTACACCGAGATGAAGAGGGACCTGATATAGATTAGTTTACTAGGTGGGGAGTCACAAAATGTTTATTTGATAGTTGTGTCCATCCAAAAAAACCTACCTTAAACGGTAGATTACCTAATAATAATAATAATTGACTTCTGTGGTTGATTGTTCATAGTGAACCAATATGAAATAAAGAGTATCACTGATATTTACTGAAAACGTAGTTACAAAACGTATTCATTCAAAATCTTTACGTCACTTTATTCAAGCTTGAAGGTATCATTAGTGGAACTAGAGGCCCTGATGTGTATGCTGGGAATTGCGGGACATTTGAGTTTTGCTTTGGAATGTGATCAAGAAAATTGAAGGGTAAACATTTCTCGATGAGTTTCATGCAATGAAGAAATTTCGTAGGTACCACAACGCTTATGTTCGATTCCACACGAAATTTGTCGCACACAGAAATTGTTTCGCGTGGTTCTTTTTTCTTTGACGGACTATTTAACTTTTTTAATCTGTTGATTATATTACATAGTTATCTAAAACTGAAACACAGCCATAAAATCTCATATCTTAATTGCAGTGAACATCGTTTGTACGTAATAGTGTAGAGAATGAATTTTGTCTCACCGACACCCTGTCCAGCTACTATTCTCACTTAGATATATTGTTCCTGTATAGTCCTTAGTCCCTAATCTGGACCTTAATTTCTCTTCGCTTGGCGTCCAGCATCCTTCCGGTCGTCTTGAGGTCGTATGATTTTTCTCTAGTAAATTGAGAGCTTCAGTATTGTTAAAGTCATTTTATACGGAATGATACCTCTTGCTTAATTTATCTATCTCCTTAGAAAACTTCATTACTGCTGCTACGTTTTTTTAAGGGAATTACGCCTATTGCTTGATCGGTTAAACTTCACTGCAAAAATTATTCAACCTCCCGATGAATTTAAGACTTCAATATTACATTATCACTTCCAAATCGTAGTCTCTAATTAGTTAATTTTTAGACTAAAGAATCACTATGATTCATATTTTCTTTTGTAAATAACATCTACATAAATACCCTGCGAGCCACCAAAAAAGTGTGTGGCAGGGGGTGTAGCATCAAGAGGAAAGGGTAAGGGATGAGGGGATTGGGGTTTTTCAAATCGGTGGGGGAAGGTGGGGGGAACCTGTAACAAATATACATATATATACCCACGCGCAGTCCCTAACATGTACGTTAATACTTAAGGTGGTGAACTGACTCCTGGGGATTTCGTCTACAAGAATTCTGGTCTCTTTATCGTTCTGGGAAGAAATGACATTTTAAACCTGTCAGTGTTGCAGTCACTAACTATCAACTAACCAAATAACCTCTGGCTATAAGTAAAGGAGGAAATACAAGCAATGTATCCACATCAACCGTTACACCCCAGTTCTCGTCCCACCATTTCCAGCTACGCCATTTCCTTCTGGAACCTATATTTTTGGCGATTTTAATGTTTGTGTTATCCAAATAACTCGTTGAGTAACGGAAATTTATTGAAATATCGAAATCTTTTAGGAGTTTATATCCCACTGCCACGGCACCCATGGTAATGAAGATTAGTTTTCAGCCTTTTTTGATCACTTTAGTCACTAAAAGTTATTCTTGGGACAATTTTAAGCCGCTGCGAGGGGAAAGGTGACAGGAGCTGTTATCTTTTCAACTCTAACTGCACGTCATTGAGGGGGGAGACGATGGCTTTTAATTCATTTTAATTTACTTTGAAAAATATATTGATAGATTCCCAGCCAATTAATACTTTTGAGGAGGTTTATTTTCAATATCGTATAGTTAAGTTTCTAATTATAGGTAAAATTGCTTTTTATATCTTTCAAGAAAATGCCTAGTTAAGACTTTTCAAGGCGAAGGCAATTTGGAAAACATTTTATTTTAGAAGTGGTATATCTCGAAGATACCATTCGACTCAAATGAAAATTTTGCATAAATGACAGGTTAACGTACACACAACAGGTAGCCCTAAGAATTTTCAGTATATGCACAAGTATATATGATCTACTTGTAAATAACTCTCCGTTTGGCTGTAAAAATGACGAACGTGCTGCTATAAAAACATGCATGAAAGTCAGAGTATAAAAAAACCATAAACACAGTAATCAATCCGAAGGTCGGTTTGGTAGGTGATGGTAGAGTTCACCCAGTACTAAACCCGACGGCGTGTGAAATTCACACATCAGGATAGTTCCTTTCTCTGTGCCGGTTATGGTTTTATGGCGAGATATGGCACCCGAAAAATCACAAAGCTTGGGTGGAGCTGCAGATTCCGAGAGAGGCTTGCCCGGGAACCGAACCCGGGCTCTCTGGTCAGTAGTCTAACACCTGGGCTACCGAACGCACTGTTAGAGTATAAGAACTAAAATACTATCATATACCTTTAACCCTAAATGAAAATTCATTGTCTACAAGTATAAGTACCATGATTTTAGCTTATGGCAGCATGAGATAAGTAATGTAAATAAAAAATATCAATACTACGTATTCTACAATTGTAAGGTTTTGAATAATTTTCAATGACTATTTTAAATAAAGCATTAAGAGAACTTACTTTAGTTTCTCCTTCAGTTTTACTCATTTCTGCCAATCTTCATATATTCTGAAAAGCCTTACTCTACCTCGCTTCCCTAACAGTCTCCCTTCTACCAAGGCCTTAAGAATCGCACTACCTTTGAAAGTTCCCTACACCCACTTTTTGCCTCTTTAACACTTATTTTTGCAACTACCTCTCTTCACCCACCATATTTAAAACTTCAGCGTATGCCTTCCTTTCTGTTTTAAATACAACTCCATTGAAAATAGGGTCTCACTTTGATAAGCATATTAGCACGTTAAGTTCATGTAATGTAAATCATATTCTCCTTTACATGCATGTATAATGCGATTCTAATTCCATTCAAAATCTATAGAATACTCATTAGTTTTCTTAGATTAATAATTTGAAGAACATTTCAATACCAGGATCACGAATCTCTGCCACATATTATATGCAGACATATATTAGAAGTACTAATATCGGAGACATTTACCTGAATGATATGAGCTCTCCCATTACTCTTATGTTCTCTTATCCCGGAAAAAAGTATATAAAAACGTAATTATAGCATTTACAACTTCCAGATCATGTAATTGCTCGCCTTATTTATGTTTTAAATAGTTTGCACGAGGATAAATATTTGACTCTAAACTTCATTTGGTGCCCATACAAGATTTGATGTAAATTCCCTTAAAGTTAACGGTGCTAACTAGCATTGCGAACGATTTGCTAGTTACGGTAAAAGCTCACCTTGCAGGAAACTCAGCAGCGTGAAATTCACCTATTCAGGTTAGGGGAATTAGTTGCCCTCCTTATGCAGCCTGATTTCAGAAAAACCATAAGCCCGTAATACGACACAGATTCTTTGGAGCTAGTGTACCCAGATTCACTCGGATTAAAAACCCTGTCCGGTCAGAAGGCGAATTCTGTATCCACTACGCTACCACGTCCCTTTGTAAATAATCTTGCGGTAATGAAATTTAATTTCCGTTCAATATTCACGATACTGCTCGTTGGTATGTTTTATGAATTTCAATGCAATGCTTGAAATAAGCGAAAAAGTAATGGTCCAACATATCAAAACGGATTCGGTCCCTCGAATAAAATAAGAGTGATACGAAGATACCACCACTGACGAGTTTAAGGACTCGTACTTATTCTTTCCTCTTGCGACACCATAACAAATTTTTAATAGCAAAAAATTTTCCCGGGCCATAGTTAAATGTTGTGAGTGATTGTCTGAGTAGAATAAGAATATTTATTCCACGGGAAATTAATGAATTCCAATGGACCACACATTATAAAATAGATGGGACCGAATGAAGCATCTTAGAACACTTTGTACACTAGGGTATTACACTGATAACAAAACTTTCATGGGCGAGCATTATACGGGTTAGGCTTAAAGAAGCCAAGTTTAATTAGATGGGTTTTAGGGAAATGCAATGAAAAGGTAAGAGAAGGGTTTTACTCCACTTTAGTTACGCTTCAGTGTGGAAAGTAATTTGGAGTAATTATTTTGGGAACTCTTAGATTCACGAAGAGGGTTTGTTAAACTTTTTGTTCTGGTTCTGAACACCAGAGTTTTTATGCAACGCCGAGGAATTATCAGGAAACCCAATTTTACTGGTATATTCGACCATCGAGAGGAAAAAGAAAGAAAGACACTGTCGCAGATAGTTTCAAGTACTCGTCCTTCCCTCGCACAATATGTGTACTCAGTTGTGACAAAATCGAACCCAAGGGTGTACCCAATGTTTTAACATAAAGACTAAAATTGAATGATTTAGTCAAACACACCAATTTTTGCGTGATTTATATTGGAATGAATTTTTATAAGTGTTTCCCTATATTATTTTGTACATTCACTGATACGTATACAAACTCATGCCTGAACTAATATAAATGGTGCTCTAGCAAGCACGCCACACGCCCTTCCATGGTGATCTGTACATGTAGATGTTCCTGAAAACTGTAGAAAGTGGGTTAGCCATTGAGTATGAATGAATTTATTTGAAGGTTGAATCGATTTATATGTATTCACCCCGGATCACATATCCCCAACGATTAATAATCGTGTGTGATACAATGTTTTCTCCGAAGAAACAAAAAGAAAAGCTCTTTCCTTCATCCAAGAAAAACTTTCATGAATCTGTACTACAGCACTACAAGAAATATTAGGCAGCATATTGAAGGGAAAAAGCAAAGATGTGAATACCGTGAAAAGACTCACATAATTCACAAATAGCGGGTTCCTCTTAAGCACTATATTTCTGTGTAATTCGGAAAGGTAAGGGAGAAGTTAATCTTTGAAAGAAAATTAAGCACTGCTCCGTCAGCAAGTTCCTAAGTTGCCTTTGCTGTTTCTTCCCCTGTCTCGCTTATATCGGAGGGCTCCCGTGGCGAGAAACTCCAGCAAACCCCAAGGTTCCCATATTTAGGAGCCGGAGAACTGTTGGAAGGAGACAGAGATATGGACTTGGGTAAACGTGAGGAAATCAGGTCGCGCGGAAAGGGAGGTTGTGGGTTTTTCTTAAAATTAAAAAAGTGTTGAGTTCGCAAGTGCAAAAAATTTCAAAAGAATTTATTAGCTTAGATTATTTTGCGTAGGATACTTTTGTATTAATGAAACTATTAATTAATAGAATTTTTAGAGTTCAGTTTTAGTTTCCTTAAGGATAGTTTCTATGGTGAAATCATGGAAATTGAAAAGTGGAATTCATTGAAATATTCTGTTGAGTGTATCTTACTTTTTTAGTTGGATAAAGTTTCCATAAAAATGTTTCCTCCTAATAAAATGAAAAAATCGAAATCGCCGCTCATGAAACCACGTTGAGCGGAGAAATAAAATAATTATTTGCCTTTGCAAGTCCGTCTTCATTGCCCTGGTGCTTAACTTTGTTAAGTGCTATGCTAATAAATTCCGTGTCATTAATCACTAAATTGTTTTAAAAAAGTAATCCCATTGAGATCATTATCTTAGACAACATAGCGAATTTCCAAATTTCGAACAAGTTTTGTTTTCGTGGGAGGCCTGCACTTTATGTCTTTGCCAAAATCCGAAAAAGAAACCCAATCCTTCCGCGTGTCAGAACGAACAAATACTTCATCATAGGACACACTGAATTCGTTTCCAACTAAAATTTGAACCGTAAACAAAAATCTATGGTTCAAATTTTAGATATGATGTAGGATTTTCGTTTCCAGCATGAAAATATCCCTCACTCACCTTTTGACTCGAAACTCCGGAAGAAGAATTTTAATGAAAAAAATTAAGATTAAAAATTTTCCGGAAATTATATGAAAAGAATGTACAAATTTATTTCGACTAGCCTCGCCGCTCTACAGCATTTCCTCGTGGTGTACCTGGCTTACAATAAAGTGAACTAGCGGTGTGAAGTTGGAAATGGGGAAGGTTAAATGTAAGGGAAGAGGACAGTTATAGGAGTTTGCCGGGGGTAAAAAAGGAAGGGGATTGTCTTGCAGGGGAACCAAGTCCCATTTGTGGTTAAGAGGAAGAAGAATAGAGAAGGGAGGGGAAGATGCTGGAGGGGCACAGAGAGACTGGGGAACGAGGAATGTACCGAGGCTTTTTCCTGAGGTTTAGCCAATAGTAATTATGGCTGTTCTAGATTGGGGAAATGGAAGTCAATCAAACAGACGCTGGTAGAATTTTCCCTCGCTACCACGAGAGATTAGATTCACATCCGTACTTCTCTCGGAGTGGCAGGAGAAATGGTCGGAAAATACTATATATAAAATTTCATTCTACACTTCGGCAACTACACAATATTAGCGCCGCGAAGGCGTATGGCGAGGGGTGATAGAGAATCAGTCATAAATACAGAATTATTAGTTCATACATACATTTGAATGCATGTTAACGCATGTACAAAAAATTTCATACACGTGTCCGTACATTTTTACCGTGCAACTATTGCTGCATTTGACTAAGTCATCACATTTTAGTATCCAAGTTAATTTTTATCGTGCGAGGTAAGAACGAATACTTGAACCCGTCTGTGCCGGTGACTTTTCCTCCTATTTTATCCCGGTCGACAAATCTATCTATATAAATAAAAAGGTTTCTGGCGTAACTTGGTGGAAAATCTCATATTGACGTTTATGCAAATCTTCGTATTGACGCTCAATTAAACAACTTTGCTTTTTGTCTTGAGAATACAATTTTATGAGGAAAAGCAAAGTTGTTCAATTGAAAAACGTCACTATCAATATAATTTGGCAAGAAAGATCAAGCGCCCTTTTTAGACCCTTCAAGTACCTTTTTATAAGTCACAAGTCTTGCCTACTCTTTCCGAGAATCAAGAGACTTCCTGCATAAATTCTTAAGCATACACTTATCCTTGCCTAATTATGTAATGGAAGTTTTCTCCTCTGGGTCTCAGATACTTAACGCATATTCTAAACGTGACTTAACTGAAGGGAATTAACACCTATCATTCCTATCAATACAAGATCTGCACGATAAGTGCCCATGCTTAACGACAGTGCCATTTGTAAAGGTTCTTTTGCGTATGGATGCCCGAAAGCGATATTTGGCCCGTGTAATTTGAACAATAATTCTAAAAATATAGACGGTGTACTCCACTCTGATGACGTTGGTCGGTGGGTTCTTTTTTTTAGAGGTATTTAGATACGAGGGTTAAGGTTGTAAAGGTTTAAACTTGTTTTAATCAGCTATTAATTTAAGAAATACTTGTTTGCATCCAACAAAAATTAAATAAAACACACTCCCATGTATGAGCTTAAAAATATGATTTCGTCCAATGCCAGCTTAATAGCACATTAGCTGTGTCTATACATTCTAGTCACTATAAACTGATTGCTAATGTTTACTTATTATTATTCTCGTTGACCTCTATTTCGGCCGACAATTCCAATTGCGATCGCAATTACGTAAATAGTGGAAACCCTTGAACCTGAGGCATAACATTTTGGTTGCAGAGAGCAATGTATGTACTCAAAGGGATGTATCAAAATCTGGTGTCAGAAACTCAGGCTCCGAAAACTAGAACAATACTTTTGTTCTGGACAGTAGGATATGTCCCTGAAAGCTGATTCAATTTTATTCTGCCACACCTGTAATCAATGGAGTTCCTCGTTGGGTAAAAAAAAAACATGTTTTCATAAATCCGAACCTCATCCATTTCTGGAACGGCCTCCTCCACTGCTGTCTTTTTTTTATTCACATCCCGGAAGCTTCGTCCTCGTCCTCTCCTCGTTTGCCCTCCGCTTACTCGTTCCTCCGTCGTGTATTGATGCATTTCGCTGGAATTGATACGCCTTCCAAACACAAAAAAAAACACAAGACCCTTATCTCTGTGTTTGGGTACATGTATACATATAGCTTGAAAAATATAAGTTGGTGTCCCCGAAACTGAGTCTATCCAGGTCGTATGATACGTTAACGAGGTCCGTGGAAGATGAAATGGTATCTGGGAATTTTCCTCCCAACCCTGCCCGTCCCCTTTACGTACCACCAAACTTCCCTCTTCCATCTCTTATTACGTCCTCCCCCTCAATTTTTCGAATCTATCTTTGGGTCTAGCTTTATTGTGCTCTCATGGAGCACTTGGTTGGAAAGACACGACGAAAACATGATGCTATGGTGCTACACCCCCTGCCACACACCTTTTTGGTGGCTCGCAGGGTATTTATGTAGATGTAGATAAAAATATTTTTGTTGCCCTCGTTTGCCTACATAATTAATGCCTCCTTTTATTTGGTAGGCATCGATAATTATTAATTTACTCTTAATCATATTACGAGGAATTTAATCACTGCCCTCACTTCACAACTGGCGGCGTTCTCAATTTTTTTAAACATTGTAAACAATCACAGAAACAACACAGGCAATGCTAGCGTCACGCAACTTGGCTCAGAGAAGGCAGACAAGCCACTGAAGCTATCTGACCTCGTCCAGCGGCTACTCGCGTCGTCAGCACTTCATGCGGCACGAACGGGTACTACTTTCCGGATGACCCTCGTATATGGAGGCAGGAAAAATGGATGAAAGGCGTATTGATCGGCAATAGTGGGATGTTGAAGAAGGTAATAGAGGGGAGAATGTTGGGCAAGCGAGGAAAGGGCAGGAACAGGATAGGGATGTTGGACGGGATGAAGGGAGGAAAGAAGTACACAGAGATGAAGAGGGACTGATGTAGAGTTGGTTGCTGGATTGGGTTTTGTTTGGAGTTACAAAATGTTTATTTGATAGTTGTGTCCATCCACAAACCTACCTTAACCGGTAGATTACCTTAAAAAATCAGATTATGTAAAAAATGTCCTATTCCATGGTTTTTTTCCTTAACGGTTCCGTTTATTTTTTCATCATCTTCGTAAACGGTAAAGCGATGCAATTCGTTTCAGAGGAATGAAAGTGTAGTTTTAATTCTTCAGTTTTTCATATGTCGCGATATTGATCACTATATAGTATATGCATATTATCCATGGGCATATTTCCGTATTCTTCATATTTTAAACAGTTATGTATCAATTTCTTAATACGCACTTAATATCCATAATTCCTGCCCATTTAGTAAAACACTATTCAGAATGGGTGGAGTTATACGAGTATGCTTGTAATAGTTTATAATATAGTTATACTTGTAGTACAATCGTATTTAAAGCTTGGATAAATAGCTGAATTTTCAATATTTTTTGGTGTATATTAGTCGGCAGCTTGAGTCCAGGCTTGAAAAATCTGAAGCAGTTACTTAAAAATTAAATTCGTACTTTATCAATGGAGTTCAAGTTTTGCAAACAGAAGATAATACTCCCAATCTTATTGATTTCCGTCGTGGTTTTCCCATTAAATGTGACCTCTACCTTATCGTTCATGTAACCAATTGTTTGGACCATTACTGCAGGTGTTAGCATCTGATTCTAATACCGATGGAGTCGTAAATAGTCATATCTCAGTTCTTTTACGAAATCTAGGGCTAAGATTATTATTTGTCAATTTCCCTAATGTCCCTTTAAGGTTGAAGATTCCCTAAAAATACTTTAGAGAGGATTCTTTATTCCAAGTAACAACAAACTCTGAGAAAATCATTTGGAGTCGATTTTTTTTAACTTTTCCATGCTCGTATGTATTTTACTCCAGTTTACCTTAATCTTGGTGAATAATAATATCCGTACGTTGTAGACCTTATGAGATAGTAGTTGGAGGAAATCAGTCACGAAAGGATGTTGGAGTACTAAAAATGGCGTCCCATTCAGAAAATCCGTTGATTTTTTTTATACGTCGAGTACATTTGGTCAATTTTTGCATCCGCCCTCTCCTCTCTCCCTCCTTCCCACTCTTCCCTCCAATGTACTCCGACAAACCCGTTTTCACCCCTCATTCTGCTATTTTTCCCTCCCTCGTCCCGTATCACACCATACCCTGTGCCCCGACTCGCTCGTCCATTCACTCTCTCACACGTTTTCCATTTCGGACTAGACAGTCATTTGTTCCCGCGGCATCCCGCATCTCGCGTGTTCGCGAAAGAGTCCCCCTCTTGCCCGCCGAGCTCCCCATACCCCCGTGTCCGAAGCCGGAGCTCGCGTAACTGCTTCTGTTCGCACATTCCGTCTTTCCCTTTTTTGCGTGTGGGTACTTTCTTCTTGCAACGTTGAGAGTCGATCGTCGATTATTTCTCCGTAGAAAAACAATGAAAGGACTGGGCAGATTTATTTTTTGTGGGGATAGGTAGATGTGAAATTGGAGAGGGGAGATGAGGATATTGGGAGATGGGGAAGAAAGAAATAGGGACGGGGAACGTGATTCATTAAAGAGCATGGCCAGCGTTGATGAGTCACATCTTTCACGTAGAGAACGAACAAGAGTGATGTGATTCTTTGGCGCAAAAAAGTAATCGTTGGAGAGTCAATGATGCGTGGAATCGTAAAACAGATTAATCCCCTCAGGCTTGAAGGGTAACCAAAAATATGTTATGCCCGACGGTTGGTTTTTTCTGCATTAGTTCATGCATGTCCAAATTTATTTTTACTGATTACATATGCTAGAGAGTGTCCCTAGTTATCATTCCATTGATATAAAAGTTAGAATCTTTGGTTAGACTACTAATATATCCTTGAAGAGTATTGAAGACTATTGGTAAATATGCATCAAGTGAATTAAATGAAAGATTAGGTACGAGTTGTAATTAAATCTTTTGAAGAAAGAATGCTGAATGCTAAAGAGCTGAAAAGAAAAATTATTTGTTTACAATAAATGGCTCTTTATCAAGATTTATACGAACCCATGAAATAGTATAAGTATAGTTTATTGCATCATTGATTCAGAATAATTACTCGATTACTAATATGATTCTGGGCTCAGGGAAGCTCAACATGAATGAATGAATGAAGCTTAACATGCTATTAATACATGTATACTATATTTAGTTCAAAGGCAAACGGAAAGTAATTGTGTGATGCTTACTCAAGCGTTGAAACTATCCAATGCTATTTCCTTGAAGTCTAAAAATTTTACTATGAAATTCATTATTTTCATTTAATTATTCATTAATTTTAAATACAACGAAAGAAAATATTTGGTCAAATGTCATCTAATGTTTTTATAATTTTTATAAAAGAATGAATTATTTCAACCTCTTTTGGTTTTCTTACTTTTAGTAGGATTTATTTTCACAATAATGTTGGCTTTTCCACGGAATTTCTAAATTATTTTCAATATTTTTCTCTGTGTCTTTGATTTCGTTCTTCTTTATAAGGGAATCTTTGCAACCGAAAGAAAGAGAAGCGCAAGATTTGAAACCTGTCACAAAGATTAGTTGCTAATCTTTCAATATTGTTTTTTTTTAATTTCTAAATCTATTATTTCAGTTTCCATTACTGAAGCAAGAAAATATTCAGCATTTTAGAATGCCATCGGGGATAGTTTTAATCACTCCTGGAAGCTAAAAACAATCAATTCCCTCCTTTCGTTTCTTTGCACGAGCGGAGGTACTCATTTTGCATAGGGATACGTTTCTCGTTAATCAATTGGACTACATAGTTGAATGATCTACTTTATTATTTTCGGTAGTATGTTATTATTTTTGGAGACTGGTGAATTTTTTAAATGAGAGAAAATGAAAAGCTTTGGATCAGCTTCTCGATGTAAGTAATTCGGCGACAAGATTCTATCGATTTCCGAGGGATAAAATCCCCATGGAGATGGGATTCTCTGGGGTTTATTCATTCTCTCATTCTCTGATGGTGTGTTGGCAACGACATGTGCCGTTAGGTACACGATCCCACTCTCTGCGGTTGGGAAAATTAGACCCGTGTTTAGATCCTCGTCAAGTTCTGACCGATAAACAGGACCAAAATTTTACTCAGCATTTTTGACGATTATTTCAAGGACAGTAGACAATCCTTGTAGGCAGTTCATAATTTATCAGTTGAAATAAATAAGGCAAATAAGGAGGCGTGTAAATATTATTACTCTGTATCTTCTAATTTTTTATTCAGACGAATTTCTAAATGCTGCGGTTGACTATGAAAATAATATCAGAGCCTAGAGTAAAATATATTCCTTATTTATACCATCCCCTGCTCTCTGTAACTCTGGTAACGGTAAATTTTTATGGATAAAATAAATGAAAAAGCGACCAAATACATTCATTGTCCTTTATTAAGACGATATACTTGATTATTCAATGCAATAAATGGCGGACAGAAATCAAGGTACTTGATGAATTTCCATAAAAACTGTAGGGAAACTGAAACAAGTGTAACAAGTTTATTGAAATTTTTATACGAGGTATTTCGAAAAGAATGAAAACCGAATGAAAGAAAACAAAAGCTCACTCTCATTGCAAGTAATTTTTTTTATTTTTGTAGACATGAAGTGACAGTTAAGAAGAGTCGCAGTATCGGAAACCATGTATTTTAACGCTGTCCTTTTAGTGGATGTGGATTACTCCAGTTATGCGAACTATTATACAGTCGACAAGAATAGAGAGATTTGGGACTTTAAATGACGCAGGTTGTTGCCACTCCTTCGACGTGGGTGTTATTTCGTCGTGTTGCGATTTATGGAGATGGGAAGTTTGGCTACGACAAAATATCACCCTTCCGGTAACATCTGAAGGTCTTCCAAATATTCCGTCCGTGCTCGCATGGAAAGCGCAGCCAGCCCCGTTGGTCGTTGAAAATTGCGTAAACTCAACTCCTTCGATGGGCACATCCTCTCGCGTTTCCCTTTCGTTGTGTTTTTACCCATTTTTGCGCCGTGGAGATGTCTCCTCATGACCGAGGACGTCCCCGTTATATACCTGCTCGTCCGATAAGCCATTCACCATAAAGAGATAAAGGGCGGATGAAGTACGAAGATACGGAGGAGAGAGATGAATGGGGTCGTACGTGCTATCCTTGATCGAGGATGAGTGGAGGGGGGGAGGTGGTGAATGAGCCAGAAAATCTCCTTTCCGACGGAGTCTCAATCAATCTCCGGTTTCTTCCTTCATTTTTCTTCTACATTTTTTATTTCCCATTTCCTCCCTTCTCGCCCTTTCCTCCCTCTCCAGAACCCCCTCTCCCCCCCCCCACCACCACACTTTCTGTACCCCTGCTGACTATTTCCGCTGCTTCTCCTCTCCCATCTCCTCTCGCTCCCCATCATCATCCCTCCTCGTTAGACTCTTATGATTCACCCGTGATGAACCCGACAGAAGGACGTTTTACGGTTCGCGTCCGGAGAATAAATACACGTAGCGCATATGCGCATCGTCGGGGTCGGCAGAGTTATTAATTTTTGGGTGGTTTTGTAACCACTCCTCTCCTGGTGGGGAAAGGGTACATCGACTGACATTCGATTCGGAGGGATATCCATGAACCGCTTATTGCGACGTGAGATAAATTCCTCTGGTTTCAAGCGAGAGGGAAATGGATTCAGAAAATATACTCTCGGAATGAATACGGCGGAGAAAATATTTGGCGAGATATTTTACCTTTATATATGTATTTGTACCCCGCAATGTAATATTTTCCGAAATCAGCGTATGCATTTTTGGGTGGAGTGAATTTAAGTGTCCTCTTCCGAAGCATGAACCTTCAATAATTAATTGAATATCAGGGTGGGTGGGCATTCAGTGAGTCTTTCCAAGAAGTAACGGCCAGTTTATTTTGACTGAAATGTTGTTCACCACTTATTCCCGACATGGCAATCTATGAAATTTGTGGAATTAAGTAGTTTAAATTTGTTAATAACAATGAAAATATTAGAAGATCTGTAAATCTTTATGACTTTGGTAATAGCAATAAGAAATAAAAGTCATTATAATCTCAGCCACAAATCTCTACATAGTGTTAACATTCGATTCGATATAGTATATGTGAATGTTAATATAAATATAACATTAATAGTGTTTTAAAATTTATTACGTGATCTTTTTCAATATCCACGGACCATCCAATCGTCATTATTCAAAGAAAAATTATTCAACACTTTGAGGATTTTTTCATCATGTTAGCTAGTTCCTTTAATTGTTCCTTTCATTTAAATATCCTGAGCTTTTTTTATAAAATTGGCACACTGCTTCCATAACTTCTTCATCCGTATCTAAATTTTAAAAAATACAATTTGCACAAAACGCTTTTTCAAATCATTCACTCAAGGCAGAGAATTGGTCAATCTCCTGGGCTCATGAACCACTTTTCAATTTTACCAACCACCGAAATGAACCTACTACATGTCTCGTACCGTTTCCGATGAAGTAAACGTCAAGTTGTTTACAGCAACACGACCAGATTCCCAAACAAATCCGTCGATGCTCCGCTCTTTCCGTAGAAATCCGAGAGGAAAAAAGAACTCCCGTTTCCCAAATGTAACAGCTTGGCTTCGCAGGTCGGTGTTAACGCGGCTCGTTGCGTACGTCACGCATCGCGCATGTCTGCATGCGGTTTTTTTTTAAATAACAGCTCAACATGGCGAGGGCCATTGCTGCTTGGGTAGTATATGAGCATCCTTCGTGTGCTCGTGTTTATTCATGAATTAGGGAAACTCAATGAATCGACGATATCATCGGGCATCGTGCTCCAACAGTCGACCAATACCCCCGAAGCAAAACCAGATACGAATCGATCTATTGTTGGAAACGGCTGTTAACGTTCAGAACCATGCCATCTCGTTAAGAGCAAGGGTGGGGGTCCCCCTTAGGGTGCAACCTCATGGATAATAGTTGGTCCCTTATTGTGTCGATGGAATATGAACTTGATCTCATACTTTAGAGGAATAAGAGATAAACTGAGAAAATTTCAATTCAATCTACATTAACGGTGTAATAATATGCATAATAATAAATTTTATTTAATTATTTTAAATATTTATGCAATTAATAATAAATTTTATCGTCACAACCACACAGTCAACTTCTTCTCAACGTCGTTAAAAATGACGTTAAAAAAGCAGTTGGAGAAGTACAAATCATTTACGGATAATTACAAATTTGTACAAAATATTTGTGGATGTTTTCAACAAATTAAATCATGAAGGACTACAAATTACTCAAGTTAACTTTCTTTGTTCGAAATGAATTTGGATTTAAGTAATTTTAATGTCACCGAGCGAAAATATTTCCATTAATGAAACCAGCTGAAGTAATAAACTGTGGTAAGGGTATAGAGAGAGAGAAATTATGACACGCTGGGTGGGAAATATTCTTAATTCATTTAAATACTTCAAATTTTTTGGACAAAGGTAAGAAGTATTGTTATCACAAACAATTTTTTTTCAGATTATGAAGAAAAAGGGTGTTAAAACGTTTAAAAAAATATGTTTTGTATTTTTCTGCCATAAAAATGCTCTTGGATTGATAATTACATGTGGTAGATTTGGTTTCATCCTTTTTCAATTTTTGCAGAGATATTGCAATAAGGTGATTTATTTCATTATATTAATGGCTTCGTAGATAATGTAATAATTTATGTGAAATCTCAAAATCATGACCAAAACAAGATATTACCTTACATGACAGTCATTATATTATAACAGATCATGGATTTATCAATAATTTTAAAGTAAAATATTTCCTTACATTAAGGTACCTCATATTAATATGCAATAGGGCATAATAAGCATGTTTTTTGCGACCTTTCATATCCTGATATTTAGCAGACTTAGATTTTTTATAATAATTTTTTCACTTCATCCGTTGATCTTTTTTTCGACTGAGTTAAATCTAATGGGTTTATTTTTCTAGATTTTCTTGAAGACTCCCATGGTTTTTATTGAAAACTGGATTATAAATTTTCTCCATGCTTATTTAACTACATATGTCTTTTTAAACGGGCATTTAAATCATTTTTTTTAAAGTGATTGGTCTCAAGAAAGGGATTTTAATGAAAGAATCTTTTGATATATCGGGTAGATCGTACTAGCTGATCATTGAATATTCTGATTTCCTCGTTTTGCTTGCTGACATGCCGGCTAACCTCCAAGGTGATATTAAAAATGTCCATGATGATCAGATCATTAAACCGAGACCTGTTAGTTTGCTTGAGAAAGTAATTGTGGCCAGATGCATTCTCCTACGGCGAAAGATTTTTAACGTTAAAAATCAATAGCTCTTACAAGATCTCCAAAATTAATGTCGATCTAGGAAATAAATTCTGATGTCCTGCGTTGCCTTCTTTTTGTCAATTTTTATTTTTTAATTTAAATTAATAATTTTTTTCCACAGTTATGTTTTCTATTTTTTCTCAACTTTGGATATAAAAATCACTGATATGATTATTTATTGGAACCATTTATTCCATATTTGTAATTATAGTCAGGCGTATCCTTTTTCACCGAAAATTGTGCAGTAGCAGCTGCGACTATGCATTTAACTTCAAAAACTATAAAATCGTGGAATTGTTATTCTCATGAAACGTTTCAAAGGACATCAATTAGATATGAGTTGTGGTGGTCAAAAGGGTTTGAAGGGAAAAACAAAATTAAAAATAATCTCGCAGTATGTACCAAGGAGCTGATAGCTACCGGTTTAGTTAAATAACACTAAATTTTGCCGTGTCGCGCGTGTAAATTTTAATTTATGTCCTGCATGTCAAATCCCTTGGACGTTCGTTGATAATTCATGCAATTCAATGGAAACTGCGCTACCCTAGGGTTTACATCGAACTAGCGAGGAAATTTCAGTGGAGTTAACACAGTGGGGTATCAAGATCGACTTTCTCGTACATTCCGGTGCTTTACTCATTACGTTCATCCATTAGGGCTTACATAGAAGTTTCGATGGGTGCAGTGTACCGCCGAACAAAATGCATTCAGGCGTCGTTGACGCGAGTTACAGAATAACCTATGGATTAGTCGTTCGCGGGGATAACTATACGCAAAATCTCCGCGATGGGAAAAGAGCACAGAGTGCCAATATTTTTCGTTTCGTTTGTCAGTTTTCAAAATTTTCTGAATTTGTCGGAATTTCAAGTTCTTTTTCAGATATAGATATATTCGTAGGGGGTTTAGATTTTGGTTTGGTTGCGTATTCGGCGAGGGAAGAATGAGTGCATGGATTTGTCTGTGACGGTGTCTGTTTCTCTTATTTTACCCTGGTGGTCAAATCTACCAATAAAATCTGGTGCCATAATAATTACCTCCCTGTCATAAGGGAACATATAGTATGTCTTTTGTACTTTTCTTAAAGTTGAAGTCTTGCCTTATCTTTGGGAATCGAGAGGATCTTACTAATTTCTCCAGCACATCCCTCACGTTTATTCTTTTCTCCAAAGCTGCTTTGAAACTGGCGATTTTCCTCTCTGAAGCTTTTCTGGCGGATTGAATTTCCCGCATGAAATTCTCAAAATCTGACGTAACTAAAGCGCATTTAACACTTCTCTCTAGAGTTTTCCTCACAGTTTCCTACGATAAGTCTCACGAAACCTAGCTCGTTTAAGGCTGGCTTACATATTCTTCTGAGGTGATTATGCCTGCATTAATCTAATGCGATAAAAAATTGTTATCCTGTGTCTTCGTTATTTGGTAAATCAGTGAAATACAACTACTTTCCCATAAAAGCTTTTGATTCTCTCTTTGATTAATATTTAACTCTTTTGAACCAAAGTACATTATCACCTCCATGATTCAACTGTGAGTTTTTGTTCGAAAACAAATATTCTGACATGCGTCCCCCGCTACGTATATATTTCGTAAAATTTTCATGGGCCAACGAATGCCGCAACGATTATTACTAACTTTATAGTGTTCCCGTCGATTGTAATTTCGAGCGTGCAGTTGCAGGAGCATCGTAGATTTATCACTTAAGGGTGCATATACGTTTCGTATTGTAATTATGCGCCGGTGCATTCCAATAATTTTCCCGTGATACGCAAATGCATTCAATTGTAGTAATTATAATCAGTAATTCGATGTTATCAATTTTAAAAAAAAATTGCACACTGGGTAAAAATCTCCACCCATTCACCGTTAGTGAGTTTGCGCTTCAGTTCTCTCTCCTCCGAGGTAGACGCCGGAAAAAGTTCCCTGCTAGGGAACAAAGCGGATGTGTTTTGAGTGACGAATTTTGACGACAGTCCACGTCCGTCCACGCGAGTTGTAATCCCAGTAGGTGGAGAATATGGATCCTTGCTAACGGCAGGATCCGCACTCGCGCACTGCCGACAGAGTATCCAATTACGCTCAAACCCACCCGGCCGAGACCAGGACTTAGCGTTCTTCACGGCCCCGGACTCTTGAAACCCTCGTTTCCCGCTCTAGCTTATTTTGATTCTAAAAATTTCGATTCCAAAAATTGGCGCGTGAGATGAAATGAGATCGTAAGTTTTTTTTTTCTTCAACCCGTGGCAGGTTAAAAGTTTAATTGTTGGCATCACCAAAATATGACTATTACCTGTAGAGCGAGAAATGAAATTTCCAGTGACATCGATTTTCACTTGGTTAATTAATTCGAGCAAATTCCATAGCAAATCAACAATACGTGATATGTGATGTGTGCGACTGGGTCATACTAATGGTTGCAATTTCTCCTCTCAACCTGCGTGAATGAAAATTAATGGTCGTTATTTCTTTACTGTGTCTCTACCTGCGTGTGAATAATAATTTTCATTGACTTTTGTCAAACTTCGTATTTAGCGGAATACGCCAAAGTAATTATATAAATTGGATAATACGTGTTCACAATCCTATCCAATTCACAATTATGTAAATGAATTTGAATGTGTGTATGAATTTTCACTGAGTTTTGATTTATTATGAGAAACTCGTGGAGCCATCCACGGTAGCTGTATCATGCCTAATATTTTCCAAACTTGCTGAAATAGGGTAGATTTCATGGCGATACGCACGTGTTACGAGAAATATCATCTACGGTATCGAGACTTTATCAAACGTTACTTCGGAATTAAAATAGGAATAATTGAGGATTTCCTTCCATGATCTGTTGAAAAGAGAGTTCAAATGCATCAGCCGGAACGGCATTGTTGCATCTAATTATTTTCCTAACAACAACGATTCAAGCCGGTTTTTTATCAAATCGTATACCATGGCTCATATGCAAAAGTTGTTTCATTACTATTAACATACGCTGCATATTTCAATTTCTGGGATGATTTCAGGTGCTTACCAACGCTTTCTTCTCACATTTTGTGTGGTTGTTCGCAAATGTTGTAATAATCCCATTCAGTATTTAATTAAACGATTTTTAACAAAATTCTTGGTTATTAACATGATCATATATATCAAATGTATAAGTTGTGCACATTCAAGAAGTGATTAAAGAGACTAAGATCAGTAAATCAGTGTTTTTTTTAAAAGAATGTAATTTTCATGCTGCGCATCTTTAATACGTTTACTAGGTAATTTATGATTTATTGAATAATATTAAATTATGTATGCATTGAAGTAAATTTATAATAAACACATTTTTATAGGTTTGGGTTAAGCTAGCAATATATTGATGAAAAATCCAATGTTTTATTAATAAATTAGTATTCATTTGCAGATCGACCGATGAAACATCGAACATGCGACGACCTATTGTGCTGATATTTTCGAGTATTCCTTTAAGGTAAGACATTTTTTGTAACAGTTTAACTTTAATAATTGTCTCATTGAGGGAGTGTCTTTGTAACTTTTCTTTCAAATGTTAATTAGAAATTATTAAATACAATATTCACATTTTGTTCCGCACACGTTGGTCAACACACTTCCCCAATCATTCTCCTCCACCGCAATTCCTTTATATCAGTCATTCCATTAGTTGGGAGTCTTCAAAAAATAATCCTTTTATTTTGAATAGTATTGACCTTTGAGGCTTATTTCATCCGTGGAATAAAAAAATGCATCCATTCTATTGTTAATTTTCTGCTGATTAAGCTTTCTTAACGTTCAACTCCTTTCTTACATAATTTCATCTTATATTATATATTTTATCGGAGATTTAATTTTCTATTGATTGGGGCAATGTAAATTCAGTATTATTTCCAATTGTTTAGAGTGCACCTCTGTTGAGAAATATTTTGAAAATTTAGTAAGGGTAGCAAAAACCAGCGATTTCGCCATTGAAACAAGTAGTTCAATCAACATTAATAATCAAGTATCGTTTAAAGATTATGTATACCATACAATAAATTTCAGAGTGTAAAAATCATTCGCCTTGAATGATTTTTACACTCTGAAATTGTTGCATTGAAGTACATGTTAGCGGATGACTCCGTAAAAAGTTACTGTTGCGGCATCTCCCGCAGAGTCTTGAAATTATGTATTACATAATTTCGAACTTAAATCACCTACTTTTTCCAAGTATTCCCATTTAACAATCTAATACACTCTAGTAATATTCCAAACACTGATATCTTGGAAATTTTCCAAAGGATACTCTCACGTAAAGATTTATTTTTCGCGGGAGGTGACGGTGCAAAAACACGGTCGATATTACCATAACCCGGCCGTATACAACAACACGAACTTCGCATGGGAATATCTGCCCGATTCTTTGCCTCTGAAAAACCTTTCGCTTCCTTCCTTTAGACTAACTCCCCTCCTTCCCTCGCTCTCTCTTTCTTTCTCTCTCTTATTTTCTTCTCATTTCCCCACTCACCCCCCCCTCTCTCTCTGCCATCCCCTCTGTTTAACCTGCTGACTCCCCCATTCCATCCCCTGACCAACTAATGGTTAACCCAGGGAGCAACCCGCACCATCCCCCGAGTCCCTTTTTCTCCCCTTCCCCCCCCCTCTCTCGCCACATACACACACCAACAGAGCTCGCAGATCCCCTACCATCGCCTACCTTTCCGCTCCTCGCTCGATAAGCTACCCTTGCGTGACCGAAAACCGTGCATGCGTGATGGGTTTCCTAATCCCTCATGCCTCACCCTCCCGCCCCCTTGGTTCTCCAGAAAGCCCTGTTTCCAGCCCTCCCCCACCTCGTCCACTGCTGCTTACCCCCGTACATAAAACTGAATCCTCCCTCCCCCTTTTTCCACCTTTCTCTCTCCCTCTACCGAAGGGGTGCTGCGAGCAGTGTGTTGTGTATTCCACTCTCCGAGGCCGGGTTCGCATCTTCATCCCTGTAACGATTTTCATGGAATATTGAGGGGTGCCTGACGAAATGTGCCTCACAGGAACTCCCACATAGAAAGGATGCCATGCATTCTACAGGTTTTGGAGATAAAAATGTTGTGGGAAAAAGCGAATGCAGCAAAATATTAAAATAGCGTTGATGATTTCAATTTACTGAATTAATTTATGTGAAATTTTATAAGAGAGGTAGTGTACGAATATTTCGTGGGAGTGGATAAAGTGGATTTTACGTAGTTATGAGCAGGCGTCAAGATGATCACTTATCTTGGCCCAGTGCCCTGGGTGATAAGTTAATAGTATTTAACATGAGTGATATCTGTGTTTCAATATCTGTATTGGTGAATACGTCTAATAGGTGTTCCGATAACATTATTGTTTTTCGATGATCAACATTTACTAATTGGTGTTTTAAGGTAGCCTTAATCATTTGATTTGGAAAACAGTGGATATCTTACAAGTCGTGACTGCTTACGAAATATATTTAAAACAGACTCGTTTGCAAAACAATTTTTCAAAATAAACAAATGAAAGCAATGCACTTCAGTGACAATCCATGTAAGTAAGCTAAACATAAAGTTTTTTGGTTTTCAGAGTGATTGTACGCGGTAGATTCTTCGAAGGGTGCCATTATGATAATTTGTAGCTACATGTTTAATTAAGATCGCAATGCTCATGATTTTATTGTGACGCGACTATCCATTGCAGCGCGGTAAAACTGGTCCGGAAATGTGGTGAAGGGTCTGCCCTTCTAACGCCGCCGATCGCCAGTTTGCTTCGAGCAGTCGGAGAGGAAAGACGTGCCTCCGCGTGAAGTGTGTTTTTCGACTTTGTAATATAGTGAGCGAGTGTAACACAGGAGCGCCCAGCCACACACCAAATGCCCCCAGTCACACGTCCTTCATCGTTACTAACTTTCTGGCCTGGAGCACCACCACGGTGGTCTACCAGCCCCTTACAGTCCCGACTTGACTCCGTGCGCCATTTTTTCCCCGACTGAAGAGAGAGCTGAAAGTAAAACATTGGGAGACTGCGGAAAACATCCAAAAGCATGTTACAACGTTCCTGAGAGACATTTCCGTCGAGGAATTTCAGGGTGTCTCCCAGGCGTGGCAGACACGTCTCCGCAAGTGTTTTGATGCAAGTGGGGGGGGGGGGAAGGGGGCGGCGGTATTTTGAGAAATTTTAAGCATTTGTACAAGTACGATCAATAAATATATTTTTCCCAGAAAAGGCGCATTAAAGTGGACCCTGTATTAATTAGGTCTTAGTAGTAAGCAAGTTCATCTTCCATTATCTCAGTTAAGGAGGCGTTCCACAACTCCAATAAAAACTGAAAGTATAAAATTAAGGAAGCCAATTGCAATATTTGCCCTGCTTTGGAGAATAATACTTTAAATGGCTCTTTGAATTCACATATGTTATTTTAAGTTACTATGCAAGCCCAAAAGTGAGATATTTATTGGCCGTGGTCCGTTGTAGGTCAATTGATGTGACGTGTTTGACCAACCTTTCACAAAAGTCGCTGTTCATTGTTTCTTGAAACGCAACCTACAGGTTGATGTCGGAATGGGTAGAGATAGCGTCACAACACACAATAAATAGGTTTTGAAACAGGAGGTTAAACTGAACTCGAGGGAGCCATTGAACCCGTTCTTCATCGATTATTAAAAGCCACAGCGAGTGGTCAGTATTTTTAGAGAATTTTATGATTATCGCCCCTGCGGACCGTTTTATTCGGGTTAGATTCAAATGGGAATCATCTATGGTAAAGAAATTGAGTCAGGGCAATAGCGTCCGCCATTTATCATTCTGCAAGCCTTTTCGGGAATACTTTACTTCATTTCCTCAAATAATAGGTTGATAGAGATTTTTTTCTTTTACTATAAGAGAACCTTAATTGAAAAGACATATTGCATAAAGGAAATATATAATTAATATGTTCACTTATGGTATTTGTTTCAAAAGCAGTAAAGCTTAAGTAATTTACCAAATCACGGAGGCCATTTATATGGATGTCCTATCGTGAGTAACCAAATTATAGTAAATCATGGAAGTCTCCAAAAAGAATGAAAGAGTGCTCTCTTAACATTTTTATTTCTTATTTCATCATCCCTACTGGTCGATGCTCTGTAAAAACGTTATATTAAGGAAACTTATGAATTAACTTATAAATGGAATCGCATGGAAAAATTTGACAATTAGACATATAAATTAAAATAATAACATACTAAGAAAATCGCATCAAAAATAAATATAACATATCCCAAACGAAAAGAATAAACCCACAAAGAGAACCGAAGTCGAAACGATAAAAAACGTTATTAAACCATAGAAACGTTACCCTTTGGTGGGTGAAACAGTTCCCTAACGCCATCTCTTGGCCAAGGAATCGGGGCATTTGGTCGATTGAAAAGATCGCAGATCTCAATGTAAATTAGATTTCCTCGATAGCGGAAGATTCGGTGTTTAACTCACAGTCAATGAAATATTTTTACACTAGTGATCTGCTTGATGCCGCCTTCCCCACCTCTCCTTTGTTCGTCTTTTATGTGTGTTCCTGTACCCTTTCCTTATATCTATTTCCATATGTAAGAATATATATATATATATATATATATAATATTCAGCGTTGTGTTTGTTCGTCGCCGGAGAGCGTCAACTTCAAAGATATTTTTTTTAGGTAATCTACCGGTTAAGGTACGTTTTTGGATGGACACAACTATCAAATAAATATTTTGTAACTCCGAACAAAACCCAATCCAGCAACCTAAACTACATCAGGTCCCTCTTCATCTCTGTGTACTTCTTTCCTCCCTTCATCCCATCCAACATCCCTATCCTGTTCCTACCCTTTCCCCGCTTGCCCAATATTCTCCCCTCTATTACCTTCTTCAACATTCCACTACCGCTCAATACGCCTTTCATCCATTTTTCCTGCCTCCATAGGATTTCTCTCAACAAACCCCTCTCCTCACCCACCATCTCCAGTACTTCCTCATTTGTTTTCCTTTCGGTCCATTTCACCTTCTCCATTCTTCTCCACACCCACATTTCACAAGCCTCCAATCTACGTCTATCCTCCTGCTTCAGTGACCTCGTTTCCGCACCATACATAGCTACGCTCCATATCAGAGTTTTTACGAGTCTTGTCTTAACATCTCTACTCAACGTCCCCGTCATCAACTCCCTCCTCCTTGAGAAAGCCTCCTTGCCCAGCGCATTTCTTCTCCATACGTCCCTACCACTTTGACCGTATTGGTCCAAAACACTTCCGAGATATGTAAACTTTTCTACCTGCTCTATTTTTTCCCCACCTATTTTAATATTTAGCTTAGCCTTTTTCTTTCTAGAAAATCGCATAACCTTTGTTTTATTAATATTGATTCTTATCCCATATTTATCGCACTGAACCTCCAATTCACTCAGCTATGCTTGCAACCCCTTGGCTGACTGAGAAACTAATGCTTGGTCATCAGCAAACCTAACCGATTTTACGAATTCCCCTCCGACTTTCATTCCTACCTCCAGTTCTTCCCATGCCTCTTTAATCATTTCCTCTACATATACGTTGAACAGCACCGGTGACAATGGGCAACCCTGCCTTACACCTCTTCCTAACACTGCCCATTCGGACTTTCCGTTCCCCACTCGCACCTGAGCAGTCTGAGACATGTACAGGTTGCGGATCAGTCTCCTGTCCCTCCAATCCATTCCTATTTTCTGAAATACACGCATTAATGTTTCCCAATTCACTCTATCAAACGCTTTTTCGAAATCTAAAAAACAGGCAAAAACGTCCTGATTGTATTCTATATTCCTCTCGATTAGTGATCTCATTACTGCAATGGCATCACACGTACCTCTTCCTTTCCTAAACCCAAACTGATCATCCCCTAAGTAATCATTTGCATTACTCTCTATCCTTTTTTTGATGATCCTGAGAATAACTTTAGCTTCGTGGGATATCAAACTTATTGTCCTGTAATCCTCACATGACGTAGCCTTTGCCTTTTTTGGAATAGGAACTAACACCGATCTCACAAAATCTTCCGGCCAGATTCCTTCCTCATATATACTACGAATCAGTCCATATAGGGCCTTCTTCCCGCATTTTCCTAACCATTTCAACATTTCTACAGGAATGTTGTCCACCCCCACAGCCTTATTTGCTTTCATCTCCTTTAATGCCCTTTCTATTTCATCGTCGAGTATGCCTGGACCTAAGCTATCTTCTTCTACGTCATGTTCCTTTTCTATTTCTAACCTTGTCGGCCTAAGTTCTTTACCATACAGTGTTTCTATATATTCCTTCCTTCTCTCTTGGATTTTTCCTGGTTCAACTATTATCTTACCCCACTTATCTTTCACTGTTAGCACAGAACTTGCCTTCTTACTTCCCGATAATAACTTAACCTTGCTGTATAGAGCACCAATTTCACCCTTCTGTAAATTTTCCATATCCTCCCATTGCGTTTTCCACCATTCTTTTTTGCTTTATTTGTGGCTCTTCTCAATTTATTGTTTAACTCTTTGTACTTTATTTTGCCTAACTCTGTGTTTACAATTTTCCATCTTCTTCTCTCGTCCATCTTTGCAATCATCTCATCCGTGACCCATGGTTTCCTTATTCTTTTCTCCTTAACGGTTCCTATAGTGTCTTTAGCGGCTTCCAATATCCCTTTCTTGATACATTCCCATTTTTCTTCGATAGTACTCAGTTCTTTACCGTCATTCATTTGTTTTCTCTACAGCCTGCTGATACTCCTTCCTCGTTAATCCATTTTCTGCTTCTAAATTCCATTTCCTAACCCGCCGCTCTTGTCTTATCTTCTTGAAACGAACATTACATTTCATAACAACTAAATTGTGGTCAGAGTCCGCATCCGCTCCTGGGAAACTGTGCGAATTTATCACACTGTTCCTAAACCTGTGCCTAACCATAATATAATCTAACTGATACCTTTCTGAGTCACCTGGCATTTTCCATGTATACCTACGCCTTTTGTGGTGTCTAAACCATATGTTGGTGATGACTAACCCCTGTCTCCTGCAGAATTCAATTGCTTTCTCCCCGCGTTCATTCCTCGTGCCTAACCCATAGTCCCCCACCTCACCCCCATCTCTTCCTTCGCCTACCGTCGCATTCCAATCTCCCATCACTACCAAATGTTTCCCTGCAGGAACACTCGCGATGATATCCTCTAACTCATCATACATCCTATCGACTTCTTCCCCCTTGTGGTTGCTCGGTGGCATGTATACCTGAACAATGACCAAGTTCGTCGGCTCTGCCTCAATCTCTACGAGTAAAATTCTATCAATTGCTTGCTCTATGTTGACTACGCTTCCTCCTACCCCTTTATTTAAAATTACGGCAACCCCTCGTTGGCTCTCGTCCCCGCCACTGTATATCACTCTATAATTGTCACTCCAGTAATCCCCGCTATCTTTCCATCTCACCTCGCAGAGACCTAAAACATCTATATTACCTCTTTCCATCTCTCGCTTAATATTTTCTAATTTGCCTCTCCTCAACATTGTCCTGACGTTCCAGGTTCCTATTCTAACTACTTTCGTCTTCTTCTGAGTCTTCTGTCCCGCTGCAGTTATTTCTTCCCTGCAAAGGTTTCGTGGGATGACGACCGCGGAAGCCTTGCCTCTCCCGCTGCCGGGCACGACACACGGCCTCTTGGGCCGAGTCCAGTAGTTGCCAGGACTCATATTATCTATAGTGCCCATCATTACATTCTTGGGAATCATAATTGAGGTGGTTTCCCGTTGCCTTCCTCAATAGTGTTTTTAACGTGACACCATCACTTAATGGCCGCCCCACTGGGGTTAGACGCCATTGCAGCCGCCTCATTGAGGAACAGACGCTGCGTGGACTACCTTTCGTCTGGCTCCTAACCTTCGACCTATCTGGCATGGGTGACCCTTCCAGGAGTAATTATTATTACTCCCGCCAGCACAGCTCTAGGGGTCATCGGAACACACAAGCCCTTCCACCACGACAAGGTTGCATTCCATGGGAGGGTTCAAAGATATATACATATATATATATATATATATATATTCAGTTATATATTAATATTACCTGAGCATACGTGCATCAAATAAATCTTAAAAAGTAAGTTTGGTTAATACTTACTTAAAGCTTCCTTTAGACCACGGAGACAAGATCTCAATGTTTCAAAATGTCATAAATCCCGAATATTTGTTGAAACACTAGTTCTATTAGAAACAGAAAACAAAACTTTGGTCACATTTAAAGACTTCACAAATGCAGTTTTCGTTTGAAATACCGAGTTAAAAGTCAAAGTACTTTTCTCTAAGTTTTCAAGTTTACGGTCTCGGCATTGTTTTGTTTACATTTTCTCTAACGGTTTCGAAATGGTAACCTCATTAGTGTTTAGAGATAAGGTTCGGTAAGAGATCAGGTACGCACGTGGGCTTGAATTGTGGGTTGCATGTAGCGCAGGATAAAAATCGTCATCCTAAACTACATTCTACGAGAGCCCATGTAAAAAACGCATTTATAGTAGATAGTTTTTTTCTGCCGTGCCTTCAGATTTCTAACAGAAAGTTCTGGCACCCGCTCTTCTCTTTAGTGGCAAACTCTCAATTGGAATGGATCTTGTGTTGCCAGTGAATTCGACATCATGGTGCTGGCGGGAGGTTTAGACCTCTAACATTTTGGTTCATAATGGTTCATTTGGCGGATCATGATGGTTGGCCATTGCCAACCATCATGATCCGCCGAAACTTATGTGTAGTGCATTCAAGAAGGGGAATGGGATTCTACGTTAACCACTTCTCGGAGAAATAACGGGTTGTTTTCTGCGCCATCGTGGCACTACTGTCATGTGATTTTATGCCAGGTACACTACATCAAATTTAAGTTTTGCTTAGTTTATGGTTACCAAAAAATATCCAATATGAGTACATTTCAAATAATGGAATTTAAAGGTATATAGTCCGGCATGTTAACTGTAAAACAAGAGGAAAATGTCAAGAAGAAAAATAAATTATGAGGAATATCAAATAACTAGGAGTCTTAGAATAAAACAATATTTTTCTCCGCGATTGAGTCGCTAATAGTTATTCTGAACCCTTATTGTTCGCGGGGAACATGACATCTTAAATTTGTCGGTTTTTTTATTGATCTCTCTTGAGGAAGAAACTAAGATGTTGGACGACTTTAAAAAAAAGGAATGCGTCGTTAAGAATTGGAGATAGTGACAAGAGAACAAGGGCTTTAGAAGCAGAAGAACTACAGCTGAAATGTTTACGCATATAAACTCGCCGTTTTGTACGTCTCGTGACCCCGTGGTGCTGTTTTAACGTTTGCCCACATTCTTTGTCTCACTTCAATCGTCAAGTTCTTCTTTTTGACACTAGATTGCACAAAAATATACCGTGAATATGTTTAGTCCGCCCATTGCGCTCGTGGTAGGGAGTAGTGGGAGACTGGGACAGGCAAAGTGACCAGAACATCAAAACAGGTGTCGCATGAATGCAGATTTATGCGCAGCGCGTCCCTACCCCTCCGCCACCACCCCCTTTGAATCGGCCGCCCAGTGCTGACGTCAGCAGGATAATGCTTTCTGAGTAGATGATATGAAACGTAGGGAGAAAAGGTCTGCTACGTCCCCCAACTCACTGCGTCTTCCTACGGCGCTGTTTCCCGAAGAACACTTTCTGCATCTTTTGCGGTTTTTTATTATTTTTTGTGGAAAACTTGGACTAAGAGGTATTTGGTTGATATTCCTTGTAAACAAGTGGTTTTGAAGGTTTAATCTTTCGAAATCTGCCACCTTCGCAATGTGGAGTATTTCACCTTATTTCGTGATTACTATATATCGCACTTTATGTGAACAAAAACTCAAGCGATATTTTTTTTGCATGAGTTAATTGTTAAACGGGTATCGAAACGTTTTTCATTCATTTGATGTGGGACAGTAAACAATTGCTTAATTATATGTACTTTCAAAATATTTATGAAATTCCTAATTCAATGTGGTTATTCAAAGTTTCAGGAATCTTTTTCCTAGTATTCGCTATCATATTCGGCTGACTTTTTACTCCATGACAACGACAGAATTTTAAATGTACACTAATCACTCAAAGAATATGGTTTTGACTAAATTAAAACCTTCATTAACAATTTAATTATTTTTTGATTCGTTTTCTTGAATCTTTGGCCACCAATTTTTTTCTTCAATTTTAGCCGTCGTATTTATTTTTCAAGATTTCAAAAAGTCGTTTGACGGAGTGAATTGCGAAAAACAAATGAATATATTGCAGGAAAAATGAAATAGATTGGAGGTACAGGAGGCTAATCAGTAACCTATACACGTCTCAGACTGCTCAGGTGCGAGTGGAGAACGGAGAGTCTGGATCGGCAGTGTTAGGAAGAGGTGTAAGACAAGGTTACCCATTGTCACCGGTGATGATCAATGTAAATAAGAAGAAAATGATTCAAGAGGCATTATAAGAGCTGGAGGTGGGAATGAAAGTCGGCAATTCGTAAAATCAGTTAGGTTTGCTGATGACCAAGCTATAGTTTGTCAGTCAGCCAAGGGGTTGCAAGCATTGCTGTGCGAATCGGAAATTCAGTGCAATGGATATGGTACGAAAATTAATATAAATTAAAAAAAGGTCATACATTTTTCCAGAAAGAAAAAGGCTAAGATAAACATTAAAATAGGAGGGAAAACAATAGAGCAGGTAGAACAGTTTACGTATCTCGGAAGTGTTTTGGACCAACACGGTCAAAGTAGTAGGGACCTGAGGAGAATAGTTGCACTAGGCAAAGTGGCTTTCAGAAGGAGGAGGGAGTTGATGACGTTGAGTAAGGATGTCAAGAAAAGACTTGTAAAAACTTTGATATGGAGCGTAGCTATGTAGCGTATGGCGCGGAAACGTGGTCATTGAAGCAGGAGGATAGACCTACTATATTACCTAGTATACCTAGTATACCTATTACCTAGTATATTGGAGGCTTTTGAAATGTGGGTGTGGAGAAGAATGGAGAAGGTGAACTGGACCGAAAGGAAAACAAATGAGGAAGTACTAGAAATGGTGGGGGAGGAGAGGGGTTTGTTGGGAGAAATCATTAGGAGGCAGGAAAAATGGATGAAAGGCGTATTGAGCGGCAGTGGGATTTTTAAGACTGTGATTTAGGGTAGAATGTAGGAAAACGAAAAAGGGGCTGAAAAAGGATAGGGATGTTGGACGGGATGAAGGGAGGAAGGAAGTACACAGTGATAAAAAGGGGCTTTTTGTAGAGTGGGATGTTGGGTTGCGTTTTGTTATGTGAAACAAAATATTTATTTGGTAGTTGTGTCCATCGAAAAACCATCCTTGGCCGATACATCACCTAATAATAATTCATTCTTCAGGCATATATATTTATGTCAACTCTTTGCTTTGGCAGTTTAATGTAGTTTTGTATGTTTTAGGATTGCTCACATAGCTAGTCAGGGATTCATAATGTAGTGAGTATGAAGGTTACCAAATATCTTGCATCAACCTTCAGTCGTTTCTTCAGTTACTGCATTACGTTTCTGCATTTTTTATTATCTTGCTTTAACAAGGGTGTTACTTATGAAATAGCAGACACTAAATATTTCATTTTTTAAGTACCCGCAACAGTTTACTATATATATTTACGGTATTTTACGTCCTTCTCTGCAACTATTAAATATTTCTTGGTACGCTAAAGTATCTGGAATTATTTGCATTGTTGATTGAAAGGAAAAGTCGTTCAGAAACGATATTGTGTGAATTTGGACGAGAAATAATCTGGAAAAAATAAACTTGGGCGCCATGACACCATACCATGCTAAGAACTTTATTAAATTTTAAACTGTCCTTTTGAAACTACAATATCTATTACTAAAGGAACTCATATTATGCTCAACGTCACTTGACGCGACTCTTTTCACTAATGGGATGTCTCAGGTGATACAAAAGGCGTGATAGTAGAACAATTGAATGAAAAAATCTGCACGATGATATTATTGTAATCCCAAGTTGAATATTTAAAGTAAGTAATCATTTTCTTTCAACTCAACTTCTTTTGTAGTCATTTTTGTCAACCCTCACGGTAATGTCCTTTATTGATCTCGCCAAATGTACAAGTACTTACAGTCGCAAATTCCTCCAAATTATTGCGATTTTCGATCCGTAAGAATGAAATCTTTTAGACCTACAATGCGAGAGGAAATTTGAAATTCCACAAACTTAACTTATTCGTTATCCACTGTTCCCGGCTGAGTCATTCAAGTCGGTCAAGTTAATACATTCCCGTGTACTCCAGAACGGCTCACCCCTGACCTCCTAATATTGATTGATTAATGCAAATATTCATCGAGCAGCGTGTACCCTGCTGCCGAATTCTTCCAGCGGACACACTAAATTATGAACTGCTGTGGTCGGTTCAGTGGCGGATGAGCGGCCGCTGTTTCTAGAGTCGAGAGGCTTTGTCCGCATCGGACGTGACAAAAGAGACGTGGGTCAGAGTCGGAGGCAAACGCGTGGTCTCAGATCAATAAGCAGTATTGCTCTTGGATTTCCGCTGGTCGTGTAATGCATTCGGCTATCTAATGAATAAAATTAAGGCGTGTTTCAATGGTCGTTTGCCCCAGGGACTATTCCAGGCCTGAAGGGTGAGGACTACATCGCTTGCTTTCGCGGCAAATGGCGATGAATTCGGTGCGGAGTGTACGGGGGACGGGGAAGTTGGGTCGAGTATGGGGGCTATCCGAAGTTCAAATTGGACTTCACAAAATATCGGGTGCTTATGCGCTTCGATATGAACTACGGCATCGATTTCCAGGGATCAAAACGAATTCACATCGCTGCGTGAAATTCGCATGACGGCTGTGAGATTTTGATGGTCATTTCATGAAATACGAATTGAAAACCTTATGGATTAAAGTTCTGACAATATCGATTACAAATGTATCGTTTGTATCACCCGACAAACCCGTTTACATCTTTCCCTCGATATTTCTGTGACGTCGATCATCGATGTTTAAAATAGAATATCGTAAATATCGAATCGACATCTCTGCATCGAAATGGGATGTATTGGATTGCATGCGTCTTGAATTGTGAAAAATCGATAATAGAACTATTTAGCGCAGTGCAGTTTTTACTCTGGGAAATTGAAAAACCCTAGTTAGGTGACTTGCACAAATTGGTAGTCAGACTCTGGCCTCAGAAATTAGTGGTGACAAGTTTTATAAAACCTGGTTTTTTAGACTTGCTAAGAGCTGTGGTCATTAAAAACCATAACGTCGAAAAGATTCAAATATCCTTCGCCAACAAGATTTTTGAACTCATAAAATTTAGCTTAGCTGACGAATGTGTCACCCACTCTGTTGGAAGAAGTGAAAATTTCAAGACGAAAACCGATTTAGTGACCACAATAGTTTCTTTAAACCGTCGCCATTCCGGATTATTGATCAGAATATTGGTTTGTAGCAGCTCTCCAAGCTATCCTGTTTCCTGTCAAACTCCTTTCCCTCATATCCCCTTGTACCGGTATGTTCCATTACCAGCTTCACACAGGCATCCTGGGCCTTGATCTGTTATTCTTTTTCTTATGTTTTCTTTAATTATGGTCTTTAGTAATCTATCGTACCTTAGGATATGTCCAATTAGTTTTCCACTTCTTCTTGTCGGTGTTCTCCATAAGCTTCTCTCTTCACCCGGTCTTCGAAGAACCTATAGATCAGAAAAGAACCAAAAATTAAATTGTATTAAAGAAATAGTCAGGAGTGAAGCCCTAGAAATATGGTTGCTTTTCTTTAAATTCCAACGGAAATGTTTTACAATACAACTCCAATTAATGTAATTCAGTAATATTATAATAGAGCTTTAATCACATCCCATCGCAAATGGTAACTCGGTGTCTAATTTGCTGATAATTGAGCCGATCTATTAAAAATTTTACGCCGCTGGATTTCATTTCATAGCTGTGACATTTTAAAAACTATAGCTGTATTCAAAATATCTTTAGGATTGACCTTTCGGGAATGTTCGTAACCGATCGGGTGGTTCCGCCGCTATGATTGACAGATCAAATTCAGCGTTTCCACGTGTTCTGCATTTCGAAAGCGCGTGGAGGCCGAGACTACCGCTCGATTATGTACTATGTAACATTCCAGGGAAGTCTCACGAGTAAGCCTTTTCAGCTTTCAGAGGTGTTCATCAAAAATATCATAAGCATGTTACTTGCGAATACCTGGTTGACACCAAGTGGCGTACAAAACCTCTGTGTCACCAATTGGTCTTGAAATTTTCGAAGATTTTTTTAGTATAAGCCCTCCTTGTAGGGAGATTATAAAACGCATGATGGTAGTGACAGTGACTGGTAGACAAGAAAGGGAAATATTATTAAAAAATGATGAGAAGAAGGAAAGGTCAGGAGGAAGTATGGATATGAGAAGGTGGAGGAAGAACTTACGTAAAACGAGAAAAAAAAAGTTAAATAGAAAAATAGCACACACGGAGAATTCAAGCAAATTCAAGGTATCGGAGGTTAGGAAGTACAGCACGTAGATTCATGAAGTGAACACAACGGACGTCCGGAGGCGACTGAATTTTCGAGAGGTATGTCCCCGCCTACTGCATTCTTATTGGCTCCTGCAAAGTCATGTGCTAAGTTTACCACGCCCCAAATAAATTGGGTCGGCCCCTCACTCCTATGGATGATTGAAAACGGCTATAGTCAAATTAGTTGAACTGGTATTGACCTTTTTTCACATTCTTCACGTACGCGAAAGGCATTATTACCCTCCTCGTGGTATCCAATAAAGAGCGTCGTTCCTCCCAAGTTCTGTAAGTCTGAACCCGATGGAATTTTCATCGCAATCGCTAAGTGCATTATGAACGCGTGAATTGACTTCCTCCCTTCCAACGGGAAGAACTCCTCAAACGGCAGGAGTCACGGAATCCATAACCCCCCCCCCCCTTTGTTTCATCCTTCTGTTAAAAGGAGTCGTGGAATTATTTCAGATTCCGATCGTGATCGTGTATACAAACCCTTCAAATGAATTGAAATGACGAATTATTTTTTTTTTTCAATTTTTTTGCAAAGAGTAACGACTGTCGAGTCCCTAGGGTGTCGAGAATCATCGGTGGGAGTGGTTTTTTTTTCACTTGCGGAAGCAAGTTTTTATAATGCATTTCGCTCGGCGTGGTTGGCAGAGGAAAAAAAAAGAAACGCTGTTATTTATTGATCCGTCCTCTTTTTTTTAGTTTCGAGAGGTCGTACGGGTGGTGGAGCGGTGACGGAGAGGTATACAAGGAAAAGGATCTGATCGGCGTTCTCCCGCCGGATTTCCGTATCGATTTCTCGACGTCTCCCCCATTATTCAATATATTATATGCAAAAGAGGCAGAGGTATTCTTCCATTAATGTTTTAATGTCTCCCACCACGCGCCGACTTGAGACAATCGAGCGTCTCAACTCGGCGCGGTCGATCGATTTTATTTCGCGTGAAAATTTCGACTCCCTCCTCCCCTCCCTCCCCCAGTACGTTTTCCAAAGCGGAGGCCCTCGGAGGAATCGAATGTCTGAAACCCTTTCCTTGCCCCTCTCCGAAGGAACGGAAAACTGTAAAATTTTAATTTTCAACTTTGACGATTATATCAAACTTAAATTGGTCTCATTATTTGTGTCATTCAAATAATTCAGGAAACTTTATTTCCGAAGGACTTTCACCTACTTCCGACGCTCTTCGTGTGCCAACACGTTGTAGGGTGAAAAAAAAATCAATAGCGCCCACAAGCCACTTGTATTTCTATATCTCGCTCTGACGTCATGCACGGTGGCAGTACCGCCCACGAAGTATATTTTTATCCATTTATGTCACCATAGAATGAAGAAAACTATGGGTTACGATGTAGGGGGAGAGGTTGCATCACTCATTGTTTTCGTCCTCGTGCGGTCGTGAATGATACGGTTATGGAGAGTAGCAGTTTAACACATAATTTTGATAGTGGCGTAATGCTCTCAACAAGTCGAACATATGCATTCAAAGAATGAGCTTTAGTCTTACGATACACCGAATGACCACAGCAAAATCGACATGTGTATTTTGTTTCAGAAATCTTCTTACCTGCCATCTTTCAGAGCCTGTGTACGGCGAAGTTAGACTGAGGCATCTTAGGACTTGAACGACTAGAATATAGGAATGTAGGAATATGAAAAACCAACTTTTCATTGATTTCCACAGTTTCGTAAAAACAAAAAATAATACGAGTAAAAAGAAGGGAAAAAATAATTATTACATTACCTCTGACTAATATTTATCAATAAATAAATGGCTTCGGTGGAGCTGAGGGTGCCCAGAGGTGTCCCCGGAACTTGGATTAAGTAGTCCAGCGTTCACCTCACTGGACTACCAAGTGTTCCTCTAGGACTGCATGGAAATGTTTATAACCGGTATTGCATTCCTCAGTGTACCAAAATCTGGGGTGTTAATATTTTCAACGGTGATGTAGTCGAACTATTAGTAAGAATGGACCAAAAAACGGAAATATCTTAGAAGAAACTATGCTTTTTTTACCGATGTAACTCGTCGTTATATGAGTTAATTTGTTGTTAAGTGTTTTGAAATTAATTTAATAGCTAACATTTCTTGGTAATAATTTAAAATACATCCAATTTCAAAAAAAGCCTCTTGGGAATACTATATATATCTCTCTAACTATTGAATGACCCTCGTATTTCAAACCCTCGGAATTTAAATTATGGGCTTTTCTCAACGGTGTAATTCAAAAGAAAAAAGAATTACTAATTAATTAAAATTAAGGACGATAAAGTTCAAAATTCTTCCATCAGTTCATCGTAGTTATCTTTCTGTTAAATTATAATTTAGAGCACTGGTCTGCCATCCAAACGAGTTTGTCGGAAGTAGTACCACTAGTTTAATAATGCTCACTTTGGTTATATTGGTTGGAATAGGATTGGTATCCAAATCGATTAAAACTTCGGATAGTGAAAGGAAAGTCCCTGGTTCGAATTTTAGCGAAAGAATGCCCTTCCTTTGTTCTTTTCTAGGTATCAAAACGCGCTGGAGAACCACAGTAAGCTAAGAGTGCCAAACGTTCAGCCCTTCGTCATGGATGTGTGAACTTAATACTTTGTGGAGAATTCACCACGTGACGTCTACCCTCTCTGATCAAACCGCTCTCCTTCTCGTAGAACACTAAGGCTGAACGTGGTTGACTGTACTCTCCAGCCAACTTTTAAATAAAATCAACCGTTTCTTCCATCTTTGCATTCTACATTTGCCTAGAGACATGAAGATGGTCGTGTTGATTTTTCAGAAAATTTTGTACATTTTTCATTTATCTAGTTCTAATATGCTCGAGTTGTAGGTTTCTTGTTGTTACCGCCATCGGATATGTCTGTCAAATTTAATGTTACATTCTAATCGGACGTGAATCAAAAGCTCCAAGCTGTACGAATAAACAAAATACGGTGCCTTTATTGTCTTAAACAGTTAAAATGGACACATATTCATGTTAAATTCGAGCAATAATGCCGTTATATTTAGCGAATTGTGTCATATATCTTTCATGAGCAGTCAAAAGCAGGCTCAAATTATTTAATTCATGTACACCTCATCCGAAACTCAACTCCTTTTAACATTGCATTCCAATTTAAGCCAATACCACAACATTTTTTTTTATTTTTATAAAATTAATTTTCATGCTGTCACGCTTATTCTATCCATTTGTTAGTACAAAAGTTAATTAACCATAAAAAAGGTACCCCGCACGCTGATTATCCATCTATGAATGGCACATATCATGCTAGGGCATGTGAAATGACCCACCACACTTTGTGTGACGGGAAATATTACTTTTTGTGATGTGCTCTCACGCAATGAGAGCTCCTGTGCTACCTACCTTTATGGTGTTTTCGTTTATGGCAGAATAAAAATTCACGTTAATGACGTGTCTCTAAATTCTAGTGTTGAGCCCCCGGAAGCAGACAGATTACAGTTTTGTCTCTTTCATTCCTGATGAAAGTTCATAGCGACAATTAAAATATTTTATAATGTCACTTTTGACATTTTACCTGACTTTTTTCCATCGCTGGCATAAATTTCCAAATTTCGTTCTCTGTCACCCTTACCAGTGAATGTGCCTGAATATACCGATGACTATACTCCGTGCCTCGTAACTTCGAATAATACGACGCGCTAAGTAAAATACGCTTATCAGTCAACGCGTTCTGCAGTAAAGGAATGTGAAATATCAAAATTCAACTCTTCACTGTAGAATACTCAAAGGTTTTGTTTCACAGTGTGTCAATATCACATTTTGTCGAAATCCTGAATTTTTAAATGTTTTCATAATTCGGTATCGTTTCGTTGATTTTCTTTTATTCCTCTGATAGAAGTGTTGATTTAGCTTTTGTGAATATTTTTTTTGTTACGCGGATTATTATGTGGATGAATCTTTAGGAGCGGAAGTCAATTGATTAATTTTTGCCAGTCTTCGTTTATTTAAGTACTCTACTTGAATTTAATTTCCATATATTATTTTAAAACTACACAGAGTGATGAAAATGGCATGCGAGTGATGACATCTAACTAGAGGTTTCAACTGTGAATTTTAAGAAGCATTGTAAATTTGGGATTTGAGGATTACCTACACACAATCGTTCATTATTTCAAATGGCAACGTCAGCTTCCACCAAATTTTCATAATGGCACGTTGATTTTCAGGGTTATTACATTTTGGGCTAATATTTTGTGCCAACTGTATTAACAGTGAATAAGTTATCACGTCACGGTCTACTTGAATGATAACAAGAATTCTAATTTACTGTTCCTCGTTTACGTGTTTGTATAGAACACAGTTTTCATGTCTATTCATAGGAATGATGTAGTTGTACAACAAACGAAGCGCCCATCAAATAAACGTGTTTAAGTGGAATTACTAAGAGCTTATTTTCCGTGACGTTAAATCTATTTCACCAGATAACACCGGTAATATTGTCAAATACATACATTATGACGTTTAAAACCAAATGCTGTATTGCGTACGCTGGGGAATGATTTACCATGAATCTGTCGTCGTTATTATGGCCTTAATGAGGACGTTTCTGTTCCCTCTCTCTTTCTCTTCGATCTTCCATACTTTCTACCCTTCTTCTTCCTTCCCTCGATCCACACCACCCTAAGGTTTCGCTTCTCCAACCTCAATATTCTCCACATCTCTGGAAGTGTTGGTGGGGCATCAAGGGATGTAGTGTAGGAGGAAAAAGAAGAGGTTGATCTGGTGGCACCACATGGCCCAAATGAGGCGCTCTTCGAGAATACGAGCCACTCGAAATAATTCATTCGTAGGGAAAAGTGATTTGTATTCATGACCGGATTCTGTCCCTTTTGTTCTTTTTTTCATTCAACCCACGGCCAGTGAAAGCAGTACAAACAAACAAAAGAAAAATATTAAATTAACCACTTGGAAGGGATGGTAGAGTTTTATTTTGGTCAGATGGGAGCGCAAGATGGATATGAGGCTAATTTTCCGTGATCGGCGGTCTAAAATAAATTAAATCATATTCCGAGAGTAGAATTGTTGACCTTGCAGGTGCCCCAATGTCTGCGTTCCTTAGGGTTCCGTCCGACAGAAATTCTGGAATACAATACTACCAAGGTTGAACTTGGAAATTCGTCGGAGGGGCTTGGATGTGTGTCATTTTGGGAGTCCACGACTCACCTTACGTGTACGAAATAAAATGATCTCGTGAGCGAATATGAAAATTCCATTCTGAATGTTCTGACGTCAAATTGGGAAAGGAAGGAAAGCGTCAAGACTGGGATATCGCAAAACTATTCACAATCTGTGTATAAATAATCATATTTTATCTACCGGTTAAGGTAGGTTTTTAGATGGCCACAACTATCAAATAGATATTTTCTTACTCCAAACAAAACCCAATCTAGCAACTTAATCTACTTCAGGTCCCTCTTCATCTCGGTGTACTTCTTTCCTCCCTTCATCCCGTCCAACATCCCTATCCTGTTCCTGCTCTTACCTCGCTTGCCCAACATTCTCCCCTCTATTACCTTTTTCAACATTCCACTACCGCTCAATACGCCTTTCATCCATTTTTCCTGCCTCCATAGGATTTCTCTCAACAAACCCCTCTCCTCAACCACCATCTCCAGTACTTCCTCATTTGTTTTCCTTTCGGTCAATTTCACCTTCTCCATTCTTCTCCACACCCACATTTCAAAAGCCTCCAATCTACGTCTAGCCTCCTGCTTCAATGACCACGTTTCCGCGCCGTACATAGCTACGCTCCATACCAAAGTAAATAATCAGATGAATAAGCAGTATTCAAAGAAATATCTTTCATTAGCATTCATAAGCGTGACAGATTAGTAGATACACTTGTCGAAGCCTTTCACCAAATAAAACAATCACATCACAAATATAATTATAGACATGAATCCAATTGAATAGTCAATAAGAATTACTCGCTCAAGGAAATATGTGTAAAATCACCTAGTCAACTAGAAAATTTCATTTCACTTAGTTGCGATGATTGTTTTTTTCTAATTTTGCCGATATAAATTTTAGCATAAGATGAAAAAATTCAATTAGAGCATTAATTTCAAGTCATAAAAAAGTCATACTCGACATTTAATTTCAGAGTCCTTACATATGGGTGTTTATATAGTCTCCTTCATAATGTCACTATCATCATTCATTTTTTCATAAAAGTTACAACTGCAGCCTCAATTCATACCACTTCAACCTTTCTCTCTAGGATTATTAGAAAATTTATTTTCATCGGCGTGCTTAAGCGCTCTCTCTCTCGCATGATGCGGGAGAAGATTTTCTGGAGAAGTATTATTTCTGCTCCGAGAATGTGCCATTGGACTCTTTCAAAGAACATTTACCAATTTAAGAGTCTGATATTCTGACTTCATACCTAGGTCTGGTAAGGATCATGAATATGAAAAACTTACCTTCGGCGTTTGATATGAGTTTGAAAGTTTGCTTTGAAGTCGAGGTACTTTCATGTGTACACATTGGAAGGTTTATCATTTTGAAAGTTTATTCATTAAATGTCTTTGAACTAGAGTGACTCATTGGATTTTCTCCGTTGGAGTTATTTCTGTAAATTATTTTTGGCTAGATTTTTAAGCGTTCCGAAAACGCTATCATACCCATCCCAAGCTTTGGATAAAGAGGGAATTGACGCTTCAAGTTTATGTATATTGTCGAACTGTGATTTGAAATTGATTTGACCAGGATGATTAATTTTTCAGAATGTGTGCAGTGTAACAGTTTTTTAATTAAGGTTTAAGATATATTAAATTTCGACTGTATTATTATGTTAAACGAATTTAAATAGGTTAACTGTAGGAAATTTACCCTCGTTTTTATCAATTTTGACCGCTTAAAAGATACCTTTATTTATGTAAAAATTAAGTTTACTTTCGTCTCCATTCTTTGGAAGTTAGACTACAAACACTTTTGGTTAATAAGCACCACATTCTAGATGCATCAATAGATGCACCACCACAGTTATCAAACCGTAGGTCAGTTTGGCCAGTGAGTGATAAGTGTCGAAAGCACCACTTTGGCCTTTAAATCGAACTTTTTAACAATCATGTTACAATATAAGCAATTAAAAACGCCCAAACCCTAGATGGAAAAAAACCCACCCAGGCGGGAATCGAACTCGCAACCCTATGGGTTGGCAGGCGAGGAAGCCCCGCCGCCACCGGGGGTAACACCTTATACAATTATAGTGATTGTTTTATGAAAAGATTTCATTGAATAAATGAAATCTTACATTATTATCTTTCACAACTTTCGTATCGTTAACAAGGGGTTCCTATCATTATGAGTTGATACGCTTGAGTGGGTGAGGTTGCTGTAATGAAGAGGAAATATGCGAAACACAACACATTCCTCCTTAAATTTCCAAATCAGCCGCGGAATATTAGGAGACGGTTTTTCGAAGAGCACATTATGTCTTATGTCCTGCCGATCGCTATTTTGTTAATTTCTACTTTCCAACTTCATGTTGAAATTGGTAAACTAACACACATTTGCTATGGCAGCTATTTAATGGTGGGTTTTTTTATCGGAAGCTTTTTTATTAGCTGGTAACTGTATAACTTGGAAAACTACTGCGAACTTAGCTTAGGATTGATCACGTATGATGAAGATGCTTTTTTGTTTTTATGAATTTTACACAGTTTTAAGTAATTTTTGATAATTTTTTTATAGTTGATGTAAAGAGGTAAATTAAAGCCTTATTATGTTTTAGCTACATATGCGCTTTAGCTATATTACGCTTTCAATCTTAAGGAGTTTGCAGTGGCACCAATACTTTTTGAAAGTGAAAGCATTTGTCTTGAAATAGCGAAGGGAATTCTCAGAATAGTATGGACATCTCTGCACATAAAAATATTTCCGGAAAGTGCTATTTGTAGTCTATTCTCTTTGGACGAAAAAATATTTATTTTTCAACTTCATATTTAATCAGAAGATAATTAGCCCAGTCGCCATCATGAGTAATGTCAATGCATTTGTAATGTGGTATGCATCCATTCCGTCTCCATTTTATGGTCGACGTCACGTCTAGCCCGCCAAAGGCAGTAAGATTTGAGTTTCGCGTGTTTGACGCTCGTTTCCTTTCGTTATTTCTCGAAAATTACGTGTAGCAAAAGCATAGATCCATCCGACATGAGCCATTTTATTATCCTTTCCGATGCCTTAGTAAAAATTTTACGGGAAGTTCAAAATGTTTCCACCGGAGACCTATTACCCCCTGTCGATTGAATGATTCAAAGAGTTTGCAGAGACCAAGAGAAGCTGTTATTCTCCTTTTGTTTCCGTCTCAGCTGCACTTACGTGATTGTCATTCTATTTCTCCTTTATCCATCAGATAATCCGCCAACTCACGGATCCCTTCATTCATTCTCTTCCCCACCCCTTCCCCTCTTCCCCTCCAACCCTCAATTCGCCCCGTGCACGGGAGTGGCCATTTCATCCTGCTCCCGAGTCACCTGGTACCACCACCGCCGGCCTTTCACCGCCGCAGGCCCCCATTCAAATTTCCTCCGCCCACCTATCGCTCCCGTGTGGCTATCCCCTCATAGCACATCGCCCTCCGCGGCCTCTACCCCCCGTCTATCCTTTCTTTACTTTCCTCCTTGCCGCGCCAGTTACCCGGCCATCGTCCATCGGCAAATAGAGCCGATTCCTTTCGGGGGCTCCCTGGAACGGCCTCTGCCGAATGAGGGCATGAATTCAAGAGCGAGTTCCTTCCCCCATTCGCGAGACTCTCGCTGTTTCGTCCGTCTTTTTATTTCCATCCCCTCCTTTCCTCCCTTCTACCGAACCCCCCGAGTTTAAATGACGCGGCGGTCGCCAACTTCGCCCGTGGAATGCCCAAGGTGGGTGGAACCAGCCGGTAGGGCCGTTCCCGCGTCTCGGTCCGCCGCATAAAAGAATTATCGGCCCCACGCGCCACCGCCAATGAACCCGCCCCGCGTCGTGTCGCAGGTGGATATCCCCTCCGCCGCCCCTCCCATCCCATGCTCCAAGGAGACGACTCTAAAAAGGGTGTGGGAGGGGGATGAGGCTAGGGTGGGAGCGATGCTTGGTCGCGAAATTTCCCATCGTTTCCGGTGAAGCAATCTCGGTCGACGTCGCGTTCTGATCCCGCGTGCAAGGCGATATCTAGGTGTAAAAGACAAGGGATATACACTGCCGAGCGGACCAAAGCACGAGATCTTTTTACACTTTAGCTCAGCAGATAGAGGAGAAAAACTGCAAACTATGGCATCATCTACGATTTTAGAGACAAAATTAAACTATTAATTTTGTGTAGAATCAAAAAGTCTGTAATTTTGTGTGTTATTTATTATGCAGTACGGACCTTAGCGCCAAGGTTTCAGGAGTCTCTGACATGATGAAAATCAAATGTAGTCCATATTCCAGTAAATCACATGTAGATGCGAATATTAATAATTTTCAAGCATCATTGTTACTGAACAAGTGAAATTTCATGTTTTATTCATAACACTGCTTGTTGTACACTCATTGTATAAGTAATATCGTGTACTTAATCTCTGCTGGTGTATTAATTTGAATGCCCTTGGTATGCACATTCTTCTCCGATGGTAGTTCAAAGAGTTCCTGCAAAATTATCTCGATGGTTAGGCAGTACGTAGATCGTCATTTGGATATTGAATAACACTCTAAGGACCCAGTTAAAAGTCTCTGTCATATGCAACCGCAGTCGATGACTGTGTTTTCTATGGCCTACCAAGAGCTCAAAAGTATACGTTGTGGTTATTAGAGCTGCGTACGAAGCTTTTCATGTAAATAAAAATGCCGTAGTGTAATATTTATGCATTAGGCTCGGTCATAGGGTAATAGTATTTATTGAGAAAATGTGAATAATTTGCGAGAGCAGACACGTTCATCTTCCCACCATATGGGGAACCAAAGACCTATTTCTATGGTATAGGAAATCACATCAATGAGCAAGATTTAGGTATAATTCGTGCAGCCAGTAATAGAATCAACAATAATTGAAGAATTAACGCAATGAATTCTTCATTGGACACAAACTCGAAGCACAAGCTTGAAGTACCGCCGAAGTGTTGCCGTTGTTGAGTTGTTCCGGTATAGATCTTACCTCCATAGAGGTTAGCTACTTTTGCTTTTTTTTTAGTTACGAAAATTTGGTTACTGAGTTCATCTTTGGAGGCATCCGCGAATAGGAAAAGTATGAATGTGTACGAGTGAATGAGAGATTCTCATTTGGTTTGGTATTTTTTTTAAATTTCGTTTCATTTGAAAAGTTTATCAAAATAATTTTTGTTTGGGAAACGTCTCAGCCGCGCTTCTCCTAGTCACCGTATTTTGAACTCCAGGATATATAGAAAATTTATTCCCAGATTTTCTCAAAATTTATTCCCTTATGACACCGATAAAAAGAGATAAATGAGGTGATTTTCTGTGTTTTTAGGCGCATTGAATTACTCCAGATCCGGCTCCGTTTACCTCCTCATTTATTGCAATTTTTCCCTGTGAAATCCTGAATTTAAGATTAGACTTTTTTTTAATTATTACTTGAAATTTAACGAGCTTACATCCCATAAAATTGTCTTGTCCCTGTAATTTTTGTGAATTTTTCTTTTCTTTCGGTCCTCACAAAAATGAGACGAATGGGACCTGTAATAAGTTAACGAGGCTGAGTAATAATCTCCAGAGAAGATTCCATAGCGTGCGTGTTCGGTTAAAAATACTGGGTTAAAACAATAATGAAGGCACTTTGTTCAGAGCTCAAATTGTAATTTGTATAGATTTTATAGGATCTGCATATCTTATTAAAAAACAGACGTAACGAGGCAACTAGGCCGGCACGAAGAAGTCGTAACCATGTACCGAGCAGGTAATCGCCAGTACCTTTCAACTGATGACATGAAAAACGGATGCGATGCTAGGTGCAAAACTTCCGGCTGAGATTTGAAGAGCAATTTTGAGTTTCCCAGGTACTTTTGCGAAGGCGCCTCAGCGGGAATAATCAGCACAATACAGTACTGCACGGCGTTGGAGATTTCTTCATCTTCCTCGCCGAACTTGCCGTAATAAACCTGAGCCCTTCAATATGGCGATAGCTTGGCCGACTCCCGCTCTTTGTCTGCGCTCGGAGGGTTTTATTTCCCACGTCCTACTTCCTCGCTAAGGCCTTGGCCTCAAAATCCGGTACTAGACTGTTATAATTAATTTTTTTACTCCTTATGACTCCTTCACACCCAATCGTCGTGACTTCTTCCACTTCTTATGTCTCATAGGCTGCAAAATTTAAAAACAGTGTCCTTTGAGTGAAAAGCCTCCTTTGCTCCGTGAACGTGGGGACTAGTGGTCAACGGTTGTGTCGCGGGAAGATAACCCAAAGTGGAGGGAGGGCGGGTAGAGTTTAATCCGTCCGTCGACGAAGGGCCGTGGGTGACGATTTTAATCGAAATTGGCTTCCAGTTGTCTTCCAATATCCGTGATGGTTTTGGACGTTGTGCTGTGGTGAGGCTAAACCAAGCGCGGCGTGATGATGAAAGCTGGCAATTTTTGGTGCATATCGCGCGGATCAATTCGGCGGTTTTGACGATTCAACTGATGAAAAATTCAGAATAATTCATCGCCTGTCATTAAGGGGAGGTGGGATTTAAATTCACCCGGCTCGTCTTTGGAGTCGCATTACCAACATGTACCTTTGTAAATTTTATTCCTGAGACTAGCGGAGACCACGGTCATCGAGAGCTTCAAACTTTAGATTATTCGTCAATATTATACTCTCTAAATTCTAAAATAAATGTCTACCTTGAGCGTGAGTGCGATATTTAATTCCAGTTGAAATTTAACAGACCAAACTTATAACTAGAGCGTTGTGAAATTTAATAAATGAAAACCTAAAAAGTCCTCAGTTTAGTTCCCAAGAGACTGAGGTGGAGTTTTTCTTTTATTTGTAGGCTTCTCTCTCGAAACAGCTCTTGCATATTTCAATCTTAATAAGTTCCCAAACATTAAATTGGATATTTCAGATTAGCATAAATGTAATATTTACGTCCAATGAGCCTTTTCTGGGTGTAATTTTTTTCTAGATTGCACTGCTGTGAAAATACTTCGGCCCCGTTCTGCGTATCCAAGTCTCCCCTCCAACGTCGAGACGCGCAATCAGGATTACGTGAGGGTAGAACGTTAAGTCTGCAGCAGGGACAGGATATGAAAGTTATTTTTATACTTAAATTGGTCATCATAGTTAATTAAGTTAAGTGCATTGATCATAATACACTCAGGGTCTTTCGAACGGGAGTAGGGAAATAGGATCCATGAGATAAGTTTATAAAGAAATGAAACTGGTGCAAGGCTACTTTTTTCAAACTTTGTATGGAGCTAAAAGTGTTAGAGTTAATTCAGCTACTAAATAGTCAGAGAGGTCTCCATCTACAATGAAAATTTCTCTGACTGAGTGATTCAACAGTAAAGTCTGGCTATTTTTCACGAGTTAGGGTAAGGAGAAAGGAACTATGTGTAAAATAAATATGGATAACGTGACATAAATACAGCTAGATTTAGATATGGAGAAATCGTACTGGCTAGCAATGGGAATTAATGTTTTCTTCCACTTGAATCGGGTCCAGAAAAATCTTTTAGCCGAAAAATTAGCGTTACTGATGAACTCTGTTCCAAAAACATACCAAAACAATGAATCGTCAGTTTTTTCAACATCCGTGCCCCTAAAACATTTTTGTTACTACTTTCTGGTCAAATTTAAATGTACTGATGAGCAAGCATCTAGGGCCCATTTCCGAGAAATATCTTGAAAATTCCTGCATAGAAACTTCGTGCCTGATCCATGAAAAAATATTCTTCGCTTTGGCGCTACCCGCATTGCTCCATTAATACGGCCACCGCCCCTTTCGGTGACCTTTACTCAGAGGTCTTCTCCAGTTGCACTCCTGTCTACGTCTCTCCCTAAGATTTTGAGCTATTGACTTCCTTCTCATGCGTCTAAGTCAAGTGCTCCACTCAAAGGCAAACCAAACCCTTCTTCGTCACAGCCCTCCTCCTCATTAGCGAATCCCTTTTCTCCCTCAAGTCTTGTATGAACGAGAACATTAAGTACGTATGACCGAAGAACTTCGATGCTCGGCTAATCCGGAGAATGATTGAACGACCACTGTTGTGCAATTTTTATTTCTTTTGAGTAATGCCGCGAAGATGAGAAACGCCATTGTACGGACCAGGATCTAAGTTGTGGGTACGATGATTCATATTCAGGAATATATATTTGGAATATAAATATTTAAATTATCTGGAATCGGTATTCTTAGTATTAAGCATACTATGGAGCCGAAGCACTTATCATCGATGACCCTTCCTGTTTATTAGCCAATACCAGTACATTTCTGGTAACTCGCTTCGTGTGCGCTTCCTTAACAGAGAATTTTAGGCATTGGAACAAATTTCGCTGAATTATTTTGTTTTTCATAAATATATTAAACTTGTCTTTCATTGCTATATTTCATGCGGGTTATTTGTCCAGTGACACTTGGAAATAATACAATTAGGCCTCCTGAGTTCCTCATATATAAATATACGGATTAAAATATTAAAGATACTGTATTAACTTTAATATTCTTGAAGCTAAAAGGCATTTTGATAGTAATAGTCCGAGTATTTAGTTGAGTCCCCTTCTCCGGGAAACCTACCACTCTACACCAATGGAGTGATGATGGAGAAGAAATTATATACCTTTCTCAATAGGGTAAAGTACCTAGAACTTTTTCCTTGAAAATTATTTATTTTGATGAGCTCTAGTGTTCACAATATTTAAGAATGGGTACGTGAGGAGTTCCTTGTTGATGGTTAAGGATGTGAAAGTTTTTTAAGCGGTGTACTCATATTTGATAACGCAATTCTGTACGAGTGGAGCCATTTTCGGAGGAACATATTAAGGTCAGAAAATAATTTTCAGGAAGAAAGCCAAGACGTTGAACTGTTTCATGAAATACCATTTTGAGAATTAATGAGAGACACGGAATACGGTTCTGTAGCTGGAGAGCATGCTTTGTCCGGGAAAAATGAGCCGCCTGGAGACAGTGCTCTCCTTGGGATTAAGAATTAAGGTGCGTGTAGCATTTCAATGATGTCGGAGACCCGGTGTGCCAGGGCTAAGGACTTTTTGGGGGCCCTATATTACTGAATAAGAGGTGCTCTTTCAACTTAGAAAAAAAGCCTTTTAAGTAAGAAGCACCTGCTTTTGGACGGATGCGTCAAACTAATCATCTAATTTCACCTCTATTTGTGGGACCGTCAGAATCGCTTCCTGGAGAATTTTTTAATTACTTTTGGAGTTTGGAACATCATGTTGTTGATTGAATGCATCTGTAACCACTCACTATTTGATTCAAAATCATCATAAGCTCTGCACATAATATAAATAAATGACATAATTTCACAAATTGTGAAGAATTGGATTATTAGTCAACAGTTATATCTATTTAAATACTTTTTTATTTTATTTTAATTTACTGTTTCCCTTCTCGAAATTGAGACAAAGTTTCGACCCGATGCGATTTTGTAAGGTTAGAAAAAATATTAGCAAATCTTGGTAGAGAAATCGAATATTTTATAGAAATGCCCACGGTTGAAGAAATTAGCTACTTGTCAAGTACTTAGGAGCCGCTCACATCTCCAAAGTTTTATGGGAAGTGCCCATTAGTAAAGTGTATGAGAGCACGTTAAGGAAGTTTGACTTTTTAAAGCATTTCCGTATGATTGTCGATCAATGTAGGTATGCTTAGTAATCGGCCAGTTGACTGCGCTCCAATGTTTGCCAATTCCTTATTTGAATGTTTATTAATACAGGGTCAGGTATCACAAATATTTTATTCTGTCATACTTCATTCTCCTTATTGTACTTAATCACCTCATTTTATTTTACATCCTGATAATCAAGCAAAATCATAAGTTGGCTCAATTCTATTATCAAAAAAAGAATGTAATGTAATGAAAAGATGTCAATCGTGCAAATGCAAATCTTCTTTCTGATTAAATACATGTCATTTATCCTGTGTAATATCCTGTGTAATCCTGTGTCATTTATCCCGTAGGTTGGTTTATAATTTTGTAATAAAATAAGACAGTTAAAAGTATATGTAGTAATGATCTCTTCGAAGGTTGGCAAATTTGGAGTAGATTTTTCGGAATAACAATGGAACTATCCTTTATATTTTATCGCAATTAACATGTAATTGTTTTTATTTAAAATAATTCTTAGGAAAAAGTGCAGTTTTATCATTTTCAGTTTTCATTTAACGGAAAAATATCGTTGTGTAACGTCGTTTAGCGATGGAATCCGTCCAGTTGTATTGGACGTTTGCTATTCCTCTCGCGGATCCTTCACGAATAAAAGTAGCCACGCATAATCATAGAGTAGTATATCTGGGTGAATTTATTGCCACTAAATCGCTGTTATACAATCATCACTGCCATTGGAATTTTTCACAACTTTGTGCCCAATTAAAATAACAGCATTTATTTAAACCGATTTGCCAAAGACAAATTCCTTAATGCTTAGGACTTCATAAATACGGTCTTCTTTGAAGAGGTGGTCCCTTAAAAACTATCTCTACCTGATCCCACGAGAAAGTTCCCCAGGTAGTGTTGGGACATTCGTCTTGAACTGTGAAATGGTAGCCAACGGTGAGTTTAATTGTTGAAGTTTTCGTTCAAGGAATCACAAACGGTAGAATTTTCCTATCCAATGTATTTCGATGTGTTTTTATGGTTTGGTTGTATGTGTAATTGTGTTGAGGATAAATAGAGATTTGAATTTATTCGTTTGGAAGTCAATTCCTTGAATGCTTGTCTTAAAAGACACTTTTTAATAAGATATTTTTATAGGATAGGTTTTTTCTCCTGTTCCTCACAGATCTAATTGTCTAACTATCTATTACTCTTACCAAGTTTATACAATTAGTCAAAAGCTGCTTCCTAAATAATTCTTTGATATTATTCATTCAAATATTATTCCTGAATTTTGTATTCCTCCCTTCATGAATCTCTTCAAAAATATCCCCTCTGTCAGAAGAAAACTCAAGATTCCCTTGCCTTAAAATTAATTTGAGTTCGACAAATGTTTATTATGGATACCCATAATTAAAAAACGACTTCGCATTTTCCATAAGTTAAATAAATGATATAACGTGTTTCGCTCCCCATTAGCATATCATGTGATTCAAAATGTGAATATGCTTTTGGGTTGGGTTTTGCTCACTCTAACCACTAAGAGACGTACAACATATTTACTGTTTCGTAATTGGAAGTGTTCACATGGTACTTCCTAATTTCTCAATTATAACTTTCACCAGATGGTCTCGAACATTTTCTGCGTATTCATAACGTAGGGTTATGAACGTGAGACAACATCTCCCTTAACCTTTACAGTAACTACCATCTATCCGGCGAAAAATAATTCCTATTAATTTGACCCTAATTTGCTGGTGACACGTGTGTTTCTCATTGAATTTCAGATGATTGATCGGATCTCACATATTTTATAGTTTTGTTTTCCCATGTATTTTACCGAAAAAATAATCTACTCACAATTTGAAAGGTTATGTAGAAATGTCTATTACGCTAAGAAAAGAAGAGGCCCTTATGATATTTCATTATCGCAAGCCGGAAGTAATATGATATATGTATATACTTCTTTTGGGGTACACTATATATATATATTCAGGTTTCACTTTGAGGTCATTCCGAAATAGTCCACTCTATTTCCGAGGATGCAATGAGTTCTTAAACCCAGGGAACTCATCATCAATGTCTACCTCGACACCATTTCCATGAATTCATTCCAAAGGAGAAATGGTAACCTTGAACATTTCTTTTCCTTTGATAATCACTAGCTCGAATCGGGAGGAAAAAATAAATCTTGACACCGTTTGGAGCCCCTATGTAATCGCTAAGCACGGATGGTGCTGCGAAATTCTTCACTCATCGAACCTTCCATAATTGGCAACGCCGCCACCTCCCTCATTCGCTAGATGATCCCGCGGAGTGCTCGGAAGGTATTGCATCGGCCCCGGGGTCTGACCCCCTTCGAATTCATCCCAGAAGCACGCCTCGAGTGATTCCTCCCCCCTCTCGAAGCTGTGCGGTCTCCGACGTCGACTCATCACTCCTCTCCATCCCCCCATAGTGTTTGATTGGTGAGTCTCTTCACGAAGAGGGCGGGGGCGAAACAACTTCTCCGCGATGGGATTCGAACACGTCCTTCCGAAGCAAGACGGGTTCGACCTCCGTGCTTTTTTTTCGATCGGTTCCGTTTTCAGCCGAAGAAGGTCGTCCTTGAGCCTGGCGTTGCAGCGATTGGCCCGAGGTGGGAGAATCTTCAAGCTCCCGCTTCCATCGCCTTCATTTGTTTTCGTTTCTGTCCATCTCACTCCCCCCTTCCGTGTCAATCTGTCATAATTTTTTTCCTCCCCCTCAATGACGACGGCCCACGTGCCTGACACGGTCGCACCGCGTCTCCCAGTTTGGATATTTTTTTCCCACCACCGTACGCCGGGAGGAGTGTGTATTTTCTTTCCTCGCCCCCGCCAGCCGCGGCAGCTCGCCCAAGTCGTGATCATGGCTCCCCTTTCTCGGGAGTGCGAGTTCCCCGCATCCGCATCTGGCCTCGTCATCGCGATCATGAAGAGCAGGGTGCTCTCCTCCCGCTCCGTTCGGCCGACGGTGATCGCGCCCGTAAACTCGGGCACAGCCGGTTTTAATCAGCGCGCGCGAACGAAGTATGTTAGTTCCAGTCGGGTGATGGCGTATTTTTAATTTCCTGAAAGTAGTCATGAGCGACATTTGTATCCACCGCCAGTGACGTCGTGGACATATTTACTCTCCGGAATGCCTAATGCTCTATGCTCTCTCGCTACTCGATGTAATTTTTTTCTAACAATTTTAAGTAATCAGTCAAACGAATTCTAGCTGGAGAGAATTTTGAAAAGTTTTATCGATATTCTACATATCACGATAATCGCGCCTGATTTTACAAATGGGGTTGGCCTATGATATGACATATACGTAGATGAACTTTCGTTTGATATTGATATTAAAAGTAACTCTCCTAAGACAATACATACACATGTGTATATAATGCTGGGTTTAGCAAAGTTTTTAATCTGTATCACAGCAACTGTATCATTTTATTAATCGTTTCATCATTTTTATTCTTCTGAAATGAATAATTTTAAAGCTCTTATTCAGTCATGCTCTCTAAAAGTCACATCGGTTTAAACGTGTAAAAATTTGGTTTAAGCATTTACTTATCGGTAAAATTATATTTGTTGGAAGAAGTTACATATTTTATTATGATTGTGAAGGAAAACAGACACATAAGCAGTAACCATATACTAGATAGACTATATTTGCATGAGTAAATGAAAACAATACGCTAAGTTGACTCCTGATGACCAGAACTCGTGTGGGCTGATGGCAACAAAATAATACTGAATATTAACTTGGGACGATTGGCGTACTCGGTAGCTTGGTCATGTAGGAACGAGGTTTAGTGTGTATGGATTTAGAGATTTGTTTGGAGATGTGTGGAAAAATATGAGTTGAATGGATAATGAAAATGCTTGACATGATTAGGGGTGAAAGGAAGCTGAGGGGGAAGATTCACAGAGTCAGAAAAAGTACAGGATACGATATCGAATAGGATGTCGTAGGTCATGACAGGGAAGAGGCTAGGTAAGTGTAAGTGGAGGGAGAAGAGAATGAGGTATTTTGGATGGAATGAAGGAAGGTAAACTTCGTGTGCTGATCCTGTGCACAGTAGTGTAAGGCTGATAGTGTATTGGTGCTTGCCTGTTTCAAAGGCCAAAAATTGAATAATAGTTTTCCTTTAGCCGGAACATGAACTCCTCATTCATAAACTACCGTCGATAATTAGTCATTTGCCATTTTAAATCTAGGCACGAAGACGTTCGATTACAAATGCAACATGTTAAGTGGTGTAGCAGTGCACCACTTACCTTTGAAAGTTACTGTGAACTCCGATTACGATTCCAATTAAATTCCCCAACGTAAATATTAAACAGTGCATGCATGCTCTAATCTGACAATATGATTCTCCTTTAAAATTTCAAAAAGCGTTCGCATCGAATATCCGTAGCTTACAATGGAGTGGAAAGCCAGTCAATTAAGACACAAAAATGAAACTTGCATTTTTTCCTTGCCTTTTCAATTCAACAAAAATTATCGTTTTTTAGCAATTTACAAAGCCATAAAAAACGTCCGGAAAATTGATTCGATTAGATTTTAATTAATTAGCTACGTAATCACTCCATTTGGTCGGCAACCCATCTATTCTAAATAAAACACTGGGATATTATAAAAATATCTAGTTATTCCCCCATAGAAAGGGTTCGTTAATTGAAAAATCCGGTTTATATGTTTGTCTGTCATAGAAATTTATTGTGAATACAATGACTTGGCCATGTGAATGCAATAACTTCAATTAAAGACGCAAATAACTTAAATTCTTTAGATTTCCTTAGAATACTTTTCCCTTTTTATGCGCACCATGATCGAATTATAACCCAGCTTCAGCGAGACTTATGGATTTGTAATGGAATGTGACACAGAATACTCCTTCTGTCCGATTTAGAGTCAATGTTTATCACTTAGTCAACTCATGAGAGTTTAACGGTGTACGATGCCAAACTAAGATCTTCTATTTTATTCCATCACAAAATAAAAATGGTTGCCGACTTAAATCGCTTAGTCGGCTTCCTTAAAGTCAAGAATTCCTTAGTAGAACACAGGCACACTATTTCAGTGCATAAATAAAATGCTTTTATGCTGTTCTGTCGAGTGGGGGAAGATAGAATTATAGCCAGCAAATTAATATAAAAAGAGAAACGAAATTTTCTGCGCTAACCTGAGAATTCTTCGACATTCCCGATTAGCACTGAAGTTGATTTAATTCGTGTCATTCGTTCGCTGGCAAAAGTCAAAGGTGGTGACGTAGGGACAGCATCAGTAGATCTCGAAGGTCGTTAACCTATCTGCATTGCCATCGTGAAGTGTTCACTTGATTTTCGTGAGTCACGCCCGCATTTACGCCCTGCGTCTCTCTCTCCCTCTTTTCCCCTTTTATCTTAAATGCGTGGTGGAATCGATGTTGACGGGGAGAAGGAACAGGTCTCCGGAGGGCGGGCAGGGATGATGGACGGGCAAACTCACACGCACGCCGGCGCCAATACTTTGACGGACATGAAAATGGCCGTTTCGAAAAGAGATTCGCCTCTTAACCTTGATCCCCTGCTCTTCTTCCACCAACTGAGACGCTCTGAAGTGCCGCCCGCAGAGAGATGAGGTCGGGAATAGATTTTTCCGGGAAAAGTGAAAGGGTCTTGACTCAGGTGAACGTGAGAGATGACGTCGGTGTGAGTGGGAGGTAAATTCTCCAACGGGTTTCTTTTTTCTTTCGCTTTCCTAACGTTTTTTTTCTGATTTTTTACGCTCCCTCTGACATAATTCCGCACTTCCTCTTGGAGTTACGACATACAGATTGGTAAACTCTGCCGTTGGGGAATGCCTGACCGGAGTTAAATGTAACATTAGGATTCAAACTCCAATTTTTATTTTCCGATAAAAACTTACAAAGTATCACAAAACTGATAATATTCAGAACATTAATTTCTTTTGTTCTAATTTCGAGCGTCCTTTTGCCTAATTTGACGATTCCAATCCCTCAATGTCGTTCTTGCCGAAGGAAATACGTACGTTAATCATAATAATTCGTACAGAAATGCCGGAAAATCGTTTTAGCTGATTGTGCAAAAAATTAAGCATCCGATAAGTGAAATAAGTGAGAAATCGCTAGAGAAAAAACAAGGGATTTTAGGATTTGGATACCATTAATTCAATTTAGAGAAAGAAAAAACATTTTACAGGTTTGCATTGGATGAAACCCTGTTTTGAATACTCTCCTTTCGGTATATACTTTAAAATTTAAACTTAATTCATTGAAAAATTTTTAAAATATTTGAAAATTTACTTAAAATTTACAAGTAACAACGCGTATTATGTGCACGTATGCGTTAAAACAATAAACCATCCATGAAGCTATTTTTGCGATAGGCGACTAGATTTCTTCACGTTATTACATGCATAAACTGACATTTTACCAATGGCTATTTAATAACTGAGAAATTTACCCGCATTACCAGCTTCGATGGTCGTTCACTGCTATGAAATTGAACATGCAGTTAAAATGGAAATTAATTATTACCTTCTCCCCAGGTACATAACGGCCTCGACATAGTGACCTCTCTTGGAATTCAGTAACTATTCAGACGATCAGGAGTCGTAACAAAAATAATGTAGGTTATTTCATTTTTTAGATAAATTTAAATTGAGAAACAATTATTTTTTACGGGAAACATTTGTTTTTGTTGGGGCATGAAATTTCCCGTAAAGTTTGGAGTAATTTGCCTCTTCAATTTTCAAAAAGAGTGAAGAATTTAATTATCATTTAAATATGCATAATTTATTTGTGATGTCCACGTCAAGCTGAATTGCATCTTTATTTCGACGAAGATTTTCCTCCCACCGACGACCGCGGAAGCTCAGCAAAGAAACGAGAATGACATTCGATTTCATAAAACAGGAGAGAGGTACGTTTTTGAAAGCAGGTGTGATTCTATTCATGAAGTCTATGTAGCTTTCAGAGGTATGCAAGGTATGCATTAAGACTTGAGCTCCTCTCATTTCATTTCAGCCAGAGTTCAGTTTCTCTAGGCACACGCAGGCGTACTTCTCCTGGCATATCCGAAACTTCTATACCTTACGTGTCAGTCAAAGAAGGATTTTTTCAACGTGACCTCCAATGTAGCCTCACTCGGAGGCTAGGTTATTTTTGGGATCCACAAAAGCTGCGCTTTTGGCGATGGATTGAGAAAATTCTTGAAGTTGGGTGGAGCATATAAGACCGATTGGAAAGACACCGAATACTGCTTACAGAGCCAAATCATTTCCTTTGCTCCCCTCGGATTATTAGCGCAGACGTTCCTCGGGACATTAATTCGTCACATTAAATGGCACGTGTGTCCAGAGGCCAAACTAGTCAGTTACATAATTTTGAGGAGAGTTTCAAAATTAGAGGCAGTTCGTCTTTGAGGATGTGTACACGTACTTCTCCAAAGTTATACACCTATGCCAATTTTTTTTAGCATTTACATCTCTTCGGTTTTTTAATACATATTACGCAAGTTATCATTTTGATCCTTTGAGCTTCACTTTCTTCGATGATTGTTCGTTAATTTGACTTATGGCAGTATCTTTACTTTAAAATAAAGGTGGCCAAGGAACATTAAATCACTCTAGCTCGCAGGTGTACGAGTATGTTTCACCTAAGTTTTGCTAGTCAGTATACGGAAGTTTATTCATGTATCTAAAAGAATACAGAGAAAATTTCGTTTTCAATGGCAATTCTTTTGTTTAAAATTTGTCGGTCTGCCTTTTTTCTGTAATATTCTCTTCGTATCGCTCACTTTTTTTCTGAAATGGGGTTGATGATTCTGGGCTGGCTCGATTACTTGGTGAGCGTACGTTGTTTTCCGTTTTGCATTGCCTATTTTCCGGTTATTGTGTCCCTTCATTCCTTCACAATCACATTCCACTCCGGCATTGCAACAGTCCTAACGAGTTTCATCTTTTACCTTTTTCACCCATCTCCATTGAGATATTGAGTTCCTGAGTTAGGACTCTGAGTTCCTCCAGGAAAATTAAAGGATGTTTCGCGCGACAACCGTGTGTTTTTAAACCTGAGTGACCAATAAAAAGTGTTGCCTGGCGACGGACCGCTCTTGGCCATCCGAATGAAACTATTTGAGGAACTCATCTGCTAGCCGTGTGGCGTTCGCATTTGTTGCCACCGGCGATCGGAGGTTACCCCGGCCGGGAGGTGCGTCGGGGCCGGGAGGGGATGAATGATCCGGAGTGGGATTAGTCGTCGGGAGGGGTGAATGGATGGGTGGACCGCGGATGGGGCAGATGAATCGCTCCGTCCCCGCAACTGCCGCCGGACACACGACCCCTTGGTTCCTCATTCCCTCCCTCCCATCACCCCGCCCACGGAGGGGATGATCTCGGTTGTAGGGGGGTAGAGGGGACGCAAGCCGATGATGAGTTGCGGACGTCCTCCTAGGGGAGAAAGGGAATGGGTGCATGGCGCTGTCCAGTTGACCGCAGGCGTAGGGAGTTCTTCCGGCTCGTGGTTTCGAGTCATCGGGGTACGGGTCACCTCTTGTTTCCTGCGTTTCAATGCGCTGTTTTTCTTCCCTCTCATATAGTATGTTCTTGATGATGTTTCCAGTCATTTTCGTGGATCCTCAACGAAGTTTCCATTGTTCCCTTCCTCTCTTACGTACGTTTCCTGTCAAAGTATCATTGAAAGTGTTCATACGTTCTTCAGATGTCCTGTTAATCACTGCCGCATGGCTAAGGACCACTATAACATTAAACCTTATACATAATTAATAAAAAACAGTGGTACGGAAACTGACTTTAGGCATGATGTCATGCCCCTGTTCTGATGGATGTAAATCAAAACTTTCATACAAGAAACGTGAAAATTTGAAGCATTTTAAATGAGATAAGTAATGCTCCAAAATCTAAAATTCTTAAAAACCGATTACACTGGCATACTAAAGTGGCATTAACTGCGGCTGACTGAGTAGCATCAACAGTGTAACATAGAAAGTTATTTGGTAACTCTGGTAACTCATTTCAGCAGGAGTAGCGACCAGGGAAAATGATTTTCTGTTTTACCTAATGAGTCATAAGTTCAAAATAGGTTATGTCTTCTATAATGAAATATTACCCTAATCTATTGATATTATTATATTATCGTTCATCCTATTTTCCTATATGGTCAGCATATGTGCTAGGGATAAACATATTTGCAATAAATTTGTTCGATGATCGATTTCACTTCATTCACGTCCTTATTCTCAAAATAATCTCCCATATTTGAATCCGGGATCCTGGTCAATTCATGAACGCTCTCTATCCACTAGGCTACCACGCGTTCGTAAGGAATGAAAACATGCCCAATAACTTCTCATAAATGTTTCATCAAGTTATTTGGAAGGAGGGTTTTGGCGCTGTAGGCGGAAAGTTAGTTATTTATGGAGATTTTTAACTGCCACGTGGGCTTGTGGTAGGTGTCAGGACGCCATCCTTTTAATATTGTAGCTGTAAGAATTTCGGAATTTTTTTTATGACGTGTCCATAAAAAAAACTGAGAGACTATGGTGTTTTATTCAGCAAATATGTGGGGGGAAACGAGTATTTAAATCAATCTATCACCATGGAAAACTTGTTCGTATTTGATCGAGGCTATCTTCTTTTTTGATGCATTAAGGGATACAAATCCTTTATCACCTTCATCCTGCCCTAGTTTCTCTGTCCTGACTACCCTGTAACAATTTTGGACACATCTAGTTGGCCGTTTTTAAACTTGATCTAATTATAAATATTACACGCTGCCTATTTAAATCCCTTGAAAATTACACTCACCCTTAGGTTTGACAAACTTACTGCGTATACTAAATGCCATCGTAACGCGAGGTGAGGCAATCCAGCGGTTGGAAAAGCCTGACCAATGGAGTCCGGGCTCAAATCCAAGGGAAAATGGTCACCTCATAAAACTTATTATAGTAACCTGATTGTGTGACCATCCCATTTTAGTCTAAGTAGGTTTTCTCATCGCGCTTTCAGTCCTATCACAAAAATATTGTCAATAAAACCTAAATCATTGCTAAAGTGCGGGACTTTTTTTGCCCAGTGACCGAAATTAATTCTCCTTTACACTTTCGATTCGATGGCTTCACGCACCTTAAAACTTAGTTCAAGATGATTCATGCACGTTTCTGTCCCGGCTAATCTTCGAGTTGATAGCTCTAGTGGTGGGTACTAAATGTGGCTAAGTCAATGTTGAATAGAACTGTCAATTATCTTCCCATTATGTTGATCAATATTCTTTTTATTGCTTGGATATAAAGTCAAGGCAATTTTGAATGAAAACGCGGGAGAATAGATAGGAAAATATTATACTCATCCCAGGAAAAGTCACGAATCCCAAAAATATAATTAGTTCAAGAGTGATGAAAAATCGATATCCGATCGATCGCTTGCCACTTATTCTGTCTCGTTGAAGAGGGCTTCTCGACCATAGAGGCAAAAGATATTTGCCTTACATCCCAGTCCGCTAGGTCTGGAAACATGTCTCAGAGAAGAGGTGAACTTTGGTGTAAGAGGTGGCTTTGCTTAATTTTCAGATTGGATTTAAGAACAAGAATCGACTAACTTTTTCCGTTCGGTTGAGGAAGTTTTTTCTTTAATTCTGAAATTAATTTGATGAAATGTGCGTCGAAGTCTATCTCCCGTGATCTCTTTATACTTTCTAACGTGACTTTGGAAGGAAACATGTATACCAAAGTCAAAGTTTGTTTAATCCATAATTATTTATTCCATATCATAAAAACTTATCAAAGTGTCGTTTTCGCGTGACCATCCACATTTAGTCTATGTTTTTATTTATCGCTCCTTCGGGTCTGTAACAAAAATGCCAAGAAATGAAATCGAAATCATAATATGTCATGAAATACGATATTTTCTTCCAAATAACCCTCTGCTATGCTCCTTTACGCTTTCATATTGATTTTTGCTATGTTTCAGTAATAAACCTATTAGCTTTGACTAGCAAATAGAACCAATGTTCAATCTATTATTATATAAATCTCGTTGCACTTGGGCACTTTTCCTGGTGGCAACGGTCAAGTCTGGTCAACGGTCACTCTTGCAATTCTTATACATACATACAGGGTTCGTCCGGAAAATAAGTGTACTGAGCTCAGGAAAAAAAATTTATTACATTTTTACATATCTTAAGCTAATATTCCTCAAAATAGGACCCTTGTGAGTCGATACACATGTTCCAGCGGCGTTCCCATTCCTGGAACGCTCCCGCGAAGGCATCATCGGGAACCTCTCGAAGACACGTCGTCACGGCCTCTTTGACGGCGTCCAAAGTCCCGTATCGCGTTCCTTTCAAACTCCTCTTTGTCTTCGGGAACAGAAAGAAGCCCGGTGGTGCCAAGTCCGGGCTGTAGGGCGGGTGCGGCAGCGTTGCCACGCCGTGCTTGGCCAAGAAGTCCGACACGACAAGCGCGGTGTGAGACGGCGCATTCTCGTGATGCAGCCGCCAGATGTTTTTGATCGCTGGCCGGACGCGGGCGACTCGTTTTCGAAGCCTGTCGAGGACTTGGACGTAAAATGCAGCATTTACAGTTTGTCGTTCAGGTACAAATTCGCAGTGGACGACTCCCCTTTTGTCAAAAAAGACAATGAGCATCATACACTTATTTTCCGGACGAACCCTGTACACAAAAACAGATGAGACAAAATGCTCTTATATACAATGACACTTAAAGATCACCAACCACACCTTCACTATCACTCAAGGGATAGGTTCACACCATACCGACAACGCTCCGACCATCGCTTCACTCCGTCCATAATTACACACTCTTCAATTTCATATACCGTTCAAAATCACTCACCGTTCATTCACTTTTTAAATACAACTTCTCACGCCGTCCTTTGATCACGTACAAACAACATTTTAATAAGTACATTAGTTAATAATTATTGCTCAATGAAGTTTATCACCCAATGGCTGCTTTACACTTATTCTCTAAACTCCTAAAATTGGATGGAAAGGGCTCAAACGAACCAGGCAGCTGGTTCCATTCAACAGTAGTTCTGTTAAAACGAGAGTATTTTTTCTTTTTTGTTTATCCTAAAATATTATTTCTTTGGCTATCATTTTTATATTTTTCCTTGATTATTACTTCTGTCAAAAATTGGCATATTTTCTTTTCTTTTCAATAGATTATTATCCCATTAAAATCGGTGAAATGTGAGCTACTTGGCTGTTTACTTCACTTAAATTAATATCTCTCGCTTGCGTTTGAATTTATTCTGCTTATCTTTACTTAACTGCCAGCATTTTCCATGCTTTAATCCCCCCTCCCCCTTTGATTTTTAATTTAGCTATCCTTTCTTCTCTACCTACCCATGCAATGCAGGAATCGAAAAGAGAATAAGGGGGTGTACATAACAGAAAAAAAAAGGTTCCCTCAGCAATAGGGAATGGAGGGGAGAGGGTGATAAACAGGTGAGGTGTGGGCATGTGGATGCTTGTGTGTGTATTTGAGAGATTTAAGAGTGCAGGAGGGAAGTGATTGACCCACTTTTCAGAAAGGCGTCTTCAGCTGATCTCTTTACCCATTCCCCCCACCCCATCTCTTCCTCTCCTCCTTTCCTTTCCCCTCCACCGGCACTATCTTTCCAGTAAAATATTCAGGAATTGTTCTCCATCGGATTAATTACACGCGAGTTTTCCTTCCCTGGCTCTCTCTTGCCCCCATCTCGTCAACGTCCTCTCTCTCTCTCTATCCTCCCCTCTCTCTCACTACTCTTTCCCCTACTCTCACCCTCATTTTCCCCGCTCTTTCCCCCTCTCCTTCCTGACGGAATGAATCCACCAAACGTCTCCTGCATCTTCACTCGAAGTCTTTTTCTTCCATATAATTTTCTCTTTTCGAAAGAAGGAGTGAGATTTAGCGTATGGTGAGTCGAAGGAATTTTCAAATTGCAATCTTTTTAGTGAGAAGACAAGAAATTGACTTTTTTCCTCACGAGCAGATAGTATTATTATCGTTTTCAGTTGAAAAATACTGGATAATTACAAAGGTAGATTGTCGGCACATTTCTGCCCAGTCGAATTTATTTTTAAATATTAGTTTTGCACGCATATTTCTTTACTACCATTAATTCACACCTTGAAAAGCAAATATTTAAATCACATTGAATGTTGGTTATACGAGAGAGTATGATAGCACTTGCCACAGTCAACTAATGAAAGTACACGCTTGACAAATCACCACTGAAATCTTCGGATAAGTGATATTTCTTCATCCCTCAAGGACATAAGGATAGTGTAAACTGTGGAACACGGTCATGATTGGGATATAAAGCAGAAACGGGGAAGAGAGAGGAAAATAATTTCGTATGGCATGAAATCGAGGAAGGGGTATATAATTAGCATGGGAGCTGAAGAAGAAAGCAAGCGTAAACAAGAGCTGTTTAGGTACTAGAGTAGTTTAAACGTCGGTATCAACATAATAGTTTTCATTGACCACCCTAATCCTACATTAAACCGATAGACTGACCGTAATAATTTAAATTGACATGAAATATGATTAATTGCGGTCTAAATTGCTGAAGGGGTACTCGTGGCAATGAAAGAAACGATTAAATCGTCTAAACCGACCATTTATGCATCCAGACTTGGATGGTAACGCGTTAATACGTATGTTACGTAAATGCATATAGTTTAAAATTACTTTATTGGGTAGCTCTTAATTTGTATATTTATTCTTCTGTTTATGTTGTAGCATTATTTTAATAGAAAATATAATATAAAACACGTTTAAAGTCCATTGGTCAGAGGAAAGGGGATCCTCATTGGAATTCTTTTATTTCGGTGTCACTACTAGGCAAAAGGAGTGATAAAGAAAAGGCTTCTCGATTTAATCAAGGCAGTTCTATACTTACTTGGAGAATGTAACGTTTCTTCAGATTCAATGATGATTTTTCTTTCTTCGAGAAAAGGGCAATTTTTTCGAATTGAATTTTCGTTGAAGTAAACATAATTTTGCGTAGATAATTCCTGACCTGAAAATTAATTGTGATTTAACTTTTGCGGAATTATTTTTAAATTAAAATTTTAACTTGACTCTGTTGAATAGATGACACATGAGTTGATTTAACTTTAAATTAACTAAGTCAACTCTCACAGCCAACTCCCTCAAAACCGCTCTCATTACACTTGCCTCACAGGGAAGACGATTTTCAGTGTGTTTCCGTTATTTGCATGTGCATTTGGGACCACACTGTCGCATCGCTCCCAACGCGAGTCACGAGAGCTTGGCAATCCCGGTGACTTTTCTTCGATGGGCGTCCACAGCGCTTGTGTTGCCCGTTCTCCCGCAGGGTGACTCTTATCCATACCTTCGTCAACCTCGGCCTAACGAGCAAGATATCTCGAAGGAAATAGCTAGGAATTCTAGCCAAAAAAAAGGAAGAAATACAATTGTAAAAAATCCACCGCCAAAACGGCTGCCTGTGTGAGGTGCACGAGATTAGTGGAGATTTGGTACAAGTTTAGATTTCTCTCATGGAATTTCCATTCGTTTGAAGTGAATCCTTTCTTCCTTCTAAACGAATTTTATTCCTTTCATTTTATCGCTCCACCCCGTGCTGTCAAATCTCTATCAGCGAATAAAAGAGGCACCTTTCCGCGCTGAAGGAACAAATTCAGTGTGTCAATGCTGGCCAATTAATTCCCGGAAGCAGCGATATTATCTCCGATCCTTCCATTGGCTAAACATTTACCCCGAAGCCACTTCTTCATCCGTCCTTCTCCGCGCACCCTCGACACAGTTTCTCTCTCTCTCTCTCTCATTCATCCGCAACTCATTCCGTTCCCATCGCCTCCCCTTCCCCTCCCTCGCTTTTCTTTCCCCTTTTTGTCTTCTCCCCGCCATTTCATACACCCCCCTCGACTCCGCCCACCCCCGCACACCGTTCCGCGGAAGACATTTTCTCCCACCTTCCTCCTTCGCCTCCCAGTTTGCAGTTTCCCCGTTGACGCGAGGCCGGAGATGGAAGGCGACCCTCAGGATGAAAGAGACGGGAGTCGCGAGGTCTGTCGCCGGGCTAACTCCCGCCGCGCGTCGGCTGTTGTTCCATTGTGAACATCGCAGCGTGGGGTCTATCGAGGAAAACCGGGAATCACAATTTTCGCAGTCTTCATTTTTGTCAAAGAGCTATTCCGTTCGACGGAATTTCTTTACTGAATTTATTCGGCACCGGTGGTAGCGAGGAAACGTCTTGGTATGCTAAACTATCGGTAGCGGATACGAGTTCCACGAATATTTTTGGGTACAGATGATTGATTATTTATGTTGATATTTTCGGCACAGCGTCCATCGTATTAGTCTTGGGATAATGATAATTGGGGGGGTTTCCCATTGCCTTCTTCAAGAATGTTTCAATGCCATCTCGGTCTACAGGTCTACATGTCACCCAACCATCATAGAGAGGTAGATAGGGTATACGATCAGTTATAGGGTATAATTGAGAGTGTTCCTGGAGATATGATAGTTCCTGGAGACATTTGATAGTAACGGGGGATTGGAACGCGAGCACTTTGTTTAGACACCACGAAAAACGTAAGTACGCATTAAAAATGCCGAGGGACCCTGCCGGGTAGGTATTGGTTACACTCTATTGTGGTTATGCACAGGTTTACGAAGAGCTTGATTTTTTCGCAGTTTCCCAGGAGCGGATGCGGATTCGGATAAAAATTCAATAATTATGAAGTGTAGCCTCCGATTCGATAAGATAAAGCAGGGAAGACGATTTAGGAAATTGAATGTAGAAACACTAACCGGGTCGACAAGAAAAGTATTCCAGTAGGCTGTCGGGAAAATCATGAGTGGGCTGGTTACTATAGAGGAAAAATGAGAGCATATCAAAAAAGGATAGCAAAGGAAGCTACAGGAACAGTAAGTAGGAAAAGAGCAAGGAAACTATTGATTACGGAAGAGATGATTAGCAAGATAGACGAACGACTAAGGATATAGATGGTTTACTAAGAAATGGTTGGATTGATGAGCTGAAAAGGACGTTGAAGGCAGTGTCAGGAAGTAAACATGAAAAATCTTTGCAAACAATCTAAGATAAGTCGGGAAAAATATTATCTGAATCAGGGGAGATTCAAGAAAGATGAAAGGGATATGTAGATGGACTAAACGGCGAAGAAAATAGGCCAGCAAGCTTAGACATATTGAGAATATGTGTCGTAGATGACAAAAGCATAAATTCAGACTTACACAATGGCGTGACAGAAAGGGCACTCTGGGCATTGATATCAAATAAGGCCGTGAGGACAGACAAAATTCCCGCAATACTAATTTTGTCCGAATAATGTAAGTTACCATCCCAAAAAAAGGAAAATGCAGTTATGAAAGTGTTTTAGTACAATTTCGGCTGCTGATTTGAGTTTTATGGCTCAAGTCTACGGTGATATCTTTGGACATTGCCATTATAAGACCAGTCCTCATTCATTAAAATCACTCTTCTACTTGAATGTTGTGGAAACGAAGTTAAATTTATGTACAGTTTTTCGGTCATTTCATTAACCTGATGGCACTCGCGAAATATATCAAACGGTTTGCAGATAGATATGCCATACGAGGCATGTCCAGAAGGTATCCAGTATTTTGAGAAAAGTTTCCAACATTGTCCAATATTTTGAGAAAAACCAGCAAAGTAGAATTTCTTGCTGCAGTTGCAGGAGACTCGCTCCAAGCCGCAAACGATGACCCAGGTTTTCTACAAAAGATCATAACTGTAGATGAGTCATAAGTCTACGGCTATGACCTTAAAACAAAATTCCAGGCTTTCCAACAGTCGGTTTCTGAGATAAATGAGAATACGACAATGCAGCTGATGACCATTCCTAAAAAGGACTTGGCCGATTGCTTTGAAAAGTGGAACAGACGCTGAGATATGTGTGTGAGGTCCCGAGGGGAGTAGTTTGAAGGGGACTAAGGCCTTATTGCTCTAGGTAGGCTATTTTTATCAAAAAAGTGCATGGCTGGATAGTTTCCGGACATACCTCCTATTTACAAACCGTTTGATCTCTCAGATTATAAGAGCAAAGAAAACAATTTCATTAGAGTGTATAGATACTTGTGCGGAAGGATATGAAACACTTTTTAGTCCTTCAACAACTTCTTTAACAATCCGACTAGTTTGTCAACACTATTGATCACAAGAAGTGACACATACGTACAGGAAAATGACCATTTTAATGCAACTCATGTATTTTTCGTGATATACACATTCTATATTTCTTCAAGGACCGAATTTATTGGAATTTTGGGTCGGCAGCAGAGGTAAATTTCTCAGTTGGTCGTGTCGTAAAGATTCGTAGTAATCAAAGTATTTCACAATGTAGAGAAAGTAAAACCAAAACCAGAAGAAAAACGTTGGCGGATAAACTCACTCTGAGAAGTGTTCTTCTTAATAGAATACATATTTCCTTTTTATCCTAACCGTTGAAAGATTCGTCCGAACTCTACGAAAGCCAAATAAATAACAATATTTAAAAAAAACCTTTCTATGGTATGTTAAAAGTATTCATGAAAAACAGGCAATTTTTAATTAACCTGGGATTATTTTCATATCCTTTTGTATGCAACAACAACTATCAACAGATTTCCTGTTTGCATTAATCATTCCAAAAGAGTGTTGGATCCTTAAGTAGCTCCGACTGATGGCAGAAATGATCTTGATTTCAAATTAATCCCGAGCCCGAAGTCGTATACCATGGCTGCATCATTTTAAATACTAACATATGTTAACGGAGCGGGATAATACCTCAAAGTTGAACAAATAAATAGCATAAAATATTTTTCAAAAGAATCATTGAGTTTTTCCACCTGAAAAACTGAATATCTTTTCATAAAGGCAAGTATTTTCGTAAATTTTAAGAGAGAATTTTTGTCCGAATAACCATCACATGAATCACCCAGAATTTCGTTTGATAGATGAGATCAGATACAACGCCGTAGTAAGGCCTACTCCTAGAGAATTTAAGCCAACACTGGGGGAGGAGTAGGTAGACGGTAGATCCTCTTCCTGGTAATAAAAAATTCACACAGCTTGGGCGACATTGGTGGTGTTATGAGGTGTCATCAGGTCCTGGGTCCTCAGGTTGGTACGTAGTATGACGATATGTTCATAATACTACCACCCATCTTCTCTTAATAGCTCAAAATAATTTCAAATTATCAAAATAAATTGCACCACCCCTATGTAAAATAGATGAATTTCATGAGGAATAAATGAACGCCCAGATGTTCGTACATAAATATGAATGCCCACTTTCTAGGGGGATATTTTGGAATGTGGATTATCTACATTGAAAATTATATATATTAGCTTATAAAATAACTCCAAGAGTGTTGTTCCTTTTTTAATTTATACCATTTTGGTTAATAATCGCTGAAGCAGTACTTTTTATAGTTCATAAATGATGAAGAATTATCGCTAATATCGAAATTTCTTATCGGTGTATGCGATATGGGAATGCCGAAATGTAGCGATACTGTTTGACATATCTTAAAAGAAACACCGGCATGTATTGTTATATTCTGCTACCCCTGATTTTTGTCTACATTTCAAAAGCAAAATATATTTGAATACAACGGCCTGAGGACAATATGGATATGGTGTACTCTGCTTAAAGCAAAATATCATTCCGAGTTCGTGTTGCGATAACTCGAGAACGCGATGAATTTGTACTGAGATAAGTTGGTACTGCGATTAACTAACGCTGCTATAATCTGGTCCTGCACCCATATGGCGCCGCGATGAAATAACGCTGCCGTAAGTTGACGCTGCGCTAAGTTGATCTTACGATAAGTTGACGCCGCGATAAACTGGTTTGCGATGAATTGGTCCGCGATGAGCTAAGCGCGATAAGTCAACGGCAGACCGCTTTTTACGCGCGACGAGCGAGTGAAGGCGAGGACGATACTTGTGGGTGTGTATATGGTTGTCATGTGGGGCGAGAGGGATTGTGGCTGCTGAGGTGTGTGTCAGAGGTTGGACCGGAGAACACGGTAAGAGAGATATCGCAGGGGGGCACCAGGCAACGCCTAATGTTATGTTCCTCCCCGCCTCCCATTCGTCCTGTCTCCTCTCTTTCATTCCCGACTCGCTATTCGCAATTTCGAGAGCTTGAAAGATCAATGACCTCCGAACGATCGGTTGCGTGTGAAGACCCAAGTTCTTTTTGCGGATTGGTCGTGACCGCCAATGATAGTTCACAATTGCAACGAAAACGTAATTCTCTTATCTTTTATTAGTTTGTACGTAGGTATCTACGGTGAATGTAAATAAATCGGAAAGCAATTGGGGACAGAATTTACGAGTGGATGTTAAAATGGAAGAAAACTGTGCTCGGTTTTTCTCTATGCTGTTATTTGTGAATAGCATTTTCTCTTCTGGCTCAGTCTGGACGCCATCACACTCTTCCCGTTCAGTGTTCATAAAATTTCTTCTGAAGCATTTCGCCACCTTTCCCCATAATTAGCACCTCTTCGTCCGTCTTCAATCCCGTGCAATTTATATTCATCAACGTTCACCACTTTCTAAAGTCTGTGATTCACCTTAATAATCTTTCCTCACCGGCGAATCTTTGGATTCGCATAATCCTTCGTTCATGATCAAACTGTCTTCGCTAATATTTTCTTTCCGTATCTATTCAGAAGGTCCCATTCATTTACTTCTCTCCTTGCCGCTTATTTTCCGAAATCCACCATATGAGTTGAACACGCGAGGGAAAATAATCAGGCAGTCAACGCACCTCCACCTGGCAAACTGCTACTCCCGACTTCCACTTTGCCAAGGGATTAATCCGTACCGGATCCATCGCCCCGCGAATCCGCCGCAATCCGTTTGACTGCGGCGCAAGGCACCCGGTTAGATTGATCTCATGACTCCTCTCAGCCGATGCTATTATCTCTGCGACACCGGAGGCCTTCCGAATTCCGAGTATCGATCACGCGATTATGTACCTACGTACCCACGCTAAATGAATACAGATTGAGTACGTCTCACCCCGCTGAGGTACCTACTCACATAGCCAGGGCTAGGGCTTAGGGCTCACCCCTATACGTACGAGTAAGTTCTTCTGTTTCAGTCTTCACTCAACGGAGGCTCTGCATATTCATATGCAATTGACAGTTTTATTTTTGCACCGACCAGCAGATGAAAAAATACGTTTTCAGGCCTCTTACATGATCTTTTGGAAGAAATTATTGACGTTAGATTTGCTATGTTTTTTTCCATCGACGTCACATGCACCCAAATGTTTTCCGATCTAAGGAAATACATTCACAAACATTCACATAGGCGCTTCGAATCTGTAATACTGGAAATATAAAATAAAATAATTAGAGGATGAACGTAACGCATAAAACATTTTTCCTACAACACATGAACTTGAAGCCACATTAAATTAAATTTCCTTGTTGATGTTGATGAAACCACTGCCAAGGAATGTTTTCCTATTTTTTTTAATTTTGTAACATTTAAGATTATATAAGCTGTCAACGTTTCAATACATGCCAAACAAAAATACTTTTAAAGAATGTGGAATAACTTGTTGATTTTCTCCTAATCCCGGCTGTCACGAATGCTGACACGCGAGGATAAAATGATCCTTCGTTAAAGATTTGTCAAAAATTTCTTTAAAAAAATTCGAAAATTTTCGGAGAAAATTTCAAAATTGTCAAAGTTGAAATAGATTAAAATAGGAAAGAGAAAATTTTATGCACAATTTGTTGTGATTTTTCGGTAGGAAAATTACCGGAAAATTAATTCTTTTCCGTTTTGTTTCCTGCGATTTACTTTGCTTTATCCAATATATCTCCTGTGCACCAATCAGAATTATCCTTTGGGATTAAATTATCCTTCCCTTGAATTACCACCCGCGGAATGTGTGCAGTGCAGTGTGTGATAAAATCTTTGATTAGTCCAAATGCCTCGTGTTCATACTACTGCAGTATTTGAATGATGGTGCCCTTATAGCAAACGTTTATGAATAGAGAACCCGATACGTTATATGTTCACATTAACTGAAGTGATACCGGTATGGCTACAATTGAAGTGCACTTTGAGTGATCTTGAGCTGCTGATTTATATTTTTTTTAATTCCAAACTTTTCCAATTAGATTAAAAATAAATGAATAGGTTCAAAATTGTCAGAAAAATGCCTTAAAAATTTTATTGTTTTTAATCACTTTACGTTACTCCTAATGAAAGTAGGCGCAACTCTTCACCAAACACAAATCAGATATTGTTTCTCGGAAACTAACGTCTTGAAATGTATTTTTACCAAATTTTTTATAGACCAGCGTAGACTGCGTCGTTGAGCAAAATAATCGAATGCGTCAAACTCTTCAATCTTTAGCAATTACTTCGGAATGGCGTGCGCCGAAGTCTTATTTTGGAATGGAGTGCGGCAAAGGAGCGAGAATATTTTTCTCCGAAGAATATTGGTCAAGGCGAGGAGGGCAAGGCGTTTGTTTCTCCCTTCCCGGCACTAAATATATTTCGAGAGAGACGAGGCCCCCGTCTGTAGATTCCCCGCGATCTCCGAACCCGACCGCGCATCCATCTCCTCGGACGGGGGAAGGGTGGGGATTACTGCCCGTCGGATGAAGGCTGGTGCAGAGGAGGGTCGCGAGGAGGAGCAGAAAGGGGCGTGAGGGGCCCTTGTCGAACCCACACGAAGATGGATACTAAAAGATTAAGACGGATCCTGACTTCAGAGCACCTTTCCACTCAAGTCAACGAGTTACTGCAGGTCGAGTTACAAAAAGAAAAGAAAGGGCATTTGCATGTGGAAGAAAAATGTCAAGTAAATGAAGCGTTTCAGAATGAATTATACACACGTACACTTCTCGCAAAATCGGCCTTGCCGTCGAGTACTTTTGCACCTATGCCACTTACGTCAGAAATATATATTAATTGAAAAGAATCGTGGTTTTCATTGATCTCTGCATGTTTTAGAATTAGAAAATGTTGGTTGATTCAGACACAAACTTGTACTTTCACGTTTTCAATTAATCTTCTAACAATTCATATACTATTCTCTTGTGCTACTCCTATATGGGAGTAGTGTGTGATTTGTATATATATATATATATATATATATATATATATACACATAGGTATACATGTATGTATATATATATTATATATATATAAATGTATGTATATATATATTCATACATGGAAATAGATATAAGGAAAAGGGATAGCAACACATAAAAGACGAACACAGGATCCTCGATCGCTCAAGTGCCCTGCAAGTCAAAAGATGTTGTGTTCAAGTCCCGGTCGAGGAAATATTTTTACACTACTGATCTGCTTGATTCCGCCTTCCCCACCTCTCCTGTGTTCGCCTTTTATGTGTTTTCCTATCCCCTTTCCTTATACCTATTTCTATGTTTGAATGAATATATTCTCTTTTTCAAGCGGGTAGAAACGAACTATGTCGTTAACGAAACCACGGTGATCTTATTAACGGTGAATTAAACTAGCAGAACAGTCTAGGGTGTTCCTTTCAGGCTAGAAGATAACCCAAGGATCCTTTTCACTTGGTCATCAATAATACCTATCCTCATTAAATAGTAATTTGGGAGGATCTGAGAACATATTACTTCTCCGTCAGTCACAAGTATTCCGTACAAAGGAAGCACATTAGGATCTCGCCGTATTTATAGGTAAACCCTCATATTATCTTTAACCTAGAAAATTTCCACTGACACTCCGAACGATATCAAACCTCACAATCTATGGAAATGGCATTTGCAGGCAATAATTGAAATCTAGATGTCTTTAAAAATGTAGCGGAAATATTAAAATCAGTAATTTGTCACAGAGGTGGATTGGTGGATTTGAAATTTGAAAAGAGTGAATTTGAAAGTGTATTACAAAGAGGCACACCCTCTTACATGCATGTTCACCAAACTTAAGATGAAATGCAATGATGGACTGAAAACGCTTTTATCGTTACAACTTATGTACTCCGGCGATCGTGAAGCAGTGAGAATTTGTCAAGAGAGTCATTACCGTAGCTTCCATCTCAATTTCTGGCGTGAAAGTACTTTTGTAAATTCATTTTTCGCAATTCTATTCCACTACTTTGACGTGGCATTTTTTTTAGGCAAGACTCACCACGGAGACCACCGCTGGCCGTAAGAAAACTCATATTCATGCTCCAGCCGAGGAAACGCGTTCATGTGGACAGAGCATTCAAATACAGTGCAAATAGGAGGGGGGAAATGGAATAAGTAGGATGGAAGTATGTATTTTGGGGAGAAATGTGCTCTGAAGAATTTCTTCTGGTCGATTCTGCGGAGCGTGAACGATGGAAGGAGGATGGAATTCTAAATCCATTGAGAATTCATGTATTTCGACTGTCGAGGCTCGGTGGAAGAGGAGCCATTGAGATTGAGTCATTTTATGGACACGTTTGCGCAATGAAAGCGAATCCGAGTGGCCAGTAAGATTCAAAAAAGGAATATCATTTCGACCGAATATTTCTCTTCCATTTTCCCCCTCCGATGCTTCTTTCAAGTATTTCATGAGGGTGGAGTCTTCCCCAGTAGTTTTCCATCTTGTACCTTTTTCTATAATGGTCACAACTAAGATTGCGGAGCAAGGCCTCTCACATCTTTTTTTCTTATATTTTCGGAGAGATTTTGCAGAAAAATTAGGGTTAAAGTTTCATGTAGGTCACCTCACTTGAACTTTGGCATGAACTTGCCCCAGTGATCAGCTTTGGACTTGATAAAGAGAGTATTTGTAAGAATGAATTATGAATATAGCTTTATGAGGTGTTAATTGGGGAATTTTGTTAGGTACCTACGCATATTCATACGAAATTGCCCTTGAATTTTCTCACAATCATCTATGGTCGTACCTGTTTTGCCTCTTTCACTATTATACCTATTTTTCTCACCTTGCCAATTCCCAAACCTGAGATGCTTTCATCCGAGATGTTGAGATGCTATCCGTTGTAATTATGCTGTGGTTCTTTTTCATGTGGACTTAGGTGAGAATATTAATTGTAATGCATTTCACTGCAATCCTATTATGCCGTAAATTACGTGCCAAAAGCACAAGGGGCGTATTACTTAAAATGTCAACTCACCAATTGACCAGTTAAATCGCATTTACTGGTGAATTCAGTTACTTAGTTGTTTCTAAAGAAGTAAGTTTTACACGAACTAAATCTTTCGTCGGTCTTTTGAATTGAAACACATATCAGCTTCGTTTGTTCTGTTCTATCTATTCTGTCAGCCGGAAAAATATCGTAATCTTCCTTTATATTTATTTGAGATCAACGTGGATTTGTTGACAAAATTAATTATATAATTTGATGGTTTCTCTTCTATTATTATCTCAGATCCCTAGGATCCCTCTGTTTCTGATACCCGTATTACGTTGTTCTTTGAGGGTTATTACAAAATTAGTAACCCCAATATGAATTCGGGGATAACCTTAAATGTTACCATTTTCTCATTGCAGCAATTTCAAATATAACCTCTTCAACATTTGTATTGCGCCCTAGTCAGGCCAGGAAGTCAGCTTTCTACTGGATTCTTTACATACCTGTGTACTCAAAGTGGGGTGAATTTCAAGCACTAAACCTATTGCGTATCTCGATCTTTTTTGTGGAAATACCTCACAACTTGTCCTTTGTCACTGCATTATTTTTAACCCCTAATTTGTGACTTGTAACTAAGGTTGACGAGCTGTTGCATTTATATTCTTCTTTAGGAAATTCTTACCCGTTATTTAAGAGCGGTATTGCAGAATGATTTGAAAATAGAAATGCTGTTTATCATTCCTAAGATTCACCAAGAAGCTACCACTTTGCTCACACTAAATTCCGGGCGTTATCTCTCCTACATAACAGGCAAAAGTTTGAATAGGCGACACCAACGTTTTGTACATTATTTTTTCTTAAATATGATAGAGTACCCCGCAAGCCACCACCAGATTGTGTTGTAGGGGGTGATTACACACCGGACTGCTTTTGATAGAAAATGCTTTTCCCCATTAGAGCGGTCGGGAAATGCTATTCCGATCCCTCATCGTTCGTGGAAAAATTACATATTAAATATATCTGTTTTAAACTTATTAATCTCTCTGATTAAATTTACATGTTCTCTCCTTCTGTAATACGATGCTGCTAATAATGCGCTTTCAATATCATCGCTAAAGAGATATCATTTCGACGTATCGATAGAGATTTAATCTGTCATTTGAAATTCGCTCCGTGAGTGATCCCCAACCTAGTTCCTCTATTAATTTTGACACCCTACTCAGTTTATCATTATAAAACTTTACAAATCTAGCTACGTTGAGCGATTCCGTTATTTTTCGACTCCCTGGCTCCTCAAACTACTCCTTATCTCCCTCCTGGAAGGGTCACAGGGTGTCGTCGAGAGTTTCCCCTCACAATATCTCTCTCCCACAATCAGTGCGAGGGTCTCGGGCTGGATGCGACCCGGTCACGGAAAGGGACAACCATATCTCCCGGGGAGGCGAAGCGCAGTGCTCGTTTTTACCCCCTCGTCGTAAAGGAGAGTGCGGGAGGGAGGGAGTCCCTCGAAAGGGGGAAGGTTAGGGGGTGGAGGAGGGTTTATAAAATTTTGCGAAGGGCAAAGGAGAGGTGGAGACCTGACGGAGGGAGTTGGGTTGGAGGAGGAATTGAAGAAGGGACAGGGAGACTAGAATTACGAGAAATAAAGGGACGAGGGCAAAGGGATTGAAGGCGGGAGGGGAAAGGGGGGAGGGAGGTGAAGTTTGGAGAGCGGCGTGAACTCATTTCCCTGCCCCGCCCGCCTATGCCTCGCTCTAATACTCTTCGCATCGAGGTCAGCGTCAAACGCCGTTTGCTTTATGACCACTGCCAGCCGGGAGGATGAGGGCACGGAGTTCTGCTCCCTCCACACTTCACCCCACTCACTATCCCTCCACATCCGTCCTTCGCAGTGAATTCAACGCTCACAGAGGGAAAGGGAGGGAGAGAAAGAGGGGTGAAGAGGGCGGGTGACGACTGCGGAGATATAGACGGGTGGGTGCCGAACGGGAATGGGATGCTTGAAACGAGCGGAGGCGATTACTTATTCATTTGTTGTACGGTCGCTTGCTTCTTTCTCCCGCTCGTCGGCTCGCATCGGAGGACCTGGACGATTGTAAAGGGCCCTCCGTCTCAGAAGGCCAATTGAAATGACTTCGCGAGCTAATGAGGGACCCCGCGCGTGTCGGGGAGGGTTTGGTGTTTCGCCCCGCACGACTAAGATTTCCCGAGTTCGGATCCCGGCTCTGCCAATTATTGTCGATCCGCCCTCTGTTTCGGCGACACGCACAGGGTATAATTACGTGTATGCAATGCCGCGTTCTATTGGTTTATACGAATGATGCACCGGATGGGGTTAAGAATACAATAGTAAAGCAGGGCACGGGGGATTAAACTCTCTCACTATGTAACAAAAACAGACCAGCATGATTTCGGATGTCTTAAATGAGCAATGATGGTTATGGAACCATGGACTTAGGAGAGACCAAAATTTCTTTTTTAATGGGATAAGTACATTTGAATGGTATGACACGATGCCTTGAAGAAGTTAAGCTTTGTGGGATGAATAGTTTAAAAAAAATAGCGATGAAACGGCGAAAGTGACTTGCCATGTGCGTGTAGTTGAAACCCTTATTTAACATGCATCGAATATCTCAAAGAAGATTTATTCATTGATTGGGAAAAATTGAAACCAAAGCTCGCTCAAGAGAAACTGCCATAAAATTACACAAAGCGTCACACAAATAATACATAACCTGGAGCGGGACTCTGGAAGACCAGATGGCTCGACACTGGATGACAATTGTCACAAAGATATCAATTTTGCCATTTCATCCTCTAAATTACGAAAAAATCCAAGTTTTGCCCTACGTCAGTTGGTCAGGAAAAAGTAACAAAAAGTCGAATAGATACAAGGATTTACAATCTTATGCAATAAAGCATGGAGAACAAACTACGAGCAAATTAATATTTGCCGCCCTATAGTATCTTTGCATTGCCATCTATCATTTTAGGACATTATAAATAGAAATTACGTACCGTATGGTCGCTTGTGTTATGATATTTTCATTTGGCCACGGGTGGTTTGTTTCGTAGATTTATTTGTGCATTTATTATTTACGATTTACTCGCGTATCTTGGGCTTAAGTCCCTGCAATGAGGATTGTGGAGTATTACTGTGGAGTCATTTCTGTGGTGTGTGTTGTAGAGTAGAATAGTAATAAAAGATGGAAGATGATGAGGAAAAATAAAGAGTGATGGAAGAACTAAAAAACGAGAAGAAGGGAATAATGGGGAGATCTGAAAGTCGAAATCACAAGATAGCAGATTTATGGAATTAAGACCGGATATAAACTTGATTGATGACGATATTACTTTAAGGTTAAGAACAAATCCTGACCGACTGAAAAGCTTTTTCAAAATCTAGAAATGCCCATATTTGTACTGCAATTCCTCTCAGACGAGACTTCATTCCCATTGGTCAAATTCAACTCTGTGGATCTTTAAAAGCTGCACTTATATTGTTTATGATGATTCACGAATGCCTTTGGAGTAGTTTTGCCTCTGACATTGGAATTTTTCTCGAGTTTTGCGTAACGTTGGGCTATTTTCGACGCTGGGCATCTCAGCGTGGGGCAAATTGTATTGTATCTAAAATTGTTGATATGTCGGGACTGTCTCGGTAAAAGTAACGTACCACATTAGCCTTTAGGCTGTACCTTTTGGAGGTACTTTTACTTTATGTCGATATCAAAATTACTCGACGCGAATGCTAAATATCCTCATCACCTCGTTATCTTTTATAAAGATAATCAATATTAGATATACGTAAAATGTAGTTCAGTTCATTTCTATATCTTACCGAGGGACTTGGGGGAATAACGTGGTAACGCGATATCGCGTGAATGATTCACCGGCGGTGATTGTTGATGAAATACAGACACCATGTCAATGTTTTTTCCTTATCGACTAGGTCAATACGTATAATTTTAAGAAACCAATCAGCTCCTGAAACCTCGAAGCAAATAACTGGATATTCATTTATAAATTGTTCTCGGAAAAAATAAAGCTATAAACCATCCTTGGGATTATATCAGGGAAGAGGTAAGCATCCCTATGTTGGATGAAAAAATCAAGCTCTCCCTTGACACTTTGACCTTCCTGACATTCGGCAACGACGAACACGGACAAATCAGGAAGGAATCTAAAATAATTCCTGAGTCTGAAAAACTTAATCCTTTCACAGAAAAAGAAGTTCTCCTAGCAATTGGCCAGATTAAATCGAAAAAAGCATCTGGGCATGACCAAATCCACGGCCTTGTTATAAAAAAACTTTGATCATGTGGCGATGTGACGATCATAACAAACTTTCTAGCAAATATATATTTACGAGGACTGTATGCCGCAACAGTAACTTTTAAAGGAGTCATCCGCTAACATGCATTTCAATGCAATAATTTCAGAGCGTAAAAATCATTCGCCTTGACCGCGAAGGCGAATGATTTTTTTGCTCTGAAATTATTGCATTGAAACTCTTACTTTTTATTAAATCAATGTTCGATAATTACCGTATAAATGGACCACATTTGCGATATTTCATTTGAAAACAATGGAGATTCTATCCCTACAGCAAAGCACAACTCCTCAATATAGATATGGCCACAATTCATAGTATTGAATACATGAACGAATTCGTCTGTATTTCCGAAATCGTTCTATTCACCGGATATTTTAGATTAATCTCGATATACCGGTTTAACCGATTTCCACCTCGGCGTTTCTTTTATGCAAAACGATAAACAATGGACAAAAAGCGTAGACCCCGAATATCTCGATCCTATTGCAAGTTGGTGAATTACCCCTTGCAGTTATGCTACGACTACGCTCAAATGCAGATATGCATATGGTGTTGCATCTTATTATAAACCACGGGGTGTCGCCTTTTTGAGACGAGGTATTTCCCTATTTCCCCAACGATCCTTTCCACGAAGTTTCCCGCCTCGCTCCCTTTAGATTATTTGAAACAGAAGGCCCATTCCGAATAATAACCTAATAGTTTTGATTTGTTTTGCAAAATTACCTTGGATGCTACTCCATTCCATTGAATTGAAAGCAACTGAGCTCCAGATGTCTAATAATAATACGTGGCTGACCAGAAAGTTACATGCATTTTGGCCTAGCGTGGCGGTGGATAGGGTTAGAGCCACTCTCTTGGTGCCTTAACGTCCCTAAACTGAGTACGCACCATAATTTGGTAGCGTGCAGAATGTGGTTCTTCTACTTACTCTCTACTGCGAACTATCAAAATGTGCGCTGCGATGGAAAATCGCGCGAGTTATAAAGTGCGATCTGTGATTAGGTTTTTATTGGAAAAATTACCAATTTTAGTTGTCAAATTCCCTCGTGAAATTCTCTTCTTCCATATTTTGCACAAGTTATATTTTACACAAATATATGTGCATTAAATAGCGTACTTACGCATTTGAATATTATTAAAAAGTGTCCATATTCTCAGGAAATGCTTCAATTTAAAATAATTGTCATATTGGAATTGCATGACTCGGATGCCATTTAGAAATCATTGGTTGCTATTGTTATAGATATTCGTTGTGAAGAGGATGTTCCAAATGTGGCTGCGAGGCTGATAAATCTTTCCCTTCGTGGAGTATCACTTGAAGGCCAATGATTCTTAAGCACGGAGGGAGTGGAGGGAAACGAAAAAGAAAGGAGAAGAAGAAAGGGAGAGGGGAGTTTGAAATAGGATCCGCCCACTTTCGCAAATACTTTTCATTCCTTCGAGTAAGAGTCCTCCCTTCCGGAAATTTCCTCTCGCCTCCGGCATGGCCCGAAGAGCATTTGGCATTCCCCTTATAAAGTCAGGCGTTCGTCGAAGCCGTATTGTTGCGCCGATCACTACGCTGACCTTCACGCCAGTGACTGCCCACACCCCCATTCTTCAGGATTGTCGTAGTTAAAAATATGCATATATCTGTGTGTGTGTATATATATAATATATATCTGTGAATATATGTATGTATGTATATATATATATATAACGTATGTGAAAAATAATGTATAGCAAGTTAGCGTTTGCGAACAAAAACACGCAAAAAAGAAAAGAAATTTGCAAATTTTCGAATTTTTGGTGGTCAAGCCACCTTTCTTAAGTAAGAGAAGAAAGGATATTATTTCCTTAGAAAGGTGGTGTGTTTCTTATTTTTTTATTTTTGTTCGCCAGTGGGTCGCGATGGTCTAGTGGGTAGAGCGCTGGACTACTGCCCGGAGGGTCCCGGGTTCGATTTCCGGGTAAGGCACTCTGGGCACCTGCAGCTTCACCCAAGCTAGTTGATTTTTTGGGTACCAGATCTTCCTGGGAAACCATAACCGGCACAGGGAAAGGAACTGGCCCCCCTACCCTAATGTGTTCACTCGCCGTCGGGTTTGGTACATGGGTGAGCCCTACCATCACCTACTAAACCGACCTTCGGGTTGATTACTGTGTTTATTGTTCGTCAGTGCTAACTTGACATATATTATACATGCGAAACCCGAAAATAAGGCTTCAAATATGTTAATTTATGATCATAGCCGCAGTTAGATTTGGAAGACATTCTATGTGTTCCTAAATATCTTGTAGCCAAACGCATTGACCGATGATATACCTGTAGGTATAAAATTTCTCTACAGGTTAGTGATAAAATGAATTTCCTCTTCTTCATGGACTGAATTTTATCGAACATTTGTTGGTAACGGCGCTAATCGTTTTTCTAAAATGATTAGAGCCGGCGGTTTTGGAACCCGCGGTGAAGATGGTTAATGACAGCATGCGGAGAGTTCTAACCGCTCTCAAGTAAGTTACTCATTATAAATACCTACCTCACCTGCACTTCATCACGCCTAATCCCACCGATTCCCCCCTCTAGTGATTCCAAATTAGTGATCCTTTTAGCGAACGCGTATGTGATTCACGAAAAATTTTGGGAAGGAATCAACATATTCCAAAATTAATTCCTCACTGCTTGGAAAGGAAACACTTGAGGAAATCGTAATAAGGTGTACAGAAATGTTCATAATTTCCCATTGTGTCTAGGAATCACGGCAGAGTTTGCGATTAAACATAAACCATTTGCATAAAATAGCAATTTTCCTTGATTTTATTCCAAAGGAAGAAAACATTTCCATGCATTTTTTTTTCAAAGTCACCGCTGAACCGTTCTTCTAATCCTCCCTTTAAATTTCAGCAATCGCTTCATTCCCTCTGAAAATGTTATTCGTCGTTTTATTTTATTGAAGAAAATGGCAGTAAGAGTTGCTACGGTGGAATAAACGAAAAGATGATAAATTCATCCTCACAATTAGGTAAGAATTGATGTTCTGCAGTCATCAGATATTAAAACCACAGTATAAACGTGTTAAAATTAAGTGATGAGCTTAATGAATCAATCGCTTTGAGTGGCATATGTTCTTAATGAAATAATAATTCAATTTTCCGCATTCAACGACCTCAAATTCTTCCTAGGAATCGATTTCTGTCGTGGAAGGCATCAGTCAATAAGGGACAACGTTTGCAATTCATGGTGCTGAGGAAACGACACCCGCGGAAACATGTAAATCTAGAATCCCCCCGCTGAGGAAAACGAAGAATGAAACAAACATGCCTATCGTTCCCAAATATTCCCTCGTTTTCACCCGGGCAAATGTTTCTCATTTATCAATGCGCCGGCGGGATGGAGGAGGGAGAGTGTGGGAAACGGAGGTGGACTGTTGGGAGTGATGAGTGCCGGGGTATTCGTGAAATATATGAGGACTCACTTTCGTGAGCCTTCATTTCCACATGGATGCAAATGCCATTCCAATTAAGTCCCTCAACCCCGCATACTCCAAAACCTCCGCACTCCACGGCGCTTTCAGGCCCTATCCGTTCAGACCACCCCACTCTCTCAACCCCCAACCCCCACAAATCTCATTCCTTCCTTCACTCCTTAACCATTATAACGCCCATCCCACTCCAAGCACCCCCTCCCCCCTTTCCCACTCACACGAAATCCCAGAATTCCTACCGCCCGCACACCCTTTCCTTCCCTTCGCCACCTCTCCTGCCCCCTTCCGCACACCACCTAAAAGGGACGTCTCCAAGGCAACCGTGCCTCGACAACACACTCGCGACCTCTCCCCCCCTCTCCCCCACTCCCTCTCCCTCAACCCTCACACCACCATATCCTCCCCCCTCTCTTTTTCACCCTTACTCCGCTCTCTCCCTCTCTCTCCCATCCTCCCCCATTCTTCTATTTCTTCCCCGTGGAGCGTTTTCTCTTGTTCCGCGGTGCCTTCAAGCCGTCTCGAGGCCGCCTTAAGGGGCCTTGTCCAATTGGCTGCCGTTGGAGGCGGAAGGAGAGAGAGAGAGTGGGGAGGGTTCACCACTCACACTCCGCAAACTGCTCACCCCTCCCAAAACCACCAGACAACCCGCCCCCCCCCCCCCAACCATTCGCCTCCCTTCTCCCTCTTCCGCCAACACGCGAGCCCCTTTCCTTACCCCCTCCCGCTACACCGTTACCCTTCCGCCGCGTCGTCCCGGGTCGATTCTCCACCAATTCGATTGTGAAAGCGCGGGGGGAGGTAGGAATTGGGATGCGGGGGAAATGTCTACCACGGCGTTTCTCGCGTCCGTACTCTCTCGTTTGCCCGTACACGTGTGTGTTTGGGTAACGAGTGTCTTGGGGCGGCGGGGAGGGGAAGAGGATGGGAAAGGTGTTGGGTTGGAAGAGGGGGGGGAGGATATTAATAAGGGTGGTAAGAGGGCGGATGGGAGGGTGAGTGTTTGGAGAAATAGGTGGGTACGTGGTGTTTGTGTAAACGCGCGTGAATGTGCATGTCGTTCGCTCATGGCAATCAGCCGTAACACGACCGGGGGGGTGGGACTCTCCCCTCTGGTTACCCCCCTAGTCTCCCGCTTCCCGACGATGACCCATTCCCTCCGTCTTTCCCCGCTCGCCCTTCGCAAAAGGGGGCAGTCAAGGGTGCGCTGCGCGGGCAGTTAAAGGGGGTCTGGTGTGCATTTCCGAGGTTCACGACCGTCCGCTTTTAAAAGGGAAATTTAATTTCGCGAAGCCCGTCGCATCTTCCTCCTCCCTCACCGACGGAAAGATATCAGTGGAAGCAAATTTTCGGCACAAAAAATAAAATTTCTTTTGTACTTATGAATAGTGCACCTCGCATAAAAGCGGCCGACTTTCCGCTCTTCTCCGCGCCTGAGGTGTAATTTTGTTTTTAAAACACCGCGACTACTCCAGTCCGTATTTTTGGCTTTCAATTTAGTAATTTTACGCACTGCTGAGATGCTTTGGTTCAACGCGTTAATCTCTTCTAGCATTGCTGAGAATCCTTTAGTTTCTACTAGTTCCGTAACGCTTAGATATCCAAATTAACGTTTTGAACACAGAAATTCTCTAAAGATTGAGAATTTAATCTATTGGGGTGAATGAGAGGGATGCGCATATGTTTGCATAGCCTCTTAATACTATTTCTCCTCATTCTGCAATCCCTAAGTAAAGGAAGAACGGTCACTGATTGAAAAAATACTTTTGGCTATCTTGATTTTAGTTTGACTGGATGTCAAAGTTTGGTGTCTAATATTATTCTGTACAAAAACGTTTATTTTTTTTCGCGCAAATGGTCGCTTTTTCAAATATTTTAAATCATATAATCATTTTGAAATGTGAATACCTCCTTAGCCCGTCAGACTCAACTGACGCCTCAGGTGTCCACTTAATACTATTCCGGATGATGCCACTTGTGGTTTTCAATAGTTCTTCACGTGTAATGAGGTTTCCCCAAGGTCAAGGCAAAAGAATTCACGCAGCTTGAATTCAATGCCGAAACCCAAGCCAAGAGCTACGTAGGTATTTGGATATGCACAATTCGCAAAAGTCTTCTCCGCGTAATGTCTGGCATACATGACATTTTTTGATATTTTTGAATGAACGATTTACGACAGGATATTTTTTTTATTTCACTAACTTTATTACAGAAAAGTACAATCTACAGGGTTCGTCCGGAAAATAAGTGTACTGAGCTCAGGAAAAAAAATGTATTACACTTTTACATATCTTAAGCTAATATTCCTCCAAATAGGACCCTTGTGAGTCGATACACTTGTTCCAGCGGCGTTCCCATTCCTGGAACGCTCCCGCGAAGGCATCATCGGGAAACTCTCGAAGACACGTCGTCACGGCCTCTTTGACGGCGTCCCGTATCGCGTTCCTTTCAAACTCCTCTTTATCTTCGGGAACAGAAAGAAGTCCGGTGGTGCCAAGTCCGGGCTGTAGGGCGGGTGCGGCAGCGTTGCCACGCCGTGCTTGGCCAAGAAGTCCGACACGACAAGCGCGGTGTGAGACGGCGCATTGTCGTGATGCAGCCGCCCGATGTTTTTGATCGCTGGCCGGACGCGGGCGACTCGTTTTCGAAGCCTGTCGAGCACTTGGACGTAAAATGCAGCATTTACAGTTTGTCGTTCAGGTACAAATTCGTAGTGGACGACTCCTCTTTTGTCAAAAAAGACTTATTTGTCAAGACACTTATTTTTCGGACGAACCCTGTATATTTAACCTAAATACACATTTTGGCATCACATGAAAGGAAACTGAGTAGAACTGAGTAATCGCACAAGTGAATGAAATTGAAATTTAATGGATTTTGTAAATGAATTACTGATGACATTATAATTAACTTACATTCCAGAGATATTAATTTAATGTTAGTCGCCTTGATAATGTGGATAATGAAAAAGTTTTGGTATTTGAAATGTTGGTATCGTTTAACTGTTGGTTTACAGACGTAGCACGTAAACTGAATGTAAATAAATGCGTGCGTGAACACATTAGCATCATTGCTCGCAGTTCTCTTGTCGCTTTTACTGTGATGGATTAGAGAATTTCGATCCATTAAATTTTTCATCGATTCGTAATGACTGGAATTCGGCAGAAAAAATAAAAGCCTTCCAAACAGGCGCGTAGACGTAAATAACCGTTCTAATCCCATTTTCCTACTATATCTCAATCAAGTCTGCGGTCGTGCAGTCTCTTGGGATAAAATTCATCAAATAATTTTTTGCCATTTTCAAGTGGTATTCCAGGAGCATTATTATTTCCTTTTAAAAAGTCATAAGCAGCCAGACGACGCAAACAAGAGAGTCGCCGACACCGAATAAAAAAAAAAAGAGTTATACCGTAGAAATCCGCATTGCTGGTTTGCGTAAATTACTCCCATCAAAGAGAATACCACATCAGTGACAGAGTCATATCCTGGGAAAACCCTGCAGCAGTCAAACCTGGAAGTCAATGAATTATTAATTTCCTTTACTCTGCGCCAAAATTATAAGCCGCAGTGTTTTAGAGCTTTATATTATAGAATGAATGAAAGTGACTTTGTAAATGACGAGGAAACTGTATAAAAAATCATGATTTTCACAACTAAAACGAACAGGAAAGTGTGTATCACGCTGGAATCAAACCAGAGTCTTAATTTGCAGAGTTAACTTTTAAACGACGATTCACGGAGTGGTAAAAAAAAATAATAATCAGGCAACGTATTTACAAAGGGTGAAATTACGACTCGACGACGCTTACGAGATTACGATCTTGACTCACGCTCATTACATGTGAATGAGAATGGTGCAGTTACTTTATCATAATAGAACCGATCTTGACGGTAAATTACAAAATTAACATCCGGCATTAGTATTTGGTCGACTGATGATTTTGACAACGATGAAAACCTGATGATGACTTTGTAAGTCGAAACCTACGTCGTGCATAATAAAACATATGTGGAAGAACAAATTATTTTCATTTCCGATAGTAGGGTGAAAGAGGCAATGCGTGGATATAGAAAGTATACGAAGGAAGAATAAAATTGATATGGTGCAAGGAAAAGTGACGGTATTATCAGATAGTAAGAAGGTAAAATATAACACACAGAAATGTTAAACATCGATAAAAAGAAGGCGGAAAAGTTATTAATTTAGCCAGAAAAGATTCAAGAGGGTGTAAAAAATACGTATAGGTTCTCTATGGTGAAGATCTTAGGCAAGCAAGTTTAGACAGAAAGAAAATATTACGGAGATGGAGGGGATAGCTTAAATAAAGGGACACTTCATTGCTAGATACGAAGTAAGGTCAGTAGTGCGGGAACTGAAGTCAAATAAGACCGCGGGGATGGATAATATCCCCGTAGAACTACGGAAGTGTATCTTTATTTATTCATTTATTTATGTACCCTGTAAGCCACCGCTGGGGTGTGTGTCACGGGGTGAATACACACCAGACTAATTTTTACCTGAACATGACGCCACCGCGGTCGGACAATGTTATTATGATCCCCTGTCGTTCGTGGAAAAAGTGACAACTTAAAACTAACTTTTTTTACACGTAATCTCTCTAATTTTATTAACATGATCTCTCCTACCGTAGCACGATGGGGGTAACAATACATTTTCAACATCACTCTTAAAGAGGCCTTCCAATTTATACAAGAGCTTCAATCTGTAATTTAACCTTCGCTCCGTGAGTGATTCCCAGCTTAGCTACTCTAATATTTTGGATACGCTACTAATTTTATGCTAACAACATTTTACAAATCTGGCTCCACTACGCTACACGCGATTCAATTCGGCAATTAATCCAGCTTCGTGAGGATATCATATAGTTGCAGCATCTTCTAAATGAGGGTTAACCAGCAACAGATAGCATTTCTCTTTGACTTTTCCATCACATTCACCAAGTACTCTTCTATATATCCCAATTTTTTGTTAGCTTGTCCACATATTCCCCGTATGAGTTTCACCCAGGAGATGTGTGGAGGGTAACGCCTAGGTATTTAATTCCATCCATTCGAATAAACATTCCATTTCGGTGTTCCCAATGCAGTAGGCGTTCGGGAGGGAATTGCTTTATTCCACAAATCTATCACTACGCACTTTTTTAAGTTCAATTCTAATTGCCACGTGTCACACCAGCGTCCTATAGCATTAGGATCATCTGATAAACCTGCTGTGTCCTCAGGATCACGGATATCACGGTAAACCACTTCATCATCGGCAAATAAACGTATATTACTAGTTACTACGGAGTTAATGTCGTTAACGTAAAGTAGGAATAAAAGAGGCCCGATAATACTTCCCTGGAGATCACCTGAAGTAACTTCTACGGAATTTGAGCTAACTCTATCACCACTCTTTGTACCCGATCATTCAAAAAGTCTTTAATCCAACCCCGGATATTGCTATCTGTGCCATATGCTTCTAGCTTTGCGAGTAGTTAACTATGAGATATTTTGTCGAAGGATTTCTTAAAATCTAGAAAAATTGCGTCGACTGGAATATTGCTCTCTCCCGAAGTAAGAATATCATGAACAAAAAGCGTAAGTTGTGTCTCACAGGATCTACCTTCTCGGAAACCGTGATTATTTTTCATTTATAACTCCTGATTATCGAGGTATCTCACGATGGAACTAGTAACCATATGTTCCATAACCTTGCACGAAATAAATTTGAGGCAAATAGGTGTGTAATTACTCGTTTCCTCCTTTTCTCCGCTTTTAAATATTGGTGTTACGTTAGCCGTTTTCCAATCTCTGGGAACCTTATGATCTACCAGCGACTTCCTAAATATTATTTCTAGATCTTGCGTATTTTCCGAAGCTACATCCTTAGAAATACGATCGGGTATTTAATCGGGTCCGGTGGATTTACTAGACTTAATATTTTTCAGCAAACGTTCTATTGCGTTATATGAGATTTCAATTTTGAGCATCGGTTGACCGGCACGATTTGGTAAGCTATCGGAGGCACTCGGTGAGATATTGGTGAAGACGCTTTGAAAGAAGGAATTTAGTTGGTAAGTTTTTCCCAATCTGCTGGTTACTCTTTCGTCTTGATCATTTTTCAGTGAATTAACAGCTAACTTATTTCCCTGAACTTCTCTGATGTATGACCAAAATAATTTCGGATTTTCTATCAAAATTTTAGCTAACCTTTTCCTTTTGAATTCGCTTAACGCTTTCCGAAATTCATTCTTGGCATTCGTCGTGGATATCTTGTAATTATAAGTGATCTCATTCTTTTTGTTGTTGGAGATATCATCCCTAATATTTTTCATCTTTGCGTGATGTAGTCTTTGACGTCGTAATGCCTTTCTAACATCTGTGTTGTACCATCTAAGTTCCGTATTATCTTTTATAAATTTACCGGGAATGAACTTGTTGACTGCTGAGCGCGTGATCTCAAGGAAGTGATTTCACGTCTCTTCAATATTTCGGTGATTACTACATTTCTTAAAAGTTGCTAATTGATCCCGTAGCACGCACTTTAGGCCATTGTAGTCCCTTCTTTAAACAAATTTTCCTGTTAGGCTTCTTATTTCGGACCCAATGAAGCAAATACTTAGCAGTTTCTGCCCTGTTATCACTGATTGCTTTTAAAGTCTCTATATTTAAGACTTTTTTGAGAATATTCGTTGCTAAAAAATCAAGAATATTATCGCCCCTTAGTTGGTGAAGTGACAACTTAATGCAATGAGTTCAACGCAAAAGAATTCAATAGCGATTCCCAGATATATTTGTCTTTACCCCCCCGTTTTAAAACTATACGTGCTCCAGTCATTAGGCGGGACATTGAAATCTCCGCCGATTATAACGTCGCGATCATTGTGTTGGGATAAAAAACGTTTGATTCGCTGATCTAATTCTAGTATTGAATTTTCTTTGTCGATTGGCGGTCTGTCAAACGCCCGCACATAAATTCTTTTGTTCTGAGGACTGTTAAATGAGCACCAACCGTCTTCCAAACCATCACCCGGAATTACCTCAGCCCTGCTGGCGGGAAAATGTAGAAGATAGAGTTTTTATGGAATAATCTGTGACGTTTTTGAAAAAGAAATTTGGCCATCCCTAATAGATAAAAGCAGCCGTGCGTGAAGATTATGGAACAATAAGTTTGATTTCTCGCGCGGATATGGTGGTACTTAGATTATCAATAAGAGGATAGGAGAACAAATGATTACTTAGGGGATGATGAGTTTTGGTTTAGAAAGGGGAAAAGGTGCGCGTCATGGTATAGTTGTAATGAGTTGAGGAGAGCAGTGGAGAGAATGTATTTACTTGTGTGAGGATGTATTTGTTTGTTCGTGCACTACAAAAAGCTGCGACAGAGTAAATTGGGTGGGATTAATGAATGCATTGTAGAAGATTGGTGAAGATTTGATGGTTCGGTGACTATGAATATATCTGACTACTCAGCTGCCTTTAGTGGATAGATAGTCGGGATGGGCAATATTAGTAAAAGGGGCAAGAGAAGGTGATCTTGACCCCTGTGCTCTTCAATGTATATAGATAGTGGGCAAATTGGCATTAACGGAACTGAAAATAGGAATGAAATTCGATGAGTATTTCATAAAATCAACATAGTGGATTAACTGGTTTTAGTTAGTCAATCAGTCAAGGGGTTACGAAATAGAAAGTCGATGTGATAAGTATGGGATGAGAATCAATGTAAACAAAACAAAGTTATTGTGATGTTTTCGTAAAAGAGGAAGGCCAAGTCAAACGAATGGGAGAGCAAAAACTAGAGCAGGTGGAACAGTTCACGTATCTAGGCAGTGTCTTGGACCAAGATGGTAAAAGTAAAGGAAATTATAAAGAATTGCGTCAGGCAAAGAAGCTTTCCCAATGAGCAGAGAATTGGTGACAGGGGCGTTGATTAGGGGTGTTGAAAAGACTAGTGAAAACTTTGATTTGGAGCTTGCTTTTCTAAGGCGAGGAAACGTGGTTGTTGGAGCAAGATGATAGGAATACATCGGAGGCTTTTACGATGCCGGTTTGGGAAAGGATTGAGTAGGTAAAATTGATGGAAAGGAAAACAAATGGAGAAGTACTAGGAATGGTGGTGGAGGAAGAGGAATTTTGGGAGAAATCCAAAAAGACAGGAAAGGTGGTTGCAGCGTATTTTCATTGGCGGCGGAATATTGAATACTATGACAGACGGGAGACCTTCAGACAAGCGAGGTTGGAGTGATTCAAGATTTTTTGGCATTTTTGATTAAGAAAGATGTTCCATCCTAAGAATTACTAACAGTGAAACGTATTGATAAACTAGAGAAAATAATTAACCTCTTTTATACGAATAATGCTTCAACCACAAATTTTCTTGAAATACATCTTTGATTGAGGCAATTTTCGATTCATAACTAACATAGAATTATTTCCGGCATTATTTGAAAATTTAATGCTTGGAATTTAGTAAGAAATAAAAACTCCTATATCACTTTCCTCTGCTAGATCAGACACACTTTCCTTTCTTAAGCAATGAAAATATTTGAATGCATGACTTAATTATTTATAGAGAATGAAAATACATCCTCGTGTTTAACACGACAAAATATATTCTTCAAAACTTGGGTAATATTAAGAATTATTTCAACAAATTTATTGCATAATAATAGAGATATTTAGATCTGACAGTTGGTTTTTGACAACTTTAACAAACTGTAGTGCCATAACCCAAGACAATCAATTCCAAGTTGCTAGCATTAGATTTTACTAATATAAGGGAAGGAGTATACGACGAGTGTAAAATGTTTTGACTAAAAACATCTTTCAAACCGGTGATATCCATTTAAGAGATCTATCTATAATACAATAGTATCTCTCTATTCTTTGTAGTATATCAGTAAATTCTTTCTCCTACAAAAAATTCGTTAGAACACATCTATATTTTTTGATTTTGGTTCTTAATCATTAGAAAATTATGCTCCAGGTAATTCAGAAACCAGAATGGTAAATTTTCCTTTGGGTTTCAGTGACATAAATCACTCTAAAATTAGCCAAAGTAGATTTTGTGATGGAGGAAATAAATAAGGTTGTCACAGGTTTGCGCGTCAATGGTTTGTTGATCATTCATACTAATTTCCATATCGCATTTGACTTGACCACGATGGCCGAAGTACCAGCGAAACTATTTTTTGATGAAGCCAAGTGACGTGGTAAGGGTCCAGAAATGCAAAGAATAAGTAACCATAATGAAGAGGAACGTCCTCTAATGTACACCTATGCCTTTCAAACATTGGTCTTCCACGCGCATGAGAGAATTGAATTTACATGATCAAGTGTAAATGACATTCAGTCAGAGATATTTGAAATCATTTGGCATTTGTGAACCCATTTTAATCTTGAGATAACTACTCAAAAGTGTCCCCTCCTTCAAAGAGGAGTTGCAGTCATTAACTGCAAAATCGAGTGATAATTTTTTTGTAGCGGGATCACACGTACATGTGAGTTTTCTAACCCATTTTTTGACAACGCGAGCGATTCAAAACGAAAAAATCATTTGCAAAGCCGATCAAAGAGAAATATATTTCTCTGTGGAATCGTCATACTTTCGGGCATATCAGCAAGTCGTTGCGCTTAAGTTAGTTTTGTGGCATTTAACACAATTCCCTTTACAATCTAGCAGTATCGTGTAAGCAAAAGCTTTAACTTTATTACCTTATAGTTACGATTAAAATCTAATTATGTTACATCAAATGGTATTCGTGGACTGTACAAAGACTAAATAAACTAATTAGGGTATGAACTAAATATACTTTTGCCAATTAGATTTGCTCGAGAAATAGACATTTCACTGCATTTTCCACGTTTATTTCTTGTTTCAATGAAGTTTCAAGTATTTCATTCGTTTGGTTTCCGCTTAGCGTTATCCTTTTGGAGTACTTTGGAAACTGTAACACAATTTTATTATATCAAAATGTCCTAAAACGGTGACTTATTTTTGTTGGTTTGGTTTATTAATTTAGACACATAATGAAGACAACATCACTCGTTGCTAGAAGCAATAGTATACTTTTAACATGTCATCCAAATTTTCCAGCCGTATTATACATATATACGTTATATATAGTATGTGTGGATCACGGTAGTTCAGGGGTAGAGCGTTGGACTACTGATCGGAGGGCCTGGGTTTGATTCCCAGGTAAGCTTCTCTAGGTACCTGCAGCTCCACCCAAGCTGTGTGGTTTTTCGGGTGCCAGTTCTTCCTAGAAAACCATAACCGCCACAGGGAACTGGCCCCCCTACCCTGATGTGTGAATTTCACGCGCCGTCGAGTTTAGCAGTGGGTGAGCTCTACAATCACCTACCAACCCGACCTTCGGGTTGATTACTTTGTTTATGGTTAATATAATATGTATATATTCAATGTCAAATGTTTATTATTATTAGGTAATCTACCGTTTAAGGTAGGTTTTTTTTGGATGGACACAACTATCAAATAAACATTTTGTGACTCCCCACATATCAAACTAATCTATATCAGGTCCCTCTTCACCTCGGTGTACTTCTTTCCTCCCTTCATCCCGTCCAACATCCCTATCCTGTTCCTACCCTTACCTCGCTTGCCCAACATTCTCCCCTCTATTACCCTCTTCAACATTCCACTACCGCTCAATGCGCCTTTCATCCATTTTTCCTGCCTCCATAGGATTTCTCTCAACAAACCCCTCTCCTCACCAACCATCTCCAGTACTTCCTCATTTGTTTTCCTTTCGGTCCATTTCACCTTCTCCATTCTTCTCCACATCCACATTTCAAAAGCCTCCAATCTCCGTCTATCCTACAGTGATCACGTTCCCGCGCCAACGCTCCATATAAGAGTTTTTACGAGTGTGTCCTTACTCAACGTCCCGGTCATCAACTTCCTCCTCCTTGAGAAAAGCCTCCTTGCCTAGCGCAATTCTTCCCCTTACGTACCTACTACTTTGACCGTATTGGTCCAAAACACTTCCGAGATATGTAAATTGATCTACCTGCTCTATTTTTTCCCCGTCTATTTTCATATTTAGATTAGCTTTTTCCTTTCTGGAAAATTGAATAACCTGTGTTTTATTAATATTGATTCTCATCCCATATTTATCGCACTGAACCTCCAATTCACTCAGCAATGCTTGCAACCCCTTGGCTGACTGAGCAACTAATGCTTGGTCATCAGCAATCAAATGTTTATGTGCTATCAAAAATTACACTAAAAATTGACACATATAAAAAGCTTTTTTAGGAAAAACCAACTACAAAACTGTGTAGTAGAAAATTTATTCAGGTGCGACCTGGTTTCGTCTGGTATATATTAACATAACGTTTGTGCTTATGTGATTACTAAACAAAAATAAGCCCATTCGTTTGGTAAAAATGTATTTGATTATATTGACTTCGACGAAACCTGATCGTTTCTGAATATATTTTTGTATAGCCTTCAAACTTTGTATTTTGACCTTTCTCACTTGAGATTCCCCTTAGCTGAGCCTGGTACCTTAGAGTTTGTATTCATTGGTTTTCAAAACAACACTTAAACAAAATAAATCCCTAATAATCAAGGAATGAATTCTAAATGAGTTATCAATGAATTTAATTTGAAACCTATCTATCTTGTGAGCATTTCCTAATGCATCACATTTTCTTAAACAGAAATAATTTCAATAGGTTATAATGTAAAAAAAATAATGTCGATAAAATGGCTACCCAATCCGCAAAAATCATTAAAATATAAAAAGTATTACTACAACTTTTCTAACAAGATACCCTAAAATATTAGAGGTATTATAACATTAAATTCTTTAGTCACATTTATCTTACGGCCAGGCCCAAGATTATTGCTGATAAGAAAGTATTTCTAAAAAAGAATTCTCATGAATGAATTCGATTTGTTTCTTGCGCAACGGTGATCAGTCGGGGCAAACGTTGGCCCCTTAAAATAAACATCTGCACTTTTAATTGTTTTCCCGATCAACTTTGACCAAAACGTGCCAATTTTCACTTGTTCGGCTTGACTTGAAGTTTGATGACCAGATCTATAAATATCCCAAGGAAATGGTTAAGGGGAGGCTAAGGTGCATAAATGGTGACCGAGAAATGGGGATTTTAAGTCTGTAATCCCCCTCTCTAATAACATGAGTTGCTAATGCGAAGAACATAATGTTGATGCTTAGAGTTGGATTAGACCCTTAGGTGTGATAAATCTTATAGCCGTAGGTTTGTAACTGAACAGTATTTCCTTAAATTAACGGCCATAAAACCTTTAAATTCATCGAAACATAAAAATTTGAATTATATGTCCGACAAGGAACGTAGCTGGATCCAAATTGCTTTTTTTTGTGCTCCGTGCATCAGAATTTTTCATATATTATTTCAATCGGCAGTTTTATTGCTTCATTCTGCGAAGCAATAGATGAGACATTTGACATATCTATCAGTTATAATCAATAATAATTATTATTATTAATTGAAGACAATAGTTGTTGACTCAAGCAAGGAAATTAGCAAAATACATTGGAATCCAAGTAACCCGCTGTTATGTCTAGTTTGGAATAAAATGATTTGCTTTTCGAAAATTCCTAGTTTTTGTAATTTATTTTTTGCCTCTGTTTGTGTATTTCACATTAATTTATTACTATCATATTTCTTTATATTAAAAATAATTATATTCTATATATTCCATTACTTATGCTCTTTATTATGTCTAATAGAGTACTTTATATTGGTTGCATATGCTTGTTTTAGCAGAAGAGGCTTTAACAGCTCATCAAGTTTAATTTTTTAAAAAGTTTGGTTGAAAAATAAATTTCATAATTTTTAGGTTCATCATTAAATAATTCATTAATTAAATAAAGAGGAACACTATTTTATTATAGCATAATATTTTTTTGCTTACTTTTCATTTTAACCACAACTTCCGGTATAATAGGGCACCTCAGCCCACACTTGGGGGTGATTTCATTGTGCCAATCTGATAAGGAAGATTTTTTTGCGTCTCTAAAACTTTCCACGATAAAAAATTATTTGAGAGTGTTAATATGTAATTTTACGTTGCAACTAGTTATTAGGAAGAAAAAACTTTTTCACATCCGACGAAGGCATGTATCGGTTGGCCCCCTCGAGGGACGAAAAGAAATGTACACTCGAAGGTGTGGCTTGGTCAACAAATAGGAAATTGTTTCGTCGCAGAAATGGCGGAGGCACGTTTTATCGGTGTGACATTCGCCGGGAAGGACGATGGCCATAGCGGCTACGGCCGAGAGTCGAACGGTTTAATAGGTATCACCGGGAAGCGAAAAATCCGACGCGCGACTCCCCACGCACACGCGCGCAGTCAGACTATTTATGTAAATCCCCAACGAAATGGAAAAGGAGCAAAACAATGACGGATCGCTTTTGCTTTACGATCAGAAATACCCTCCGATTTATCACGGGAGGGGGGGGGTCGAGGGCCCCCACGCTTTCGCTCACGTCACTCGTTCTGTGATAGTGATGAATGAGTCGGGGAAGAGGACAGGGAAACTATAGATACGCGGGGGTTAGGACTCCTCTTTCCCCTTTGAATGCATCTATTTCTGTTTCAGCTCCTTTCCAACTCTTTTTTCCACCGCTTCCTTCACCGACCTCACCTCTCAAACATCGCACGTATTCCCTCATCCGCGAATTTTCCCTTACCTGATTCTCTTTCCCGGTCCTCTCGCCTCTTCGTGTTCCGCCGGAATCAACCGGAAGCTCAGGGACGACGAATATCCGTCGAAAGGTCAGGCACGCACGTTCCCTCCCCGGCACTCGGCGTCCCTACGGAAAGAAATCCGCTGCGGTTCCCTCGCACTCCTCAGAGCGGACGGCTCACATCCCTGGAGAAGGATCTCCCCTCCGTCCGCCCGTCATCTCCTTTCTCCTCGTCCGGCGAGGACTCCTCCGAGGACATCCACCGGTTCCGACGGACTCCCTCCCCCTCCTCGTACCGCTCCCGCCCTTACCCCTCCGAACTCATTGCGGGTCGAAACTTACGCGGGCGAAGGAGGAGCTGTGTTCCGACGGCGACCACGAGGGGACGCTGTTTCCACCGACTGCGGGAAATGAGTGGTGTTCCGCGCGGGAGTCGTCGCCCGTCTTCCCTTTACTCTGGCCCGCGACGCAGCGGACTTGCTTCACTTTTGTCGAGAGTGGAATCTTCTCGCGGAGTTCACTCGGAGCCGTCGCAGCGGGTCCGCCGCTTTGACACGAGAGGGGGACCTCCGCGTCGCTTCGGAAACGACCGTGCGGCGCGATTTCCTAGGCGCGTCTGGCAGCCGCACCCGAAGATCCCTCTCTCGCGTGTACACACACTCACACACACACACACCTCCCCTCTCTCACTCTCTGACCTCATCCCCCCCACCCCTGTCCAACCCGCTCCCCTCCCTCCCTCCTTCCTCCCCTACTCCTGCCCAAACCCCACCACGGGTCCGCGTGCGCCGTCGTCGTGGGCTTTCCCCCCCCCCCTCAAACCTCTCTCTCTCTTCCCACTTTCTCCCCCTCGCTCTCAACCCACCCTCCCGTGCCCCGTGCACACCAAGCCAACCCCATCCGACCATCAGCGCCGGAATCCCTTGACCGCCCGCGAACCCCCTTTGCTCTCTCACCTCCCCCCCTCATCCCCTTTCCCTCCACTTCCAGCCTTCACTGCTCTACCTCCTTGCCCTCCCTCGGCAAAAAGAAAAATACCACTCAAACTCGCGGTGTTGCCGAAATCTGAATGTCGCAACGGAGCTTCGCCGATTGTTGGTAGGAGGGGGGGGAGGTGTCTCGTTAAAAAAAAACGAAGGAAAAGGTGAAAACTTTTGACTTCCTCGTCATCATCAGTGTCTTTCAGTGACGTGGTTCCTCGTTTCCCCGCCGAGATTCGATCGTATTCCAGTGGGTCTATCCGCTCTCCGATTGTCTTGCATAGTTCTGATTTACCATTTCCGAAATAATTCTTCTCCGAAATCATTAATTTCGTCTGAGGTAGAATGTTTTAGGAACGAAGGGGAAAAAATGTTTAATTTGAAGCTTTTCATATCACTTCCCTAGATCCTTTATTTTTTTTTAAGAAAATTTATCCCGAACGAATTTTGTTGAATGCCAATTAGCGCAAAGAATTTACTGAAAACCAGTGTTTCTGGCTTCTTCGTATCCTTCGGTGGTCGTGAGGTGAAGTTATGTCCTCTCGACATAAAATAACCACTTCTTTTGCCGCGCTGTGTACCTATTTTTTGCCTGTTTTGTGAAGTTTTCTGTGACTTCATTTGTGGATAATTCAAATTAAGACCATAAAAAAAACCATGAACACAGTAATCAAACCGAAGGTCGGTTTAGTAGGTGATGGTAGAGCCACCCGTGTACCAAGCCCGACGGTGTGTGAATATTCACACATCAGGGTAGGGGGGCCAGTTCCTTTCCCTGTGCCGGTTATGGTTTCTCAGAAAGATCTGGTACCCGAAAAATTAACTAACTAGGGTGGAGCTGCAGGTGCCCAAAGTGCCTTGCCCAGGAATCGAACCCGGGACTCTCTGGTCAGCAGTCCAACGCTCTACCCGCTAGACCACCGCGACCCACAAATTAAGACCGTACAAGAAATTAAAAAAAAATTTGTTCTTGAGAATGTAGAATTGCCATCATCAATTTTTAATCTACGAGAAGGAATCGTAATCGAGTACCAAAAATTTGGTTTTCTCACTAAACCGTTTTCATTCAGAATACTGCTCGCGTAGTATTTACTTGAAAAGGCTTTAAATGATCACCACGAGTCAAATCAAAAATATTCTTTTCTGCCAGATCTTTTCGAGTTTTCGGAAAAAGCTCAAGGTGAATCGTAGTAAAGGAATCGTGGAAGAGTACTCGGAAACCGGCAATTAGATTGAGTGTTTGCGTGGCGTAATTTTCTGGTTCCAAACAACCTTCCCTGCGATAAATGATTTTTTCCATCGCTTCGTCTGACTACTGCAACGAAAATTTCCATTTGTCAACGAGTGGGGCGACCCTGGTATGTATGTATGCACTAACACCTGATCTGGATTGTTTTCTCTCCAGCGCAGTTCAAATTTCAGACGGATTCGTAGATGTTTAAAACGGAATGAACACGATGTCCAAATATGGGAGGAGGAAATCCAAACTCTGCTCGATGATTGCTTTTCTGATTGTAAAGCCGTTTTTACATTCCTTACTCGTATCACTATTTACGTCATCGTTCCAAAAAAACTGCAATCAAGTATGAGTTCTTACCTACTATCTTTATATGTGAATAACACTTTTACGCATACGATACATTACTCCACACTCTTGATAACAAATCTCAGTAGGAAGTATTCGATATATGCTCAATATCATATTGCGTTTTGTCTACAATAAAAAATTTTGGATTCCAAATTCGCCATTTTTGTAAGTTTTAATTCTTTGTTTCCTCGTTTCAATATTCCGTAAGATCAAAACACTAAATCAAGACACATAAATGTAGTCTTCGAAAGATTGTCATTCTTTCTTCCTCAGTTAAATGACTTAAAATTCAAAATGATAATGCAGAATAGAAAATGTCTTACACATTTTTGTTCCTCGAAAAGAGTTAATTGTTGAGGAACATACATTCTCAGTTTAAATCAAACAGCCCTGCTTTCTTAATAGCCTCATGTGCGCGGACGCTAAATCTTACAAACGTGTGCCGATCTATTTCGTCTTAGTCGATCTATGCGATCTTAGTCGATCTCTTCTAATTTTAAGTGATGCTGTCGAGTTGATTTGTAAAGAGCATTGCAGAAAATACTGACATGATTTCATTTTGTTTTATCTCTGAAAGTAATGGCACAATATTTAATTAACTATCGATCGTATATTAAGAGACAAATAATTGGAAATTCAGTAAAAATTAAAGAGAAAACTAATTTTTAAAATCCAAATGCCCAAAAAATGCCTCGATTTAAATCAATACATTTTTTTGCCTGAAAAAGTACAATTTAGCATATCGGGTTCTTAATTTCTCCCGTCAGCTCTTCAATCCTCTTTATTCTTTGGGGGCGATTGTTGATTGTACCTCCCGATATACCTTAATGATTCAGCATTCAAACATTTCCGCAAACCCATATGGAAAATCGTGGTTATTCCTGCAGATAATTCAATAATGTTATATATTCAGTGTTCTGAAGATTCTGTCCAAACACAATTAGGCCCCGAGTAATTAGTAGAGTCCCGAGATTAATTGTGGGTCTCGTCCGATTGGCCATCAGTGGTGAATATTTAGCGATTTATGACCATGCATAATAACCATATACTATATGTTCAAACCGTTGAGTTTAATGTTCCATATAGCAGAAAACCATGGCTAATATGCGTCAGTTCTAAAACATACGGCAAGGAAGCCTAATGTCGTTGCATATTTCGTTGAATCGTTATTTGGGTTTATATTCTTCCTAATATGACGCTAAGTGAGATAAAATGACGAATAAATGACGGATATTTGTTCGTCGTTTTTGACTCACTCTCCCGAGATTTCGATTACGCACAACCCCCTTCGGTTATTTCAATCGCGAGTGGGCGCCATCTCGAGTGCATTTTGGAACAAGCGATATTTTTACTCACATTAAATGTTTTACGTCGACTTTGCGTGTTTAGAAAAACTTTTTCATCGACTTTTCCAAATTATGCGTTTCACATAAATGTGCACTTGGGCCTAACATTAAAATTATTTGTAAGACAAGACGCCCCGTGGTCCGTTCGTGGAAATGCTACGTCGAAGGAAGAGTGAATCTGGAAGAATTAAAACGTAACGTGCTACTCGGTTATGACCTAAGTCATATGCTACTAATTTTGGGCGATTTTACATAATTGCCTATTTGAGAGAATATTTTAATCAGGGATTCCGATCAATTAAATTGTTTAAATACCTTATGGCGGTTACTCCAGGCCTCTCATCTAGCTCACTCTATGTAATAAAAAGTCAATGGCTACTAATTTTCACCAACATGATTTTTAAATTTGTTATTCTCGTTTTATTTTACATAATTTTGTTATCTTCGTGTTTTGTAATCCCCCAAATTAAATTGAACTATTCATGATTCCTGCAATGACCCTCTTAGAGTTTTGGCATGGTGTCAATGATTTTTTTCTGAAATGCGGAGTAATTTAGCCAAAATGTTTTATATTGCTACCTTTCAGTTATACGCTTGAATATTTTTCGCTTGGTACAGGGTTCTTTATCACTGTCATTTAATTTACCTTGAATTTTTTTGAAATACTGTTAGCATTTCCTTTACAAAAAACTCAAGTTGCAACAGTTAGGGAGAATTTCGTCGGGTAATATACGCTGGTGAACCTAAAAAGCCCCAATCCCACTATGAGTATGGGAGTATGAGTGTTAAACTTTCTTGTATCTAGCTTCCTTTTAAGTTTAAATCAGGCTGGAAAACGATCTTGTCATTGTGGTGCACCTTGAAAGACCAATCCACTACTGCTAAGAAATTTCTTTGGCGATCAAATATTTATACCTTTCATCACATTTGGTGGCCATTGTTCATAATATGTATTATATATATTATAGATATATATAAGCTATGTGACTTTTCGGGTACCAGGTCTTCCTGGGAAACCATAAACGGCACAGGAAACGGAACTGGCCCCTCTACCCTGATGTGTGAATTACACGCGCCGTCTGGCTTAGTACTGGGTGAACTCTACCATCACTTACCAACCGACCTTTGGGTTGGTTACTGTGTTCATGGTTTATATATATATTTTTATATTATTATTATTATTAGGTAATCTACCGGTTAAGGTAGGTTTTTAGATGACCACAACCGTCAAATAAACATTTCGTTTCTCCTAACAAAACCCAATCCAGCAACCTAATCTACACCAGGTCCCTCTTCATCTCTGTGTACTTCTTTACTGCCTTCATCCCGTCCAACATCCCTATCCTATTCCTGCCCTTTCCTCGCTTGCCCAACATTCTCCCCTCTATTACCTTCTTCAACATTCCACTACTGTTCAATACACCTTTCATCCATTTTTACTTCCTCATTTGTTTTCCTTTCGGTCCATCTCACCTTCTCCATTCTTCTCCATACCCACATTTCAAAAGCCTCCAATCTACGTCTATCCTCCTGCTTCAGTGACCACATTTCCGCGCCGTACATAGCTACCCTCCATATCAGAGATTTTACGAGTCTTGTCTTAACATCCCTACTCAACGTCCCCGTCATCAACTCCCTCCTCCTTGAGAAAGCCTCCTTGCCTAGCGCAATTCTTCTTCTTACGTCCCTACCACTTTGACCGTATTGGTCCAAAACACTTTCGAGATACGTAAACTGTTCTACCTGCTCTATTTTTTCCCCGCCTACTTTAATATTTAGCGTAGCCTTTTTCTTTCTGGAAAATCGCATAACCTTTGTTTTATTAATATTGATTCTCATCCCATATTTATCGCACTGAACCTCCAATTCACTCAGCAATGCTTGAAACCTCTTGGCTGACTGAGCAACTAATGCTTGGTCATCAGGAAACCTAACCGAATATATATATATATATATATATATATATAAATATATATATATATATATATATATCTACGAAGTTAGTACTAGTGGACAAAGACAAAAGCACAGAAACCAACAAAAAAGAGAAACTCACTCGATATTGAATTTTCGGTGGTCCGAACCACCTTTCTCAAGAAGAACAGACAGAACAGAAGTCAGACAGAACTTCTGACTTTTCAGTCCTTCTTGAGAAAGGTTGTTTGGACTACTGAAAATTCGATATCGAGTGAGCCTCTCTTTTTTTGTGTGTTTCTGTGTTTTTGTCTTTGTCCACTAGTGCTAACTTCATACACTTTATTATTCACGTCCGTGGGACTTTCACAAAAGTGTTATATATAAATATATATATATATATATATATATATATATATATATACATATATAAACCATTAACAGTAATCAACCCGAAGGTCGGTTTAGTAGGTGATGGTAGAGCTCACCCATGTACCAAGCCCGACGGCGTGTGAATATTCACACATCACGGTAGGGGGGCCAGTTCCTTTCCCTCTGCCGGTTATGGTTCCCCAGAAAGATCTGGTACCTGAAAAATCAACTAGCTTGGGTGGAGCTTGGGTGCCCAAAGTGCCTTGCTCGGGAATCGAACCGGGACCCTCTAGTCAGTAGTCCAACGCTCTACCCACTAGACCACCGCGACCCGCATATATATATATATATATATATATATATATATATATATATATATATATATATGCGGGTCGCGGTGGTCTAGTGGGTAGAGCTTTGGACTACTGACCGGAGGGTCCCGGGTTCGATTCCCGGGCAAGGCACTTTGGGCACCTGCAGCTCCACCCAAGTTAGTTGATTTTTCGGGTACCAGGTCTTCCTGGGAAACCATAACCGGCACAGGGAAAGGAACTGGCCCCCCTACCCTGATGTGTGAATATTCACACGCCGTCGGGCTTGGTACATGGGTGAGCTCTACCATCACCTACTAAACCGACCTTCGGGTTGATTACTGTGTTTATATATATATATATATATATATATATATATATATATATATATAGATGATGCGGAAATACTCACGAGAGCAATATAACTTTTGGACGGCACAATAGAACACAGAATAAAACAGATAACACGTAAAAGGACACTCACACTGTAGATGAGAAATCATCTAGTGTGAGTGTCCTTTTACGTGTTATGTTTTATTCTGTGTTCTATTGTGCCGTCCAAAAGTTATATATATATATATATATACACACACATATGTACATATATTATTTTTCAAAACATACAATTAATTTTGCTTTTACGATCTATGGAAAAACAAGTAGTCTCAATAGAATCTCACTTCTTCGAGATGTTGACCTATCCATGAGATAATACCACGGTAGCCCATGGACTTTGGATCACTGTAAGTAGTTTTTTAGCTTTTTTTGCCATAAAATTTGATAGTCGGAATATCTTCGGAGGATTATGTATTGCTCAAGCATCTTCTCGCAATAACACTGTTATATAGTTTTCATGAGATAAATGAACACCAGAACCTTCCTTTGCACGTTTTGTTGCATGTGTGGCGGCACTGCTCTGCTATTTTCCCGGTATTTTTCAGAATTTTTTCGGTCTCCTTCATACGGTCTCAGTTGTATCGGTCGTGGCTTCTCTCCCATCACATTGCGATAACCCATAATTAAAATTACATCGGCGTTGAAACTTTACTGCCACCATACGAAATTAAATTGAAATTCTTTTCCACGGTCAATAAGGTGGGCAGTTTTCATAAAATAAGGAAAGAGCAGAAAGTGTTAGATAGTTTTACAAGATCTTAGTTTGGAGCAATTGAAAATTTGAGGTTTATTGTTCAATGAAATATTTTAAGAAGATACTATAGACACCGGTTTGCTTGCGAAATCGAAAGGAATATCTACTCGTAAGGCCAGCATCACGCCAGACGTTGACCTTTAAGTCTATTGAATTGCCATTTGAAGTTGCCCCTACCTTTATAATGACGCAATCCAATTAAAATATTTTTTAATTGCGTCACTTTTATAATATTAAATTTATTCAAAACAAAATGAATCCCCTAAAGAAATCTCGAATTACGGCTTGTAGTATTTAGTACGTACGTTTACGTACGTATATTTAAATACGTACACGTATATTTAAAATACAGCTCTGTAAAATTAGTATATTATGATTAAATATGTATCATTAACATATCTATTTGCAAAGACTAATAGTCTTCTTCAGAGGTGCCTCATTGTGATATTTAGAATGAATTATAAACTATGTTGAAATGAATGTAAAGGGATTAACAAACAAAAACGTCACCTTTAATTACTGTACCCGCCCAAAAAGTGTAGAGGACGAGCCATTTTAGCGCATCACATTCAATAATAACAATGGATAAGGCAATGGCAATATTTACTGTTCTGCTGATGTGAAGAAATCATAAACCCAGATATTAACCCGAAGGTCAGTAGGTGACGGCAGAGTTCACCAAATACGAAGCCCAATGGCGTGTGAAATTCACGCACCAGGGTAGGAGGATCAGTTCCTTTCCCTGTGCTCCATATGGTTTCTGAGGAAGTTCTGGTTCCCCAAAAAATCACACAGCTCGGGTGAAGTTGAGAGAAGTGTGAGAAATCGAAGAATCGAACTCAGACGCTTCGGTCAGTAGTCCAAATCCCTACCCCCGGACTACCTAGTCCCTTAGTGTTGTTTGATGAAAGAGATTTTAAGTATGTTTCTTAAAATCTTTCAGTTCAACAAATGCAACTTATTATTAGTAAATTTTCCTTTTTTTATTTAAAACTGTCGGATAATTGTTTTTCTTCGATTCACCAAAAATATTTTGTCGCCTTTTACCACATTACCTACCTCCCCCGGGTGCAAACATGTTTTCATTACTTATTTTTCTGTGGGAAATATTTTTGGGATAGGTCTCTTCGGATACACAGTTTTATTTTAAGACACAAGCTGTCGGAATACTTAGAAGAATATAGCGTCCCAGAGAGTGGGTACATTTTTGCGGCGTTTCATTCGTAGTGATAGTGACCCCTTTCATTCTGACGTGCATGCCACTCACTTCAAAGAAAACTCCCCCATATTTCAAGCAATTAACCTTCCCACCACCGACTTTACTTTTACCTGTATACGCAATTTAAAGTGCCACTCTACATACCAGCTTTTATCAGATTAAAAGAGAGGTGTGTAAAAAACCTTTAGGTTCCGTATTGTGGTAGACGTGTTGCCAAAGGTCGTGGGTTCAAATATCTGCTCGATTCCGCCTTCCCCACCTCTCCTGTGTTCGTCCTTTATATGTGTTCCTATCCCTTTGCCTTATATCTATTTTCATATCCGTGGTTCGAGTTCCGGTAAAGAAAGCTTTTTTACGCTATTTATCTGCTCGATTCCACTTTCCCCAGCATTCCTGTATTCGTATTTTACCTGTGTTGTAATTATTATTGTCTTTCGTTTCATTGACTGTTTGACTATCTCAATTCCAGTTCACAAGCTGACCTTTAGTTTACCATTTCTTTTAATATTCAATAACTTTCGACGTTGGTGACGACGGGGTGGTCATTGGATTTTAATCCAGAATTCGCGGGTTTGATTCACCTTCTAATGGATGTTTCCCCGCCGAGGCCTATAGTCTTTGTGTTTACGTTTGCGTCGCTTTTTATGCTTGGAATATAACGTAAAATACCATAAATTGTTTGTTTTTGTATTAGCGATTGTTTGATTTTAGGATTGGCGATGTTGTCCGCGATTACTTACCATTTTCTGATGAAGATAAACGTCCGGCTTCACGAAGTGCTTTTAACGTGGAAATACGCCAAGCTAAGGAAAAAAAACAACGCGGAATTCCGCCAAGTAACGACCTTCTCCTTGAGTTAGTCACTTAAGCATGAGCATAGGACCCAGAGGCGATATTAATTTAAAAATTACGTCCAGGAGCCGGAAATAAAGTCTGAAAAGAAAACAGTGGGAATGGTCGTTAACCGAAAATATACCTATAAAGAAAGTTTCCATGTCTCGAACGCCCTACAATTTGCATGTTTTTGGCATCACGTCAGTTTTTGGAGGAAAGTGACACGTCCGATTAGTCCAAATACGTGCGGAAGTCACTTTGGCAATGTGCCCACTCCTTGTCCTGTCGCTACGGCACTTCGGAAAAGAAGCCCCTCCTCCCCCATGACGTCACCCCGCCGCGCCGTGCACCTTACAGTGGGCCCTCCTCTCACCAACCAACCCACCCACCCACCCTCGGGTCGAGCGAGTACCAACCTCCCCTTTGTCTCCGGCACCCTTTCCACCCACCCCCTCCCTCCCTCTGACTCAATCCCACCTCTCCCCGGCTGCCGACGTCCCCCGCCTCATTCCTCTCCACGCTCGCTCGCGTATCCTTCTTTTTATATTTATCCCTCCCCGTGTTCCGCGGATTCAAAGGGGTGCTCTTTCAAAAATATAAATAAATCTCTGGGGGCCTCGCTTGCCGTCTCATTTGCTTCATCCCTCTACCCCTCCTTTCCCCACATTTCCCCCACTGCCTTCCATCCAGTCCGCAGAGTTTTTTTTTCTTTCAACCCCGACCCACGCCCTCGATCCCACGACCCCTAAACCCCCCCCCCCCAACTCTAGGCTTTTTCCTCCCCTTCCGGGTTTTCTCCCGCTAATCCGCTTCCATCCCCCTCTCACACCCCCCGCTACCCCATCCCCCCCACCTCCCGGCTTCAGGGGAGGGGGGAGAAGGTATATTCCGTCAAAATGATTCCATTGTCTCGCTAATTTTAGCGCGACCCGGAAAAAAAGAAGGTGACTCTCGATCGAAATTGGATGCAAATGCTCCACATGTGAGAGGGAGGGATATTTAGAACTGGGAAAATTTTTCAGGGTCCCTAAATATTTTCCTACGGTTTGCTTGTGGGTGTTTGTCTCATCCGTTTCGACCGCTCCACGATCATGTGCCACTGCTGCCGAACTCATTTATCCATGCAATCGAGCAAGATATAATTTAATAGATTAATGAAAATACCAATAAAATTAATGCACGTATAAATCATTTGCACTCGAACATAATTCATCATACAACAGAGTAGATGTCTACGTTTCATAAAAATTTGGAGTGGCTAAGACTGAGTGTTGTACCCTTGGGATGATTTGCGAATATGGGAACATACGTTCATTCTTCATTAACTGAAAGTCAATTCCAGCTTCGTTTCCCTTGTGTTGAAAGCATGCGACTAGTGGCCACATTCCTTTCGGCCATGGTCATTTTAAGTCAACGATCTTGAAATGGAGGCAAATCTGTGGCGGTTTGTACTAATTAATATCTATTGTTTTTGTTATTAGTGATAATAGTATTTATCGAAAGACTGTTCTTAAATTATTGTTCAAGTGCAAAAACGAACAGTAACATACAAAACACATTTTAAAAAACCCTTCAAAAGTCCTAATCAACATTTTCATCAATGGAGTGCAAAGTTCTTGACAAACACTATTTCTCAAACCCATTTTAAAACTAAATTTCGCTGGTTAGCGGTGATACATGTGAGAACATGCATGTATTATAAAATTTAATTCTAATGGTTTTCTGACAGTTAACTAGCCAGTTTAATAATGTACTACATCACTCCTTATTGTGCATTCATTTCAATAAGATATCACTTGAATTAATGAGTGTGATATGCACAGTTTAATTACGGCCATCACATTTAATATGGATAGAATTGATATGGGCAATCTTCATTTAATCCTCGGGGATAGAGTTTTTGCGTATTTTTATTAAGTGCGTAAGTAATCTCGTAAGTTAGTAAGTTATCTTGTAAGTATTTTATATAGCAGTTAAGTAATAACCTTGGGTAAGCTCACACGAAATGTGCAACTCAAGTAGTCTGATTTAGTCCGCTGTTTTTTTTTCACTTTCCATAGAGAACTTTTTTGCTAAGCACCAGATATTTGAGTTTATGGCTGGTATATTATTTAGTGAGTTTAACAAGTACGACATGTGGATGGAATCCGCATCATTTTTAAAATAAACGATCCTGGAATAATGCTACGGCAACTTGTACACATTAATCTGAACGTTCCTATATTCACTACTTCATAACTCCATTTTACAGGAAAATCTACCATCGAAATCGATTGACTGCAAATGAAAGTATGCAGAGTGCAGAAAAACATAGAGCAAACATATGCGATGCCATGAAGGACCGTGTAACGAATCTTTCTGCTGCTCAGTACATCAGTGTTAGTTTTGTATTGTTTTCCTTTCTTTGCGACTATTATTTTGGTATACGTTTTTAAAATTTGACTTTTAAGAATGTAAAAATCGGAGAGAGATTTAAGATGAGTGTTCCCGTAACTCACAAAATTGAATATTTCAACTAAACCAATTGATTTAGGAAGGAAACTCTTGAAAAAGCATGCTTAAAGATTAGTCCCATTCAAGGTAAATGATTTTTACCCCTAGAAATTGTTGCATACTTAAAGTTAATTGAAACAAAGATGATACTACCCGCTTGAGTGTATAATGTAATCATGACGTGCGTTTCAGCACTAAGACTTCATCAGCAGATGTGCGAGTAAATTTTGTTTCGCCCGAAATCCCGAAATGACTTCCCGAACTGGCAAGTATAAAAGGTGAGTGAACTCTCACCTTTACTGGTCATTGTACATAGTACAGGCTAGCAGGCAGGAAATAAACATGGCTGAAGTGGAGTATTGTGGTTTACGAGAAGGAGAAACTTAAAACTAGAAATAAAATATGAAATCTTAAACCAACAAGAAAGGAAAGACGTCAGGGAACGGCTTGTAATAAACAAGTACAATTAAGATTATCATTATCAGTACTAAGTAGCAGAGAAGTAAACGAAGGACACCTAAATGCGTCCCTCTCTCTGCCAGGAGCTTAAACTAGGTTAACCTAGACTATGGGGAAGCGAGAGATTGAGAAAGAAATGAAAAGAAAAAAACAATGAAAAACTTGTCCATGTACATATAGACCCAGTTTGAAAGCAGGTCGTGGATACGGGTAATAGGGTGAGGGCGGGGAGGTTTACGGAGGTGGTGTAGGAATATGCCGGGATGCTGTTTTCTCTCTTTGAGGGGTTCGTCATAGGATGGGTTGTCTCGTGAAGTAAGTAATTAGGCCTGAAAAGTTTCGTACAAATATTTTTACAAAAAAGGACTAGCATGGGAGAGCAGCACTACTGCCATTTAGGTGTTGTGCTTTATTTTTTATCCTTTGGGTAAAATACCATTACACCTAAGCATTCAGGAGGCTTTCCTTGTCCATGTTAAGCATGATCTTCATGTTAAACTGCAATTGTGCGACTGAATGTTCGTAGGATGTTTTCCCAAGTCGATAAATCGATTCTATTTTTTTGAGCTTACATTTCCCAAGTTCATTTCTTCTCTTCAAGCTTATCCCACGTACACTGCCTCGCGACTGTCAGTGTTAACTCCGCGAGCCAAGAATGTTTTTCTCTACGTCATGTTGTTCTGTAGTGTTATTTGGGATTGTATTTTCCATTATTTTAATGTATCAAATACCCCTTTGTATTTGTCCCTGGGAATTTGGCACTCTTGTGTGAGATTTCGCCCACAAATGATAGTCTAATGCGTTTATAATTTTCAAATGCTTTTACCCCGATCGAAGTTTATGTTGAATTGCGAACTTATTAGAGTCTCCTGTTTCGTATGCTGTTCGTCATGGAAACTTTTACCCATTCATAGACTCATTCATAGATTCATTCACCTGCGCGAGATGGCACGACAGTAACATTAAAGGAGTCATCCGCTAATGTACATTGAAATACATCAATGTCAAGGTGTAAAAATCATTCGCCTTGACTGGGATCCCGGTCTTGTCGGAATTGTTTTTCATAAGCAGAATGTTTAGCCCTCTTATGTCTAAGGTACGTAGTTGAAGGCGTCAGTTTTATGGACCACGATGGACAAAGCAAAACATTTTTACTTGTGCACCGGATGAAGACGACTAGGCGTTGAAACGTGCGTTGAGCTTCAAGAAATGAAATAAGAAGAAAGAACTATCTGTTTAAATTAACTTAAGATGCCCATTTGAGAAATAATAATTATCATTAAAGTTAAAACAAAGTTCAAATTTTTTAATTCAAATTAAAACCTTTCCCATGCAACCAAACCATTTTTATGGTACGATATATGGCGTATGTATCGTGCCATAGCGTATATAGCATATATATCGTAGTTTGGCATAAATGAGTACTCGTATATCGTACCATAGAATTGCTTGGTTGCATGGGAAAGGTTTCAATTTGAAACAAAGAGTGGAGTGAGTGAATAAGACTCGTTTCAGCTTCATTTAAAAAGGAGATTGTAACGATTCAATTGGTTATTTGTTGTTTATGATCCATTACTTAGTGGAAACACCTTGTAATGGTCATGAAAGTATCAACTATTTCTTACCATGATTCTGTCTGGTATATATAGTATTGTTGGGGAGGCGACCGACAGCTCAGGTCATTTGCGCCATTAGGGATGACAGGAAAGGACGAAGGGTGGAGAGAAACCCGGCGTCGGCATTAGCCTGCTCTTAACGAAAGGCGCCAAGGGGTCCGCAGCTTAACATCCCATCCGACGGACGGCGTACTCACTCAAAGTGCCCTCCACAAAGCACCTCAAGTAGGGATCCGGATACCACTGAAAAATATCTTTCGCCACCGGGGTTCGAACCCAGGCCCTCTCGGTGGGAAGCCCGTACGTTAGCCACCGCACCATCCAGATCCCCTTCTGTCTGGTTCCTGCGCCTTTTTGAATATCATTAGAAATCAATTTGTGGCTTTTTTTTATCATCTAGTTGATAGGGTTTCGAGTATAAAGTGATCGTCATGGCGTTTCACTCACTAATATTTTCGGTTATTCATGTATTAAAAAAACCATAAACACAGTAATCAACCCGAAGGTCGGATTGAATTGCTTAATTTAGAGCACTCTTTCATGTTCTTTATCTGCGTAACTTTTTCAGCCTGCAGGAAGGAAGCGCCCTTTCTTCTTGTGCGTATTCCTTTAAAGTTGTTCGTATAGGTTTAAAGGATACCCTTATTAGATTCCTAAGGCCTTTTGCAAATTTCCACATTAATTAATTAACTAATATTTTGATCTTTCAACGTTGGCTTTTTAAAATCATTTATAATTGAAATAACCGTCTTTCAAACAAGTTTAAATGCTGATTACTCTATGAAACCCAGAAACTTATTTTACTTGACCCACTTCTTCCGTAGTTTTTCATGCATAATTCTTTCGTTTCTGTCTTCTTTGGCAATAAATTGACGTCATTGACCTTAAAAGCTCACATCAGAATCAAATGAGGATTGATTTATTCATTCGGGGATGCTTTCAGTATGATCACGTTGCCGTCATGGTACTTATCTGGATCTGCCAGGACATTTATTGAATAGATTTTCCTATGATCTGTAATCTTCCAAATTTTCCGTGCTGAAGGATTGGATATCTTAAGAAGATGTTATTTTAATTCAAGCTAGGAATGAGAATTGCATATCACGTGAGTCTCCTAAGCTCTTTGGCTCATGGTTGTTGATAATCTTTGAGTGTGCAGCAGTGGTATGACTGTTAGTAATATTTTCGGAACATCCAGGAATCACGGAAAGTTGGAATTGTGATTGAGATCAACAAATCGCACATCTTATTGGTGGTGTGAAGAAGTGTCAAACGGATTTGATACCAAGCCTTCCGGTCGGTAGGCACTCTATCCGCGATGGGTATCACAAAGAAAAAAACAGAATTCTTCGATATTAGTGTTATATGCCTTTGTTTTGCATTCTACCATCATATTATACATTTTCTTAACGAATTCAAATATTGTTTGAATACACAGTATGTTATGAATACTAATTAAGTATGGCTAGTAGCTAGATGAAAATATGGCATGTCAAATGACTGAAAAAATCGCCTTTGGTTTCTTGTTGATTGACTTAGCGGAATTATGATCCAATGAGTAGTGTTCATCTCCTGACCAGAGTGTATTGGTCAGAAGTAATAGTATTAGTTATTACGGATGGCGACCGACGGTTGAGGTCATTTGCGCCATTAGGGATAGGTGGGTTATTTGGTAGGGGTAGGGTGTTCAGGGTACGGAGGAAGGATGAAGAGAAATCGGTCGTCGGCCTTCGACTACTTTTAATTAAAGGCAACCGGAGGTCCAGAGTTTAACGTCCCATCCGACGAATGGCGTACTCCATTTGAAGTACTCTTCACAAAGTATTCCAAGTAGAAATCGGGATACCCCTGAAAAATTCTGCTACCTCCGAACCCGGACTCTCGGGGTGGGAAACGAGTATATTAGCCGCCGCACCATCCCGATCCCTGTATACCTAAGACTCAAAGCAAGGTGATGCCTATCTCTGAACTCCGAAAACTGAATAAGCTATGAGATTTTCAGAATGAGAGAGATTTCTAGGTTACTCAAAGTGATAAGAATTGAGCAAACATATTAATGAGATATCGTTCGACGCTTAAGGAAATTTGTTTTTCCAATAGGCTCCTATTAACAATTATTATTAGCATCACTTAAGTTATATTTTCAGAGAGCCTTATTCAAGTCTCGAAGCGGTGCTCCGCTCCTAATCTCCAATCCACTCATGATACAATCGATATCTTGCTTCTCAATCTCCATTCTCCCACTTCCAATTTCTTCCGATCTCTCTTCATCTCGAATCTCTTTGATCGATATCATCTAATCCGATGAAGAGTTGACTTCCAAATGTCATAATCTGCTCGGGAATACCTTTGGGCATCGGATGCTAATGACGAATCAAATCATCTCATTAGATCAATGAACTTAGAGCATCCTTTAGTGTTTTCAGTGTAAAACTTTTGCTTTCTATTTGCACTCGACGCATTAGTGAATCTTCAATACCAACAATCTTAAAGACAAATTTCTTTACAGACTTGGGGAAATTAAGCTCTCAGTTGAGTTATGTAAATGTAAGCCAGGAGCGAGTCCTTTTCAAAATATAGAGTTAGGTCAAATATTAAAACCAAGAAAACTAATTAGCATCAATTTATTTTGCTACCTTAATTAACCACGTAATTATTGGTGAGGGTAAAAAAGAAAAGCTTTACACTTCCACACACTTTTAATATAACACGACCATGGTTTCGATGTTGCGTATCATCATCAGGTGAGGATGGTCCACCTGATGATGATGCGCAGCATCGAAACCATGGTCGTATTGTATTAAATGTATGTCGAAGTGTATAGATTTTCTTTTTTACCCTCACGATGAAGGAATTCCACAAATTTAAGCCTGAAACTGTTAGCTTCACGTAAGTATTGTTTAAGTTAACTGTTATACCATTGAAAATCTAGAGTAAGTAGTCAACCAGAAATTTGGTTTGATTCATGACAGGTGATGGTGGTGCTCGCCTTAATATCCTAAACGGCATGTGAAAGTCGCACGTTCAATATAGGAAGGCTAGTCACTTTTCCTGTGCCGCCTGTAGTCTCTCAGGAAGATCTCGTGTAAGGAAAATCATACAGCTTGTATGAAGCTCTGGGTGCCCAGAGGTATCACCCGTGATCGAACCTCTGGCTATTCTATCAGTTCTCATCCCAGAAACACTACGCTCCTATTAATTAAAAAGCAACTTGAAAATTTCCTTTAGAAAAATGTTCAGTTGTCTTTCAGCTTTTAAATTAATAATTTATGACTATTTGCTTATTGTTTCTCAACTTACATTGACCCATATTACCGTTATGAACAAAAATGAAGAAACTTTTAGCATATTCTTGGACACGTGTTTCTTGGTTATTATTTATTAAGTATGCCCCAAAGTACTTATATTTTTTGGTGTTATTATTTACGAGAACTTCGACCTTTAAATTTAAAGAACTTTAAAAGACACTTGATGCTGGGTATACTCCTGTTGACTCCTAGCGTCAGAAGGTTAATAGCTCTTATTTCTTTAAATGTGGGTGATAGAAAGCTTCTTGTAGCCGCCGAACACATTCGAACTTGTAGAATGGAAAAAATGATAAAAATAAATATTAGTATGGAACTTAATAGACAAATTTTTCTACCTTTCCAAAGCATGATCTAACCTAATGTCACCTGCAGTTAAGTAAAAAAGAAGAGGTCACGGCAACCACCACATCTACGTTCTTCCTGATTTCTGTAGGGAAGTAGCACTTGGAGATTTTGGAAATCTGCTGATGTTTTCTGTGCAATGTTTAATTTGCCTTCATTGTTTTACGAGACCAAAACAATCACTGGGTTTTCTGCTTCGAAGCCATTAATTAATGCGGAAATTTTATATCTAACGAGATAAAATGAAATATCACCTAAAGGAATATTTTTAGACCGTGTCTGTCAACACTCTGCTTCCCACAAGCCTACCTCTCGAAAATGAAAAATTTGAAAATTCGTAATGATTAAGTAAAGTTTTTGCATAGTTATAGCCGCTGGAGAACCGGTCCGGGCCATCCAGCCTTCGCGATTCATAAGGTTAGCGAATTTCGCTCCCTGTTCTCCAAGAATGGGTTCTTGGATACGACATGATTCGATTCCTCTTTTCTCTTTGCTACGTAGGTGCTCGGCAAATTGAAATTCTAGCGTGCTCGGCAAATATTGATAATGTCACTCGGAATTACGTGAATACTCGTATATGCTGGTAGTTGACTCCACTCAAGATGAGATCTCAGTTCATAATTTCTATAAGTGCAAAGTTGCCCGCAAATGTTAAACTATAATAGTCAATAAATAATGAAGTAATTTCACAATGTTAAGGAGCCAACAAGTCACGGAAAATCATGATGAAATTTACCCTTGTAATCTCAACCTGGATTATATATTTCGAATTAAATTAAATAATGTATTCCTTGCGACTAGCTTCAGTTTAAACAACGGATGGTTCGCGGTCAGATTAAGAATATACTTACTTTGTCGAAGGCAAGTTGGCTTCAGAGTGCGTCTCCTCCACTTGCGACATGTGCTCTGTACGTTACTGGTGGGTAAGGCAATTGGAGTAGAGTCTAGAGGGCCATGATTCAAGCATAGGTAAAGCCACTGGGCCTCCTCACTTTGGCCCAAGTTGTGTGATCTTTCGAGTGCCGAATCTTCGTGATGTACCACGGAAATCCCGCGTACCTCAAGGCTTTGCTAGAGATAAGCTCTGTTCTCCCCTATCAAGCCAGCCTTCGGGTTGATTCTCATTACTGTTTGGCTGTGACATACAAGTACTCCCTTATTTCTAACCACGAGACAAATGAAATTTGATTGAGCGTAGAATTCAGGTCCTTTCATTTTTTCCGGTGCTTTTTTTAAAAAAAAGTTAAGTGCCTTGTAAGACTGAAAAATTAAGTGCCGTGCGAGAGATTTAATCTGGAAGCCTCATTCCTGTAACGTTTGATCCAGGATTCAAAGTTTTGAAAGCAATGATAGGCTTAACTACTCACCCGCGTAAGAAGGTGAATAACTACAACAAATAAGTAAAATGAAGATTAAAAATATACATCTTTTTCATTTCTCCAGTTGTTTTTAATTAAAACTTTTACCCCAGCATATTCATCAAATTTTGGCGTCATGAAAGTACCTACGGTCTAACCGCAGGATGAAAGGAATAAATGTGATCAGCGGTCATTGATTTTTCATTGTTTTTGAAGGGACTCGCGTAAAATCGCACTCTAAACCCGCTGTGGGTCTTGTGACGCACATTCCGTTATCATCCGGAAGTAATGATGCGTTAACAATAGCAGTGATTACACGGAACTCGAGGAATGGCAGAGCTCGAAAAAAATTTATGAATCATGACACCGAATTCGAGATCCTCCTAGTTAAGCGATCTCCTATTTGGCGTGTTGCACCCCGACAAACTTACACCAGCCTCCCACTCCTTCTCTCTCAAGCCCCATGCTCCCTCTCCCTTAAGTTTCCATCCCTCCCTTGCCTTCCTCGCCGAGTCGCAAACCCGAATCACATTGGGAGCTCGCTTTCCCTCTACCCTCCACCCTCTCTCCCTCAAACACCCCTCGCCAAATGCCTTGAGACGGGACCCTTAAAGACGTAAAACTCGCTTCAACCCTCCGATACCTCCCAATCGTATCATCGACACGCACTCTTTTCGTATCTCGGAACGTTTGGGGAGAGCGTTAGGGCGGGAGAGAAGGATCCCTTCCTCCCACCCTACACCGTTAACTCTTTTCTTTCCTCCCCTTCCCCTTCTACCCTCATCTCCTCCTCCTCCCCACACAGTCACTCATGACTACCCGACAACAATCTTCTTCTTTCCTCCTCCCCTCCCTCCCTTCCTCGCGCACAGATACTCTACTTCTCCCCGGGGGCATCGTCAGATTCTCATTTTTGTCCGCCCTTTCGATATCCTCCCCATCAGAGCACGCTGTGTGGTATCGGGACGTGAGTTCGGAAACGCATCATTCTCGCGCGCGAAGAGCATTAAGCTGGGGCAGGAAGGGAATCACGGGTCTTTTTCTGAAATGCCGCTTGCGTCAGTGCTCATCTGCGGAGAGAGAGAGACGTCTTGGTGCGTGGGTGGTGATCAGGAGAAATAGACCGGCCTCCGTAATAAGATTTCGAATAGGGGGAAGTAGGGTACTCGCCAAGGTAACTCGTCTTCTCTCCTCCTAAAAGCCCTCTCTCTCTCTCTCTCCCCAACCTCCTGTTTCGGCACAATTTTTTCAACTCTATTGCTCTTCCGTTTATTCATTTTGAGAAATGTAAACCATTTTAGGAATAACGAACTCCTGCACTCACCATTTATTTATGATTTACATTTAATTTATATAATCCAAAAAATATCACGTATCTTAGGTATGTGATGAGAATCAATTACGTCAAAATGAATGTAATGAAGATTTCAATAAATAGCAGAAGAAAGCTTCGGTTACTGGTATATTTTAAATGAAAATGGACGTTGGAGTAAGGATTTTAATGAAATAATTGAATAAAGGCGAAACATTTAAAAAGAGATTGGCTTCGACAACAAGGACCTATGTAGATAAAGATTAGGTTATTGAAAATTTTAATGTGTAACATGGATTTATATGGCTCCGAAGGTGTTCTTGAAAGGCCAAGAGGGGAATCGTAAATTTTTATTTCATGATAACCTCTACTTTCGATTTCTTATCATTGAGTCTCATCCCATGTCCATCAAACTGATTCTGCCATGCTCACAGCAATTATCCCTTCGTAGACTTGCAATATTAAGTAGTAATAGATGCTGAAGGACAGTAACACATAGGTTAGATAATGTTTGATCAGTGAGTAGAAAATATTTACTTGTTATGATATAGACATGACTCACGGAAGGAAATAGAGCAAAAATTATGGGAAGTTGAAGAATAATTAGTGTAGTGAAGGGCAATTCTGTGTTGATCGTAGCAGTGTTAATCTACTTGTCCATCTGGAATCTACCTTAACTGGTAGACTACCATTAATCAGTTAATGTTGTCGTTTGTGGATTTTGTTATGCGTTCGTTTCTTATCTCTCTTTTTGAGACATTTCAGTTTTCCTCTACCCACCCTTCCCCTTGTTTTCAATCAAATTTTATGCCAGCTTCCTTCTAGTATTCCTTACTTTTCCCATCCGATTAAGTCTATATGCGGTTTTTGTGTGTAACCAAAATAAACAATCTCTTCTTTTGTCGAGGACACTCTCGAGGCTAACTATATGGAAATTCAAATACCGTAATGTCAGAGAATCAATTCAATGAGCCCCCAAACATAAATTTATAAAATGCTCTTTTCAATTTTTCCTGCCTCAGACAACGGTAAAATATGGTTAAATTTAATTAAACACACTTTACAGAGATCTGTTGATCGTACACATTTCAGCACCATTCAGTATAGTTCGATCCTTTCCCACCTTCTCGAAATGACAAACAGATAATAAATAGTGTGGCCATGAGTTGTTTTGTGGTACTAAATGTTTTTATCTACGCAAGTTAACAATTAATAATATATTTATCAATACCTCTTTTTATGTATTTAACATTTATTTCAGTCTTTGGGAAAAAGTTTTTTCAATATTTCCGCAGAAAAACTTTTAAATATTTACTATGGTGTTGTAATATGTGTATAGTAAATTGAGGATGGTCCTGCAATAGTCTCTATGCAGCGGGAATATCTATTTCCGAATATGCTTAAAATTTAAACTTCCCGGTTTGATGAGCGTTCGTAAGGCGCTGTGGTTTTGTCGAGCAATTTTTCATATGTTGCATGTTTCTGAGTTGTTCTTGGTGAAACCCGTGAAACACATGTTGTCATCGCCGAAGAGGAGTATGGGATACCGTTCGTGATGGCTGCTCGGTTATTGTTGGTCGTACAAAATATTAGGAAAGAATTTGTCTCTTTATCTTACAGAAAGTATTCATCAGAAGCTGGAAACGTTAGGGTAGGTTTATATTTGGTTTATGAATGATATAAAATGGAATATTGATGAATAAAATTAATGTAAACGTTTCCCATTTTGAGCAACCGGAATTGTTTATTAGTTCATTGTTATATTGTTTGATACTGCACTTATTAATTGTATTGTTTTTTAAATCGTTTGTCTCAGAGAGGACTGGTGTTGGGTGTTTATTTTGACGGGGACAAGAAAGGTGACATAAAGTTAACGCCTGCTGCGGAAAATTTCGACCGAAGAACATCGGGGAAATTTGGATGTCTGCTACAAAAGTAGGTCATTTTGCACATTGATTTTATTATACGCCTACTGATTTTTATTAATATGTATGTATTCTATTTTTTGTTTTTTTTTGAGAGTTTTGAAACATATTTTGCCAGTTCTGAATGTTGGCTAAATCGATTGCGGTGCTGTCACTTAATGTGTTGCACCGTGCTCATTGAAGATATTTAAACAATGGACTATAGATTCTGTGCGCTCCTTATGCCGACTGGTTATTACAGCCTGGTATTTGTTATTTGTGATAATATTCCATAGTTTAACCCGTTTGAATATTAATTTGTGAACATATTGCAATACGCATTTATTTCTACTAATTCAGTGAGGGTATATGTTGCCGACTCCTAAAGCGTATTAGCAATTTATTTTGGCTCAATGCTGTGTTTTCAATAAGATTATGATCTTCGCTGGAATATTTTATTGTGTATGCCAAGTAATTATAATTAAGTTCAGTTAGCTGACCTGAAACAATAATGGTAATGCTTATTGAGCATATGGAGGTAAAGGTTTCTTTGCTCAATATTGCGTTATTTCGTTGTTTCAGATCAGCTGCTGACATCTGAAGACTCATAGTGTCCAAACTTCTACTAGCTTTTGAACTTCCTGTATCATCGTCACTGAGCTATGGCAAACCGGAGTGGGGCTAACCAAGGTGGGCCAGGTGGAAGTTCTCGAGGCCGAGCGTCCAAACGACATCATCCAGCGGTGTTCAATGGGATTGGAGGTTCTGCTGAGGATCGCAACAATGACTACCTATGTCCCATATGTTTTGATCTTATCGATGAAGCTCATATAACAAGATGTGGTCATACATTTTGCTTCAAATGTATTTGCCGGAGTCTTGAAGCTAGTTCACGCTGTCCTAAGTGTGGGTCGCCTATTCCAGATATAGATTCATTGTTTCCAAACTTTTTGCTCAATGAACTTGTCTCTAAATATCGACAGCGCACCAGTGCATCTGGCAGAGCAATTCAAGGGGTTGGAGAAAACTCGGAAGGTGCCCTTGAAGGTGGTTTAAGGGATTTTGTTGCTTCTGAGTCAAGGCGTCTATCACTACCTGATGTTAATGCCCTTCTAGAGGTTCTAACACAGAGAAAACATCTACTAGAGGCTGAGTCATGTGCCGCTCAAAACCGATTACTTCATGAATTCTTAAGGCATTTGTTGAGACAAAAGGAAGAACAGCTCGCCCAGTTGGGCAAAGAAGTTGCTCTAGTTCGTAAAGATTTAGCACAAGTTGAAGCAATCCTGCGGGATGTTCAAGAGAAATGCCCAAAGGTTAGTGACAATGGAATTGAAGAAGGTAGTAGTTCTCAAGTAGAACAGCAAAAGGAACGTCTTATAACAGATACTGTTACATTGACTGAAAAGTCTATAAAGACAGAGCCAGGTGAAATGAGCTGCGAAGTAGTGGGGACCACTGTTAGTGCAGGAACCAGCTCTAGTGATGGGTTTAATGGCAATGCCAAAGGAGATCCTGCATCTCTAGCAGCTCGAAGGAAGCGAATGCATGCCCACTTTGATGATTTTGTTCAGTGTTATTTTGCATCACGAGCTAAAGAGCTAATGTTTGGACCTGCAACTATTGGAGATGTTGAAAAAGTCCCAATTGATGGGCGTAGTGCAGGCTCCTCAGCTGGTTCTGAGGGCCTAGACCTTTTTCGTGAGAACTTGGTCAAATTCTCGCGTTATAGTACCCTTCGGCCTCTTGCTACTCTTAATTACTCCTCAGACATTTTTAACAATTCTACAATTGTGTCAAGCATTGAATTTGATAAAGATAATGAGTTTTTTGCTATTGCCGGTGTAACAAAACGTATAAAAGTGTTTGAGTATGGCACTGTGGTAAGGGATGCTGTTGATATACATTACCCTTGTGTCGAAATGGTTTCTGGGTCTAAGATATCTTGTGTAAGTTGGAATGCATACCACAAAGGTACTTTGGCAAGCTCAGATTATGAGGGAGCTGTGACTATATGGGATGCTGGGACTGGATCAAGACTTCACTGCTTTCAAGAGCATGAGCGTCGCTGCTGGTCTGTTGATTTCAATCGAGTTGATGCCCGGCTTGTGGCTTCTGGTTCTGATGATGCACGGGTGAAATTGTGGTCACTTAATGCTGAAAGGTCAATTGCTTCACTGGAAGCTAAGGCTAATGTGTGTTGTGTAAAGTTTAATCCAAAATCATCTTGTCACTTGGCATTTGGTTCAGCCGATCACTGTGTTCATTACTATGATCTTAGGCATCCACATGAACCCCTTGCAGTCTTCCGTGGTCACCGTAAAGCTGTATCATATGTCAAGTTTCTAAACAAGGAAGAAATAGTATCGGCATCCACTGACTCACAGTTAAAAATGTGGAGTGTTGGAGCAATTGGTGGTAGTTCTGGTTCCAAGGTATCAGGTACTGCTCCTTCATGCTTAAGGTCTTTCATTGGTCATGTTAATGAAAAGAATTTCGTGGGTTTAGCAACTGATGGTGATTATGTAGCCTGTGGCTCTGAAAATAATGCTCTGTATGTGTATTATAAAGGCCTCTCAAAGCAGTTATTCAGCTTCAAGTTTGATGCTGTAAGGAGTGTGTTAGAAAAGGATCGAAAAGAAGATGATGTTAATGAATTTGTTTCAGCTGTATGTTGGCGTCAGAATTCCAATGTTGTAGTGGCAGCCAATAGCCAAGGTATCATCAAGGTATTGGAGCTAGTTTGAATGTTACTTCCCTAGCTGTGCTTTAGCAATATTTCTGCATTTTAGTTTAATAATGTACAATATTCAACATCATAATTTGCTCTTAAATAAGATAGATTTATATTTTTCTCAGTGCTGATGTGTAGCACATGTAGTCAACTTCTGTCTATTGGTTCATATATGAAGCAAATATTGATTGTGAATTATATGTGATAGATGTTCAGCATTTTCATGCTACATCAAAGTTTTATTTTTTTCCATGCATATGGCAGTTTCTTAGAAGAAATTCTTGTTGTCAATCATCATATCACACTATCTTATGTGCTCTGTTCATTTATCATTTTGGATGGCTCTGTGCTATTTACTTAGGTTATGTGAATGGAGGTGTAATACAATTTCATTGTATTTAGATGAGTTGCTTTTATTGTATGTGCAACCTTTGGTGTCCCTGCACAAAATTCTAAACAATGCAAGTCATGATGCTCACATTTTTACTAGTAATAAATATACAGAACTGTAAATATGTACAGACCATTTTTAGATTTTTCATCAATAATCCTTCAGTCTCTGATCATGTGCCACTTCTGGTGAAATAATTTTTTAAAACTCCGCTGAATGAAAGTTTTTTGACTAATTCAGTGTATTTTGTCCTTCATTCAGTCTGTTAAAATTTAAATGGCCATTTCTTTCATCCAGAATACTAAAAATTAGATAGGTTCTTCCTTTACCTTGCGATGCAAAGCATTTGAGAGATCTAAAAGTTTTATAACACATAAAAATGTGTTGATTTTAAACTCCAATGAAATTTTATTTTGAGAAATCAGATTCAGTTAAGTAATATTTTCCATGGCCAATTCGTTGGGCTATATTACATGGGTGGACTCATGATGTATTGATATATTGATGAATTGATCTTGAAGTTGTAACTGAAAGAAAGGTTGCATACATCAGATTTTTATAGTAATTTATAATTGCATAGTTTCAAACCATTCATTGCTAGCAGTGGGAATTGAAGCCATAAAAATAACTGAATTATTTTGTAGATGGGTAAGATTTAATTTTTTATTTGTCTTGATATTCTAGCCGAGTTTTAATGATTGAAGCCCCAAGTTTTTGCTTGAGGCAGATAGCAATTGTTGCCTTGGTGGATGTAGCTTAAGCTGCTGCGAGTGTAGCCTAATAAGCAATATTTTTATACAGATAGCTCAATTATAATGCCATATTTTACATGTAGTTAGTTGTCATATTTTTTTTAAGGTAATCAACATTTTTCGTTTAATGATTTCAGCATTTGACACTGAAGGTTTCTGTTGATCAGTGATTATTTTGAGCTCCATTATATGTTACAGATTATTCAGTATTCAGTGATAGATTTATCAAAAATTTATAATTGTTGTTTCACGTGTGTGTTATACCCTCTTTTATTATTTTTGCTTAATTGGTGTTGGATGTATGTACCTGTGAAAATGATTATGATGCTATGTGTGCCCAATTGCCAATAAATTGCAAATCATCAATGAAAGTAATATATTTTGTGCTCAATTTATGTACAAATAAGACAAAGTACTGTACATTTTAATAGACTATTGGTGAAAAAGTGTTAGTGTGAAATGACTTTGCTTTTATGTTCATAAATGTTATATGTACATGTTGTTTCTTAAAGACTAATCTTAAAATTATTTGAATATTTTGTTGATCTTGTATTGATAGTTGGAACTGGTGCAGTGAATTGCTAAAAATGTACATTTGTTTGTGGTTGCTGCAAAGTTAAAGGAATATTTTTCTAAATTTCAATTCATATTACCCTCTTTAATTTTTTCCAGCCTCATATACATACTTAGATTATGTAATATAGGTAATATCATTGTCACTTTTATCAGCTACGTGTTCACATATGATTCTGTACTATTGGCTTTAGAAATTATTTGTGCAGCTATTTAATAATGTATGCATAATTGTTTTTAGAATAAAGAAATGAAATTTAGATAAATCTTGAGTGGTTATTTTTGCTTGTAATGATTTAAAGTTATATTATTATGACATTAATTTCTAAGTATATATAATTGGTTGTTTAGGTAGATTGGATTTAGTTTAAATATCTTGATGACTAATTCCATTAAGTAATTAATCTTAATAAATAAATTTAACTGCAAAGATTCAAACTTTTAACCTGCTAATTATTTATTGATTCTAACTAAAGTGCTAATAATTAATGTTTTGAATGAAATCCCCCCATCATTGAATTTTTTTAGTGAAATATCAGTGTTGGAGGCTGACTAGCAATGCATCTGGATAAATTCAGGTTTTCCTAAGTTTTAATTTTTTTTACCATTCAAGTGACAAAAGGACACCATTAATCATTATATATTTTTTTATTTGAACTTATCATTCTTTATTTTCATGTGTAACCTAACAACTTAAATGTAAGGGTCCTCAGTGTATGGTATTTTAGTTGGGGAAATCCCTAACATAGTTGATTACTTATCTCTTTGTTTCATTCATTCTTATTTATTTGTGGTAGGTTAATTTTTGTACTTATTAGTGTTCTCGAGAATGAACATTTAAACTGTACTGCTAAAATACATTTGCATTTATGGTATTAATTATAAGGATATTGACCATTAGGCATGAATAGAAGTTTGTGTAGTGGATAGTAATAATATATTTATTCATAATTAAATTGCAAACTCACCTGTGTGTTGTCAAGGCAAGGACAAACATATGCAATTATATCAAATTATACTTACAAAATGCATAAAAAACAATTCTTCAGCATCGGTACATTCAGTATACATGTGTGTGTGTACATATAAACATATATATATACATTCAAATACGAAATCCCGCCATACGGCGCACAAATATTCATTCAAACATAGAAATAGGTATAAGGAAAGGGGATAGGAAAACACATAAAAGTGTAAATTACGTTTCCTTAGTGGCGTAATTGGTAGCGCATCCGCCCGGCAAGTGGAAGGTCCGGTGTTCAAATCCCGGTTAAGGAATTATTTTTACATTTGTGATTTACTCAAATCCGCCTTCCCCACATGTCCTGTGTTTGCCATTTATGTGTTTTCCTATCCCCTTTCCTAATACCTATTTCTTTGTTTGAATGAATATACATGTATATATACATACACACACACCCATGGTATGGTACATGTACACACAAAAATTTATAGTGAATGTAGCAATTCTGAAGAATTCTTCAGTCTTGATTTTGTAAATAAAACTTGACGTTTACCAATGTGTGTTCTAACCTTGGCAATATATGTGAGAATATGACTTGTATGAAGATAGCTTAGGTCCCGGCTTGCTCAATGATGAGGTAGAAAGGGTATTAAGGGAATTGAAATCAAATAAGGCCATGGGGGTAGACAGCATTACTGCAGAACTACTTAAAGGTTTAGGAAAGCATTAGGAAGGGGAATAAGAAATGGGTGTCCATTATCACCCATTTTTTAATGTGGAGGAAATGGTTGAAGAGACATGGGAATGTGAGATAAGAATGAAGGTCAGTAGACAACGGATAAACTGAGGATGGGTGATCAAGCTTTAGTTTGTCAGTCAGCCAAGGAGTTGCTGGCATTGCTGATTGCATTGGAAATTCATTGCAATAGGTATGGGATGAGAATAAATGTAAACAAATCAAGGTTATTGGATATTTGGGGAAGAAAAAAGCTAAGTTAAATACTAAAATAGGGATTCATAAACTTGAGGTGGAACATTTTACCTCTCTTGTGAAAGTGTTTTGGACCAAGGTGGTCGAAGTAGTAATGACATTAGAAGAAGAATTACATTAGGCAAAGAAGTTTTCACAAGGAGGAAGTGGATGATGGGGACGTTGAGTCAGGATGTTAAGAAAAGACTTGTTAAAAATTTGATGTGGAGCGTGGTTTTGTATGGCACAGTAAGATGGTTATTGCATCAAGATGACAAGTAAAAGTTGTAGGCTTTTGAAAAATGGAGGGGGAGAAGATTAGAAAGGATGAAATATTCCGAGAGGAAAACAATGAAGAAATGCTAGACATGGTTGGGAGAAAACAAAAGAAGGTGGATGAAGAGCATTCTGATTTGAAATGGGATCTTGAAAACTCGAGTGGAGGGGAGAACAGTAGGCAAACGATGAAGGGGTAGAAATGAATTGAGATGTTGAACAGAATAAAGGGAGGAAGTATGCAGAATAGTGAAAGTATAGAGTGGGTTGGATGCCAGACTGGCGGAGATTGCTGTTTTACTGAATTTAGTAACTTATCTTGAATCTAATATTTTTCTTGTAACTTATTAAATTATCTAATACCTACTTTTCCAAATTGTGCCTGCATCTTTTTCAGTCTACATGAAAGCTCATAAATTTTCCATTACTCCTAGTTTTACTAGAGTGGATGGTTGAATTTAGTAGAATGTACTTAAACACTCATTGATATGCATCACGTTAGCAAAAATATTTGAACTATGCACTTCAAGAATGTTTAATCAAACAAAAAGTGCTTTTAAATGTTGTTTAGATAATGTCTGTCTTAATATGTGTTGTCTTTTTTGAGTAATTAATACCTCTTTCACCTCAGATGCCTCCCCCCATAATAAAAGGCCACTGGTAAGATGACCGTAAAAGAGAGCAAAATATATGACTATCAAATACTCTCATGGAATCAGTATATTTAGTTTCATTAATAAAGAAATTGTGATAGCTTCCTGTTGATTTCTGAAATGTATGAATCCCATTTCATTTTAAAATATGGTTTGATTACAAACAAGCTTATACAGTTCTGATCTTACTCTAGCTCCCTAAGGCGGCAAATTAAGTTTTGAATGTTGTCAGTGTTCAATAGTAACTGGTTTGCATCAAACTATACCTTTGCTTGCCTTTGTATTTAGTTGGAAGAAATAATTGCCTTGTATAGTATTGTATAGTGCGTATAGAAGAAAATAGAATTTAAGAACCTATGCTATGGATTCAGCTGCTCAAGAGAAGGTCTAGAAATGGCACACAGAGTTAGGATACCACTGTAGATCCTCTACCTCTATGTGAAAAGTGAAAATTTTATTGAACGAGAATAAATGTAAAAGCTTGTAAATAAAAGCTTGGGGCTTCAAATTAAAGTGGAAGCAAACTGCCTGTAGTATTTAAAGTATGTGTACAATATTTAATGTCACAGCAAGGTCAGTATTCATATTTTTTATTTCTGTGGATTTGTAATTCAATTTTATCAATCCATACATTTGTGTGACACATTGCTTTCTAAATGTGTATTTATTAATCGTTTAAGTCCATTACTATTTTGATCTCTTGCCTGGCATTGTCTATTTTGTGTTTCAGTTAGGGGCCTCCTGTGTAGTACGTCCTGTTTACTTTTCATGTTGTCATTTTCAAGTCTTCACATTTCAAATGGCTTATCACCTTAGTATTTTATGCATTCCTTTGTTAGTAACAATAGAGTCATTCATTTTTCATCACTTTTCTCTAATCAGAGAATTCTATCATTGCCTTTTCAATGGTTTTTTCAGTATCTAGGTGGAAGAAGGGACTATCTAATCTCAATCTAATCCCGATAAAGATATTTTACTCTAATTATCATCTTAATCTCTTATCCATGGAGAACTGTCTTGCTTTCCTATTAAAAACTTGTTTCGTGTAGTGATTAGCTGTTTCAGAAATAATACTTGTACGCTACTATGATAATCTGCCGTTAATTTAGGATCTCCTGGTATTTAGACGTGTTACAGAAATTACTTGCTGACACTGTCCCTTTGAAATACACATTTCTGTTTATTTGTCTGCACAGGTTCTTGGTTTTGGGTGTCAGTTCCATCGGGTATTGAGATGAGAATGACTGAGGAAAGTGTAGAAATTGTTCCTTTTCACCATATAATCTCTTTTTTGTTAATGTCATTGGGTCTTCAGGTGGATTCTCAATTGCTTACCTCTTTTCATGGAACACTTGTATTTTCTTCGAGGTAGCATTAATTTCAAGTGGCTTTGTTGAAAGATTTTTTTTGCATTCAGAAGTGCATGCAGGAAATTATAGACTTTGTAATTCCATGCATTTTACATTATTGACTTTGGAATTCTACACACAAGTGTGTGGAATTACAAAGTCAATAATTTCATTTCAATATGTTATGCAAATTTCATAGTTTCACCGGAGACAAATTTCATTTTGTTTAAGGTCAAAATAACCTCTTTCAGTGCTCTTCCAATATCCAATTGAACTTCGGCTATGAACTTGCGTGATTTTCATTCCATTTATCTGTGGTTGATTCTTTGAAAGGCCTTTAATTTTTCTGTCATAAGGTTAATAATGTCAAAATTGCCATAATTACTGACCATAACTGTATTGGTAGATGTGTCATGTTTGGTTTTAAATGGTCAACTAGTTTCTTTGTTAGGTTAAATAAACAGAATATAAAACAGGCTAACAAGCGAAACAGTCTCTGCAAGTCATCAGTATTCAAATTTCAGAAACTATTGGTAACCTTACCACTTTACTCAATGTAGATAATGTTTACCTAATTAGTCTCTCTGTTAGAGAAAGTCATTATTAATCCCTCTCGCTTTCAGTAAAATTCATTATTAATGGTGTCAGTTCAACTAAAACTATTCTACTTGCTTAAAATTCTTGTGAATGAGAAAGCACATGGATAACCACTTATCCCGGCTCTATTTAATATATTAAATTAATATCACTGAAAGTATGGTATTCCGTACACTCATCAAGTAATTAAGTCACTCTCATTGCAGATGAAATTTTGGTTGGTTGAACTGTCTTGGTGCTTGATATTAACACGCATTTATTAAAATTCAAAGCCTAGATAAATAGACCCATTGAGGTACTTAGAAAAAGCATATTAAACATGCATGTCTAACACAGAAATGGAAATAATTACTTTTGGGAGCAATTTCTCAAAGAATTTTGCAACCAACATTGGATGTAGTTAGGTATTGTAATAATACTTGTAACTTTTCAAGATGTAATGGTCAAAGGTGGGACCAGGTTGTATCTTCCTTGAAACTTTTTATGATATAATAATTTTAAAATGTTAATCTTAATGCCTTGCTGGTTCTTCCACAAAGTGTTTTGAAAAATATTGAATATTTTGCTCTTGAGTACCTTTTAAAAATGGCTCTTTCTTAACATAGTATATTTAAATAAAATCATGGGAGGCAACCTTGAATGTCTTTGCCATGTAGCAAAGTTTTTTTATTGACGCGTGTGTTTTTATATTATATCTGTATACATATTCCTACCTTAGGTCAGGGCCACCATTGAAGAGAGGGAGATCCAGAATTTTATATGATTTGGATGAGTGCTATGGCACAGTGGCTGTTGTAGGTCTTGGAAAGCACATAGAATGTCCAAAAGTTGATGAACATGAAAACATTGACCAAGGGAAAGAAAACATAAGAGTTGCAGCTTCAGGTATGTTAAGAATTAAGATTTTTGTAAGTTTGATCTCCCTTAATGCCCTAATTAAGATTTTATTGCATTTTGCAGTACCATATATTGGTAAGTGAACTACTGAAACTGTTGAATGGGAAAAGGAATTCAGTGGGCCTACTATTAATTTTGAATGCTAAAAATTTATGGGAAACTTATGGGAATCCAGTTAACATTCAGGAAAGTTTCATTGTGCAGGGAATTAGAAGTATATGTAGCATTAAACTCCTAATATATATTGTATTAGCAAACAAGGTGGGTAAATAGAGAAAGGAAGCCATTTCATCAGTATCTGGTACTCAATCATGCTCACTGAATTGATTTATTATTTTAGTTTTCAATGTTGATGGGAATAGATATATTTGATGCATCAAAAACTTGGCACCACTTGGATCATTTTGTGAAAAGTCTAGGAACTTTCTGGTTGTGAATTTAACAGAGAGCAGTCCAAATAAGAAATCTTTAGGTTCAAGGTCAACTGTGTTCTGCAATACATATACATGCATTACTTGTGATATTTTTTTCAAGAAAAACATTAATTGTAATATGCAAAGATATTTAATGAAATTTTTTTACACATTTCATTTTATGAATACCATGTAAAATATGTAAATTATGTAAACAAATTCATTTTTCATTTTGATATATTAGAAGTGTGTAACTCCATAGATATGAATCAGCAGACATGCTTCAAAATGAATTTCAGAAAACATACACTCATATGGGCCAAACATCTCTAATCAGCTTGAATTCCTTATTTATTTTTTGTAAGTTTCCTTTTTATTTGGAAAAATCTGTATAATCTATCTTATCCCAAGATATACTACCTCAGTATACATACGTTAATTTTTTTACTACTAATTTGTTATTAGTTTTTCGTCAATTTTACAAATTCAGTTTTCTTAGAAACCTATCAGCATCTTAATGGATATCATTATATTCATGACAGAAGTAATGTGCAAAAATAAAACAAAAACAATTTGTGTTTACAAATGGAATAAAAGAGTGTATAGTAATCTCTTATCAAAATTTTGGAACAAAAATTAAACTTTTCCACCAATAGCAGATCCTTGCCATATGAGCAAAATAAAAAAATAGCCTTTTCTTATCCCTTTTTCTTCTCAAATACTTGTATTATGAATATTCAAAACGTTGGAAAATGCAGTATGATGATTTTTGTAAGGTTAAAAGTTTAATACTCTGTCATATGATATTCATGTAACTCTTTTGGGTTCTTTTGAGTTTTTTCAATCATATTTGTTCACTTATGGGCTCACTAAATGTATGTAATATTATACTTATGCAAATGCAAAAAGTCTTATCAAATGGTAAAGCTCCACAACATTTCAACAATCTCTAAGCATTCCTATGCCACCTCTAGGTGTTAAGGAATTGGAGATGTTTGGGATTAATAACTTTCTAAGAATATGATAAGCAAGTTGATAATTAAATCTTTGACATTTGAAAATTAAACAACTTGGCTTTTCCTCTTAAAATTTTTTATTATCACCGCCTAGGTTTCAGTATGGTATAACATCATCAACAACATACCTGATGATGTTTTACCATAACGAAACCTAGGTCGTGATAATAAAAAATTTTAAGTTGAAAAGCCAAGTTGTTTAATTTTCAAATGTCAGTGTGAAGGTTTTCCTCCAAGTTACGCCAGGAACTGTTTTATTTAATGAAATCTTTTTCAAACATGCCCTGTACAATGTAGGCAGAAAATATATTTTGGAGCAGATTTATTGTTGTTTCATAAGGTTCTCTTTTTTGCTAATTACAAATATTTGTAAATTGACTTGTAGATTAAAGAAAAACTAGTCACTCATACAGGCCACTAGTCCCTCTTGCAGGGTCATGAATCTATTTCTATATAATTCTCAGTCTCACAGTGTGTATATGACCACATATCATACCCAAACGTCCATAATTATAAGCCTATGCATGGATCCTGAGTACTTAATCCAGTGTTATTTTGAGCATTAAATCACTTCTGAATGAACTTTAACTAGAGCCTTTATGGATTTTGTAGTTCAAAGGCCATAATAAAACTTTTATTGCAAGCTCCAAGTGTGTCCAGCAGTTATAGCAAAAGCTATATTCCCAACACCTTTCAGAATAAAAGTTGAAAATATATATTTAATCACCAGAGTGGATGTACACTAGGGGAAATGTTATGAACGTAATGAATGAACGAACGAAGGGGAATGTTAGATGAACATTTTCAGTCATGTAAAAATTTATGTGACGTGTCAAATAAAGTTATCAGTATAAATCTATTAATGTTTTCTAACATTACATCATTACATGCTAAGGAAATTCTCATGCATCTCAAAAGTTGTTTCAAGGGGCAAATTTCTTTCAAAAATTACTTGCAATGATGTTTACTCGTAGTACATGTTTTCTATAAAGGATACATTATCTTTGTGTTGCTATTGTCATTAATTTATTAGGCATTTTCCAGAAAACCTTTTAATTTTAAATTATATCAGAATTTTGTGTGGAAGTGGGGTTAATTAGCATTAGAGCTCTACCACATCAGTAAATACCAATGGTTGCTCAAACAATGCATTGCATAGGACATAAATGAGCACCTACCCCTTTTTCCAAGGACTGACCAGACATCTCTTCCCTATTTTCATAAATGGTCGACTTTCTTAGTATAATATCTCTTTTTCATTTGATCCCACCAATCCTCAATCCCTCCCAATACCATCTATTTCTAGCAGTTTATTTAGCAAATTCAGTCAGCGAGAGACATTTTATTTTCTTAGTGGTTAGTATTGGTGTTATCATATTATGTGTAAAAGATGTGCATTACATGTTTTCATGACAATTTTGGACACATTAAGTATGGGGAAAAATTAATATTATTTTTCTTCCTTATATTCTCTTCTACAATTCCTGGAACAGCTGATTTTAAGTGGTATTTGTGCTCTTTGCACTTCATAGTCAGGTAGAATTCAGAAAAATAATAACCACTCTCAGTTAATGTTTCTTTCAAGATCTTTATAGGTTCACATTTCTCACACTGAAAAATTGTGTTATTTAGTGCATTAATGGGCATCAATTAAGAATAAAGGCTTTTTTTTCCAATTTATTATTTCTAATCATATGTTGTGGGGTACTTTCTGCAATATTCAACCTTGGTTTGATTGATAATTGTGGAATTGACAATTCCTTTTTAGAATTGCAAACATGTGTGAAGGAATATAACAACTCTTGAATTGATTATATGTTTTATTTTGAAATCCAATCCTTTATTATCTATCAAATCTCTGAATCATCATGACCCCAAAATTCAGGGTGCAAATTCACATGATTATTGTGATTTCCGATGAAGGTATTAACCATAATGGCTCAGTGCCCTGACTGAGGCAGTTATGTTATTGGTACCAGCTCCATTTAACCCACATTGAATGAAAAGTTGACCTAGAGAAATTAATAGCATGGTTTTCAATGTTATATACTACTTAATATCATAGCATGTCTTTGCAGAAGATATTATCTTCTATTAAGGACTAAGATATTTTCTGTTTGCTCAACTTGATTCATGACTGAAGGTTCTAAAGGGTCAATCATCACATGGCATGTATTAAATTTCTTACTGTTGAATTTTTAAATATCAGTCACCATGCGACCCTTAAGAGTCATTGACAGTATGATTTTTTTTATTTTCTAATATACTAGGTGAAATATCTATTAATCAGTAATTTCTCTAAAAAAATCTAAGTTTTTTGTCATAGCTATCTCTAAATTTATTTTAATACATATCCTCCTCACTAGTTGGCTGCAAAAATCTTAAAGAGTTGGAGGTTGACGTCATAGAGCTGGAAGATCTGGGTCAACCAGAGGCATCTGCTGAGGGTGGGGTACTTGGCTTATGGAGCTACACTGGCTTTAAGAATAAGGCCAAGCAAAAGAAGATACCACAGTTGTGCCCCCATGGAGAATTGGATCGGTATTTATAAAATACCCCTTCTCTTACCTATGCCTCTACTAACTTAAAAAGAGCCTCATTTTGAAATTAACCTGGTTAGATCACAGTGAATTACTTTATAAATGAAGGTATGGGATGATTTTACCCTTATGAATTATATAAGTTCAATGAATTCATCCCTTGGTGTTTTATGCACTATACAGTCTGTCCCTAAAATAAGTAGAATGGATCTGGGAAAAACTTAATTATAGATCAAAGTACAAATTGCTAAAAAATTTCAATATAGCATCCGTATGCATCGACTTACCAATGCCGGTGCCTCTGCCAGTAGTTGTATGCATTCTGGAAAACATTGATGGGAACCTCACTCGGGTATCTCATCACAACTGCTTTGATGTTATCCACCATTCCAAAATGGCTGCTTCTTAAGCTCCTTTTAGTCTTGGGAACAAAAGGAAGGTTGGCAGAGCCACATTGGGATTGTTTATAATGTACATTAAAGTGGGCACATACCATAATCATAACTAAAGAAGGTACCGTTCTAACATCTTATCAGTGGACTGCTCACCAACTTCCTATCTGTCAATGGACTGAGGCCAAAATAGTGGGATTTAATTAGTTCTTGATGAATTCATATATTGCCAAACGAATATCTCTTACTATAGTAATACCATCAGACATTCAATCTTGTACAACAGCGAAGGAAGGGAAGCATTGCCTCCTCTAGGACCCTCATGATATGCCATGTAGTAGGTACCATTATATTGCTTGTAGTTACCAAAAACTGTTATGCAGTGGAACTTCACTTAATGAACACATTGTAAGACGATTAATTCATGTAATGAGCAAAAAATGTTGTAAAAAATGACTCACGACTTACTTAATAAGCAACGTTTTGCTTAATGAGTGACAAGGAGAGGGGAAGTCCCATATTGCATACCTGCTGTATCAGTCTGTGGCTAGCATCTTAGTGTTGCTAGTGGTCACACATTTTTGCCAACTTGTGTTCAGACATATTATTTGTAATTTTTTTGTGGAAATAGTAATTAATTATTCAGAAATGTCACCAAGGCAAAAGACACATGAAGACAGCTATGAGAGAATAAAAATAACCTTAGAAATGAAATTTAAAATCATTGAGAAGTAAGAACAAGATGTGAGGTGGCTAATCTAGCATGCAAATACAATTAGTCCAAATCAGCAATTTGCACTATTCTCAAGGGCAAGATTAAGAAGATAAGATGTTTCAAAGGGAGTGATAAGAATATCTATGCAATGCTCATGTACACCTGATGTAAATAAGATTTCTAATGTAAATCCACATATATTTGGGTGGTCTGAAAAGTTTCCGACTCAGAAAATTTCAGAAAAAATGTCTTGTATCTTTGTTAGGTCGGAAACTTTTCAGACCACCCTGTATACTTCACTTAAATATGTACTGCATGTTATAAATATATCCATTTATGCATGTAAATCCTACAAAATAGGGTTTAATAGGGTGGAAGTGTTTTATAATGTTTTATTGCCATAGAAGTAAATATTTGTCGGGCAAATACCTTTTGTAAGTTTTTCAAGATTATTTCAAGTATTCAGAAATACTTTTTGATCCCTTCACGATGTGTTATCACTTGAATTTTTCTTTTACTTACCTTGCGACAAAGTCACCTTAAAGGTTGGGATATCCCTGAGTAATGAAATCCCCAAAATTCAGGAAACATGCTGGCATGTGACATATTAAATAGGATGCTGCTTATTTTTTAACTTAAGACTGCTGAGTTTCTCCCTTTTTAAAAAATGTTTTTCTAGCAATCCAATTATGTTTAAGTGAAATTCAAATTCAGGAATTAACAAATTTGGTGCTTATTCATCTTTAATAATGTCGTCATTAGTGTTAGGTTCATATGAGGTAATTTCATTTAATAGGATGTACTATCATGCAAACATGTAAACTGAAAGACGAACCTCTGAGGAAAATGAAGGTAATCATAAATTGTCTGGAAAATAAAAGAATTAAAATTTTGTCACTTAGAAAATTCTTTAAATAGGTGTTTTCCGAATGAATATGTATTTCTATGGCCAGAAAATGTTATAAAAGGTTTCTACTCCATTGAATATCATCATATTTCATTATGTAATTACTGACACTTTATTATTAGTTTATGAAAAGTATATGTGAAAACAATTATTTCAAAAACTGAAGGATTCGAATATTCACTTCAGTTATCTGAATAAGTTTTGCTTCAAGTGTGGAAATTTGAACCTATTCTAGGAATAGAAATATCAATGACTTTTTATGTCATTAGTATTTTGCCAACCTTATATTAGCTTAATTTTTTTTTTATTTTCATGCTCTGAAAAAGGCAATTGTGCATAGTTTTAAACAATTATTGTGATAACCCCATGGACTAATGAAAGAGCATCTTTAGTCCTTAAAAACAGTGAATAAGTTTTATATAATGATGATAATTCTTCATTTTCCCATGATCAGTTTTATAAATACATGTAAAAGATATGTTAGTCATGTCACATATCGAAGGAACAATTCAAAATGCATAAATGATTATGGAGATGTGAGAATTGTACATTTCGACTGATTGAGTGGGTTGATTCCTTGATGCCTTATTTAAAGATTGATAGTGCATTTCACTATGTTAGAATTCTCATAATGCAGTTTCTTTTTTCTCAATTAGAAATTTATGGAATAAAGGAGTGGTGAAGGCTGATGCCCAGAATTTTGCTCGAAAATTGATGGAAACACCTGGAAATCATATGACGCCCACTGCATTTGCCAAGGTGATATTTCCATTTAGTTTTCTCAGTGCCAATAATTATGCTGTATGTTTCTTAATTAGGAAATTTCAAAGATAAAAAAATGACTTAGATAAAAAAGAGCATCTATTCCATCTGGAATGGATTGAAAATGGCAATGAATCTTATTTTTGAACTCTTTAAGAAATCAAATAAGGAGGAATTTTTGGGGTTTTTACTGGATGGGAGGGTAAAAACACAATAATTTTAGATGTGACTATTAATATTGTTAATACTTTTCAGTTTTGAGGAAACTAACCTATGCTAACTATGTAATCCATTCCTCTATGCGGCACTGCATTCCTCAAAATCCAAATGTAATAGACATTCCCCTATGCTTCCTCTCTGCCATCCCTCCCCACCGTCTCCCTGCCATCAATCCTTCATTACCCTTCACCCTCCTCCTTCACATCAAACATTGAACCACCAGCTAAATCCCCAACTAAGTCCAGCCAGCCCCCTACCACCTACGAAAACTTCCGCCAATATCACTCCTTTCCTGACACATTGTCTGTATAATCTGCCATGTGGTTTGCCTTTTTATGTTGAAAGTACCTGATGTTGGTGCTGGAACAGCCAAAAACCTGTATGAATGTTGATAAAAAATATCGTGGAATTTGCAAAGTTTAGTCTTGTATTTGTGTCATGGAATGTCAGTAATTTCAGAAAGCATTTTATACAATTTACTCTTATCCTTCTCAAAAATCAGAACCCCTTTGTCTCTGAATTACTCTGAATCTCAAAGTCATAAACCATTAGGGAGAGATAAGATGAATGCATTGATCCTTTTGTAATTCTATTGTTTCAGACCAATGGGAAGGTTTCCTCAAATCCCTAGGATAGTGTGTACTCCAATTTAGTTACCATGGGTTTCTTAAATTCTGACTAATTTAGTATCCATTTATTATTGCATTATAATACACACATAGCGGATTACTCCGTTAATACTTACTGTTGCGGCATCTCCCGCAGTTTCTTGAAATGAACAGCGTGTTTGAAATTGGCTTTAACCTCGTAGACTGTGGTGCCTCGCGCACGACTACGAATGCCTGTGACATTGTATGTACGGTATTTCGTCACAACATCTTGTTCCTTTAAAGCCCCCAAAATTTCAGAGTGTAAGAGGACGTCTCGGTAGCTTAATTGGTTAAAGCACTCGGCCAGATACCGAGGGATCCGGGTTCGAATCCTGGTCAAGGCGAATGATTTTTACTCTCTGAAATTGTTGCATTATAAGTCATTCAAATTTGATTTTTGTAGGAAAAATGTTATTTTACTAATGCTGCACACTTATATGCATTTTAGGTATTAGAATAATGATGAATTAAAAATGCAGCGAATATACTAATTTACCAACAGGAAGTTCCACACCTATTCATTAGATAAGAGATTACACCAAGTATAGAGGAGCATCGCTAAATGAGCACAATTCGTTCCAGAATCTTACTTGTAAAGCAAAACCATTTTTCCAATATAAAATTCAATAAAGCATGAAGTTAGTAAATTATATTGAATCAAGCTAAGTCAATGGTTTATTGACTATTAATGAATATTTATTAAATATAAATGTCGGAATGGGATTTATTTTGTTATTTTAAGGACTGTGAACTTATTTTATTCTTGGTAATAGGGTTTAGACTGTTAATGGCTTTGATGTGCTTATTTTAAGGTTGCTAAGGAAGAATTATCAAAAAATTCTGTCTCTGTGGAAGTCCGAGATAAGGCATGGGCGGAAAGTATGAAGATGGGATCATTTCTCAGTGTGTCCAAGGGATCTGAAGAACCTCCAGCTTTCCTGGAAATTAAGTATTGTGGAAGATCAGATGGTAGTAATCCAATCGCACTTGTTGGTAAGCATTAATATACTTGCTGGATGTTAATTTGAGGTGATTGACTGCATTATTTCCTTGATTCATGAATCATATCCAACAGGGCTTTGGGCATAAAAGTTTGAATCAACCTGTTAACATCAATTCTTAGTTATAAGTGTGCAATTAAAGTTATCATATTACTGGCTACTGATATTTTTAAAAAAGAATGAACTACGAGGGTTGCTCTTTATATTTTCAGCCTAATAATGAAAAGACAGTAATTTATTGTTGAAAATAGCTTTATTGTTTTTTGAAGTCTTCTCCATGATAATCAATACACTTTTACATGCGTTAGAACCAATTTTCATAACCCTGTTTCCACTCCGATTGAGGTACCTCCAAAACATGGTTTTTGAATGCATCAACAGCTTCTTCAGGTGCCGAAAAACATTGGCCATGAAATTTTTTTTTGATAAAAGGGAATAAAAAGATGTCATCTGTCGCCAAATCAGGGCTGAATGGAGGACGACCTATCAATTTGACATTTTGGCCAGTCAAATAGGTAGTTATTTCAGCCGATCTGTTAGAGCTTTCATTGTCATGATGAAGAGTGATCCTTCGTTGCTGCTTCTTTCTCCGTATTTCACCAAGCACATCTGGCTAGCAAATGCTTGTTTACCATTCAGAATTCATGGTTCTATGTTGCTCTAATGGTATGGTTGCCACATGTCCAGTTATTCTGAAGAAACAGGCGATCATTTGCTTCGATGTGCTTGCACAAATCACTTTTGTCAGATTGGCCTCTTCTTGGAAGACTCATACAGTAAATTGCTGTTTTGTTTTGGGCTCATACGCATAGATCCAAGATTTGTCACCTGTGTAAATGTTATACACAGCTTTTGATGCCTTTGACCTTTTGATTGTATTTGTTGAGCATTTCTTTGCACCATTTGACACGAGCATCTTTTTGAGCTTTTGTCAAATCATGCAGGATCCAACACGAACAAATTTTGTTCACAGCTAAATGTTTATGTAATATCTTATTGATGCTCATCATACCAATCCCCAAGGATGTTTCAATCTCACAATAAGCCACATGACGATCCTCCTTTACTAGTTCTTGCCCAGCATCAATGTTTTCTGGTACAAAACTGATTTTGGATGACCTTCACAACTTTCATCGCTGAGCGAATGGCAGCCATGATGGAATTTTTTATCCAGCATAGTGGCAAAGGATGGGGCTTCATTGCCAAAAGTGGAAGTAAGTTGGTATGATGCACTCCTGTCTTGATAATCCACATCGAAAGTTGTAAAAAGTCATCGCATGAAAGTGTTCACGAGGTAACTCCATTTTTTCGCTGAGACAAAATTTTCGTGATCAAATGAAAAATGTTTGAAGAAAGTTACTGTTAACTGGGTCAAACTTTCAGATGGAAACGTCAGATGGCACCTAAAGTACTTAGTGTTGTCAAGGCTATAAATATAAATAGCAACCCTCGTACTTATTTGTGGGTTGTAATGAGGGTTAAAATGGCTTCCTTTGTTAATATAAATGGATATGTTAATATTCATTATTGCATTGTAGCAGTTACGCCAACTTTTAAGTAAAACTTTATTTTAGAAAAAAAATGTTAGCATTTATCTTAACATTTATATTCAAAGAAAAAAATGATTTTAGGCAATGGAAATGAAAACCTTGAGTACATGTTATTTCAGGATTATGTTTAACGGTTTTTGACATCCATTGAGTTCAGGATGTTAGGTTGACCTTGAGATATGGATGTCATTAATGTGCGAGTAACACTATGACACACTCAACTTGCAGTGGTCCCTCCAAAGAGAAATTAGTAATACAGATTCCTGTAAAGTTACTGTGATATCAAGTTGAGCCCCAGCAGAAAATATGCCTTCAAATATTTAGTAGTGGACATATTTAACTGTTGAAGGTGTAGTTAAAATTTCTTTATTAGCTGAATAAACTATCTCCTGCATGACATAATATGGAGAATAGTAACTCATGTTATCCAAAATTTCAAAATTACATGACTTGTTTTGAGAGGCCTACCCTGATTTCTATGCCTCTATTATTGGTACTAGCATCCTTAATTCCAGATTTTTTACCAGTGTACTTACAAAAATCCACTTAAATGTATTGCAGTATAATTTATGTTACATTTTAAAATGTCTTATCTAAATGCTTGATGTGTAGAGTTTATATACAGTTTTTATGTCATTGTTTTAGGAAAAGGAGTGACTTTTGACAGTGGCGGAATAAGCCTTAAATCAGCATCAAAGATGGATGAAATGCGAGGTGATATGGGTGGAGCAGCATGTGTAGTTTCTACAATCAATGCCCTTGCTCTTCTCAAAGTTCCAGTTAATGTCATGGGTGAGTGGTGACAAAGAGTAATCACTGTGATAGAGTTGGTTTGAAGTTTGAAGCAGCTGCATACATTTCAAACTGCATATTGGTTTACTACATCAATGAAAGCATTGGTTTTCAGTCAGAACAGCATTCTTTTTTCTTACAGGCTTTGTTCCACTGTGTGAAAACTTGCCAAGTGGAAGTGCTAACAAACCTGGTGATGTTGTCATTGCTATGAATGGGAAGTCTATTAAAGTTGACAACACAGATGCAGAGGGAAGACTTATCTTAGCGGATGCATTATGCTATGCGCAAAACTTCAATCCTCAATTCATACTGGACATTGCCACCTTAACAGGTAATGGTCAACAGAAATATTGTTTTCAATAGCATACCTCCCACAATTCATCAAAATATTGACATTAATAATTAGATAATCATTAACATTTTATTCAAGAGTGCTGGTAAAATGGTGTTGGTAAAAGTAATTTATTTTCATCAAAATTGAAGAAATGTAAAGAAGACATTTTTTAAACTAACCTGTGAGTCTTGTAACACTTGCCCCTCCAGCCATTTACTGTTTGGTTGAACCCTGCCATAGCTTGATATGGTACTGTACGTTTAAGTGCTCATTTTGTACAGTCTGCCATTTTAGTTCTGGCCTTAACTACTTGGATTGACCAAAGATGGAATAGGGGACTACAAACTGATAATGGGAAAGTGAGGGTGTTCCAAGCCCATTGTTAAACCAGATGAGGAATAGTTGGTGTTCTTAGGTATTACTCTGGGGGAGCATTACTCATCAGACATACAGTGATTTGCACCATTCTCTTTGAAATGTTGTAATGCCTCCTGATCCATAAAAGGGTAGCTCACTTACATACTTCACCATATCTTGGTCATCACACATGTGCCATAAATTAACAAAACAGGAAATCTAAGGACATGTGCCAAACTTTCAAAAAAATGTTTTGCTGCAATATTAAAAGTTGTTTCAATAAAATTGAGTGAGGTTATTCAGGAAATGATTTTGTTAGCATACCAAAGGCAAAGAAAAAAATTTTGTCTTCCAGAATTCATTATCTACTAAAATACTTAACAACAACACAATTTTCATGAAAATAGGTTACATTTTTGGAGCATACAATTATGCTGAAGAGAGCCCATGTTTATCTATAATTGCAGTGGTGAATTGTTCACACAGTTGATTATTTATTTCTCAGAGGGGATTTGAATTTATATTTTTTAAATAATTCAACAAATTGAATGTTTTCAATAATAATTTGTATGGGCAAGACCTAAATCTCAGTGATACATATTTGTCTTCATTATTGGAATGTTAAACCAAGAGTCAGTCTTTTGTAATTTCATCCTCAAGAAGTAACCACTAAATGAAAAGCAGAGCATAGTGCTCTATAGTATGGGCTTGTGGCACTCAGAACAATCCAAGCTTTAATGTAGCCTAAAGTTAATCATGCTCATAAAACACAGCAATTAGGAGGTTAATACATGAGAAAAAAAATTATTTATTCTTCTGTCATCAAGGGATATCCTATAGGTTTAATCATTGAAAGAATTTGAGTGCTTTGCATGATGAAATCCATGCATAGGTAAATGTATAAAAATTTCATTATTAAATTCAAATTTTGATGCATGCAAAAGTATTTTCTTGAAAGGCCATTTTTATCATGATATGAAGAACATAAATTTCTCTACTTAAGTATAGGAATGGTTGTAGATCCCGAAGAAGTCTCCCGGAATTAACTCCCACTAGATACCACTTTGCATGAGGTACGTTATGAGGTGAAATGTAGTTGTGGAAATTCCTATAATGAACAAGCTTCAAGGACCCTAAAGAGCCATTTATAGGAACATCAGAGGGCAACAAAGAATAGACAAATACACCTGTCTGCCATTGCAGAGCACAGCTGGACTGGACCAACCCACAACCATTTGACTTCAAAAATACATAAAAAGCATCATAAAAGAAAGCCGTTACTTCCTGTGTCTCTTTTGGGAAGACATAGAAATCTTCAATAAATCCAAAAATTTCAATAGAAAGGATGGTCACATGCTATGCTCATATAAATATAGTTTAGGTGGATTTGCTGCTAAAATCCATGTCCCTAGGGTTTAACAGAACAAAAAGTGTGGTATATTTAGTTTTGTTACAAATGGAAATTTAGGTTTCTTTGATGCTACATATTATTTTACCAATATTTTTACAAATCCCCATTTTTTTATAGGAGCCATGAGAGTAGCTCTAGGGACTGCAGCCACTGGCGTTTTCACTAACTCCCCAACCCTATGGCAGAGATTGGAATCTGCTGGAGCTACTACTGGTGACCGTGTCTGGAGATTTCCTCTTTGGAAGCAATATACCAAAGAAATGAGTGGTAAGGCTAAGAGATTGAATTGATGGACTGAAAATCATTTCAGTCGTATATTTTTCTAATTATAGGAATGTTGTTTTTGTTAACTTTTGAACTCCACTCTACTGTATGGAATAATTTTGCAAATAGTTGGCCTCAAAATTTCAGTCTGTTTGAAGTGTCTTACTTTGGGAAATTGCAGCATTTATTTTCTTCTAGCATTGTTACTATGTTGGTTAGGTGCCAGTATAACCTTAATTTTTAATGGATGATGCTTATGACAAATCTCTAATGAATGTATTGAAAAATTGTTTTAATAATGAAACTAGTTGTAGATTAGTAATTCATCGTAGATGATTCAATGCTATTGAAGGTTGAATCAGCAATTTTTGACAAACGTAATGATGTTTAAGGTATTATTAGATTTGGTTTAGCACCTAAGTGATGCACAAAGGAATTTTTAGTCATATGTAAATATCATTACTGATTTATTCACCATAAAGGTTTTTAATTTTTTCATGCAAACTTGTAGAAGTGGACATTATGTGCGGCATGAAACATGATATTATTCACCTGTCATTTCATAAGTTTCATATGACGGTGTGAGTGATAGAAAAGTTTTCAATAATGCATCAATTACAGAGAGTAAAAATAATTCACCTTCACTGGAATTCGAACCTGGATCCCTCGATGTCCGGCCAAGTGCTTTAGCCAGTTAAGCTATCGAGGTGTAACTCTTTTAAACTTAAGAGTTTAATAGGATGCCTCGATAGCTTAACTGGCTGAAGCACTCAGCCAGACATGGAGGGATCTGGGTTTGAATCCCAAGTCAAGACGAATGATTTTTAAACTCTGAAATTGATGCATTGTAATGCACACTTAGCGGATGATTTCATTAGAAGTTACTGTTGCAGCATCTTCCGCAGTTTCTTGGAATTTCCATGCAAATTCTTCATAGAATTAATAATTACTTCTTATATTATTTTAAATACAAAATTATTGGGCTGGGCAGCGAAATATAGACTTTGTTTTGACGGTTACCCACTGAATGACTGGAGAGTGTAATATGCTTGCTGATGCTGACCTCTCATCCTTACCATCAGATTCCATGCTAACAAATGTTTCCACAGTGCAGCTAAGTGCATGGCTACAGTCTTGTGTAGTTAGCTAAATTAGCCTTGTCCTGCATTGTTAACGTCTCCATTTACATCCATATCTGGGAACTTTGCCAATCCCTTCCATCATATTTTCTATTTTGTACTCCCATCATTATGTTTTTCCAATGATACACTAACCACTTAGATGAGAAGCATGGACCATCAGAGAAGTTGACCAGAAAAGACTAGACACCTTCGAAATCTGGTGCTGGATGAGGATGCTTAAGATCTAATGGAGGGATAAAATAAGAAATGAAGAAGCACACAGAAGAATAGACGGAGGTTGGACCTTATGGAACACCATAGAAGGATTGGCCAAGAAGAACCAGATGGATTAGCCGTACCCTGAGGCACAATGGATTCATGAAGAATATAATAGAAGGAAAAATAGAGGGAAAAGTCCCAAGAGAAATGCCAAGGGATAAATACTTGGGACCAATAAAGAAGAAAGTACATTGCAAATAATACCAAGAAATAAGCCGATTGGCATCAGATAGAGTAGGATGGAGGGCTGCAGTCAACCAGTCTTAGAATTGAATGACCAATGATGATGATTACAACAACCACATCTGCTCAGTTCTTTAAAACATTATTTCATTATGCCTACCTTGTGAACTCTGTGCTGGACACTATTTGAAATGAGAACTGTTGTTAATAGCCATTAATTCATAGGGAATCACATTAAAGGCAATTTGTATTTTGCATTTTATTCACTGTAGACATACTGAAATAATGAAATGGAAATGATACACGAAACTCTTAAATTAATACTGAATTACTTTTTTTTGGAAAAAAGAATACCCGGGTTTAAAAGGATACTTTTTATAAGACAGTGTTGTGATGTGACCATCAACTGTGCTTTGGAAAATATGGTTCATTATATCCTTCTATTCAGAAGAAATTTATTATCTTTTTTCACAGTTAACTCGAATACCAGTGTAGTTCTAGGCTTAGGTTATTCTTTCATTCTCAGAAGTAAACTTACATACTTATACCTTTGTAATTGATATACCCTCACAGTGAATCTTAATGCTTTGAGTTCCCATTCCAGACTTCATTTCAGTGATTGGTTACTCTGATGCTATTTGTTAATGCTATTCAGGATGTTAATAGAATGAGATGAAAGACTTTTAGGCAAAGGTTTTCATCTTAAAGGAACCCTTTAATGAGCCATGCTGAAAATAATATATACTGTGGATTTGCAGCCCATTCAGCAGTGCTGCCATGCCATCTAAAGAATATGGAGTAAAACAGCAGTTTTTGAGCCAGGCACGACATGGGAAGATCAGTGCAATGCCATATAAATATAATGAAGTGAAAGGGAGTTGACCTAATAAGTAACTTTACAAAACTTGACAGCATGCCTCTAAATTTCAATTTTTTCTTATATAATTGAATCATAAGGCATAAGATTACTTCTTACATTGAGCTCATAACCTAGGCTTGCTTTTAAAATTTATCTGAAAATACTGTGAATGTGATTGATAGGGATCTTGGATTTGGACTGGCATGAAGTTATCACTGTAATTGGATACTCAAGAAAATGTAATTTATTACAAATTCAGAAGGCAACTCCGTTACTATTTACAGCCCTCTCCCAATTGACTCTTTCATATCTGTCACTCATTCGTGTTTTAATCATGGGTAGGAATAATCAGGCTAAATTATTTTCGACACAACATATTTGTGTAATTTACAAATCCTCACAATCCGTGCAAAAAACTTTGTAGCAAGTAGTACCTTTGCACTCCACAATTGCTCATTAGTTATTACTTCTGAACGAAAATAGGAAGGAGCTGAATTTTTAAGGCCAAAACTGATGCAGTTGTGCAAGGAAACGTATTCTTGCCAATAGATGAAAACATTGATGAGACGTATAAATTGAGTTTACTTTAAGCGGTATAGTGGTTCATGCATATATATTCACATTTCTCCTTTCCTCCCCTTTTTACTTTTGAAATATTAAATCCGCGCCTGTTTAAGTTGATTTCTTAGTTTTGAAGCGAGAATATATATTCCAGTTTTCAATATATTTTCGAATTTTTGTAATTGCATACGTGGTAACTAAGTTATGTACTCAATAAAATTAGCCAAATTATTTTACGTATTTGCCATTGACCTGTATATATTTCCCCAAAAATGTAATTTCAATGTTTCATCACCTTCATTTCAGAAACCACCGGAGCCGATTTAAATAATCTAGGGAAAGGAACTGGAGGCGGATCTTGCACTGCAGCTGCATTTTTAAAGGTATTTCTACATATAAGTTTCTTTTGGACAAAGCATTTGTGACAGTTTTCCTAAAAGTTAAAATTTTCTGCAGGAATTTGTTTCATCCGGGGACTGGATGCATCTCGACATAGCTGGGGTTATGAGTTCAACGGGTGAAAGCCCTCCTTATATTTCCAAAGGGATGTCTGGTCGTCCAACACGTACATTAATCGAGTTCTTATGTCAATTTTCTTGTCAGTGACAACTGTACTGTCGTTCATAAATTTTTAATAAACAAATTTAACACAGTTGTTCCATTGTCCTTGGCATTTATTTCCTACCCACCTACGAAGTACATATACATTTTACCTTGACTATGATTGCAGTCGTCTTACCTGCGAGCCAACGTTAGTTGAAATGCCTTTCTGCAGATGGCGCTGATGTGAAATTGGAGCCGTTTACCGTGAGAGCGCCTGAGGCGAAGTGTTTCTGTCTAGAAATGGCTGTGTTGGAGTCGTTTTGAGAGTTGAATTTTAAAGTATGGTGCATTATGTATCCAATATATGTCAGTTTTTGTGGAAAATAGTAAGTATACGTTTGTCTGACTATTTAAAAGTGATCACCTAGCCCATAGTTCCTACGGTAGCGATATTAAGTCACGTAACGGGCAAATTTAAAGTTTACGTGGGCTAGTTCATCGTATGCGCTAGGATTTCTAGCTCATTCTTCTAAAAAGCCAACCGAACAGTTTTGATTGCAAATTAATTCCCACTTTTTTTAATCCATATCGGTTCATTTTGTCATATGTTTTACCTTGGCAATATATGTGAGCTGTGGTTGTTTTGTCTATTTACATGTTATTCACAAGTGTTTTGTAGCCACTATAGTGCAAGTTTTTTGACTTTTACTTTAGACCATTTTAAACCATTTAGTATAATTATGCTATTGTAATAACTACATGTTTTTGAAATTATCCTGTGTTTAAAACATTTGGAAAGTTTTTGTTTATCTTAAATGTCAAGACAAGTTTTGTTTATTTGTCTTAAAATCGTGACTTCAGCAATTGGTAAACATTGTACTCTTAAAAATCGCTGCACCGTTAAAAAAACAGTAATTTTAATGAAATGTCAATTTAAAATGCTGTCGTTTGCAAAAAATGTACTCCTCTCGTTGTTTTAAACGGTAAGCAACTGTTTGCACGCAGTTTTATTGGACTGTTGTAACAAAGTCTTCTAATTTTAATGTAACAAAGGAAATAATGTGTACGTATAACGCGTTAAGTTCAATGTTTTTGTGTCTTCCCAAATATTCTTTATTTCAAAGTTTAAACTTCTAGGGTAGGTAAATAGATTTTATTATAATTATTCTTACGCGAGGTGATAAATTCAGGGATGACTCATAGTAGTGATTTTGAAACTTTTAAGCTGTGCAGTACATACTTAAATTGAATTAAATATTTGTAATTGCCATTAAGATGACTCCATGAGGTATGTAAAGTTTAAAATTTGTTAACTTTTAGCATACATTTTTTATGTCTTGATATTGATGGGATAAATATTTTGTATGAATGTCATGTTGTTGTATGTTAATGAAATGCCATGAAATAGGTCTGATGATAAAAATAGAACTTAATCTGGGCTTCTTTAGCTCTGCTTTTAGGTGGAGTGCCATTACACAGGGTGTTACAAACCCAACAAGCCATGCACCCAATCTCCACTGGTGTACAACGTCGTCGACGACGAAAATTAACACACCATCACTCCAATCACCATGGACATCACAGCCACCATCATGGTGGAGTTCGCACAGTGGAACTGAGACGAGGCCGAGGAGGTTTTGGTTTCACGATTTCAGGGCAGCGCCCTTGCATCCTCAGTTGCATTGTTGCCGGTAGTCCAGCTGAAAGGGCTGGACTGCGCCCGGGTGATCACTTAGTGTCAGTAAATGGTCGAGGGGTTGCTAGGGCTCCGCATGATGATGTGGTGCGACTTGTTGGTGCTTCTGCACCCCTTTTAACTCTCAAAGTTGCAGAGACATACTATTTTTCTCCCTCATCAGACACCACTGCCTCAGACACTGAGGCTGCATCTCCAGTGGCATCATCATCTTCATCCGATGGTGACGATGGAGAGCTTAGGGAGAAATCTCACAGAAATGAGGGGTTGGTTAAAATCTGTGGTGCCATGGGGGGGAGGATACCTCCACCCGACAGGTCGTATGCCAGGCCCCGACCTCCAAGGCTGCGTCACCTCCACAAATCAAGAACAAGATCATCGGGTGGTGTTCGCGTCCCAGGGGGAGGGCGATCCCCCAGTGCGGCGAGAGGCGTGTCTTCAGCGCAGACAACGCCTGCGAGAGCCGCGCGTGTGGTGCAAGACCTACGAACTGGGGCCATGTTTCAGGAAATGGCCACCATCTGGGGTCAGCAGACGGAATCTCAGGATCATTGCCTAGGTCTTCCCATCCCACCCTCTATCCTAATGCCCCCACCAGTGATAATCCCTAATAGGCCACCCCTCCGCAAGGAGAGGAAAGAAAGGAAGGAAAGGAGATCTGCTGGTGCTGCTTTGGCAGTACCCAGGCATAGGGAAAGGTTGCCAGCGATGCCTTATGCCTCTTTAGCAAACAGAACAGATATCCAGAATGAAGGGTTGGATGGGGACGAAGTTAGGGGTGAAGTCTTGAATGGAGATGTTGTCAGGAAGGCAGAGGCCGTCCTCAGCCCTTCTCCCATTTACAAAGCCGTTGTGGGTTATTTGGGGAGTATAGAGATGCCAGAGGAAGGTAGAAGGATGCAGGTGGTTAGGGGGTGCATAAGAAGAATGAGGGCAGAGAGACGTGCTCATGCAGTGGTGCTATTATCGGTGCGCTCTGGACGTCGCCGACGTAGGTGTGTGGAGGTGATGTCTGCGTCTGGTAATACGTTAGCATCATATCCTGCAAGCAGGATAGCAGCCTTGTGTGCCTGTGGTGATGCTAGATTTTTTGGTTTGGTGGTGACCACATCTCCAGCATCCCTTGATGGTGATCATAACATAAGTCATCCGCCATCCCTTCCCTTAACTGGTCGTAGTTCTTGCCATGTTTTTGCCGTAGAACCTGGATTAAGGCCCCATGAAGCTCATGCAGCTCATGCCTGTGCATTTGGGATCAATTGTAATGCTGGGTGTCTTGCCTTTCCCGACTCAGCCATTCCAGTCCTCCAGTCCATTGCCACGATTTGTGGGGGATCCATATCAAAAGGAAATCATTCCGGTACAGCATCTGGGACAGATGATTTGGACTCTCCAGGTGTGCCCAATCGTAGGAGGAAAGCCAGGGCAGAAAACGTACGGGCTTCATTGGGAGATCTCCTTCTGTTTGTTGACCCCAGTGTCCCCCCTGCCCTTGCATCTGTCACCCCCTCACTCAGCAGTGGTGGAGGTCGTCACCCCAGCAGCACATCAAGTAACTCCGACTCGGGTATTGGATTTCGAGATGATCGTGGTGCCATGGCCCTCGATGTGTCCGACCGTGAGGTGGCCATCCCTCACCTCTCCCACCAAGGGAACACCCCTCCCAGTTGTCCATGCGCCTCTGGTGGGCGATTGACCGTTAGAGCAATGCCAGATCCTGTGATTGTCAACAAGTGCGAATATCCTGATCGAACAGGTAAAGAGGGGGAATCTGCTGGAACCAAAGAATGCACTGAGTCATGGGTATCGAACCCTAACTCATCTCTTGCCACACCACTGCCAAAGCCATCATCTTCATCATCTCTGTCCTCATTTGGACACCGCCCCGCCCAGCAGCCTGACACCGTCGTCATTGAAGATCCAATCCTTTCATACAAACTGAGCCCCAAGGTGTATGGTCTTCCTGTTCCACTTAGTATCAATGATGGAGTTAGGTCTCCAGTGTCTGGTGCAGCAGGTCGAGAAGAGAGGAGGAGGAGGCGACGGAGGATGAAATCCTCACGGGAACAGGGCATAAGTCATAGTTTGGAGGACATCAAACCTCTTGGCTCAGCTCACTTTGAGGAGTCCAATCAAGAGTCTCTCATCAGCAGGGTGGGACAGGGTTCAATGGAGTGTGTGTCAGATTGGTCTATAGCCAGCAAAGTCACCACACCTGCACACCTCAACCACATGAATGTGTCAGGGAGTGGTGGTGGATTGTGGGGCAGCTTGCAAGACCTTCGATGTTTGGAGAACTCACCGTCAGCGTCTCATCGCCAATTTCTGAGCCCAGCTGAGGTTGGAGTTGACAGAACTGCTGAGGAAGAAGGTGATGGGTGCATGTCAGATTTGGAGCAGCTGGTAAGTGGCCATTTCTTTTTCATTCTTGTCTGATACTTTGGAAGATTTTGGTACTCCTTTTCCATAATCTCTTTAATAATGTGTTATCATTCAAGAGATATAAACACTTTGCCTGAATTTTTAGTGTAAAAGTTAAAAAGAATATTCCGAGGAACTATGCTACTGTACACAATGATTGTCGAATTTTAGATTGAGAGAGAGTAGATTGGATTGGTTAATTTGCAGATGATACTTTGGTTTTAATCTTATTAGTCATTCCTTTGATGATTGATATTGGCATGAAGAGAAAATTAAAAGTTTCTTGAGTGGGCAGACAATAGTGCGCTTGTCTTCCTTTGCCAATTAAATATACAGACTGAATTGGAAATAAGCATAATATTCAATTTAAACTGCATAGGTACTGATTATGCTGTGGAATGTGTACTAGGATGCTGATAATTTTGTTTTGCAACAGTACCAATGACATTAACTCGTGATAGGCTAAACTACATTCCTTGCCAATTCCGAATTTAATAATCATCAGGTTTTTACGAAATGTCTTGTAAAATGTATTTAGTGAGTGAATGGTTTTTGGTAAAGAATTAACCTCATTATTTTCATATTATGAATTTTCTTTTACAATATTTTATCTTTCTACTTCTTTTTCGTTAACGAGTTTTCCATTGTTAATGTTTTCCTACAAATTAAGTACCTATTGTTAGCCAACTCTCATCCACATTATATAAAGATATTTTAACTAATTGCATCAATAAAACTTAGTATTGGGGTAACACTTTTAATGACTATAAGCGTTATTTCTATAATTGAACATAATGATCCCCAGCATTTCAACAGCTTTAATTGCAGACATACTCTTGGGTATATTAGATGCAGTCTGTTTGTCAATCATTCTGACAGGAAAAATTCAAGTATCAAGTCATAGGCCTTATTTGTGAATACTTATTTAAAAGTTAATTCCTAAATGCCATTTGTTGCATGTCATTCTGTAGCCATTTTGACCTTTGGTCTCATTCTTCTCATTCCATTTGTGGTTTGTGGTCATATTGATTTTCTTCTTTTTTGTTAGTAATCCCTCTTCTGAATTTCCATTGAGTTCCATGAATTTTTTACATATGCCAATCTCATTTTAGCCAAAGTTCACTCAAAATACCCATTGGTTCTCAATGACTGATGTATTTAGAATCATAGAAATGTACTAGATGAAAGATAATTATGTTTATACAATATTATCAAGTTAGCACTAGCAGTTCTTCGCCATTGCATTGAGTTTTACAAAATTTACTGTGATGATTTCTCTCATATGCCTATTCTAAATATTAGCATGAAGTATGCACAATCAAATAATTTTTGGGCGATATTTGAATCCTAAATAATAAATCAATCAGCAAATTACTAATGTAGCATTTTAGGATTTTAGTAACAATAAAAAAAAAGAAAAAAAATTGTCTATCCAATTTTGCTCTGTTTTAGGAAGGCAAGGAAAAATATTTTTTTAGGAATAAGGTAACCTTGTTCAGGCTACAATAGTTTTTTGCACTTTTATTGTTTTAAAAATTCTTATTAGTAAAAGAGTTAGTTCTTGCTCTTTTATTCCTACATTCAAGGAGTACTCAGGAAAACCTGATTTCAGAATCATGGGTGTTTGTTTGTCATTCCCAAGAAAGTTATAAAATTTGAATTTGGCATAAGATATTGATTTTGCCAGTTCTTTTGTTGATTTATTGCTAGCAATTCCAACAGAGTGAAAGGTTTTAAGTGTTGAAAAGAGATTGAATCTTATTTTTCTTCCATCGACACAGGGTTCAGATAATTAAAAGTTATAATTATAGAAGACAAAGTACACTTTGACAGATGCCATCTCAAAAGTCAAATTTTTGGGGGATTTATCAAAGCCTTTCAAAATATAACAGATATAAGGCAAGGTGTTTAGGCTATCACCAATCCTTTTCAGCTGCACCAGAAAAAATAAATGCATTAAAACATAAAAAATCCTCCAAATTTTAGACATTGGTCCAATAGATATGGTTAAAATTTTTTAATATTTTGGAGAAATAATACAAGTTGGAAAAATATGCTGAATAGGAAATGATAAATTAAATGCAGAAGGCGTATCATACAGCTAAGGATATTTTAATACAGTAGTGAAGTCAGAATGCCTATATGTATTCATGAGGATGTGTATCATTGAACTATAATAGAGACCAGTTAGGTGTCTATTATAGTTCAATGAGAGGTATTATGTTCAGCTAGAAAGGTTGATCATTGGGTAAATACTAGGTCCGGTAAAAACTCCAGTACTAATTAAGGTGTACTGATGAAATGTATCAAAGCGCAGAAAATGTATTAGGCAAAAGACATTGACATTTTTTTGGAATTAGTACAGAACAAAACAATTAACAAAACAGACATCTTCTAATTATCAATGGGAAAAGTAGACTTGAACATGTTATATTCAAAGAGTAAAGAAAGACCTAGAAAGGAACAACAAAAACAGAAGAGACAACAGAAAGAAAGGCTTTTATGGATAAAGTTTTGAAGTTTGAGGAATTCCTGGGTAGAAGGATACAGTAAAGAACAGGTTAAAAGTGATCTAAAGCAAGAATAAAGAGGCAGCAAAAAGATTAAAGAAAATTGAGAAAAAGAAAATAGCAAAGGAGAAGGAATTGTAATTGCAACATGGTCCCCAGATGGCCCCATTGAAGAGTAAGAGAAGAAGACAAATTACTTTTGACTCTATATTTAACTTATATGGATGATATTTCTCATTGCCAACAGTTATCCCATTGAGATCTAATGAGCTCAAGCCAGACTGTAAAAATTTGGGTATTAATCTTTTTGGGAAGCTACAGGTGGCCCTTCAAAGTAAACAGACACTGCTACCATTAATGTATAAATCAAGGACTGTGTAGGTCTTGGTACGAGGTAAACTCTACCTTCGCTTATCCAACCTACCTTCCAGAATAAGACAAGTTTGTCGAAGCATATTCTGAAAAATTATGAATTTCAGGGTCTTCATTGCATCAAACCCTCAATTAGCTGAGGTCTTGAAGCTAGTATAATGGAATTATTTTAATTTCATTGCTTGTGATCAATTGAAAAATTGAGAGTAACTCATGTAATCACTCTAGTAAAAAGTTTGGGATGATATAAGTAATAGATGGTAATTCATGTATTGCCATGGCATTTTGGCTGAATATTTTTTTCTTGTTCATATTCAATTCTCTGCTGCTAAGTTAAGGATGGGTATGGTGTTATTAAGGTCTTCGAGTGGTAAAGAGTAAATACTCATTTGTCATACTACGTTCCCCTGCCATTCGATTTTTATCCAAGGCTATGTTATGAAGAATCTACTCTTAATGTTAATGAAATTAGTGAAAGGCCCAAAGAAACATTCATTCTTTGTCAATTGTTTTCCAGAAAATTATTGATTAGCGGCTGTGTCACTTAATCGCCAGGAGATAATTTAATTTTTTTATTAACAAAGGTTGAAATTACTTCATGTACACTCTCTAATTTTCACTGTTGAAAGAATAGGAATGAGTAATAGGCAATCTATAAAGAAACATATTTCTATTGATGCCATTCCTTTGAAGGTCTTTACGTAGAATGGCTGAACCCATGCTTACATGTAGGAGGAATGTTATAATAGAAGCAAGAGGAGAGAAGTTAGAGCACATGGGGTATGATAATGGATCTTCCTTAGGCAAAGCAGTTATCATTATTTGTACAAAGGATAAGTTATCTACTTTTCTTTGATTATTTGTCATTATTCTTCAACTATCAAAATACAAAAATCAACACATTATATTTCCAGATGCTACCTCTAATTATTGGAGCTCCATGATTGCCAATAGTGCCATTGGAAGGAAATTACGAGAGTAGGCTGAAAACAAATGCACACATGCTTGTAGACCACAAACAGTTTGACCTTTAGAGGCACTCCTGGTGCCATGTGGAAGTAACATTCCCCCTAAACACGCATGTGCAGGTCAGAGGTCGTTTCATTCATCCAGTATATTTTGATAAGCGGAAGTATGGAGACGTGTTTTAGTGCAATGTCAACGCGAGATAAACAGCGTGCTGTTGTCGAATTTTTAACTGCTAAATAAAATACTCCTACAGAGATTCATCGTCGTTTCAAGGCTATTTGTGGTGACGATGTTGTAGATAGGTCTACTGTATATCGATGGGTGGTAAAATTTCGTGGTTTTAGCCTGGAAAACCCATAATTGTTGATGAAACTTCATTTGATCTGTTTTGGAATACTCGCAGAGTTTTTGTGTTCAATTTTCTGGAACGAGGGGCAACGGTAAATTCTTCTCAGTAAACACAGACTCTAAAACACCTCCGACGTCGAGTTTGTCGTGTTACAGGCAGCCTGGCGCCAATAATCTTGCAACATGAGTGCTCGTCCACACACCTCGCGCACAGCTCTAAGAGGCTCTGCGAAACCTGAAATTTGTACCGATTCCACACCCTCCTTATTTCAACTATCTTGCGCCTTGCGATTTTTATTTATCCCTCAACTCTAGGGTAATCTTTACACCTCGGACGATGAGGTGAAGGCAGCTGTCAAGTCCTGAATTCGAGAAAAGCCAGAAGAGTTTTAAAACTTGTTAAACGTAGGGAGAAATGTGTTAACCTTCTCGGTGACTATATTGAAAAATGAATCTATGATTCTGAAACTTAAGAATTGTACTTTAATGTACCAATTTGTCCGCCCGATCTTGTTATTTGATTTTGTGTATGGTCTACAAGCATGTGTGCATTACTTTTCAGCATACCCTAGTATGTCATGGATAGTGCTTCATAGTAGCTTATGCATAGTGCTTATGCATACTGCATAGTAGCAGTGTGCATAAACAGACCCATAATTATACCCCTATATAAGTGAGGGAAGACAAGTGGATTCGCTCAAGTATTTGAAATGGATGATGACTGAGACAAAGAAATGTAGAGTTTCCCAGCACTGTCTTGCATAAACAAGTCCACATAACCCCCTTCAAGATAATGCTCTGTGGGTCTGAGCACCTCAACTTCGTTTTGGGGTTGTTCTCCTGCTCTGTTTTGGTGTTATCTTGTTCATTTGACGAGCATCAAATCCACTCCATGCACTGATTCATCATGATGGGGAAAGTGTGAAAGGACATTGATCATATTGCGTGTCATCTTTGTGGCATGAGGTACTTTGCAAAGAGGGAAAATATTTTATTATTTAAGAATTGCTGGCCAGAGTCCCATTTGAAACCATGGTCTCCGAACCAGTGTGGAGAAATTTTACATTTTAATACCATTTCAAAACTGTGAATGCAATGTTTTTTAAGTCGCCGACGACATCCTTGTATAATTTCTAAACATGAACGTTTTTTGTTTAAATTCTTCGGCCTATTCTGTGCCATTCACTATTCCTGATATGGTAATCATTTGTTTTAAACTGTGAAAGGTTTGGATTAGTTCTAAGACATGATATCGTCAGTGGCGAAAATTATAAGCCACATATGTCTTGAGATCTTAATGCCCATTGATATTATAAAACCCCAGTAAAAAGAGTTCAGACCCGGCTTTTTTTACACCCTCCCTCGTCGCAGGCCCTTCCCGTACGTGGCGACTATGGATAATAGTAGATTTTTTACGTGTCGAAACATCTCAGTGGATGCCGCAGCGGCTCACTGAGTTCTGTGCTTTACAGAAAAAAAGAAAAATCTTCTCCCGCCCCGTGTCTCAGATGACAACACGTTCATCCTCTCGTGCGGTAGATGGCGCGACCACCCTGCTCGGAGGGGACCGTGCGTCGCCGCCTCGCAGTTCTCGCATGGCTTGGTCGGGTGGGAAAGTCGCCTCTTGTTGCACGGGGGGAGGGGGTCGGGGTGGGGCGCGCGGCAATCCAACTCCCTCCACCAAATGGTGCTCTGCTGAACAGAGTTGGGATGAGGTCTTCCTCTCCCTCCCCCACCACTCCCTCACCGTATGATTCTCGTTCATCGAGAGAGGAGTGGGGTGAATGAGGGACGGGGGAGGGTTGAGATCCCCGTCGCTGGTAACGCACGGTGGGGGAAAGCCAGCAGCCTTCGGTGGAGGAAGGGAAAGCGGGATCGGGTCGGGAGAGAGAGAGAGATCTGTCACTCGGCATCATCGTTCACCACAGGCCGGGCCCAATTCCCGCAGGGCCGCCGCCACAGACAGTGAACGCCCACGTTCGCCTCCGCTGGTGCGTTAGAGCGGGAGCTATTTTTTGGTGACCCCGTATTTCTCCCATGCCGTTTTGATGTGTGCGTGTGAGCGTCGTCAGCTAAGCCGAGCGTCATGAGCTTCGTCTCGCTTACTTCGGGGCTCCCCTCCTCGGTGAACGTGGTGGCAGTGTTGTGGAAATAAGGCAGGAAACAGGGGTGTCGAGGACCTCGCATAGTACCTGCATCTGAAAAAAGTTATCGTGTAACCGAAGGAAGGGGTGGGTAGAGGGACTGGGGAGGGAAGAGGAGGTGGAGCGGAGTGAGTGGAGCCGTGGTTCGCATATGGTAGGCGACGTGGTGGACGAGGGCCGGCGATCGGTTGGATGGCAGCCACCACGACAGGGGTGTTCGACGGAGACGGGTGACAGTCGAGGCAGGGGATGGAGCTCCGCAGCCCCAGCGAGACCCAACCTTCCCATCCCGGTTCGTAAATATTTTGGTACGAAAGTGCAAAGAGGGAGGGGTCACTTGGCCCTCCGAAATGTCTCCGGCGTAGAGGTCTCCTTTTAAAGCCAAGGGACCGTGGTTGGGCTTTGCAGGCTGGGTAAACAAACATCCACTCACAAGCGGAAAACCAAGCCGCTGAGACCCGCATAGTCGAGGACAAAATAACACTTTTTCAAGTACACGCTGGGGAGGGACTGCTTGGAACGCTTGTTGATGATGATAAAATTGCGATTGGAGCACGTATGTCTGACGATGTGCCATTTGAAATTGAGGATGTTTGGAAAGAAGTTTCTTCCGTAATTTTTAAAGACTTACGAAAGCCCTTCAAATGTCCTTTCCCCCCAGATTTTTATTTACATGATGGAATGGAATTCGTTTTGAGGGTGAAGCAGCAACTTGTCGTCGGTGTATGTGATCAGAGAGGAGGACACAACGATGGAGAAAAGAAACTTCTTTTGTCTGCATTGAAGCCCGACTATCATTTTAGCCACAATAGTTTCAGCCGAGTCGTGTTTTTTTTAAGATACGTCGGCCATTGTTTGTCTTTTGAAGAATTCCGCTCAAGTCTTGATAAAGTTATCTCATTCCGATATATTTGTTCAATGCACTGTGAGTGATTAATGGCCTGAAGTAAATCGGTGAGTAATTTAGTAAATACCAAGTTGAGGATATATCAGTTAATGGACGTTTGTGTTTTTACTAATTAAATTTTTTCTTGTTCAATATTTTGCTACACGTGCACTGAGGAAATATCGTCTAAAATTAGCTATGCACGTGTAACCAGTTTTATTTAGTGAATCTTCTGGAATCATTAGCAGTTGAAACCATTCCTTTAGCGGCATCAGGTGGTATATCAAAATATTAGTTATTTAAGTATTATTAGTTATCAAAATATTAGATTAAAGTATTAGCATTCGTAGCTTGTTATAGGTATTCGTGAGTTAGTTATTTGTTGTAATTATCGACCGATGTAGTTGAATTACAAAACTTATTCGGTAATGAAGAGTTAAAAAAAACTTCACCGTCTGTATTTTATAGGTAATGCATCATTAGTCTTCCCTTTTGTCGACAAAAATACAATTAATGCCATAATATGGCAGTTTTAGGGTTGTCACTTTATCCTGGGTCCACGTTAAAATTGGATCAGACTGGAAAGTTAGGAGAAGGTAGCAGTTTTCGTCTTTGGCGGATAGCATCGCATAAGCGTAATTCTATCATCCCATTTCTCAGTTGTATTTGATTCCCCAGCAGCCCTTGATTACTTACGATAATCTTGTCTTTGACTCGTGATGCCTATCCGCTGATTCACCGTACGTTTTGTCGGTTGTCAATCTTCAAGTTCGCTGCGGTCAGCGCTTGTTTTCGAGTTCCAAGAAGTGTCCGCAGCTGGAGAGCTGCCGAGAAAAGGTGTCGGGAGGAAACGAATTTAAAGGGTCATTCGCTATAAGGTCAGCTTATTCAAAGTGGCGCGAAAGTGGGAAAGCTTTAAGCGGAAGTTGTCCATTATAGTTCTTATTTTTAGCCGAAAACTTTCACTCCGGGAATTCTCATTGCCTACTACCTTCCAAGGTCTCCCATTGATACATTCAGCATCCAAATTTTTGGCAGTGGCATCTCGTGGAATTCCGTCCTTGTTTTCCCTCTCATGTAGTTTGGCTGTTTGATTGTCTCCTTTCCATTCAGAACCTCCTTTTTAATTATCGATCCAAGCACTAAATGGAAAGCTGATAAATGGGTATAAAGCTTAAGGAACTCTTCGACTTCATTTGAAACTCCGTCCTCTGTCAAGTTCTCGCCTTCATCAGTTAATATTTTCGTTCATGGCTTATTTTATGTATCCCGCGCCAATGTGAAGATGTTTTGTCTTCCCAAGTAATCGGTGTGAAAAATTAACCATGGTTTGATCCTACTGTTTTAACAAAGGTATGATCTTATTGTTTTTAATATCTTGATGAGCTGAAGGGAACGGTTTCCTTTATCAAAAATGTGTGGTGCAACTAACGGCTAGAATATTTACTTTCCAGGTTCAGTAAAATGACAAATTAATGCTCTATAGTTAACTCCAATTTTCGTGTAACGTGTTTGTTCGTGTAACGCGTCCACGCTTTCTAATAGCGTGATGTTTTACGTAAGCATTCGCACGTATTCCATCTTTAATTGCACTGGAAAGCTGTTATCACTACTCGGTTTAACGGAGTTATTGCCTTTCTTTTTAGAATTTCTTGTCCAAATAGATACTCGTACTAGGACAAAATATGAGTATTATGCACTTCATATCGTTTCTTGGGTGTGGAAATAATTCCCGACATTCTTTCGCCGGGTGAGTTGTGGAAGACATGCCAGTTGGAAAATAGTATCTTTTATTACAGCAGTCAGAAATGTCGCTTAAGACCAAATGACTTCGTAAAAATTATTTTTATAATCAGTCATGTGTAATCTAAAGTTTTGATTGCCCGTTTTCCCAGCTGAATAATTTATTTTAGCTTACCTCGTAATTGCTGTGAAAGCCTCTGCCCATCGCAAGGTCTTACGAAGTCGTTTTATCATGATAATCTGACTCAAATGAGTTCGGACTTTCGTAACCATTGAGCTGAATCAAGTAATAGAAAGTCATCGGAACCAGTACGGTTGGTCAGTTAGCGTCAGTTGTTAATGGTCGATATAAGTTCCCCTGGAGACCAGCGCGGCTTTATAATGATGATATCGTATTCATGTGGCGTCTGGTGCGGACTCAGCGGGACGAATGGCTTTCGTCTCCCATCGTAGACTATATTGATGAAGGGCAATGACTCGCTCGCCTCTGCCTCCCAATTAATACCCTCCTCGCCCCATGGCCAGTGGGCCTTTTCCGCTTGCTAGTCCACCGTTGAATTTCTCGCCGTCGTTGGAATAATCTGTTGCTGCCTGAGACAATCGGATGGTATTTCGATGGTGTTTTCTGTAATTTGGACCGTAATCTATACAAAAAAAGGAATAACAAGGGCTCTAGGTTCCCAGCCTGCGTCGGGCGAGTCCTGATCATTCCTTCTTAACCAACCCGACCTTGTGAGGGATTAAAACGTTTGTATATTGTATTTCATAATGGATATTTCCGGGATCTCACTTTAATTTTCCGTTTAAATCGTACGGTATTCATTTATTAGTCCTACAGTATATTTAGTATTAAGTGTTACCGTGATTACATATAGATGAGGTGGTTTTTTTAATGCACCTTCTTTGTTCATCGTCTTAGGTTCTTAATTTGGGGCAAATTTTCTGCACAGATGTTTGCGATATGTAGCCGTGGACAAGTTATCTGATACATTTTTCCGCAATTTTCACGCTGCTCACGTTTTTGCAAGTTTGCTAAGGTGTTGCTTTAATTACTCCGACATAAATGCCTATGATTGTACCAGTGTCTGAGATTGGTATCCGAAATATTTGTAAAATTAATACTTCCCGTTATGAGAGCAAATATGGTTTCGTAATGAGTTATTCCTGTATGTTATCCCATGGTACAATGAATCATTCGGTTCCTTCCAAAGATCGTGTATTTGAATATTTGGTGCTCGAATACTTGGTAATTTGCGTCATTTAAACTAATTTTTAATCTAATATTTAATGACTTAATAACAATTATAGACTAAACTTTGTGATGATACTAATGTGTTTTGGTTGTGCCAGATATTTTGACTGAGATGATCTCTGTCAGAATACGCATGCTGACGAATAACGCATTCGAAATCATGCTATGCACACCGTTCCGAGATAATGTAGTCATCTTTTCGGAGATATATTCAATCCAACCGTCGTAACATTTAATCTATGGAATAATTTGACCGAACCTAGAATCGCATTATGCCAATTTTGGATGCAAAAATCTTTTACACAGACACACATACTATATGTGTGTGTATATGTGTGTGTGTATATGTGTGTGTGTGTATATATATATATATATATATATATATATATATATATATATATATATATATATATATATATATATATATATATATATATATATATATATATATATATATATATATATCATTGAATTCTGATGACGACGGTCGAGTCGTTGAAACGTCAATACATACTGTGAGTGTCCTTTCTTTATATTTCTCTATGTTGAATATTTTGTCTGTGTGTGTGTATATATATATATATATAATAAGTATAAGTATAAAATATATATATATAAATATATGGGTCGCGGTGGTCTAGTGGGTAGAGCGTTGGACTACTGACTGGAGGGTCCAGGGTTCGATTCCCGGGCAAGCACTTTGGGCACCTGCAGCTCCACCCAAGCTAGTTGATTTTTCGGGTACCAGATCTTCCTGGGAAACCATAAGTGGCACAGGGAAAGGAACTGGCCCCCCTACCCTGATGTGTGAATATTCACACGCCGTCGGGCTTGGTACATGGGTGAGCTCTACCATCGCCTACTAAACCGACCTTCGGGTTGATTACTGTGTTTATGGTATTTATATAAAATATATATATATATATATATATTTCTATAATTATGACCTAACATTAGGAACGTAAGCTTGTGACAAATGCGATTTCACGCTTCAATTCTCCAAATTGTCGGATTAGGAATAAGTGAGTTTGGTATTGGTTTTGTGTCAGTCGCCTTGTTGCCTTGTCAGAAAAAATTGAAAACGCCCCCTACCCATAAGTGTATCTTCTTGTACGTTCACATACCAGAGAGTCCAAATCCAATTTTTAGGCCTTATACCCTCCCTCATTAATAGAGGTATTATTATGAAGTAGCCGAAAGGTGTAGCATAATTAAATTGAATAAAATATTCCATCTTGAATGATTAGTGCAGAACGCTATATTGCATAGTACCGAAATACTCGTGGGCGATCATCATCATTCTCATTACACCGTAACTGTATGACTTAACGGTAGGAGCACACTCCTTATTGTGGATAGCGCAGTATTTACCGTTCCTTGTACTGAACAACCTCGGAAATAGGAATACGTTTAGGCAAACCGAGAAATGTTGCATATTTATGTGTACGAATTGTGTTCAAATATTAACGGGAATTTTAATTTTTCGGATAATAAGATTTATTTATTCTTATACATTGATGTTGTCACCTTCAAAGTAGTCTCAATTGGAGATTATGCACTTTGACAGCGCTTTTTCCAATCCCCGAAACACTTCTCAAACTCGATCTTTGAGATAGCCTTTAGTTCTTTCAGCGATGTGCTTTTAATGTCATCTACGGCTGTAAAACGACGGCCCTTCAAGGTTCTCTTAATTTTTGGAAATAGGAAAAAGTCACACGGAGCCATGTCTGGCGAATATGGAGGCTGGGGCTTCGTTACAGTATTGTTTTTGGTCAAAAATTCACAAGCAAGCAATGAAGTGTTAGCTGGTGCATTATCGTGGTGCAAAAGCCATTTTGAAACGAATTTTGCTGCCACGCGTTTCATACCCAAAAAATTGGAAAAAATGTCATGAAATGATCCAATCGATACGCCAACATCATCAGCGACCTCTCTAATTGTGATTCTGCGATCGTTCATATAACCATTTCTTTCACTTTTTCCACGTTTTCATCGATTGTTGATGTGCTGGGGCGTCCAGGGCATTCGTCATCTTCAAGGTCTTCACGGCCTTCTTGGAAACGCTTATACCACTCGGTAACTCTTGATTTACTCATAGCAGGCCTTTGTTAACATTTCACACTCTTTGTGACACTTTAATTTTTACGCAAAATTTTATACAAATTCTTTGATCCATTTCTTTTAGCAAACGAAAATCGCCGAGCTCATAAAACACGTATAACCTTAGTGGCTGTCACAGACAAAGTCCACAATGAAAACAGCTGAAAGTTTTATCATACTTCAGGGGTATGTATACCAACATAATAAAAAAAGTTTGACAATTGGACTCTCCAAGCCCGCGAAATGAAAAAATTCCCGTTATGTTTTGAACACACCTCGTATTATTCTGTTTTCGGTAATTTTGGAACTGAGACTAGTTATTCCATCAATGGCCTATTCGATTAGCCTTCTTATTACATTGACGTCTCGGACTCGCACTAAGTTTTCGTTTACAGAAAATCACTAAGCTTGGATGTAGCTGTGGCAACCCAACCATTTGAACCCGGAACCGTATGGTCACCAGGCTACCACTCAGTCTACTAGTCTTTAAATCGACAGCCGATGAAATTAAATTATAAAAAAGTCTGTTATTAGGTAAGCGTGAAATGCACTTCCAAGTGAGCTCATTAAGTCTGTTTATGAGGCGGGGTGTAATAGCGCTTGGGGAAACATGAATGACAAGTTTTACTTGTCTCTCAAGAGCTCATAACGTGGCAGGTTTTGAATTTTATTTTTTACGAGGTCATTTAGACGGAGCTCGGGTGAAGTTCTGCCCTGTGGTTTCATTATACGCGGCCCACGTGTAAGCATCCGAATTTTTCTCTTTTTTACATGGATATTGACCGTAATTCATTCAGTGTTTGCGCGACAGGTAAAAAGGTCTCGTCGTTTGCTGTTTTATGGAACGTCGTCCCAATCGTTTTCGTCCATTTGGGTTGCTAATGCGATTCAAAGGCAAGCTTCTTTGACTGCTGCTTTCGTTTCGCAGATTTTCAACCCTTGAATACATCCATACCTTCGTTTCTGTAAATTTTCAGTCTTTAAGGCCATTATTTTGTGACGGTTAGGGATGAATATTAGATTTTGATTGTTTTTAATAATATACGAGAATTAATAAATGATATAGCGTCAGAATGATAGATCCACCGAATGCCATACTCCGAGTCATCTAAAAACGTTTCGGCCATCCCGTCATTAACTCTATTATTTTTTTGTCCAAAGTTTTCGTTTTTTTCCGTTGAATGTATCGTGTTATTCTAATGAATCCCATTTCGTATGCATGCTCAGCACAAATATACCTCATTTAGCCCTGCTTTTCAAGTTTTAATTGTCCGCTATCTGTATTTAGGATTTAGAAATGGAGAATTCGAATTTTTCTCTCTCTTGATTCCTAAGAGTACCTGATTCTTCTGCACAAGATTAGCAACAGTTTGTTAATTTCGTAAATACTCGCGGTCAAATCTTAGACTTGCAATGCCCCAAGTACGAATACAGGCACATTTAATTTGTTCACGAGAAGAGTGACTTGCTGCTTCGAAACTTTAAAAGAGCTCCTTCGAGGCAATAATTTGCGTAGGTTCCGCAGTTTTCCCACCCTATTGACCGAAATGAAAATTCCTCGATTTGTTATCCACTCCACTATAATAATTTATATTTCTCTTCCACCAAAAAAAGGTTACATCGTTGTACGTCACGTTTTTCCGCGTGAATAAACGGAAAATTAAATTTAATATTGCATGCCCAAAATCCCTTCCTAACGCCGCATCACATTTTACCACACCACGGCCATTCCGTTCTCTTTCCTCGAGGTACTTAATGGGAAAACCCTGTACCACTTAGACACCCAAAATTTCAGCTGATAGGTGTAATTGTCTTTTAGTCGTTGATTTTCCAGTTATTTTTCATCACAATTCTTCGCGGGAAAACCATTTTTAAGGTTTTGTAATTTTTTAAGTTGATAGTGCGGTACCACGGCTTTATAATAATAATCTCTATGTGTGGATCCCCTCAATGCAAACTCTGACGGTGCAATGCAATCAATGGTGCCCTGTTCCTCGTCGTCCAAATGGACCCGCGACGATGCATATGCTGTGTAGGGAACTATATCTTGAACACGAGAGTTCCCCGCAAAACTTTCCACGTATGCTCAAAGTATCGAATCTCATGTCTTACGTTAGCCCGTTTCGTTCCAGTCGACTGTCCACTGGTTCGGAACGCTAAAAGTATTACTCCCGGAAATACGTAACGTGCGGTCGTGAGTTGTCAGGAGATGCCGGTCTCCCAGTAAGTTCTTCTCGGGTTCCCTGCTCCTCCCTCCGGGGCGACCTCAAGAGAGAAGCCCTCACAGTCCGCTCACGACCCCACGCAACCACGTGTTATCAAGTTTCCGGGCAACCAAGTCGGCACGTCCGTGACCAGGCTTTTGGCGTATCGCGAGTTCTCCGTCTTCCTTGGCCACTCTCAACCCTCTCCACGATCCCCTCCTTTGTATCGCATTCCGCGGAGGGCGATACCCGTGGAGGTAAACGGGTGGGGGGAGTCAGGGGGGAGGGGTTGACTTCGGAAAGGGGGAGGGAGGGGAAGCGACCGTGAATCTACTCCGCGGGGGAAGAAGTCACCGTGTGTGAACGATGCGACCCCGCACACAACTCCCCCGCACCGCCCTTAACCCCCCGCCCCACAACCCCCGCCTCCCACGTCCTCCCCCTCTCCCCACCCGCCTCCGCCCTCCATAACTCCCACGAAGGAGGCGTTGCCTTTCTCCACCGCAGCCCCCCGCCCTCCCCGACCCCACATTACGCCCCTCCTGCATTCCGGCGGCCGCATATCTGCCCGATGGGACCCCCACGCCTTAGCCGTGTGCTCGTGGTCCACCCCACGCGCGTGACTCGGGGGAAATCGGCCAAATTTACAAGTCCGTGCTCCGAGTTAAGTTTGCTGCCGATATCTTGCATCCGAAATTTTGTCGGAGGATGCCAAATGCGTGTCGATGTGATGACGCAAATTTTGATGTCCAAGCGACACTCGCCACTGATTTCTAGTGAGAGTTAGATTCTATTTTATTAATAGATTGTCAATCAACGCCGTAAGACGTAGAAAAGGAGTAGGTTCAGATTTGTTTATTGCTTCTTTCATGTTGATGTGAAACATTGATGTATTTATTAATCAGAAAAGGTTAATTGATAATTTATCTTTTCTCAAATAAATGTTTAATCATTATATTATGCATCAAATATAGGTTATCTTGATTTGAAGGCATATTTTGCGTGAAGAGCTATTAACTTTAGGAGTCACTCTTTACAGTTGTTTTTCACTCAGCCTCGTTTTATGATCCCCCAGCATAACATTACACCTGACATAACATTACACTTTTAATCATTTTGGAAACATAACTTCTTTCGTTGCCATTTACCGAAACACTGAAACACCGAAACAATGCTCTTCTTCCCAGAGTACGGACTGTTATGAATCCTAATACGTTCGTGAAAGCTTAAGCTTATTCATTTCTTCCCGGAAGTAGGGTTAACCAACTGTCGACCCATCTGGATTGCAGGCGTACGTTATCCAATTGCTTTCCCTACAAGTGCTGTGCGTTTTATCCTATTTATTCCCGTTCTCTTGCCGACTTTTTTAATGCATTGATTTCAGTATTTCTTAATATGCTTTTTGATTTGTATGTTTTAAATCCTTTCTATGCCGTAAGTAATACTTGGTATAGTTCAGGCCTTATAAATTAAGCCTTTCGCAAAAGCATGTGCAGATCGCTCCAGATGGTCCCTCCCAGTCATCCAGGCATTGCTTGTAACCTGTTGATTCGCCAATCATCTTGCCAATTCGTTTAAACTGCGTATCTTTATTTATTATTAGGTAATCTACCGGTTAAGGTAGGTTTTTGGATGGACACAACTATCAAATAAACATTTTGTAACTCCCAACAAAACCCAATCCAGCAACCTAATCTACATCAGGTCCATCTTCATCTCCGTGTACTTCTTTCCTCCCTTCATCCCGTCCAACATCCCTATCCTGTTGCTGCCCTTTCCTCGTTTGCCCAACATTCTCCCCTCTATTACCTTCTTCAACATTCCACTACCGCTCAATACGCCTTTCACCCATCTTTCCTGCCTCCATAGGATTTCTCTCAACAAACCCCTCTCCTCACCCACCATATCCAGTACTTCCTCAATTGTTCCCCTTGTATCTTTAATTATTTTAATAAATTTTATATACTACCGTTTGTTGTTAAAATTAAAAGAGTGGGATACTACGATCACCCAATGTCTCTTTATAACTTATTACTTCAATAATTTATTTTTGTTGGGTCTAGCATAAATCATTGACAAATGTAACCCACGATTGGTAATAAGCGGTAGTGTAGTGGGAACTATGCCGAGATCCTGCGGCCCTGGAGTATTGGTTGAGAAGAGTAAATCAGTAACTGTCCAATGCCGCCGCTTATCTCTTCGCTGTTCACAAAAATGTCTTAAATCTCTCTCATACAGTATATTGGTCTTCGTTACTTTATGGCGTTAATTTTCTTGAGGTATTGTCTGGGAAGATAAGAGCAAAAACGCCGATTTGAAACTTATCGATTAATCCATATAGCAATCCATTTGTTCTCATCGTGATATCTTAATGTAGAATGATTCAATCTGAAAGTGGGTTTCTTAACTTGAAAAATATGCTGAAAACCTCACGAGATTCAAAGCGTTTTGGCTACACCCGTTTATATCACCGAGAGGGCTCGTAATTTTTACGACATTGATCATCCTTCACATGCCATGAGTAGCTTTGGATAATAAATGTTTCACTTTGAAACTAAAATATTTTTCAGCTTACTTGGTGGTGTGCCACTGGATATCTGCTCCTAGTTACAAACCTTTATGTGTGTCAGGTGACGGAAGTGAGGAAAAGCCCCAGCCGTATCCAGAGACCTATCCTTCCCGAAGGACTATGATCAGCGGTATTGTGTGCGTAGCAAAAAGAGCGGAAAGTGTAATACTTTGTTTCTAGGAATCGAGTCAAGGTTCTTGTATGCGTAATAACATGGTGTTGGGGTGTGGGATTCCGTTTCTTTGCTCCGTTCCTCCAAATGGTGCAATATATAATGGTTCTTATGCTTACGGATGGAATATGCGCTTGAACCATGGATTTCGTTATGGTGATAATGCTGCCCGCATATCACCAGGGTTGGGGTCTTTTCCATTCTCCTTGGGCTCCGTTTCTCAGAGCTACAAGTGAGTTTATAAGTCAGCGTCATTTACACATACGTAGTCCACTTACGGTAACGAATGATGCAGTAATTTCCCACACCACACAGTTTGCGAATGTGAAAATTTAATGATTTAAGGCTGGTAAATTGACTGGTTGCTTTAATAAACACTGGTACTCTCTTAAATTTTGTAGTTAATTCCCTCGCTAATTTCCATCGGTGTAATCTCATTAGAATTCGCACTTTTCATTCGAGTACCATTCCAGATTTCGCGCAAGTGTCTCAGAGTACCTGCGTGATAAGCTCACGCTATGGTAATATAAAACAGAATTTTATATCATTCCATTCACCTGAGCTTCATCTGCAGAGCAGGAAACTTTTCGTCAAACCCGTCGCATGATTTCAATTCGGTGCGATGACCTAGGTATGCATGGAAATCTTTTTATAGTTCCCGAGTCGCATTGACCCGATTTCATGGGATGGCTCGATCGAAGCGCTCGATCGAGGTCGTCTCATACTGCTGGGTCTCTGTCGATGGTTGCTATGTTCATTATTGGAACTACAAGAAATAGATCAGGGTAATATACAGTTTTGCCATCTCTCTCGATGTTTTAATCACGCTCCCACGATCTTCGCGATTTGTTTAATCTTCCCGCTTCAAAGCGAATTGAAAGCGCAAATCATTGGTGCTTAAATCTTTGTCTACCATTGTTCCGCAAGAGAGGTATTTCACGAGATAGCGGGCCGCATTAGGGAAATTGAAATCACCTAGAACTTTCTTCGTGATTCATAATCATTTTATTACATTACTAGATGCATAAAGTAAGAAAAAATGAAATATGTATGAAACAAAATGAATTATTATTATTTCTTCATAAACATAGTGTGACTCTTCAAGTATCGTCTTATCCAAAATATTAAACAGTGGTCATGGACCTACCTCTTATGGTCATCTTACTTTTTTCTTCTCGTGTACTACTACGTAAACAAGAGCCCGACCCTCGATTTAACCCACGGCTCCTGATCAAAATGGGTTGTCACCTTAACTATAAGATAAATTAATTTCCCATTCCGCGAGAGATGGATTAAAACTTCGGCGTGAATCGTTTTGAAAGAGGCCCAGCTTCCCTTCTGGCCTTCACCTTGTCCGTCCACCTCGCTTCGGGGAGTAGGACGCCGTTCGGTTTTCTTGCCCGAGGGAATGATAAATGCCAGCGGGAGAAGATATTCGAGTGGATGTGGAAATTTCGATCATATGCATATATTTAAATCCTCGCGATCCGCCTGCCCTCGTGTCACTGGCGCATGCGCAGAGGGCGCATTTTGGCCGCGGCCATTCGGACGGAAGCTCGTACCGTGGCAGGTTGGGGGAGACTTGACAGGCTTCACCGCTTGATGGATGCCTCCACGGTGTCGTGCGGAGAGGGCATTCCGCGATGAAGCTTCCTCAGGTGAAGGCGTTCGTGCACGTGATCTCTCGGCAGGACGTTAAAGTATTCGGTGAATCCATTGCTGGGAAAGGACGTGGTTATTAAACAGGAATTAGTTGACGTGATTTTATATTGTTCGCAGCTATGCTGGAAAACGTTTGTCAGGGAAGTAATCATCTTTCGCCCTATTCCTAGGTTTCGAAAAGATTTTATCGATGTGATGATTCCAGTTCCCAGATTGATGGTTCCATTGCTGGTTGTTTTGGCAAAATGAGAAACTGCTTAACAACATATTTCTTGTGGTTTAATGCCTATGCCTACTTAAGATTTGTTGGATAATTTAGCGATTGAGTAATATTTTGAGCATGGGAAGACGAACCAGGCATTGGCTCTTAGCAAGTAATGGCGCTGTAGTCCTTAGTTTATCCTATACGCCGATGAGCTACGCTCTGGAAATGCTTTCCACACTGCGCCCAAAAGAGAATCCATTGGAAACCTGCCTCAATTCGGGGCAGAGCCCCCCACGAATGGAGTAATCACATTGGACGCTGCACCATTCCAAACTTCTCCTGCAGTATTATGAGAGTGAAAATTAGGCAATAGACTGCGTGCAGGGATTTAGAAGTTAAACAATATTTTTCATGACTTCTATGCGACTGCTTCGTATCGGTTCCATGGCTAGTCATTGACTAGTTGGGAAGGGGCAAATTTTCGCCATTAGCTTGTCCTTGATCAAATTTTCCTCTGAAAATGAAGAATTTTTACTTTAGAAAACTTGCAGAAAAATACAGAGACATAAATCGAAAATTATTAATCCTACTTATTATATTAACTAAGCGAGAAGTAGGTAAGACTTTGCACCACCGTGTGTCAAAATTGAGCCGCATTGGCGTAATTCAGTGTATTATTCTTTTGTCAGCGGACGAAATAACTTCTAAAGTCGTTTCGATAAATAACACTTGGCCTTCTTCTTTCTACTGCCTCCGCGTGTGGGTTCAGCGTGGAGACGAGCGCGCCTCAACGAAAAAGGTTATTAAGTAGGCGGTATTTTAATACCACCTGAATAAGGTAGAACCAAGTAGATTATATTTTCACCTAAATAGTATGTTATGGCGGAAGTGGGTGGCCGTCCGTGCCCGATTTTCGCATTTTTGGATTGACATGATTAACGCTTTGGTTGAACATAAGAGTCGGAGATAAATGGTATTGTACTCGAGAAAGCGTTCGAGATATTTTTGACCGAATCTTATTTTTTCTCTCTCGGGGAATAGGCAATGTTGGTTAAATTAGAAGTAATGACTACGTTAACCTACGTATGGAATTTATTCAGGGATATCGGTTTACTGACCATGGTTTCCCTTTTGTCGTCCGGCAATGTTTCATCCTAGCAATTTCATATAGCGTTGCCAATGACTGCCGTACCAGGTCAATTGAAGTCAATGCAGATTTCGTTATAAACGAGCTGCTTATCTGACTCTCCCGATGACACGAGTTTAAATCGTGCCTGAATAGAGCGATTTATGCTATGAACCACAGAAAAAGAGTATTGGGAAAGCACAGCAGAGAAAAATTGAGGTATTTGAAACTGGTGAATAATGGAGATCAGCTGAAAAGATGTGAGAAATGAAGTACGTACACAGAAGAGAACGAGACCGCATGGAAACAGAGAGTTGGGCACATTAAGCGGTACATTACATTTTTTAACAATGTAATAGAAGATACAGTACAAAGCCTCAGGGAAAAGACCAACTGGCAAAGGGCCTTTTTTCACCCATCAAATTTGTGAGGATTCGTAAGAAATGAACCCCTCCTCACCAACTAATTAAAATAATAAATAAGAAAAAATAAATTAGTTTCTCGTAATCTTTCTAATAAAAAAGAAAAATAGCTCATTTTAGACTATAGGAAAGAGTTTTTTGGCACGATTGTTTTACTTAACACTTCAATGATGTGTTAGTACCGAAAAAAGGTACAATGATATGAAAATTTTGTTTTTTCAATTTTTTTTGTTCTATTTTCTACCCCGCGAGCGAGCGTGCGGCAGGGGGTGATTATACCACAGACTACCCCTGACTCAAAACACCTTTCCTTCCTAGCGCGGTTGGGCAAACGTTATTTTATTCTGACCCCTTATCGTTCGTGGTAAAATGGCATCTTAAATCTTTTAATTTGAATGGATTTCAATGAAGTAGGGTACAATATCGAGTGACGTCTCTGGAAACACTCGGCTTCATCCGACCTATGTGATCTTTCTGTTACCAGATCTTCCTGTGAAACCATAGGTGGCACGGGGTAAAGAACTGGCCCCCCTACCCTGACGTGTGAATTTTACCCGCCGCTGGGCTTAGCATTAGGTGAGCTCTACCCTCACCTATGAAAACCAACCCTGTGGTCGGGAATGCATAAAAAGGAAATGATCATCTCGAAACTTTTATTTCGTTGTTAAATATTTCGGAATTAACAGCTCTCGTAGTGATAATTTGCCCAGTGTGTTTTTTTTATGAAAATGGATAATTAAAAATGTTTCCTTCGAGAAAAATATGGTTAAAATAATGCGATAATGAGCTTAAGGTAAGATTCCTCCTGATTTCCTCCTCTTATATTCCGTAAGGAAACGTGATTAAATGGTACACCCCTTCGCCCCGCAAAAACCGAAGGGTTTTGAAGACGGGCGGGGTATTTTAAGGACCCCCAAATTCGTAGGCCAAATAAAGAGGGTTATAAGATGTAAGAGCCATCTGGGTCTCAGAGAATTGCCATTGAATGGGGAAGATTGGAGGGCGAGTCAAACTTCGGATTGAAATTCTAATCATAATTATGAGTGCGATGACGAATATCGCGCGCCTCTGTAATTTCGGCGTTTCCGACGCGCTTTCTTCCAGGGAATGGCGTGACGGCGTTGTAAAAGGCACGTGAATATACATTTCCCCACCTCCGTCGCGTGGGATACGATGGAGTAGGCCCATAGCCACTCTTTGTCAGCCGCGATGCGATTCGACAGGACCCGTGTCACGTAATTGGAGTAAATAGGTACGCAAGAGATGTCATGCGGGTAGTTGACGACCCTTATTTTTTTCCCCCTCTGAATACTCTGCGCCGTAGCCGGGAAAGGGAAGTGAAAAAGGCCGCACGCATCCGGTTGCGCAACAAAGAGAGAGAAAAAAACACAGGCTGAAGTAGGGATGAATCAGCCCCCTATAAAACTATTTCGGAATCATAATGGCGAGCCGTCTTTTCGGGCGTGGCGAGCATGAAGGGTGGCACAGCCGCTCGTAACTTAATGCCGATCGGCTCCTCAGCATCACGGGGGAAGGGGGTTAAATCTCGAGTCGGTTCAGCGATTGTGCAGCGTCCTCCACGGGTTCCATTAGGGTCACCTTGTGCTCTATCCTGCCGTCATTATCTAGTTGAGGCACGCCACTCCAGGATCACAGTTGGTCTCATTATCGTCGTGGTATTATTTTCGTAATTGCTCGTGGGAGGTGGTCGAGCGGCGAGAGGACAAACTCAACCCCTCCCCCCCCCCCCCTTGGCGCCGGCCTCCTTTTCCTTCCCCCGTGGAAAATCGCAAAACGGTCAATCCCATTAGCGTACAATTTGCCATTGGAGAAAAAGTCGATCGTCGTTCGCTTCATTCGACTTTCAGTTAATGATTTCCGGGTGGAAGCAGATTTTTGTGAAGCGAGGGACCTAGGGTGGGTATAGTTTATTTTTCATCATTCCATTATCTCGGTGCCAACTTCAATCTGGGTATGTGCTTAAATTTGTCCTTAAGAGCCGAAATTGATGTTTGTCAATACCCTAGGTTTCGTGGAATGGTGGTAATTCTCGTTTCGGATGAAGAATGGGGAATTCTGTAAGATAAATATTTTGGGTTGCCTGTACAAAGTAATTGATTATAAATCGATGCGATTTCAGGTTTGGCATGATATTAATAATTTTCCTACATTTAGGCTACGACCGCTTTAATTCATAATTCTCCATATTCTAAACAGATATTTAATTTACTTTGCTGTTGTATACTGGTGCAAAATAAGTCATGTGTGAGAAAACAAATGGCTTTCCAATTCTACATTTATAACATCTTGGTCTAAGTGGTGTGATAATAGAAATAATGGTGGTAAGTAACTTAAGTTCAAGGTTGTCTACGAAATAAACGAGTGAAAGTCCCATTCGTTTTACCCGTTTAACTTATAAAATTAGATGTGGCAATTGGATTTAGGTTTTTCATTGTTTGCATATCCTTGTTCGATTAATGTGAAAGAAAAGGATTCGACAGTCGCTCATTTAACTTTCCTTTTTCTACTGAAGTCAGGTTGGTAACGCCGTTTTTATGTCCCATGACACATTGCTAGTAGTATTGCAAAATTTCCATTTCTTGCTATATTTGGGCCTTCAGTTGTTATGATCAGCCCTTTCATGAATATTTTAATATAAAAACCTACCAGTTGTATATCAGTGTGTTTTCCGAAACATATGTTCTCACCGAGCATTCACGGGCTGAGGAGAAAACATTTATGAGCTTTGCATGTTCAAAAGCTCTGTACTCGACGTCATGCGTGACTCTCGTCATGCATTCCATGCCTCGAAATGATTCATCATTGGTTTCCAAATCAAGTAGGCTACGTACGCGCGCATTTTCGCGGTCGCATTTGTGTGAAGAGTTCCGCCGACGTAGCTGATAACCCCTCGAGTGCCACAAAGTTTATGGAAATATTTTCATCCCACATCGGCAATCTTTTGTGACTATTTAAAAACAAGGATTTTGTAGTGTGCGCCATTTGGAGATCTCCTACAGTATTACGAGAATAGCTTTCCGTTGCTTCCTGTCGTCATCCCTCCACCATAAGCACCTGTGAGTACATTCACCACTGAACAAGTCCTGGCGTGTTTAAAGTTCAGTCAATTCGTGAGTTTGCTGTTACCCAGTTTCAATCAGGTATGTTTATTTTCTGGCTTGGCATTTATAGCCGATCGCATTTAAGGGCGTGGCTTTGGTGTCTAAATATAAAGTCACCGAGAATGAATAACTCAATTATTTACAATGGGAGCAAGCGCAATTATCTATTCTATAAAAATAAACCCGCACGTTTATAATTGTTCGTATCCGGCGTAACCTTGTAGAATTCATTGGATGTGGGGCTTCATTTTTCCATTCCCAAGAAACTTTCACGTGGAATAACGATTTTTCCCGAATGCACAAAATTCCAAACTGTCCACGTGCTAGTTCGGCTTCTTGTTTCTGACAATTTAATGATATATCAACTAAGAGAAACATTCATATACCGCATTGCACAGGGTTGTTGCATATTGTACGGGATTTTTTTCGAGTGTCGTAAATGAAAGGAACTCCGTTGATACGTTTTGAATTTGTATTCGACCATAGATGTAATGAAAGAAATTAGTTGGCTGAATCTCGTTTGTCGGTCATGATTGCAGCGACTTAAAAGTGATCGGTTGGCCTTCGTTTTAAGTGCGCGTGGGCTCGAGAAAACAAGAGCCGCAGAGAGGTTGTAATTACGTTAATCAAGTGATTCCTCGACATCATCAGACGACGACCCCGAGGATCTAATCCTTATATGCTCTTAAATCGAACGCCGTGGACGCTACCTCCCCCCCCCACCCTCCCTCATCATCCTCCAGTTACATTCGTTGTTCGCCGTCCCGAAAGAGGAATGAGGCCAGCCCATGAGGTGGCGGCGGTAAAGAGAGAGAAAGAGAGCTCGACTGAGTAACCATTCCCAAGGCACCCACGTTCCCATTACGCGCCTTTTCCCGCCGTGGTCTTTTTTTTACTTCTTTCGCCGTTTTCGATGAGCGCGTGAGAAAAGGTAACTCCGCGTCCCTCTCCCATTACAAATCGATGTATGTGTTTTTTCCTCTCCTTTCGTTGACCCGACTCCGGGATAAACAACGGCGTGGAAGGCTGGGGGTTACAAAGGCCATACCTTCACCGATCGTGATGCCGCTAATCGCGTCGTCCAGGAGGCTGCAGGACGTGTTTTTTTGTGTTGTCGTGGGCACACTTGCGTGGCTTTTCTTTCCTTTGACGCCTCTTTTTTTCCCCACTCCTCGTCCTTAGTATCGCGCTTGTCTCGGTTCGCCGGGAAGGGGAGAAGCGTCTTCGGCATATTTTCGCGATCAAAAGGGGGAAAAGGGGAGATAGGACATGGAACGGAGTCTGAGGATGGTCCCGTCCAAATTGAGGTCGCGCCCCTTGTTCGCCGGCCCGCGGGTTCTTAGGTCCATTGCCGGGGGTCGCGGAGAGGGCCTTGGATCCCCCTATGCCCGCCGTGCTGCCGCCGACTCGCTCAATTAGTGTGACAGCAGGGCTGACATCACGCTGGACGAACGTAATTTTTCGAAAATCTCTGGGATGCGCTCACGGAAAATCAGTCTAGTAGGAAATAATTGTAACTACCGTGAGGTTTTTGTTGTAAACGTTTATTTCGATGACAGTGCTAACTTCGTCCAAGATATAGAGGGCTTTTAAAAACCGCCTTTGCGTTAACCCCCTCTTTCAGTCTTGCCATTACTTAGTAATACCTATCAGTGATTGATTTAATGAATGTATTCGCATTACGCCTCCGTTGAGGTATATATCCATTTGTCAGTTCTTATTTTACGTTTATTTGGCTGCGGGTTGCGAAGTGGGTAATTCGATTGCCAACCATAAGGTTGAGAGTCCCGTCTGGGGATGGATGATTTCTTAAGTTTGAGATTAAGTGTGATGACCTAATGTCTTAATTTCTTTGTGGTTCATTGGGATGCTTTTTAAAGGAGTTTAGAAAATGTGACGGAAAAAATTAAAATTCGTGTTAGATAATTGTTGGAGCTTCATAAAAAGTGCAGTTTAATGTGAAAAGTTTCATCTTTAGGCTGTTTAGGTCTGAGATTATTTGAAGACGACGTTTTTTTAATATATGGTTAACTTTTGGGAGACACATTTATTTTAGTAACGTTTGAACGGATGCATTTTTTATCTCCGAAACCGGTAATCGGCCCTGAAAAATGTTCCATACAGATTTTATTCTGACTTGCTGCAAACTGTCCAACGTCTGTCCCGCTCGTCTCGAAAGATGTTGGCAATCACTAAACTCAAATGCTTGAATGATTTTGACTAGCTTCTCGTGATGTACATGCTACGTCTTTTATTCTTAAAGGCCATTGCTTGATAATCTTCTCAAGAAGTGATATGATTAAGCGCAAGGAGATTCAAACGTCGGAAGGAGCATAATAATTCCGGTCGGCATCATTTTTGAGATTAGGATTGTTACGGCTTTAATCTGTTTTGTTTGCATACTGAATTAAAAAATTGTCGTTCAGTATGATGACAAATAAACTTTTTTTTTATTTTGGAGTTGAAGTAAAATTTTGAAAAATTTAGCACGATATGGAAGTTGAAAATATTCTACTTTTTCGAGGAATTGTAAATTGATTTATAGGTTTTATAATGGCTCTCAAAATAACCGAGCAAATTTCGAAAAATGGCTTCATTGGGCTGTTCTTTCCTTCAAAACTGATGAACATATCATAGCCGTCGTTCATTTTTATTTGAAATAATTTCGCAATACGTTTATGTGGGCATTAGACGAATTCTTCCTTCTTCCCCAGCCGACATTCGCACCACAATTTCCGCCAAGTGCATATAGTCGTCCATGGGTGCATCTCTTTGGAAGACTATGCGGACGAAATCCCCTGACGTATCCATAACCCACGTCACTGGTGCCAATGCTCATCCGTTGGTCCGTCTCTCTCTCACGTTCCTGAATAGCCGGCAACACATGCAAACTCGCTCTTAATATCACCTCCTGGCGATGGACGGTCACCCAGACGAAGACTGATTGGTCGTTTAAGACGTGACGTCAAGGGGCGGGAGGGTGCCGGGACCTTTTTGCCCCACGACGAGGAGAGGCGGCGGCACAATCCCCCTGCCGCCCATTGACGCAAGTGCGGGGGTGTGGACAAGGGGGTCAATTCATTTTCCATTCACATTCACCCTCCACGCCTTGTGTGCCCGATGTTTCCATTTGGATGTTGTCTTTCATTTGCAGTCACGGTTCAGCTGTGTGCCCGTGATTGACCATTCATGAAATCTTTTCCCGTTGGCCCCATCGGAGGTAATTGATGGCGGGGACGGGGAACAGGGCAATGGAACTCGCAATCAGGAAAGAGCAAAGAAATCAAGTCGGGTGACTGCACGCGGATGCAAGAACGGAAATCTTTTTACAATTCGGCGCTCTGTGTGGTAAACAAACCACTTCTTGAATTTCTTATCGATTTAAAACGTAAAACTTTGTATCGCTTTCTGATGCCAATCAAATGACGTTTAACAGGTTTTATGCTGATTTCTAGACACTCCTCAATGTTCTGAGATTCGATATGAGAGATTTAAACTTAACTCTACTTAGGAAACAAAAATCCAGAAGGCGTGGTGCAATTTCTAGAAAACTTTTTAGAATTATGAAAAGTAAATATCAATCCAGGGAAATCTTGAAAATTTCTGGTTTAAATACCAGGAACTACTGAGACTATTTTTATTTTGGTTACATCCTAAGGCTAGCACAGTATGACATGGGGCATTAGCGTTTTTAATTTTTACTGTGTAAATTTATTGTCACTGAAATTACCCTCGGAAAAAATAGAAAGTGTAACCGCCGATGCATGTTAAAATAGGGAAATTAACAAGTTAAAATCTGGAATCTCTGGAATAGCAAATGGTTATTTAAACTAAAATAAATTTAAGCAGTTATTTCTATTTATATAAGTTAATTAATAAGGACATTCAAGTCCGGAAATGAAAGCAATGGTGACATTACTATTTCCTTTAATTTCCTTATTGTCCATTGTCTCTCTCGTTAAATAGTGAGTTTTCCACCAACTTTTACAATTCGAACAACTCTGATGTTTCTGTGAATTTAACTGTATTTAATGAAATACCAGTAAGTTGTCGGAGGTCAAAAAGTAATGGTATCTTCATGTTCTCGTATATTGCCCACCTATTGCCGCTTCGTTTATTGTGATTTTTAATCCCAACATATCCTACTTCCTAAAACTTCTTTACCTTTACTTACCTCAACGTTTGGAAGGAAGGAGTTTATTACTTTGATAATTTAACATTTTGATATCAATAATGGGGTTGCAATAGTCACACCTTGCAAAATTCACAGGCTCGTTATGACATTTGATACCTTAATTGAACGGAAACAATTTTCATATGTTTCAAATAGACCTCTTCGTGTTTTCATCGTGAGTGGACCGATCAAAGAAATTTCTTTTTGATGCCATCGCGATACTTCTATCTGTAGATAGATCACAAGTTATTCGGTACAATTGCTATGCCAGGTGTGACAAATATGAGGCAATACTCGTGGATGAATCGGGCGTTAAATTCCCCAAGATATGTTCGGAATTCGGTGAAATCAGTACCAAATCATCAGTAATATGTAACTTTAGAAAATTTGCCAAAAATAAGAAAACTAACAAGAGGTTTACCAATTATTTGTATTCGAGTACGCGTCTTACCCAGCAATTTTGACTCACCTCCTTGTGTCAAACTTAACTCATTTTTCATGCTGAGATGTGATGGGGGTTCCACGAAGCTTTCGCTGAGTCCACCCAAGAAAAAAAGTGAGTGTCAAATTAAACTTAGGATCCGTTATATACTGTTTTGTTAAATCCAGTCGTTATTTAATGTGAGCGTTAACTTACCGGTAGGTTACCGAAAAATCCGGTTTTATAAACGAATAGGGTTGCTAATTAGTGAATGTGAAAATTGTAACCGCAGTAATATCGTCTGTCAGTTAACTGAGTTGTTTAACGGTCGGTTTTGAACTTACCTAGCGGTCATAAAACTGAGTTTTGGCCTTAACCGGAGGCTAAAGTCAACCTTCAATTTAACAAGACATAATAACATCTGGATTTAGTGTGATAGCCTGAACACCAAAAGTGTCGTGCGTGAAAATACTTAACTTAAAATTGGACAAAGTTAGGTTACGGAAAAATTGAGTTTAACATTTACATGAATTACAAGCAATGTGCAGTGAAGCACATCTTGCGGAGTCATTTTCATCATGTGTAGATTATATTTTATTTTCACCTGTGAAGTTTTTCTGCATATATTATTGGAAATATGAGCATAGAGTGAAAAGCATAAGAGCGAAAACTCTCTATCACCGTCTTTATTTTGCTAACCATTTGCTAAGCCGTTTTTCGAATTACACGATTTGAATATCAGTTGGGTTTCCAAATCTGTAAGTTTTAGTGTATTTGACAGTAAATAGTATTTCAATTCAATAAATTTAAGTCGTCAAAATAATTTTTTATTAATATTCTCGATTTCCGTAGACATTAAGTTGAAGTCCATTCTACGTTATACTATTAAAACCCTACATAAAAGGCGTGGTTTTGAGCCAATGAGAACGTGCGTTTTATGCTGCTAAATCTGATAATGGCTGATCGAGATAGTAAATTTTTAAACGCTGTGGAAAATTGCTTTTTTATAGCTACGTATCATTTGTTTTCCTTATAATTTTTTAAATCGGGCTTAACAGAACAACTGTATAATTTGAAACACTCTGAATCCACGTCTCGTTTCTCGACCGGGAGATAAAAGCGATGTCTTGCCAAAATGTCCTCGTCGGACGTTTTAAAGATATCCCGTCGTAGAAAATGAGTGGAGCGGGGGAGTCAGGGCGGAGAAGGGAACGCGATTGTCCACGCGTGATGCAACGGGGAGCGACCGGACAGGAGCCCGTCCCACGTCCGCAATCGAAGCATCGCACCCTTCCACCGCCGCGTCTCCTCTCTCCCTTCCTCGGCAGTTCATCGCCGCGGCGGCGTGGTCCTCCGTCCCGCCCCCCCTCTCGTTTCCTCCTCCTCTCCTCGGTAGCGTCCGGACTGGTCCGGCCGTCGGTCGCTCGCTCGCTCCCGTAGAGCCACCATTCCACTACGTTTTCCATTTTTCTCTCCCGTTCGGGTGAGGACACGCGCTCTTTCGTTCGAGGAAGTGCACCCTCAACGAGCGGCGGTCCGTTTTAATAATAACAGCGGGTGATGGGCGGAGGTCGCCCCGAGGGCGATTCCGCTGGATGCTGCTCGCCCCACATGTACCGGGACGTTCCTCCAGTTCCCATCCCATTCCCTCCTCCCCCCCCCCGGCCGTCATCTCCACTCAGTTCGCCTCTGCAGCATCAGCGCGGCCTTCACTCACACCCCTTTGGTGCGCCACCCCTTTCATCTCCCCCCTCCATCTCCCTCGTCCGTTTTACGTGGTGTCCCTTTCCGAGCGCTCTTGCTGTCGCACAGAAGAGTGGGCGGTGATGCGTCGTGCCACCATCGTCGCAGTTTTCGACGTGTTCAGATAATAAGAACGCTGTCGATGGCATTCCCATTTTTTTGTCCACGATGGACAATAAGAAATGGGTATATTTTCGGTATATTGGCCCGTGCCAATCTTCGATTTTTAAGTCTGAAAATATGAAAACTGGGTACTTAGCGAGTAATTGGTTCGTATCGGTCGTTGATTCTATTCTTGTTGTCCATTTCGTGGAGAAGTTATTGTCTGTTTCCATCCAGGAGTATCGGTAGTAAAGAATAAAAGGAGGGCCAACGTAGTATTCAGCGGAAATGATAAAATACGTCATGAGAACCTTTTTTAACGTAAAACCTCTTCAACGTAAAATCGCGATGTATATTATTTGAGGGTTAGTGGAATGTATCACGATGTTTTTCCCTCAGATATGCTGGGCTGTTGCATTGCAAGTAGTACTATTTCTGTATATTTTTTTAAAGCATTCTTACACATCCAGCCGCCGATTCTGATTTATGACCTAATATGGCTAGACTAGGTCTGCTAAGTCTTAGTCGTTGAGCGGCCAAGTTTTGCTTATTGTTTTAATACTTAAATTGTTGTTACGAGTGCCAACAACAGAATAATTATCCTATTGTTTGGTCCATTTAAGCATCATCGTTAGTTGTGTCCCAAGTGTACTTTTCGACAAAACTTTTCAACATTTTTTGAAGGATGAGCGGATGCCTGATTGCAATTCTTGAGACTTCCAGCTCTTTGCAAAAAGTAATAGCAAAGTATCCGTTCGCATAAACTAAGCTAATGGCGTACTTTTTGGTTTCATTCTAAAGGAAAGTAATATATTTGTAATGGAAATCAATAGACATTTTGAACAGTTACATGATGAAATTCAACCGCAAGTCATTATTTGTAAGTAAACTAACAGAAAGATTCAAATTACCATCATAATATTAACGAAACAAGAGTTATTGTACTTTTATGAATCACCAATCTTTCGGATGCGTGCGGGAATATTTAAAAAAAAAATTGTGCCAAATATTTCGTAATCGGACCATAATTTTTAATAAGTGGGTAACAGTAATTGCTGCTTTCAAAAAGTATTGACGGAATCGTTCGGTAAAACCGGAAGAAAGCTCTTTCGCATCTGTACGAATTATTCGTCTTTAATTGGCTGCATTTAATGATCTTACCGCGGGACCTAGCCTCTTGCAATCCACTGTTTTCACCGCGAAATGAGTTTTGGAGGGGCCCTCTTTTGTTTCTTCAAATCCGTGGGAATAGGAAAAGAAAACAGAAAATAAGTTTGTCGTCAGTTTGGGGATGGGATGATTTTGCGTTTCCTTACGCTTCTATGGGAAACCTTTTGAAAAATAGTACTCCGCCTCTCATGCAAGTTTACCATTCATTTTGGGTCGCGGAGTGGGGCGGATAGAATATTATTTCCTCCCGACTCGTTCCTCCTCTCCTCTCTTCGAAGGAGAGCCCTTAGGTCCTCCTCTTCCCTTGCCTTCCCCCCCCCCACCATTCACGCCTACTTAGCATTCCTGCCTCGGACCCGTTAGGTGCTATTTCCCACGGAAATCTTTTGATTCAGTCGCTACTCCATTGTTCCATCACTCGGCTGCGTACCCATCCCGACCGGGGTTCTCACTTTATTTAAATCCGTGCCTCTGCGAGTTATTTCCCTTTTCCTGGCCGCCCCCCATCCGCTTCCTCCCTATCACGACTTATTCAACGGATAATATGCGTGCGCGCGTTACGTACGGGGGCTTGTGAGGGGGGCACCTCGTCCCGAAACGCAGCGGGCGCCGTCACCGGGACATTTTTATCAGCCCCCTCGCTTTCGTTTCGTTCCTCCCACTACCCCGCCGATCCCAGAGAGACGAAGGGGCGACGGGGATAAAAAACGGAACTTTTCCAGGGAGGTCGTTCACCACTCACCGTTCACCAGAAAGAGTCGGACACTGAGTAAGTGTTCTGGGTTTTGGGTGTCATGACATAACAAAACATTCGGTCGGGGGGACCCTAAGAAAAGCACTTTTTTTTTGCGTCAAGTTTTTCACTTCATGATCTATTGGTTCCATGAAAAGTTCATCATTCTCGTTGAAAATGGGATACTTCTGCGTTCGTTAAATCATTTCTTACCAACCCATTCAATTGATCAGACGATTGATTTTTTGTTACTTGGAAGCAGGTGCGTTTGTCGCTGTTTGCCCCCGAATGGAATCAAATCTTTCCATCCTGTTCCCAGATGATTGAATCCTCGTTCGCTTTGATAAGAGTTAATCGAACAGTATTCGCGTATGGGCGATAAAATGTTTCCGTGAAGATCCTATAATAAATCTACTCCCCTCCAACGGTTCCGTCATCAGGGAATGAAATGATTCCTCTTTGAGATTTAGAGACTAGGTGAAGAATAACTCAGGCTCCTCCCATGCACACTCCTTATGCACCGTGAATGTTCCACAGTCGTTCGCATCAAACGCCATTAAAATTCTGTTCGTCAGTTTTTTCAGAAGTCGTGGTGAGTCGTGAATAAACTGAGCTCTGTACACTTCAGCGAATGAGTCGTACTACAAGCATTTGTCATCTTAATAAATCAGACTTTCGTTGAATGTAGAACTTTGGAAAATGCGTTGGATCGGGATGGTGCTGTAGCTAATGTACTGGTCCCCACCCCGAGGTTAGGGGTTCGAATCCCGATGGTGGCGGGATTTTTCAGTGGTATCCAGATCCCTGCTTGACGTGCTATGTGGAGAGCACTTTAAGTATACCGCCCGTCGAAGTCGTTAAGCTGTGGATCCCTTGTCGCATTTCGTTAAGAGTTGGCTCATGCAGACGCCGGGTTTCTATTCTCTATCCCCACATTCACTGAAAAAATCTTACACCTACCAGATTGCTCACCTAATGGCTCAAATAACCTCTGCTATAGGTCGCCTCCTCTGATAACTATTACTAATTTGGAAAATGAATTAATTGAATATCCTTAATACTGTATCTGTATTCAAAGCAAATTCCAATAAATGTCTCTCTGTAACTAATAACAAGTTAATTATTAATTGCGCTATCCGTGAACTACCTTTCAAAATCGAAAAATGTGTGATGGAATCTTTAACCAGTTAGGTCAGGGTGACTAGTAGGGAAATCGAGCCACATGTCAACTCTAGAATAGTTAAATTCACTGTAAACAATCCTCTGTCTGCGAGTCGGAGTCGTTCATTTCGAACCGTTCACGCACGCATTTCCCACGTCATGTTCCAACAGCCCGTCGCTCCCATTCCCTCCACCCTCCCTTGCCTTTTAACTTCATCCAGCGACTGACCTTGGCGGAGGGAGGCCCCGAAAGTGTGACTTGCTCACGTGCCTACATATCCTGATTAATATTTATCAGCATTGGCTTCCCAGCTCTCCTCCGCTCCCTTTTGTCTTCGTCACCATCGCCTCGTTCCCTCCCTCTCCGTGTCCTTTTCTACCCCTTCCCTCCTCCTACCCTCCCCGCAAGATCTTCCATTCCCCGTCGTGGTCTGTCATTAACAACGTCTTAGCCGCCTATTCTCCTCTTCCCACCCCCCCCTTCCTCCAAGTCTCATGTGGCGAGGGACCTCATGCGTCATCGCTTGCTCCCCCAGTCCCCCCTTACAGTCCCTCAATCAGTCAAGTCGCGCTCGGCGCCCCAGTGTCTACAAATTTCCATACCAGAACGTGTTCTTCCATCTCAATTCTCCATCCGCTGTGAGACGCAAGAGGAGAAGCGTGCCTTACGGGCTGCACGCGGTTGATTTAATGCCTTCCGTCACCGACCAGTGGTAATTGTAACGGATAGGCAGTTAACATCATCGTCTTGAATTGCTCTCGCTTCGATCCCGACTTCCTAAGCAAACTAACCGATTTTTTTTTATAATGGGGGTAGAGGAGGCTTTCTCCTAAATTGCTGTTGTCTTCTCTGTGATCCTACCGAAATATCCAGGAGAGAGGTATGCATAATAGTTACCCATTCGCGATGAACGTTTGTGCGTGCCTCGGTTGTAATGCGTCATTTGTTTGTAGATCCCATTGAGTGCGATTGCTTCTGGAGGATAATGATAAACTTATTCCTTTTTGGAGAATTTCTAGTGTCCTTATAAATAAAAGTTTCTGGTGTAACTTGGTGGAAAATCAAAGTGGTTTTTATTTTTAAAAACGTCCTTATAAATGTTTTCCATGCAATTTGTTTTGCAAATAATTTTTTAAAAAATAAATTTTTGCCGTTTTGATTTTTTAGACCAAATGTTTAAATTATGTAAATAAATGTTGAAATTTTAAAAATGCTGTTTACTGATATTGATACATGTGGAAACAAGGCAAAAATGTTATTAGGACACTCGTATTCCGATTAATTAAATGTAAGTGGTGCGCCATGGCTACATAATTCCTATTTCCTTTGTCAGGCAGTAGGGACTTGTAGCAGGAGGTGGGAAGAAATGGGTTTATCTGGTAAAGCAGTCTCACTCCAATCCGCATGTCTCCCCCATTGGTGCGCGTCATATTTTGTCCCATGGCTTCATAAAATTTCGGTGGAAAATCTTAACCGTATTCTTTTATTAAAACTCAATAAGCTATATCATCTTTGTGATATGTATTTATTGTCCGAAAAATATCAAAATGGCATCTGACGCTCATAATGACGAGCATAATCTCATCAGTTAGAGTTAATAAGGCATATTAATGGTTTCAGAGAATGTTATCTTCCTTTTAGAGGGCGATATTCTCATCCCTTTTCTAGCTGATAAATTTCTTCAGAAATCTCACCTGGTCTTTAACTTATATCGCTAGCATCCCCTTAGATAACTATGAACTTAGTACTAGAGATAGATGAGAAGTTATTGAATCCAAAAATGGTTTATTTACCATGAATGAGTTGAAATTATTGCCACAGTGTTAGAACGAGAAACCTTCACCCGACTGCCTAAAGACTATTGCAATGCTATGAGAAGAACTCGAATGAGAGAATGGTCTTTGGTAGTTTTGCTGAATAATTTGATTTCCCTTTTTAAACGTCATTTTCTAGGTTCTTACCTTCTAGAGTCACTAAAAAAAATGTCACGCAATTAGGCCAGCACTTTCCATCCATGTCGCAAATACCTGTCCCTACATATTAAGTAGCGCTACATATTTGATCTAATGCACACCCGGGTTTGATTCTAATCCGACCCGGGTGAAATCAACAAATTATCATTGGCAATCATGGTTTAATATGAAATTGGGTATCATGATGAAATGAAATCGTACGACCATTCTCATTTTAAGCACTGAGATAGAAAAAAATGCGTCTCCACTGCTCTTCTCCCCCGTACCTAAATAATATAACGAAAGGAGATTGTTACGTAATAAAGCAAACCCTCAGTTTATGTCCCTTTTGCTTTACCGAAAAAGAAAATTATGCATGGCGCTTGTTGGTGTGATTAGTTTGCTTGGAATTTTCAAATCGAAGGGATTATTTGTTGTTCCATTGTGTCGGTGTTTAGCGATAAGGGGATTATGGCACACATTTTCGCAATCTCGTACATGAATTGATTATTTTTTTATCGCATGTGTTTAAGAAAGACGCAGTATCTGAAGAGGAGTGATTGTTTGGTGAGTCACGTAACTCCAGTGAGCAGAAGGAATTTCATTCCTGGTGAGTTTTATCTAGTGGTGGTGTAGCAATAATTCAACTTCGTGCCCCCGATCCTGGGAAATTCTCTTTCTCTTGTTCAAGGTTTCATAGCGTCTCTCAAACAAAATGAGTCGTTAGATGCCGCAGGGAACAAGCCTTTGAAAAACACCTTGGTTATTCATGTTTGTTATCCGAGCGTGTTTGCGTGTTCTTCGTTCGGCTCATATTTTTTTTGCTTCTTCGAGCCAAATTTTCCGGATTATACCTATTGTTTTGTTCCCCTTCACGTTTTGGCGAAATGACCCTCCGTGAGGATTCTTCTTGCATGCATTTTGCATAGTTCTTTTAAGCGAGAAGAGTCGGCTTGGAAAGAAAGAGAGCCATGTTCGCTGGTGGCACTGATGAATGATTTCATGAACATAAGAGGAATCCCAAGGCATCCGGAAACCAATTCCCCTTATCATAAATACCATCAGTTAAATAATGACTGTGGTTGGTTTCAAGAGGAGTCACGGGAAGTTATTCTTCAACTCTCCATTTATCTTCCCTTCGTTTACAATTGCTAATATCAGTTTGCCTGTAATTTGATTTTTTTTATTATGGAACACGAAGCACCTCGTAGATATTTGTTCGTTTCCTTTGGGGCGAACGAGTTCAGTTTGTTTTGTTATGTAAAGTTTCGCGATATGTATTTCGACTGAGTGTTTTATATTATAAAATAAGACATGAAGGCGAGAACTAAAATATTCTATACTGAAATGGGGAATCTCCAAAAGTTCCTCTTGTGACAAAGTCGTCAGTAGTCACTTTGCTGCAATCTTCCCTGAAGTCTACATTTTATCAGATTTTTGATGACATTTTTTTGATTTGATTCATGATTTCTTGTGTGTATGGCTTAAAATGGTTCTGGCTTTCAAAAGAATGGAAACAGCGAAACGACTTTGAACGCTAAAAGAGACAATTCTGAGAAATGATAAAGAAAATCCTAGATAATGAAGACGTTGGGAAGAGATGGAAGGATTACATTGAAGAACTCTACCAAGGGCCCAGAACACTTGAAAGTGACTTAATTAAAGAATTCAATCGTGAAAGAAAAAGACGAAACGCACCCGGAGATACTGTGAAGTGGACGGAGCCATGAAAGACTTGAAGGGCACCAGGAGTTGAGAAAATACATGTAGAAATAACCTGGGCATTCGAACGTCAAAGCGAAGTAGAAATGGACAGGAGACAGTGGAAACCATAGGACTTTTGAGTAGAGTATGAAAGTTTCAATACCGAAGAATTCCAGAAAAGATGAATGTGAAGAACGCAGAACATTGAACCTAATATCTCAAGCATCGAAAATACTTACTCGGATAATTAGCTGAAGAATCTAAGGGAAAATAGAGGAAAGCCTAACGTAAAATCAATTGAATTCAGGAAAAACCGAGGAGCACGAGAGACAATTCTCAGCATGAGGGTATCGCCCGAATGATTGATGATGCACGTAAACAGGCCATTATATGTGACATTCGTGGATTTGAAGGAAGGCTGTTGACAGTTTCTAATGGAAGAAGATGTTTAAGATACTAGAAGCACGTGGGATGGACCACAACGACAAAAATAATCTATCACCTCCACAAAAATAAGGTAACAACCATGCAAATGAAAAACGGAAGGAGACTAGAAACCAAAAACAAGGAGTTAGATGAGGGTGCAACACCTCGCCATCGCTATATTCTACGTATACGACGAGTATGTGGAAGATTTTCTAAAAAAGCACAAGAATTGGGAATCAAAGGAGTCGAGGTGAATGGCGAATAAATTAGTACACTCCGGTTCCCAAATGACATCGCAGTAGTGGCAGGAACGCGAGAGGACATGTAAGCAACTCAGGATGCTATGGGTCAAGTACTTCAGGAATATGAAAATAGGAGAACACTAAAATCCTTTTGTGTTGAAGAGAGAGAAGATAAAGGTAGATAACACAATCGAGGAATGAAGCTATAGCAAGTACAGTCCCTACAGGGGTAACAGTATAAATAGGCATGAAAGAAGTTAAATCGAAATCAAGATAAGAATAGCTGAAGCTAAGAAGGCGTTCATGAAGAAGAGGCAATTGCTGTGCTCGAAAGTACCTCAGGTTGAAAACAAGGAAGCTGTTCGTCAAAACGTTCGTGTGGAGAATGGCACTTTGCTGGTCACAGACATTGGAAAAGTGGGCCGGGAATGAATGGAAGCCTGTAAAATATGGTTCCAGAGGAGAATGCTGAAGATTAAATGGACAGACAAAGCGAAGTACGAGGAGGTACGTGCATAGTGGAGCAGAAGACGGAAGGGTTATATGGAGAACTCTACGGCAAAAAAGAACTAGATGGATTGAACACACCATGAAGTAGAGTGGAATAGTTGGAAACATTATTAGGGAAATTTGAAGGCAAGATCCTGCGAAGAAGACATATTAAGAAGAAGAAGAAGTGGGTGAGGGAATTAAAAATGAACAGAAAAGAAATGATGGCTACAGCCAACTCAATTTTGGATTGAAATTTTGATGAATGAATGGTGAATGTGTGTGTGTGTGTGTTGATGTATACACACAAAATCCGACAACTATAATGAAGGAAATGTGAAAAAATTGCGATAGTACGATTTGGCTGGAGATGGGATTCTACGAGATAGTGTTCGTCGAGAAGTTTCCAAAAACTAGATGTGTCAGTCGAGTGACGTGTCGTTTCGCAAATAAAAACAGTTTTTATGCTGAATCTCGGTCCAAATAATCACTTCCATTTCCACCGTAAATTTTAATCGACACCTCTTTGTGTTTCTTTAATCGTCCATGGTTGGGGAAAAAAAATTGCGCCGCACATTGAATTTCTTCACAGTGAACCCTTGTGCGGGGGCCATGAATGTATCGATTCCAGCGCGGAGGCTCCTGGAGCGGAAGTGGGGTAGAATTGGGATGTTAGGGCTTTTGATTCACGCGACCAATGAACTCGCGTGTTGTTTCCGCTGGGTCCCCTGCCTCTCCACTCCCCGTCATCATCTTCTCCCTCGTCCGCAGAGCAGTCCTAGCCTCCTCTTCCATCCGGCTCCCGATCCCTGGCCTCCGCGACATATGGTCTCGTGTCTGCTGGTGAGGACGAGTGCTCAAGTCGCCGTACATTCCGATTCCGTCCTGAATTCGTTGGTCACCATCAGCTCCCCCTTCGTTCCATTGTCAAAACTCCCACACACGTAACGGATCCACCGAATAAGCAGCTTAACGTCTCCCACTCCATCCTTCAAATTTGAGGCATTAACATAACACCAACAGAATACAATACATATTCGAGGTCGTAGCCCATCAAGAATATAGGTCGGGTCTAACCTGCCGAACCCAACATAACCCAAGAATTTCTTGCCGAAGTGAACTGTTAGCTTTGCTAAATTATTATTTTATTATTGGTTTTCTGCCGGTCATGTTAGGTTTTGAATGAGCACAGCCTATACAACTGTACAGCGGTGTATTCACTTGCATCTGCTATCGAAACACAAACTCTCGAATTATTCTCGGTGGTATTTTCTTAATCACCAGGTTCAGAATAAAGGAGAACTCTGCGGGTTGCCAACTACTCCTGGCTTGCTACTACTTCCGACTCTTATAAAACATTTGACCATAATATGAGTCTCATATCGAGCGAACGCAATGGTATGACAGCTCTCTTGATAATGAGATAAGAAATGAGGATGAATGAAGTGTAATCGCCCGTGAATGAAGTTACATCCAGCAGATAAGGAATTACGTACTTGAATGTAGTGAGTCAAGGAACGGAAGAGGCCAGCTGGTAGGATTACGAAGTGGAGAGGTTCAATACACCAATCTTTAACTGCTGATGAAGTTAGTGTAGCAAATTTATCCGTGCTATCGATTAATGGCAACATAGTGATCAGAATGTCTTTTGTTAACAATTAAAAGAAATTAATTACGGGCTATGTTTTGAAATATTTCATCTCCATCAGTCAACCTCAACCTAGTGCTTGGACGCGATAATGATCTTTATTTAGCGCTCGCGTTATCTTTCACAACGTGATGAATTAAGAAAACGCTGCCACTGTTCCTTAAGTTTTATACTATGAAACCAATCCGTTTTTAAATTATCCCCGACGCTACAACGAATCATCGGAGCTGGTTCGCAACATCCGTAATAGCAAAATATACATCTCCAAGGAAAATTTCGATATGGGTGGCGATAGCTTTTAATTGAAGGTCCGAGATCATAACCCAATATAGTGATTAAAGGATTTGCAACGACGTAAAGTTGCAGTTGTTTTAGTTGTTAATTATGTGACGAGTAATATTATTACATTATATTATGAAGTGTAGTTGTGTCCATCCAAAAAACCTACCTTAACCGGTAGATTACCTAATAAAAATATTATGAAGTTTTATCCGCCATCTGTTCGCAGCCGTATCAAGGAGTTTTTTTTAAGAGTGTGCTTTCGCAATCATCTAACTCTCAATCAAGTGGGAAAGATAAGCCAAATGGTACTTCGCTATCCAAGTTAAGAAGTGTGCCAAAGGGCTTTTTAAGTGTTGTTGCCTAGTATGCGAGCAGTTTTCATCTTCGTTCGTACGTTGTGTAAAGTAATGATAGTCCTTAATTGTTTCGAAACTCTTGGTCATGCGTGGCAGTCAATCAAGTGTACCAAAGGAGATTGCATCAAGCAAACATATATGGCGGAGGCCTTAATATTTTAGCCAATGAAGTCCTCATTCTTTGGATTAAACTTGTGTTCAGGTTCTGACTGACCTCACAGTCGCGGAACCTCGACCATTCCTTTTGATTTCGAAAGATGTTGGTGTTGCATGCATAGCCTGGAATGTCGAGGAAAAATCCGACCAGTCTGTAGAAAAGTTTTCGGCTATTGAGGTCAGACGATATTTTCGACCATCGCCACCTGAGTCTCGTTACGATTTCTCGGGTCTTGCAACACATCCACCCGCGGTCAAAGGAGCTTTGAATATGATTTCCCCCAAAGTTTTTTTTCGTCTATATCGGGTAATTTCAGAAGTATGCGCCGATGGAATTAACTCAGCGGAGAGAACCCGTGTGTCTTTGTAGAAATGAAATGTCTTCTCCCCCTTCGTTAGATATGTGATTCGAGGATGATGCGCGATAGCGAACAGTAAGTGGGTACGTGTATGGGCAATGTTGTCCGCTCTCCTATGACTTTTTTTTATTGAACTCTGAAGCAAATATATGTGGGAGGTCCTTATCTGACTTACAGTTAGTACCAATGTTTTATTGGCTGAAATTGGCTGAGAGGAATTTCTGTAGAGGAAAGGCTGTATTGGCATTTTATCACGCATTCGAGACCTCGGGTGTCATTTTGATTACTTTGAGTGATGCCTTCGTGCTCTTTTTTGTAGTATCTGTATTAATTGAAAATTTTTTCATTCTCTTGCTAGCTTAAAAAAAACTTTTCATTTTAATTGAAATCGTTTGAATGCTTATGCTAGTATTTGTGTGAACTATCGAGTTTGTGGGAATCGTAGTCATTAGCCCACCCCAGGAAGTATCGGAATACGTATGGAGTAATATACACTTTTATTACACTCGTAATTGCATATAGTTTCCAAATTGAAACATTTAATATTGTGTGTTTTGTCGCAATGACCATTATTAATTCTCAGCACTATGTTGGTCTCATTCTTATATTGTTTCCCAATGAAAACATGATTAATTAATAGAGATATCCTGTGTGTTAAGAGAGTGGCTTTCTCCTGCAACTGTGTCCTGGGGTGAAGTGGGGAAGGGCGTTGCAACACGTTGAATTTGTGAGGCGTGGTGACCCACGAAAATTTTCCTCAGCGCCGATAATTCACTTTTCCTTCCGTAGTCGTAGCTGGGTGGAGAAATTTAGCTATGGACTCTATAGTTAAAAGGAAAAACCACGAAAGACCAAGTAGTAGTAGTAATTAGGGTGGGAAGTTGACAGTTCTGTTACTTGCGCCATCATAAATAGGTTGGGTATTCGGTTGAGGTAGGATATTAAGGGAATGAGGAAGACTGGAGAGAGAACTGGTATCAGCCTAGGCGCCAAGGGGTCCACAGTTTAACGTCCCATCCGACGGACGGTGTACTCTGCTTGAAATGTTCTCCACAAGGCACCCACATTAGGGATTGGAATAACTTTTTTTTTAATCCTACCAAATCCTGGATTTGAACCCAGGACTTCGGGATGGGAAGGCTGCACATTAGCCACCGTAACATTTCGATTCCCAAAAGATTGCGGCTTGAGCTTAAAAATTCTTAGAATTTGATGGCGTGATCCATTTCCGAATATATGCATGTTCCTTTTATGAAAAGAGTTTTCCTCCAAAGAGTAGGACGGGATGCCGGAAGGCCTTCGTCTTATCGAGAACTGTAGTGTTGGACGCCTGCGCCGTGGCAGGAGAACGTCATTGTATCTTCCTTAGACGTCCTCTTCAGCCCCGCGCTCCTCCCTCCCACTTCCCGCTCCCCCTCCACACTTCCCTCCTCTGCACCTCGTTCATCTGGTGCAGTTTCGCAACGCTAATTCAGAGGGCGCGTGATTGGTCACTCGCCGAACCCTGTAATTCACAAAGAGCGCATCTCGCGAATTTCCCGTCGCTTCGCAACAACCCACACATCGGGATGAACCAGTGCCTGCCTGCTCTCTCTCTCTCTCACCCCCGCCGCCTTTCGCGGAACAAGCGCTGGATGCCTCGGGAGGTTTTTTTTTTTGAAGGTCACTCATTGAAAGCCTCAAGGCGTCGAGTAATTCCTTCTCAAGTGATCGAGGGGAATTTCGAGTGCGTTAAAAAAAGCTGCATTGCATCTTTCGGCGATAAATTTGTTTTCATTATCGTCTGGAGTCCCGGAATAATCTTAATCTTTACATATGGGTTGTTAAATTGCTTAGTTTACCTTTTTGAATTTTTCGATTGTTATTTATTTTCACGTACGTCGTGATATCCAGAATTTTTATTGTACCTAAGTCAAATCAGCTATCCTAGAATATGTATCCCTTTCTGTTCGGTGGTCGAAAAATTCATTACAACAATATGATGCAACATAGTATATCGTTATCCCTTCTACGGAAAGCGGTGACCCTTGAGTCAGCCAGCACTCAACGGATATCCAGTGACGTGATTGCCTAGTCGATCGACCACTTGGCTGCTCACTGTATGGTCTAACATCCTGTCTCTGAATATCCTTTGCCAAGACTATATTGTCGCTTCGATGCCGTTTACTTGTGGGCAAATAGACGGAAAAAGGAATGAACATGTCAAATCCTTAATTTAACGTTCCGTCCGTCATCCCACCCACAGGGTTACTGGAGGCAGTAATTGGGAACACGCTTCACTCATTACGAAAATTGATACATACCGATTTTTTATAATGTAATGCGTTTCTCATCAGCAGGAAGTAACTGCTTCAGTTCTAGAGAAGCTAGTTTGCCTCATGCGAAAATGTGCAAAATCCGCCCCAAACGGCATTTGACGTAGAACGACACAGTTGTCGCCCAAGCATGAATAACACGCTGCCCTTACTTCTGCGTTCCCTGTGGACTCATATTCAACACTTGTTTTCATTCCTTTAGCCTATTCCTTTGGTATCGAAAGGTTTGACCTAGCGTTAGTTTCCTTTGTGCATTTTTGTGTCCAACAAGATTAATTGGCTCTAAAACTGTGTTACTTACCTTCTGGCCAGATTTTCAGGGTTAAGGCTGAGGTAATCGAAGTCCCTGAATTTCCCTGTTTCTCCGCCCATATTTCCCGCGCCCGGAAATACAACTCGAGTTGACTCCATAATCCCAGCGTCGTCCTGCAAAACAAATCATGTGCCTAGAAACATTTTATTGCTTTTTTTTAATATACGTATTCCCGATACAGATTTTTTCCCAGGATTTTTTTTTGTCCGGAAAACGTGAAATTTGTATGTACGGTGCTTTCCGGCCCAAATCATGGAGTAAAAATATTTAACGCTAGATAACGCAGCTGGGCGGAGAAAGTTATCATTGGGGGGGTGAGGGGTGGAGGGATTGTCTTCTCATGAGTGAAGTCAATAAATCGGAACTTAAATTTTTCTCGATAGGATTACGATATATAATGGAGAGTAGTCGCGAGAAATAATATACTGATGGACGAGTGCGTTTCTTTTTGTAGTGAGGCCCATTAATTTCCGTCTGAACAATACGAAGCGGCAGCATCCTAAAAGTGCCAACCGCTGTTACGGTCTCTCAAAATCCATTCTTGTCACCATCCACACAGACGGGCCGATACCATAATCCATCTGCTAGGAAATTTTTTCCCCAAAGACAAAATAATTCTACCGGCTGAGATTGAGCGCCGTCTGGAGGATCGAAGGGCAGTGTTCCGCCGTGATCGAAAAACCGTCTGGCAACGTAGTAAAGCTGGTGTGATCCAATGATAGCGTCCCAATTGACGTCTCGTAGTTGAAGAGACGTCAATGGCTCCTCGGTATAAGTACAAAGACCCTCTCTAAAGTGTTTTCACTTATTTGGTGCTAACGGCTAAGTATTAACATTTATGGAAAGGAGACAAACTATGCAAATTTCACTTGAATAGAGATTTATTCACGACCCGGGATTCAAACACTTAATGTCATCTAATGTTTGAAACCCGGGTCGTGAATAAATCTCTATTCAAGTGAAATTTGCATAGTTTGTCTCCTTTCCATCATGGATAAATGTCACAGGGTTAACCCTAATACCGTTCGGTTTATTAACCTTTAACCTCTTTCAATGTTTTTCATTCATTTTGTTGGAATCGACATGATGTGTCCACCGAGTAAATTGGTGTGAATAGTAATCCTAGTCCGTGCCTTGTTAAAAACAATAAGCAGTGCCATTCCATCATTGTAACAGTTAAAATCACGAAAGATCTAATGAATATGCCAAAGGAAATGGGTTTTCCGTCATGTCTACGCTTAACTTGATCGTATGATTTACTTAAAATTTTAATCTAATCGATCGGAACGGCAAAAGGAACACTTAAGCCTCTTTAAGGTCCGATTTTACCATCACCGTGTCGTTCTCATGTTTCTCGCTGCTTTCTTCAAAACAGCAGCACAGTCTTGAGGAAATTTGATTTTCTAGGAACTAGGCAGTGCCCACACATGTAGATAACAACTTGAGACATTTTTCTTTTCTTTTTTGTCGCTTTTTTTTATCTGGGACAGGAAATGAGCGAATTCTTTTCCAGATACAATATCTACGTATTTCTATTCTAAGTTTCACAAGGGAAGACTCTTCTTTTGTGTGAATTGTTTGCGTCTATAGTATTTTGAACGGTAAATTAATATCACATAATTATGTACATACTCCCAAGGAAGACGGGAACTCTAAAAAGGGAGTGTGACATTGTAGCATAATTGTAACTACAAGAAAGACGTCATGTGGGAACTTGAACATCTGAAATATTTTCTCTGCTTGCCTGTGTTTAAATGTGCAAATGAATTGTGAAATGACTTTTTAATATGTATTAAAAGACACCTGACAAGGAAATGAGTACCGCGGTACAAATTTTCTCAATCTGCTCCCTCGAGAAACATCTAACGTATGTTTTCCACGTCATTTTAATAATCACTGTAGTGTAAATCGTGCTCTTCTGCACTAACATCTTGTTAATCGTATTCGTTGGGTTTTTAAGCAGTGCCAAGGATGAATCTGTTAGCAAATCCCATCTTCGCAAAGTCGCCTTAGCCTAAAGTATCATAAAATACGAGAAGACGCTGAAGCAGTGACGAAAAATGAAGGTCGTATGCTGGTAATCCTTATTTACTCTCCCTCCGCATGGAATATGCTTCGGAATTCGGATTCTACCTCAGTAAATATGGCAAGACATGAAATACAAAAAAACGCTCCACATATTACTAAAATTGAAAAACGAAATATAAAATGAATCCTGATTTTTTACAGTTAATTTATTTTCATGACAGAGGTAACTAACTGCCTCAGTTCTAGAGAAGCAAGTTGGCGTCATGCGAAAATGTGCAAAATCCGCCCCAAATAAGATACGATATACATGTACGTATAACGGCACAGTTGTCGTGTCGAAGCCTTAGTAACACATTACCCTCACTTTGACGAACCCTTAATGTTATAGTCAACACATCTATGTCTTCGTTCCTTTGCGTCTTCTTGTTTACAACAAGATTAGATGGATCTCTTACATTTTGCGAGTTTATAATCGAGTTTTTACAACGGTGTCCTCGTCCTGTAGCTCTGTATTTTACCCCGGAGAAATATTTTCACCGCGTGTAAAAAACGTGTTCACGGTTTGTGAAAAAAACCGCTCCGAAGAAAATGACATTTTTTTGTAAATTAACAGTTAGTTGCCTCTGGTAAAGTATACTCGATGTCTCCGGGCACACTAGGTGCCCTGATGCATTACTACCTAGGTGCAATTTAATGCAAAAAATTTTGGCGGAATTCAGGTAACTAACTTTTTGCTATGGCTGAATGTGTGCAAATTGTCGAGCAGTGGAAACTCCGTGCATTTTTTCTGTCGCAACCGCGGCAACCTAGAAATCAACCGCAGTGTGCCAGCCCGCAATCAACAGGTAGCGTCGTGCTTCAATTGGTGCCTGTGGAGGGGGAGCGCTCGCCGCGCTGTGGGGGCTGGACGGGTGAATCCGACTGCGCTTCGAGGGGCGTGGTAGTCGGCGGGATGGAAGTTGGGGATTTGATGAAGGGGCAGACGGGTCGTCTGAGCGTTGCATTTTTGTAACTCTCTCTCTCTCTCTCTCACTCGCCATTTCCAGAATTGAACACGGGGCTGCCAACATTCCCAGTTCGGACTGATATCGGAAAAAGAAACAAAGAGTGGCAAAAAAATCATCGCAATTCTTGGATGTCCTTTATTTAGGAGTGTATGAAAGAGGGATTCAGAGAAAAAACTTCGCATTTTTTGCGCCACCAGCGGAAGATTTCCATTGTAGTGGATATTGGAGGAGACAAATTTCGTTCAACTTGTGCTCTACCAACCAAAACGTTCTATACTCAATGCTACCAGCTACTGCGTTCGGTCGGTGTCGACTATGAAATTTGGCTAACTTTTGTCCTCTAGTCAAATCGCACGAATTCCTTTTTTTTCGTTTTCGCTCTCGCACCCTAGTAATCCCAAATCGTAATAAAGTGTCCCATGAAGGTTTTCTCCGTCATTCGAGGAAGAGCATGTTTGGGTCGTAAAAATCGGGTGTTTCACACTCTTCTTAAAATAAGAGCGACGATACGTCTTGAACTAGTTATAGCCCCGATTCATGCTCGGAGGAATATGGGTTTTAACTGAAAACTTGTTCACCTCTATCGCAGCACTCTTCAATTACTGATATTTCCCTCCTCTTTCATGTTAAGTATGTTCGCCGAAAGTTCATAGCGGCTTCAAGGTTTTCATGGCAGCTTCGTGATTTCCCTCCAAAGGAAGAGAGGTGGAGAATAACATCGATGCCAAACTTTCCCACGATTCCGAACGCCGAGGTCGTGGGGTAGAAAACGAAAATGGCTGTGCGAGAGGAAAATGTCCAAAACATTTGACAACACGGACCAATTCGTTCGGCGCCAATTTTAATTTAATGCGAACGGGGTTTGGTCGAAGATGCGTCCTAGTCTTCATCTCCAATTCTCGCTTAACTTTACATCTTCCCTCAAACAACCTCGTACAGCATGGCATCGCTTTTCATTATCTCGCAAATCCGCACGCTGTTCCATGTCTCATTTACTTATTTCACACTCCTCCCTCTTTTGCGTGTCGGTCAACTCCATAGTAAGTATTCCATTATTTCCTTTCGTAAACCTCACTGTCGCTATTCTGCTGACTCAAATTTCGAAAGCCTTCCGTTCATTTTCATCCTTTATCCGAACGAAGTTTCCGTCGTGCTAAGTCAGGCCCGGGCATAAATGATGTAAGTGGTTATTTCTCTCTCACTCTCTCTCCCCATCGCCCAAAATATAATTTGCTTCCTTTTCAAAAATATTCGTTTAGATATCAAGTTTTCCTTCCTTGGCCGTAACTGATCATCTTTTACTTCTTAAGGAGTTTTCCACTTTACCTGATCTTTCTAATACCTTCAACTTAGCACTTTTTCTTCATTAAAATCATATATTATTCATTATTTAACCTAATGTCGTTTATGTCTGCGTACTTATTGTGTTTGCCTGTAGGTTTTGGCTGACAATACTGTCATCATGTAGAATCACAGTGAATTAATTCACGTACCACCAACCCTCCCGCCTCAATTACACTTGTAGGTATTCGTTCGCATTTCATTAGCATTTACCCAAAGTAGGGGCTGTTCCCTTTCTTCGGTATGTAGTTTGTTTTTCGGATTGGGAATTCTCTATGGGGAAAGCATTTGAATTATTTTACCGGTACATCGGTATGTCGAATAGACGATGCAGAATGACCCCGCAAGAGCCATGCACTAAAATAATTCATTTTAAGTGGTTTATGTTTATTGCCCTTCAACGATGTAATAAACACACGGGGCCTTTTGGGGTATAATATTAATAATAAGGATAATGAAGATAACACCCGGGGCCGGGTGGTATCTCCATTATCTTCTGACGCCTTAAGTTAAGTTCTTGGAAGTCAAAACATTACTATTAGTGTCGGTTACCAACAAATGATGTCGTTGCAGCAGTATTAAATGAGTTAAGGTACTCTCGCCTGTTGGTGAGTTCCGGCCGTCGACACAAATGAGGGAAAAACATAAAATGCCCGAATCCATAGCCGGTCCAAACAATTCTCGGATTAGTAGCGTTCTTTATTAACCGGGTCTATTGAAACATTTAATGAATGTCTGTCGTTCTCATTGGTGGTTTGTATTTGCAAGACCTTTCTGAAGGCCATTTTTTGTGCTTGCTATCAATGAGCAATTACCTGATATGTAGCCGTTGCTGTTGCTTTAATAGCTTTCACACAGGATAAAAGTTTAATCAATAAAATATGTCGTGCCTTAAAATTTATGGCTTGTAGGTTTAATCATAACTTGGAGACGTTTCTGATGCGAGTGTGGAGAAGAATGGAACAATAAAATGGTTGACAATGAAAACAAACGAATAGGTACTAGGCATCGTAGAGAAAGGGAATGTGTTGGTATAAATTAAAAAGAGGCAGGCAGAGTGAATGCAAGGCGTTTTGATTGGCAATGGAATGTTGAAGACAGTGGTAGAGAGAGAGGTAAGAATGTTGGGCAGGCGAGGAATTTGGAGGGAAAGCGTTGTCATGCAATATACGGAATTGAAAAAGGATTTATTTTTGTCTGGTTACGCTTTTTAAGCAAACAATTGTAGTGATGTTTATGTAATGGAAACAGGTCGTCGATGTCAACTCCTATTATAGTATTTTTATTAAGGGTCCAGTAATATTCAATGCTGATTGTGTTTCAATATAAGGCCAATTACGTTATGTGTTTGCTTAATTATGTCCATCCCACGTCAACTGTGAGATCTCATCAGTTTATGCATGCATGGAAAAATTCCAGGCTCTTCTGAAAATAAATAGCGTATCTGTTCACTAGTGTGTCTCTGAAAGAAAACAAGCGCACCGACGACGTCCACATAGTGAAGGATGACTGCCAATCAATATGCTAGCCAACCAAGTGTATAATAAGGATGAAGATGTAGCGTCATTGATATTCATGAACTACTGACTTGTTAACTTGTACACCTTTTCCCGGTAATGTGTCGTTCCATAAATTAATATTCGTCTTTATTTAGACTCGCCGATTTCCGCTTTTCTAAATTGTCTCCTATGGCTCACCCGAGCCATCAAGCTCTTCCTTTATAAAACCGTTGGTTTTTTCGTTCTAAAAAAATGCTTATTCCTCACTCTACCAATTGCGATATCCCGAATGTTTTTGTTTACACCCTGGTTAAGCGAAACCTTCTGTTGAAGGGTGTTTTATTCGGCGATGTCATCTTCAATAATGGCTGCCATTTCGTCAGGCCTTAAAATATGGAAAGCGTAATTTTAAGTTGCTTTACAAATGGAAACCAAAGGTGACACCTTAATCATTTTTTCCAGAAATTAGGACAAGGTTTTCCATCACGGCCGTAATTGCTTCATTCAACTGAGTAGCCAGTTGATGAATAAGCAGTTTTACGGGTGCAGACGTATTGTGGATGAGTTGAATGGAAGAAATGTTTTCACCTAATAAGGCATTCAATAAATTTATTATCTCGGAGAGTTGATTCTGTCTCTCAAACATGGATTTTTATCTTGGCTTCGGGTTTTTCATATGCTCTTTATTCACTGAATACTTATCATACACAAAATTTTGTTTGCGTTGAAAGCTGTACCACACATGAATTTCCCCAAAACATTTGGCACCATTATTTTCATTTCTTTTTCTTTTCCAGATGAAGTTAATGAATTATTGTTTAATTAAACTATGGCAAATTACTTTTAGTGATTTCTGAGACACTGGACTGTGGGAACAACAATTTTCTACCTTCCTTCCTGGATTATTTAAATTTTATGATCGACAGAAAAATCGTAGGGATTCTCTGCCAATTCTTCGTGGAGATTCGTTATTGATCATTCGATCCCACAGATTGGTATTAATTTTATGTTCAATCTTTTGCCGTCGTGCCTCGTAACCACAGAGAATTAGTGTCCAAATTTCCCCGTGTACGTGGCCACGTGAAATTATAAACATTTATTTTAATTCCATTGTCGCCAGCGTCTGTTTTAATTTTCTTTGCTTTTCAATTTAATATTCTTCGCTTTTCAATTCAACTCGCAAGCAATTTAAACGTTTTCCCTGTAGTCATCCCCCACTCTCTTTCCTTACGATTTTGAGTAACCGCGGTCGCATTTCAGCGTGGAAGCCCAACCACGAGCCGTATCTTCGCATCGTCCTCTCAGTTCTCGCAGGTCGCGATATCACGTGAAGTGACAAAGTTCCCCACGTCAGGAGTGGTTCTTTCGTTCCATCCCACCCCTATACGTGAAACCGCGGGCATACCCTGCGTGCACCGTAGCGTGAACCCACCGGCTTTTCGATCAGATGAGGAGGTCCACTCGCCGCTTCGGCACGACCGAACGACCTTGCCGTCAACTTCTCTCTCTCTCCCTCATGCTTACGCAACCGCGATTGACTTTCTCCCTAATGCAGACCCGTGTCTCTCCGCCTCCCTGCTGGCGAAAATTAATTATTAAAGCGACGACCCCAATCTTTTATGTTTTGACGTACGCGATTTTCATCACTCTTCTTTCAGTCAACGATTCTCGATGTATTTTCGTCTAACCTCGTTCTTTCTCCATTACGACAATTTTCGCAATTCTTTTTTTTATTCACGTGAGCATATATCACGTGGCTGTTGAGCAAAGTCTGCATTCCACGGTGAACTGTAAGGTATCTTTTGAACTATCCCGTTGTCATTTCGTTTTGTTTTGTTTTCAGAAAAATTATGATTATTGCTAGGAAAGCGTATATTTGAAAGTGTTTATTGGAAAAAGATGTACAATTTGATGTTTGATTACGAGAAGTGTGAAGAAATAGAAATCTAATTTGACTTTTCATCGATTTTTTCCGAGGACGAACCAACAAAAAAGCACCCATGTGCCAGAGGCTGGATTCGAACTAGTGACCCTTTGATTGTCAGGCAGGAACTTTGTCCAGCCGTAGTAAACAAGCCGCTTATGGAGTGTAAAGATTTGATTTGTTGCAAAATTTTTTGATATTTTTCGTCAATATCTCAGCAGATACTGGGGTCACAATGAGAGTTTGCTTAACTTTCTTAACAATATTCCCGGCTGTACGAACGTTTGTAAGCTGTATGCATCTTAGATGCTCAGTTATTGTTTTTGATTTTAACCTTTGTTGTTATGGCGAGTCTCTGTCATGTCATATGGCGAGTCATATCTTTGTTGTTCAAAATTGGCAAATCAATTAAAATGCAGTTCAAAATTGGCAAATTTTGAACTGCATTTGAATCTCATTTTACCTTAATACCGTTCGCACAGCCAATTTTAGCCAGATTGCCATGCAATTCTTTTGTTAATTTTTATCGTTTTCAGTTCTGATTATCATAATAGGGATATTTGTTGTGAAGGTGCTCACATGTTTTTCATGCTAGGTTTACATTTGAGGAATGCAGTCATTCTGGTACTCCTGGCCTTTTTCCCTTTTTACACCGGCTAAGTTAATACTTGGGGCTGTCCCCAGTTGAAGGGCACCACTAAACTACCGCCGCTCACCCCTATTACTTTTCGAGGTAACCATGATATCGGTAACGGTTGCTTTTCCCTTTGCTGCAATTTCGTCCGCCTGGAATAGTGGTCGGAACGGGCGCCAAACTACGCAATTCATCTCCGATTCCCTCACGTTCTCATCGCTATTATGTTTCCGGTTTCTCGGGAAAAATTCCACCCGCGCCTACGTATTCGGGGAGAGTGAAACCTGGAGTTTTCACGTGCGATTGTTCGGCTGGGAGCTTTCCTTCACCTTTCATCTCTGGGAAGCCTGTAATCCCAAAGGCATCTTTTGCTTCGTCGACCTTCCCTGCTCGCGCCGTCCCTTTCACCCGAAAGAAGGCCTTCATTAATAGCACTGGCCAGCATTGAAACCTTCAGTAGTTTTGGAATACGTTGGCCCACTGTTGAGATGATGGATTGAAGTTGGTAAACCAAGACTAATGCCGTCTATTTTGTCCTCGCTTTCTTATGCGTTTGGATTGAATTTTTTTTTCTCGATTGCTTGTGTTTATGGAGAAATATTTTGTGATGAATCATCCAAATTCCTTTTACCAATTCAGTTAAATTGTTTAGCTTAACATCACCTTGTGATATTAATGATTTGTCAACCCTCTAATTTAAACGGATGAGTTTATGCATTGTATTTTTTTATCTGTTGTCCCATCGAGGCATATCGTTGACTTTATTAACATGTTGTCCCCTCAACGTCATTCACGAGAAGTTGGCGTGGTTCTTATGAGAGGGGAGCGTTTATTTCCCAACCAATAGAACTTGCGTTCTCGCCCCGCCCCCTCTCTGACAGATTTGGTCTCGGTGAAACGTCGAATTTATTCATGTCCTGCTGCTGTTCCCGCGGTCTTTCATCCGCTCGTCAAGCGCCATCTGTCAAATCATAGAACGGCTGCTCCGTCGCCATTTACGAGCTCATTTTTAAGCGTGCCCCCGGCCACCCTCCTACAATCTCCGCCATCATCTTCGTCCGTGGTCCATCTATCTCTTCTCGGAACCCACTCTACCCCCCTCCATCCGGCATACTCTTTCTCCACCAGGAAAATATGAAAGAAATGGTTCCCATTGATCTCACAGATAGTGTCGGAGTGATATCACGAGCTCCTAACGCCAAAATAGCTATCCTTTGATATTTGGGGTTGGTTCACGTTTCCGATCTTTTTGGAGTTTCCATTCACCATTTTGTCCCCTTAACCGCATGAAAACCCTCCTCGGATCGGAAAAAAAGCATTCGAAGCTGGTACTTTGAAAAAGTGGCGTTGAAATAAAGTCGTTAGTGAATTTTTGTCTGTTGTCGTTTCGCCAAAAATAACTGTTTTGGTTAATTTTTTGTTCGTTCTAAAGGCTCGTGCTAGTTCTAATTGTGGAGAACCCCTCGGTAGCTGTAACGAAACATGATAAACACGCAATTTTTGGGGTCCTGTCCTCGGAGAGTTTACTCCCTTTTGCTCTCACGTTCTCCTGGATGATTAATTCAGAAAAACATAATCATTTTGAGGATATGTTTCTTTTGTGATTTCAGCAGCGAAGTCTTTGCGATGTCAACCTATGTCTCTTCCTCTCTTCCTTCTGTCTCAGAAGAGATATTAATAATCCTGCGAGATATACACCCCGCGTGACAATGCCGACGTGAATCTCTTCGCTATGGGTCGAGCCGGTGTCTGATAATATCTCCTTAGAATTTTTTCTTTAAGGGTATCCGCCCTATTTCCTGGTGGACATCACAAGTGAACACATTTATTTTGATGAAGTCTCGACACTTCTTATCCCGTTCATGACGCGCTAATGAATGCGCGCGGTAGTAACCAGTGATTATAAAATATGTTGAGGAGATATTCTCATCCATCACGGTTTTATTGAAGTTTTTCGTATAACGGAAGAAGTTAATGTCTTTCCTTGGCTCGCCTCTTTTTTTTGTAGCATCACTGCGTCTAATTTCACCTCAAAATTGTGATGAATTTGGTTTTACTTCTGCAGTGCACAATGTTTTTGATTCCATGGCCGGCAAGAGTACAAGCTTTAACTTGAACTCTGGATACGACACCGCTCTGCCTCGTGGCCATGTAATTTGAGTTCAATATGATGACCCGAGGAAGGCAGTGGATTATTCTTAAAAGTTACTTTTCAGAATATATTTTTGTCCATCAGCAACTATAAATTAACTTTTCAATAATTATTGTATCTTATAGTGGTATAAGTTTTAGGGTAGGCGCCCGACAGCTGAGGTCATTTGCGCCATTAGGGATGGACAGGAAAGGATGAAGGGCAGAGAGAAACCTGGCGTCGGCATTAGCGTACTCTGAACGAGAGGCTTAACGTAGCAGCTAAAGGCCCCTCTGACAGACAACGTTCTCACTCAAAGCGCCCTCCACAAGGCACCTCAAATAAGGACCAGGATACCGCTAAATACTACAAAATATATGCCGCCTCTGGGATTCGAACCCGGGCCCTCCGGGTGGGAGGCCAGAACGGCACCGCACCATCCCGATCCACACTTGTATCTTAAGCCCACGACTTCGCAATGATAGAGACCAGCTGAAGATGCTGGATTTGAAGTAATGAAAACGGATATTTTAGTAACTCTTCCAACCCATCCGGAAAGCCTGGAAAAGTCGAGGATTTTTATTTGGGTATGAAAAACCGGGAAAACTCAGGGAATATTGAAAAATGTATGGGAAAAATTGTTCTGGTTCCTTGTACTCCTTTTCTACAAGATGCATGTGTCAGTTGTTTTATAAAGGAAGGCAGGGGTGGTAATTTTTCAGGAAACAAAAAACATAATGTAAAAATTGTAATTATAATTATTCATTAAATATTTGTTTCCAAAATCACTTCAACAAACTCTGTAAAATTCTTTTTTTTTTATTTTTTTGTGTAATAAACTGGAAAGGTGTACAGTATAGATTAGTTTTTTTATGCTATAATACTTTGAAGAAATGCATTTATAATATTATTAAGCTGAATTTTAAGGGAAATTATGAACAAACCAATTTCTTTCCATGTAAAGGCTGGAAACAAACCAATTTTTTCTATGTAATGGCTGGAAACGTCATGGAAAACTGCAGAAAAATACTTGGCAACCCTGTATGGGACGTTGTAGGTCTGTGGGAAGTATTTTTTTCTGAGGACACAAATTTAACTGAGCACTTTTGATACCCCAGCGAAAAGCGAAGATCGGAATTGAATCCAGGGAGCCGATGGCGCTCTCTTCGTTGCGACTGAAGTGACAGTAGTTCTTGGCATAGAGTTTAATTCAGTTCAATGATTCATGGTTATCACGCCGCCATGCCAGTAATAGTTACTAGTTTTTTTCAATCCTTTTCGCGCATGTAACCTCTGTCAAAGAATAAATGAATGTCTCCTGATCGCGACAACCCATGTCCGACGTAAATTTTTATTTCTCCTTGAACAGGAAAAAATAGCGAAAGGACAGTTAGCCCTTTTTTACTGTCGCAGCATTTTTTCTACTCTTTTTGGTCTCAAACAGATCAAAGAAGTTGGTAAAGTCTCGAAGATATCTTTTTTGATCTCGGTAATTACGGCCGGCGAGTCAGATAGGGTCCTCTAAGGATGTCAAGCCAGTTGGAAAATGTTCCCTTGAATTTATAAAGCAGCCTGTTTTAGCAGTCATGGTAAATTGCAATAGTCCGTGGCCTGAATCCGGAGACAAAGGGTGCACTCAGCCCAGTTAATGCTGAATAAGTAAAATATTTTATCGGACGGAGGGCGATGGGTATTCCTTTCCCCTCTGCTGAACTATTCCAAATCACGCTAATCTCAGTAGTTCTGATAATTGATTTCCCGGTCGCTTCAGCATGTTTTTTCTCTTTGGGTTCTTGAGTGTGTTCATCAAAAAAATTAGCGGATGTTCCCAAAAAAAACATTTGCAATTTTTGTCGTAGAGTCTCCCTGGAAGTGATTCAGGAAATTAATCGACGTTCTTTGAAGTTATCGTGTATGGGTGCCCTACCTACTCTATATCATTCTCGGCGGTTAATCGAGGATGATAGCTAGACCTCGATTCGCTGACAGGCGTCAGGTCAAAATTGGAAATTTTATAAATAGCCAGTTCAGTGGATGGTGTGAGCCGTCATGTTTAATGGCTCGACCGCGACATCCGGCGGGCTGGAAGACGGGGAAACGTTGCGAAATATTCTTTGGGACTACGGTCATAAATGAAATTTTCCTTGTGAAAGCAGTATAAAATCTCCAGAAGACGAGGTTTCCATCCGTTCATCCTATAGTATATCTTTTTTTTTACTGTGATCCAAGCTTTAGTATTTTAATCTTCATTTCGAGTTCTTCTTACAGGATTTAAGTCGAAACTGTGGGTCACGTGACGTTTATTCTTGCCCGGAAAATTACATTAACCTTTTAATATCAACTTCAACCCTCCCAACAGTCTGGTCAATTTGGGGAATTTGTACTATCCGGCTTTTTCGAGGATCACTGGTTAGAAACCCATCCAGAGTGCCGATGTGTTGTATTTTGTTCGTGTTTGACTTGAAATTGTGAAGACTGAGTCGAATCGCCCAAAAGCGACTTCTGCGTAAAATTCTGTGCCGAGTGTCTGTTCCGAGAGGACTCTTCAGCACGTTACTACGTATCTGCATTGCATCGCTCGTTCAAATTGCCAGCGATGCTCAGATTTTATGGATAAAGATCGCAAGTACTTCCTCTTCTGACGTTTGTTTCGTAAATCAGTATTTTTCAGTGATAATTGGTCCCTGTCGTAATCCTGATATCGCCACTGCCCTCGGATAATGGAAAGGGAATGTGAAATTTCTCCGCTTTACAAGAAAATGATACTGAATATCCTACCATACTAACCTAAAGTGAACGTTATTCTTTAAGCCCTATTTGTCGCTTTGCCCTTCAAGCATGTCTTTGATAGTGCCCACTGCCCACGAAACATCTAATCACCGAGCTGAAAGATTCAATAAAGGAATGGTGTTTTTATGAAGTTAAACCTTTAAAAATGTATAATTGATAGAGTATGTGACTTCCTGTGGAGAGGATTTGATGTTTTCGGTGGCTGTAATTCACAAAGACATTGGCTAGCGCTCGATATCTGTAGGTGTTCGGATTATATTTTAGCGTTACGATCCTCAATTCATGAGGATTTGTTTAAATTCAATCCGTTACGTCTCGTATGATACTTTGAACCTTTGACTTCTGGAAGCAGAACAGATTAACATCGTTCCTTGATGTAGGCAGTGTTAGAACTCCTTCGTGATGCGTAGGAAAGGAAACGCTGGTATTTTACAAAATATAAAGTGATTGCGACCGGTTTCGATACAGGGTAAATTGATGATACGCTGCATCGAAACCGGTCGCAGTAAATTTATATTTTGTGGAATATCAGTATTTCCTTTCCTACGCACCGTTCCTTAATTTCTCCCGATCCTGAAATCCGCGTAAATATCCTCTACATAACGTGAGAAAGGCATTTGCCGTTGAGCACATCCCATTTATTACGACGGCGTCTCTGAACGTCACGCTCAAAGGAAAACTGCGTGGGAAAATGTCAAAATAAAATGAATGCCTCATGTATTTGGGACAATGCGCATGCAATTGAAATTTATTTTCGAACGTAAGACGGCGAATATTTATCAGCTGCTAAAGTTTCGGTTCCAATGCAGTGCTTCGCGCGACTTTCGACGGGGGGTTAAGAAAATAGGGAAGAAACAAGAGAATTGACGTAATTTTGATAGTATGTATTTTTGGTTTGCATTAGTAATTATTGCATTCACCAGCCCTTGTGAAGTGTTTTTTTTTTCAATGTACATATGTCTTGTGTTTTCGGAGAAGAAAATACTTTGTTCTTCCACATATATTTTATTATACACGACTTGGGTTTAGACTTAGAAGTCATCATCAGGTCCCTTTGATACCTGATAATGACTTTGTAAGTCGAAACCTAGGCCGCGTATAATAAAATATGGAAAAACAGTATTGTCTTTTCCGTAAACAGTAAATGTGGAAGAACAAAGTGTTTTCTTTTCCGATATGAATCGCTTCTACAAAGTGACGCCTCAAACCATTCTATTATTGCGTTTTAATGACCTTTCATTTTCATAATTCTTCATTCCTAAAAGTTGGCTGATATATTTTTTTGCAAAATGCAGTTCCTCTGAGAAGGGGGAAAAATGATTTAAGGTTATGGAATTAATGCATCGAAAGTCGGTGGGAGCCTTTGAACAAAGAGTTGTAGTGGTTTCGGGACGGAGACCCTTGTGGGTGGTGTTTCCGAAGGTAATGTCGCAGGCGGATATACAGAGTCTCGCCTCGGGGAGAGAGAGATGTTTGTGCTGAACTGGAATTCGCAATGCGAAATGGTGAAACCTGTTTTCTGAGCTTGTGGCCCAAGCATCTTCAGGGCAGCATATCCTACCGCAGTAGACCACATCCTCTTAAAGTGAGACGGGTTTTAATTAGCGGTTGATGCAACACCATGTAGCTTCTGGCGATCCCGAAATACGTGACGCTTGCGAAGTTTATTTTCTCATAAGGGGAGTTTGGTAGTTCCTATGCTTTGCCATATCCCTTCTCGCGTTCGATCCAAGTGAATAAACAGCAGCGCTATCTCTCCACCCCTTCTCGCGCTCGCCCCTAAGGTTCCTTCCTCGCGAATAATCTGCGAGCGGTGGCTACCTTCGCCCCGTTTCCGGCGGCGGCGGTGTTTCCTTGGGAGAGAGAGAGAGAGAGCGTGTGCATATCCTTTTTTTCAGTATTTCGTTGACCTCCCGCTAGTCATCCACCGAAAGTAGGAACGGACTTGTAGTATCCGTGCGAGTGCTCTTTGGAGATACGGACAATAAGTGAGAATGCTTGGTGTCGTAACTTAATTGGCAGGAGGAGAATGTGAATGGTGAAGTGTTATCTCCCTGAGAAGTCACCAATGGGGAATACATTAATTCCTTTCTCTTCTATTGCGAGTCATTCCCAAGAGGTGACTATGTTCTGTGATATTGCGTTATTTTGTGTTTCCGAGATCGTGCAAAACATTTAGCAGCGTCGATCCTTCGCGTCTCCAAGTGGAATCGGACAAATGTTGACCTCAGGGGGGTTACCCAGGTAGATGCACCGCTTGAACTGATAGACGGGCGGTCCTTTTCTCGCACTCGTTTGAGCTTTTTATATGGAATTTTCGCTCTATGGAGATTGGATTCGTTCGAGCGATACCTCAAGTATTAGGAGTGCTGCGGTTGTTGCGCATTTGTTGTTTGAAAAAATGGTTGAGAACCATTCTAAGTCATAAATGGGGTCGATTGAACGATTATTATTGATGTTTGTGTGATAGGAACGAGTGATGTTAAAAATTATCTTTGATTCGACCAAATCGGTGATCAGTCAGTTGATTGTCAGTCAGTCTTTATTTGACTCGCTTGGGCTTTAATGTCCGTATCCCTTCGTGTTTCGACCGCTGATGACCATTTAACACCCTAGAAGTCGTCGTTCTCTAATCTTAACATTTCTACGACTCTGCGTGCTCGTGCATTAGTGTTACGTGGAGAAAATACATCCCTGGAATTCTAGGCAAATGTCATCTTGGATTCGTAGGAAAAAACTAGAGGAATGAAATGTTAGTGGCCGCGAGTGTGAAACCAAGTTCTCTCTCACTTCGTTGAAGCGGAAGTGCTTTGATATATTTTCGCCCGATATCCCAAGTTTTTTCCGGCGCTCTTTCTTACCATCCTTCGCGCCCAATCGCACTGCCTACCGCGCCGTTTTCCACTTTTTACTAACTAGAGACGTATAAGTTGTACATTTTGTCTCCCAAGTAAGTAGTACTTGCTGTTGCCATCGAGAAAAGCGCTTAATATCTGGAATTACTCTTTGTTACACACCGTAGATATTGAATTGTTGAAATTTCAGCTATATACTTCTTAGACAGTTACCATCGCTAACTTTTCATTTAGGAGACACGTTAAAGAGATCGGCGGAGCTGCCGAAAATTATATTTAATTGACAGGTATTTGATAAATAGCTTGAAAAAGATAATGCCCTCCTCAAATAAGTTAGTCCCATATGTAATGCCCTGTGGTGTCCGAGGCACACATGCCTGTCTTGAAGACGATTAGTCTGATAAAATGGTCTAGAAAGATTTGAGGCAAATAGTTTTAAGATTTTATAATGGCGCAAAATGATATCATTTTGGCTCCCCAATGTGACGGCAATATAATGTTGAAACGGGGGTACGGTGTGGGTGATACGAGGGGGGGGGGGTATTTCCCTGATATTAAGCAAGTCAATTAATTTTATTCTTAACGAATATCAGAATCATGTATTAGATAACGGCACAGGAAAGTGAGATGGTCTTCATTTTTTATGTCTCTCGTAGCCTCACGGATTCACAAGGTGCACTCGAGACTACGTGACACTCTTTGTTTGCATTTTTGATGGCTTTTGTTTTTTTGACTTTGGAACAATTTTGACACATTTGTCATGGGTTATTGTTAGCATTTTTCGCGGTTTCGATCGCGCGAACCTTTTCGTTAGCTGTCGCTCGCGAACGGCCAAATTAGATGAGTCAACATACTGATCGCATCCTAGATTACTCTTCTGGCCCTGACTTGTTCGGTGAGGTCTATTTTTTTTCCTCCAGCCACAACTCGTCTCATGTGAAGGCCTGCTGCTAATTTCATGAAGGAAGGTGTTTGTTTTTCTATTCACTGACTTGTACAGTTAGTGGTGCCGCGTGAAAAATCGATTGTCAGGTGCGAGGTCTGTGTCGTCCCTGTACTCTTTCTGTCATGGCGTTAAACCGTGGAGTTACTAATAAACGTATTCTGTGCATATTATTAACTCTCTGGCGTTAACACATCCTGCATTAGCACGGAAAAGAGGAAGGAAGGAGTATGCGGCACTTAAAAGGAAAACCTGGTGCTACAGACTTCGGATACAAATCAAAAATATGTAGTTAACTGAATGTGAAGGAAATTCCTTAATGGTGTCTTCTTAAAAAAATGTCATTAATAAGTTAATTCAAAAGATTCTCAATGTTGAATAGTTTCGATATGTATGTACGTGAATGTGTAAATAATTGAATGGGGATGTGATGCCTCAGTTGATAGGGCGTCCGACTATTTCTGGGTTTCAAATCCGTACCGATGCTTCCAGACAGCCCTTCTGAAAACAAAGTGGTGTGATTTTCTAGGTACCAGAATTTTGTGAGGAAACGATTGGTGACAAAGGGATGGGAATAGGCCCTTTTGCAGTGAATGTTTAACACACGTGCTTTAGGCCCAGTTTGAGAAGTGAGGTATATGAGTTCGAGCTCGTGTGTTAATATAGACCTGTATTACGGTAAATGTAAGTGCTTCTTTAGACCAAATAGCCTAGTACTGTGCTAATGACCAGTTGAGTGCCAAATTTTCACTCGAATAAATTGCTTCCGCTCAATTTCATCGTAAAATTGAAACTGTAGTTCGAGAAACTCGGGAAATCCGTACACATTCAGAATTTCGGAACGATATAAATGAACAATATTCCACCATTGAGAGTTATTTTTCGACCGCAATTCTGCTGTAGCACGTCTAAATTCAGGGACTGTTTGTATCTTGGAGGGCATTTGAAAAGCTTTAGCCAAATAACTTTTGACATGAGAATACTAGTGCCGTTATTTAAACCTTTAATTTCACGTGAAATCACCCAATATACGTTCTGTCTGTTCTTGACTGGCATTCTCTTCGTAGTATGTTATGTTGAAATTGAATTTCGATACATGAAGTGCACTTCGCTTAATTTGAAAAAAAACATGATGAAACAATGTCGCATTCGCGAAAACATGTCAATCGATAACGAAAATATCTTATGTACGTCCTTTACTGCCGTATCGACCGTAAATCTTCGCTCAATAAATACTATCGGTTGATCAGAAGTCTATAAAATGTTTACTCTTTTTAAAATAGGTCCGAGTCAACTAAGTATGATTGATGTGCGTCATTTTTTTCTTAGAAATGTTTTTTTTTCTGCCGCATATTAATTTCAAAACCAATCGGGCCCAAAAAAAATGCAAATCGACATTAGTGAACAGTGAAATCTAGTTTAAGTCATCAATAAGTTAGTTCATGCCCCAGCTTCCAATGGACCGGAAATTTAATGATATTTTCCTTCGTATTCTATCTTTCTGCAGTTATTCTCAGTGTTTCACGTTAGCCTATCTCGAACTGAACGTTCTCGACGACTCACGGCAAAGATAAGATCTTTACATTCCAATGCAATCATGAAGATTTAGTAATATATAGTAATCCTTGGTTTTTATCAATATTGCTTCCTCGTGATTCTCTTTCCGCTAATTTCCAGGCTAAAGACACGATTTCAAGATAAGTACGATGTTTATGTGCAAAATTCCTTTTTTTTTATGAATATCCTTTTTGCGTGTACTAGCCTCATAAGTTGGCTGATTAAAAATAACAGGTGTGGAGGCAAGGCAGGGAAAAGCAGGGTAAGAGTGTATGTTTTATATGGCATGAAGTGAAAATTTCGGAAAACTGTGCCCCAAAGCTTCTTTTTTTTCATAAACCTAGAACTGGGCCAAAATTATTAAGTCCAAAACATTCAAAATGATTGAAGCAAAGCTTGATCTGATATTCTGTGAGACATGGTACCCATAAAACTGCACGGATAGGCTGAATCTATGTAGTTGCATTCATTTTTCTTTTGAAAATGTATATTGTACTAATTCGATGGTTTGATCAGCGTAACAGCAGCCCGGAAGTGATATGTCCTCGAGATATTCCTTTTCTTCCCCATTGAAGCTGTCTGGGAGCTTATCTGGAAAAATGTCGAAGTCAATGGTATTCTGCCATGGGTAATTTTAACCATCCAATTCGTTGGATCAAATATCGCGTTGGATCACGAGTCAAAACACGCCAAAAAAGTATTCAAAGTGACTCGGGCGTTTGTTTTGCTCAAGTTTCGTGTTTCGATTCCTGGCCTTGTCTCGGGGAACCCAAACTGCATGGGCGTAAGAAGGGACAAAACGCCACCTGCACTTCTCCACCACACTCCACTTTAATTAAAAAAAAACCTTCCGCTCCGACGTCTTGCCTTGTCAACTTAAATCCGTCTTCCACTTCCTCTGCACTCGACACCAGGCATTCCTACGCGAAAACACGCGCGCCTTCCCTAATTCCCCCCCAACCCCCCACACCTCTCCCTCCTCCCTATGCGTCGCTCCTTTGGAGTCTTTTGTTTCCCGGAAACGCGGCCACAATACATCCACATCTCCTACCCTCTTCCGGAAGCTTAAGGCCTTTGCCTCCGTTCATCTTCTTCGCATTTATTTTAATTTAAAGGAGATATATATCTCCGTCCGTTCCAAGAGTGCCTCGGTGGTTATTTTCCCTCCTAACCGAGGAGGAGTACGAGGGTGCCGTGGGCGAACAGTTCTCGCGAATCCTGGAGGTCTTCCGCAGGAGACCTGCCGTCGCACATCGCTTGTCAAAACTCGAGCGGAGCGAGTGGGGGCAGCCAGCCTTTTCGCGCTTTTGCCACTTTGTCACTTAGCTCAGAACTGACGAGTGTGTGAGCTGTCAACCTGTGCATATTTGCGAACCATGGTGAAGGAGTTGTTCTCAATGTTTGATCATCTAATAAATAAAGACGGCATCTATTCGTTCCGGCGTACAGCTCCCGTTGCCAACGGATTTCTCTCCGTTGACGACACGTTCCTACCTTACTCTTTGGTTCACGAGCGCCGTTGTGCGTATTGGGAATTTGTGCTTGTGGAGGATTTGTTCTATCATTCTCGAAAGTTAAGCCATTTGACTTTTCGTTCAGTAATTTCTTTTAGTTTAATGAAATTTAAATGGTGTCGTAGTTAAAGCATTTTTTTTAACATGGCATGACTGGTGACGGAAATGTATTCTGGAAACAAAGAGAGCTGTAAATTCGGGAGGAAAGATGGGAATTCCCCCTGTGACTTCACAAAAGAAGATGCGACGGGATAGCCTCTTGTAGCGTGAGATAAGGCTGTGCTTCGGAACATCAGCGTCCACGGAAGGATGATGATGTTCCAACCACTGTTTATTTGATTCCCGAGTGATGGTAAAAAACAGCGAGTTCCGATACTATTGTACCTTTAAGATTAGACAACAGGAAACATCTCTCGAATTTCAACTATGAACCGATTGTTTCCTTCACTGTGTTTTGAACCTTCAGTTTTAAGTACTTAATCTATGAAAAAGTATTTAGCAGGTTCCCAGCCCTGTCGTGGACTCTCTATTGGGGAGTTAACCTAAAGTTCAGGCTCTGGGGCCCTTTTCTCAAAGTTGTAATTAATTTTACACGTTATGTAAAAGTTGTATAAATGTAATTAAAAATATTAAAATACGCACTTAATCACGATAATTAACCAGGAATCAGGTTTTGATGGGTGAGAATAGAGATCACCTTTAACGATACCCCACTCACTGGGAGTAGAGGGGAGTAGACATTCCCTTACCCTGTTTCGGTATCCAGAAAACCACACAGCTTGGATTTTAAGTGGGGGTGGTCAAAGAAGACCCTCGTAGTTAGCTAGTGGGAGAATACTCTTCCCGCTGGGCTGCAGCGCCCGTATAAACGACAGACTCTCACTGAAAAATGTACGCAATGACTTTTAAGACGAATCCACTTTAACTAAAAGGATGTCTGCACATGTAGCGCCTTTCAGTTAAAATGAATTTTTCGAACACTCTTAAGCACATGTAACTTGACGTGTGCCTTTGCGAAGCGGGCCCCATGAAAATTTATCCCGCGTTCTCATCAAATCCTCTCCGCCCACATCGTAGTCGCTTGTACATGGGAGGATACCATTTAAAAAAGAAGGCCTTCATCCCTCATCTCGGCGAATCATTCTCCCTCCCTTTCCGCACCACCACCTCCTCCTCCCCTCCCTCCTCTTCCCTCCCCAACCTCACCCCCATCCGTCTCCGTATACCGGAACCCTCCCCTCGCCGCCGCCGCACCGAAAGCGTCCCCTGCCGCCGGTTAGACAACTTATTCGCGGATTTCTACTCCGCGGGATGGGCAGGAGAGGGGGACGGGGAGGATGCGGCAGGAGGGGAGGCGCGGAGAGGGAGCGAGACTTTTTCGCGAACGCCGTCTTTCCCTCATTATCTCGCGGTGCCTTAGCCCGCGAAGGACTCGTGTGCTGGTGCGCCGTCAGTCAGTGGAGTTCTTCTTTCATCCCGTGTTATCTCCTGGATCTCGCGATGGATATCTAATCAAGGAGGGTACGTGCGTCCACTCCGTCGCACCCTGCCCTCTCACCTTCTTCTCTCCCGTCCCGCTGCGACTCCCGATACAGTGCGATTTTTATCTCCCCACCGTCTTCAATTGCGTCGCCCGTCGCTGTCGCCTACATTCCCACTGGGTGCGGTCGCCTCGCCGGATGCCGTTTTCTGATTACCCGTCGCCCCGAGCACTTAGGCGGAGTCGTGCCAAGTCTGTGAGCTTGGAAAGAGACTTCATCGCATCCATTCCGAATACGCTTCGGTGGAGGGGGGAGACTTGGTTGGGTGTTGGCCCCTGCGTTAACGGTCGTTTTCCCACAAAATCTTTCGGATTTGAAAATTGCTAATTTGAGAAAACACCGCCCTTCTCGTTCGACTTAGCGGATTAGGATGTGCAAATTCTTCTGTGCGGCTCGAATATCCGTTTCGCGCTCACCTTCCGTTTTCTTGTGGAATAAGATCCTGAGCTAGGAATCTTTCTGGTTCGCCTTGGGCTTTTACCCTCGGTCGACTGAGCAGGACCGCATCTCACGCTGATAGTTGTTCCCCTTGTCCGTTTGGGCACATCTTCCGCGACGCTCCGTTGCAAGACTCCGCTTTCAAGTACCATCTCCCTCCCCCTTTCACCCTTCCCCATCCCTTCCTTCTCTGCCCCCCCCCCCGAAGAACCGATCATTCCTCTTCCTTAACGAGAAATAACTTGCGTAGCAAGCCCCCCCTCCCCCCCGCAGCCATCCTCACCGACCGACCTTGTCTTCCGCCCTGGGAATTCCGCCGTCCGCGACTCTTCTGGGAAGACGAGCGACGCCGCCGCGATTCCGACGTCCTCTTCTTTGACCCCCTTCGACTCTGCGGGGCTCTTGTCGAGCCCGCTCGGCCACTTCCCACCTGTTACACCCGCCTCGGCCGGGTGGAGAGTGGACGAGGAATAACTCTCCCGCATCTGCGGGTCGGCTTCCTTGTCATCCTCTGCTCTTCCCCCTCCCTTCCACCCGCCCTTCTCCCACGCCCTTCCCATTTCCCGCAGAGCGAGCCCCAGGTGTAACGGAAGTAAGGTGTACACGAGGGTTTGGGGGCGGCTCATTCGTATTTCTTTTCCGCCCGTCACCACGACCCAATCCCCTGCCTCTCCCCACCACCTCAATCCCCGCGCGCTCTTATTTTGTTATTCAGGCTCGCCCTCTTTCCTTCTCCCATTCCCCCTTCCGCACTCACTCCCACATCACTGTCTCTCTCTCGCTCTCTTCCCCAATTCCTCCGTTCGTATCGTCATTTGGCATTCCCCTCATCGTCCATGCAGTCCGTATCCCACCACCGGCCAGGAAGCGGGAGGAAAGAAACGTTGCCGCCGGTCGGTCCCGTCGTACTTCACGTGCAAGGTTGTGTCGGGTGTTTCAGCGCGTATCCAGGAACGACTTCGTCATCGCGAGGTGGCGGCGGAATAGAGCGCTCCGGCGTGCCCACCTATAGATGAGTCAACTTGTGCATCAAGTCCATTGAGTAAGTGTGGGCCTCGATTTCGAACCCATCGCCCACGATCTTGCAGCCCGTGGACGCTCCGGTGTCGAGGGGGTCTCCTGGGATGAATCTTACGGAAATCCTGGTCCCCTCCTCCGCACCCGTTCGTTGTCGCATATTTTTCGCAGTCGTTTATTCGGTTCGATCCCCGATTACTCCACGTCCGTGTCAGTCTCCCTCCCCCTCACGTGGACATCCCCTCGCAGAAAAACCAAGTCTCTCTCATCACGTGTGCTCGCACACTCGCGCGGTGATTTTCAATGGGGAGCCATAGGAAGGACGAGGATGCGATCCGCCTAAAGTTCGAGGCACTGGATGTCGTGCTTCATCATGTAATTCTCCTTGCGTGTTTAAATTATCGTGGTTTTAATGGCGTAACAGTCTGCATTAGCCAACCGATGTTTTTTTAGCGCTTCTTTGTTCGTTCGTGCCGCTTTCTGTGTTTCCCCCCCACTGCAATAGGAAGTGGTTTTTCCTTTATCATGAAAAAAAAGTGGTGGCCTCTGTATTATCGTTTTAATTTTTTTTAAGTGTCCTGTTCAAAAAGTGCCTTGTGAAAAATTTATCAAGTCTGGTTATGGTGTTGTGGTGTGTCTGATGATTCATCTTATTTCGTTGTGATGGTGATTGTAACACCTTGCATTTTTTTCTCTTTTTGTCGTGCAGACTCACCAGCCTCTCAAGAAGTGGAGCAATGCCACATGCTTTCGACGTACCTTCGGAGTTGGTGGACGTAGGCTCTCACCGAGATTTGTGAACTACTTGACTGCATCTGATGATGATGTGTACAAGGTAAGCCAAGAATTAGCTTATTCAGTGTTAAAAGTCATCATAAGAGTTTTCTTTTTTTTACCAGCCACCATTACTTTATTGAATTGCATCTGGTGAAACGTAATGAAGCATTTCCAATCAAATGCATGTTCATTTCTCCCTCTTAAGCTCCCCATCTTTTGTATTCAAACTATACTCTTCATTTGATTTCAAATGTTTCTTACCTTCCATGTAAATAACTCTTCATTCATTATTGGATCATAAACGAAAGTTACTTCGTTTGGTTTATGTACCTGTTAAAAGAAATTCCGCAAAATTCAATATGACATCAACTTTTTGAGTAAACTGTGATCATATTAAAAACCTCCTCTGATGCCTTTACTTCCTATTTTATTTTTTGCCCTTCCATTGCTTTTAATATTACAGAACGTTATGCAGAATTGAAGAAGGGCTTATTTTAGTGTCAGATGTCAGGTTTTGTTTTGTTAGGAGACCCAAGGAAATGTATTATTAGACAATTGTGTAGCCTTTATCCATTGAAAACCTACCTTAAACAATAGAATATCAAGAATAATAATATTGCCTTTAATACCTCATAATACATCAATTTCCATTCTTAAAGCATGCAATATGTATATTAATTACCTGTGATTCATCAACCTTGTATACTAATCACATTAATTGAAAGATGTTAATCAGAAATTAAGCAAATATGACATAGGAAGACTGCTCTTAGAGTGACTGAAATGCTGGCCATCTTGGGTGGGGTGAGCTTGAATTGTTGGAGGGAAAGGAGTTGGCCATAGGGCTGTAAAGAATTAAACAGCTTAGAGTGAACTGCAAACAAGAATACTGAAGTCTAGTTTCAAATAAAAAGACCACACATGTAAATTGAGAATACAATGGAAATAATTCTTATTTTTTATTGTATTGTGTATTTCACTACAATTAGTAGAATCTGCAGATTTAGTCTACCCTCATTTGTGACTAGTACGAAAGACTTCCACCAAGTATGTCTGAGACAGTGTCTTAAATCTTTTGAATGTTAGAATATTGTTGGGGAAGAGTTTGAATGGATTTTCTGGTAATTGTTTCCACTAAAGTGTGAACAGTCAGACAAAAAAGTATTTAGTAGTATTCTGATCCCTTTTGTAAATTTTGGTGTTAACTTTTCAGGTCATTATTACCCGCAACATTAGGAGAGTATATTGATCACGCTTGTCCCATGAAACAAAGAGGGTGTGACGTATCAACTAGAAGTTTGTAAGATGTCAATCGATAGCCAATATTGATTTTTAAGAACTTGACCATTGGGCAGTTTTTCATCCTAGTTGACTGAAATATCGTTATAGAGTTGTTAAAAATCAGTATTGGCTTTGGGATTGTCACCTTAAAAATGCTTGTCCCATATTTCAATAATGACATCTTTTATTCGGTAAATCTACTTTTTTCAGCATGCTAAAAATGTAATTCATTGAGGAAGTTTTATGAGAGCAAATTTGTAATTATGATAATTGATCAAACACACCATTAGGCCTAGTGTTTTGATTGATTATTTAAATGCCAAAACTGCATCAATTTTTGGATGCTTCTAAATGGAATTTAGAATTCTGTTTAACCAAAGCCTAAACTTCAACTAACTTTTCTATAAAAATTATCAGTTCAAAGAGACCAAGGACTTCCTGCTCACACTGTCTCCAATAAAAGTGATGACTAATAGTTCCAATACTCTTAGAAAAGTTTCCTTTGGATAGCATTGTAAAACACCCAACAGCTGGTACTTCTGTGAATATTAACTGTAAATTGTGATAAATTGTTGATGGTACACAGACACTTTCCATAAGATATTTCATTATCCAACACCAAGTAATGCTATTTCTTCCAGTTTAAAGGAAAAAGGAAATATCCCAAGTGTTTGTGTATATCATGATATAAATTACAGCAATAGATTACATCAATACATATTTTAAATGTCTCCATTAAGTACAGGAAAGTAATTTGACAGGTATAAACTAGTCTTATTTCTGGCTGAATCTTTTGGAAACATTCTTGTTTTAGGAGTAGTCATTAGTGGAGGCAACTGATAACTGAGGTCATTTGCAAAATTAGAGATAGGTGGGTAATTTGGTGGAGTCAAACTCAAACTTCTTCTGGTCAACTTTTAGTAACTCAGAAGCAATTGGATTTTGTTCTTTACTTTTATGGACTACATTTTTTCTCTAATTGGAAATGGATGTCTCAATTTTCCCCTATTCTTCTGTTCCCAATGACCATAAACCACACCACAAACTAACCAAATTTCCATTAGAACTGGACCATTTCAATAACTACAAGTGTCAAATAGTAATGGCTGTTTAAAAGCTTAATAGGTTGCACATTTTTGATAAATTGTATATTCTGTTTGTGAATCTTAGTTTGCATCGCTTATATTTTTTGCTGCAATAATGCAAACTGTTCCTTCCAGTTTTTTCACTTGATTTTTTTTAATTATTTTTTTAGATACTCATTTTGTTTATTCTCATCTTGGTCAGGAAAACTAGTGATTCTATTTTATCATGAAGTTTACCTTTCCTAAATGCATGTTAGGGTAGGACTACGTCAAAAAGTTACTCTCACGGCACCTTCCCCAGTTTCGTGGAATTTTCTAATGTACATCATTCGTAACTCTTGTATTGTGTATTAACTTCAATGTATACCCTAGTTAGTAATTGTAGTATGTACCCTAGTACAAGTGAATTTGCCCAAACTGAGAGCATCTTTCTATTCTCAAGGCATTTGAGCAAATAAAATTTTGATTGTATTTGGGTGAATTACATAAATGATGCCTGTAGTAATAAAAAACTAAATATTTTATTTTTAAATTATGTACAGTAGCAGTTACTATCTATCAAATAATGTAAAGCGAGGAAAATTATCATAAGAATTATGGAGTGTATATTTTTGTCCCCCATTTCTCAAAACTGTTCATCGGTAATGATATATTCTGATCTGCTCATTTATCATTGCTTTGCTCTGGATTTTCAAATGTTTCATCATCTGTACTCTTGCTTAAATTGTACAAATTTTGTTCAAATCACTGTATTTATTGTAATTAAATCATTGCATGATGAATATAACACAGGCCAACAGTGATTTTGGTGCCGGAGCTTTTAATGCTGATTTAAAGAACAATTGGGGTGCTGAATCCAATTATGACACTAGTTTTTTCCTATCAGCTATAGTTTTCAAGATATAGATATGTTGTTACTTACGTAAAAAAATCTTCTACATGATGATATGGGAATATTATATTAACAATTATCTCATTGGCCTACAATATAGAAATATACATAAAACTTATTGTCAGTTTATTGAAAATAAAAGGAACACCGCAGAGTGGTTATAAATTAGTATACTTATAGATTTATTTAACTTTGAAAATTATTTTCTGGAATATATCAAATATTAAAACAACTAATCGTAAGATGTGCCATATCTAAAAAAGTAGAGCTGTTAAATAAAAACGGATTTCATATTTGGATTCAGCTCTACAAATATTGTTAAAATCATCACAAAGATTCCCGGCACCAAAAAAAAATTTTTTTTTGTAGGCCTGTGTAATCAATCTCTGTTTACCGAACAAAAACATCATTCCAAATTTTCTATTGCTTGCATACTTTTCTGTTTTTACTATCTTCCTATGGCATATTATGGTATTCTAGTTGGAAAAATGAGATATGACAAGGATCAGGTGAAAGTTCCCTTAATTTCTACAGTACGTTAAAATCTTATCATTCCTTTACATATCTGGTTGTTTGCAATATATTTCTATTAGTGATTTTGTGTTGGGATTTGCCGAGCTTCTAACGACTTGTGTAATTTATGTAAAACTTAGGTACAATGTAGTGTTGATGCATATTCATAGTGTCATTCAAAAATGCTCGCAGCACTCCAAAATTGTACTAATTTTGTCGTTGTTCGACAGTTGTTGTCATCAAGGCATCTACAAGATGAGGCGGAGAAAGTAGGAAGTGCCAGCCCCATAGCCCCAGCCACTGAAACCAAGGAAGAGAAGGCAGAATCCAAAGCAGAAGCCACGGGACACAAAAGTGATGCCACGGTAGCTGCTCCACTCGATGATGCCACTCTAATGGGTCCACCTCCTCCCCCTCCACCACCTCCTCCCCTTGCGGAGGAGAGGGGGGTGGACATCGGAAGGGTGGGGGGGTGGGCATCCTCGTTTGAGAAGTTGCTGGAGGATCCTATTGGCCTGCACACTTTTGCTGTGAGTAATTTTGTAAATTATGTGAAGTTGATAGGTGGCTTATTGACCTATTGGGTCAGGCATTTTGCTTTTAACTATTGGGGACCAGGTTCAAATGCAGTTCATCCTCGCAGCTGAATCCAAGCTGCTTGATTTTCTGGTTGGAGAATTATTTTTTGGGAGAGTTGAAATGTTGAGGGGATAGACCTGTCATCTGCATAGTGTGTATAGTTAGCTTGTTGATAAGACTATATTAGTAAAAGGTGGGCTCTATCCCTTCCTAGAAAATTAGCTGTTCTGATATCCATGACCAGTTTTTCTAACTACTCTTGCATGTATGTAGCAGATTGGGTGAAATGGCTGCTCCCCGAGGTGAATTCAAATATTTGTTCAAATCCTTCTGAAAGTATGTGCTCATCACTGCTTCCAGAGGTATAATGCTATAACCAGAGTTGCAGCTCCTGCATAGTGGCAGTGTTTTGAGCTAAGGAATGTTTTGATATTCATGGAAAAACACATGCTGAATAGATATTATTTCAGTGTACTTCAGCAGTCTTCTCTTGGCGAAAATGAGACAGTGACACATGATAGAAAATAAAGAGCATTAAATGAGGATAGTTGAGGGTTAGGTGAAATTCACTTACTAAGTTTCATGTAAAATTCTTTAATTTGAGTACAACCATGCATAGAAAACTAGTTACACAATTTCAGTAAAATTCTCTTTAAATTATTCATTTCATTGTCATTGATGCAAGACACCAGTAGTATCTGTAAAAGCCATTGCTAACCAATGCTATGTACCATTTTTGATCTCGATCTTTTGTGTGTGCGATTTCTCGCAGGAATTCCTGAAGAAAGAATTCAGTGCTGAAAACATTTACTTCTGGGTTGCTTGTGAGAGATATAGAAATACTCCCAATGATCCTGTGAAAAGTGGTGATGGAAAAGGGAGCGGAAATCAACAATCAAGGAGGGCAGCACTGGCACAGGATATTTTTGAACGACATCTTTGTCTTGGTGCTCCTGAACCAGTAAATGTTGATTCACATGCTCGGCAGGAGACGGAGGAAGGGCTTGCAGCTGCCCAGCCAACTCTCTTTCTTCAGGCAAGTTTTCTTTGTTGATTGCTTTTTTGTCATCCACAATTTGTTGTAATCAATTGTCTTCCAGAAGTAGTTAGTATTTCATATTCCATTATTGTGTGAGCTCAAGTTTTCAACCTGTTTAGTCTGTTTTTTATGGTCATAGAACGCAAATGAACATAGGTAAATTAAGAGAAGTTTGTCATGTCACCATGTACCCCTTTGTTTTCTTGTTTTTGGAATTGTGCTTCTGCATAATCCTGTATTTGTAAAAACTTAGACTACCTTAACCTGTTGATTGAATTCCAGTGTGTTAAGTATTTTTAAACGTGTTCAATCGAGTGGTAGCCATTATTTTTAATAATCGAAATGGACTTAGAATTTGTATCAGTATCTTTACATAGGCATTCCATTATCTACACCAGCCAGTAGATTAATAATTATAAGATATATTCTCATGATAATTGAAGTTAATTCTCATCATAATTGGAGACGTATTGTTGTGTACTGGAATTTCATGATTGTGAATATATTAGTATATATTTTGGATTTTCTGGGTCGTAAATATATTATACTCTGCAAACTTCACTAATGGATATGGTAAAGCTTATAATCCACTTTTTTCCAATAGGCCCAAAAACAAATTTTCAATCTGATGAAATTTGATAGCTATCCACGTTTCCTGAAGTCTGATTTGTACAAAGAATGCCTCCTGAGAGACATGTCCGGCCAATCTTTTTCCTTTGGCTCAGGTATGACGCTTGATGCAGACCTTTGTCTTAACACCAACCAAGATGGGGACGAAGTGCAATCAGGGAAGGTGAGCTGATTTTGATCTCTGCATAAATAGTGTTGAAATGGTGTGCCTCTTGTTCTGGTATAACTCCCTTTTACTCTATCAGCAACTCAAGAAAAGCCGCAGTGATGCTGAGGAAAGACGTCGCAAATCTTTGCTTCCATGGCATCGCAAGAATCGCTCCAAATCAAAGGATCGAGGAGAGACAGATTACCAGAAGATGAGGGCAGCAGCAGCTGTTGCAGCTGCATTACTCCCTAACAGTCATACTGGTGCTGACGATGCTAGTTCAAGTAGAAGTGATTTAGCTAGCAGCAGATCTTCATTGGCCTCATCAGATCTTGCCTTGATACAAAGAGGGGCTCTTGCTCGCCAGGTACATGCATATAATGTGTTCATTAACTTGCTTAAATTTTCTGGTAAATCATTTTGGTCTGGAGTACTGTTCCTGGGCCTTTTTACTGTTCTTAAGCTTCTAAAACAAGATGGGGTTAGTTTTAGACTCTTTTCAAGCAGACAAAATACTCGGATCTCATTCCCGTGTCCTATCTTAAATTCTGAAGGAGATGATTTGTAATCACTTTGTTATATTTTTAATCGGAATTTAGCTGGCCATCTGCGGAGGAACTTATTGATTTTAAGTTAGGAAAGGGTCTTTCCTTTCTCATTGAAAAAGTTAAAACTATGTGTAATGTATTGTATGTAATATAATCTTTCAGTGGTGTTCCCAAAATCATATTTATTTTTGAATGCCATGTAATAGAAGGGTAAAAACAATAAGAATTAATGTTTCACCACATATTAATTCCTGTATAAGGAAAAAGTGGTATGCAAAATTTTCACAATCCTTCTTATTTTACAAGTGTATTAGTGCTCCCTAAAACACTCAATTGAAGTGTTTTTTGGCAAAAATGAATTCACTTCGATTCCTGCCATTTTTCAAGCTGGTAAACCCTTCAGTTTTGGTCTTCATATTGCATATTGCTTGGTTTAAAAACCTCCCATTTCTTCTTATGATTACTTAAGTCTCTACGGCAGAGATATACAAGCCTAGAAAATTTTGCAACTTTGCAATTGTTTTCAATTACAAAAACGTAAAATTCAATTGTTCCGACTTGACTGACAATATTTTAATGTTCAGAAGTTCACCTATATTGCCATGTTCCCTTATAACCTCTAATGTATGAGGTTTCAGCTCGTGCGTGTGCCTTTAGACTGTTATTTACACTAAAAATTTGGCTTCACAGTCCTTGACATCATCTGAATGGAGTGCAGATAGAGCAGGAAGTGAGGGTGCAGTAAGTGGAACAGCAGTGGGGGCATCGGCCCCTTGCCCACTGTGTCGGGTTATCTTGCCAGATGGTGCAACGACAGTGGTCAACACAGGTGCATCTCGGAGTGTTCTCCAACCGCCTCCTTCTAAACAAACCGTGAGGGACTTGGTCAATCGTCTCCTGGAAAAACGTGGCCTAAAATACACTGCTTTCGAAGTTTACTTCTGTGACAGTTCAAGTGATGGAAAAGTATGTGGGTCTTTATGCCTCCATTGAGTGCCATGTTTAATTATTGTTGCTAATTTAAATGGTATATGTCTAGTTTGACACGTAATCCATTACTCTGTATCCATTTTTTAGTAGCTGAGTTTTTATAGTTCCCCAGGGATTAAGGGCACGCCATGGTTAATTTTAGCTGCTAAAGTAAATACTATTTGTTTAGTTTACTACTAAATTCAAGTTAAGTTATTCCAAGGACTAAGGTTTATGGAATAAGTTAACAACTCAACTACTAATAACTCCCTACCATAAACTCATTATCAACTGTTAGAAAAATAGCATAATTTTACAATTTAGGTACCACTTTAAGAGGAAAAATATGCTCTAATCCACTTCTTTTGAAATTATCCAATCATAGTATTTTCAAAATGACCGCTTGTAATGCTTACCAAGAAGTAGGCAGGGAAGTGATTGAAATGAAAATAAGTTATTTATGAATAAGGTAGCTCACTTTTTTACACGCAGTCCTCTGTGAGAATCCAAAACGAATTTCATTCTTAAAATAGGTAACACACGTGTCAGGCTAGGATAAAACAACTTTAGAGGCCATAACACGGTGCTTGACTTGTAATTTTACCTGATGATGTTATGCTTTAACGAAACCTGTGTGGTAAAAATTAAAAATTTTATGTGGAAAAGTAAAGTGGTTTGATTATTAAAATTCAATTGAACCACATAAAATCCCAGACAGAATATGATTCATTTTCACTTCTTTTCATATTAATTCATTTTTAAAAAAATGAATATTACAAACCCAGGGATTGTGACCTTAGATGTTTAGTTTTGATTAATTTTTAGGCATTCAAAATTGTCATTTTCTAAAGCATAGGCATAATTTCAAGAATTAGAAATGATTCAGATAAGAATGAGTTTGGAAAAAAGAATATTTGAATCATTGGGAAGTTTCATATTAAGTATAATGCAGAAACCCATTAAGTTTGTCATTTGAGTGTGTGAGCATTTGAAATTTAAACTGAAAAAATTAATTAATTTCTCGTACAATTAGTGTTTTTCTATGATATATTTAAAATCCTTGTCTATTTAATGAAAGATTGATTCAAGTTTGGCCCTAGAAAAATTCTGTGAAGAATTTTACTTATTTCTTAAATGCATTTTTTGATCATTTAAGTACCTCGATTTAAATTTCCTAAGTTGTTGTGTATGTTATTTTGGAATAATGACTTTAATTTGGGGTTATTCAATTTCAATTGTGTATTTTCAGTAATATTAATAATTTTTTTCTGGTTCTCATCAATGAACAGCCTCTTGATCTGGAAGAAGATATCCAATTGTTAGGCAGTCGTGAGGTTCGAGTGGAAAGGAGAGTTATTTTCAGGGTGGACTTACCCAGCCGTAAAACGATTGGAGTAAAGTCTGGTCCTGATCGCACCCTGGGACAAGTCCTTCGCCCAATCCTCCACAAATATGGTTATCGCCTGGAAAATGTGGCCCTTTGTCTGGTGTGTACACTTATATGAGTTAAAATTTTTATTCAAATATTGATTGAAATAGCTGGGTTGATTACCTCTATTTAGCCTTAAATACTTCAATATCCTGATTGTGTAATTGTGAAAAAAGAAGTTAAACCCATATATGTGTCATCAGAATGTGTGCCTTCCTATAATTTACATTTTTTCAAGCTCCATCAACTTTCCATTATTCTAATGTTTATAAAATCTTGTATTAAATTTTTTAAAAATTAGATTAAATACCAGTAGTTTATTCTCTATAATTGGTGAGAATGTATTTTTGAATGGCAAAAATTGAATATTCTCCAATGAAAATTTTCAACAATTTTTTTTTAGTTTCAAACAGAGGTGAATCCCTTTGTGAAAACAAACACGGGGCTATATAAAGGGTACTGTTTGATTTGAATTAACAAATTAATGATGTAACAGTATTTTCATAAAATCTTTGCATTGCATAATTGGCAGCACAAATCATTTAGAATGTATAAATCATGCTTGAAATGTATTCTGCATGGAAATCATTTATCTTTGACTCATTATTTATGAACTATGTAGAAGAATTAATTTAAATTTATTTTTTAACTGAATCTCTTGTATTTAACATCAATTGCATGGCTTAAATATTCTCCAATCTTTACACTAATTTTAAATTCGGGGTAAATACATTTAGTATAGTAAAAACCACAAAGTTAACTTGTTTTAAATTTGGTATTTCACCACATTTTTTATTTATTTCTTAAATAAAATTTTATTTTCAGCTATTTTATTGAGCCTTTTTAACTCTAAATTCTTAATGAAAGTGGATCTGGTATAATGCCCAGAGAGGGATTGGTATTTAAAATTCAATAATGTTGGGTTTACTCTTAATTATATGTAGAATATTCTGGTAATAATTAAGTTGAAGACAATAGTTTTGAATTTTTTATCCCAATTTTGATGAAACAATATTTTTCTTTCAGATGAGTGAGAACGAGGTCCTGGAACCTAATGTACAAGTCACTAATGTGGACAATGAGAAGATCCAAGTGTTGACCAAGAGTGGAGATGGTGAGGAATTTTAATAGAATCAGATCCACACTCAAACTTTAACTATTCATATTATTGATGCATTTATGGGTCTATAAAATTATTCATATTTGGATCATTATGGTATTCAGTTGCTTGTCTCACTTAGTAACAACACTCATAATGTTTCCACAGATATTAAATCCATCACGCTGCATTGCTCATTGGATATTTCTGTCATCCTTTTAGGTTGGAAACCAGAGAATGGAGTACAAGCAAGTGGGCGAGTAGATGGTGGTAGACCAGCTGTGCAGGGTGCTCCTACTCTGGATGAAATCACTAACAGAGTGTTTGAAGAGTTGCTGGCGGGCAAGGTAGCTGAAGAAAAGGCAGGTGGGCCCTCATCTAGGCACTGCAATGATGAGGTGGCTTCTACTTCAGAAGACAGGGCGTCTGTCAGGGTGAGTGTGTATAGTTACATAAATAGGTTTAGAAATGTGTGTAATCCATACATATTAAAATAGGCTGATTTCGTTATTTTTATTTCTTGTTATGAGTATGAATTTTACACCTGTTTGTGTTGCTTATTGTGTTTTTTGCGTAAAACACTGGGGAAAATATCTTACCCTTTTTCCATGAATTAACATTAAAACTTTAAGAGCATAGCAGTTCACAGTATGTGCTCTGAATGTTATGAATTTGGTTCGCCTACAGCATTTTACCTTTCAATTTCATTACAGAACAAATTTTCCTGTAGGAATGCCTGTGCCTAGCATTGGATATGAAATGCCAAATACCATAGAATTTAATTTAAATCTGCTACAGTACTAGTTACTATTTGCTCCGCCAAGAAGAGAGGGATGCATTCCAATTTCTAATGCTAAATAATAGTTCAGGGCAGGAAGCATGATTTAGATTCTCCAGGATTGAGTTACCCATAGCAAATGGCAGAATTTTCATCATACAATCCTTTTTGTTGCAGCCAATTGGTGTTGTATTTTGGCTAAGAGGTTCACCATTACCTTCAGTGATGTATGCTGAAATCTCAATATAGCTAGAGTTCACATTCCCTAACAAAATCACTCACTTTATTCCATAATTACCAAGGGCAATTTGATAATCACTTATTAGCTTATTCCTTTGACTTTCATGGTGGTATAGTTGTTTCTTTAATCGTTTACATTGTGTATTTAAGGATATCAACTTGAAAACAATTGCAAATAATTTATCGTACATTTTTATGAATTGGCATGATAATAATAGCATGCATTATTTTTCGTAAAAATAAGTATTAATCTCAATTTGCACTTTTGCAATATCATGAATATAGCATTTCTTTGGCTAGCAGTTAAACATAAAATCTAGGAATGTGTGGCACATGATACTTCCAGGAGGAAAACTTTGATTCAAATGCAAATATTTATCAAAAGTAACATAGTTTTGTTTAAATTATAACTGCATATGAAAATGTAGATATCAATATGTGTCAATATTTATTTTTTCTCTGCAAAATGGTCAAGTTTTCCAATCTGAATTCTTTTCTTTTTACAACATCTACCATGGATTTGAATGCAGTGAGTATTTTTTAACACTCCCGAGTGTCATAGATTTTGTAGATTGCTTGAATAATTACACTCCAATCATTGATGTTCAGTACAGATAAAAGCATAGGGAAATATATGTGGTCACCATAAACTATTTTTATTGTGATATAGCTACATAAAATAAGTTTATCTAATATTAGTTTAGCTTTTCATGTTTGTAGAAAATATTTGCAAAAATAATATTGCAATTAATATTCCCCTTTCTTTATTCATGTAATATTATGATTTTCTCAAAATTATGAATCTTATAATAGCACATTTTAAGGAGTTCGTACTAGTACATGAATGAGTGTTAAAGTTTTAGATAAGGTATAATATTGTCATAAAAATAGCTTTAAGTTTTTTTGGTAGCACATTGGTGGCTGAAATACAAGGAATGGTCAATAAAGAGTTATTGTACATTTTTTTATTCACATAATTTATTCTTGTGACATTGATTCCCAGTTTTTTTATTAGCTTTAAGTGTAATGAATACGTGGTGCAACTTCCATTAATTTTACTCTAGTATTTCATGTTAAATAACTCATCATTCAAAGATGATGTAATGCTGCTGAAGGCTTATGAAGAGTCTGCTCTTCACTAAATCACAGCTAGGTGGTGGTTTACGATGTTTTAAGAGAGGAAACAATCTACATCAATGGTTGTACATGAGACTGGTTTGGTGGGTTTCACAGAATCATGGAAAAAATTTACCATTAAATAACATTTGTTTCACAAAAATCAATGTGAAGTGTTTTCTCTATTCTCCCTGCAGTTCATATTTAGCCCGATTTGACTTTATCTTATTCCAGAATGTGAAGAAACCACTTTGTGGAAAGTTTTTGATCATCAGAAGTAGGCATAGGCAAACTGAACGTTTCATCTTGCATCGACTGCCACTAATACAACACTGAAGTGAAATCAATAAAAATGTTACCACGTATACATAACATGTAAAGCTAACAATAAAACCTAGTTAAAATTTTGCTAAAATTATGCAATTAATGTTATGATCACTCTTTAATGAACAAACCTTGTAGTATGCAAGTATTTGGGCCTTTTCGTTCTAAACAGTTTGCATAAAATGTCATGAATCTTCCCATCTGTGGTTCTTATTGCCTTAATCATTTGAGTTAGGGCCTTAAGAGGGCATGAGGGGAATCACCTAACCGCCCAAGTACCCCGTCAAAGTTATTTTGAACATTGAGGGTTTCCCGCTTTCAATTTTTGCATGCAATTGGTAGGAAATGGAATGAGACATTTTATCATCTATCTTAAAATAAATTTTCATTCCTTTCATGGACTTTCTATTCTGAGCATGTCACTCCTTAGCAGGTGGATTGGCTTTATATTATACATTTATATATAAATTATAAGATAGACTCATCTCTATTAGTCAACTATTTGTCAATAAATTACTTTGCTCATTTAATTAAATCAGTTTCTAAATATATTTTGAAATAAAAACTAATGATTGCAATTGCATTATATATTTTAGTCTGAAGATTGGAGCTCAGAACATTCATCAGGAATATTTGGCCGATTTCTCCGGAGGGATTCAGCGAATATGGACAAATCAAGGGTAAGATTTTTTTATTGTCTTTAAGTGGAAGGTGGTAACAACTGAAAATTTGCCATCTGGCAGTGGACTTCAAAAGTAGAGAGACAGTCAAATTGGAAAATTATGACACTTAAATCAGGTTTCATGTGGTCATTTGTAAGATATCTCTTTTTCTATGAAATTACCTTTCATCAAAAACATGCATGCCTTCTGGGATAAAATGGTTGTGGTAAATTTGCCAAATTGTGTGCTTCACTGCACCATTTGATACCATATATCATGAAATGGTCCAGTGAGGCTCAGAAGTTGAATGTTTTCACTGAATGCTTTTCTGTGATTATGATTCTAAAAAATAAAAAATTCCCAAGTTCTTCGTGGCATTTGCACATTGTCATAGTGATATTTCATATCTGAGGCAGGACAAATTTTAACTTCAGGAGCTTAATAATGCAACCATTTCAGAGAGTAAAAATCATTCGTCTTGACCGGGATTCGAACCCGGATCCCTCGATATCCGGCCGAGTTGAAATGGTTGCATTATAATACACACATAGCGGGTGACTCCGTTAAAGTTACTGTTACAGTTTCCTGAAAATTCAGGAGCTTAAGTTTGTTTTTTCTAATATTTTGTAAGTGGTCCATACTTAAAATATTGTCTCATCACCAGTAACAATGTTCTTTTATAACATCATAATCATTATCAGCCACTCTTTCCATGAGTATTTATTCCTTAATTTCTCTGTCAGAATGATGTGTAAATTGCATTTTGGCTCTTCACAAAACCCCAAATTGAGTTTCAGAATCACCTCTGTTTACTGGCAATATCCTGTGCACTTTTCTCACTTGTTCAGAGATACATCTGATGTTGACAGTGGTTCACACTGTTAATTTTTAATGTCTACCATTTTGTCATGAAACCAAGCCGATTAGCTGTAAACATTTGAAAAATCCAAATAATTTGTACCATTGACTCTCATAATTTCATGTTTTCAAGTGCTGCTTTTCTCAATTTAAAATTTAAGTTTAATAAGTTCTCTCTGTTCCATTGTTAGTTTTTGGTGAGCTTAGTTAAGGTATTGATAATTTATGGTCAAAACAAGCATTTTGAAATTGTATGTGGTCAAAATTAGCGTATCAGCCATCATATTTCTCTCGGTGACAAAGAGATAAGGTTCAAATCAGTAAAGTAAACAAATTTGAAAAGTTACACCTGATAATGAGTAATTGATGATTTCAGTTGGCACTGCATATTTAGGAAGCAATAGAGAAGAAGAGCAGTGTTTCTTCATTAATAAACCCTCAATCTGAAGTTCTGCATAATCAGTTTCACATTTGCAAAGCAATTACATTAAAATTATCATTTGGAACACTAGTTTCCAAAACTTGACAATACCCATTTAGGGCAAGGAGGCCATGAATTTATTTGTTTTAAAAGTTTTTAAAGTTCTCTATCCAAATTCTGTCATGGATGTCCCACATCATTATCGAACCCACATCCTTCATATATCTAAAAAAAAATCCAATATTCTTAGAACTTGTGTGCTAATTTAATCATTTTCCATACATTATTTCATACATAAACCATTATAGGCATTATTTTAGCTTCAACCAAATGCAGCAAATACATAAACTGGAACCCTGACAGTTTTGTTTTCAAATGCAGTGAATCTTGTTATGATGTTTCTTGATAGCACATTTTTCTTGTTAGCACATCTGTTCATTTGGTCCCAACCCCATTACTATGTTTTGGTTATCTATTTTTTACATTCTATGACAGACTCAAATTCAAATTTGCCCATGTGTGATAGATAATCCAGAGGAAAAATAGCAAAAAACAAATGTTAAAAGGTGCTTCTGTGATTAAAAGATCCATATTACTACACACTATATTTCATTTATGTAAACAGTTGTAATGTGTAGTTAAAAAGGAATAATCTTGGGCATAAGGATGACCAATTTTATTTTTCCTGACATCATCTCAACACATTTATTGCAATATTTGTTTGTAAAGAAAATTTTGGTGATTGTGTTATCAAAATATAATATATTTGTCCAGAATAATCTTAGCGTTCACCATTGAATACATATTAAATTTTTTTTCGTTAAGTGGGAAGCACCAGCAGTTCTATACTGTTTAATCTGTGGCTTTTAAAGTGGGTACTCATGGTTTTACCGCATGGAAAAAACTGACTATGGATCAGTTACTCAAATTGAAAATGTTCTTCAAATATTCAAGTGTGCAAGATCCTATTCTTTAATCATTTGTCTTTTAAAAAGAAAAATACTTTTTTCCATTTTTAAAGCAGAGCTATGGAATTACCCTAATGTAGATTTTTCTCTGTGAAAGAATTTTTACGGGCACGATTTCCTGTTACTAGTATGAAAGATAATTGTGTTCTGACATATACTCTACTTGATGCACCAGGTCCTGGCATCAATAGAATATTATTATTAATCAGTGTGCAAATTCTTATTAGCTCATTATTGAATCGTTTTTCCTTTCAGGAGTCGAGATTGCAAAAAGCTAAGAAGGGAAGCATGAAGAAAATGAAGCAAACTGTGAATGATGGGATGTGCAATGCCAGTGCATCAGGAAGCGCAAATGTTTCCAGTGGCACAGCAGTAATGCAAACGTTAGCCAGTGATTTTGGTGTTGGTAGTCGGATCCCTCCAACACCTAGGCTAAAAACTGGGGTACGACCCCAAGGTCGTTCGGAGAGTGATGGTGAGAAACGTTCAGCATTTTTCATTCATATTTTCTAATTTGTGAAAGTATGACCCCTCTCTTTGTGTGACACAGTATCATAACTTTAGTGTGATGAGTGATATACTTCCCTCAAGAAGTGCAGTATAAATACCTATTAACTCACAAGCATGATGATTTTGGGTGGGTTTGGTGTTACAGTCAGTATTCCTTCTTCATTTCATTGACAGTGTGTTTTCTATATTTCTTGCTTTTGGACAAAATTATTATAACATGTTTTGTACATTTAAAAATGTCTGTCTTTGTTGTGAAAGTGAAATTTTATTAAGTAAGTCAAACATATGTATGAAATATTTTGTTAAGAGTAAATGATTACTTTATCTTAAAAAAGCTGCCATATTTTTATTATCAAGATTGAGAAAAAAGAAGTAAGGGTAATATTACGTTGATCATGTTCACTATGATCAGGCATTGTGTTAATCATGTGCATGGCTCATACCACCATTTGCCTTCCGCTTCCCAGATTTCATGACTTTATTGGCATTTCAATGCAAATCAAATGAAAACATCATTATATTTGGATAAAAAGTCTCTGGATGACAATAATTGATACTCTTTGATTTTGAAAGATCATGGTTTTCTCTGTAAATGGAGAACTTGACAGCCTTTTGTTACATTTGCAACAAAAATAATATCTATTATAATAATGTCACTTCAGATGTCGTACTCATTGGGGAAGTCAAATTGTGGTGATTGTCACTGTACTTGGAGGTAATGCAATGTAAAAAATGTTTTATAAGTATCAATGAAGCATTTAACCTTCTTTTCCATATTGTGCTTCATGACTGAAAAGTGACTAGGAATTTCCCAATTTAAATATTGGCTGGAATTGCACTTGAGTAACTCAGAGAATTAGCTTTTTTGCATGAGCACACACATTAGTATACCATATTTATGCAAAATAAAAAATGTTTAGTTAAATATACAATGTCACTTATCATTGGGAAGTAATTTCTTTGCCAGTGGATATTACCATAGTGAGATGCAAGTAACTCGACACGCATCGGGTCAAATAATTATGTATGCAAGGCATCAGCATTTTGAATAAATGGTAGTCTTCAACTATTAAGAATATATAAAATATTTTGGGGATAAGAATTGGATTGCAACTACTTTCTGAAAGACTTCCTCGGGATAAGAATTTTGTACCGAATATTTTGGGCAATAAGTAGTTCATTGTTTCATAAGGATTTGGATGAATTGTATACCTATGAATCGCAGTGTGCATATAACGTTGCTAAGCATACTGAATACGTGTTTATACTTCGGTTTCAGTTAATTTTAGAAATCAGTGTCTTGTTACTATTGAACTATCAAAAAAACTCCACTGTTATTATACTAACTGCATGCAATAATAGCCAAGCACTCCAAGTAAATTGGAATCAATTTTTTTTAAAGCTAGGATTTGATTCCTGCACTGAATATTGTCTCTCACTTTAGCTTTTCTTTAGTTGGTTGGTCATGCTTCATTACCACTGCACTGCAATAGCTTAATGTACTTGCACAACTAAAAATGTAATATTTTAAAGTATGGCACGTCTTTGAGAGATTACATCTAGAGTAGATCTTCCTTCACCCTTCACAGTATTTCACACATCATCATTGCATCTAGTCAAATTCTACCCTGTGTGATATTATATGCCAAGATTTTGGGGTGGTATCATAAAAGGCATATTAATGAGAGATGCAGTGGGAAAAAATTATGTACAAGAATCACAGTTATACGTTTATTTATTTATTTAATGGGAATAACCCTTTTACTATGTTGCTAATACAATCCAGATCTCATCAGAAGTAATTCTGATAGGAAGGGTTCCTCAAATGCATCTGGCCTGGAAACAAAAATTATGTATCATAGTGGAGTTATTTTTTTGTAAGAGTATAGTTTGATATGTACATAAATGCAACACACGTGAACATAGTCGGTATCATGCCTGTATTGTTATGTGTAAGTCGACTTTCACAGACGTAGGTACTTCCAGATCCTAACACAAAATATAGGATTAGAACACATTTTTTGCAGACGAGTGAGTGTAATATATACTTCAACAGATAATCAATAGAGGTGGATACTTTCAACAGACTGAAAAATGATAGGTGCTTTTGTTAGTAAAATTTGTGATTGGCAAAGCTTTGATAAGTAAATCAAGGAAGACAATTGAAATAGTATGTTGTGTTAATCTGGAATGTGTTTCAAGTCTGTTGGTATTTATTTTAGTATCCTGCAAGCCACTGCTAGGGTGTATGGCAGGGGTTGAATACAAACCAGACTAATTTTGACCTGAATCTGACCCTACCATGGTCGGGTAATGTTTTTCTGATCCCTTATCGTTCATGGAAAAAATACATTTAATATCTATTTGTTCTTTTTAATTGCATACATTTAATTTACATTTAATCTGTCTAATTTTATGAACATGATCTCTCCTACTGTAGTACGATGGGGATAATAATACATTTTCAACAGCACTACTAATTAGACATTCTACCAATCTATGCAAGAGATTTAATCTGTAATTTAACCTTTGCTCAGTGAGGGATTTCCAACGTAGCTGCTCTAATATTTTGGATATGCTACTAGGTTTATCATAAAATTTTACAAATCTAGCTCCTCTACGTTACTTGTGATCCAATTCTGCAATTAATCCAACTTTGTGAGGATCTCATATACGTGCAGCATATTCTAAATGAGGCCTAACCAACGAAAGATAATATATTTCTTTGACCTTTTCATCATATTTACCCAGAATTCATCTAATAAATCCTAATATTTTGTTAGCTTGTACACAGGAATATTTTATGTAAGATAGTAAATACCAAAATGCAGAAATTTCAGTGTAAAAGTCATTTGCTTATGAACCTGAAACCCTTGATATTTGGCAAAGTGCCTTAGACAGCTAAAATACTGAGGCATCCTCTTACTCTGATATAAAAAAGAGACTTTAAATGTAAGAAAATATTGTGATGAATTACTGCACAAACGATATTGCTTTCAAAAGGAAAATTTGATCTTCTTATGGACTTTTTAAGACTGACTGTATTAAATAATGTTTCCTTAAGCCATAAAGTGATGGCTTTTTACCTTAAGGAAAAATTATTTAAAATAGTTACTTCAACAGATCAAGATTCAAATCCAAGTGCAAATGATTTTTATATTTGAAATATTTTTGCATTTTGATGCATATGCGATGGCACTTTTTGCCATCATATATTACTCCTTAAAATTAACCGTCAAAATATCTCCCTTTAGTTCTTTGTAATAGTTGATGCTTGACTGTGAAAATTTTATACTGTACCACAAGATTCCAAAATCTGGTCTTTGAGTCAGAGGATGAGTGTGAATCAGAGACCTTTATGATATAGATGCAGAGGTGATCGAAGGAAATAAGTTGGATAGAAAGGGAAATGATGAACTTTCAACTTGTCTTTGGGAAAGAGCAAAACCTGTGAGGTAAATGTTGAAGAAAGCAGGAAAAGTGGATGGATGAGATTTTGAGAGGTGGTAGGGTCTCAAAGGCTATAATAGAAGGGAAAATGTTCAGTAGGCCAGAAAGAGACGAGGCTTTTGGAACTCCATGAAGGCAGGTAGCAACTGAAGAAGGAAATATTGTAGGATAAAATAGAAGATGGAGGAATGTTGTATAGTACAATATGTAACACGGCATATATTCATGTACCAGAGAGAGCAATTTAAAATGTGCATGGTATTTTTGAGTATCGAAATAAAGAAAAAACTATGAAATGCATCATTGTTGACTGAAATAATGATTTAATGGAAGTAAAAACATTAGGTTAAAAATGTATAATGTTAGCATTGAATTTTTTGAAAAAATTTGTTAAATTATCAACAGCATAATGATATTTGAAACCATGATAGAAAAATGTGCGTGCAATTTGGAATTAAATTGTTAGTATCAATTAATACATGAATAATCTTCATGAATCATTTATTTGTGTGCTTTGATGGAATTAATATTTAGTATAGGAGTGAATGACATTTTTTCCTGCTTATTTTAGAAGCTAGGTATGCATCTAAGAGTCTGTAGGATAAGCCTTGTCAAAACATGGAAACTCTCAGTGACTTATGAGAGATGCTATGAGGAAATTATATTCCCTCAAAAAACATATAGTATAGTCAATACAATGCATTACATAGGGAAGGGTAGGTTCAAGAGAGGCAAAGATAGAGCTTGGTGGTCTTGAATCAACTGTAAAGTGAATATTCCCTTTCAAGACCTCATGCTGTTCTCCTTAGCGTAGGAGACGATAGGGAAGGGTTCAGAAGAATGACTCATCTTGCCAGGTGCCTTCCCTCCCTAGCCCTGAGATGGCTGGTGGTACAACTTGAGCAGTTGTATGACACAACCCATCTTTTAGTGGTAATATGAGGGAAAAACCTGCAAGTTGTACTCGGGTTTATCTGACATTTGTGGGGAACCATCAAAAACCTACTTTTAATTGGTGGAGTTGCTATGATGATGCATGCATGCAATGACAGACATATGTATTCATTAGTCCTCCAACCCTATGGGTCGTTCATCAAGTCTTCAGGAAAAAAATAGAAAAACCATTTTGGGTAGAGTTTTTTCTTTATCATCATAATCTCCTTTTAGCTCAATATGCTTTTCCTAGTGTTTCCCCAACATTTTTAACCCATCTAACTAGTAGGTTTTTGGAAATTCATCAAAATAGACATCTGTGTCGGTAATAACTTTGTTCAATGTGAATAGTTTTCTGGCTAGCTTTTAAGTTTGAAAATAAAAGTCACTTGGGAAAAATATGGGGAATACAGTGGATGTTCTATTAATTCAAACTTCCATAATTTTTGTCATTGTAACTGTGCAGGTCTTGTAACCCATGGATTCTCACCCATGCATTGTCTTGATGGGAGAGAATTTTTATCTTTGCAAAATGAGGATTGTTTTGCTTGATTTCTTTGTCCAACTAATTCAATAGCAAGGCATAGTACTCTTCATTTATCATTGGTACTTTTGGCAAGTAGTCAGTGTAATTCATCTTGCATCCCAAAAACTGTGGCTATTATCTTGTCAACCAATTTCATCCTAATTTCCATTTTAGAAGCCGGATAGCCTTTAGAAACCCACTGTTTCTTCAGTTCCTTTGTCTTTGGAGTGTAGTAGTGTATCCATGTTTCGTCTACAGTTATGTTTCATTGCAGAAATATATCAGGATTGCAATGAAAACTTATCAAACCAGCCTCTGAATCAAGCACACAATTGCGTTTATCTCCATCGAGAGCAAACCCAGCACCCATCTTAACAAGATTTTTTTGCGCCTAATTTTTGGGTGCAAAACTGAAAACACTGTACTTTGTTATGTACCTGTGGTCAAAACTATTTTGCAAACTTTGATTCATCGATCACTCAAAACTATATTGTGAATTTTGTCAATCATTTTGGAAGGAGTCACTGATGCTCATCATTTGTGGATATACAGCCACGTTTCAATTTCATTTAACTAATTGCAAACAGTCGCGTTCACCAAAGTGAATATTCACTGCATTAAACCCATTTCTTTCCACTTTTCTTAAGAAGCAAAAGTTACATTGCTTCAATTGGCTTTGAAAATGAAATCATGTGATGGACATAGCAGACACTTTAACAGCAATCTAGTAAGAGATGACGCTTGATGAAAGCAAACCTTTTCTGATACTACAAGCGACAACTCTTGGATTTTGTATTAGAGTAGGCAGAGGATAAATAAATACCCCGTGATCACTTACCTCATTTTACACAACTCTATTTCTTAGTCATCGAGTAGTCAAATAATTAATGCAATACAATTGAAGTCAGTTCTTTGTGTATCAATTTAACTTGAAGGTTCAAATCACAGTGATAACATTTTTCCATTCATCTACACCAACATTTTATTCACAAATGTGTGAAGGGCCTAAATATTGCTTAATTGGGTGATATATATGAACTGAGTAATTTGCCTGAGTTTGATGGCCAGCAAAAATGAATTAATTCCATATTTCCTTGTTTATAGATTTCAGCAAGTAGCTTCATTGGTTTTTTATCATTTCTTATTGTTATCACATCATTCTTACTTGCCTCTCTAACTACATTACATAATAATTTCATGTGAGAAATACTGTGATACATGATCACTTAGGAAATTAAAAAATATATTTTATCTGTTGAAGAAGAGATCATAGTATGGCTTCAAGAGTGAGACTACTTTTCCTCAAAATCCTGACTTTATTCTATTATATAGAGTATTTGAATTAGAACTTTGTACTTATTGAAATCTGCAACAATGAGGCCCAACAAAAAGAATAAAATTTATTGTTATTAGCCCTTCTCAATCATTTCATGGTCCATCTCTTGTTACATTTGACAATTATGTGCTGTTATTTTAACATTCTTTGTGTCCATAAAGATATTTTCTTTATTTGCCCAAGATTGCATGTGACAGTGAATGGAAAGAGTGTCAGCTTGTATTCATAGAGGAGAAAGAGGACATCTCCCATAAGAGTACATTTTGTAATATATGACAGGTTTCCAACCATGCATATTTTATTGAAATACTGAGCTCCAAAATAGTTTTTAATGCATCATTCTTTAAAAGTGGTTCAGTGGCTTGAAGTTCCTGGCCATAAACAATTTCTGAGGGACCTTATGTATTTTATCCTTGTTACATTTCTGCATGCTCTTTTTAGATGGGAATTCTAGAAAAAAAAGTGAAGGTTGATTTGATCAATTATTCAAACAGTGACAATTAACGAAAGGGATTAATTCCTCGAGTCAATAATATGCCATCATTGGCTTTGGAAATAAATACCTTATGGTTCTTGGTGAGCACAACCATTTTAAACTTTGGCAAATATGAGGATTCAATCGCATGAAATAGGTACCCTACCTACCCAAAACTCTGACTACTTTGTTTAATTCATTCACCTTCTTTGTGAAGACAAGTAGGTGGGTGGGAAGGTGTGCTTAGGGTTGGGGGAAGTGTGGGAATCTGGAGTCAGTACTGTTTTAACGTACTGTATTATCTGCCCACTGAGTCACACAAGTGGCAATTTCCAATAAATAACATCCCCGGGTAAACATAGCAACCAGAATGAGGCTGTGAGGAGTGTTCACTAAATTTGATAATAAGTAAGGCAAAGAGAATATAGAAATGGGGATAGGATTTGGGGTGACAAAGGAGATGGTCAGAGGGAAGGGTAGTGGCATAAATCCAGTGAAGCTACAATATATGAAAGCAAAGAGGAGATGAGTGATGGAAAAAAATTAACGAGTTGACAATAATAATGAGCCTTCAAATGCACTTTTCTTTCCAATTTCAATTAATAACTTCCCTCAAACCACTGTTGTTTGTTGAGACATAAATGCCAGTATGATAGATTCTGGTCTTACCTAAATAAAAAAATGTGGGTAAGCCACACTCAATTAGATTGGTAAAAAAGTTATTAATCATTATAACTTTCAAAAAAATATCTCCACAAGATTTTCATTTGCTAAAAAATCGTATCTATCGGTATATTATTTTGTTTTGTCACATTCAGTACAGAATACTTAATGAACCTCCTTTCAACAGTAAGCAAGCACCAAGTGGGGACACTTATTTTTTTGAACAGCTAAGAGCAAAAGAAATCTGCCTCATCATTATACGCTAGTTAGACCTCAACTAGTACTCTCTCCTTTCCTCTCTTGTTTTCCCAATCTCAATTAATATCAACTCTAAGCTTTTAAATTTCTAAAGGTAACCAGATGAATTACGTCATTCATAGACCTATGGAATTACTGCTCTTGTTGTTATTGATGAGGTAGCCTACAATGACTGAGGTGGTTTGCTTCATTAGATATATTTGGGTAATTTTTTAAAGGCAGATTTTTCAAGGGGTGGGAAAAGAATGTTGAGAAACATGAACATCATTAGTTTACTCTAAATGAGAATTGCCAGAAGGCCCATAGTTTAATGCCCCATCCGACAGACGGCATACTCCACTTAAAGTACTCTTCACATGAAACCTAAGTAAGTATCAGGAATACCCCTGAACAAATTCTACCATTTTTACAATTTGAATGTAGGATCTCAGTATGTAAAGCCAGCCCACCAATCACTGCACAAATTTAATTTATCAAACTAAAAATGTGCATACATTTATTTTTGCATGATAGGTAAACTCATCATATGATCTTGTAAATGCAAACATGTTAATTAGTAAAAATATTATTTACACCATTATTTTCCATTGATCCCATGCATTACATTGTGTGCAAGTTGACGTTTTTGAGGTTGAAGCTGTTAAGCTAAATTCTGGCAATAATGAAATGTTCAAGAACTGTGCAATTCATGCAACAAATATTCTCAGAATACGAGTATATATTTAAAGGAAAGTAATTACATACATTTACTCATACCTCAGACTCATAATCATCAATTCTTCATGTATATAAAGTTGTAGTTTTGATTTTAATGTGATCAAATGTGGTTATTATTTGGGAGAAAGACTACTGCATATTTCTATTTAGTTAGGGAATCAATTGTCAACAGCATTGCAAATCAGTTAAGTAGGCATAGGGTTAGACTAGACTGGCCCATGATTTTTCAGAACCTTGGATGGAAGAGTTACTGTGCAGCTTCCCTTCCCATCCATATAATGATAGTTTCTGGTTCCTTATCTTGGTAGCAGACCGCAAACCATATACAGGTGTCATCATGGCTAATTACAACTGTCATTGTTTCTAAAATCATAATTAATTGAAGGTGCTATTTCTGTGGGAAAAATAATTGCACTCTCTTTAGAGAACTACAAAATGCACTAAATAGTTGCAGCAAGTGAGGAGTAATTGGCAACAAGGTGGAATTAAAATAGGTTGAATTTGCTCTACCCACATTTAAGTTTATTCTTTCGTGGATATATAAAAATTGAAGGATTTCAGCATACGTTTTTTCTTTGAGTTTTACCATTTTTCATTTGGTTTATAATTAGGCTTGCCAAAATTCTATAGTCCAGCCAGATGAGAGTCATCCTTTGAATTTTATAATTTAAGTTAGTGCAAATTTAAATAGTAGCTACCATATATGTGCATCTTACCTCAATAGTGAAGCATTATTATTGGTACAATGTGCTATGACATGCCTTGTTTCCTTGCATTGAAGTCATACAGTCACTTGCAAAATTACTTTACAGTGTTGTGTAACATCATACAGTGATTTTGCATGAGAATGTCCAATGTTTAAGTTGGATGTGATAATTAATGAATATACAATTGAATGTAATTATAAGCCTCTTCCATTGATGCAAAATCTTTTTTTTTTGTCTCTTGTTTACAAACAAACGTTTTTGTGTTTTGTTATTTCTTTTAAAGGATTGACAAAATTATGACTGCTTTTTACTTGTAGAAGGATATGTTAATATCCAAATGTTTTTTCAAACAAACCACGAATGGCAAGGAAAAGGAGGCAGTTAAAATATTGCTCTTTATTTTACTGATATTTATCCAAAATGGTTTCAACAGTTTAAAAGTAGGTGTGTAATTTCCAACACCTTAAGCATGAGGAAGGATATTTTATAAATAAGAGACAATGTTATCATGGATATTTTATTAGTTTCCATTTTTTTTAAATAACTAGTTGCCTGAAGAGTTACATGTAATGTTCACATTAGCTTTTTCAAGGAATTACCCTCCCAATGAGTTGTTTATTTCATACTATCCTCACCTAAAATGTAGTACAAACCAACAGTCTTCATGGAAGCTAGTGTGGTAATTAGGTAATAGGTAATTAACAGCCCACTGAGCCAAGCAGTTTGGCTTTTTTTTCTCATTGTCTCAGTGTTTTAGAAAATGTTGCATCAATAGTGATGTTTTGGTCTAATACTTTGAAAACTTTAAAAAAAAACTTCAAATTGCAATGTTAGCCATAAAATGTTCTCCATTATTGCTCTTACTTGCTGTTAAGAGTGAAGTTTTTCAAACAAGAAGGTTGATGTGCAGGGTGCTTCCTTTTTGGATAGAGTTTTGCGTTTTAAAATAGGAAGTTATATTGCCTCACCCTGTATTTGCATCCATAGTTGATATGTTTATTAATTTTGTCACAATATTTTTGTACCTATGATGAGATAAGTCAGTCACGCTTATGTTTAGCTGGTGTAATATTCTATATTATTTGTATGACCTACAGTTTTATTATAGGCAGGCATTTTGCTTTTTAAACTTGATTCTGCGACCCTAGTTATTAGACTTATTTACAATGAAACAGGATAAAAAGAGACATTTTATTTCTTATGGCATATAGGTATAGTTTATGTACTAATTTAAGTGTTACTTTCATTGAAGAGTTTATTTATTCAAGCACATCATGGTTATTGACTTTTCAGAACTCTATGAAGGACTGAAACGTGCCCAAAGAAGTCGTTTAGAAGATCAGAGGGGAACTGAGATCAATTTTGAATTGCCTGACTTTTTGAAGGTTGGTTCATTTTTTTGTTCAATTAATCTGATGCTGAGTAAATGTATGATTTATTTTCGAATATTTGTTATGATCATCTCAGATTTACAAATCAGACAACCAGCTCATTTTTTTCTCTGGGTAACTTTCCTAATAAACTTTCTCCAGTGGTAATCAAAGTCATTTACCAGCACAATGTTTCTTTGTCTAAGATTTTCGTAGCTATGATAAGGCTTCATATGCTAGAATTTCTTCGGTAAATTTTGTTTTTTTTTAATTTAATCGATATTGTGTTCATTTAGCATCAACCAGCTCTTTTATGGTTGAAATGCATTGAATCACTAGGTATTTCATATATACCTCAGCTTGACTATTTCTCCCGTTATTTTCAAAATCCCTCATGATAATTTTAATCTGTTAACCATGCATTTAACTAATGTTTGTGCATCATATGAAGCAAGGGAATTTCTAAACATGTAAGCTAGTGTTGGGAGTGCACTCTAAATATATGCTTCAGCCATTTTCAATCATCCAGATGTCCATAATGGAATCATGCAATTAACTATGTTTGTCTCTTTCCTAGGACAAGGAAAATGCACCTCAAATCACAAAAAAGAGCCGGAAAGGTCGGCGTGGGGAAGATGAACGAAAATTCAGCTTTGAACCTGTTGAATTAGGTGCCAAAGCAACTAGACCATCCACTGCTCCTCTCAGCTCAAGTGCAGCTTTTGTGTCAAGACTATTGGACTGTAATTTCAATGGAGAGGGTATTATTCCCACCAATCGTCAAGCGGAGCGTTATTTCTCTGGGAAAACAGCAGGGCCAAGATGTGTGTCACTCCCTCCCACACAGACATCCCTTGTATTCAAAGACTCTCAGACAGACAATGAAAAGAGTGGGGAATGTGATTCATTAAATGGAACTGTTATTCCTCATGAACCAGGAAGTAATGACAGCGAAGAAGATGGAATGAAAAAGTTCCCTCTCATTAGTGATCAAGTGGAGAATTCTGTTGATCTCGATGAAACATTGAAGCCATCATCTCCCCCCACATCACCTGGTGTGAATTCTGCTATGGGTCCTGGTGACAAGGGTGAAAGTTCAGGAACCCCACCTCCAAAATCACCAATTTCTCCTCAACATTCCAAACCACCCTCTAACTCTATTTCCTCCGAATCTTCATCTCTTCTTGGTTTGTCCTGCCCTCCTAGGTCACCATTGCGACCTGAACCGCCTGTGCCACCCCCACCAAGAACCAACTGTGACCCCCCTCCTTTACCTCCAAAGCCGAAAAACTTGCCAGTATCAGTGCCATCTACAACAGCCCCAACTGCAGTTATGATTACCAGCAAGGTCCATCCTCTCTTGCGTGCCACTCACACCTGTAAAGGTTGGGGTACAGTGAACCCTACCTTCTGCCAGTCGTCAGGTGATGAGGGTACTGGTCTCGGTAGTCTAGCAGCTGAGAAAAATGTTCCGATAGTTCAAGAGAGTTCACTCAGTTCTAAGAGAGATCAAAGGGTTTGTAGGAGCCGACGGGCCATATATCTAGATCAACCCAGCAGTAGCTTTGTCTAGTTTCTTAAGTGTTCATTACTTATGTAAAAAGTATTTAAAGTTTCTTTACTGTGTTGAACAACTTTGGAAACAATGACCTAAGTACCAATTCTCTTAGTCGTCTCACTGGATGTTCATTTAGTGTCCAGCAAGTCCATGATAATTAAGCTCTCTTGTAATATCATTTCGTAACAGTATTGTGTTATTAGGTTATCCTTCTGTATTTATTTTAATTGGATCCCCATTTTTTTTCCTGTGATATTGGTTTGAATAAAAGAATAACAGTAAGGGTAATGAAATCCTGCTTATTTAAATTTGTAAATGGATTTTTATCTCCTTTATATGTGATTCATGCTGATTTTTATGCCCATTACTTCACAGATATATTTTAATAAGGTCCATGTTATTTTATCAGACTGACAAAGTTTTTATTATTAGGGCTCTGGTAAATGGTGCCTAAATTGGGGGATCTTATACAGGTTTATTTACATAAATAGATATGTATGTAATGTAAATATAAAACGTACATTTTTGGCATGTATGTATGTGCTTTATGAAAGACAGTAAAATTGTATGATAATTTAACTTTTGTTATTATCTTATTTCCTTTTCAACCCCCAATAATGAGGACAATGCCAATTGGTTATGTATATAAATTTACATGATAATTGCGTATTATCAAACGTTTATTCGAAGGTAGGTACTGATTTTTGCGGACTCATGTCGATCAAGACGATGTACTTCCTTTGAATTTAATGATAAAAGCAGTTGAACGTCCTTCAGCTGCATGGGCCGTTCTCCTCAATGGTGAGTCACTTATGATTGAACCTTGCGAGGGCATTAGTCTTGTTATACGTTCAAGGAAACAAGCGGCCATTCAACTGAGGAAGTTATTGAGACTGCGAACACTGAAATGCTTTAAGATTGGAATGGTGATGTTTAACAAACATTCGTGACTCAGTTTTGGGCTATTAATGCTAACTGTGCGAACAAAATAGGCATCGCTGCAAACTGTTAAAATGCTTAGGTTACCTGCGCATCAGAGGAAATATTACGGTCATAATATTTGACGTCATTATATTAAATTCGCCTTGGGATATTATCACTTTTTTAAACCTTAACTACGGAAATAAGCTATTTTAATCCCGGGTAACTGATCGCTATTACGAAGCATCTTATCTGAAGATTCATCACAGAAGTGCGGACGATTTAAGTGATAAGGGTTTATCATAAGGGAGGTCGACTGATTATGGACAGGTTATTACCTATTAGATTGGGGACCTTTTAAATAAAGTTATAGACTTCGACTGGATACACAGACCTATTATTCCTGAGGATAATGTTATTTGTTTATAAAGGATAGCATTCTTTAAATTCCAATTCTGCTTACATGAGGCACGTGACCATGATGCTCACAATCACCTGACATTGAGTCAGTTTGATGCACCAAAATTGAAGTGAAGGTCAATTTTAACCAAGACTAACAACAAAATAAGTAAAATCTTCTCGCAAAATCAGACACTATCAATATTTCTCACACGAAATTATGCTTTAAACATAAATTTATCGTTAGGCAAATGAGTTTTTTCTGCCATCTATGTGCAAGAGCCTCAACTTCGCTCCACACCTTCTTCTCATAAATCCTTTGTGGCGCCATTGGTTCGCTACCATGTCAGTGTTGGTTTGGGGAGAGTGAATTTTTATAGGGGACAAGCCGTCATCCCATTGAAACTCAAAGGTAAAAATTGCTTTCGCATCCTCATAGTTTATTTGCCCCATATCTACATTTCATGTTATTATTTTAATGGGTAACATCAATGTTACTAATCGTATAACGCACAATGTCAATGTCGCAATGTTGTTATAGTGTGACTCAGGAAAAATGAATCTGTGAGTTCAAACGGTGAATACGTAAAATAGCAATACCGCTCAAGAAGTGACCCTAAATGTTCAACCCTTTTCTGAGCGACAAGATTTGATTTGCCTTGTATGTTAAATTTTATTTTATCTAAAGATTGGAAAGGGTTTTAAGGCGTCATAGTAATTTATTGCGACAGTTGCTGTTGTTTATTTTCGTTTGAAGTTTGGCTCATTAGTGTTTGAAGCCAATTGTTTCAGGTTAGACTAATGAATCAATTAATTTAGCTCATATATATTATTCTTTAAGTGTGCTCTTTGGTCTGTGGATTTGTACTAAATAATTAATTCCAATTTTGTTTCAGTTTCAGCATGGGGATGCAGAAGTGGAAGTCAATGGATTAGCGTACAAATGAGAATGATTCCCCAAGCAAAATCAGATTTTTTACCCCATTGTTTAGGCCTAGACCATGAATAAAAATCAGTTAAGTTGTTAATTTGCCAATTTTAATTATTCACCTATTTATTAGTTTTGTTGATAAATACTTTAACTAACTGCATTACCACTTGAGTGGTAAAGCATACGAATATGAAGCGCATCTCCTCTTGTCTGCCTTTCATCCCATCGCCTAAAATGACATTAGTGGAATCGCAGATACTACACTTTGATTTATATAAGGTTGGTTATAGCTTTGGTCATGAAGAATAAGCATAAAGTAAAACTAGTAGACCCTAATTATAAATACGACGTAGGCATAAGTTTGGAATTTCGAATAGGTGAGGTAAAATACTTGTCGTTTGGGACCGTAATAATAAAGAGTGATATGTTCCCAACCTTGCTGCTCTTATGCTAAGGTAAGCACAAAAGTTTATTACAACGTTTCAAATTTTGGCATAAATATCATGAATTTCATTTAATTGAGATTTGATTTTTTGTGTAGCTTGGGACGGATAAGGTTGCTGGGATATGAAGTACCGTGTTGGGGGAGGGGGTGCAGTTGGAGGGTTGGTGCGGTTCGGAGAAGCAGTCAGTCGCGCTCCACCAGAGCTTCGCGAGTGGCTGGATGCAAAGTTGGAGCAAGTGGGGGTGGATCCTTCCCCTGCCTACGCAAGGTAGATTCATTAAAAGTTAGATTTGACATCGCATGCCAAGGTAGTATCTTATACTTTTTTGTAACACTCCTGGTATTTGAGAGCTTAGTTCGTCACAGTTCACTGTCATGTACACTCAAAGGCACTCCAGCCCAGTTTTTGTGTTACAGATATGAAAAAGAAATTCCTAAGTTGTGTTTGTTTATCCAGGCAAAAGACAGTTGGATTTACTTACTGGCAATTACTACCAATAACTTGATTTGTGTAAGTTGATGAAATTGAGGGATTAGTAAATTTCTGCAATTTGCATTTCCTTTTTTTTTCTCTTGAACTATTGAATCTCATTAAAGGCCTTTTTTGTGAATTTATTGAAAAAATACTATCATCCCGTTTTTTTATGAAGTAGGATCTCTATAATTAGAATTTAATTTCATTTTTCCTCTTATGAAAATATAAGTGATTATACATCTTGACTATTATTAATTTCCTTTCTTGGTCCCTATGATGTCATAAATGCTGGTCATAAACTTAACATTTATTTCCTTCTGCTATAATGCATGTTGAGGGTTCATGTGCCTACTGAGTTATGTATGAAACTTCAATTATAGTCAGTAATTCCATATCAGAATTAATATTCAGCCCACCATTCATTGCCATTTGTCGATTTCAAGCTCATGATGAAGACTCTAGCAGATAGGAAGATGTTATATATATATATATATATATATATATATATATATATATATATATATATATATATATATTTAATTACTGCCAGGGGAAACCCTGAATCTCTATACATTGAATAGTTAGTTAGCAGATTGGTTGGGGGGAAAAATAGTTTTCGACAGTCAAATCTCCTGATAGTTTTAAGGAGTGATTCCTATATGCTTTTATTTACCCAGATAACTCACTACTTAAATCCACAAAGCTAAGGAATATCTGAGTTTTCTTGTGTTAGACTGACAAAAAATTTACCTGTTCAGATTTTAATGTTTTCATTGTATGGGAAGATTTATGTAAATAACACAGCTTTATGACGTTAGAAAGTGTTGCCTTTAAGTTAAATATATTTCATTTTAGGTAGAAAAATAATGTTCATTGATAATAGACTGAATCCATAGTTAAATTTAATACTTTTAGTTTGCCCTGGTTAAAGATCAATACTATACTCTATATTTTTCTTTGTTAAAACGGCCAACTATAGGCAGTGTGGAATTGGATGTAGATTGTCAGATTCCAAAGCATTCATTTGAGATGAATCTCACATTTTAAGCTTTTCAAAACTAAATTTAACGCATTTGTTGTTTTGTGCCTGGGTAGATTGGGCCTCCCTGAGTAAAAAAAGGGACCTCTCTATGTAGATGTGAATGTTTTCTGCACCACTGATTTTTACAATGATAAATTTTCTCATTTCCTTGAGCTCAATTGATAATTATGCCTGTGGTAGAGTGTTGCTAGCATCGGATCGACAGCCCCTGACTTACGTCAGACATTTTTTTTTGTTATGTCAAGGACAGGATAAAGAATATTCTATGATAAGCAGGAACTTTTAATGGAAATTGTGGAAATGAAAATGAAAACTTATTTGAGTTCTTTTTAAATCTTGTATAATGATAACAGTTTTCCAAATACTTTTTTTTTATTTTGAAATTGACTTAGGATGTTATAAATATGGGCATTTATGAGTCATTTCTATGGAAATCTTATGATCTCATGTAATTTAAGGTTTGTGTGATTGTCATAATTTATGGTGGTTTGTACTATTATGTGTAATAGACAGCTTTATGTGATAGCTTTATGTAAGCTAGGTATGGGGAGGAAAAGGGTACCGTACACATTAGGCTACCAGTAATAATGACGTTTTTAACAAAGATTTTTATTTTATGGTCATTACTTGCTCAATTGTGCTGTGAGGAATTTTTCCTGTACACTAACATAATTATTTTCATTCAGTGAAAGGTAACAATCCTTATCCTATTCATTTTCACTTTGGCTAAAATCAGAAGAGTGCCAGAAATTCTAACGTGAAAATTATTACAAGACAAATTAGTTGAGTTGATATTGTTTCTTCACTGAAAGGATATTACTTTGATGGCATTTCACCTTGAAAAGTGGTATTGCTACAGAGTTAGGAGTATGGAAGTCCTGAGATTTACCTTGAGTTTTAATGGAAGCTAATTATGCAGAATGGTGATGATGATAGAAGTTGTTGTGACAGTTGGCGTATTTATCCCCATTGCAGATATGTGCTAGGATTGTTGCTCCAGCCTGAGGGTGAGGGAGGGGAGGAGGAGGGTGGAGTAGACGAAGACGAGGATCCCAAGGCAGGCCCAGAGGGAAGGAGACGACGTCGGCAGGGGAGAAGGCAAGGCATAGCGGAGACCCCGATCGGCTACTCATGGCCTGGCGAGTGTCCTACTTCTCAGAAGGAAGCCAAGGTCATTGGTTCAGATTTTGGCAAATCTCGCAAGAGAAGTCGGGCATCCTCGGGGAGATATCATGGAGTGTTTGGTGATGGGGAATTCAGGAAGAGGACTGCTGCCATAGATTGCCTCATGTCTGCTTCTGATCAGGTGTGTACCACACTGCTGAAGCCAGAAATCATGTCATCTCAAATTTTGTCATTCTGTTTGCATGTATAATTAAAATTGCACATATCTGCGTGCAGTACAGTAGAAGCGTTAAGTTCTAATTTTACCTACATTATAGAAGTTTGGTAAATCAAATGAGTAGCTGTTATTAGTGCTGATTGAGAACATTTTTACACAGTCAGGATTTGTAGCATAGAAAATGTGGTATTCTACTGTCCTGAATTCTTGTTCTCGATTTAATTACTAACCAAGAAACTATATTTACCATACTACTTATAAAAAAATCATTAACACAGTTAACAGCCCTAAGATCAGTTTGATAGGTAATAGTCGAGTTCACCCACCCAATACTAAGCCCAATGGTGTGTGAAATATGCACATCAGCGGGGGGGGGGTGGCAGATGCTGTGCCACCTATTGTTTCCCAGGAAGTTCTGGTACATAAAAAATCACAGCTCATGTGAAGCGGAGGTGTGCCTAGGAGTCAAACCCAGATCTTCCAGTCAGTAGTGCAGCAATCTACCCCTTGACTACCATGTGTCATTGTAAAGTATGAAAAGGCAAAGGTTGTGTAAATATATTGTGCCAGAGAAACTTATTCTTTTAGAACTCGCTTATATTAAACTAAGTCGATTGGTTCCATCATAAGAGTATCCAAGTCATACCCAGCATTAAGCAATTTAAAAATGGAAATTAGTGGAATAGGACTTTGCAGAATTACCAGTTGGCAAAACCTGGATTGCATCATGACTTTGTAACTTAAGAATATTGTAGTAGTAACATGGGGAGGTGACTGACTGTTAAGGTCATTTACACCATTTGGGATGGAATGTTAAGGGAATTAAGGAAGGGTGGAGAGAAAGTGGCAATTGTATTAGCTTGCTTTTAATAATAGGTGCCAAGGGATCTACAATGTATGGTCCCATTCAGTAGATGGCATGCTCCACTTAAAATGCTCTCCACAAGTCTCCCCCAGTAGGGGTTGGTATACCACCAATAATACTATTACCTCCGGGTTTCAAACCCAGACCCTTGGGGTGTAAGCCTGTATGCCAGCCAACACAACTATCCTGATCCCCCTTTTTGTTTCCTTTGACCCACGGACAGGAAATAGCTAGTGTTATTGTATATCCTAGAAACAGACAAATTACCACATTTAAATTTCCAGGCACTAATTATGGTACCTCCCAAAAAATAATTATAATTACGTTAAAATGGGTTTTCTAGTTTTAATTCTTGATAAATGCATTTCTGAATGTGGCAAATTGTTTCTCACTTGCCTCACATTTTCTTAATATAGTGATTTTACAGAAAATAAAGTAGTAACACTCGAAGTTAAAATAGTTGCCCTGTGATGTAACCCACCTATAATGTCAACAGTTACTTTTTTACTCATTCCTATACAGGTGTAACTTGAGATGAGTCCCCTAGAATGTTCCATTTTTCCAATAAAGACAAATTATAATTAAAAAATAAAATAACATTACAAATGAAAGTGATTTGGATCATCCACATGGTTCAGTATCCCATAAGATATTGTTGTAGTAATTGGAAATTACCATCTTTGGCATCCTTCTTGGACTGTCTTAAGCAATGAACCACATTCAAGGCATCATGATATTTCCACATCCTATTATATGAGGTTTTATTTGCTGCTCACTGGTTAAAGGTATCTAGGGCACATGAATTTGCATACCATGTGCCTGCAATTATACTGTAAAACCTTCCAAATCTGGCACCTGTTGAAGTGGCACAGTTCACAATGTATAAAGGATGTTTATTGTGCGAGCCTTTGAATCTTTCTTTGATGTGTGCAACACTTACTGATTCGATAACCCATATAGTTTTCTAATGTGGTTCTCACCATATAATAACACGATCGCACATGGATAACTGTGTCAAATAATCTGCCAGAAAATAATTTGTAAGAAAACAGTCTGGCCTATGCTTCATTGTGATGATATCTGATTTGTGAGGTTGCATTGTATTTGGTCTGCTAACATTACCATCACCATCGATAAGGTCATTACAAATATGCTATGTACAACCTTTTAGCCAAATCCGTTTTTCAATGGTGCCCTATTTTTCCAATTTTATGTAGAATTTTGGTGATGAAGCAAGAGTTAAGATATAACTTTAATTTTACCCTAGTACTTGTGTAAGATTATTGTAAATACCTTTATTTATTTCTTGCAGAAGAGTGGAATAGAGAAGTTAGTTGATGAGCTGTGTGTAAAGCTGAAGCAGATACAAAATGAAGGTCAGTCTAATGTGAAATGAAACTGGTGTAAAGTAATGCTTTTTCTGTATTTCAGGGCTATAATTTGTTGAATGTTTCAGTTGATAGGTATTGTAGTATTTCATGAGTGAAGCCAGTGGCAACCCTTGACTCATAATAGGTTATTGGCCAAGACTTAGGGGCCATCAGTTACTATAATGTAAAATGAAGAGATTACTTTCTTAGAAGATAAATGAAGCCATGGTTTTCATGAATAGTTATATAGGCATGCTGTGAAAATAATTTTTGTTATTAAAATTTTTATGACAAAAGAAATTAAGTCATTTCTGCTGTAAATGCAAATGAGGAAGTACTCCAATAATGAATACAAAATTCTATTTCATGTATGCATTTTAATGGTCAATTTTAACTTTCCAAAAGCTCAAAATTTATTAAATTCATAGGTAAGCAGGACATATAAATAAGAAGTATGTATGTATTCAGGAAAAATGTTTTTCAAGTCCATGATTTTTGAACAATTATTTTGGGAAAAATGTCTCTTATTTGCCATCAAATATAAGTTTTACTGAGTTACAGTGACTTTTTCTCTTGGGAAACTTGGCAAAATCCTCCCAGGAATAGGTTGAACACATTTTTGTGGTTAGTGTCAAGAATATGGTGTGGCCGCTGGTTTGTGCATGAAGTAGACCTTCATGGGTTGGTTATTCACCATGCATAATGAAAGCTTTTTCTGTCGGAGAACCTTTTTCAGTTCAGGGAAGGGTAGAACAATACATCTCTTTGGCTAATGCTAATGGCCGCAGTTGAAGGTCTTGCAGAAGAAATTCTGTGGTGCAGAAAGGGGAATGGGAGATGGATTTTATGTAGGAATGACAATGGCCATTAGCATAAAATGAAGTAATTGTAAATATCAAGGATCAGAAAAATAATGCTACTGATCGTAGAATCAGATTGACCAAGGAATTGACCAATTAAGAGTATAAGGTATCTCAGGAGACGTGCAAATAATTGGGAAAATGGACTGTTATAAAAAATTGCATAATAATTGTACTATGCACAGCTTAAGTAGTTATTGTAGATAACTAATATGGGTAATAAGTTTAAGGCAGCTAGTTAAATATTATTTATTAGAGTGGCTAACTAAGTGAAATGGCCCTTGACCAATCTAATGCAATTAATGTCAGTTAGGAAATAGCAAGGAACAGTTTGAAGTAAATTGCATAGTAAATTCTCTTTTATCTTGTCAACATCAAGAATTGCATGCTGCAGTTCAAGGAACTTGCTCCAAGCCACAAGTGATGACCCAGGTTTTCTAAAAAAATGTCATAACTGGAGATGAGTTGTGGGTGTATGACCCTGTAACAAAAGCACTGTCCTCCCAATGTCGGTTGACAAGATAAAGGAGAATGTGACAAGGTGACCATTGCATAAAAGAACTTTGCTGATTGTTTTGAAAAGTGAAAAGTTCACTGGGATGAGAATGTGAGGTCTCAAAGGTAGTACTTCAAAGTAGACTAAGGCCTTTTTCCAAGATTATTCGGGTCTCCCACCGGGTCCACGTTCATAGGTTTGGCGACGTTTCGATGGCCGAGTCGTCTATTGTCCTCAGGGCATGTCGTTATTCAGTTTTTGGCCGCCTTATATAGTTTGGCCAAGAGGTCAGGTCACATCTGATTGGTCGGACGCTTGAAAGCCTCTTGTTTTCCGTATATTCACCCGTGTGCCTCTCAAAGACACCCTCAGACTACTGGAAGCCATATTTGATCGTGACACGGTGGAATCTCTTTCAACATGCACTAACTTCCACGTACTTCAAATACGATGGTGAGTTCTTCGAGCAGACCGACGGGGTGGCAATGGGATCTCCCCTGTCTCCTGTGATTGCCAATTTATTAATTTCACGGAAAACAAGAGCCAGAAAGCGTCCGACCAATCAGACATGACCTGACCTCTTGGCCAAACTATATAAGGTGGCCAAAAACTGAACAACGACATGCCCTGAGGACGATGGACGACTCGGCCATCGAAATGTCGGCAAACCTACGAACGTGGACCCAGTGGGAGACCCGAATAATCTTGGAAAACATTATTCGCCGTGAAAGTACCAGATCATTCTAGACTAAGGCCTCATTGTTCTAGGTAGGGTATTTTTCTCAAAATATTGCATGGCCCAGATAGTTTCCAGACAGATCTTGTATATAACTCTGGTAATACAATGTAAGTAGTGATAAATGCAATTGCAATTCATCACTGCTTCTCCTGTACTTGTCTGCTTCAACCATCCCTTCACACCCTTAACCCGCTCGGGGACCCATAACGTGTGGGTGTTTTCAGAGTTATTCGCTACAACTGCTGTAATAGCCACATGTAACACCAGGTGTATTTGCCGTTCCATTATCAAACCCCCTCCCACTATAATCATATCCTTATTTTCTGTACCCAAAATTGCCAAAAAGCCCGTTGCATCTTACTTGTCAATCACCTGCCTTTCCTCCATCTTTAGCTCAATGCTGTATTTAAACTGCCATTTGTTATCATTTGTCACCTGAAGACTTTGTAATTTATTGAAATCTTATAATCGCAAACAGTGGAGAGGTACACTTTATCCAATGGAAATTTCTATTGTATTGGTTATGCAATATCATCCAATTCCACGGCATCACTCCAGAATTGTCTTGGTGTGTTTAATTGTTATTTTTTATCAAGTTGTCACCCCATCCAAAGTTAACCTGTCAGTTTATTTGGTTACTGATGCTGTTTTTTCCTTTGCAGCTGTTGATGGCAGCAATTTTCACTTTGAATTAACCCAAGTTTCTGAAAATCCTAATGGGAATGCAACCAAATGCTCAGCTCAAGATCAAGCAGAGAAGTAAGTAGCCATGTTGATTCGTGTGTTTAGGTTCTTCCTCTAATGTTATGATGCCAAGCCTTTGAGCTTTACTTGTTGCCTTAAATTGTGTCATAAAAGATAAGAAAATGTTATAGAACCAAGCTACAAATGGTTAATTTCAAGATAAGACATTTTCTAATGTGTACGTACCAATGTTTAGAAAGTAAGGCTTGGAGTGGGGTTCCAAGAAAGTGTGATATGATTCTTTCCATATGTCCTGCTAATATTGGCAATTTTATCAGTTATTTTCTAAATTTTATGATAGTAAGCTGATAGCTGAATGTGGTGATAAAAGGAAGAGGGGTTGTGGAGGTCCTTAGTTTGATAACGCATAAATGCTTATTATAGACATATTTGAGGTTAATCATTTTGTCAATTGTTCTATTAAAAGTTTTATAAGTTTGAACGCAATTCCTTTAAAAAATATAATAAACCCAGGGGTAGCTTAATTAATAAGCAATTCATAGATGATGATAGGGTACTCTGTTAGTGAAATGAATTTTTATGAGACGTAAGTACTCTTTAGGAATTTCTCATGGTTTTTGTTTGTTGCCAAGAAGACAAAAGTAAACTATTTTCTATGAATTTCTTTCGTAGGTACTATGCTGCATTCCCACCATTGAAGAAGTTGGAAGACAGGTCCACCAACAGCAGCATGACTATGTCTTTTGATAACACATGTGCCTGGAATAATAGAAAGGTCTTGTCAAAGTGTATTGGAAGGAATAAAAAGAATGAAGTTTGGCTCTCTAATGATCAGATGAATGAGACACAGGATGGAGAGAATAAGGAGAATGTAAAGAAGAAAAGTTATGGAAGACCTTTTGGAGAGAACTCTGTTTGGGGAATTTCCGGTACTGGGAAGGAAATTAATAGCCAGATTGGCTTGAAGGATAACTTGGGTGGGAAGTTCACTGCACGGCATCAGCGGGTACCATACTTCAAGGCTCGCCGAGAACAAAGCAGGATTGGAAGAGATTTCAATAATGAAAATGAAGATGGGGGAAACTGCAAGACGGATCCTGTTCGAATGGTGCTCATGATGGCTCTGGCATCATCAGCCAAGATGTGGTCTGGGAGTTCACAGCGTTACTCGTTGGGTGAGACAGACACGGAGGAGCTTGATTATGGAAAACAAAATGTACGGCGAAGGCTTTATGAGTTGAAAAGGAATGGTTGGGAGGGTGAGAACCTGGACGAAAAGTTTCCAATTGAAGGCGAGTCTGACGAAGAGTCGCTCGCGAGCTTGTTTGCCAAGTTTGACCGACGTATGGAGGCACTTTGGGAGCTGGAGCCAGAGAGTGAGCTTCCCCCAAGTTTCTCCCTTCTTGCTAATATGCCATCTGGCCACAACACCAAAGCTATGAGTCCAAAAGCCCCTCCAAATTACTCATTTATCCTCTCGGGCACCAACATCACCAGCTCCATTTGGTCACAGTGCCCCATTAACAATTACATGACACACGACTCTTGTAACATGAATGTAGATGGGAAAGAAGCGGTGCCTGAAAGTTACAATGGGTCAAGGGTTGTTGGGAGTGAGCTCAAACGGTTGGCCATTAAAACGGGCCTGGTGACTCCTCAGCTGGAAAATTTTCAAATCATCTGGGAAGAATCGACAACTTTGTTTCCCCCTCAGTTCATTGGAGTGGAAAAGATTGTTTCTGCTGATTCTGAATCATCTGTTTCCACAGCAGCGAAGGAAAAGGAAGCGAAGGAAGAGCAACCTCCCCTCATAGAAGGAGAGGGCATCATGTTAAGCCCCCTTGTGTGCTATCACACAGTGACGAAGGAGAGTTTAGAGGCCTTGAACCACAGTCGTGAGAAGAGTGGCTTCATGGAAGTCACCCCGCGAGTCAGTTTGAAATGCGACTCTTACCCAGATGCAAACCAGGTAGATCCCAAACCACAGTGGCCACCAGCAGTTACATACCCATCGAACCATCCTTCCAAAATAAATTCAGAGGAGGAAGATGAGGTTGAGGAAGATCTGTTGACCTCAGCTCGGACGCATTTTCTTCCAATCAGACGTCTGAGCGTCGATTCATCATCTGGGCTAAGCGAGTCGAACAGTGGAGGGGTACACTATGAGGATGGGACAACCTTTTCAATCCAATCCACCATGGAAAAGGTGTCCTTCTATCGTAGTGAGAGTGGGAATTTAATCCTGAAAGAGGAATCCGATGAGGGGGAGGATGACTCTGGGAAAGGAATCTGCAAGACTCCAAAAAAATATATGGTTTACAAGGGGGCGATTGGCTTGAAAGGACGAGGATTCATAGCCGATCAAGACAACAGTGGCTTTTTGCCCAAATTTTTAGTTCGACAAAATGAAAAGTCCTGTCAAACAGATGAAAGTGATGATCAATATATAATTGGTGGTGGTGGTGGTGCCGCCGGTGTTGCTAATTGTTATGCCAACTTAACATCGTTTGAAATTGGGTTTGAGGAGGAGGAAGAGGCAGATATTTCGAAAGGGGAAGAGTGCGAGTTCTTTTTCCCAGGGGACGCGCACCTTGCTGATGACTTGGATAGCATGGATCAGGGAGAAGTAGAAGAGCCCAAAATGATTTCTGTGGTGGAGTGGTCACAAGGACTCCCCTGTGGCAGACCGGTATCAGACAGCAAAAGTGAAGACAAGGAGGAGATGTCTATTTCACTCCAGGATTCCTGGTCAAAAATCCCCTCAGTGCTCTGCCATTGCTCCTCTTCAGTATCTGTTTCCACCACAGCCGAGATGTGGGAGCAGAAGGAATGCAACGGACATTGCTGGTAAGAAAAGTATTATTTTTTTTCTGTTGAAATTTTATTTCTCTTTTTGTTTGAACCACTAAATTTAAGTGGAGTTTTTAAAATCATTTTATTCCTGATGGTATACAATTCACTGCCCACATTATTGAGATTTTTTTACCTCGTGGTTGATTAATGCCCTTCTCTCGTATTTGACCAAGAAATCGGAAACCCATGTCCCAGCGCCAGAATAAACTAAAGAGAATGCATTGTTCATGCATCAGAAAGCATAATAAGTAACAAACATAATGGGAAGACTTCTGTGTTTGCTGCTGTAGTTCTTGTGTTTTTAGAATTCTGTGATAGTTGTCATATCACTATCGAAACTCATTCCATAAGCATCCCTATAATTTCAACAAAACTTCTTCCCTTTCTTAGTTATAAATCCAAGTGACCAAAAATTTTCTCTAAATTACATTAAAGCATAAATTGTGGCAAAAGAGCTCAATGTTACAATGTTGAACATTTGCTTAATTTTACTTCAATAACTAATGTTTTTAGTTTCAAATTCAATGTCCTGGTTGTATTAAATTTTGGTTTGTTAATTATCAAATGTTTACTAAATATTTGATAATGGATTTTGTCTTATTTTTTTCCTGTGTCAAATTAATATGCAGTATTACATGAAAACCAAAAGGATAATTACTTCTCCTTCTAAAGACTCAACAATTTCTCTTTTCTAAGAGTACAAGAAGTACATAGCATCAAATGGTTTTGACAAATACTTATGATTCAAACCCCTCAGGTAATTTTGAAGTTGGTGGATCTTATCCTTCTCTGGGCTTGAGTATGTCTACCCCTTGGTCCTGGGACCTTTAAGGACATATTTTGTATTTAAAGTGTTTATTCAAGATTTTAATGTCACTTGGTCAAAATAAATTTCTTTTTGGTTGTTTCAGTAAAAAGTTAATTTATTAAAGGTAATCTACTCTACACCAAGTCACTCTTCATCTCTGTGTACTTCCTTCCTCCATTCATCCCATCCAACATATGTATCCTGTTCCTGCACTTTACATTCTCCCCTCTGTTACAGTCTTTGACATCTCACTGCCAATCAATATGTCCTTCATCCATTTTCCTGCCTCCTTAGGATTTCTCTAAACAATCTCCCCTCTTCTCCCACAAAAACTAGTACTTCCTCATTTGTTTACCTTTCAGTCCATTTCACCTTCTCCATTCCTCTCCACACCCACATTTCAAAAGCCTCCAATCTATGTCTATCCCCCTGCTTGAGTGACCACATTTCCCATGCTGTACATAGCTATGCTCCATATCAAAGTTTTTAGGAGTCTTTTCTTAACATCCTTACTCAATGTCCCTGTCATCAACTCCCTCCTCCTTGTGAAAGCCTTTTTTCCTAGCACAATTCTTCTTACGTCCCTATTACTTTGACCTTGTTGGTCCACAACACTTTCGAGATACAGAAACTGTTCCACCTACTCTAGTTTTTGCCCTCCTATCTTAATGTATAGCTTAGCCATTTCCTTTCTGGAAAATTGCATAACCTTTGTTTCATTTATATTGATTCTCATCCCATATCTATCTCACTAAATTTCCAATTCACTCAGCAATGCCTGCAACCCCTTGCCTGGTTGACAAACTGAAGTTTGGTCATCATCATCCTTAACTGTTTGTACGAATTCCCCTCCAAATTTCATTCCTACCTCCAGTATTTCCCATGCCTCTTTAATCATTTCCTCCACATATACATTGAACTGCACGAGTGATAATGGGCAATCCTGTATTACACCTCTTCCTAAAACTGCCGGACCCTCTGTTCCCTACTAGCACCTGAGCAGTCTGAGACATTCAGCAAAGAGTATTGCTATTTTAATTTGCTGTGTAACAAAATATTCAAAAAGAAGTTTCTTCTTTTGTAGATATTTTAAAAATTATTTCATGATACAAACGAGGGACTGCCAGTAAACTTGCTCACATAAAGTACCCAAACACAAGTTTGAAGCTAAAAATTTTGTCAAAATTTGACAACTCATAATTTTGTCAAAATTGAAAATTTTTCATGTGCATAGTAAAACTCATTAAAGCATTCTTCCTCTAGGTAGATTAAAGCAATGTTATCAACAGATAGATTTCCTGTAGAGAATCCCTTAAGGAATTTTTCATTATTGAAATTTAGGAGAAGGAAAAATATTAAAAAGCAATGTGGAAAAATCTTTGGTGTTCAATGCTAATGAATGTTAGATTGTTTGCTGGTTCACCTCAAAGTTATACATGCTAGGTGACTAAAAAAATAATTTTTCTCTCAGGAATAAAATATGGAGATCATCACCTGATGGACAGAACTGCTCCCTTCAAGAAATGGATGTAATGCCCATTTCTCAAATTATGAACGGCACTGCTGCTGCCGGGGAACTTGAATTGCAAAGCAAACTGCTCCGACAGGAGCTTTCTGAGGAGAGTGAGCAAATTTTTGCTGACCTTCACATGGTTCGTCAGATGTACCTTGGGATGGAGTGGATGGGTCCAGATGAGGAAGATGCTGAAACTGATTGTGGTGATGAGGTAAATTTATGGTGTACAAACTGCCTTTGTAATTACTACCTCGATCAAAAAGTTCCCGGAATAACCACCGTGTGGTGCTCCCATCGTTCTGATTTGAGTTCTGTTTTTTTGTTAAATTGGTACATCTGTTGTTGATATTCCCTTTAAATCTTAGTGTCATAACTTGACATTTGCAAAAGTTACGTAGCCAAGAGTACATCTATCTCTGTGTGTGTTGGCGATTTTTTACAATTGCAGAAATGGATTTAAATTTGCAACAACGAACTTGTATTAAATTTTGCGTAAAAAACTGATTTAGTGGCGCACGGACGTTTGAAATGTTGGAAAAGTATTTCGGCAACGATTCTCTAAAAAAAAACGGTCGTTTACCAGTGGCACGAGCGGTTCAGAAAAGGTCGTGAGTCAATCGAAGATGATGAACGCAGTGGCAGACCATCGACATCGAAAGTCGGTGAAAAAATTGATAAAGTAAAAGAAATGTTGGTCAATAACCGCAAATTAACCATCAGAGAAATAGCGGAGGACTTGAACATTGCCTATGGATCCGCCCAAGACATTGTGGTTAATGATTTGGGTTTCCGTCGTGTAGCAGCAAAGTTGGTGCCAAAATTTCATGCAAAAAAGAGACGGTGTTGACGTCGCAAAAGACATGATTTGCGAGGCTGAATCCGATCCCACATTCATCAAAAGGATCATTACTGGAGACGAGACGTGGGTTTATGAGTACGACACGCAATCCAGACATCAGGCAAGTGAATGGCATTCACCAAATGAGCCAAGACCAAAAAAAAACCACGTCGTTTTCAGTCAAAAAAGAAGGCAATGCTGACGGTTTTCATGGATTACAACGGTGTAGTGCATCATGAATTTTTGCCAGAAGGCCAGACAGTAAACAAAGAGTATTATTTGGGCGTTATGAGACGTTTGCGTGAAGCAATTCGCCGAAAGAGACCAGAAATCGTCGCACAGTGCGTCGAGACCGTCGCACAGTGCTATCATTATTCGTAATTTTTTGACGAAAAATGCAACAAATACCATCCAACAGCCACCAAATTCACCTGATTTGGCTCCCTGTGACTTCTTTCTGTTCAATCGAGTGAAAAAACCATTACGGGGAACGCGTTTTAGCAGCCGAGAGGAAGTAATGGAAAAATCGCAGGAAGCACTGATGGACATACCGAAAACAGAATATAAAAAATGTTTCGAGGATTGGATCAAGCGCTGGCATAAGTGTGTTGCAGTCGATGGGGATTACTTTGAAGGGGACAATATGGATTTAGATGAATAAACTTGTATTTTTAATTTTCTGAATAAATTCCGGGAACTTTTTGATCAAGGTAGTATTCATTTGAACTATCTAAATGTAAGGTTCTACCTCAATGGTTTAATTTAAGCCAATTTTTCATAACTTACCCAATTTTATATATCATTATTTAATATGTTTTGTAATTTTTAAAGAGGTTTTTTTGAGTTCAATTTTTTCCCTTCTGATTTTCTCGATTTTTATTTTATTCAATGTATGTCTTGTGATTCAAATGTTAATATTCAAACCATGTTTCAACATCATTGGTAATTTGATGCAGCATATGTTATTTTTCTTCTATTTTGGGGTTACAACACAATTAAAATATATGGTTCTGCACAATACTCTTCAGTAAGTTAAATTTTTCCATGCCAATTTAGATTTTGCAATTTTAACCATGAACTTTTACATTTTATTGACCATATGCTAAATGTACAGAGCAAAGGTGAGGCAAGTTTAAGGGAAGTCTCTTCAATTCCTCATGATAATGGTAAGAGTGAGAAGGTTAGTGTTCTGATGCTTGGCATGGTATTTGATGAGACCTTTGTCATGACATGACCTTTGTGATGATAATCGACAATTTCTGTTTAATACTCTGGCTTTGGAATTTCCTGTTACATTGTGGAGTACAGTCCTGGTATTGTTTATGAAAAATTTGGTTTAAGCAAACTGTTTCCAAAGGGAGTCAGCTGCCAATAACTTTGAATTTGCTGATATCAGTATATTTTTCTTTGCAAAATTGCTCTCCTGAAGGGTGTTGTCCTTGAAACTGAGCCCTTCTAATGGTAACTTTTGAATTATCTTCCTTAAAAGCCTAGGCCTTGCACCTAGGGTGTTTCATACCTTCATTTACCTCAAAGAAGTGTTTTGGCTCACAAAATTTCTAGGGCAGAAGGGTTAAAAACAGCACTGCTGAACTGGCAGCAGATATCTATACTTGGAGAATATAAAAAGCTTGCTCCTTTGGTTAAAAGCACTGAAAAACAATGGTGATTCTTTGAAGATTGAAGTAGACATGTGCATATTTTGAAGCAGTAATAATTTTTTTAATTTAATTTTTAATGTTAACCCTTTATTTCGAAATATACTTTTTTTTACAAGTTTTCCATAAATTGTAAATAGTGTTCATAATTTAACTTTGTTTCCGTTAGTGATAAACCTATTTGAACTGCAGTTCGGCCTATATTGTATTCTTCAACTAATGTTAAACTTTTCACTACACAGATTGAAAAGAGATGTCTTCCCTGTGGTGAAATAACTACAGCCAGAAAGCGGAATTTATCAGAATGGAATAAAGTGACAGAAAAGTTCCCTCAAGTTTATCTTGATGAAAATGTTATTGCTTCACAAGAGAAATGTAAAACTAAAAAAATCCCATACACAAGCTGCTTGGACTATGACCTGTTGGAGGAAATATTTGGGCCCTTGGATCCCGAGGTATGTCCGTCCCTATTGCATTCTGGGGTGACGGTGGGATGTCTTATTTTTTATTATTTTTTTATAGCTTATGCATTTGCTTTATATTTGCAGCAGATGGACAGTTTGCTTACAACCACAGTCCCCCCTGTGGCACCAAAAGGGATATTGTTCTCTTTTGAACTAGAGGCTGAATGGAAGAAAAATGAGAGAAACGCTAGTATGAAAGCATGTCAGAATGATCACAAAAGGTGGGAGACTAATCAGCTTTTTGTTAAATTCCCCATAATTTGATGGTGTTATGCTAACATTATTGTTAAGTATGGGGTTAAGCCATTCCCTATAATAAATTACAAGGATTTTAAGTGCATATACATTTTTTTATTATTATCTCAAATGATAGTCTCTCTTCTTTCAACTTGAAATAATTTTACTTCATTTTTGTGTAAGAATTGATTGTAATGATGAGCATGTTTTTATTAATGGTAAAAAATTTTATAAATAAAATTATAGGTTCTTATCCTGTAGCTGCAAGTATAGTTTACCTTTATTTTTATTAATGGTAAAGAGTAGTGGAAATAGTATGGGAAGGGAATGGATGTGTAACCAAAAATAAATAGCGATTCGGGAATTAGACTCGGGGCTAGATTCTGTCTAATAGTTAGTTTGCACATGATAGTCATCCAGAGTGAATTGCTACTCAGTAAAACCTTCACTGATCTGGACTAAATGGAGCCAGGGGTTGCCCAGATTTGGAGAAATCCAGAATATACAAATGAGTTTAGATGCATCCATGGGACATGTTTTCCCTCCGATCTTGTGAACCAGTGGTCACTGTTAAATTCTAAGTACCCCATTTATGCATTAGACTTCGTAAGCAGAAGATGATCTCAAGTAAATATGAAGTAAACTTAATTAAATTGTTTTGACAATTTTTTCAAAAATTGTCAATAATAATTCATACGTACCCTCTTCTTGAGGTCTTCTTCTTCTGGTCACGTACTTTTCTAAATTTGCCTTTCCATGTTGAGGTTATTTAATACAAACCTCTGAACAAAGAGATTGGCCTTAAGCCATCTTCTTTATCAGGTCAGATACTTAAATCAAATGACACCAAACTCCCCGGCAAAACCTCCAAATCTATTTTCTCCAGATAATTCCCCTTATTTTATCCTCAAATTTAAGTTTATTTGTACCGTCACCTTTCTTTGGTGCCTGTGTAAAACGTTACTAGGGTTTTTCTGCTAGAACACTGCATTATCTTAGTTAAAGTATGTATATTAAGAGCCTTGCAATCGAATGGAAAGAATTAGCAATCTACTTCAAATACATGAATTGCGTCTGAAAAATGTGCATTTGTTTAGATGAACGTATGATTGGTGTTATGTAGCAATGGTTAATTATGCCAAATTGTCAGCTGTGTCTCTGATTATAATTATTTTCGGGCACATTTATAAGGTTAAATGTTTTTCTGCAGAGTGAAGCTGCGCTGCCTTTCATGACCCAGATCAGTCCAGATCAAGTGGGGTTTCAGATTAGTTCTACTCTCATCTATAGGAGTCAACATCTTTATGTGATAACTCTTAGGATTTTTTCCACAGAATTTATTTATATTGATTTTTCTTGTTAAACCGTGCTCTAATACTCTTTGAAGCAAGTAAAATGATAGTGGATGAGTTTTTAGATTTAGTTAAATTATTTTAAATAGCTCCGCATTAAGATCATGAATGCATGCCCTACATGATTTGGCTTTTTTTCCATTTAAGTGCCCTTGCTTACTTGAAATTTAATTAGCCTCTTGTTTAGTACGTAAGTGTGCCATAATAATGGATCTTTGTTAGAAATGTTACTTAATGATTGATTAACATTTTCTTGCCCTGGGTTTTCAGCTGATGAATCAGTTTCATGGGTACTTCTATGTCCATGTGAAATTTAAAATATATTCAGAGTGAGAAAATTGAAATAATTGATAAAATGTTTTCTTTACTTGTTTACAATTTTAATGTCAAATCTCCATTTTATTGATTTTTTTTACCAGGCTAACTAGCCCTAGATTTTAGAAAGTCTTAAAATGAAAAATTGGAATTATATGTTCAGCTTCTGCAAAATGTTTTGGAGAACCAGTAAAGAAAAATCTAAAATTGAGGACAAGTGTAAACTGAGAGGTATATTCTCTGATAATCATTTTTAAGATAAACATGCACCTTAATAAGCGACTTATTAATAAATGGTAATATTATTGTATTTACATAACATACATAAAAAAAGGTGTATAAAAAATAGTATAAAGATAATAGACTTCTCTCCAAGGGACTTGGAGATTTTACATTAGTTCTGATTGTAGATTGCAGAAATGTAAATTCACTGTTGTTGTTTTCTACTTTGATTAATGCTGAAACCAATCCACCAATAAAAAAAAACTTTAATACAAGATATGTAAGTTCAAGGTTTTATTGTATTTACAGCTGTTGAAATAATATTATGAATCCATCCCTGTGGCATTATGATGTAGCATGCAGTAATGAGTGTATGTATGCATGTATTATTAGTGTTAACTATTTGGCAATGTACCTCCATGTTTGAGTACCTGAGTGAAGTGCATCCATATCCATTGATAACAGTGGCAAACATCAGCCTTGCAGTGGTAAAAGAATTTCCATGCACGAAGTACTCTTTAAGATTTTTTGTGTTGCTCATTAAACAATGTTTATTGGTTGTAAAATCAAGTTTTCTACTTCATAAATGATTTCCTCATTTTGTACGGGTACATTCAGTTTCATTTATAACGAGATATATGGAGAGAAAAATAGAAGACTTGGTTAAAAATTATGCATTTTAAGATCATAATAAAATGGTAGGAACAATCAATCTTGTAGTAGTTGTTATTGTAGGACCGATAGCTAAGGTCATTTCAGATCATTAGGGACAGATAGATAATCTGTTAGGGTAGGATATTCAGGGATTGGAGGTAGGGTGGTGAGAAACCTGTTATCATCATTTGCATACAGGGGTGCCGGGGCTCCACAGTTTAACAGCCAATGGGCAGACCACTTGAAGTGCTCTCTATCCAGTACCACCCCAATTAGGGGATACCACCAAAAAATCCTGCAACTTCCAGAATTCAAACTCAGGCCTTTAGGATGGATAGCCACCTCACCATCATGATCCCTACAATCAATGTGATATGAAGCCATACAGATAAAATTAACAAATCTTAAGCAAAGACTGAATTTTCTTATCAAGGACTGTGATATGTTATTATATTGCCTCTGTACAAACTTTCATCCCTCTCTTACTTCACCAATCTTCTATGTCTCTTTCCAAGTTCTAGGCAATAGCAATTTCCAAACATTTCGCAGAAATTTTTTGTAAATTTATACCTGCTGTGATTTTGGAGTAGATTCGTTTCTCAGAATATTTGTTGTAGGACATATTTTGTTGATCTGTGAATGGCCCTGATGTTTAGTGAGATTATTCCAAATGGTAATAGTCTTTGATAAAATGTTGTGGACAAATGTTCATAAATGCAGGTTGTTTATTTTTGGATCTTGATTTTCAAGAATGAGTGGCATCATATGCATGACTCCCTAGTATGAATGAACATGTACTCATGGGTTAAGAGGTAAATCTCCCTTCCCATATCACCCGGCTAGTACTAGAAATCTTCAGTTTTTTCCAAAAATATTTGGTCAAGGTTTGAAGCATATAATGGGTATCACGTCAGTTCTAGCTAGCTTCGTAGATTTGTGCTAGCTTAAATAGGCACCAGTTGACCTTAACAATATTTTCATCTGTTTTAAAGGTGTTTCATGTTAAAAGCAGAGTCCCCAGTTAGCTCATGCTTGCCATTAGTACCAGACTTTGGTGAAGCACACACTTTTTTCTCCGTTCCTTTAGTTTTTCAGCAATGTTTTTTTTTCATCGCCTAACTTTTTTTTTAAACAATTACTTCAATTTTGACACATCTAAAAAACACACAAGTGATTGCACCATGACTGTTAGCCTTTTCCTTGGATGGCATCTGTAAGTAAATATTATCAAATGCAAGAAAGTCTCCGATGAGTCCTAGATAATTTCATGGCTTTATTTGATCATGGGAAGAGTATATCAGGAGGGTAATTAAGGTCCGTTATCTGCCATCACTTGTGCTAACATACCAGTGCTACGTTAATGTCAGGAAGCAGAAACCATCATCCTTTGTTCATGTCCTAAACTTTTAATCATGTTGTGACTTGTTTCTTCAGCTCTGAATGTTTAGTAACCCTGTTTACATGGTTACTAAACATATGGATATTTATTTACTCTTAAGATTGTAGTGATTTTTGGAAGTTACTCTGCATTCTGTCCTGACCCAATTGTAAGATTCTGCTTACCCTTAATCTAGGCGTCGCCATTCTTCAGGACGAGGACCACGGCGTGACCTGTTAAATCAGTCGAATCAACTTCAGATCCAGAGAAGGCGCCCCTGCAGTTTCTTCGTCTCGGATGGTAGCTGCCATCGTTCTCATTGCCGGTTTTCTCACGACCTCAGTTCAGTGCCATGCCGCTTCTGGAGTGATGGCTCCTGTCTCCGTGGCATCACTTGTCCCTTCCTTCATTTATCTGCTCCATCAGTATCCTCTGGCTCCCCATCCTCCCCCCTGTCCCCTCCCCCACATCGACCCCGTAAACAAAATTATATTCCCATTTTGCCAACTTGTGAACCTTCCCATGAAGACCCATCTATGAGACCCATTACTCTGTAAAATTTTCTTTTTAACTTTGGTATTAGAGCCTGAAACACAGTTAATTTATAACCAACATGTCACAGTACTTCCTTTTGATGCATTATTTGGACATGATTGACATCTCAAAAGATTGTTTTTCCCCTTTTATCTTTCTAGGCTGGTCCCACAGACATATGCCTGCCTTAATTATGGGGATCTCATAGAATGTATTTCAATCATGTAACATGAATTCTTGGAGAAAATTATCGTAGAGGAGTTTTTAAGTAGGGGAGAATTGTTTTTTTTTGTTGGAAATCCTAGATTTGGTTGGTGTGGCTCTTGATTCCCTCTTAAATATGCTCTCATTTTCTCTACTGGCTTGTGGCATTCCTGTGAACTTGATATTGAAAGTTACTTCATAACAATTCTGAAAGGGAAGAGTGATTCACTTAGTGTGACTAGCAATTAATGAATTATGTAAAATGAACGCACTTCACCATGCTGTTTGTCGTCTGACCCATTGATGGTTGGCACGGCTTTTACTCCGTGGAATTAGTTAATTAAGACTTTCATTTTCTTAATGTTGCCATTTATTTGAAGTTGCTGCAAGAAAGTTCCTGCCATAACTTGGCAAGAGAAGCCAGTTATTTTGGCTAAATTATTATTTGTCTATCATTGATTGTGTGCTTGTTGATTTTTAAGATAAGGCTTGGAAGTCAACTCTTCAGGTATCAGTAATTTTAAATGCTCCTTCAGCAATTTTTCAGCCATTTCATCTCAATTATTTAATCATTCATTCATTCTGACATGTTGTGCAGTAATTGTTCCTGTATTGAAATGATATCTTTGATTTGTAGTAGTTGATTATACAGTTGCCAGCCATTACTTAATTGACTAAATTACATATTTGTGGAGGCATAGGCTATGTAAGTAATGTTTTTTTTTTCAAACTTCATAGGGTGTATAGTTACTGTGCAGTTCTTTTCTTTTCATCTCATATGTTGAAAAATTTTAAGGATTGTTTTCAATGCATAAAGGTACAAGTCTGCATTTCAGTGGTTGACATTCATTCAAAATTCTTCATCAATAGGCATACATTTTTGTTTGTTAAGTATATATTTGTTGAATTTTAGTCTAATTGCCATTGATTTTTTGTTTGAAATCTTGAGTCGCTATTCCCATTCAATGGACTAGTAAGAAATGAGTCAAGTTGCCACAAAGGTACTCTAATTAGCATCCTGAATTGCTATTAGAAAGGTAGTTATTTCAAGTGCCCAATGAAAAAGTTGTTTTATTATTGATACCCAAAAGAAAAGTGCCACACCATTGTTGATAAATGCAAATGGATACATTGTTGTTGAAGCTTCACTTTGAATGTTAAACGAATGAAATAATCAGTTATGTGGCACCAGTAAAAATTTAAATTATTTGCGTTTGAGGTGATAAATATGTTGATTTGTGATATTTGAATGTTAAAAAGTATTTAGTAAGCAATTGAATTTCTGATATTGGTGTGACTAGAAAATGTTTCTTGAATAATAAATCTTCATTTCAAATGCTTAATATGAAGACAGATGGGACTATGTAGTCATTTGCCAAAGGGTTTAGAGAGTTGGCAGTCTTGTAAATCACCATATCAGTAACACGATGCAAGATGCCCCAAGAAGACCTTTATTCTTATTTCTGGGTCTGTGGGCATCATTATTAGTGTTATTTTAAATAACTAGTAAAAAAGTTACAAAATAAAAATCCCTTTTTTTTTGTTGGGTAACTTAAAATTTTGACTATTTACTCTGTTAGTAGGTTTCTTCTAACTGCAGAAATCGAAATACATAAAGCCATCACTTGTCTCTGCTTCCAGGTCAATTGACAATATCAAACTTACCATTCATCGTCTTTCGATTTTAAGACAAAAAATCATGTGGCTCACTTACCTCTAGCCAGCGTTGCTGGCAGTAGAAACAATAGCTTTCACGGTTTTCTCAGTTTTACATGATGAATGTGGTTATTTTTATTTTAGTGTGCACCAAAATCTATTTTTATTGGGTGTTCAGAAACTACCATGCAGGAATCACCAAAACAAATATTAAGTGATCTTTCGGAAAGAGAAATACCTTGAGAGAAAGATCACCTTAGTTGTGTAGAATGTTAATGTTTTTACACCTTTATTTTAGAGAAATGTTGATTGAGATGGTTGATTTTTTAAGATCAGCATTTCTGTGTTGCACTTTTTTTGTTTTAGAGAAATGTTTCTCACTAATGGAAAAATCTTTTGTTCATAACCTTTCAAATAAAAAAAAAGAAAAAAAGGAATAAAAGGTTTTTCCAAAAAAAAGTGTTGTAAATTATATAAATGAGTTGTGTATAGTGACTCAAGTTTCTTCTTGTAATGGAAATTGTAGAAACTATTTGGCATCAAAGATCAAAAAATAGCTCTGTAATTTTATTGCATTACACACATGATTTATTGTATCATTTTCAGGATGCATTGTCAAGTAAGTTAAGCAGTTTTATAATGTACTGATGGCACACAAGCAATAAAAAGGTCATGGTTTGTGTTGGTGAGCAGTGTATGTTGACTTGCCATTATGCAATGATGTTGTGAATTATGCTGTTCCCAAAATTTTTGTTAATCACATTTCTTAATTGTGCCATTCAGTCATTATTTCTGTGAATTATGCTTATAAGTCAAGAATCTTGTGTTACTATGAAGTGGGAGAAGAAAGTGATGTGAAGCAAGTGTTGTTTTTTTTAATATATACATACTTATGCATCAAACACTACTTGAAAAGCTTTTACAGGAGTTTGTGAAAGTGCTGTGTTTGAAAGGATTAGAGTGATGAGCACATCAAAGGGATAATCCTTGTAGCATGTAATTATTACCTTTATCCTAAGCCATAGCTTTTCAAGCAAATTTGAAATTTTATTTATTAAAGGTGTAACTGAATCAGCCTGATGGAAAGTCCTCATGTGGAATAATGTTGCTATTCTATCGGTGGATTTTAGTGATACTAGTAGGACCTTAAAAAAAAAAAATTAAATTTTGAGTTTTTCGGTAGTAAAAAAGAGTACAATTTGGCATTAATGCACCAAATTGAAAACCTATGGTTTCCTTGAATTGTATTGTGCTTGCTACTTCCTGCCAAATTAATGGTCATCACTAACGCGAGAAGGTATCAAATTGCATAAAATGTGCCAGTATTGGTTCATGTGAATTATTCAGTCGGAATCATCGTACTTAAAGAAGCTCAAAATTTTTACATCTAGTGGTGACTCAATATCCACATGTTATGTGGTTCAGGCCAGTTTATTTTATAATCTCTGTAGTAGTTAGTCTGAATTTTATTTAAGTGCGACAAATCCTTTCACTTTGGTTAATTGTTGCCATGTCATTAATACTGCTTACTGCTATTTTTTTATAAATCACAAGTTTTGCATAAATTGCCATCGTAGTTATTTATAATTGTGTGCAAATTTTAATTATTTTCATGCTGTTCATTATATGCATTAGTGATTTATAAATTATATAACAGCAGATAAAGGTTTGTAGACGATTCTAAACTGTAATTTTATCTCCTCTGCTGGTGTGATTACACATTTCCATTTATACATAATGTGTATGCACAACACGCAGGAGATAATTAGCATTTTAGAAATGTGTTGTGTAAATCCTTATCTATTGACTGTATACTACATTAGTTTTTGCCATTAGATCTACTAACTTTGAGATCACTCATCTTTCTTTTGTTTTAGTAGAAATAGAATATTTTTACCACTTTCTCAGTCCCTCATTTTCTTGCAAATTATGGAAATCTCTTTGGAAAAAACCATTGATGTGGGTATATGTTGTAACTGGAGTTTTGTATTGTTAAAAGGCAAATCTGGCATGGCATCAGATGGTTGATATCAAATTGTAAAGTAACTTTCAATTATAGTTAACAGGCTTGTGTGAATGTGATTTGCCTGAGAATTGATGAGGGCCTGTTGACAGTACATCTTATTGTAATGTTTACTTCCCATTATGTATTACCAGTTTCTAATATGGTTTAACTGACTGACAAGAGATGAGAAAGATCTTTTGCAAATGTTCTTGTAGTCCATTGTCTCCTTTAAGATTGATTTACCTAAACTTTTTATCTTGGAGTCATTTATTCCCTTTGGACTACTTTCTAATTTTAAAATTTCATCATTTGTTTCGTTGAAACCATTATGATTTGGTTCATGGAAATTGTAAGTTCTTTTCAAAGTAAATAAATTCTGTGAACATATAAGTTCATTAGCCTTCATTTTTTTATCAAACATCTTCCTTGAAATGTTATCATAAGGCGAGACTACAGAATATTTTAGGATATTCTTCTATTCGGGCAAACATTTTGAAAGGTTCATTTATTTAATTCTCTTGGCATGTTTGTTGAATTATTTAATCACAACTTGGTACTAAAAAGTAGAATTTCAACGTGCCAAGAAGCTCATACAAAGAGGAGTTAATTGACGGGAGTCTTATGTAAGAACGTAAAGAATGGATTAGTTAAAAGGTGGATATAAAGCATAGTTTTTGAATGGCTTGGAAATTAATTACCAAGGCAAGAGGATAGACTGGCTCTTGTAATGTGTGAGAGGAGAATGAGTCAAATGTGTGGAAAGAAAAAGTGCTAGGCTTGTATGTAGGGTAGGAGAGAGTTAAATTCATAGACATTCAAAAGAGATGGGAGTAGTGGATATATAGAATTTCGATTTGTGATAGAATATAGAAGACTAATAGGAGCAAGGCAGTTGAGGTAGGGGTGAATAGAAACATGGAATGGATTGAAGATAAGGAGAGTGAATTGTGTTTCTTGTCGAATAATGCACGAGGCTTGAAATAGCAGTGGATAGTATGTCAAGCCAAAAATTTAAACACCATCATAATGAATAGATTACCATTAATAATAAATCAATGGGTTAGCTAGTTTTAGCCACTAATTCCTATTGCAGGTCTGCAAGGGTTATTACCCAGTAATATGAAGAAAAACAGTTAAGAGAAGTTATTTTAATGATTTTCCTTAAGTTGTGAAAGTACATTTTTCTCTTCAAAAATGGGTGGCATAAGAGTGGTGTGGGAATAGATTGTATACAATAGATGAACTCTGCAGTTTCAGGCTTAACTTTGTGAAAATCCATGATTATTAAAATACAAATGAAACAGTAATTTTAAGTGTTTATTCATAAACAAGCACTAAAAAATATTTTTTGTTTAAATATGAGAGATTATCATGTGTCAGAAACAGTACCACATATGCTTGCAATGCAACATTATTTGATTAGATGAAAATGTTGTTTTAGACAGAAGTTGTATGTGAATTTTATAAGTTCTTCTTGGTTGCATTCACTCAAATTACTGAAAACTATTTTTTTTAAATAAAACAAGGCTACAATTATTAAAAATTAACTTGTATCTGCCCATGCTATGCTGTGTTAAAAACCTATTATTTCAAGTTTTGTGAAGTTTATTGAAGTTTTCAATCTGATACAATTGCAGATAAGCTGGTTTTCGTAAACTCCATGCAGTGATGTCCCATTAAAAGTATTTTATTTCTTGTTTTCTATTTTACATTGTTACGAATTATAATTTTGAGTATAATGAATGAATGCATATTAGCTGACAATAGCCTGGGAGTTTTACATCATGTTAACAACTACTGCAGAGGATGTTAACGCCCAAATTAAAAATTTAGAATTCCCTGATTTACTTTTATAATTGAGTACAAGACAAAGAGTACTTTTATGGTGCTAACCTTGAAAAAACCATGCATGAGAATCAAATATTTTTCCTGCACCTAACATGTTTTATGAGAAAGTTATACATAAATTTACCCACCAGAAGACATTGCCTTGGTGCATGTATTTTGCCAAACATTTTTCTGATCCTGTGCTGAAAATGTAAATGTTGAAAAGGTATGGAACTAACTAAATCAAAAGGGAATTGATAGATTCCCTCCACAGAGGTCAGGTAGCAGATAAGTTTATACATATATGGGAGCAAGGAAAGGCAGCCGATTGATATTTAATGTACAGATATTGAGAAGACTATTGACAAGAAAAGATAAGAGGTGGCATTTGAATCCAGGGATGAGTATTCTACAATTGGTAGGCCTAAAATATTTATTTGGAGATGAAAAAGTACAGCCTTTGAATGAAAACTAAGGTGTGCAGACAAAGTAGGGAAGGGAAGTCTTCAAGTGACACTAGCAAAAAGAGACTGGTACAAGTGTTCCTAGTTACTTTTTTTAATAACTTTTGCTATTAATGCAGAAAAATCGCTAGCCATGGAAACAGTAAGACTGGTACAGTAACGGTATAGGAATCACGAAAAAGCCTTTCTAGAAAGTCTACAATCATAGATTACGACAGAGTACTAAGACAGACATGTAAGTAATTCGTTGGGAGGTATACATGGGGCCATACCTTTACATAGATGAATGGAGCACCAGAGAAATGAAGATCGGATCCGATATATTAAATGCTACAGAAAAATGTGGAAAGTAAACTAATATATAAATTAAGAAACGAAGAAATACTTCAACGTGACAAGCCTATGGAGGACACAAGAAGAGGGAAATTTATCGCATATGTACGAGAGCAAGATATTTTACTGAAGGAAGCATTTGAGGAGGAGAATCCAGAGGAATGCTTAAAATAAACTACGACACACAGGTAATGGAAAATACAATGATTTGAGGAAAGAAGAGATGGGCGAGAATCAGGATTGTTTACAGAAGTGTTAAAAATCTATCCTCCAATTAATAACACGTGATGATGTTTAGAAATGCGACCAGAGAAGTAATCGCTTTGGAATATTTTTATCTGTGAATCTATATACACTTAGCCGCTCACATGCGTAAAGATTTCTTCCGTAATCACATATTTTTGGCGATTGCACATCATTTTGTAAAACATACCCTGCGTGATGGGCGGGCTTAAATTTAGTAGGGAGAAAATAATTATAAATTCCAGTTCCATTGCAAATATGTTCGTCATTCATTATACAGTTTCCACATTTGTAATTGTGTACTTTGAAACTTATTTATCCTCAAATTCTTGAAAATATTTCTGCTTTTCGGGCTGCAGACGAAAATATTGCATTTAGTTCGTCAATTGGTTCTACCTATAGGAATCTGCGAAAAGGGATCATGGATCAACATGCGGTTAGGGATGTGTTGCAAGGTTTTGTAATTATTTTGTGTGTATGGTTTTGTGTAGTCGTCATTGGATATTTGTACTACAGATAATAAGGCGATATTTAGGTAATATAAGTTTCTTTTATATGACATATCATATTATTATGTTTGTAATTTCCCCAATTGTTAGTCTAAAATTTTAAGTAATTTAGTTGTAGTAATTTAATTTATTGGTGCCTCGACGACTGAGTTCATTTGCACTAAAATATTAATTGTTGGATATTGATATTAACACACCCGTATACAAGTAGAAATTGCTGAAAAAATGTATAGGAAAACTCATTTATGTTTACAAAATGTTTGAAGAACGTTTTTTAAGTCGGGTATTTGTATTCATTGCCCTTGGTGTGAAGGTGCATTCCCATCTGTTTGTTTTTTCCCTTTAATATTGTGTATTAGCTAGAGATGGGTGGTTTTATGTAATCGGTTCTTTTTAATATGGCTATGAAAAATGGTGGTATGGTCGTATGTAAAAAAAATGGTCGTATGTATTTACCACAGAACATCGTCATTGAAAAATATATGGCCCTTGATATATCATTATTTTGGTAATGGAGTGTTTCATGGTTGAATCTGCAATTATTTAGGAAACCGGTGCTAACGTCTATTGCTCTATGATTTGTCCAGATCCAACAATTTTTGTGTGCAGATTTAGTTATTAAAGGTATTCTGAAATTTCTGATATCAAGCAAACGTCGACCAAAATTTTTTTGCAACTCCACGATCAATGTTAGTTTTTTCGCCAGGTTTGCGTGGAGTAGAAGATTATAGAAAGTTGAATTTTGCCCGGCTTGCATGCCTTTGACAGCTCCTAGTGGCAGAGCGCCCCCGAAGTACCTATTGTAATCTTACTGCCTCAAAATTTTCACCGGGCACCATGTCCCTTTTACAAAGTTAATGACCGATATTTATTGCTTTTACGCTTTTTCTATGGTAGATACCGAGAATATTTGTATCAGGTTTTAGTTTGCTCCGTTAGTATTGTCTTGCGTTCTCTCTACTCACTGAAATTATTGACCACTCGTTTGCTACATAGGATGTAAATACAAGTATGACTAGCGACTTCATACATATAGAACGATTTCTAGTATGTAATTAAATAGTTGAAAATTTTCATTTCAATTAAGTTTTCAGCTTATGCGCTTTTGTAAAGTAGCATATCGAGCACACCCCTCTAGGTCGCACGCTTCCTAAAACTACATTTCTGAGCCTTCTTAGTCTGCCCAGTAGCATTACCATTTTTTTCGGACTGTGAAAATTGTTACATTTCCCACAATATGAAATAATCTATACAATATATCTATCAGTTACTAATAAATATGTAATCTATTTTCAAGTCCTCGCCGTACACGATCAGTCTGATTTTTACCGCCCACAAATGAATTTCCAGAACTATTACTTTTAAACTTAGTTCCAGAACTACAAATATTCTTAAGTATTGATTAAGTTGATAGAAAACAACAATGGTTTCCACGGCGAATACCCCGGTTTAATTCCGGTTGTGTGGTATTTTTTGCTCGTGTTATGGGTCCCTTTTCGGTGCCATACGAAGAGCATTCGTACGAAATTCTCCAACCGTTGGATCGTCCATTATGCTGCACACATTCTGAACCATTTTCGTGACAGTATTATGTACAATTCGACACACGGATTTCTCTCGATCTTACTATCCTCAAACTTATCCTTTCCCAAAGGATCCTTACCTGACAGCATTATGTGACATAGGTATCTTCAAATGATTAGAACAGCATTAAGTACTAAAAAAGTGTTCTAACTGTTGTTAGAAAAATATTACTTCTTATCTCATGTGTTACCTTGAATAAAAAACTCAGGATTACATTCTCCTCAAGAGTAATTTCTAACTCCCTTTACTGTGCGTTTTCTTCTATGGGATGAGGAGCGTCAAGTTCAGCGTTTTTTTTATAGGTTTCTTCATTAATTGACTTTTCTCGTCTGCTGACTGTCCGAATTTTACTGCTCACTCCTTCCAGTCAAAGCTGTAAATTGTGTTATAGGTAGCGATAGCACTATCACACATAAAATCCATAATCGCAATCATGACGTTTTTAGATGAGAGAATCAAGGATGTGAACTTGGAACGGCTACAAAATATGATTCGATGGGAGGCTTCTGTCAAGCTTTTTGAAGGAATGACGTATGAAGAGCAGTCCAAACAACACGCGGTTGCAATATGAACTCAAGAGAGGGTTGACCCAACGAATAGACACTTAAAGATTCGAGATACAAACCTCACAAGACATGAAATCGCCGCGTCAAGGCTAGAGTTGTATGGGAAGGAGGAAGGGAGCAATAAGGAAGTTCTTGGGTTCTTAAGTTGACGTGAGAATTGTAGTAGTCCTGACCAGTGGCTACCAAAAAGGTGTTCAGAACGATTTCACGTGAACAAAATTTATTTTGTAAATTTCGTAGACTCTTGGGAAAAGAATTGTCATTCTGATGTGAATTTATTTCACATGTACCACGGGGTACTTGCTCAACACGATATGCACGATCTAAGCATCGATAACGTCATCGTATTACTCCAGAGGCGTCTTAGGACCTTGGACTCTCAAACAAATCCAACTAGTTTATCGCTAGTTCTTGTAGCTCTTTCAGTTCCTGGAAGATCCATGGGAAGGATCGCATGTTTGCATGGTGTTGATAATTGATTTCAGCGACCGCTAAATCTCCTTCCTCGGCGGAACCTCTCACGGTCAATGCCAGTTTTTAAGCGAGATTCGAACTTGGGTCATGGGATCATTTCACCAGCTCACAGTTAGTGGACCTGTTGTTGTAACTACGCGGAAGACGACGCGGGCTAGGGGCGTGGTGGGACCTTAAGATTAGGGATTATAGTACATTTCGTATGAATTTAAATTGGCTGGGAAACTAGGCATTTAAAACTCAAAATTATCTGCTGAAAAAGCAATAAGGTGATAAAGAAGTGTCCCTATTCCCTATCCTCTCTAGTACTGTCGACAGGAGTAACAAATTATTATTATTAGGTAATCTACCGGTTAAGGTAGGTTTTTTTTATGGACACACCTATCAAATAAACATTTTGTAACTCCAAACAAAACCCAATCCGGCAACCCAATCTACATCAGGTCCCTCTTCAGATTAACAAATGTAGGGGTGATATCTATGTCATTCAGTGATTTAATCACACTGGTTCTCATGCCCATCTACGTGTATATCGAAGACAAAATAAACAAATATATGGAAAAAATATAGAATAAAATCATATCACCGACGTCTCTCAGGGCAGGGTATTTAGTTTTCTTTCGTTGCGTTGATCTGTGGCAAGAAGCATAACAGATAGGTATTTGAATTATTTCTGAATAGGTTCTTGAATTCTTCAAGTTGGAATATCACTGACGATTTCTATCCCGTAGAACCTTTTTATAATACATATTCATGTGTACTATTTCACAATTGCAAGTTTCATTCAAGAAATGCTCCACCCTTTCGTTGATTTCCCCTTTTCATTTTCCCTCAATGCTTTTATACAATTTTGTGGTTTTAATGAAGATTGAGCAAAGGAACACAACAATAAAATTTATTTATTTATTTTTCTTTTTTAATTTTATTGATATTAGGTTTAAACTTTAGCGTTTTATATTTTTATGGTGTGCTATTTATGTATGACACTATAATAGCTCTAAAAATTCATTATTATTATTGTTGCGCGTTTGTTTGAGCAGAGTTGTGAAACCATTGCATTATGTTGGTTCATCAAAAATTATGTTTTAGAATTTTCATGTACTCGCATCTTTTCTTCTGGGGGTAAACAACGTTCCTGAGGAAATACTGAAATGTTGAGAAAAATGTGGTAGGAAGATGCTATATGGACAGATTCGTAGCATCTATGAGGAAGGAATCTGGCCGGAAGACTGAGGTCAGTGTAAGTTGTTATTGGGAAGTAAGAAGAGAAGATCCGTACTAACAGTTAAAGATAAGTGGGGTAAGATAATAGTTGAACCAGAAAAAATTCAAGAGAGATGGAAGGAATATATAGAAACACTGTATGATAAAGAACTTAGACCAACAAGGTTAGACATAGAAAAGGAGCATGACGTAAAAAAAGATAGCTTAGGTCCAGGCATACTCGACGATGAAATAGAAAGGGCATTAAAGGAGATGAAAGCAAGTAAGGCCGTGGGGGTGGACAACATTCCTGTAGAACTGTTGAAATGTTTAGAAAAATGTGGGAAGAAGGCCCTATATGGACTGATTCCTAGTATCTATGAGGAAGGAATCTGGCCGGAAGATTTTGTGAGATCGGTGTTAGTTCCTAGTCCAAAAAAGGCAAAGGCTACATCATGTGAGGATTACAGAACAATAAGTTGGATATCCCACGCAGCTAAATTTATTCTCGGGATCATCAACAAAAGGTTGGAGAGTAAGGCAAATGATTACTTAGGGGATGATCAGTTTGGGTTTAGGAAAGGAAGAGGTACGCGTGATGCCATTGCAGTAATGAGATTACTAATCGAGAGGAATATAGAATACAATCAGGACGTTTTTGCCTGTTTTGTAGATTTCGGAAAAGCGTTTGATAGAGTGAATTGGGAAAAATTAATGCGTGTATTGCAGAGAATAGGAATGGATTGGAGGGACAGGAGACTGATCCGCAACCTGTACATGTCTCAGACTGCTCAGGTGCGGGTGGGGAACGGAGAGTCCGGATGGGCTATGTTAGGAAGAGGGGTAAGGCAGGGTTGCCCATTGTCACCGGTGCTGTTCAACGTATATGTGCAGGAAATGATTAAAGAGGCATGGGAAGAACTGGAGGTCGGAATGAAAGTCGGCGAAGAATTCGTAAAATCAGTTAGGTTTGCTAATGACCAAACTTTAGTTCGTCAATCAGGCAAGGGGTTGCGAGCATTGCTGAGTGAAATGGAAAGTCAGTGCGACAGATATGGGATGAGAATCAATATTAATTAAACAAAGGTTATGCGAGTTTCCAAAAAGAAAAAGGCTAAGCTAAACATTAAAATGGCAGGGGAAAAACTAGAGCATGTAGAACTATCTCGGAAGTGTTTTGAACCAACAAGGTCACAGTAGTAGGGAGGGAAGGAGAATAAATGCGCTAAGCAAAGAGGATTTAACAAGGAGGAGGGAGTTAATGACAGGGACGATGATTAGGTATGTTAAGACAAGACTCGTAAAAACTCTGATATGGAGCGTAGCTATGTACGGCGCGGAAACGTGGTCACTGAATAGGAGGATAAACGTAGATCGGAGGCTTTTGAAATGTGGGTGTGGAGAAGAATGGAGAAGGTGAAAGGGACCGAAAGAAAAAAAATGAGGAAGTACTGGAGATGATGGGCGAGGAGAGGTGTTTGTTGAGAGCAATCCTATGGAGGTAGGAAAAATGGATGAAAGGCGTATTGAGCGGTAGTGGAATGTTGAAGAAGGTAATAGAGGGGAGAATGTTGGGGAAGCGAGGAAAGGGTAGGAACAGGATAGGGATGTTGAATGGGATGAAGGGAGGAAAGAAGTACACCGAGATGAAGAGGGACCTGATGTAGATTAGGTTGCTCGATTGGGGTTTGTTTGGAGTTACAAAATATTTATTTGATAGTTGTGCCCACCCATACCTACCTTAACCGGTAGATTACCATATAATAATAATAATTTAGCGAGTAGACATCACAAGACTAGAAGTCGATTTACAAATAATCTGAAAAAAAAACAGTTTAAAAAAACTTCTGGCAATCCACAGTCCAAGTCACAGGATAGCCTCTAATTTGGAAGAATACAGAACTCGTCCTCCTTATTTTAAAGTTTTGTACTACATCAGGAAATTGACCTTTTATTTTCAAATGCGGTCGGAAAAGAGGGTTGATGTACGGGAATTTCCGATTAAATCGACTTTTTGTATATTTTAAAGGCAATTGATTGAGTAACAAATTGGCCATTTCTCGTCCGTTCTATCAGATCCAGGGACGAACCAACGGTGGTGTTTATCTTGCCCTGTGCTCCCATGCCCTAACATCGCAAGAGAGAAAAATAGTGGAAAATATTGGATTCCATGAACTAGTATCAGTTCATATTTGATTGACATTTGTCGACTTGTTTCGCATGCATGTGTGTAAAATTTACATTAATGTTCATCCCGTGTTCACAGGTATACCATCTGATCAGAAAAATACAATGTAATTGATGTTAGGAGCAATGACGGTCTTTCATTTGAATCTCCAATAGAAAGTTTCGGAATTATGCTAAAAGAGACCACCACTGTCTCTGGTCGTATTCCAACATTGTTATTTTCTTTCTGCGTGTCGACGTGACTGCGAAAATGTCACTTAGTGGAGCGAACAACTGCTTGTTTGGGTTTATTTAGATGGTGTTCGCGAATGCGATACGCGGATTGGTTTTCCTTCCTGGTAACCTTTCCATAATTCTCACCCAATACGATCTCGTATGTTGGAGTCCTTGCGGAAAACAATGTTTACTTGGCATTTTTGCAGCTCTCATTCTGCATTTGGCAAGGCTCGTTTGTTGATTGACAGTGTGAAACACTAGATCAAACGGCTCAATGAGCCTGAATTACTTTCTTCCACAGCCGCTGGAGTCATAAAAGGCTCGGCCATCGCTGAACTGCCGCCGTCTGGTCCATTCGCGGTTGCCTCGTAAACTTTTTTGGTTTCGGTGAAATGTGAAATTCCATTGTCATTAAATTTATACGTTTTGCCTATGCTTTCCTGCCATTCCTCGCTATAATGGTTTCCTAATCAAATGTTATTGTGATTTTTCAACGCGTACTGTTGCTTTTAAAATTCTTAATGTACCTAGGTGGTATTTTCACGTCCAAAAGCTGTTATTGAGTTTTAGTGCAATTCGGACGAGTGAACAGTTATACTTTAAAATCGGCTATCTGCAAAAGTGATCAGTAACTTTGTGAGGAAATCACTGCTTTATGTGGTCTACGGATTACCTTATCGGCGTCGCATGCTATCGGGGTTAGCCATTGGGAAGCTATATCCTCTTAGGAGAATAGCAATACATACTGTTTTGTCGTAAACGGCGGTTTTGGAGGTTCACAGGTTCATTAAACGACAGTGCACAACTGTTATCGATTGCTGAATCACAGTAAATCGCTGATTGGTAAATCATCCGAAGGTTGGTTTGAACGGCGAGGGTAGAGCTCGGCTAATTAGTACTGCGCCCAACGGCGTGTGACGTTCTCACATCAGCACGGTGTCTCGGTTCCCTAACTTGTGCCACATACTGTTTCCATGAGAGATCGGATACCCGAAAAATCCCACAGCTTGAGTGAAGAGTATCAAGGTTAAAAATAATAGCCGCTTTGTCATGCATCGCGAAGTAAATTTTTAATTTGAAAAGTTAGACGATAGTTTCAACACGAAAACTTGACGCTTTCAGTCTGATATATCGTGCACATGGGAATTTTATTCATGCTCCAACTGCAAATTCTTCATAAAAATCTTTTTAGCGTGACTTTGATGAGTTACAATGCAACTCTTTTAAATTATTAGCGACTAATTGGGTAATTGAATCCTTAATACTTTGAACTTACGATGGCGAAAACTATTTTCTAGAGTTATTGCAGAGCGATGGACAAAATCCTTCCATTATTTTTGTAATACTAATGGAATTAAGCTCTTCATTACATCATCTCTTTTGACGGCTGTTGGTAACTTTTTTCTCGCCCAGCATTCCTCACAATAGATATCTGTTATATTCGTGTTATTCAATTGTTGCGTCGTTTGAACCATCAGCGTGCCATGCACGAAATGCAATATTGTTTGTTGCCAATGGGAGGGTGGGGAATTAGGTACGTACTTAAACTGATATGCATTAGGTGATTTATATACAACGTATACATCATATCAGCAAAATTCCCGATCTGTTGCTTCGGGGTATGCTCATGGTCGGATATATATGCCTGTTTTATTTTCCTGGGCTGATTTTTTTTTATTTTTGAGCGCCGGTTTATTTTTAAATAGCTGTCTTCCCCCTTTGAAATCGTCTCGCTGTGTTCTTACGAGAACCCTTTGTGATCAGTGCGGAATATCGTCGGCGTATTCTCGATTGTGTATTTCGTTGATGTCTCTCCTGAATTTCACAGGGATATCTTCCGAACGCCTTCGTCCTTAAATTAGGTATCCTTTTTCACATAAATAAGCTTCTGAAAGTGAACGAACTGTCTTATTACCACGAAATGTTACCTTGAAACTTGTTTTACCTAATGCTGTTTGATGTATATGTTTGTGTCCTTATTCTCAATCTATTCAGAACATGTCATAGGGGATTGATACAAATGTGACAAGTTGTTTCATCTCTAATCGCTGTATCATTTTTGAAACATTTGTACCTCTTTGTGGAAGAATGGTGTATCTGTAGGAAAAGAGCTTTGGCAATTTTCCCATGGAGAGGTTTGCCTCATTTTGCCTCGGTGTTTTACCGGCATTTGTGGTTCTTGACCTAAATCACCGTAGAGTACATGTAGAGATTCCCGCATTCTACTAAACCTTCAGGGATATGTTTTCTCTTTCCGATCTCTGGACAAATATGTCTTTATCGTATTTTAATTTTGAATCAATACTTTCATTACCGTTCTTGCTAAATCATGTCATTAAATTACTGCAGAAAAATCTAACTCAGCTTTCTCTTTAATTTTTATTGCAATGTCGGCATACAAAAGATGATTATACTCAGTGAGCGTGTGTTATGCTTTAATTTAAAATGGGAAGTGTCATTACAGTTCTTGCTAAATGCTGTCATTAAGGGACGGCAGAGAAACTTGAATCTTCGCTTTCTTAGTAACGTCTGCGTGTTAGAGGTGATCATATTCAGTGAGAGCCCGTGAGGATGAAAATTGTGCCGTGATCATCCAAACATCTTGCTGATGTTGCATCTAGAACAAGTGCTTTTTTGCCTCAGCGGCACCTTCCAGCGCTTAACATGAAAAAGGTGTATTCAGCAGATAACAAATGCCTGAGCCATCCTAATCATTTGGCGTGTTTACCATCTTGACAGCATTATTATGCACCATAAAATTTACTGTCTACTAGCTTTTTTGTGTTTTGCATAGAAAAGTGCCCATTTGAAACGTTTTTTTTCAGTCTTAATTGTGCGTTTTGACAACGCTTTCCCTAATGACGGTTTATTTCTCAGTATTACTAAAACTAGCATCGAAGTAAGAGAACTTTTCATAACTATTTCCACTGTTTTGTATCTAGGAATGCCTCAATGTGATTTGAAATTTCCATCCGATTGAATTCTAATTTTATTAGTTTATTTTCGCCCAATCTCCTTGATTACTGAAGTACCCCAACTATAAAGGCACTTTATATGTTAGCAATAAAAATTTATGGAAATTCCCCTGAACGACCATCTAGGGTCATGGGTGAATGCTCTGGAAGTCAGAAAAAACCTATTGAAACATTTTACGTTTCCCTATCAAACGTCTCTGATGCGTAGGAAGGATCAGTTTGATGGGCTCTTAATTATTAATGGCGAAATTGCAGGGGTTATAGATTTATCATGGGCTGTTCTCGGACAAGGTTCGATTTAGTTGTCGACGGTAGCTATTTGAGAATGGATTGCACCCGTTGTTATAAGAATTATGGGTGAAATATTTGTTGCCATGTAAGCTCACATTATGCAATGTCTGGCACGTCTGACGAATGTTGACCGGCGGTAGCAAGGTCAGGATTATATTTTCCAGTTGACCTTGCGCTTGTGGCTATTCCGCCTCTTATATTCTTGTTTACGTTGAATTTATTTTCGGGTGGTGGCTCCCTCATTGGAGGCAATTGTTAGTACTTAACGGCGGGCTATAAGTCCTGTATGTGTGTGTGTATGTTGACTTTCCTTAACCTACCCCTCCCACAGTGACTAGGGTATCAAAGGTGGTATCTAATCGCAGAAGAAGGGGGTGCATCCGTAGTAAATATAAGAATCTCTCGCCTTTGGACGGCAAGCTCTTTCGGCACTAGATCGCGCTCACGTCAAGAAGGATGATGAAGAGATGGGATATCCACCTGGGAAAGCGTTTGGTAATTTCATGTTTTCTTCTATCTTCAGTCGTGACATTGCGCAGTATTTGTAAATTAAATACTTATCTATTTCTCAAAGTGGTTGTGCTTCAGTGGATTTGGCCGGGCCTTCGTTTAATGCAACCTGTTGCGTATGACCTCTCCAAACATTTGATTCGATTAAAATCACCTGTGCACTTGTGCATGTTATGATTTTTTTAAATGTTTTTTTTTTCATTGCTACACATCCCAGTCACATTATGTCATTATTCTCTTCACTTTTTCATGTAATAATGCATTTCCATCGAATTTATTTGTAACTGACTGATGGAAGCATTTTATAGGTCACTCTCTTGAAATATTGAAGTCGTTAAGATCTACAGTGTAAGACAAAACAAAGGGTATAATTTTGCCGCGAACCGAAACTACGCTGTAATTAGGTAATGGCAATTGTTTTGTTTGGATGTGTTAATCGTATGTGCGTACTGTGCTAAGTGTTGGTGACTGTGAATTTTTATTGAACGTTTAAGTTTTTGTGTTGACAAAACAATAATTTATGCTATAATCGTCTTATTTCAGTGGAAGAGTTTTCTTTCTATGAATGGAGAGGTGCAATTCAGCGGTAATCGAGCAGGTATATCGTCTATGCAAGTGATTTCAAGGGAAGACAAGTATGGTGCACACAATTACCATCCACTTCCTGTGGCACTCTGTAAAGGAAAAGGTAATGCACATTACATGCTAGTTCAGTGTTATCATGTAGTCATTCTGAATTTTTGCTGAATTGGTTGTTCTGCGTGGAAATTGAACCAGGGCTTTAAAATCATCTGTAACTAAATAAGTTTTATGCGCATACGTGAGTACATTGAATTATGACAGTGCTGACAATTTGGGGCTTATATACCCGGGAGAAGCTTAAGAAGTAGCCCTTTGATTAATGTAAATTGAAAATTTTGGGTTGTTTTTGGAATGTTTTCAACGTACAGTTTATGGGTGAGGATAATAATATCGATAGAGTTGATCCCCATGATAATTTAATTCTTCTCGCCTGATTACTTATTCAAAGGTCACAAGTTGTTATCTCATGCAATTATAGATGTGACATATTAATTAAAATATAGTCTAAATATTATTATGTCGCACCGATAATACATGTGTTCCATAATTCACTGTAAATCAAGACAACGAATTTCTTAGCTTAAAATATTAGTTGTGGCTCTAATTTTAAAGGATGCAGTGTCAGATTTTAAACTGTTGCTAGTGAGTGAATATTTGTACAGCATTAGCAAAATTAAAATTTCAAGAGTAGCAAATGAACGCATTTTGTCCCGCAAACCTCATTTTGTAGTTTTATCAAATACTTTCTTTTAATGTAGTGCATTTTAATAATTATTAATACCAGTCTGTATTGCAAACTGATGATTTGTGAGACCCTTTTATCGACATGTAATAAATGGAAACTGGGGAAAGACATATGAAGGTGATTGATTCCTAAAGAGAGACAGCATTGCTTTGTGCCAAATATCAATTCAGTGATCCAGGAGTTTTCAACTTAGCATTCCACATCACACGTTCACATAAAAGCTGTTTTTTCATGGCACTCAATCTGGGAATCATATCTAATGGGAAAATAAACCACCTTGATGCTCCTCTGCGGGTATTAAGAGGGTTTAACAAGAAGTGGCTATGTCTGACTTTCCCTGAAATCTGATCATGCACAGTTCCTGATGGCAGGCTAGGAACAGAATGAATTGCTTTACACTTGGACTTTTAACTTATTTTATGCTTGAGAAAATTGATGGTTTTATCTACTTATGTAGCCATTTAGATGCAAGGGTTTTGTTGGTATGTCTGTATAAAAGCCTAAATGTAGAGGTATTTGCAGTGTTTAATCAAGAATTTTTCTTTGGGATTCAAATAGCATTTTTTTATATAATCATAAGAGATAAAGTTAATTTTGAAACGTTTTGCATTTTTCAAAAGTTCAAATGAACGTTTTCTTAAAAATTTCATGTGACTGTAAAGTTCAAACCAGTAATAAATTTCATTTTTAGGTATTTCATGATTATTATATTATATAATCATGATTGTACAATCATGTAGTAGCTCAATTGTGAATGGTGGAATTCAAGAAGTGTGTATTGTAAAAAGGATTTTTTATTGGAAAGCATTGCCTTATATCCAGATGTGAATGTCATAAATCAGCTGTGAAATCATTTTTGATGTGGTATTAGAATAACTTATGACATGTGTTCTAGGCATTTTTGTGTGGGATGTTGAAGGAAAGCAGTACTATGACTTCCTAAGTGCCTACTCTGCTGTTAACCAAGGACACTGCCATCCGAAAATTGTGGAGGCTCTCACTTCACAAGCAGATAAACTGACTCTTACATCACGTGCATTTTATTCAGATGCCCTTGGCGAGTATGAAGAGTATGCTACCAAACTATTTGGCTACACGAGATTACTGCCCATGAACACAGGTAAGACTTAATCAATCTCTGTAGATATGCTAGATCAAGATTTTCTTGAGCGATGCAGTGAAACAGGAAATGAAAAAAATATGACATTTCTGTGAGGCTGTTAACTTTCCAGTTGACAAAAATTTCAATATTTAATATCAAGCATTTTTGTGCATGCATTAATTAGTTTACTAATTACTGTCTAAATTTGTGAAGTGAAGTTAATCCTTGGCTAATCTATTTCTCTCCATCTTTCTCAGTAGTACATTTTTTGTTCTTTCACAAGTCCCTGGAAAATAGCTAAAGCTGCAAGAACTATTCTTGTTCAAAACTACAACATGGTTTCTTTGCCTGATTGTTTTAAATCCACCCCTATAGAATCCATACATTTTGTAGCATATGATTCAAAGGATACTGTAAGTACTTGTCAATATGTGATGTTTAAAAAGGATATGTGATTAGAATGTACCGTATTATTCCTATAATCACTGTCGTAAAACAATCCATGCCAACCAAATTAAATATGAGAAATGGGTATCCTAGGATTTTATCTTTGAGTCAGAGACTCCCAAAGTTATATTGTTTTCTATTACCTGTGAAAAGCTATGGTATTGGAATACAAAGGCAATTATTGGAGAGAGAGAGGCAACATTGGTATGTGCCAAATATCAAGCCAGTGATACATGACGTTTCATCTTAGCATTCCATACATATGTTTATGTAAAAGCTGTGTTTCTTTGTCATTAAATCAGGGAATCATGTAAAATGGGAAAATCAACCTCCTAGATGCTCCTTTGGAGGAATTAAAGGATTTAATAACATGTAACTACTTACAATCAGTATTTCAATCCTAATATTGGTTTACTGCAGACCTCCATTCTTATTAATTCTGTGTAAATTGTCTCGCCTTCTGATAGTTTTTCTGTTTTACATCCCATGTCGAGTATTTTGATTAGTTATTTCACATATGAACAATTGCACAGTTGCTTTGCTTATCAATCTTTTGGTAAGGTGAAATACCTATTTTTGATATTTACTTATTTAATGATGTGATGGATGATAATTTTTGTAATTAAGTTTAAAATGAGACCTTAAGGAACAATTTTGCACCTTGCTAAATTTGAATAATTCGTACTTTCCCTGTTAATTGCCATAATGACCAAAAAATGACCTATTTTGCTATTTCTTCATCAATTAATATGACCATGGTTTAAATAAACCGAAATTTCACTCCTAGTTATTGATCAAACAATAATTCATTAAACATTACCAACATGTAAACAAAAATACTGGGACCGTAAACTTGAATGGCACGAAGTAATTAAAATAAATAAAATAATAATAAGTTTAAAAAATATAAATAAATAAAAAATAAAAACTCCCTGTTGTTTTGTTTCTTTACATCCTTGTATTATTTTCATTTATTTGTGTGATTGGCGGGTCACTGACATAGAAGGGATCCTTGCAAACCCTGAGTGTGTGTGTGAATGTGATTCACGAGAGTGAAAGTTGTTTCGTAACTCACCCTAGTGATTGAGTGGTTGTAAGTTTGTTTTAATTTTATTATTTGTTTTGAATTTTTGTGTTTGGTGGTTTTTATTATATATATATATGTGGGTCGCCGTGGTCTAGTGGGTAGAGCGTTGGACTACTGACCGAAGGGTCCCGGGTTCGATTCCCGGGCAAGGCACTTTGGGCACCTGCAGCCCCACCCAAGCTAGTTGATTTTTCGGGTACCAGGTCTTCCTGGGAAACCATAACCGGCACAGGGAAAGGAACTGGCCCCCCTACCCTGATGTGTGAATATTCACACGCCGTCGGGCTTAGTACTGGGTGAGCTCTACCATCACCTACTAAACCGACCTTCGGGTTGATTACTGTGTTTATGGTTATATATATATATAATTTATTATTATTTTTATTATATTTATTTTTAATTACTCAGTGCCATTCAAGTTTACAATCCCGGTATTTTTTGTTTACATTGATTCACGACCGTAGCTACGTTCGTTGTATATTTAAATTACCAACATGGTTTGTAGAGTTGAATGCATGAAAAAAAATTCATGAATTCTTTTTATGTTATGTTATTTAGGTGGAAAAAATAATTAAACATACAACACTTTGAAAAATTACTTAGTGAAACAAATGCCATAGTTATTGAATATCAATTACATAAAATTGTTGAATAATGTGATCAATTTTGTGAAATTGCAAAATATCAATAATCTGAGTGTGCATTGTTGAAATATGTTGGGCATATGAAAATTATGGGATTTTCATGTTCAAAATTTGTCAACTTTCATTACTTCCCATCTTTCTCACAACTTTTTCCCTTCTCACACTGGTTTTCAGTCATTGTGATACTTACACTACTCTCTTCTCTTTTCATCAGCTTGTGCCTTCCTCTCATGCCTCTTATGTCAGCAATCACTTAGGAGCTCTGGTTCTTTTTGATTACTTTTTTGTCACAGTCACATGTTGTTTATCCAAATATTTGTTATTAATATCAATGCTAGTATACCTATTTTCATTGCATATTGCTTGCCCCACTTTTGAATTTGAACCAATTTCATTATTATTTCTGTCTGTGTTAATTTTCTTACTTCATTAGTTTTCCCTGCTTAGTTTTGCAGTAATAATGAGCAGCCATGCCCAATGGGTACCTCAAGGAGTTTGATGCAATTTTTTGCATCTCCTGTTTTAGATACTGACTTCATAACTAGTCACCATCAAAAGGTGTCAATGCATACCATTTCTGTGGGGTGGTAAAGAGGTTTGAAATGTCCTCTATCAGTTATTTGACATGGCCTTGATTTTAATTCAGCTAAGTTTTCTATGTAATATGATTACATGGGAAGGTTTAAGCTCCATAGGTAAATTTTTAATACAGAATGTTATTTTGACCTCAGATTGTCAGTACTACCTATTTTAACTCCATTGTAGTTACGTCATTATGTTTACTTATGTATGATATTTATTATTCAATTGAAGATTATTATTTTTTAGTTGAGGTTGTTATTATTAAGCTCATCATTATTATGTGGCATGAATATCTTGTTTCTCACATCTGCGATGTTGGAAGAGCTACAAGGGAGATGTTGAGTAAACTTGATCAGCTAATCATATTTTATCAAAACTGATCATAACAAATCAGTGTGTGATCTTATTACTGAGTGGAATTATTAGCTTAAAAAAATTACTCACCCTTGCGCCTGGATGGTTAAAGTTTTTTCTACTGTGTGCCCTACAGAAATTTTATATGCTGTCAAATATGGTATTTTTGGATTGAGTATCTTGACACGATTAATCTTTGAAAGGCATGTGCACAAATGCCATGTAAGTGGTGAGACTGCAAATTTATCATTTCAGCCACCCTTGAAGGCTTCTACTGATGCAGTCTGGCGTGTATAGATGCATTAGAAAATTATTAATCACTTCATCAACTGTAGCCATGCAAAAGTTTTGCTGGGCTTGTCTTCTGACTAGTCTTTATTGACTGTGGAGCTAACTGCAAAATATTCATGAAATTCTTTAAATTATTTCTATTGGCCACCGGCTATATGTCCTTGCAGTTTCTGCATTTTCATTATCATCTTCATAATGATAGCTGTCAAGATCATTTGAATCGAAAGAATCCTCAAGAAATGAATCATTGTTTGAAGTCCTGGTAGGTAGGAGGAGCTAGATAAAACAGTTTTCCCGATTGGTGATGTTTTCACTCTTTTTGAGGTGAATTAATACAGTTATAGTAAATTAATATTGCTCCCTTTGAGTTTCCTCATTGCTCAGTAAACATTTTGAAATATTTCTTGCAATAACCTTTAAATGTCAATGGTTATATAAACCCCTGACTCTATCACATTTGAGGAATGAATTTTTCAGTAAGTTTGCTGCCCCATTTGGTTACGTTTAGCCTATTGCTAAATGTGATGGATTTTCATTTACTAACATTGTTGCTTATGCTATTATTTATTACCCAGTCAACCAATTATTTACTACTCAATCGACCCTTATGCCCTGATAGGCCTACAGTTGAACCTCTTTGCATTGCGTTAAGCCTCTTTACATGGTGTATTAGTTCATCCCCCGACTCTCCTTGTTCCATCTTCACATCTATAATGCTAGTAATAAGCTATTGTCTTTCAGAGCTGTTCTCAACATTTCTGGTTCTTTTTTCTCATTGTGCTCCATATTGTCTTTCTCCAATACTCTGTATATTTCTTCATTTCTCATTTAATCTGTCCGTTTGGTCATAGTAGTCTATCTGGGGCACAAGGTTTCATAGGCTCCTATTCTTATCTACTCTGCTAATCAGAAAATCCATATCCCAGAACCAAAGAGTGCCATACTCCGCCTAAATAATGTCATACAATGATGCCTCATTTGAAATTTATTTTTGTTTGAACATGGTAGTTGTCTCCTCTTTGTTAACAGACACTTAGCTAGATGTCTCATAGATAGCTTTTAGCTCTTTCCCATCCCATGTCATGCTGATTTCTAGGCAGATGAAATATTCCACTTGTTCCAGCTTCTCGTCTCTTAACGCAATCAATCTTCTCTCAACGTCTTTATATCCATTTTATACCTCAGAAGCCCTTAGCCTATTCTGTGCAGAAAGTAAAATTATACTTAACAGAGTGTCAGCAAAAACATGCTGTCAGAAGACGTGTTGTTCACTTTAAGTTAATGTAACAAAAGTGTCTGGCTGTCATGTATACCTACTTTGTGTTCAAAGAATCATTTTTACATTCTCAGGTGTGGAGGCTGGTGAGACAGCATGCAAGTTAGCTAGGAAATGGGGATATATGAAAAAAAACATTCCTGAGTATGAAGCAAAGATATACTTTGCTGAAGGAAATTTTTGGGGAAGAACAATGTCTGCTATATCTACATCAAATGATCCCAGTTCTTTCAAAGGGTTTGGGCCTTTTATGCCTGGGCTTTGTACAGTACCCTACAATGACCTGAAAACCTTGGAGGTAAGCACCATAATTATACTGTACTTAACAAGTAATGAAAATCAGTTTGGAAGTAGAAGTTGGGTGATATGTTAGGTTATATGTGAAAATTAAATATGTTAAGGTTTAATGATAGCATATCCTGCAGATGAAAAGATACAATCATACTTTGAACTGGGTGTAAATTGTTATTGAGAGAAGAATAAATTTTTCAGATTTTACAGTTCTGCAAAAACCTTGAGTTATAGGTCACAGAGTCTTCATTTAAAAAATGCACCGTATTCATTGTTCACAATTTTGTTCAGTTTTGTTTATTGCATTTATTGGTGTTGTGCACAATGTGCATTTTGTTTTCAGATCAGGAAACAATTGATTTCTTATTTATGAGCTTTTAATGAATCTTGCTTTACAGACTGCCCTACAAGATCCTCATGTCTGTGCCTTTATGGTTGAACCAATTCAAGGAGAAGCAGGAGTAGTAGTACCATCTGAAGGGTACTTGCGTGGTGTTCGAGAACTCTGCACCAAGTATAATGTTTTGTGGATTGCAGATGAAGTGCAGACTGGACTGAGCCGAACAGGAAAACTCTTGGCTGTTGACCATGAATGCGTGAAGCCAGATATTCTTTTGTTGGGGAAAGCGCTATCCGGAGGCTTTTACCCGGTATGAAAGAATCTAATATAAGCCCAGTGAATTAAGTTGCCTCGTGTGCTTAAGGGATAAAACCCTACATTTAGACGAGGAATGCCATATTACTGAATGGCCTTCTATTGTTTGAATTGTGACTCTCCTTGTCCTTGCATCCTCTTTTGGGGCAATGGTTGGCCTATGCTTGTGATCTTAACACTCCTTACATTCCATATTTTTATAAAGGGATGGACCGAGGTAGACACTAAAGAAATATGGACCATTCATAATTCTAACTTTTTATATTAAACTTGGTACAATCTATAATATCACTGCATGGGATGAAAATGTAATGAGACACCCCTATAATTGACATTTGAAAATTAAACAACTTGGCTTTTCCACTTAAAATTTTCTATTATCACGACCTAGGTTTCGTTATGGGAAACATAATGATGTTAATAATAAAATATTTTAAGTGGAAGAGCCAAGTAGTTTAATTTTCAAATGTCAATATGAATATTTTCCACCAAGTTACACCAGAAACTTTTATTTTACCCCTTATAATTGTTGAACATGAAGATAATAATCTCTCACCCTTCCAATGGATAATGAAGGAGTGAATCTTGAAAGGGGGCTACATCATGGCTCAAATGAAGTGAACAGGAGAGTAGAGTTTTCTCTTGTATCACTGGAGAAGAGAAGGAGAGTGTATGAGTGTCTCTTAGCCATAGTGTTGAATATTGTCACAGATGGGACTTCACTTACTTTCATGATACTGCCCTTGCTTTTATTATTATATTGCAGTTCTATTTGTTAATTTTGTTTGCACTTCATGAGTTTGTTCATATGTTGTAGTTTGTGTAGCTTTTTGTTTCCATTTCAATGAGTTTGTAAGACTGTCGTTTCTCTGTTTTCTGTTTAACTGAGCCTGGTTTGTTTGTCTGTATAACTACCCTTCTCTTACCCAGGATTATTATATAATTTACCCATCCCTTTGGCAAAAAATATCTAGCCATCACAACAGAAATACTGTTTACACATTGTGAGCCAAAAACCACAATGGTCAATCTAAAGGTTGGTTTGATACGTGAGAGTGGAACTTACCTCATACATTGTGTGAAATTAGCAACACCAAGTGATGGTGGGAGGCCCAGTTCCTTTTCTTATACCATGAGGTTTTACTGAAAAATCACATACCAATTAAAGAACTGCTAGGGTGAAGCTGAGGATACCCATAGGTATTAGTGGTAATGAAAGCCAGACTCCCAAATCATTAGCTCAGTATCGCAGGTGAGGCCTGAAGATGTAAAATATTGTACTCAGTGTTTAATTTTGGCAAAAGAAGAAAGGGAACTTAACAAATATGATCATATTTAAAATAGAAACTTCATTCAATTGTCTAATTCATTACCATTATAATCAACCAGAAGGTGGTTTTTGATAATTCAAGTTAGAGCTCATCGTGTGTGCCTTAAGCCCTATAACCCATGAAATTCTATTTGGCAAAGTAGGGGAAGTTCTTTTCCTCATACCACAATTTAATTCCCCCCTAGGTCCCACTAAATTGAGCATTGTAGAGTCATACCTCTTGAATTTTATATATTGTCGCCTTAAGGCATTTCCGAAGATTCAAAACTGGGTACCCTCCGATCATTAGCTGAACAGCAAACACTGGAATTCATGCCATGCCACTTTAACTAACTTGATGACATAATGATTTTTTTGCCGATAGGCATTTATTGGAAACAACGTACACCTGTCTTGTTGGGGTGAAAATATGCTGAATATCATAGACTAAATGAATTAATATTTACAGAGAAAGAGATATTTTTATTGTCTCATAAATCTCATATTTAATGTGTAGTGGAGTGTCTGATGCTGATTTACTTGGTTGAGACACAGTAGCTCATTAGCTCTTGGGAAAATAAAATTATTAATTGTATATTTGGAGGAGTAGCAGAATGTCTTTAGGTGAAACGGTGGCTGTGGATTTTAGAGTAATGAATATGCCTCTGCAATCATAATCTTACAGTAAAGACCCTATTCCCATAGACTTGAGTCTATGATGTGCAAATTAGGCATTGAGTGCATTATATGCCAGTCTATTGAGGGCTATATCCATTTGCTGTAACAAAATAGCTCTGAAAGGCATTCACTCCACCCATTCTTTCTTTCTTTGATACTAATTTAACAACATTTACTGTTGAATAAACCTTCATGCAATTCTGATGATGTAATTCTGTAATTTGATTTCAAAGGGTTCCCTATCCAAAATGTCTATGGTTTTCAAGTACATGTTTTTATTCTTTAAATTATTTCTTTGATGCACTGTGGATGCGTGTATGAATATTGTGCAATGACCAGTGTGTAGTCTGTCTTTAGCTAGTTCTGCATTTTATCTTTTACCCACTTTTAGGTCTCTGCAGTTTTAGCCAATGATGACATAATGCTCTGTATAAAGCCTGGAGAGCATGGCTCGACATATGGAGGAAATCCATTGGGCTGCAAGGTTGCACTTGCAGCACTGAGGGTATTGATTGAAGAGAATCTTGCTGAGAATGCCCAAAAACTTGGCATTAAGTTCAGGGAAGAACTTAGAAAGTGTTTACCTCAAAGTATTGTGCCAATTATTCGTGGTAAAGGACTTCTGAATGCAATCGTCATTGACTCAGGTATGCTTTAAAAAAACTGTCATTTTAAGATAATATTTATTTCCAGAGGTTTGTGTTGGCATGTAATCATTACAGTTATTTTGTGTTTTCTGTGGATATTTGTCAACTCTTGGTAACATTATGATAGTATTAATTCTAATTTGAAATTCCAAACTCCACCCATGGTAGGGAACATGTTTTTTCTTGATTTCCCCAAAATTACTAAACTTTACCATAAAATCACCCAGATGTAAAACTCTGTAAATATGTCCTTTTAGGTAATTGGTTTATCAATGGAAATATGTCATGGATTGTAAACTAATGTATTTTTTATAGCTACTAAGTTTGTATTAATAAGTATTCCGTTATTAACTGTAATGATACAACTGCCATGTGTTTTTAAAATAGATTATTCCTGGCCATTAGTTCTGACCTGTAAAAATATAATGTTTCCTTTGGCACTTGGGTGTGCATGTATTTACTCATCTCTTTTGTTGCATATTTTTCCCATTTAATCCAATGTACTGATGTTTGCGTGTATCCCCCTTCTGTTTTTGGAAAACTTTTAAATGACAATTTTCTTTAAAATCATGGCAGAAACAAAATATCACTATTCAATGCTGCTTCTATGCTGCATGGGTGATATTTTTTCACATTTTTGTCATAGCAAATGACTGTAGTTGAATTTAAGGCAGGCAGTCACCTCTCTGTCAATGAAATAGATTAAATAAAAGAATAGGTTTTTAATTTTGAGGAATAAGTTTTTATTTATTTATATGATCTTTTTTTTTATTTTTGCAGAGCATGATGCTTGGGATATCTGCATCAAGCTAAAGGAGAATGGCTTACTTGCAAAGCCAACCCATGGTGATATTATTCGTTTTGCTCCTCCTCTAGTCATCAATGAAGAGCACCTAAACAAATGCATTGAAATTATTGTGAATACTATTCTCAACTTAAAATGACAAAATGTTGTTGATGTCCCTCATGTGAAATGGCACCTTCCTTTTCAATAATCCCTCCACAAAATCAAAAATATTTTGGTTTAAGTAAGATTTTTCTCTGGTTTTTTTTATTTATATTTTGGATCTTCTAATTGCAATCCAGTCATTGTGTGTTTTAAGTCAAGACTTTTGATACTTAAGACTTTAACGTAACTGTGATATTTAAAGAGTCCCTATTTAAAACTCTTTGCTTTTATATGAGAAATTCGATTATTTTTTTTTGTGTGGAATTTCTGAAATTATGATAGAGTGCATTTTTTGCTTTTGCATTGATTTGCATTTAAATTTTCTGCAATCGCTTTTTGTTTTTAAGATCTGAGCTTGAAATCATTTCACTTAAGCATTTTTCCCAAAATTTTCCATTTAAGAGGAAATGTTGTTTTACTTTTTGAAAATAAAATTTGTTGTTGTGAAGTATGCAGTTGTTTTGTCGTTGGGTGGTATCTGAGAAAATTCCTAAGTGTGTGTCAAAGTTCTGCCAAAAGCAATTTGTAAATTGGAGTGCTGAAAGAAGTGTTGTCATTTAATTTGGTTGATCAATTGGGTCAAAGAGCCTCCCTTTTAAGTCTTCAACAAGTATAGATGTTGTGTCATTTACATTACTTAAGTATGATGATTTAACGCCTTGATAAATTCAAGAAAATTAGAGCCTCTTCAAAATCTGACCAAATTTGGAATCAGAGCAATTTTGCAGTCATGCCAATATCACGAAAGCTAATTTGGTATGAAAATTCATGTTTTTGTCTTTTTAATCAGTTAATTTAATCCCTTATTGATAGCATGTGGTTCAAAGAGAGCCTTGAATAATCAAAAACAAGGAATTAGAATTCTGGACAAATACAATGGACCAGGTAAAGGATGAAATAATGGAAAACCAATGTATTTTTTCCCAGTAGAGGAATTAGAAGAGAAAAACTGTCCAGCTGCTTTTTTATCTGCAAATTCTCAACAGTATCAAACTCCAATTAAACTGTGAACACAAAGCATACCTTTCAAAGTAAGTTCCTGATATAGAAGTCTGTTTTAAAAAATTGTCAGTTAAAAACCATTGGGTGAAATGAGAGATTGTTCATTATTCTGAATTAAATTATTTTCTCAAATCCACTGCTGAAAATCATAATGCATATCTTGTGTATTTTGTCTTGTTCATTGACATGAAGTGTGTAGCACCAAAATTGCAGAATTTAACATGCCAACTTGTGATGTACTTCATGCAAAGAAATACTGGAGAAAGCTTTAGAATGGGTTACTTAATTATGGAATCACTGATTTTGCAGAAATAAAAGATGAGGTTGAGTGTAATATTTAAGACTTGAAACACCTAGGAGTTTCAAGATTAACCCCCTTATTAGTGTTTGGCAGGGCATATTCATATTCAGAGTAAATGTTGCCAGCATGTACACTGGGGATCCATACATGCTGTTGGTCTTGAATAGCCAATGAATGTATGGCCCCAAAGTATACAGGTCAATTCTTAAGGTGGCCCTGGGAAGAGTCATTTCTCTTAAAAAACATTCCCTTCTATTGGATATTTCCAGTTCTTTTTAAAATGTTGGAACACTTGAGATACCAGGAAGATCAGCAATCACAGCCTCCATTAGATATCCGGTAGCTTTCTCTAGATCCTTGAGCTGGGGCCTGTTGGAACCTTATTGATTAAGTTGAGGGATTGGTTGACGGTTTTTAAAACATTTAACCAAATTCTTGAGTTTAGTTTCATTAGACCTAGATAGGTTTTCTAAATTTTACTGTAATAAAAAAATCTTTTGGCCTAAGAAATGTGTTATTAAGAAGCTGTAGACAAAATGCACTTTCAGAGTATTGTTAGTTTCTCATCCAATTAGGAGATATTAGATTGTGGTCCATGAAAATGGAAATTCAGGAATGAACACACTTTGAAGAATTGAAGGGCTGATATTATTTTATAATGCATCCAGTTTTACGTTCCATTTTTGCCTCTCCATCATATCCTGTTTTCTCATCTGTGGCAGTGACAACAGGAAGAAGATGATGATGACCCATTTGTTTTGATGAACAAATGGCAGGTGGCTAGAATTGATTTTTGCTCATTCCCACTACTGTGAGGCTGCAAGAATTAGGAGAGGGGCAGCTTGTGCAGCAGTGCAACCTGCATTGGCTGCACTGGTTGTAGTGCCACAAAACCTGATGCATGAAAACTGAGCTTAAGGGTGTCCATCATGGGCAGAAGGGTAAATGCTTACTTTGTACATTATAATTTGTTCCATAATACACATGTCCAATGAAGGACACTTAACTTGAATGTGATTAAAGATACTAGTTTAGTTGGTTGTGTTGGGGTACATTTGCGACAAGGCCTATAGTAGGTAGACCCTAGGAAGATAAACTTGAATGTTACTCAGTGGGCTGCCCAGGGGAACAAGTCGGGGAAGAGGCAGAACCACCATCTGATTTTGGGATAAGATTGCCATTCTTTCAGCCATTGTCAAGGTGATGTTAATTTATCTTTCTACTTTTGCATGTTTTGCCTTGTATACTTTTGTTTTCATGTTCTGCACATATGTGGTCAAACAGCTTCTCTTCTTTCAGCTAAATCATGTAATTGAATGAAGCTAGTTTTTTTTTTTAGTATAGTGCCTGTAATGCTTTTACTTTCTGCATGGTATTATTTCAAACTTAAAATACATCCAAAAATAAGATGCCATAAAAGAGTCCCTGTTTGAATTGTTAACTATAACAAGCTTAGAGTTCAGATTTGGTCATGCATGGGGTCAACCTATCACCATGCCCTTTTCTACCTACCTAATACACTCTGTCATGCAACCTTAAATACCCATTCAACAATTTTTTTGTAATTATGTGCACATGTTAATTTTTTTAGTTGCATTTCATGATTATATAATCATTCTGTTGATTTTATTGCTTCCTATGTCTGTGGTTCATGTGGTCCAACCATGTTATGGATGTGTAATGGACTTCTGCCAAAATCCTAACCCAAGAAAAGAACTGCCTACCTACAATTTCTACCTGTGTCTAGTGATGGTTTTTTGGATTTCAAGTGGGGTCCGCTAGAGATGAAAGATTTGAGAGAGAGAGCCATTGATTCATGAAATTACTCAAAATCAGTGTTAAGGTGAGTTTATATTAAAATTATTTGTTGACTTTTAATCAGGATGGTCAGACAACTCATTATCTTTTTTTCTGACTAATTGGGGAATGAGATTCAGTCTAGTCATGTGATTTCCAGGGGTGAAATTATCTGTTAGACCACTTCCAAGAAACTGCAGGATATGCCGCAACAGTAACTTTTAACGAAGTCATCCGCTAACATGTATTTCATTGTAACAATTTCAGAGTGTAAAAATCTTGGTCAATGCGAATGGTTTTTACTTGCTGAAATTGTTGCAATGCAATATCAATTAGAGTTAAAACAACACCCATAATTGAGGTCATTGAGCCCTCAACTTTTAAATAGCAGGGTGACATGTATCTTGGGTTACTAAGTACTTTGAAATCTTAGCAGTTCAAACTATTTCTGTGGTACCTCATAACCCTAATGTATGGTTAACTTGGAGGTTAAATCGTATATCACTTAACATTTCTAGTAAATGGCGGTGTTCCATGAAGCAATGAGTCAATACTTCTAACCTGCTACCTAAGTGATACTTGAATTATTATAATGTGATTAAACTTTGTAATATGGCAATGGTGCTAAATATAAAACCTGTAGTATCTTAATGCTAATCCCATATCATACTTTAAGTGACCTTGTGAAATACCAAATGTTTTGTGAGAGCTGGAAAGTGCAAATGGGGTGTATGGATGGCATTTGATTAACATAGGATAAGATATAAGTGCTAATTTAAGTGTAAATAAAAGGCATTTCTGATCAATCTGGAAATGTCAGTTCCTAAATTATCAGCTTATTTAATTTTGACTAAGAGATTTTACCTATGGAATCTTATATATACCTATGTATGAACCTTAAATGAAAGCTGTTAAAATAGACATTCATGAGCAAAGATGTGGGTGCAAGGGACTGATAATTTAGATTTGCAGATAAAAAGGTTTTAGTTATCCAGTCAGCCAAAGGATTGCAATCATTGTTGTAGGAATCACTCAACCAGCATGATACGTATGAGATGAAAATCAGTCGTGATAAAATAAAGGTAATTGAGTTTCTAAGCAAATAGAAAGGGTACATTTAGCTTACGTTTGCCGGAAATAAACTAGATCAGGTGGGACAATTAGCTCAATTTCAAACTCTTTCAGCTAAAAGGCTAATGAGTTAGGAAATCAAAAGAATTTCATTAGATAAAAGAGGTTTTACTGAGAGGAGAAAATTGAAAAGAGTGGCCTTAAATTCAAAGAGAATATTTGTGAAAACTAATGTAGAGCATAGTTTTGCTTGGCTTTGAAACTTAAGTCATTGAGACAAGGGGATAAGTATAGGTAGAGCCTTTTGAAAAGGCATTAAGATGGAAAAAGGAAGTTATAATGTATTCATCACTGAATAATAATGGGTTATTTTTAATCTGTTTTAGATTTTTGGGATATTTTGCTGTGTTTGTTACAGCATAGGATAGTATTGTATAATGTGTGAGTCCATCTAAGACTTACCCTAACCTGTTAGGTTATTTCTTAAAAAGAAATCTTTTTAAATTGGTTACTTTTAATTGTGTTACAGGGAATGTGTATCATTAAAAAAAAACAAAATTTGTGAATGTACCATATTCATATAACAACTTTGGGGTCTATTGATAAAATTCCATCTTTTTAATCACATAATGAATTGAATACATCTGCAATGAATATCATGGGCAAGTGTCTTAGCAGTATTTGCAATGTGATTGCAACTTATGAACTAGCTGTGGAAGGGGAAATATTCCATCATGCTGGGATGGGACATAAAGTGCATCTTAAATACTGATCTGGCATTGAATATTAAAACTGCATTTGATGCTGTAAATTCTCACCATATAAGTTATCGACAGATTATCTCTAGCATCCCCTTTGAAAGTGATGAAGGATTTTGAGAGCTGGCGTATGACCACTGTTGTTCAGACTTTTCAAACTGATAAATTAGTACAGTTGATGAAAGTGTTGCATTCTTCATAAGTAGCAGGCTTCCTTGACTTGTCTGACTTCATTACTTAATGTCTGCATTGGATACTTATATAATTTTTGGTGGCTATGAATATATGTAGACCATAACTATGAAAAACCTGTGGAACTTGTAGAGGTAACCAGTGGTGACTTGTGGAGGTATTTTGTACTTATGAAGAGTCCAATGTGCAAATTATTTCCACGTCACAATTTAAAAATTTCGAATACAGGTCGGATTCATTTGTCAAAAATTTAAGTCAGGCTGTGGGGTACATTTTTCTCTGCTGTTAGCTGGTTTGGATTTCTCAGTTGTCCTAAAACTGTGTACAGTCAGTGTTTCTATACTAGCAACAATCACATGGCCATCCTATCATGCAATTGATAGGCAATTGAACCTCTGGTTCAGGGCATCCACTCTGCTCTCCTCCATCATAGGGTTTGTTTTGTGTGGATTGCTGAGGTATAGCAGAATATATGAGGTAGCGGACGCAATCGCTTGGAGAGCTCTCGACAATCCCCAGGTGGGAGTTGATGAAGTAACATTGATAGACATGCGATTCTTCCTCCGGAAGGAACTGCTACAGGAGTGGGAATCTACGCGGCAAACTACCTTCCAATAAGCAAACTACGAACTGTCATAAGAAACACTTGCACGCGGCTAGATATAGCTAGAGGAGGGAAGAAATATCGTTCAGTGGCGAAAATGTCACACGGTTGTGGACATAGTTTCCTAGTACTCAGTTTATTATTTCTCGGATACCACCCACTACGTCCCTTCCATCTCTCCATAAGGCATGTCCCGAGTTGAGTGTTGCAAGTATTCTAACATTCGCAACAAATACTGCGTAGGAGGAGAAATTTAAAGCTACCACTACACCATGAAAGGCCGAACCTTTTCATATTCTTTTATCCTTGAGATATTTAGGTTTCTGCGTCGCGCCCGTGGATTCCGGAACAGATGGCTCATCCTCAGGAAAATAGTTCCCACGAATGAAGAATCGATTGCCGCGAGCCGATTGACCCGCAAGGGGAGGATTTATACGCAGCGGTGGCCATTAATCCATTCGGCACCCCCAATTTGCTAATCTGCTACGCTTCTCGACCAGTTTAGTCTCGCACGTGCGGCGTTTGTTTGTTCCCCGCGCCAATTTTTTCCACCAATCATCCGGGCCGGGGAAAAGGGAATGTCGAGCGACCTCTCTCCATTCTCTCTCTCTTGAATCGACTTATTTTTTTTCCATTGCCTCTCTCTTTCTCCCTCCACCTCTTGGAGGCGGGAGAGGAGAGGGAACGAGCGGCGATCGTCCTTACGCATTCACGGCCAACTCCCGCGCGTGCTCCCCCCCCCCAATCCCCTCACCACTCCCCCTCCCCTCCCCCGAGGGGGTCGCGGAAAAACGCAACGCGAACGAGAGGAGTAGGCGGGAAATTCCGAGGGAGCGAGTGGGCTCACCGAGATTCCGTAACTAAATATCCCGAAACGGCCATCTTTACGAAGCCATCCTCGGACATCGGCGGAATGAAAATTAAGGATGAAAGGAAGAGTGAGCGGTATTAGAATTTAAAAAGACATTTATGTATATATTTATCCCTACGTAATTTTTATTACCCTTCTCGGAACTTTTTTTACTCAAGTCACGGCAATGCGCGATGCATGCGTATTATTTTATTGCCTCTCTTCCAGTATGGCTACTGTCGTTCTTTTTTTGTTTGTACTCCCCTCATGCTCTTCATCTCTAATCGTCATCGGCAACGATTCACACGTATCAGGTAGCTTTTTTGACGGATCATAAAATGAATTTCTCCCGAGGTCTCCAATCACACTACTCGGCTAGAGCAAGCATAAGTTCTTTTCCTCGGGTGTGATTTATGCCTTTCCGACGGAGCCGTATGGCAATACAAAACAAACTTGTTTTGGACGTTAAGGTACCATCACCCTCTACTTTTAATAAGTTATGATGCATTTAATGGTAGGGTTGATATGTCGTCACCCTGACATGGTTTTGAGTCTCTGCAATACTGGAAGTCTTAAAATCATTCAAGGACCGAGGCGTAATTAGTCGTTCCCCAGGGCAATAGGGCTCTGAACGTTTGCCTCCGATGATGGTGTCAACCATCAACTAGGACCCTCATTCCTGGACAAATGTTCTAAAAAGCTGTCCCCTGTGGAGACCCGAAAAATATGAGGGTGTTCGGTGATCCTTAAACTCTTTTTGCAAACCTGTTGAGAGAAATTTTAGGATGGACCTTGATTCTGATGGATACACTTGGGGGATGATGAATAAATATTTTAACTGGAAAACATTTGAATGTCGAAGGAAAAATGATATTTACTGCTACATTTTCCTCCGGAAATTCTCAATAAGTAATGCTGCAATAAAAGTATGCTATCCATAGGTACAAATAAGGCTCTTCATTACATATTGTAATTATTGGGCCGGTAATCTATGTAGTGGATGAATGTTAAAGTTTACTTTAAAAAATAGTTGTTTATCCTCAGTAAGGGATTGCTCGTCCTTAGAAAGCATCTTTTTGTGCTGGAAAACCTGGAATTATTAAATATCTAATCGCTGGTCACCCGTATTCTGTCAGGAATGAGGAATATTACCGTATTCCTGGAAGACAGTAATTTTCTAATGGAAGTATAAATTGAAACCCGCCGAATGTTTAAATTATACCAGTTCCTTCACAGCAAAGTCAACGCATAAGACAGTCAATATAACTTGGAAGAATCCTTTGTGAGTTGTGGGTGTAATAAATTAAAGAGTGAGAAAATTCATAATCTCAAGAATTGATTTTCCTGATTTTAAATACATTGTCAAAGGATAGTACTCCCACGATGCCGGGAAATGCTGTTCAGGATCCGTAGTGATTCTAGTGTAATCATTTTTAAAAAATTGGACCTTTATAGCTGATTATTTTCAGTTTTCATTCATTTTTTATGGCTATTCTGACTTGTTTTATCGCCTCCCCACGCAGTCGCGGCATACGTACAGCTTGGCAATCTGTGCTTCCTAAAATAAGGAAGATTTGTCGATACATTCGTACAAATGTATGAACAAACTTTCATAAGCGTGTATGTATGTAGAAGATCATAAAGTCTGTACCCTACAAGTTGTTCCTCTTGATGGTCTTAAATCAAGCTTGGTGCCATCCATACTCGATGTTACTGGAAGTTAAATTGCAGGTGGCATACAATCTGTCATCATATGGGATCCAGTGAATAATACGGGCTGGAATCCATCAGGTATCGCTTGAGTCTGAAATAATCTTATGTGGATGGCATTTGTAGGGTAGAGAAAGTTCCCGAAACCATAATTCTTTTCTTTAAATCTGAGAAATATTAAGTTGACTGTATAAAGCAAGGAAGCTTTGTTGAGCACATCTTGCTTTAGACAAAACTGGCATTTTACTTTTCCGCTGATTGATTCCTTCTTCTGCTCAATGTGCGATCGTCATTAGGAAGTATTTCCTTACAGAAATTTGTTACTTGGCATGAATAAGTACGGCTACTCTCCGTGATAACTTGTTTTCTTCCGACACTTTTCCCCTCTAGCATTCGTTCAGTGATTGTTTGAGATCGTTAAAGCAGAGAAAGGAGATCTTTTGGGATTGTGCGAAGTTAAATTGTTGTGTAATTAAGCTTTAAGAGTTGCCTCACAGAACGTCACACGCTGCTTATCTCCGTCAGTAGTATCCTACCCCCATATTGGGTCGTTAGTGGGGTGAATTTGTGTAGTTACCCTGTATAAAACGGACCCCCAACCCTCTGTAGATGACCGCTATTCCACTGATCAGGGAAGGAGACATGTGGATTTGTGCTTGTGGACGTAGAGATTTGTTTAATCATTGGATTTGGTGTAGGGAATGACTTGATAAACCCAGATTCATTCTCTTGCGGAAAATCATTTTTATTTCGTGTCCTAAGATCCTCGATCCTTACTGTGGGAAAATATGGAAGGTATGAGCGCCGGTCGAGTGTGATTTACGATCTTAAAGTACACATGTGATATGCTAGTATGTCGTTCACCCAGTCATTTAAACCAACCAAGAGGAGAGAGCCCCGGGAAAAATAAATAGTGCCCTCATACTCCTCGCCCCTTGGCCAAGAGATATGGGGTAAGGGCAGGCAATAGTGGATTAAGAGACTTCTCTGATCTTACGCATCCTCATGGTTTCCTACCTGTCGTGGTGCTCGGTTTCCGTAGGCCGTACTGTACGGCGTGCAGTTCGAATCCCCCGCGTTTCGCAAGAAATTCCATTGTCGTCTTCGTTTCTTCTGCACAAAGGGCGTAGCAAGGGCAGTGATAATTGCGACTTGGATTGCGCGCACGTCAGATTCCCGGTTATTAAAGCGGTGTGGAAATGAGGTGCTCATCTCATCGCTAATTCAACATGATGAAGGTGCTTACAGAATTTACGTGGGTTACCCTCCACGGAAGACATTCCTTCTTTTAAGTGTTGAGAGTTTTAACGATCTAGATTCCCGTCGCCATGCCACTTGTAGAATATCGTATGCGTAAACCAGTGGCGGCAAACGAGTATGAAAAATTGTCCTTGGGCATAAGAACCCTTGGTTAAATGGTATCATCTGTTGAGTGTAATAGTTGCTGTTGGCGGGGAGTCTGATAAACGCTGGCATTTGAAGAAAGGATACCAGTGAATGTTCTTTGGGAAAAGTGCTGGTAATTTGACGCGGAAGTGCCAGATGTGAAAACGGTACATCTATTTTACATCATCTTATCGACATAGCATGAATTTCATGAATGCATACATAGCGTATGCATTTCTAGTTTAAAATTGTAACCTTTCTGATTAAGGCAAATCAGGAGAAAATGAGAAAATTCTGATAAAATGGGAGGGCAGGTTAATGTTGAAATTAGAGGAGTGAAGTAGATCAGATGATGAAATAAGTGAAGTAGTTTGGACGAAATGAAGTGCAGTGGATGGTTGCAGTGGTTTTTGCCAATGTGAAATTAGTGGTAAAGGAAAATGGGAGAAGAATTGCATTAGCAAAAGCAGGATTTTCATAAGAAGGGTAACTAATCGCTCAGCTTTTGGAGGGACCGCAAAGAAAAACATTTGTTGGGAAGTAGTTGGCGTTGTTAAAATTTACAAACTTGGGATTTTAGCAATGAGTTCGTTTTTGCAAGCTCTTAAGAGTTGTATTAAGCGAGGTGTATTAAGCGAGTATTTGAGCGGTCGGTGCAGGAAGGAAGTTGCTGGAAAATTTGAATGTGCAAGAGTGGATGAAGATGTTGACAGGTATTGACTGGGTTATTGAATGGCATTAAATTCAATATCCCACTCCTAATATACTCAATCTTTCTTAAGATTAATTAAAAATGTTACCAACATAAAGTGTGTCAGGAATTTTTATGCGAGTTTCAGCGCAGGAACTTGCCTCATCTTAATCTTCTTGCCTTTACTTAATACCTTCGCCTTCTTTGACGTAATGCGAGGGTAGGCTGAAAACGAATGCACCACATGCTTGTAGGCCACAAACAAAATGGCCTTCAGAAGCACCCCTGGTGGCATGTGGAAGTAACATTCCCCCTCAACACTCATGCGCAGGTTTGAGGTCATTACATTCATCCAGTGTATTTTGAGAAGCGGAAGTATGGAGACGTGTACTAGCGCTAAGTCAGCGCGAGTTAAACAGTGTGTTGTTATCGAATTCCTAGTAAAACATCGAACACTCGAAGCTGGCAGAAAGCGCAGTTCAGAGATCAACCGACAATTAGGTGGGAGAGGAAGTGAGTAAATCATCAGCCGTGATGGATTATTAATTCAAGCAATCCATGAATCAATTCATATTTATTTTTTCAAAAATTTTGGTACCGCGTTTTAAAAAAGTTTTTCGCTCAATTTCAATCCATACTGCATTAATCATATTTTGTTCCAAGAGTTTTCATTTAAGAAAATAGTGCGAGAAAATCTTATCTTACGTTCTCCTGGGGAATCACTTCATGTATTCGTAGACTACTTATTTTTTTCATTTGTGCATATCGATAGAAAAGATGTATTTTGTAAGCCTGGACCTTATTCTTAAAAGAGAGGGCGATAGGGCACCTTCTAACATCTGCCGAGTAAGGCAGGGACTGGGTCATACACGTAATACATAATAAACGTAACACGTGATATACGCATAAAGAAAAGTACCCAAATTTTTGTTTGTATTTTTAAGGTTTCACTTGTATGAATCCACCAAAACTGTCTAAAAACAACTGCATGTTATCCATTAATCTCAGACATTTAGTGTTCCATTCAAGTAGAGTCCATTTCACATTCTCCATTCGTCTCCATACCCACATTTCAAAAGCCTCCAATCTACGTCTATCCTCCTGCTTCAGTGACCACGTTTCCGCGCTGTATATAGCTACACTCCATATCAGAGTTTTGACGAGTCTTGTCTTAACCCCCCTACTCAACGTCCCCGTCATCAACTCCCTCCTCCGTGTGAAAGCCTCCTTGCCTAGCGCAATTTTTCTCCTTACGTCCCTACTACTTTGACCGCGTTGGTCGAAAACACTTCCGAGATACGTGAATTGTTCTACCTGCTTTATTTTTTCCCCTCCTATTTTAATGTTTAGCTTAGCCTTTTTCTTTCTGGAAAATCGCATAACCTTTGTTTTATTAATATTGATTCTCATCCCATATCTATTGCACTGAATTTCCATTATAAAAATCTTGGAAATAATAATAGAGGGGAGAATGTTAGGCAAACGATGAAGGGACAGGAACAGGATAGGGATGTTGGACGGGATGAAGGGAGGGAGGAAGTACACCGAGATGAAGAGAGACCTGATGTAGAGTAGGCTGCTCGATTGTGTTTCGTTTGGAGTCGCAAGTCAATTATGTGATAGTTGTGTCCATCCAAAAGCTTACCTTCACCGGTAGATTACCTTATAATAATTAGGCAGAGTGTTGATTACGAATTCTAATCGCGTGTTTGACCGAATAGACTTGGCTTCTCAATTGTGAACGTTGTGAATAAATTCGGATTTTCGCTAAATTTCAATCGCATTGTATCGTTTGTGGCAAAAAACAGATTGGATTTCTGGATATGACTACTGGGAGTGCATAGATACCAATGAAGCTGTATAATTTTTAGGTTTTTATGTTGATTTATTATTCAACAACCAACCATTATTCAACTTGGATACCGTTGATATGATGCTTCTGCTAATACACAGATTAATTGACGCTAATTTGTACGTATATCCATTGTTTGGGTACTATTTGAAAGAGTTTGTAGTCAGTTGTGTATCTAGAATATTTTTAGATCACTTATGTTTTCCACCATTATTTGCATTGGCACTCTTTGCCTTCCGCTTATGGCTATGGCTTTCGTTTGGGGTTTACCCTTCTTTGGCGTGGATGCTCCTGGATATATACGTCTATGTACGAATATACACACGCACACAAACTTTAGGAACGCCATCCAAAACAAAGTTGTAAGGTAATATAAGTGATTGTAGAGGAAATAGTAGTTGAGGAGAAAAAAGTAGCAAATACGGATGGGGTACTCTTAGCATAAACGATTTGTAAGTTCTTTGCATGTTTGTGTGTGAATATTAGTGCACAAACTGTTCACTAACTAATAAAGACCTGTTATTGTTACTAGTGCCGTTTGAAGAGTTGTTTAGCATTAAAATTATGGGATAACCTAATAAAACTGGGTAAAAGATAAGGGAACAATTATTTTGAATGGAAAAGCTACCGAAAAAGTACCGAAATCAACTCGAAGGTTGGACTTGATAGGCAACGGTAGAGCGTTAAGGTATGCGAAGTTAACGAATTCAGGGTGGGGTGGGCAGTCCCTTTACCTTGCTATCAATTGCTTTCCCGCGAAACCGTCTAACCCAAATAAATTGCAATGCTTGTATTAGAGTTTTCATTGGGTTAGTATCAAATCATCACGCGGGTTTTGCTGATATAAACTATGCAAAGTTATTTTTAGGAAATATTCTTTTGTTTATTTTTATATAGAGTTCATTGACCTTTTCAAAGATTCCTCTGGGGAAAAGTTTTTTTTTTATTTTTCTCATTGGTGAAATCGACAAGATACGTACAATAAAGTAACGTAAAAAAAAACATCGTCGACTGTACGAAAATAGTAGTAAATAGTACGGTTGGTGAACTTGTGCTCTCATTTAGCGTGTATTTACAAAGCGGCGTTATTGTAGCTTCATTTATAATGTTTATATTTATTAAAATATATCGGTTTTACGGCGTAAGTGGCTTCTGAATGAAACCTCGAACCATCCTTGGAACGTTTATATGTTTGCGTGTGATTTGGCAAACATTTATTGACTGATAAGGTCCTCTTTGTTTCAACAAGTTGACGATATACTTCATGCAAAAGGTATCGGTCGTATATCCCTGAAATTGCAGAAGGCAATTGTCTGAACTCAAATTTATGAGGAGATGAAATGGGACGATAAAATTAGATATGACCCTTATTTTACAGGAAGTGAAACGAATAAGGAAAAGTAATTAAAGGTGAACCTAAAGCAGCGAATTCAGTCCACCGTTTATCCGAGTCTGATCCACCCTCGGAAAAATGATACGTCAACGAGGGCTATAATTTTTTCGTCCAAGGCGCCGACCGGTTTTCATGAAATGGCGCCTAGCATAATCACTTCTCAATCAAAGCGTCATCGGAAACCTCTTTGTGCTCTTACGGGGAAGCATATTCTGTTCGCGATCCATTTATGCATTGAAATTATATGGCTCCTTTTGCAAATGGCCCACTCTCGTTGATATAATCACTTACCAGTTCCAGGTGATAGAATAGCATTATATTTTGTTCGAGTTTAAGTGTAATGCACATTGATCTTATTTTATTAATTTTTGACAATTGGAGATTTATTATCATATGTATAAGCGAATGATGTTTCAATTGCAATGCTCTTTAAGTTACGTTTATAAGTTGAAACTAGAAAATTGTGAAAGAAAAAAAGGAATGTATATGAGGAACTCCGTTGCTTTGAATTTTATTTCATATTCAGCAAAGTTTATTTACTTGGCCCAGTTAAATTACTGAATCTACACCATTAATGACTATAAACTTAAAAAAGAAACTTAAAAATGCATGACTTTCTCATTCATATATTTCCTCTTTCACGCTTTCACGTGAAATTAAACTAGAAATCATTATTTTGTTTTGTAACATTTAATGATCACATTTTTATTTTTTAAATAATTAATAACTACATATTATCGAATTATTTTAACCCCCATTGAGTTTAGGGGCACGTGGTAGTGCGGTAAATAGAGCGCTGTGCTACTGATCGGAGGACCCGGGTTCGATTTTTGGGAACAATTCTGTTCACCCTCGGCTTCATCCTCGATGAGTGATTTTTCGGGTTTGGGATCTTTTTATGGAATCAAAGGCGACACGGGGGAAGGAACCGCCCCCCCCCCATCCCCATGTGTGACTTTCAAACGCCATTGGGCTTAGTACTAGGTGATCTCTACCCTCACATATCAAACTTGACTTTCGGGTTGATAACAAGCAGTTATGGAGTTCAATCATTCGCTATCAAACTATGCCAATGGTGTTTCAGATTTGAAACGGGAAGAGCCTTTTGAGCGAATGGAATCTATTTACAAGTTAAAATACATGTATTTTTTTTAAATATCTAAAAGGCAAACATTCATTTTTCGTGTTTTCAGTAGTGGTCTAGACGATCCTGTTAAAATATGCTCAGCATAGATGGGTATCTGGAACATACCTTTCTTTTTCGAATTAAAGAGAGAGCGAATTTATCGTCGATTCCGGGTCATGTGAGGTTTCAAGGCATATGGAACGACATATGTAAATGCAAACACGTAAAAAATTCCTTCTGTACATATTCTGTTTATATGTTCATAATTGTGGCTCTAAGTGATGAATTATTACAGGTATGATAGGTGTTTGGTGTGCAATTATATTCAATTATATTTTTGTTAATTATATATGAATGGAAATAACTTTGTTTGATTATATTGACATGTTTTTGAGCCTTAAGTTCCATTGAGCATGTTATTTAGCAAGTTCCCGCCCCTTTATTAAAAAATTTGAATATCTTATCCTTGGGCGTGTTTTATATTTAAAATAATTATCTAGGAACAATTACACTTGCGTGTAGGTGACATTGGAAAAAAATGAAATGCAATAAAAAAAGTGTTTCCCCATTTAATTTCCCAGAAACATACTTGAAACGGGCAGTTCGTTTATAGTGAATAATTCCCATAGTATCATGATTTTTGGGCAATGATTCCGTAATCAGGTTGAACTAAAACTACATAAACGGCGAATACAAGATAATTGCAATACTTTGAACTTTATATTAAATGAAACAAAACAGTTAAATTTCACGTATTTAGAAGTTAAACCCATTTCCATATTATTTTTGGCTCTCTTCCACAGGAGCGATTCATGTTTAATAAGCAAGCAATCTCAAATTCGGACATGATTCTCATCAGGAAAGTCGAGTTCGATAATGTTTTGGAATTACTTTACGAGGCAAATGAAGAATCTGGTAAGATAAAAAGCTCTGATGTTCCTCCATTCCTTTATAATCGACAGTTTGTCTTTAGATGTTGGAATTGTAGCTTTCCACTGGAAATAATGCACTGATACGAATTAAATTAAATTTCCAGATCTAATTTTTTAGTTCCTCCCGTAAAAAAGTACGACATTTTATAACATACAAAAATGATTATTTACGCATTTTAAGGTTATTATTGGACAATCAAGTATTATTCAAGCAGGGAATGCGGTTGCAAGACGCGATGGTGAATTCAAAGCGCGAACTTAACTTTTAGAGTAACATTCTTACTCACTACATGTGCGCAAACAAATTTTCATTGAAACTCTGAGATCTATGGATTCAACATCTTTGAGGGAAAAGCTTTCGTACCAGAAAAGGATGGGATTGCATTCTATACACCAAAATATTGTCGTGTCTCATGAAAGGAAAACCCTTTAACCAAGTTCAAAATCTTTTAGATGATGCATTTTTAAAAGTTTCCCCAATTAGTTGTAATATACCAGTAATTACAGTCATCTGATGATTTAAAGTCATTGATTTTTATCTGAGACTTTGTATTGCATAGAGTTGTGGTCATCAGCTTCAACTGCATCCTTTTTCCTTAAGTTACGAGTTCAGTGTTACTCCTTGTCGGTTGAACAGACAAGCAGCAAACAAGTCATAGAACTTATCAGTTTAGCCTCACGAGGGGCTATTAGTATTATCCAGTACTTTCACATTTCAATATATTTAACCGTCACTCTTCGTTTTTTTGGCAAGTACATACTCAATAAAAACCATAAACACAGTAATCAACCCGAAGGTCGGTTTGGTAGGTGATGGTAGAGCTCACCCATGTACCAAGCCCGACGGCGTGTGAATATTCACACATCAGGGTAGGGGGGCCAGTTCCTTTCCCTGCGCCGGTTATGGTTTCCCAGGAAGATCTGGTACCCGAAAAATCAACTAGCTTGGGTGGAGCTGCATCAATCCCTCCCATGGACTACAACCTTGTCTGACCCCTAGAGCTGTGCTGGCTGGAGTAAGAATAATTGCTCCTGGTAGGGTCACCCATGCCAGATAGGTCGAAGGTTAGGAGCCAGACGAAAGGTAGTCCACGCAGCGTCTGTTCCTCAGTGAGGCGGCTGCAAAGGCGTCTGACCCCAGTGGGGCGGCCATTAAGTGATGGTGTCACGTTAAAAACACTATCGAGGAAGGCAACGGGAAACTACCTCAATTATTATTCCCAAGAAAATATTTGTGTATTGGTGCAAAATAGTTGTCCATCCAAAAACCTACCTTTACCGGTAAATTACCTATTAATAATACATACTCAATATCCTTTAAAGATAGCTTATAATGTGCCTCTAATTCATACCGCTTTACGCCCCGTGAATCTTTACTTGTTCTCTTACACTAGTAATAGTTTTGAACGGCTTAATTTGAGACAAACTAATTTATTAGTTGCCTGTATTTGATTAAGCATCCCAAAAATGCCTGCCGAAAAGAGCGATTAACTCTCGGTTATCCACTTTTCATGAATTCCACATCACCCTTTCAAGTCGTATCAATCGCCACCCTCCAAATGAGAGTAAAGGGACGCGGCGAACAAGGGATGGGATAGCGAGCTGGCTGGCGCCGCGCCGTCACTGACAACGAAAATATTTTCCGTACGGCGACTCAATCGCCACCCCCAGGGGAAGAAGAGGAGAAGCAAGGCTTCCACCCCTCTTAATCGCGGACTCACGCACATATTATGCACGCGGGGACCACTACGTCATGGCCACCTCCCCCCTCTCCTTCGCCTAACCCGTCTCTCTCCTAGCCCACATACACGAGCGGTCGCACTTCCCCTTCCGTCCCCACCACGTGCGCTCCACCCACCTCTCTCTCTCTCACTGGCGCTCAAACCCGTCGACCGGTGACTTTTTCCCTTTCAATTCGCGAACTGGTGGCGCGCCATCCGAAAGCGCGTTCCAACTGTCCGTCGTCGCGGTCTTCTCCCACTCGAGAGCCCCATCCGAAGCGAGGCGAGCGCGCGATCAAGAAGACGGCGGCGGCGACCTGACAAGCAGCGCCCGAGACGAGAGGGGAGCGGCATCTGCGGCCGGTGGCCACAGAGATCACCAAAGAGGAGGCAGGCGATATGGAGATGGCCACGCTCGGTGAGTACCTGTTGACCACTGTGGATGGCACTTTTTTGGAACCATCCATCACGTAGATCAGTTGCAAGGAGCGGCCGAAAAGTCTCCTGGTGGAAAGCGCCGATCGCGGATCGTATGGAAAACGACTAAGGGGGAGTCGCCACTTGGCTTTGTATTCTTGCTGAGCAATTTCGACTCTCTTTTCTTCGTGCCCTGAACTCCTCGACTGTTTGATCATAGGAATAATTTATTTGAAGATCCTTTCAGCGATGAATTTGAAACTACAACTTTTTTTTTTTAACTCTTTACAAATTCTATTGATGCTTCTTTGAGTTTCGATGGCCCTCGAAGAATGTTGGTTTTCGAATACCGTAAGTTGAGGAAGAACCCAACTGCAAACGAATGTTGTCCCTTTGATTCGTCGGCATTCGATCATTGTTAATAATCCCACGGCAGGGCTGAGTGGTTGCTATGGCAGAAGAAAGACTTAAGTGTTGTTGTTATAATAATAGGTTCGTTGAATAGCCCAAACTACAAATGAAGATGCACTGCGATTTCCATCTGTTTTATTCACACAAATTATATCCACTTGATTTAAACTTATTTTGCATTGCATTGCTTTACTTTCCGTCCGTATCCGTCGTAGTTTTTCTATCTACCGACCCTGTTTTTTCTACTCAAGCCGTCGCATATTTCGTGTTCGCAAATATATGGCGTGCGTTCACTATCACTTTTTTCATCACTGTATGATTTAACACAACTTTGCACCCACGCGAGAACTGAATAATATATAATAACTCATGTAGATGATCCACCTCATTCATTCTTTCCATATACTTTGTCTTCAAATTCGTGTCGATGAAAAACCTTGGGGTTCGAGACTGTCCGAATAAAAGTCATCCCCTGATATGCTCCTAGTGATTCATTTGACGTGAATGCAATACGTAGACACGCATGGAATTCAACAAGGAATGGTCGTTCTTGTTTTCTTTTAGATTCTGACCTGATTGAGACATAGGAATCGTCCTTGAAAGAGTATGTGCGATCAACTGCATCCGCATTGAACTTCAGTTGAGTTGTCAGCCACTGTCCGTCTCCTAAGTGCTAAGTGTAAGAATTGAGAAATTTTGCTAGCTACCTTCCCCCGACCTTTTTCTTGGAATATTAGATTTGTAGTACAGGTGCGTTAACAAGTGGGTTTTCAGGTGATCCTGTGGCTCAGGTCTCATCGTACAACGAAAATGCATTTCGGGACAAGAGATCATCACTGCCGACTTGAGATTCGAACGCTCGAGCTTACTGATTTTATCAGAAAAGCCTTTGGATACCGATCTATTTGGATCAGCAAATAGCACTTGTTTCCAGTTCAGCCTTAAATAAATTTCCGTGTTGAGATATCCCTGATAGGCATTTCTTTAAGGCTCGCACCCATCGGATTTTGAAATCACTTTTGGAAGTACGGTATGCTAGAACATTTCCGTGGAGTGAATGCGGGTTCAGTGTACGAATTCCTATGCCCTTGGAATGTAATGGAGACGCAGAAAATTTTCCCTCTGGCTCGAGGATTCAAAAACCGTGAAATGAGACCCTGGGTAGGGGAAAGGATGAGGGTGATCTTGATTTATGCCCTACCTCAGTGAAGAGTTCCCGTTTCTGCTATCAATCACCTGCTATACCTCGTGTCAATGCAACGAAGAGGAGCCGTTTTTCTGTTCTTTTTTATGCAATATAGAATTTTTTTGCCAAGTCCGTGAAATATTATGTTTGTGCCTGCGAATACATTCCCATTATTGTTGGTAGCGAATATTAGTTTTTTTGTCGCGAATGTTAGCACCCGCGAGGCTTTTGTAGTTTTAAAATGTTTTTTTCCCTTCCTCTTCCGAAAACGTCCCCCTGTCACGTCGCTACTCGAACCAATGAATGGGGTCGTGGGTCAAGCGAATCCGGCAAGTCTCCGGAAGAGAATGAATCCGCGAGAGGTTAAAGGAACCATAGACAAATAAATATTCACGAGAGTCCTGAACGTGAGTAATGAGGTGCCGAGGCGCGCTTGTCGATGCCCCAATGGAAGGAGTGGCAAAAGTCAAAAACCAAAACTACCGGATTGATCCTCTCGGGGGCAAAAGTGCGTTCGTTTTTTTTCCGGGCGGCGGAGTGTGTATATCCCTTTCGACCGATCGTAATTAACGAGGAATGAATAATCAAGGGAAAAGATTCTTCCTTGATTTATGACTCGGGGTGGGGAAAGTAAAACAAGGCTCTCATGCGAGTGCTGCCTGCCCCAATTATCCTCGGCCCCTCCGCGCCCCCGTAACCCCTCCCATTCCGCCCACCCTCCCCTTCCCCCCTTCATCGACGGGCCGGCCAGAGTGGTGCGAGCCCTCACCTCGTCCAAATCCGGAGGCTTCCACCGGCGCCAGTGTCCTTCGCTATCCGTTCCATATGGAGGCGCGTTCGACGACGCAACTCTCGAGTCGTCGTGAACCAGATTACGGGCATTTTCGAAAAGAGACTCGTTCTCGATGGTGGTGGATATACCTTTTATCTCCTCCTCGTCCGTTGAATAAAAAAATTTTTTTTAATTATTTAAAAAAACGGCAACCACGAAAAATGCAAAATTTGTCACTAGGAAATATTTGGTTGAGCGACGCTTGAAGTAGAGTCTCGTTTTTCGAGCACCAAATTTTTGCCGGTAAAAATCCAAACATTTGCAGATTTTTCGAAAATTTCACGGAAGCGCATCTTGCCCATTGTGTCAGAAAATCCATGTCCGCAAATCTTCGACACTATTATTCTCCATTATCTAAATCGTCCACGACACATTATGGATTCGACCTAGTAATCCATATCCGACCTTGTTGTATGGTTTAAGATCACGATATTAAACGGAAATAGTATTTATCGTCAATGGAAAAATATTCTTTTTTCCATGCGGTGCCAATTATGCTTCTTCAGAAGTGAATAAACTTTGCTCCGATCGCGAGACTCGTCATTACATTTGACCAAACCTCTAAGAGCTGACAGAGCACTTCTCCAACTACAAGTTGTCAAATAGAACTTTTTTGTGAATAGAATATTTTTACATTTCAGGCAAAATACCAGTTGGCTACTAAGAGATTACGGATGAATAATCCTCGAGCATCGCCGTAATATGCATTTGCAGAAGTAGGTGTACAATTATTTATTGAAATTAATTAGCCTTATGCTTGGCGCTTTGAGATAATTCATAAGACAGAGGGCCTTTAAGGACGTTAGAGAAGAATGAAATCGCGTGGTCAGCAAGTCTTCAGATATACACGTATATGTACGAGTCACGTCTACCGTTTTAAGCGGTTTTTGGATAGACACAGCGTACAGTACTATGTTTAGCCTCACCTAACTTAATAAAACCAGTCAACCCACACTACAGTAAACCCTTCTTCAATTGCTCATACTTCCTTCATTCCGTCCAACGTGTCTATCCTTTTCATGCCCCTGCCTCGTTTGCGTAACATCTTCCCCTCTATCACAGTCGTCAGCATTCCACCGCCTATAAAATTCTCTGGTCCATCTTTCCTTCCTCCTTTAGATTTCACCCACAATCCCCTCTCCTCTTCCACGTTGCCTAGTAATTCTTCGTTTGATTTCCTATCCATCCATTTGACCTTTTTCCATCAATTTTCACACTCGCATCTCAAACGTCTCCAATCTACGCTTTTTATCTTACATCAACTACCAAATCATATAATAATCATGCTTTCTTTGGTTTGATTATTTGGTAGAGCCTGGGTAGAAAACAGGTAAATTCTTCGGGTTTTAACTCTTCTAAGCTGTTGATTTTCATATACCATTTTAGTAGATTAACGATTTTTTTCCTCCCCAATACTTATACCACTCCGATGACCTTCGCTATCACCAAAAGTTTCACGCACCATAATGCAGAATCCGAGTTTCTTTTCGAGCCTGTGCTGCATTTGATAAACTTGGATGGAACATAAGTAAGCAAGAGCCGCAACCAATATATTTTCTCACTTTATCTTTTAGTGGAAGGATTTTCTTTTGCATCCGAATGCCACGTCAATATTTTTCGCTCAGGCGTTCCAAGCGGAGTCCACAGCAGCTAAGACGATAGCCATTTTAGCTTTCGGACTCTCATACTTGTATACTGCCATCAAGTTAGATTACTTTGAAACCTCTGAAGCCCCAGTCCTCACTCCTCACGAGAATTTAAGTGCGGTAGACTAAATAAATGGTTTTAATCCAGGAAAAAATCTATGATTTCAGCAAATGCAATTTCCTCGGTAAAAAAGTAGGTCTCCCGCGTGGTGTAATCCGAACGTTGAGCGTTGGTTATTTATAGTTTCTCCATAAGGTTCTGGCATCGAGAATTAAATCTCCCTTTCGAGGAAACTGACCCTAATTGATGCCACACGACATAATGGAGAGGTCTTTACTGGAATCCGAAGGGTTAAAGGAGAACAGAATGTTTATCCACGCCCTTTCCAACTCCTTTGGTCTTGACCTACCTTAACTTAAGCCATCGTCCATAAAAAAATGGATTTTTTTTCTTAATTAATCGAATAGCATTCCAGAAATACACTCAGTCAGTCAATTTGAGCTGGATGTTCTCACGTGCTTGAAAATACATTGAAATCATTTTATAAACTCGAGATTAATTTTTTGCGTTAGTCAATTTTATGTTATAGGTATGGATGGGGACGTCGTTTTCAGATGATTACGCTTGTCTTCGATTTAAGATTGTGAAACTCATTTTCAGGGAGAAAAGTTGGAGTTGATTTGTTTCGAAACGTCTTGATGTTCATTTGAGCCATGCGACACAGGAAGGAAGTAATTTTTTTTCTGCGAACTAGATTATCAAAAGCTCTTCCTGCCAAGTGACAAACGCGCTCTCGAAAATCTGTCATGCCTCAGCTTGCATTTCTCTCAATTTAGGGTAAAACAGCCTTCATGAGAGTATGATGAATAACTGACTTGTTTATATATATTTAATTATATATACTATATATATATGTATAAACATAATAGTGTATGTGTGTATGTATCCTATTCTCAATGATACTTTTTACTTTCTAACCAACTGTCCCCTCTTCTTGTGTGTATTGTTTATTTCTCCTTTGGTGGGTGAAACAGCTCCCTAAAGCCATCTCTTGGGCAAGGAGTCGGAGCACTTGGGCGATTTAAAAACATCGCAGATCTCAGTGTAAATTGTTTCCTTAATGCGGAAGGTCCGGTGTTCAAGTCCCGGTTAAGGAAATATTTTTACATTTGTGATATGCTCAAATCCGCCTTCTCCACATGTCCTGTGTTCGTCTTTTATGTGTTTTCCTATCCCCTTTCCTAAAATCTATTTCTGTGTGTGAATGAATATTTGTTCGCCGTATGGCGGGATTTCGTATTTGAATGTATGTATAAAAATTAAAATATATATATATATAATATACATATATATTTTATTAAAAAATATTATATATATATATATATATATATATAGTCACTTTCTTGGAAAACCCACGAACGTGCACAATAATGTAAATTCACTAAATAGTCAACACAAACTCAGAAACTAAAACATATAAAAGAGGGACACACTGGTTCTGGAATTTTCGGTGGTGCAACCACCTTTCTCAAGAGGAATTAGGAACAGAACTCTGTTCTGTTCTTTCTCAAGAGGAATTAGGAACAGAACTCTGTTCTGTTCTGTTCCTAATTCCTCTTGAGAAAGGTGGTTGCACCACCGAAAATTCGAGAACCAGTGTGTCCCTCTTTTATATGTTTTAGTTTCTGTGTTTGTGTTGACTATTTAGTGAATTTACATTATATATATATATATATATATATATATATATATATATATATATATATATATATATATATATATATATATATTTCGTCTAACTCTCGCGGATGCAAATAATAAATCAAACGAGGAAGCGAGATGGCGTTAGCCAGGACAAACAGACACATACAAAAGGACACTCACACCTATTCCCAAATTTTTTGTGGCCCAACCACCTTCGCACCACATAATTCTGCGTTTTTAATCTGACGCATGGGCGTTGAAATAAGCATCAAATTCCTAATAAAACCATAACATTTTAGAGAAACTAAAATGTTCATCGCCCTCATCCACCACAGCATTACAAAAACGACTAATTTTTAAATCTATTTTCATTTAATGCATGTTTTACACTCATATATTTAGTCTTTTAATCATGCAATTCAGTACTTATTATTTCCTGAGTAGTGTGCATTGAAAATACAGTTGACAAGACAATCACCCCGAAGCCATTTAAGTATTGAATAAAGCGGGCGTACTAATGTAACTCCCTACATTCCACCGCAATCCATATGATTGCAACTAGTCAACTATGGATATTAAAAAAGAAGGCATTCGTTCCCCATTGCCGACGAAAGTGTAACGATTTGCGAAACGGTCGATAGATATAAACAGTCGACTTGCTCGTCTGTGTGTTAGGGTTCCCTGTCTCAGTCTCAGGAATAGCCTCAAAGGTCTCTTGCCGTTCGGGGTCGAGCCCTTCTAATTTCTTCTCCTTTTCATAATTTCGGAAATAAATTTAATTGATACCCTTGAGATCTTATCAATTCCTCTAATATCAACTAATACCCTATCAAAACTGCTTCCAGAGCATCAACTAATCGTCGTACGAATTTACAACTTGTATTTCGCATTCGTTATGGTTCGAGAACCCATCTTATCTCCCTGGAATATTTGTACATGCCGACAGTCAGTGGCGCTGTAACTTAGTCTAGATTTGGAAATTGAAGTGATGCCTTTGCGATATGTAATAATACCATGATAAGTCACACTTATTAATAGAATCAACCGTTTTCATGTCATTTTTTATAGTTGATTTTTCTTCAAAAGTAGTCATAATTAAAATGATTCCCCTGTTAAATAAAATTAAACTCACGAGCATACCATGACTTTTTTTGGCTGATTTTCTCAGGGGTAATTCCAAAACGACAGGGAAAGGTCTCGTTACAGAAACAAGATCAACTCTCTGGGATAACATAGCGTGCAATTAAAGTATTTTACTATCTCTGGCCATGGAGTGTCTCAATTGTTTTTTATTATACCTTCGTTGATTTGTGATGGGATGTTTGTCAATAGGGTACTTTTCTCCCTGCCGCGAATTCTTGTGATCGAGATCCGAGAGAGGTGAAATTTGGTATGCCACCGATATAGGTCATCAAACTCACTGCAATAAATGTGGAAATTTACGAAAAAATCCAATAGAACGATATCCAAGCTCTTTGAATATTGTTTCAGAACATTTTTTGCCAACTGTAGTGCTTAATATTTATATCCTAACAAACGAATAACAGTGCTCGATTGGAAATTAGGTAGATATCAAAAGAATTGTGAAGATAAGGCTGATAATTCCTATGTTACAATCAACTGCCCGGTCGACTTCATGATTTTTGTGGAGCATTCATAACCCACCGTGCCGTTTCTCCAGCCAATGTAGGCATGTTAAAATTTGCCGCAGCTTGCTCAAAGTGTTATTTATTTTTTCCATGAAAATCTTGTATTTATCACTTTCAGTACTTTTTCTTTAAGGTATTTCCAGTTCACCCTCGTGCTAATTTTCTGGTTGGAATATTTTTTTCTATCCGTCATGTCGAGCCAATTTCGATGATATAATTTTTCGGGCTAAATAATCTTTAATTTAGTGAAACGTTTTCGAGGCAGCACATAACTTGACAATCAAGGTTCTTTTGATATTTATTAGTACTTTGGGCTGTGGATTTCATTAATTACGTCAGGTAGTAATAACTTAACTAGTTGATATTACTTAAATCTTCGCTTCTCTTATTTTTTAGCGAAATAAGTTTCAAAATAAAAATAATCTTTCCGTTTCAAAGCCACTGAGAAATGATTTTGTCGGCTATCGCAAAATTTTTAATGGTAATAGTCTATCGGGTTAGATCAGATTTTTTATGCATCCAGGCACTAGTACTGTACTATGTTGTCTAGTTTTATTGTACCCAGGCACCCAGACACTACTGTACTACTAAACCCTAACTAACATGGCGCAGAATATTCTAAAGTCTCGTACTTACATAGTTGTTACAATGACTAGTCCTTTAACCCTGCAAAATTTCGAACTCCATCGATTACATACAAAATTCATATTATTTTCCTCCTATTCCTTGCTTTCCTGGATTCTCTCCTATATTACTGTCTTCATCATCTCATTACCTCTCAGTTTTTCTGGTGAAATTCATCCCTTGGCGAGCTGATATTAATTGAAGGGACATATTGTAGCTATTTCGGAATCGAAAGCCCATGCCTTCGCAAAACTCAAAGTTGGCTGGACTGGACAACTAAGGCAATTAACTTCGAGTGTTTATTTTCAGAATTAGTTCCTGTGTACCCCGTATACTTTCCTCACCGAAAATGGTCACCTGTTGGCCGTTTATGAGTATTCCCTTTTATATTAGCTTAGGAATATGATCGATTAATATCCATTTATCGTCAATAGCTTCTCTTTGCCATCCACTAGTGAGATCCCTTAATTAAGTATACGGAAGCGGTAAATTTTATTTCCTTTTCCAAGAGCACGATATAGAGTAATCACATAAAATATAGAATTTACGAAGACGTTTTTATATTGCTGGCGTTGCGAAATAAAGGCAACTTTTTGAAATGCTCAATACATCCTGCAAATTCGCAACTTTAATGATGCGGCAAAACTTTGACGTTTACGGACCGACGGTCGCACTTGGCTTTAAGGGAAATGTTAGCGGGTACTTGGGAAAGAAATTCCTGTTTTTTTTTCAAAACTCATCTAACCCGTTTCCCCGAATGCGGACGTTTGAAGAATCTGGTCAAGCACGGTTCCCATTCATAAACTTCATTTCCAGCTCGCGATACATGGCGTGAACCCATAGCTGAACTCACGTAAATATCTCCGAAAGCGCGTAACTTAATCTAACGCAGAAATTGGCGATGATTAAGTGGACGGGTTTCATAACGTATGGCTTAAGAGGTGAGCGCATGGTGATCTATACGTCAAAATATAAGAGTGCCAATTTATCAAAAGTTTACTGCGATTAAGATTGCCTCCATTAATTGGTCCCTTTCTTATGCTATTCTCAGTTGTATTTTAATAATCCATTCTTTTTCCAATGCCTTATTTAATATAGGTTGGACGCCAACAACCATTAATCCAACAAATTATAGAGCTCAAGTTTATATAATATTTAATGTCTATTTTACCTGCCTTCTTCTTACTCGTCGTTTACCGGAAGGTGTCATCGATTGTTGTCCTGCGTTGTTTATCCGTTGCTATGGCATTAATTCCCAATCGATCACGACACCGCAGGTATTGAAGCGCAAACGGAAGTGAGCACATCGTTTCTTATTGGAATTTATTCGTTCATGACAGATGAATAGACCCAGTGTCAGAAGACGAACTGTAAATTTCACGATTTCGAAAATATCATTCTTAATTGACTTTCGATTCCACAGATTGAGACATATTTTTCTTTAATTCTTCATTATTGCCTTTCTTGATTATTTAACTTGAACTATGATTTCATCAAGGACACAATGAGTACGTAACGTCTACCGAAGCTTACGACCACTCTTTTAATGGAGAAATATTGGCGAGAAAAAGAGAATTGGGATTTCAAAAGCGTTGACCAATTCCGTGAGTGCCTACTACGCCAAGTTGGAAACTCTCCAACTTTATGCAATAGGTTCCGTGGGGTTCCATTGATCTAAAGTAAATGAACTTGCCAATACGTCGTCATGAATTGAAGTGTTTGAACTGAGCACATCGCACAGTAACAGCATGTCAATTTTCCTGGTAAGCCGTTGACTGTCATACGGGTGTGGAAGGGAAAAGAACGCTTCTCGGTTAAAAAAATGGATTTCAATTTTGCATGAAGTTGGCGGCTTATCTAAACTTCCAACGAACGAAAAAAATCACCCATTGTCATTTTTTTCTTTTATTTTGCACCACACATAATCAATCAATGGCATTATCTGGCAAAATAAAGTCCTTTACGAATAAGATTTTGATAAAATTATCCCCTGGACGAAATATAAATGAGTTTGTGCTGTTTTTCCCTGTGTGTCACGTCTATACAATAAAAAGTGAATATTTAGGTCATCACCATGGACCATCATTTGATTTGCAGCAGTCGTCTCCTTTAATTGTCCTGCTACATGAAAATCTATTTGTTTCTCCGTAGTCTCTTGCTCGAAGGTCTTCCACTCCTCGTAATTAATCCTTGGTCTTTTACTGCTAGTAGTCATCTCTGTTGTACTTATCTTCAATTTTGGACCTCGTTAATTGTTCGCGTCTCTGTAAACAATCTCGGAATTACTTCATTTTTTATTGTCTCTTCGTTTTATGTACACAATTCTTTTGTTGCGTCATTCTTTTCATTGCTTCTAATGTATTTTCTCTGTCGCTCCCATTCATCAATGCCTAACAGTCGTAGGCAAGTAAACTCTCTCCAATCCTCTGTAATTGTTAATTAATCTATTCCTTGCGCATGCGCAATTTTCCAAAAGTAGTTCTTATTTTCTACGGCTCGAAAGCTCTTTTCGCCGTCGCTATTCTGTTACCCTCTTTTGACTTCTTCCATCGCTGGTGAACTTGCTGCCCTTGTAGGAAAAACGCCTCCACTTAGTCAACTGACTATTTTTCCGTAGAGTGGAATTTTCCTTCATCTCCTCTCTTATCAATTTATAAGTAAGAAATACATGTGGGTGCATAACGAATTAGATCGATTGAAAAAATAGAATCTTAAAAAGATGATTTTGAATGAGGACGACACAACACTGAATCGTAAAACTTAGTCTAATCCACTAATATTCGTTAAATTGCTATGATTTGTTTTGAAGAACAATGTAAAACATGACGGGGAAACAAGAGGAAAATAATTTAAAACGTTTTCATGCTTGTAAAATAAATTATACCGGAAGAAATTTGGAGAAGAACGGTGAGCTGGAGTGGCCACTCGCTCGGGAAAGTCGAATCTTGGTTGCGGGGATTCATGATGGCTTAAGTACCAATTGAATTCGAAAAACTCGATTCGCATTTCTTATTTTCCAATGTTTTTCTTTTTCCGTGACCAAATTACGTATTTTGGTAAAATTTGGTGCACCTGGGCCATGTAGTGCATTCGTAATCCAGAAAAAAAAAGGAGTGTCTGATACTCTGAAAATACGCCTCCCCTCAATGCGATGTTTTTCATAAGTAAATATAAATCTCCGCCGATGGACGCTGATTATTTCGTAATTCGTGCAGGGGATACGACTACGACGAAATTCTTCGTGTTCAAAAAGGTTTCCCCTTTTGAAAAAAAACTGTGCACCTCACCACTATACTGTTGAAATTTAATTGAGGTACTGGTGAAATTCAGCAGTTATCTAAAATTTTAACAGTTCATCGTTTTGATTCAATAGCAATAGTTTTATCTTTAATTTTCATTCTTCTGATTGATGAAATGCCTATCATATTTAAAAGCCAAGGTGAATTTATAATGGACAACTCTTCACATCATACAAGAAAGATTTAAGATCTGTAAAACCTTTTCCTTTTGAAGATCGTAGCTCTATCAGTTCGCACATACGCTGAGGGAACCAATAATTTCTTTTTGTGTAGATGCTCAAACTTAATTAACTCGCCTCTTTGATGCAATCTTTCAACAAATGCATGCGGTAATCAGTACTAAGATATTTTCGGCTATGTCCACATTCAATTTTTCAGTGTATTTTCATGGTATCTACTAAGCACTAGATTCAGTATATTTTTGTAAATAAGCGGGATCTCCTAGCGAGATCCGAAGTATTTTTTTCTGGAGGATATTTCTTACATATTCCCACATGATTTTCCCTGTTAGGCATGAATTACGTCAATTGATGGCTGTTCGACTCTTCTCGTTTTCGCAATATTTAGTAATCCTCAATGTATGCATTCGATTGCAACGCATTTACAATATTTTGTTAAAGTAGTTGTTTTTAGCGAAGTGCCGCCTTTTATAATACGGGTATTTTTATGTTAATCTTATCGGAATGCGGGAATGCAGAATACAAATGAAAGTACGATCGATCTGACGAGATAAAGAGTTACAAAGGTAAATGTAATTAAACCATTGCGCCATGAATGCCTGCTCGAAGAAGATTCCTAATTTCAGCGGTTTTCATTTTCCGGGCTTCAGTGACGCGGTATTTTTTTGCCTGATTTACCCGAAATTCCCTTGCATCATATACTATTTTTTTACTCTTTTCTTAATTTAGTCATGTGACTAGACATGACTACATTTTATATTGATTATTTCCTATGAATTAAGTAAATACTTCTTTATCCAATTCACCCGTGAGGTGACCATCAATTCCATGGGTATATAATGAACCTGATGACCTCTACTCGAGCTGGTAAAACACGACTTTTGTGTCGCACTTTATTAAATAAATTAAATTTGTGCCAGAACTAAGTATGTCCTTAAATGTGTGATGATGGTGTCGCGTTCAAAACAGGATTGAGTAAGACGAAAGGAAAATATTTAATTATCCACCCAAGAATATATGGACACATTTATTTGCGTCATTTGGAAGCCAACGGCGAATGCCAACAATCTTCAGGGACTTTCTGCAGCCTCCCACTAATCGTTGGACTCTCTGCAAATAAACAATTAGTGAAGGGTGGGTGTAAATTAACATTACATTATTGGGTGTATTAAATTAATTATTGGGAATATTGGGTGTAAATTAACATTACATTTTTAAGTTATTATACATGTTAATTCAAAACATAATGCATGGAAAAATATTTTTTTCTTCTTATATTTCAACATAGGCAGTTTCTGCTTGCTGATCAATGTATAATATTATTATGATCTGGCCTTTTCAGCGTTAAGTTTCAACTAGTTATGAGCGTGAAGTTTATCCAAGGGTTTTATTGAATACATATGACCTTAATTGGATTCCTAAATAATAACCATTAGTCTTCTCACTTCAAAAAGTCAATTTGGAAACCATCACAAATATTGCACCTAAATCAGACTTCATTACAGCATCACTTGCGAAAATACAGTCGCTCGTTAGTGCGAATAGCTTTTGTATGCATACATGATTGCATAATTGTCTCAAACAGCGTTTTTTAGATGTGTGTTTATTCGCGTATATACACATTACAAATGAAAATTCAGAAGATTAAAAACATCCGCTTTTGGGGTTAGCAATTACGAGCATTAAGCATTAATTGCCGGCGTGGGGATTTATGCGATAAACATCTCGGAAATTGCCCGGCTGAATTGAAGATGATAGGTTCGTAAAATAGCCGAGCAGCATTCACCTTAGACGGAATCAATCAGCAGTCGCATTACTGGTGAGGCGTGTAATTTGCTCGGCGGTAAAATACGCCCACTGACTCCATTCCGAGGGGCATCATGTCAAAAAATTACCGTGAACCTATATCCACTCGATCACTCCCCTCGCAAATTCAAGAGAGGATTCATATCCAATCCTTATGCGTGAAGGGGCAGAGAGGTTGAGACCTATTTGAGCCCGATAAATCGCCCGGGCACCCACTCATCAATCAAACCCCCACGGCTGCGCGACCATTAACAGTGGAGAACATGCTTACGGAAAGACGACGACTGAGATAGTGATGGCTTTCGGCCCAGCTCCCCCTCTGCTGTTATCCCCCCGTCCCCCGACACGAGATCTCGCGCAACTTCGAACGAATCTCACTTATTTCTCCTCTCGCCCCATCCTCCTCCTCCGGTGTGGAAAACCGCGCGAGCGATTCGAGGAACACGTGACTAACCTCAACTTAGAGGAAGCCGCGGTTAGAATGCGGACGCGTCGGGAGGGTTTGGAAGGAAGAGAGGGGAGAAGGGCTGCGGGTGGCGGAGGTGGCTCTCCGTGACGCTCTTTGCGGGACATGAAACTGCGCCATTAGAGCACCACTCGAAATGACCGCATCATCCGGCGTCTGTTTTCTTATCACAAACGATGAGTGTATGCATAAAAAAAACCACATTGATCAACCCAAAGGTGAGGGTAGAGGATAGGGAAGGGCTCACACAGGACTGAGCTCAACGGTGCATGAAATTCACAAATCGGGATAGGGAGACAATGTGGACTCATGGTTTTCCAGGAAGGACTAGTACCGAAAAATCACACAGAGCTTGGATGAAGCTGAGGGTGCCCAGAGGCATTCCTGGCAATCGAACCTTGGTCTTCCGCTCGATAGTCCTATGTCCCACTCATTAGGCTACCACGTCCATTACTGTGAGTCTGTGTGTGTTTGTGTGTATATATGTATACACATTTTACAAAAGAGGAAGGGTGAAATTGATGCGCTATACAGAAAGGTGAAATCACTATCGGGAAGTAAGAAGGGAAGATCTGTGCTAACAGCTAGAGATAGACGTAGATTGGAGGCTTTGGAAATGTGGGTGTGGAGAAGAATGGAGAAGGTGAAATGGACCGAAAGGAAAACGAATGAGGAAGTACTAGGGATGGTGGGCGAGGAGAGGGGTTTGTTGAGAGAAATTCTATGGAGGCAGAAAAAATGGATGAAAGGCGTATTGAGCGATAGTGGAATGTTGAAGAGGGTAATAGAGGGGAGAATGTGAGGCAAACGAGGAAAGGGCAGGAACAGGATAGGGATATTGGATGGAATTAGCGTAGGGAGGAAGTACACTGAGATAAAGAGAGACCTGATGTGAGTAGGTTGCTGCATTGGGTTTTGTGAGGAGTCACAAAATATTTATTTGATAGTTGTGTCCATTCAAAGCCTACCATAACCGGTAGATTACCCTATAATAATAATATATATCTATATATCGGAGGGGTGCGTATGATGTGTGTACATACGTGAATATATGTAAAGTGTATATGTTGTATATAAAATACAATATATATATGTTTATGTGTATGATGTATTAATAATTAATAAAATGTATATTTATACTCGTTTAAAAACGGGAAATCATAAATTCGTAAGATGTGCAACCGAATGCCGTTCAGTTGAGATCTTCTCTTCCAGTTGACTTGAAAATTCCGTCCACCGAAATTAGCAAGCTTATTTCCGGGAATTCCCGACTGCGTGCTGAGTGCAGGCCATGTGGAAAAGGGATGGGTTCGTGATGCATCGCTAAAGATGAATGAAACGTTAGAAATGGGAACGACTTCGGAATTGAAAGCTCACGAGAACTCGGCCCGAGTTCTCTCGTTCGTTGTGCCAAATGCTTCGTTTGCGGTGCCCGTTAATGCCCAGTGGCCTAATAAAGGTACCTTTTGGTTTTTTTTCTGCCAGGAACTAATATATTGCCTTTGAACTAGGTAATTTATTGGCTTTACTTTTTGGGTTTTTATATTCTTTATTGCGGGTCGCGGTGGTCTAGCGGGTAGAGCGTTGGACTGCTGACCAGAGGGTCCCGGGTTCGATTCCCGGGCAAGGGCACTTTGGGCACCTGCAGCTCCACCCAAGCTAGCTGATTTTTCGGGTACCAGATCTTCCTGGGAAACCATAACCGGCACAGGGAAAGGAACTGGCCCCCCCCTACCCTGATGTGTGAATATTCACACGCCGTCGGGCTTGGTACACGGGTGAGCTCTACCATCACCTACTAAACCGACCTTCGGGTTGATTACTCTGTTTATGGTTTATATTCTTTATTCACGCATTGTTTGTTTTTTGTTCAAGAGTATGGATCTTATATGCTCTCATCCATCTTGCATTTATTTGAAGTTCCATATTTTCCAAATTTACTAATTACATCTTTTGAGAATGACCAGAGGTCCTTGATGGCCTAAAGAACTGAGCACTCTGCGGCCAGCTGGAAATCCCCAGTTCACACTTGGTTGTTTACCCTGTGCTCACTCATCAAAATCTTGATTGTGTGCTTTTCTGGATACCCTCCAGAGAGATCCAGGGAACCACGTAAAAAGCTGTGAAGGACGTGGAACATTTTGTTTAGTGGAGGGAGGAGAACGAAAAAACGAAAATTTCGAAGGGTTCCTAGTGAGTGAAATGAACCAAATATTAAGCCCTCGTCTTGAGTCAGGGTATGGTCACATGATCGCCACATTCGTATCAAATTTAGCTCCTCTTTCCGTTCTCTGTTGACTTCCTTTTCCAATAGCAACCCTCCCTTTCTATCTTGCGTAAATCAAATGAAATATCTACAAAAAGACAAATTGCTTCCAGTGCACAGTCAATGAATGCGATCATATAAAAAATATATTGTATGTATGACAAAAATAAATTATGTGTATGATAAAAATATATAATATGTATGCGTATATATATGGACTCGTACAAGACTCGTAAAAACTCGGATATGGAGCGTAGCTATGTACAGCGCGGAAACGTGGTCGCTGAAGCAGGAGGATAGACGTAGATTGGAGGCTTTTGAAATGTGGGTGTGGAGAAGAATGGAGAAGGTGAAATGGACCGAAATGAAAACAAATGAGGAAGTACTAGAAATGGTGGGGGAGGAGAGGGGTTTGTTGAGAGAAATCCTATGGAGGCAGGAAAAATGGATGAAAGGCGTATTGAGCGGTAGTGGAATGTTGAAGAGGGTAATAGAGGGGAGAATGTTGGGCAAGCGAGGAAAGGGTAGGAACAGGATAGGGATGTTGGACGGGATGAAGGGAGGAAGGAAGTATGCGGAGATGAAGAGGGACCTGATATAGATTAGTTTGCTAGGTGGGAAGTCACAAAATGTTTATTTGGTAGTTGTGTCCATCCAAAAACCTACCTTAAACGGTAGATTACCTAATAATAATAATATATGGACTACCGACCGGTGGGCCCGGGTTCTAATCCCGGGCAAGCTTCCCTATAAATGTGAACTTTGAAAACGAAACTTAAAAACGGAGATCAAAGGAAGGTTACCGGGCCTTCGCAAATGTCACATTGTCAGGACCCTCTGGCGCTCCACTGCCGCCCCCTTGCGTCTTTTCGCCCACGTAGACTAGAGCACCGCCCCACGGGGGGCGGTAGCGCTCACTTTGGGAACCACTGCCCTTGACTGTCTTCCTGTCGGTACACAAAATAAAGACTCTGTATCCTTGCAGGTGCATCGGGGGGCGCAGATGCCCCGAGGAACGGGGTGCACGAGGTGAATGGGGTCGGTCCAGCCTTCTGGAATGGAGGCAGCGAAGGGTCGTACCGGCGCAGGGCGAGCCACGCCTGCACACGCGAGACTTCCAAGCCGTCCACCTCGTCTCTCCTCAACCACCAGCTCCCGGAGGGGTCACTTGCGCGGAGGAGCAGCGTGGCCACGGTGGACTACAGGAGCAACGGCACCAAGGAAATGGGCGGGCGACCCTACGTGCTCACCCTCGCCTTGCCCGTCTCAGGAGCCAACAACGAGCGGCGGCTGTCGTACTCCGAGCAAGCGGCCAGGATCAGCGCCGCGCTCCTGTCGGCGCCGGAGCTGGCGGACCCCCGGACGGGCACCCTCCTGCACACGAGCGAGCGGGGAGGTGAGTAGATCCCCCTTGTGGTTCCATCCGAGGTAGACGGAAAATTTTGGAAATGGTCGCGTTCTCCGTACGTCCTCAGATCTTGCTTTCGACTTCGGAAGCGGGAGTGTAGTTTATTCTAGTCTTCCCTCCGGAACGATCTTCCCCTTGTACCTTGGCTAGTATTTGTTTTAGAAGAGAAGAGCCCCCAATTAAACTTTTGAAAATACTTGATACACGCAAAAATCTAGTAATTCGGTCGAATTCATGCAGTATTCAGCTTGCATAGCCCGATTTTATGTAAAAGTGTGCATGCTAATGACTGGTGTACGGAATTGTGTTGCGATAATTTTCTATGCCAGTATGCCTCGGTTAAAAATTTACAGTGTAGTAATTTCTGACGAAACAATAAAAGAAAACAAATATCACGCTGCTTCCACTCCGAGCTATCAGCAAAGTGCGGTGTCGGTTTCGACCCCACTAAAGGAGCCAGGACGATCAGAGCATATTTCGGATCGTTTTTTTTGGACGGCTTGTGACTTACGTCACGTCGTTGTGTGTTAGGAAGTATACAAGTACAGTCACGGTGCGACGGAGTGGACGAGGGGATTAGAAGAGTATAGGAAGTATTCATGGAAATAGTCCTGTCAACGCAATGGCATCAACGGAAGCCAGCTGACCCTCCTTGGGTTCTCCTATGTGTTGCAATATTACACAGTGTTCAGTTTGTATGGCCAAATTTTATGATAGTGTTCTTTAAATTCACACTGTCGGCTCTTGAGCGTCCGAATGAAAAAATACTTATAACGAGACAGGTCATAAGTATCTTGTCTCTCTTCAGTTCTGTTTGCTAATGAAATCTATTTTCAGTAATTCACGCAATGGTGTATGTGAAGCATTTGAGATATGAGATGAGTTGAAAATTTAATGAACGGCAATTTATAATATTCCGAAATAAAATTTTCACTTGGGTGGGAGTTTATGAGTGCAGAACGTAGGGGACGTGGATTTTTTAAGGAAAAGAATGAATTAATGCGACATGAAAAACGGTTAAGATCACTAATGTGTATGCTTATCCACGACCTCTTCCAGACTCCCCCGCTAATCATATTCTCCGGAAAACAAGTCTTGCGTGATGTCCGAGGCCAGAAATACCTCACGGAAACGTACCTACCATCGCCTGGAACCCTTCAATCGTGCGATGGCACCGATTCAAAATGTCCCGGAGCCTTTAACGCCCGAGCCACCTCAATTTCGTATTCGGCGCGTCGACTGTTTAGAATTTAGCCAGCCGACATGTTCTCATGCCAAAATGTACAGGTGCGGAATTATCCTTCATTCGCATTCGTCGCACTTGGCGTTCGAATACGACCGTGGGGGATGGGTGGCATTACCGTGGGCCTACTACCATTGTCGAGGAGAACGTTACCCGCACGTTTCGCTGATCTAATCTGCTCCTCGCGGCGGCGAAGGGTGACGCCTGCGTTTTTCCCTAACTGCGCGCAGATGGACGGAGGGCACCTACTGCTAGTTTTCTGAGTAGATCCATGATCGCAGTCCTTCACGAGTACTTTCGACACATAATGTGAAGTAGCTACAAAAAAATCTTGCCTTTTCCCGTGATGTACGAGTTCCGTATAACTTCTTCCGAAAAAGTCGAGTTTGTCGACTGAGAAATAAAATATCTCCTTTTTTGGAATTGAAAAAGAACACGGTTATAAACAGATTTGGGTGATGAATAGCTATTCGGGAAATATGCACGACTTTTGAGCGACATGTCACGTTTTAAACTATCAGTGGAGTTGAGAGACTCGGAGAGGGTTTGACAAGCAAAATACTCATGCCAAAATGAACGAACCCTCGGGCAATTCACGGTTTTTGTGCTTGGGATATTTAATTTCGACCCTAAGGATACTTAACAGTGATGTATTTTATTCTTGAAAGTTTAGGCAAGTGACGTGTCAGCAAATCCCGAAAATTTTGTTTCCCTAACAACCTAATTAGTGTCAAAAACAATACATCCCCGTAAGAAATCAGACGATTAAAACATGACCTCTACTCAGACTCCTTACAGATTAATCAAATTCCTAAGAAACTATATCTTTTTGAAGCATTACGCATTTCCCTCCATACATTAGGCGAAAGAAGGGACTATCCATTGTAATCTCAACCACGCCCCAATGAAGACATTATTATTATTACATTCTTTACTCATCGATATTAGCCATTACTCTGTGGTTATGGAATACAGAATCTTAATTTTATTTTTTTTAATTATTTGGCTCATGCCCTCCCTGTGTTATTTTGACTTCATTAGTCTATGATTAGAATCTTTTAGAAAAATGACTTTTATCGCCACATCTCTTACTACCTGTCGAATATTGATAGAATCACTCACCAAAATGGTCACAAGCAAATAAACTCGTGGTTTCCCAGTGAAAACTCTCCAACTCTTCACCAACCCATGCCAATCTATAATAGCAATAAATGATGCACTGGAACACTAGCGCCATTACAAAACTAAAGGAAAAAAATCCCATATGGGTCACGCACAGCTTTCTTCAAAAGACAAATGTGAAGCACGAAGCACCCGCAGGAAACGTTTGCTGCAACTATCGAAAATTCCTAATCGTTCGTGTACGTAAGAGTTGCAGTGGAATATTCGAATGCATTTTCCTGCGTTTCTAATGAAACGGTGTCCCAACACGCAATACTCTCGCCTCGAAATGTGCTCCAGGGACCGACGACTCTGGAAAGCGATAATTGCTATCCAGCCAGTGTCTAAAGGGAGAATTTGCTGGCATAATTTCCTGCAGTCATTCATAATAGCCCAGGCAATTATTTTTCTATAGCCCCGGAACTATTTCGTAATGAACTCTTGATGTCCAGGAATCAGAAATGATCCCACAAATTTCTTTGACGATAAATTATACCTTAATCCTCATGTGCTCGTTAAATTTACAATACTCGGCCATATATATTTTGCGGCATTTATGTTTTTAGTCCTTCTTGTTTTAGGTAGTAATTTGTCACCGCAAAAATTACGGTCTCAAGTATTCGTGTTGCCCACTCCCGTCTCCATACTCGAGATGGCGAGGGCGATAAAGGGCGGTAACTTTTGGATTCCCTTCCGCGAGATTACCTTCAGATGCCAATGTAACAAATGGGACTTAATGAAAAGGATGAGGGTCTTCAAGGTCTCTCTAATGTCAATATCTCGGAGCTGGGAGCGACAGAGAGAGAGGAAAGGGCAAAACTACTGGCGAGTTGAGGTGAAGGGCGGTCATGCTTTCAATTGATAACCACGCTTCCCTACGAGTTGCTGAAATATCTCCGCAAATATGCCTTGACGATAGTCTCCGCGTCTCAAATCAAGGGGCTGGTTCTACATCCATTGGGCTCACCTCTGCTGCCCACAATATCGTTCCCGAACTAGTATCATTTTATATTGAGTTCGTCATTGCCTATCTCTCTCCGGCATGACTTTGTCTCGTGATTTTGAAATTGATTTAAAACGGATGATGACGTTGAAAACCTTGATGTTCATCAGTGTCCTTCCGAAAAAATCATATGTGACTGTTGACTTTTGAGTTTAAAATTGTACGTTTCTGAGCATATTTTGTATGGCTTTCTTTTTAACCAACCAATCCCGCGTTTCGAATGAAAGGAGCGGGGAAATTCTTTTTTAGCTTCAGAAAACATTTAAACTTGAGAAAATCGTTTGGGCAAATTCGACTCGGTTTAATTTACGCCTACTCGTTAAATCCGTACTCCATGCTAGCCAAATGAGACAAGCAATTATGACACGTGGGCACTCGCCAATCGGGAAGTCATCTCATGGCACTTATTTCTAAATTTCAGGTTTCAAACCGAGCCGTGACTCCGGACCAACCTTTCAAATAATACCTTAATAGGCTCTACGAATAATGTGTACATTCAGGGTCAGGTCTAGTGTTTTAAGTAATTGGTCGAAAAATATTGAGATCCTCTTGATGGCATAAAGAGTGCGCTAATGCTTTCTTCCGTCTTTTTCTTTGTACTACAGTTGGATGCACCCCTGGGTAACGTACTTCCGAAGAAAACAATTATGCATGGCAATGGATACACCGATTTTTGTGTATATTTTCATTTTTTTTACTCGTTATAGTGTATTCTCTCTTAACTCTTCAGCTTCATGAGTTTTCGCACAGATATCAAAGACAACATACAGGGTTCGTCCGGAAAATAAGTGTACTGAGCTCAGGAAAAAAATTTATTAGACTTTTACATATCTTAAGCTAATATTCCTCAAAATAGGACCCTTGTGAGTCGATACACTTGTTCCAGCGGCGTTCCCATTCCTGGAACGCTCCCGCGAAGGCATCATCGGGAACCTCTCGAAGACACGTCGTCACGGCCTCTTTGAAGGCGTCTAAAGTCCCGTATCGCGTTCCTTTCAAACTCCTCTTTATCTTCGGGAACAGAAAGAAGTCCGGGCTGTAGGGTGGGTGCGGCAGCGTTGCCACGCCGTGCTTGGCCAAGAAGTCCGACACGACAAGCGCGGTGTGAGACGGCGCATTGTCGTGATGCAGCCGCCAGATGTTTTTGATCGCTAGCCGGACGCCGGCGACTCGTTTTCGAAGCCTGTCGAGCACTTGGACGTAAAATGCAGCATTTACAGTTTGTCGTTCAGGTACAAATTCGTAGTGGACGACTCCCCTTTTGTCAAAAAAGACAATGAGACAATGACATTTATTTTCCGGACAAACCCTGTAGCTATTGAAATGGGCACCAATGCAATGAGGTGTTAAATCGTTAAAATCTCCATACCTTATTCCATTACATTTAAGGTTTTTCAGTCCGAGGATAGATTGACTGCAGCCCTCCATTCCATTATCAAGTTCATCTATCAAGTTCTAGTCCTCCAAGCCTTCTTGCTCCTGTTCCACATTTCCATCTTTTTCGGTTCGATGCTCATCCCCGCTCATACGTACTAGTTCCAACCAGGAGGGCCGATAGGATGAATATGTTACCGAAAGGAATGTTGTCACTCAACATTTGTGAACGAAATGGTGCATACTGTATTTCACTAATGTGGCGGTTCACCATAGTCTTCCAAATATCTAAGCAATATGCTCGATCTTGTTGAGAATCATTCTCCCCCAACACTTGGCTCTAAATTTGTGCTCAGCGTGTGGATCGTGCTGTAAATGTGGACCCTCGTCAGCATTGTCTTATAGTTGGGTTTTAGGAACCATCTTTCCAGTGGTATCTCTCTTTTCGCGAGAGTAAAAAAAATGATATTTTGCAAAGGTTGGACATTTTTTGTCGTCATCATTATTTAAATCGAGAACCCGCAAATCCTGTTGGCGACCTCTTGACTAAAGAAATGTATTTATTTCTTTCGGTATTTCTCGTTGATTTGAGTCGAATTGAAGACCGGAATGATACTCTCTGTCCCACATGTAGATTTGTTCCTGGAAAGTCGTCATATGATGTTATGTCGGCGGTTGCAAGAATCAATGGAAACGAATGGGGAATGGCAAAGATATTTGAGGGATGATTGGCTTGAAGTATGTTGCGGTTATCACTAACACTATTCGCGTGAAATATGAGTCATTGAATCCATTATTGTTGGGTTCTATTAATCTAAGTTTGGTGGTAGTAGTATTTAGGGGAGGCGACCGACAGCTAAGGCTATTTGCGCCGTTAGGGATGGACAGGAGAGATGGGTGGAGAGAAACCCGGCGTTGGCATTAACCTGCTGTTAACGAAAGGTGCCAAGGGGTCCGCAGCTTAACGTCCCATCCGACGGACGTTGTACTCACTCAAAGAGCCCTCCACAAAGCCCTTCAAGTAGGGATCGAGGTAATATTCGAACTGAAAAATATTCGACGCCGCCGGGATTCGTACCCGGGCCCTCTGGGTGGGAAACCAACTAAGTTCGGTGTTTGTAGTAGGGCCGATAGCTAGTACATGTAACACCACGATTAAAGGAATAAATTCCATCAATGTTTAACCGCAAAAATTGTGTTCTGTTTCCCAATCTAGATCTGAAAGGACAGTCGCAACACCGTGCATTTTATCACCTAATAACTGTCAAAGAACCGGGATCCTTTACATGGTACTTCTAATTGTAACGAATGAAACTTAATTCGAGTCCATTCAGCCCGTATTACCGCCTGTCGCACGCGCTAGAAATTAATGAACGGCACCTTAAAGTATACTATCAAGCCTCCGAAGCTCCAGCAGCGCTCGTCCGTTGAAGGTCAGAGTCCTGGCCAAATCAACGCCGCAAGATGAGGAATTGTAAATATGTTTCCTCACTTCTCTCTCTTTCTTGTTTTTATTGCCATAAAATTGCTTCGTTGGAGCGTTGAGAATTACTGCGCACAAAAAGGTAAAAATATTGCGGTTGAGATCGATTTGACATTTATGTTCGACGGGTTTAGTCTTTTTAGTGAGTAGTAACGGAAGGTGTTTTAAGAGTTTCTACCCTTCGCACTTCCCTCGGTGAATGGTGATAGGAAGAAGCTGTTTATGGACCCTGGAGTGTGGTAAAATAAGAAAAAAAGAGGGGCACGATTACAAGGGATGGCGTTTGTACGGTGTTATTCGCAACACGCTCCCGTGATCAATATTCATGGTGGCATTTGAATGCAAGGCGAAAGATTAAACCCCATTCAGTATCAATTCGTTTTTTCAACACGGAGCCCTTGCAATTTTTTTCAGTGACCCTTATTGTTATTTTTATGATACCGTGATATCCGGGAGCTCTCGGAATTTCGCTGGTTGGTTCGAAAACCAATGAATGGGAGTTGAGTCCTTTCGCCACGTTCTAATCATTTAGGTGAAATTTCAACACTGGTTTTCAGCAGTTATTTCGATGTACTTTTTTTTCATTCACTCGTACTCAAATGGAGACTTTCTTCAAATTTTGTGACGGAGGATGGTGTTTACTGAAATCTATTTTCTTCCTATTATTGTTGAGAAATATGAAGTTTCATTTCCAGCTTCCAATTTTAATTGGAGTAAGAAAATTATTTCAAGGGAATTCTATCCATCAAAATGAAGTAGGGTTATATAAAAAAATATGCAAGCCCAAGAATAAAAATACTGATACAATCTCAACCTAAGTTCATTGTCTCTATGCAAAGAGCAATCGAATTCCAAAATTTAATGCCATTTATTTCAAGAGTTCGTTTACAAATTAATATTAGGGAGTGAGTGATTGTGGGAATGTGGAAAAGCATCTCCAAAAGTTTGAGGGTTCAGGTAAATAATCATTCTACAAATACATACATGGTATTTAAAACTGCATGTATTTTATTTACATTTTGTTAAAAATTTTAAATAATGCAATGCAAATTAAATTCAATATGCATGCGTCAATTATTGCACTCATTGTATTGAGAGCAATATTAGCCACGCATATGTGGTAGGGTGCCGTAGGGTGCTATATGACCTGTGTTATTTAAAAGAAGTACTCTAATTTTAATTAAAATCTTCAATCGACAGTCATGGCCATTGCATACTTTAGTATTCTCTCTAGAACTATGGACATAATAAAAGGGATTCCAAGCATCTTGAGCATTAGTTGTGGGAAGTTCATTTTTGGCACAGCACGCTTCAAGGGTTTATCCGCTCTATAGAGCATAAAGCTCTCACCCTCTCTCTCTCTCTTGCCATATTTTACGCATCAATGAAGGCCATCACTGTTTTTTTTCGATATATTATTGAAGTGAGTTCTTTTTTCACAAGTAGTGAAGGATTTTGGCTTACTATCCGTGGATATTTAATTTCAATTTCCCGTAAAGTTAATACGATATATGAATTCTTCTTTGAGATAGAGAGTTTCCATTTTAACTGACATTGACTTATCACGGTAAACATCTTTTAAAATTATAGCAAGTTTTATTTCTCAGTTTTGATTAGAAACATCTCCATGGCTCACAATAAAAATTAATTATGAATCCTCGAAAGCGTTTAGAAAAATGGAACTTTTTTTATCTCAACTTTAGGCAACGGAATACCCTACACGGAGTATCCAAGTCTTTGCCATTAATTTAAGAGGCCAAAAAATGGTCGTACTATAGAATAGTGAAACAGCAGGATTTACGCTCTGCAGAAATAATAACATTCGTAAACTAGAAAGATGGCTAAAACGAATGACGAAAGAAAAATAATTCAATTTGCAGGCGTTAAGTTTGGAACCCATAGGTCATTTTTTGCCGGGAATTCGCTATACTTGTGCGAAAAATTTGTGTCACATTTTTTCTTGCAAAAAAGAGACGCCATTTTTCATTTCTTACAGAATTCAGTAATGCTAACTCCCGAACTTTTTCTTCCCTTAACGACACTGAAATTATTTGTGTCATTAAGCAAAGAAAAGAAAAAAGAAAGGGATGCTTCTACAAAAATACTATCACTTTTTTCGAGTATTTCATGGACGCTAATTTCACGAAATTATGGAAGTTTTTAATGACAACGACCAAGTTTCTTTTTTTCAACACCTCATTTTCGAATCTTTCGTCATTTCTTGATACATTTTGTAGCCCGTGAAATCTTAACACCTTAAGCGGTGTTCCTGAAACTTTATCCCCGGGCTATAACCTTGAGTTCAGGTATCTTTGCGAGGAGCTTATATTTTTGGATTCACTATGTCAAGAATTACACTTCACACTGTGGTAATTCTGTCGCCTCCTGTCACGTTTCGTAATAAATTTACGTCTCTTCGAAATAGCGCCATATTCCGGCCCCACCCATACGAGGAAAAATTAACAAGGAGGTACATGTGTCCGAGTTGTTTTTCAAGGTTGAGGTTAGGAATTTGCTGCGGTGGACCAAATTCTTAGCATTTTTTGTGCCAGTTATTACTTTTATTCTAGTTCCGTTGACGTTGTTAAGTGTTATCTATTCATTATGTGTGAATCTTTCTCAGATACTCTGTTTGTATGGAAGAGTTCTAAACGTACACGCCCAAGGGGCGAATCTTGGCGATTCAGCAAAATGGACATACATGTGTACATCTAGATTTGGGAAATACTTTCTCTTTTCATTCGCTTAAGGAGCGCCATCGAAGAAGAAGAAGAAAAATGAAAAAAAGAAGGTGGAAAATTCTGGAATTTAAGGGAAATATAATGCTTAGAACCTAACATGTATGACAATTAATCTGTAATATGTGTTGTTGGAACTAACGATTCGGTCAGAAATTCATATGATTAACTTTTGTTGGCAAGGGATGGGAAAATGGTTCCGAAAGTATTCGTCACGTCAGATCAAACAGTGAGAAGTGAAATAGAATTTGGTGCTATGAATTAAAAAATAATGAGGATATCTTAAATAACTGCCATATAAAATATTCATGTCTGGTACACAAGACAAGTGGATAATTTCCAATAAAAATTTAATTATACTGCGATCAGACTCTATGGTTAGTGATGGTCAAGGTTGCCCTCTAAAGAAAAGGATAGTTTTACTTGGAGAGAAGAGTAGCTTGGTGACATGAGGATTATTCGGGACGTCTCATCGGGATATTATCGGGACCACCTGATACTGAAGCGTCGTCCTGAAGCGTCGAGATGCGAGTCTTAGCGAATAACTTCTATGAGGGAAACCAATTTACTCCTTTCTTAGTGTGAATTACTCTCAGAAAGAGACATCTCAGATTATTAGTCATGATAGTGTAATTAATGAAATGGATATTGCATTGAGATAGAGGACGATGAAAGTACGAGAGTTTTCGGGATTCGGAGAGGTAAGGGATGTGGGTTTTGGAGGTTGAAATGGAAAAATGGATGAGTAGGGTTATGGTCAAGGAGAGCAATACCCTAATAGGGGTCGGGGTCAAGAGGCAATTCCTCGATTTTTTTTCTGGAAAGGAACAACTTAATGTACAGGCCTGTATGTGGCCCACAATACGAAGGAGTCCTAAACTCTTCGAAGGAGAGAACTTGTGAAGGGAAATTTTAAGGAAAACCATGAGAAGCGGAGTAGTTATGGAAGACGGGACGAACATAATGCAGAGGGAAGGAAATAATTCTGACGTTAATTTGAATGCGAGAGAAAGAAACGCCGATGGACTTAAAAAAAGATTGAGAAGGCGGTTCATCCAAATGTATGGACCAGTCGCGAGACTAGTGAGAGTTAGTGATGATGACGGTGAGAGCCCACTTTTGACGTCGGTTTCGAAATTTACCTTTGTGAGCGATGGCTGCCCGTGCGCGTGTTTCCTTTCGGTGAATTTCCTCTGGTATCCATCACTCAATCCTCACATCGCATTAAGGTCGATGCAAAAAATCCCAAACTTCCCAATGGACGCTTCCCTGAACCTTTCGCCCTCTCGTCGCCTCTCCCTAAATAGTTATCGCGTCATTCATGAGTGAAAAAGGTACACACATTTTATTTTTAACCCCGACACGTCTTTCACGCGCGTAGATTCCTGCATCCACCCCCGATAAAACGTTCGCTCCCACATTCCGCCCTACGTCGTCACTATAAACGAGATCCTCCGCTTCCACGAAGTGTTTTCATCTTATCGTCTCGTTCCGAGAAGGGCGATGATGCCGAAAAACCCCTTCGATTGGCGAGGACGTGAATCGGAGTGCCAGCAGAAAGTTTAGGAGCCGTTGGGTCGGATTCGGGAAATCATTCCCGTCCTCGAGTTAACGGTAGCTTTTCGGCGTCCACAGAATCTCAAAGTCATCCAATTATTTAGCGCTTTATAAACCTTGAACCAGTTTCCCGGTGTATATACTGATTCGTCCAACGTCGGCATTCGATGGAAACCCGCCCTGGCCAGTGTTAGAGCTATTAATGTATATATCCACCGACGCCTATCAGACCCAACCTTCGACGGTTGGGTCTGATAGGCGATGAGCTGAGTTCACCTCGGACTAATACCTGCGGTCGAAGCGAAATTCACGCAATCTGAGTGGGAGTCTGTTCCTTTCCCTTAGCCTCCCGCGGTTTCACACCACGTTTTTGGTATACAGACATTCATGCGACTGGATTATTTTCGCTGGGGTTGGGCGTAGGCGCCAGCTACTTAAGTGGCTCGAACCGACGTGAAGATGCAAAATCTCTCCGCGCAGGCCGATCTACCCAAACCACCTCCATTTAAGACCTTTACTGATTGTGATCTGGGCTCAACTTATACGCACAATTATTATTTACATGCTATTCAGGGTTTATATTGTTTAACCAAGCTAATACCCCAAATGCATTTGAATTTATAAGTATCATGTTAGTCAGCATTAATGAATGAATTCTCGGAATGGCTTCTTCTTCACTCCTCTTCATTTAACTCTTCGGCTAACATCAGAAGAAAGGGGGTTCCGTCATGTCCTTTGCGTGTCTCAGTCAAGGCGATTGATTTTTAAAATTGTGAAATTCCCACATTTCGGACTTAGTTAAAGTAACTGTCGCGGCATCTCCCATGGTTTTTTGACTTTGTGTTCTAGTTGACGTTCAGTGGTCGAGCGCTCTGTCCACTGAGCTATCGCGGCATCCGTCCTTCAAAATTAACCATGATATAACCCAGAGATGAGTTATGAGACGTGAGATATGAGATATATTTGATTTTGACGTCCACTGGTGCGCTAAATGTGTTGATGTGAATGTAAAATGTTAAAGTCAAAATTCAGCCAATTGATTATTTTCTGTATATCAACGGTTAACTTGTCCTCCACCTAAAATAAGGATTCGAATACTACTTTTTATTTAACAGACATGGGCTTCACACCTTCCATTTGGAGTATATACAAATGATAAGAAGCCTGAGCTAAAGATATTTCAGCGATCTTAATCCCTTTCGCTATTTTCTCCCATACCGTTCCGTCCTTGCATACTTTTGTCACCTTCGTAATAGTCATAATTTTCGTAAAATCGTTTGGATACACATTCTGAGGTACGATGGCTTAATAAAGACCATAACTGAAAGAAACGTAGAGGGGAAGAATTAGAGGGGCAGGCCGAGGATGAGTTATGAGTTAGAAATAAGTAATGGATAATATCGGTGCAAAGATCTATGAGGGAAAGAAGAGATTGGCAGGGATGAGGGTATTTTGGAGAGCTGCTACAAATCAATCATCTGATCGATAACCCATGATAATGAATAGTCGTACATGTATTCATATACACTATTCTGTTCCTCATACTTGAAATGTTCCATGTCTTATTTATTCACTTCCACTGTCTTCACGCAAGACGTTCTAGGTCTACACCTTCACTCATGTATGTTTCGGTGATTAGAATTTCCTTCAATCTCTCACCATTATCAAACCAGAGTAACTTAATGACTGCCTATTACCAGGTTAACCCACATTTTTTCGCAATTGACTCGTTTCTCTCCATATCTCTCCTACATTTACCTCAAACATTCTTCAAGTATCTCATGCCTTCTGCATTGAGTCGATATTAATACTTTTACTCGCTCAGGATGATTACATGCAATAATGTGGAAATGAGAACAATTTTATGCAGTTCCATGTTTGCAGAAGACGAACATTAGTTATTTTTTTCCGCGTGCCCTGGTGTGGGATTTCGAATTCTCATAGTGGAGGGATTTAGGCGAAGGGATGTTGGCGATGAAGGTAGTTGCTCCCTTTAGAAGGCATCCTAGCTTGATTAGTATAAAGAAAGCGGCCCGGGGTTACTTTCTTCTGGTTTTGTTTGTGGAATGCTGGCGAAAAGTACTAAAGCTGACTGGAAAAGTGCCATAAACGTTAATGGCACGTGAATGACAAGTCGCACGTGATATGACTCCTGAAAAGCCTAATACCTAGCATATTCTATCCTTAATTACTAATAAAAGTCAAGTGAAAATTTAGATTTGCTGGTGTGCATGAAAATTTTGAATTGAAAGCACTTAGTATAGCCATTTGAGCTTAATCTGTTAAAATGGTGATGGGATACCGGATATAAAAATAAAATCATCCCCCGAAAAACTTGCTGGTTGAAAAACAATGATAAATACAGTTACGTACATGTACATAGTCGTATTTACCTGCGTTTTGCTTTAATTTTCGCCAAGAATATGTATAGGTAATCGAAGAAGGGTAAGCAAAAAGTAATGGCTAAATACTGTCAGAATATACCACAGCCACTACTAACTAGTACATGAGTTATTCATATTCGCGGAAGGCCCCGAAAGTTGAACTGTCCACCTTAAAATATTGTGACGCTCTTCGAAACATTTTCATCCTCAATGTCGTTGAGACTCTCTGTATGAACCAACAGGAGAGGTCATGAGGACGCGCGGAGACCCCAAGAGGTGGCACACAATAGATCTCCCCGTCTGAGGTAACTGGGACCAGAAAGTATGAATCTCAAGGTAAGCAGGATGAGTGGTCGCAAGGAGCGAAGAGACGATGGTAAATGAAAACGGAGAGCCAGCAAGACACCATGATCACGTCGCACAAAAAAATGTCATTTGAACCAAACCATCGAGTTTTAACGGGAGCCTCTACTAACGTGAGAGGGGAGACACTCGATGATATTTAACATCGATTTGAAACAGAAGAGAAACCCAAAGTGGACTCTGATATATTTAGTTCTTAACTATTCTTACTATTTACTCCTCTTTAATGTGTGGAGCACGCGTGAACGACCGCTGTGCACGTTCGTTCCGTTGATTTGTACATTTACAAAGTTCCATGCCCGTTACATCATCAACACTGATCAAAAATATTAAGAATGCTTTGTCGCAAATATGTTAGCAATTCTCCTACCAGTTGATATCTTGATGTCCACATATTTTATTTCATTGGAACCCGTAATTGCCTAATTGTACCATGTCCAGGGCTCTCCCCATGCAGTTATTCTCGTTTAATTAGCCCACTTTACCCTCAAAGACTTGGGTCTTCGTCGTGACCGAAAATGTACCCGATGAGGCTGTACTTTCGTTTTTCCAGGGTTCTCATTACATTTCTTACTTCCGCAACTTTTCGTGGGACTTCTTCGTTAGTCACACCATCTGGTTTCCATCATTCTCCAATCGCGCCGCATTTCCAACGCATAGAATATTTCGGCTTAATTGCACCCAACGCGTGCAATAGGCGTAATGTGCACGGCAAATAAATCTCGTACGTACACATTTTGAGGAGTTAGCGAAATTGCTTTAAGAGAGCACGTTTGTGAGTTTGCACTCTTTGAAGCCTCTACTTATAAGATTTATTAATGTCAGGTCCTTTTTTGACGAGTCATGAGGCACGATCGAAATCATTGGGTTCATTGAAAGTCCACCTCCCCCAGTGGTCGAACCGGCCGGCTGACTTTGGGGAACCACTTAATGAAACGGAGATGCGCGCCGAGAGTCGCCTTTCGCCGTGCTTTGGGTGCTCTCGGGAGTGGAAGGACGCGAAGGTGAGGAAGGGATGTCTTCCCTTCACCGGGAGAGTAATGGTCACCGTCTTTGACCTTAGGGTGCCCTGCGACCGAGCCGCGGCGAGGAACAAAGTGGCCGGCAAACGCTCGTGAACGCCTGGGCATAAATAAACGCAATGGAAATGTTAAGTGCGTCGGAGAGGGACATAAATTATCTTAATTAATCAGATTCCCCCCATCATCTTCTTTTTCCGCATCCTCGATGTGCGTGCCCATCGTTGCCGTAATTCCCACCCCCGATCGGAAACCCGCTTCTATTTTTAGATGTGACACGAGTGATGATGTAGGAGTATCTTTCTAAACTCGTTTCTGAATGGATGAAAAAAAAGAGCGAGAGTTAGGTATGCCTACCTGTTATCTGACTCGTCCCGGAGGGCTTTTCGGAGGATTAGGTGCTCGCTTCCATTCGTGCGGAATGACTTGGCCGCATTGTGAAGGTCTCTGATGAACTGACGAGCTTCCGATTGTCGACCGCCCTATGCGCGCACTATCGTACCTCTGTGTAGCAACCGACGAAGAGACTTCCCATGTGACGTATCGCGGTGGATTCTCAAACGGTCTACTCAAGGAATTTTTCGGCCGACACTACCTACTACTGTCAACTAATTCCACCTGACGAATTATTTTTAGGTATTTCCAGGAATACTGTTGGAACATTAAATGTATTTGGGAAGTATTTTAGAGGAAAATAGGTCTAGTAAGAGGGGCATTAGGGAAGAAGGAATTGCGTTAGCGGAAGAAGGAGAGAATTTATTTTAGACACACTAAGGCACAAGAAGAAGAGGCACGCTAAGTAAAGATGTGGAGAAACTGAAGACTTCAGAATGGAGTTTAGCGCTTTTTGTATGGCGAAGAATTGAGAAAATTAAGCAGGATAAAGAGGAAAACAAACGCAGGAGCTTTAAATATGGGCGAAGAAAAGACATTTATAGAGGAAATCCATTGGAGGAAGACAATGTGGTTGGAGGAAATATTGAAAGGTACTGAGATCTTAAGGGCTGTGCAGTAAGATAGTATACTGTTAGGTAAGTGGGGAAGAGAACGGGTTTTTAGTCAGCATTAAGCGAAGCAGAAGTTACGGAGAAATGAAGAAATGAATTGAAAAATACTCCCAAGAATTTTCGTGATGTTCTCCGTTGCGCTGATTGAATGAACTCTACCTTTCTTGGGATAATATAATTATATCCCTTCACGTTAAACAAAATAAAAATGCTGACACGGGATTAATTTCCACCTGGACCATATTTTATGGGCGGTAATAATTCTGGAAATCGTACATTGGTGGGATTTCAGTGTAACAGAGCCATGACTCATTCTATGCGTGGGGTAACTGCATTTTCGGCTGATGTTTTATGCAGCATGGGCGTGAAAGAGAGATCCCAACAGAGGTCGCCATCCTGCATACCTTGAGGTACAGGGTCTTTCCGCCCTTTAGTAAGACGACCATCACTGTTTTCAGTTCTCAATCTCGCTCATCTGCATCGGAACAATCTCTCCAGTCCGTATTCGACTTTTGCAAATCGAAAATGGTGGAACTCCTTACCAGCAGAGCCAGTCCGAGCGGCCATCGATAGGTCACATGGCTTAGGTCGTAAACGTCGCTCCGCGCTTAACCTCTAGCGATGCATCCCTCATTGACCCGCTGTGAGCTCTTGTTAGATGCAACAGTGATACTAAAACCATCTGTTGATTGGCCTACACCTGTCAAGCACGGTGAACCATAAATAAATCCTTCGCGATTAAAAATACCGACGACATTTTTTTCGATCCAAAGAAGTGACCCTATTTCGTGTCTTCGTGACTTGGTTGAGGGAAAGGCGGTGCGGGAGAGGGTAGCGGAGAAGGACGCGGCGACGGAGGGGGGGGGAAGGTGAGGAGGAGGTGTTGGGCAGGGCAAACGAGCGTCGACCTCGCCGATGCGACACAAACAGCTGCGCCCTTCCCGAGTCGGTCCTAAAAGCTAAGCGGAGGATTGAAATCTCACGGTTTTGTACTATGCGATCGGAGGCAACTCGTTGTTGTGCAAGAGTGGAAGCGCGGCCTTTGGAGGTTTCTGCCTCCCCTCACCAGCCGCGCAGTGAAAATAAGAAATCTCTCTCTCTTTCTCTCACTCAAGGATTTTTTTGTCCCTCTTTTTCCCGCTCTTCCACTGTTCAAACTACGGCCGTGGAGTAATAGGCCTGACGAGCTCCACATATACCACTTAACGAAAGGGAACGCTTCATATCCATGAACTGTCGTTAGATACACTATTGCGAGTTCCTCCGATGTTTCTATTCTATGTTTACATTTTTCTAATTTAATACGTAATTTGTAGCGGATGATTACTTACTATTGCGATTGATGATACCAGAATTCTGTAGCCGTAAGCGCCATCGCGTATTGATCACTTACTCTGATAAAATTCTTTTTTATGCAGAATATACACGTATAAACAGTCACGGACAAAAAAGAGCTAACAGAGCTCCGAGTAAATTAATATTAACAACTAGAAGGCGGTGTCAATCAACAAAAACAGATTAATCACGGATTAGCCAGTTACTGGAATTGAAACCGAAGAAACGCCGGGATGGCCTGAACTAATACTCGTGTTGACATCTAACGTATTTTTACGGGTACAGCTTATTTTTTCTATGTCTGCACCCATTTGCTTCATTCTTTCCGAGGTTCCACGATGGCGTGTGGCAGGGATGGTAAAAACAAGTACCTTTAATCATGATATTGTGAATAGTTTTACTACTAACAATATCATGATTATTTAGATATAATAATGATACTATAATGGTACACAGGCTTTGAGAAGGTTTTTACCTTCTGAACTATGAGGGTGCTTAACCATAGTGTTGTTGTGATTTCGAAATGGACATGAAAAAGGAACAAACAGATTTCCAACTAGTTGGAAATCTGTTTTTATTTTAACTCAGTGAATTAATCCACCGGAGCAGTGAGAGATTTTAATTCCCGCGGATATCTTAGTTGAAATTGAGAGAAAACGTTCTCTTTCTAAATATTTTCGTCTCGCTTGCTCACTTCGTTACTGGAGGGACGAGCTAACGTTACTTTCTCGTTTTTCGCCTTCATAATAATTTGCGAAGTCAGCGGATCTTCTTCGGACGCTGAATATCCATTTCCTCTGTTGACAATTTTTCATGTGTGTACCCAAATGCTATTAAGTTCACCCGAAATAGCGTAAGATCAAACCCCTCCATTCCATTTTCCCTTCATTTTTTTACCTAATGAAGCCAGCCAATCGTCCGCGGAATGGACCCACGAGCATTCTTCTAGCGTGTGGTTTTGAGCGCGAATATTCAACAGTGCGTGGGGAAGTGGCCGGACCTATTATATTCTACGGTCGTGGCTCAAACGGTGGGAGGCGCGTGGGGTGAGGGGGATCGACCCCTCCTCACCCCAGCCTCCTCCTCACCTTCCCCCGAAGGCCGAGCCCTCGAGTCTCTCGCGGGGCAGGAGAAGGGAGGGGACTGGGGCGGGGGAAGGGGGAGGCGCTCTTACCCACGGGGGCGACGCGGTCTGCCGCGGCTCACCTGGCGGAGGATTGGGTATCGGGGGGGAGGAGCGGGAGATGTTTACGTTCTTTTGCGAGCGGCAGACCGACGTCAAGCCTCGGAAGGGAAACAAAAAAGACTAAATGAGGACCGCGGGAGAGAGGGTTGGGTTTAGAGGGGGGAGGGGGAAGGAGTGTGGGAGAGTAAATATTTGGGAGAGAAGGGTTTTGGAGAAACGACTCTTGAGGGAACTTCCTTCGCGGAATTCCGTCGAAACTCGAGGCACTCGAGGAGCGCGGAGTTACTTTCTGGAGAAACTGAGTTGAGTGGATTTTGGCTATCTCTCACTCTCTCCTCCCTTTCTCTTAATTAAGATTGTTCGTGAATGCAAAGAATACACGAATTAGTTAATGAACATGTGAAAAGAACCCATTATTAAAGTCCTTTTTCAGTGCTTCAGAGAGTTCGCATGTATCACTCTTCATGTTTTTTAAGGAGAGATATCGTGTCCATGTTCAACTCACGTTACATTAAGGCCATTGTTTAACTACATAATAGTTGGAGCGAGATAAAATATCTCCTCTGGGTGTAATTAAATACCGAGTCGTGACATAAATTTATGTATATGCAAACGATTATGGAATGTTAATTAAATTCCTACTAACATACAGTCTCGTTGGAAGTTATAAGTTTAAGTGCAGTATTTCAATGCAACTTTATTGCAGTGTTTTTTCTTGGTCCTTGTCAAATTTAAAGTGCACGAACAATGAGTTACAAAAATCATTTAGAAGGAACTACTTTAGCCATATTTCCACTCGCACATTTTCAGGCCCCTTTTTTTTAATACTTATGGAACTTGATATGATGTATGGTGTAGGGCAAAAAATAGCCTATTGAAAATATCTCGTACATCTTAACACTTGGTCCTGAATATTTCCTGGATATATCATACCCATAGAGTATTTGAGACACAAAAATCATTTTAACCATATTTTCAGGATTCCTCGCTTATGGAAGCAAATGCGAAACGTAATTTCAATAATTACTCGTATAAAAAAATATGGCAAATAAATAGGTATTACTATCGTAAAGCTCTTTATAATTCGAGCCTGATAAGTTTGCGGTAGCTGGAAAGGTAGATGACGAGAAAAATCGTTTTTTATTGTGTCATCAAAAGTGGTTAAGTCAGTAACTTATTCTGACTATCGATAATACTTATTTAATTATTATCATCACGTTTAATTTTCTATAATTTTTAATATTATTTACTAAGTTTATATTTTTTTCTTAATATAAACCACACTTACTAGAATGAATGTTGTTGAAAGTATGAGGCAGAAAGGAAACGTAAAAGGAAGAGTATTGAAACTTGATCAAATAAAACACATAAAACAATTTTATTTTATGAAATACGTATATCTCCATCGTTTTAACAGTGAGTTATGGCGCAAAATTAAAATATGATTTCTACTGACTTTTAATAATCAAACCACTTTACTTTTCCACATAAACTTTTAAAAAAGTAAAGTGGTTTGATTATTAAATTTAATTTTCTACCTAAACTTTTAAAAAAGTAAAGTGGTTTGATTATTAAAAGTCAGTATGAAGATTTTCCACCAAGTTACGCCAGAAACTGTTTTATTCATATGATTTCTAATTATATCGTAGAGGTAGTCCCAATAAGACACAATCAAATGATAGGGTTAACTTTGTGGAAATTTTCATATTGAAATGGAACTTAAAGAAAAATTTTTAATAGCCACTAATATTGCAATTTCACGACCCGGGTTCCGACTCTTTGAATCATCTTCAGGACTGGAAGATAATAAAGAAAATGCCGAGTGTGTTTTGGCCAATTACTTTTAAGAAACTGAGCCTACATCAATGAAGACTTCCTATAACTTTGATTGATTAACTTCCTATATAGACTTTGTATAAATTCCTTCTTCCTCAAAGTAATAAAAAAAGGTGCGGAATTATAAACTTCGTTTGTATGTTGTAGCGCTGCGTGGTTTATGTTGCTGTAATTTTTGGCTTTTCAGTTTTCACGGCGGAATTTCCTGCGAAGGTCGCAATTAGCGGAAGTGTCAGATGCACGTAATTAGAGAGTCAATTTGTTAATTGAGACTATGAGCACGGAAGACTGTCTCGCACTTTTGGGGGTTTTCTCCCCTTCACTTCTATTTATGGACAACCATCCCAGCCAGAAATACTTTAGTGAACTTCGTCCTCAGACACACGCGAAGTTCCCTTTCGATTCAATTACTCCCGTGCACTTTTATTAAAAAAAAACATGCATACCTCATATACCTACTCTTTCATTAGCGTGAGTTGTGCTTCGGAATCTTAATTTAATGAGTTAATTCTAGCTTTCTGTAATTATCAAATTGTGTTTATCTAAGCTGTCCGAGGTGGGGAACTTCAATTAATTCACATTCATCGTAACTAGAGAGATCATAAAACAGGAAGAGGTGACGTATCAAGCTGGGGAAACTCGGTACGCTCTAGTATTCAAATACGAATTTACGAAAACGAAAAACTTCTCTATTTTACTACCATTATTGTTGTTGGTCATATTGGAAATATTGGCGAAAACGGTCGATATACGTATAAAATACTTCTGCTTGAATTTTAGGAAATTAGACTAATTAAAAAATTGAAATAAAAAAATGGCAGGATAAAATATAATGTTACTTTGTATCCAGTGGCACATTAGCTCGATGTATGTGAATTGCTTTACTTTCATATCCATTGTAATAACATTTCAAGCTTTACTTGCAACGACGTTAACAAGTGCACAGTGTTATGCGTATTAAGAAAAAGCGGCTTCTATACCTTCAAGAACGCATTTTATGAATTGTATATACGTGTATGTTATCTATATGAAGTGTATATAGTTTCACTCTCTACCCATTTTTTCTCCTAGGTAAGATTTATTTATTTAAGGTATTTAATTTGTATTTTACAATAATCATTGTAAATATTGCTGCACTTTTTGGTGATGATTATTGGAGTATTTATCAATTAATTTATTCATTTACATGCATATGTAAACGACGAGGGGTTAGGTGGAAGAAGTGACTATCTGGTCTCAATTTCGCTCCTATAATGACGCTATTATTATTATTTCATTATTCATTAATATTTCCAGTAGTTTAGAAATGCGATTAATCAATATTTAAACCTTTGATGAGAGGTCTAGTTATATTTAAAGAGCCTCTTTGCCTATCCTTGTGGACGAAGAACATTCTCGTTCAAAGGGTAATAGCCTCCGACGGCCTGTCATACTCCCATTTAAGCCGCCTAGTTTTACACAAATAAGTCAGGAGACTCATTCGTAAACGCAAAAGACGCAGTTCAAGGCCGAATAATGGTGGTCGTGAATGCTATATCTATGAACTCAAGTCATTCCGCATTATTCATCGAGTAAAACTGACGTCTACCATTTTCGAAAAAGCAAGCGTGCTCATAGTGACACACATTTTAGATTCCCTTGACACGCTTCTATGATTTGGAGGCGCATCTCCTTTGAAGCACCATATCTATCGCAAACGGAAAAGGCCTGTTCTATTTTGTAATGATTTTCGAACGCATCACTTGCGACGTTAGGTACGCTTTTAAACTCAGCGGATGAAGGAAAGTGTGTGGTAGGAATTCAAGGGAAATTCTCATTCCTGTAGGCAATTAAACATAAATCACGCGTAAGAATAAAATATTTCCTAATATGAGCTTCATGCTCACAACTTCCAGTTTCAATTAATTAATGAAGTGCATTATTCTATTAAAGATTGAACCGGCTAGTTAAAGCGTATGCTTATAACCTAAATCGCCGAATTCATGCTTTTTGGGACTTTTTTTTCTGTGAGTTTCATGACAAAATATTTTTTTCTCATTCTACCACTAGTAATTGAATGAATTATTTTAAATGTTTTGTCAGTCATCGAGGTCCAATGTCTGTTTGATCCGTCATTTTCTGACATTTAAAGACAAGGGTTTATTAATGTTTCAGATTGTACTTGTAATAGACCTTATGACGAAATGGACCATGTTGAAGAAATAGAATTGCCGTTATTGTTTGCGTGGCCTCAATTTGAATCCATAACCCATTTGATGCTTAACGCACTCGTAACCCTTTGACGTCATCAACTGATGAGCTTAATCTTTAATTCATTTTTAGTTGCTGCTATAAGTAAAAAAAAAAACTCCCACATAAAAATACAGCGAATGATTGGTGACTTTACCTGAAGTATGTTTGCATGTCCTATCCCAGATCCTTTAAAAAAATATCATGACGACGGGTCATGGCAAAGCCGCATTATAACATATGTGACAGAACGCTGTATTGGACGGGAAGCTCTTTTATAGGGTTAATGTCATAATTGATGTAGGCAGACAAATATTTTACGTATGTTTAAGAGAAATTTCCTTACTTTAACGGAATTTCTGTGGGAGCTATTGGGCGAGGAAATATTACCCTAGGAACTGCGAATTCTAATGATAAGATATAAGTTAAAAGATTCTTGCGCTCTCTTGATCCATCCACTTACTCGTATTTATATTTTAATTTATACGCATTGGTCCGCATAAACTTAATGTGATTGAACGGAAATAAGGGAAAAAAATAAACAGTGAGAATTTGTCGTACAATTATACAAATGTTAATTGAAGTCTTGCAAGTGAAACTTGCACACATGCTCCACCTCTACGTAGAGGTTCAAGAACGTTTTTAGGAAGGTTGATTTTCATTTGGCGGCGAAGGGTCGTTTGAATAAAACTTTTCCACTTTGGTTTTGGTAAACAAATACAGTTAGGAAAGCGGACGCGATAGATGGTTAAGCAATCGAGTTGAAGTTGACGTTTTGTCACGCGAAATCCACCCCGCCTTTCGTATCATCTTGCTCACGTCATGATCTTATCTTCACGTATCATTTTTAAAGTAACTTTTATCGCCTTTCGAAACATTTAATAATTATCATATCATATGGCATGCAATTATTATTAAAATACAATCATATCTCATCCATCTCACCGTTGTACTGTCATCGCTGAGCATTCGGTGTCCATGTTCGACGTGCTCCTGTGCCCCCGTCCCGTAGCCGACCCAAGAATCATTCCCGATCTCATTTAACCCGCCTCTCACCTTCCCCCGTGATGTCGAAAACGCGTACGCCCATGTTCCATGCTCTCCCCGTGGGAATAATGCGTTGCATAATTTATATAAGCCTTCCGCAGTCGACTCCACCCCAAATTCCTCGGGGAAGTTGGCGCGTGGACGTTTTCGTATTGTCAAGAGTTACTAATGTGTCGTGTGTTATGGACACGAACGTTGTCTCGGTCTCATCGATCCACCCTTTTTTCTCAAACGCAGCCTTACATAGATAATAATTTTTTAGTTTTAATGCGCGTTCATTTTGCGCCTTTTAAAATGGTTATCGTCCAATGAAATTTTCCCTCGATGGGACTTATAAATGAAAACATAATAAAAGACATTTTCCACCGGCCGACCATTCTTGGTGCGTAAAATGTATCGCCTTGACTCATTTTTTTACTGGCACTATCAGGAATGATTAAACCCTTTCAGTCACCGGCGAGTCCTCTTCCAGAGACAAGGGGATATGATGGGGGATTTTTTAAAGTCCTCTCGAGTATTCCGGTTTGGCTTGATTTCATTGGTAATGTGCTTCACTGCCTAAGGCATGCCATTTATCCCACACGGGCGCTCCTTCCTGCGGCACATAAACCCGCGAGTGAGCCTAATGCTCCGGCCGATTCTGAGCCTGGCAAGTTCAGCTTCCTCCCGGCGTGTCTCGGGTGTCCTGGGTTATCAGCGTATGCTTGAGTGCACTCAAGTGCAACAGATTTGTGCGAATGTAGAAATGTAAACGGTTTGTTGTAACACATTACAGTTGCTAGCATCAGGTAACTTGGCAATCAAAAAGAGAAATAATAAATCAAGAGATCTTGGAGATACCTATGGAAATGTATATTCAGACTTGTTCATCACAATGGCGCACCGCCTCTTTACCAAATTATTTTATTATTTCCATACTGGGAGGGCATAATGTAAGTGATGACCGTCACGATCTATGCTTAACTAAGTTTAGTACCGGTGACATTTAAATAATTTTGAAAACTTATGCTCGCTATTTGCTGTTACGGTCCATGTGAAAAATTGAAATGAATCCAGCCGCAGTAGCTGGTAATTTTACAACATCAACGCTGTAGCTCTCAGAGCAGGCATTCGAGCTATTCACGTGATTGGTGGATCTCGGAATGAGTTCTCGAGAGGATTTGCAATTGCCTTAACGACGTCTTCGACCTCTCGCCTTTTGATCAGGCAATTAGCCGACTACTGTGAGTTGAACTATCCTTTTTTCTCGTCACGACGGCGCGTCATTCCCTCGGCTCGGCTGTCATCCTCGTCAAAATGCATTCACCGTGGGATGACCCAAGGGCCTCTGCATGCACATCGTGTTGTACACGAACGTGAGGGTGATGAGTGCAAGCACGACGATGAGCGCGACCATTCCCGGCGAGGCCAGCTTCTCTGGGGGGTCGAGCTCGTCAGCGACTGCGGCGGCGGCAATCCGCTCGTCCATCAGGCGGCCCTCGTCGGTTGTCTCTTCTACTGGCGCCGCCCCGCCTCCGGGGCAGGACCTGTGGAAGTAAAACGGAGGAGGTTTTTCCTCGGGAGACCTTCCTATTCATGCGGAAGAATGGCATCCGACTCTTGGCGTTTCGAAATATGACCTGGAGACCCTTAGGGAAGCGTAGAAATATGAGCGAGATACCGCTTCTAATGCAGTGCGGGTGCCCAACGTTGGTTTGCCCTCCAAAATTAAATCATTAATCCCGGGTAATGCATGATGGTGCTGTTCACCAAGTGATTTTGCTTACACGAGTATATCTACACCGCATTGCCAAACTGTATTTGGATGCAGGTATACATACGGACGGAGTATGCATATAAGTAACACGGAAGTGTTGAATAAAAACAATTGGGACAGCAAAAAACAATATAAGAACACATATAAAGAACACTCACACGTTATTTATTAATAATTTTGACGGAATTCTTCCTCAGAAGAAACAGCAGTACTGAGATATATATTATACATAGCGTAAAGTGCATTAAACACGTACTAGCAGGTAGAGCTGTGAATAGGCGCACGAGCCCGCATGGGTATACGCTAGGCTAAATGTAAAACATTCGTATTATACTTGTAGATACCTCTGCTAACAGCTATTCTGCGTCATTGCCTAAAACTTGCGGACGGAGAAGGATTTCGATTCGTGTTAGTATTTATCGTCCAATTTCGTTCATTACGCTAAATGTAAAAATGATTCTCAAATCACACAGATGGTAAACATACGATGGGCCTGAAATCAAGTAAATATTTTTCAAATACGTATTTTGCATCAAAATTTCCAATTTTAAGGGTCATTACGGATCGAACTTTCACCCATCACCTTTCACTGACTGCTCGTACCATATTTGCAAAACATTCCGCCTAACAAACTTATCTCGTACATTACTTTGGCACTGGGACGAATCACTTCCTTTCCAATATCCCATAATTTCCATTATTGCTGTCGATTCTTTTACATTATACAAGTAAGTAAAAGACTTGTATTCACCTCACTCAATCAGTGCGTTCAGAAAGGTGCAGTTTCCCTAACTGTCTGATCTTTGACTCTCGCCGAAATAAAATCTTGGAAATGGGTAAGCTCGGTCTCATCAGGCAGAAATTACAATCTTAATATTTCTTTCCGTTGAACCGTACAACCGAAATATATGAATGTGAAATAGCTTCCAAAGTTAACTGCAGCCGGAGACGCTCAAAAGCAAAAAAAATACGTATTACTTTTCCCTTCCATTAGAGACCACTTTTGTTGCGATCGCAATGTTTTCGTAATAAAATCTCAAACTTCTGAAGACCCTTGTATCCTTTTTGATACTAAATGAATTGGCCGAGATGTCGAATCGCCATCGGTAGTATTCATTCAAACACAATTGAATGTTTATCACCAAGTACTTCCGTATGGCTGTGTGTCAACGGTCGACTCACGTAGTACTTGGGATCGATATAACCACTCGAAGGTGTTGAGACTCGTGAGTTATCGTTTTTTCGTCATGTTACGTAAATGGACGGAAACGGATCACCTTTCTTTTTGGACCAGTTAATCGATGACTGTCAATTGAGGTTTTCGGTGGTGGAAACAGTTGACGCTACCCTCATTTCAAACCGGGAACTGTGGTTTTAAAAAACGCCATAATTTCCAGATGATTTCACGCATCGTTTTCTCGAAAGATACGCGGTTTTTTCTTCGAAATAAAGACGGCGAAATGGTGGTCAGACGTTTTGTCTCAAGATCATCCACGTCCTGTCTTTCGTCATTTCCAGAGAGGAGGAAAATGACATTGAGAGCTACAAGCACGGTTTTCTAGCTAGAAAAATGCGACGGCCCTCCGGAAAATAGTCCGGATTCGCTCTAAGCTAATGATGAGGAAATTTCTTCGCAACATCATGTCATAGCTGAGATAAAATTACTTCCTCAGACCCGATTCCTTGATATTGAAGGGCATGCAATATTTTTCCCGCAGCACAATCTACAATGGCCTTGTACTACGATCACCTTTGCTGATCCTTAAACACATGACCCGTGGCGTAATGAATGTGAATATTTTGCAAAATGATATAACTATATCTTAACGAATTCAGAATGAATGTAATCATGCCATCTGTACTCGCGTATTCATGATAATACATGTATATGCTAAATACTTTGGCTCAGGTAAACGTTTGTTCATCGTACCTCCTCTAATTAATCATGAGTAGCAGCTCATGACGAATGTTGTCATCCATGTCTTCGCGACTTTCCACTACAACAAAAAATCGAATGCTTTACGATGCTTCGGTGATAAAATTACTTATCAGTTTACTTTACCACTTGGACAGCACTTCGTGACTGTTGTCTTCCCCGGTGTCAAAATCTCACTCGTGTTGATTGGCACCTAGTTTGCCGAAATATCGACGTAGAGTTCCACAAAAAATCAATAATGGCTGTACAGTCATTATGACCTTACGAACTTTATAATTTTTGACAAATTCCAAGAGACTGCGGGAGAAGCCGCGACAGTAACTTTTTGACGGAGTCATCCGCTAATATGCAACACAATGCAACAATTTCAGAGTGTAAAAAAATCATTCGCCTTGACCGGGATTCGAACCCGGGTCCCTCAACATCAGGCCGAGTGCTTTAGCCAGTGAAGCTATCGAGGCGTCTTTTATCAATTTGATTGAGGCAATAATTCTTTAAGCGTACTATGATAGGTAGCGTTGCTGGTACTGCTAAACATTTCCTCAGCATTCAGAGGGACACGGTTATGGGATTTTATTGATAGGGAACAAATAATTTTTTTATGTTTAAAAAAGTGTATCTATTAAGGTCACAAGAAAAGTACACACACAAGTACGTATTTTACATTTCGTCGGTCAGACCGCCCTTGTCGACCGAAGAAGAATGGCGTTCTTGGGGCGAAGGTGAGAGGGGGGGGGAGGTTGGTTTAGGAGGAAGAAAGGTACAAGGGGAGAGTCGGATGGGTGTTTGCTCGATTTTTCTGAGTGCCTTTTTAAGATGGATAGATTGTGTAGAGAATGAATATGATTGATGTGAGAGATGAAGCCTGGGAGTCATTTCTTTGAGCATCCGTCCCGTGGTGACCCTATTCGGTAGGGCATCACGCAATATAGCCGTCTATGCCCGATTCGAGTCGCAAACTTGCTAATTTACGGAAATCTCGGGAGAAACTGCGGCCCACCCATTCAATTCGGTCGCCATGACCACGGGTGCGTCGCTTTCCGTCAAGCCAAAGCACCTTGCGACTTGTGTGCGGAGACAATTTACAACTCTCCCCTTGGCACCCGCCGCCGCTTTCTGTTGACCGGGCTCAAGCGGCCAGCCTTCCTCCTCCTCGCCGCTAATCAGCGACACTTTTGTTACCCGTACATGGCGTCCTCCCACGATTCCTTGTCCATGACCGGCGCCGCCTCACTGCCTCCCTCCGTCCCCTCGGTGCCAACGTCCTTCGGATCCTCCTCGAATGATGAGACCCCCTTAGAGTAGGCTGCCCCCTCTGAGCTGCTCCCGGGTCCGGCCCCCGTCCTCCCCTGCCCGTGGACGGGCCACGTCTCCTGGGGCGCCGCCGACACTGTCCCACGGTCATCCTCCCTCGCCCCGACGACCCACCCGGAGTTGTCCCCTTCGTCACTTTCCTCTCCTCCTCGCCCGCCCGCGCAGCTGATCCTCCAGTGGCTAAGGTCTCCCGACGACGGCGAGCCCCGAGGCTCCAGCTCGATCTCCAAGTCGTCCCAGACCCCTCCTCGAGATCCGACGGACGAGGACCGTCCTTCCGACCAGTGGACGCTCAGCGTCGACATGCGTCCCCCTCTGCTCAGAGGCGATGAATCAGTCTCCGACCCCGAGGAGAGGGACACCCGGGATCCCCCGAGGGTCGAGGTTGCGTCGCATAACCTAAAGGTGACGGATTTCTCTGTTCTTGGCCTGTCGAGAGGAAATAGTGGTTGGAGGATCAGTGGGGGCGGGGTCGAGGAGATCTGCCCCCGCGGTGAAAACCTTCAAGCTATTTCTTGTTTGCTCTTGCAACTCGTTGCTTATGCGAAACACGCCTCCCGAAATGTCACGGAAATTATTTTGGACAATTTTTGATAGCAGGCTATTAAAATAATGCGTTATTTTAGTACCGAAATGTATGCACCAATTATGGAAATTTTAGAAACTCCCAACTTTTCCCGCTGGCGGAACCTTTCTGCATAATTTGATTTACCATGGAAAATACTTGCGGGACTTGACTCATGGGCGAGAAATATTTTAATATTTCATAAAAATATTTATGTTCTATCTTATTTTATTCTCCTAAAAACTATGAAACTTGTTTATAAAATAAAATATTGTTACTAATTGTGGTATATAAAAGTACTCTTAGTGTCTTAATTTTATACAAATTTTGTTCATTAATGAGCTCTAAATTATATTTTAAAATATAATTGTTTAGATTTAGGTACAATTCTTTATTTTTTTATACCAGTCACTTGCCTCAAACGTTATATTATTGATGGTAACCCCAAAACAGGTTTTTCTCTGGAATACAGTAATTCCACCCAAGCGAAATTGAATATATTAATGAATAATATTTATTAATACTTGCCTATTCTCTTCCTGAACCCAAACTGATCACTCCCTTAGTAGTTATTTGCCCTGCTCCCGAAATCCAGCTTATTTTACTGCAGTCCTCAAATATGACTACCTTTCCTTTTTTGAAGTGTTGACTAACACTGATATGACAAAGCCTTCCGGCCAAACTACTCCTTCACAAATGCTACGAATTGGTCCATAAAAACTCTTCCTCCCACCTTTTCCTAAGCCTTTAAGTAATCCCCCAGGAATGTTGTCTACCCACAAGGCCTTATTTAATTTCATTTACCTTAATGCCCTTTCTATCTCGCCGTCGAGTAAGCCTGGACCTAAGCCATCTCCATCTACATCAGATTCTCTTTCCATGTGTAACCTTCAATATGGCCTGACACTTCATGAGTACTAAATTACGAACTGAATCCGCATCCGCTCCCAGGAAACATTGAGAATCAATCATGCAGTTCCTAAATCTGTGCCAAACCATAATACAAGGTCTGTTAAAAAAAAGAAGAGACTTTGAATGAATACTTGATTTTTGAGTTGCCCTTTAATCATGTCTATCGCCTTCAAAATACAGCCCTAAGCTGCCAATACAACGCACCCCGACATTTCTTTCTGCTTTCAAATGCCGCCTGGAACAATTCTTTCGGGATAGCCTTTTAGGTTGCGTTACAGTTTTGTTGGATGTCTTCAATAGTTTAGCATCAGCGTCCTTTCAAGGTGGATTTCAACTCAGGAAATAGGAAAAATTCCGCTGGAGCAATTATTATTGCTCCCACCAGCACAGTTCTAGAAGAATAAAATCGTTTGAACTCTGTAATGCGGGCGGATGTCAAAGATTCAATGAATAGCAAACATGAGGTGGAATAAGTATACCAGGAAAGATTTTTGAGTGCTATACGGTATACTTTTAAAAACTAGGCAGATTGGACACTGAACAACAATAATTTTTGAAGGTAATAGAGGTAGACAAGTAGAAGGGATAGTTAAACAAGCATAATCCGATGAAGGAACATTGACCACATAAGGAATGTCATTTCGAAAAGAGCTAAGGATGAGTACGAGTAAGATTCAAAAATGGAATAGGGTAGAATTAAAGTATGCAGTCAAACAATATTCGTTATGGAAAACAAATTATTTACAAAATTTAATTTATCTTGTAGAAAGTTTTACATTTTTAGAAAGCGATTTAAGAGCTAAGAGAAACGCATTGCCTTAAGATGTAAAGTATTCTTTCAATATTATAATTCATTAGTTCAATAACATAAAGCTGTCAAGCCAAAACTGGCTGACTTAGCAGGACCAGAAGGAATATTCAATTTATACTAGCATTGTATGTGATGAAGATTGTCTATAAATGTCTCTTGTATTGAAACCTATTGTATATAATGAATAAATAATAAAAACAATGGAAAAAAATTCCGAGATCTAAAAAATCGAAGGAAGCTTTGGACCGAGATTTTAATAGTCAAGTTAGAAATCTTAATATCTCATTGTCAATCTTAGGTCTTATCACTTAAATTACTCTCTACTTTCTCTGCCGGAGAAGTGTGAATCAAGCTTGAAGATTCAAGAAAATTTCTTTCTTTTGGAGGCAGTAAGTTTTGGACCAACAAATCAAGGCTACTATTTTATTTATTATCTCATATAATAATATTCCGACCAACTGGAAACATACTATTTCAAGGCTGTGACATATTGCGCTTACCTAACCGATAGAGGCGGAAGTAATGACATTATTTGCCGAAAAGTGGAACAAAAAAAGCAGAAGCGTAGTGAGAAATTGGATTGCATCAAAGAATTTGAATAAATTTCCAGGTATCGTCAAACGCTGACTACGGCCTTTGATGGATTAGTCCCTTTTGCAGCAGTCCGGGAAACGGCGCCTGTTATCTCGCGACAAACACTTCCTATTTCGGCGCGATTCCTCTGGTTGTGGCGTCAGTAGCGTAGTCAAGTCACATTTCCTCGCCAGTATTCGCCGTGCAAACGAGCGACGTCTGTGGCTGGAGGGGTCGATGTCGCAATCCAGATAGCTGCCGAAACATATTTATGTGCCCTCCGCATATTGATGCCTACGGTCTGAAAATATTGATGATACCATATTTTAATGAACGTCTATAAAGCGAAGTCTCAGCATATTGGTTCAACCGAAACGGATGCCATAATCCACAAATCAACTTTTAAAAGTTTCCCGTCTGAAAATATCTCTCATGTGTTGTTTATTCCAATCAGGATATTTCTTACTTTCGAGTCTTTACAGCAGTAGATATCTAGATCGAACGGTTAGTCTTTGAAAGCTATAGTTAATTGTATCCTTTGCACACCCCAACAGAGGAATTTGAGAGTAGTAGGCTACCACTCTCATCTGATAAACTTACGTACAATAGTAAAAGAACGTCAAATGTATCTGAATACTCTCATGGTCAACAGAGAAGTCAATGCTTGTCAACAGAATTCGAGTTTTTCGCGTTCCTCTACGGTCGTATAAGCAAAGCGAGAAGCTAGGTGAAATCATTTTTTAAATGAGGCGCACATAACATACTATTCCTTTGTTGAAAATGAAATGTGCTCTCAAATAACATCGAATCTTTAATTTAGCCAAAAATAAGTTTGTTCCATTGGCTGCGATTTATATTCCTACGTTACTGTATATCTTTGACGCGTTCAGTAGTAGCCATAAACTCTAGAACCTTTTCCATAACAGTTCATGGCCTTCTGAGGGACCAATGCTGAGCCTTATCACTGAGTACTGGTGGCGTATTAGCGGGCACTCGCGGAAATATTTATCCAATCCCGTCGGGATAAGAATATGTTCGTTTAAATTTAGCGTATGAAAGAGTGTGTGAAGTCGTAAAAACTCCAGGTCATCCCGCGGAGAAGCTTTTCAATCTCTTATGAAAGCGTCAATCACGATCAATGTTTCCTGTTGATCATTCGAAGACCGATCGTGTGGGAAGAGATCGTTTGGCTGGAGACTTAACGGGTTACTCATGAGGACATATGTATCTTGAATCTTTCTCTCATTTGAATTCACTGATAAAAGAGACTATACATCAGTGTTCGAAAGTATTGTCGGAATTAAGGTCACATTTATTTAATGAATTCTGAGTGATTTCGCCTCCATTTCATCTCCTCCTGAGTGATCATTCATCGATATCGGCCAGACGTTCGGGAAACAAACAAGGATGGCCCAATACTCTTCTCGAGTGGGATAACTAGGCTTGCGTTTGGCACTTCCTGATCAGATTTATACGAAAGTGTTTTTGCCTTGGCAGAGAATTCAGGATTTATTTTTGCGTCGAATTTTCTCAGTTGGTGTAATCATCACATCGGCGTTGGGTAAGGTGTAAGAACCGTGTCTGTCGATAGCACCGAAGAAAAGTGGCAATTCCGCTATTCGATGGGTTGACAATACTTTCGGCTGAATCGTTTGGGTCGGATTCAAAATGCTGAGGGCAGTACAGGGAGTTCACGGCGCCACATGAACGGAAATATCCGAGCGCCAATTACTCTGGTTTGGTTTCGATTAATATCAAAGTGTTCTTCCTCTCGTGAGTGGTGAAGTCATTCGGAAGAACTCCTTAAGCCTGAAACTGTTAGCTTTATCCCGTCGCTTCATATGCGTGCGGGCATTGCGGGAGCCGATCTCAAAAGCTTTCAGTCAACATAAAAGTCCTTGTCGTTCACTCATCACCGGCACTTTAATAAATCAATCAGAAGACCTAACCACTATCCACGCGACGAGTAAACTCGCATTCTCCCGGAGTTCAAGTGGTCATGCGGAGAGTGATGGACACGCTGAGTGTAGGTTACCGGTTGTGTCTTTGCTTAGTGTTGAGTCTGTGTCACTGCTTAGAAGCAAGTGGCTTGCAAGAGTGAGTTCAGATCGACAGACAATCTAGAGACCGTACCATCGACCTAATCGCGAAGAAAGTTTTTTTTTTAAGACACACAGAAAATCATAATGGAGTGTAACAGTATCATTCCGTTAATTAACATTATTTTAACGAGACTTCCCCGTGACTTCAGAAGCTTGGAGTACATATAATATATTAAAATATTTGTATAAAAAATATTGGGAAAAATTTCGGAAAATTGATTCATTTCAGATATTGCTACAATGCCTCAAAATGCTTCAAAGTACATCCCTTGAACGTCGATAAACTTCTGCCAGCGACTTTTCCACGACTCGAAGGCTGCCTTGTGTTCCTGATAAGGGTACTCTTAAGGGTACGTTTCTTTGACGGCACTTATGGTCTCACGGTGGTGGTGTCCTTTGAGGGAGGATATCACTTTTAGGAATAGGAAATAGTCTGCAGCTGGTGCCAAGTCGGGGAGACTCAATGGGTCGTCTCGATGCCGTTGCAGAAGGTCTTCGCAAGCAGACACTCGACTCTGCTTTTGGTCGTCCGTCAAGACCTTCGGGACGAATTTAGCGCAGATCTTTCGCACAGCCAAATTTTTAGTGATAATATTGTGCACTGTTATCTTATGAATGCCAAGACAATACGTGATCATGCGTGCACTTAACAGATGGTCTGAATTCAGCACTTCACGCACACATTGCACGTTGTCGTCAGTTATTGACGTCGACGTCCGTCCAGCCGGGGCTCGTCCTCTCTCGCCTCTCTCACTCTCTCGACCATCTTTGAAGAGCTTGTGTCACTTAAAAACTGCAGTTCGTGACAAATTTTTAGTGTCCACTAAAAACACGATCTAGCCTGAACGAACATTCGTAGGCGATTGACGCTCGGTGCGTGTTGAAGGTTAGACCCTCCACCTTCGTCGTACGAGAGCGCTGCGACGTACATTCACGTCAGGAAAAAATTGTCCTCGATATTTTTTATACAATACAATGTATATGACCCCGAAGCCAGCCATTTGGAACGGCAACACTTTGCAAAATACCCTAGATTCTACAATCTCTAAAACGAGTACTGATATACATTTATTTCAATCATTTATTTAAATTAACGCGTTTATCCTTGAGGTTGATTTTACCGAGCTCATATTTTACCGATGTCATATTTGCTACCTACACCACAAGTTAATGTGATCCCTCTATACCGCTTCAAGCGTACTGAGAACTGTGACGAGATCTTGAGCTCTAAACTTATCCAGGGAACTTTGCTCAAAGCTGCAAGCCGTTTTACAATCCTCTGATAAGTCTTTGAGAAATGGAACGCTGATGAGGGGCTTCGTCGGCAGAGGTTTCGGGCGTCTCACCCTATAACTGCTTTTGGTTAATTTTACACGGGGCAATGACATCAAACTGCTCCTCATCAATAAATGTAAATATCGGTAAATGAGTAATCATCATTACCACTGGATGGGATTGGATTAGCCACGCTCTCCACTCAAATCTCCTACTGGCAAACCTCTTGAGGTGCTCTCATTTCTTCTCTCGGACGTAGGGACTTCGCTATCTTTCTCTCTCTTCTCTCGTATTTCTTACCTATATTCATTGTATCCCATCCGATGTGTTCCACAATAGTACTTCCCCAACACTTTTCCCTCGACGACTATCTAAACATTTTTGTGTTTCATAAGTGCCCCATAAGGCAACTTATCCCATCTGTTCAGTTCTCAATAGACTTCTTTCTTCCTCTATTATTCTCACATGTAATAATTAAACTATCATTACGAATTGCCAAATAAAATACTCCTTAATTATCAATACACTTTTTCGCGGTTTAATGATGTGACGTAAAGTGACTTAATCGGCATCAATCATCATCGTTATTATCAGCAGTTAGCAATATGAATACTGGTTTGCTACGGTTTTTAATCACTCGTTGAGCTGATATCCTCATTATTTATACGTTGAAAAGAGTAACTCGGAAGTTTGCTTAAAGTACCCACCCTATTCTTTATTCATTTGCACTTCCTAAGTAGTTTAGTGAATCCATTTTTCTTCCATTCTTCAGTAGTAGTTTGAATGACATTTCAATTAACCCAAAGAGATTGTTTCTCCCCGTAAAAGCGCTTCACCCAGAGATTTCTTCCTACGCCTACTCCTGGTACAACTTCCATATTCGCCGAGTCCTTGAGATCCGATCATTAACTCCATGGTACCACGTTTCCCCCATGTCATGAGATGCTATTCGCCTGGAAATCCCATGGACGCAAATTGTCTTATAATTTATTCCCTTTTCTTTGGTTTCAGACATTTGTTCCCATTTTAGTAATTGGCCGGTGAATCTATCTTCATTTCTGGCGGCGGGTAAGAAAAACCTTTGCTTGAAGGAGGCAAGGAGATTGATCGTCATTTCTCATCTCTCAAAATACCAGGCGGAGCCCCCACGGAGGGTAATTGGATCACTTAACCTTACTAAAAAATAAAGAGCACAAATCCAAGATAGCGATGCCATCGTTGGGGCGGTGCAGATATTTCATAGGAAGAGCTTTAAAGCGCGGATCACGCGATGGTTGAACGATGTGGACGTCACACTCGTGACCGCGAGGTTTAAAAGTGCATATTTAAGGTCCTCAAAAGGGTTTTGATAAGTTACAGCGAGGTGATGCGTTCTTGCAAGAGTGTAGTTTGTCACGTTCGATTGGGAATATTTTGGAAAATGTTGGAGATTAAACCTTAAGTATCGTAAGATAAATCCACACAACGCCTGTATCCTCAGAAATGATTACCAATATTTTAGTATTTTTCAGTACCGTGAAAACTACCGCTAGGGTGTACGGCAGGGGCTGAATACACACCAGACTAATTTTGAACCGAATATTTTTACACCTACCGCGGTCGGACAACGTTATTCTGATCCCTTAACGTTCGTAAAAAAGTCACATCTTAAATATATCTGCTCTATACTTAATCTCTCTAATTTTATTGACATGACCTCGCCTACTGTAGTACGATGGGGCTACTAATACCTCTTCAGCATCATTGCTAAAGAGACATCCTTCCAATTTTGCAAGAGATTTAATCTGTAACCTAACTTTCGTTCCGTTAGCGATTCCCAACCTAGCTCCCTTAAAAAATTTGATACGCTACTCAGTTTAACATTTTCATCACATTTACCCGGTATTCTTCTGATAAATCATTATTTTTTGTTAGTCTGTCCACATATTCCTCGTACATTTTTCACCCAGGAGTGGTCGTGAGTGAAGGTTACGGCAAAGTATATAAGCGAGTGTTCACATTCCATTACGGTGTTCCTGATGCAGTAGGCGTTCGGGATGGAATTGCTCCTTTTCCAAACATTCATCAAAACACACTTTTTAAAGTTTAATTCTAATTGCGGAGTGTCACACCAGCGTTGTATAGCGTTTAGGTCATCTGCTAACTCTGTTTTATCCTCAGGAATACGGATATCACGGTAAACCACTGCATCGTCGGCAAATAAACGTATCTTACTAGTGACTACTGAGTCAATGTCCTCGGCGAAAAATGTTTTCATTAATTTATGTTCATTTTTTCGCAAATTAGGTATCATACATTAATGTTTGGCAAATTTAAGATTTGCATGTTACGCGCCAACTGAAGAGGTTTTCGTAGGTGTGAATGAATATCCACTGGGTGAAACAATTAAGAGGAATCAGAAAAGTTATTATCAAATTAAACGGACTTTGACGTCCGAACATGAACGAACACTGCATGATAAATTTCTTCACATAGGTCGAGGCTAGACGTTGAAACTAAAACTACGAGTATTAGTTGACACACGCGCAAGAGTAGTAAAGCCTTCCTGCATTCGTCCGTTTCGACTCTATAATGCGACCGAAGGTCGAAGGCACTGACTAAATATGATACCCCTTTGTCCTGATACACTTCCCAGAGAATAAGAATTATATAAAGTGTATCTAGATATTATGATATCCAAGAAAGAGTAAATAGCCAACGTAATTCGTGCCTTCAGCGCCGAGCTGCGCGAACCGCTATAATGCTTTGTCACAGCAATTGATAAAATTGCTGCTAAAATTAATTGTTTATTTACGAATATTAACGATAGCGACGCCCTCGAGGCATCTTGGTGTTCATTTTTACTTTCTGTCTTCACTTTCTATCCCGTTTAATTCTCATCTCCCCTTTCCCTTCAATATCTTTCCAGTCCCAATTCTCTTTTGTAATGACGATTTGTCGACTTTCATTCGAGTCAGACAGAATTCGATTGTCAATTGTTTCTATGTATGGAAGATAACCACGTATGTGCGTGCTATTTGGTTGGGTAATACGGTCACTTATTGGTAAATACGTGCTTTCGACTAACGCATGCGTCACAGATTGGTGTGCACTGAAAATAGGCATGAGTTTTTCTTGCTCTTAGATTATTGACCACTTTTTGGGTGTCAGACAAATTTAATTTCCCAGTTTCCTTGGGGTTCTATGAATATTAACCTGATTCCTCCTGGTGTTTTCACCCCGTCACAAACCGTTTTGGTGAATTGTGAGATATTTATGTAGATTTAGACGACGATGTACATAAAACTTCAGAACAAAAGTTATGCGATTGAAAATAATCACGTCTCTGAAAAGTGGTCATTTGAAAAAAAGTGAGCATTTGAGAAAAAGTGAGCATTTATGCAAAAATGAAATTTATTATACACTATCGAATTTTGATATGGAGCGTAGCTATGTACAGCGCGGCAACGTGGTCATTGAAGCAGGAGGTTATACGTAGATTGGAGGCTTTTGAAATGTGGGCGTGGAGAAGAATGGAGAAGGTGAAATGGACCGAAAGGAAAACAAATGAGGAAGTGTTAGGGATGGTGGGTGAGGAGAGGGGTTTGTTGAGAGAAATCCTATGGAGGCAGGAAAAATGGACGAAGGGCGTATTGATCGGCAGAGGGATGTTGCAGACTGTAATAGAGGGGAAAATGTTGGGCTGGGGAGGAAGGTGCAGGAACAGGATAGGGTTGTTGAACGGGATGAAGGGAGGAAGGAAGTACCCAGAGATGAAGAGGGACCTGATGTAGAGTAGGTTTCTCGATTGTGTTTTGTTGGGAATCACAAAATATTTACTTGGTAGTTTTGTCCATCCAAAAACCTACCTTAACCGGTAGATTACCTTATAATAACAATATATAATTATGTAGAGCAAAGCCATGAAATGAATTTGGATAAGTCGTGATGCCTAATTTAAAGTTTAGGGATGATTTTTTTCGAATATCGGTAATTTAGTTATACGGTTGAGCATAACCTAGTTAACGTTGTGGCTCACCTGATTGCTCTGCTGTTCCAGTTCGGGTTCGTCTGTAGTCTAACCCTGGATCTGCAGCCACGTCCGTCGTCGAACTCCATGCTTACGTCGGAAATTTCCCGGCTCTTCATCATGTATATCGGTTTCCCCATTCCCGACTCCTCGGGGCAGAGCAGTGCCCAGTCATGGGACGAGTCCAGGCTCTCCAGACTCGCGTCCGACCTCGTCTCCGTGAGGCATTTTTCTGAATCGTCCCGCTCCGGGCCTGAGGTCCCCTCCGCCAACGTGAACACCCGCGACTCGGAGCGCCTGCCTAACTGACCGCCATGCGCCATCGCCAGGGATCTGCACCCGCCCTGGGTGGTCAGATCCAAGTCCACGTCGCAAGTTGTCGGCACCCTCAGCCGGATGTGGTGTCTTTTGCCACCTTCGCTCCCTGGTGATTGAAACACTTAAGCATGAACACGTGGACCGCATTGAAAAAAGGGGGCCTATTCCTTCCTCCGGAGTAACAAGCGAGTGATATAGTATATTCGAAATCACGTGTCACACAGGGTGTAGATGACACCTATACGTAAGTCTTAAAACTTCAGTTAGTGAGCAACCCTGTATAGTCTAAGCGCAGAAGCACAGCCATTGACAATTTGTTAAAATGAGAGTAGAGTTCACCGGGTTCGAAATGTACAGGTGGCTCAGAAAGGTATCAATTAGACTATATTATGGTTAGGGACCGATTTAGGAACAGCGTGATCAATTCACAGTTTCCCGGTAGCGGATGCGGACTCTGATCACAATTTAGTGCTCATGTAACGTAGCCTCCGATTCAAAAAGATAAGGCAGGGGCGGCGGTTTAGGAAATGGAATTTAGAAACTTCAATTGGAATGACAAGGAAGGAGTATCGGCATGCTGTAGAGAAAGTTATGAGTGAGGGAAAAGAACCGAGTACTATCGAGTAATAAAGGAAATATATCAAAAAAGTGATATCAAAAGCTACAAAATAAACTGTTGGAACTGTTAATGGGAAAAGGACCATGGGTCACGGATGAGATGATTAGAAAGATAGATGGCAGAAGGAAATGGAATAATTTAAACACAGGCATAAGGAAGTGCAATGAGTTAAATAATAAATTGGTACAGGTGACAAATAGAACAAAAGAAGCGTGATGGAAAACTTAGTGCGAAGATATGGAAAGTTTCCTGAGGAAGGGTGAAATTAGTGCGCTATAAAAGAAGGTGAAAACACTATCGGGAAGTATGAAGGGAAGATCTGAGCTAACAGAATAGTTGAACAAGAAAAGATCCAAGAGAGAGGAATATATAGAAGCACGGTATGGTAAAGGTCTTAGGCCAACAATGTTAGACATAGAAAAGGAACATGACGTAGAGGAAGACATCTTAGGTCCAGGCATACTCGACGATGAAATAGAAAGGACATTAAAGGAGATAAAAGCAAATAAGGCCGTGGGGGTAGACAACATTCCTGTGAAACTGTTTAGGTAAATGTGGGAAGAAGACTATATGGACTGATTCGTAGTATCTATGAGGAAAGAATCTGGCCGGAAGATTTTGTGAAATCGGTGTTAGTTCCTATTCCGAAAAAGGTAAAGGCTACATCATGTGAGGATTACAGAACAATAAGTTTGATATCCCACGCAGCTAAAGTTATTCTCAGGATCATCAACAAAAGGATAGAGAGTAAGGCAAATAATTACTTAGGGGATGATCAGTTTGGGTTTAGGAAAGGAAGAGGTACGCGTGATGCCATTGCAGTAATGAGATCACTAATCGAGAGGAATATAGAATACAATCAGGACGTTTTTGCCTGTTTTGTAGATTTCGAAAAGGACTTTGGTGGAGTGAATTAGGAAAAACGAATGAGTATATTGTAGAAGATAGGAATGGATTGGAGGGACAGGAGACTAATCCGCACCTGTACATGTCTCAGACTGCTCAGGTGCGAGTGGGGAACGGAGAGTCCGGATGGGCAGTGTTAGGAAGAGGTGTAAGGCAGGGGTGCCCATTGTCCCCGGTGCTGTTCAACGTATATGTGGAGGGAATGATTAAAGAGGCATGGGGAGAACTGGAGGTAAGAATGAAAGTCGGAGGGGAATTGGTAAAATCGGTTAGGTTTGCTGATGACCAAGCATTAGTTGCTCAGTCAGCCAAGGGGTTGTTCAACCTATACGAAATGATTAAAGAGGCATGGAAAGAGCTATAGGTAGGAATGAAAGTCGGCGGAGAAATCGAAAAATCAGGTTTGCTGATCACCAAGCTATAGTTTGTCAGTCAGCTAAGGGGTTGCAAGCATTACTGAGTGAATTGGAAATTCAGTGCGATAGATATGGGATGAGAATCAATATTAATAAAACTAATGAAGATTACGCGATTTTCCGGAAAGGAAAAGGCTAAGCTAAACATTAAAACAATAATGCAAAAAATAGAGCACCTACCTGTCCCTTCATCGTTTGCCTAACATTCTCCCCTCTATTATTATTTCCAAGATTTTTATAATGGAAATTCAGTGCAATAGATATGGGATGAGAATCAATATTAATAAAACAAAGGTTATGCGATTTTCCAGAAAGTAAATGGCTAAGCTAAATATTAAAATAGGCGGGGAAAAAATAGAGCAGGTAGAACAATTCACGTATCTCGGAAGTGTTTTCGACCAACGCGGTCAAAGTTGTGGGGACGTAGGGAGAAGAATTGCGCTAAGCAAAGAGGCTTTCACAAGAAGGAGGGAGTTGATGATAAGGACGTTGATTAAGGATGTTAAGAGAAGGCTCGTTAAAACTTTGATATGGACCGTAGTTATGTACGGCGTGAAAATGTGGTCACTGAAGCAGGATGATAGAAGTAGATTAGACGCTTTTGAAATGTGGGTGTGGAGAAGGATGGAGAAGGTGAAATGGACCGAAAGGAAAACAAATGAGGAAATGCGTGGTGTGGTGGCGGAAGATAGGGGATTGTTGGGACAAATCATCAGGAGGCAGGAAAAATGGATACAAAGCATACTGATCGGCAGTGGGATGTTGAAGACTATGATAGAAGGGATAATGTTAGGCAAACGAGGAAGGAGCAGGAATAGGATAGGGATGTTGGATAGAAAGAAGGGAGGAAGGAAGTTTACGCAGATGAAAATGGGCTTTTTATAGAGTAGGATGTTGGGTTGTGTTTTATTACGAGAGACAAAATATTTATTTAGCAGTTGTTTCCATCCCAACCCACCTAAATGGGTAGATGGCCTTTGCCACTTCTGCATATAATAAATGAAATATATTCAGTCTACCAAAACAATTCTTAGTTGGTAATATACTAAAATTTGTGATGCTCAAGAAATTTCAGAAAAAAATACTTATAAGAAGGCGTAAATATAGGTGAGTTCAGAGCGTACAATTAGGCATTATATTTGTTGAAAAACGCGAAGGAAATATGATTCCCCTTCTGCGACTAAATCATTTGAGAGCGTAGATAAATCAAATCATATTTACATGTATAGTGAACATGTTTGTCGAAATGAGCATTCGGTACGAGTAAATATTAACTGGAAGATCAGGGGAACTGGAATGAACCAATGGGTGTATGTTTATCTTCTACTCGGGAGTAAACATTTGATGAAATACAAGATCTCTTAGCTGAGAGCTATTGAGTTCTCCTCGGTGAAAATATTTCGTAAAAACTGGAAAAGGGCGTCGGAGAGAAATCAATGCTTTGAAATGGTAGGTTTTCTCCTGGCCTTTAAATAACGCCTCGGAACTCGTATGCCAACTCTTTTTCATGCGAATCACATCCTTCCAATTGAACACATGTGATATACGTTAACCCTTCGACGCTCTGGCAGAAGCAAGGCATAATATTGTATGCTCTTCACGCAGCAGGGGGAAATAGTGATAGCCGTGGGAAAATAGTGAATTCATCGCAAGATATCTTGGTCTTGCCTGAAACTAAGGGTTATCAAATTTTATTTTCCATCGCTCGGAGAAAAGAAATTGCAGCGAGTTATGTAACCGTTATCGGCTCAATATGAAAGTTTCTCAACCACATCTTAAGCTTATTATCTTTGAAGTAGGCCGCACTTTTTTGTGATTTTAGCGAAGAGGTACGACAGATGGTAAAATGTTGAACGAGGTAGGTCAAGGACCTTGGGCACTGCGGGCGCGAAGCGGCGATGGTGGGGACCCGGTGAAGTTTTATTCCCGTTTTGGTATAATCTCATTTGGAGAAGAAAAGAATACACGCCCAAAGGTAATGTGATCATTCATTTAGCAAGGCCACTCCGTGATTAGTAGTCTGCTGAAATCGGTGTGAGCGCTCGGCGGTAGTCGAGATTTCATTTTGTGGTGTAATGTCTGTAGGAATCCGTCATCTTCCCTAGATGCTAATGCCTTACGTTTCACGAGTTTTAATTGGCTGGAAGTCACTACTACTCTCAGAAAGATATGTCACTCTGACGAAACATTCTTTCGGTGGACGTGATTAAAGTGAATAATTATCGAGACGTTTTCATAGAATATTAGCCTTGATTCCACGTGGAAACTTCGACACAGTTCAAAAAAAAAACTTTCGCTAAACGTTTTCCTAAATGTCAATTACAGATTTTACTTCTGTCGTAGAAATGGGAATGATGAGCACGTGCCTCTATTCAACCTAACTAACGCATGCACCAAGGTTATACATGCATGTACTTTTGACCCTTGTCTTGACAGGACAACAGGAATTATTTCCTTTGTGTCCTAATTAATGTTTGTCTTTCACATTTCCACTCTAATAGTTTTGCTTTGATGTCGTCAAGCCTGGCATAATACCAGTTATTAGACAGTTCTTGCAACTATTTCGTAAAATTCCAACCTAGAAAACGGCGCACCATATCTACTAATACTACCCTCTGCAATGGCAACCTTCGATTTACTCTACCATCACTCCTTTTCCAGTATTTTGCAGTTTTTTGCCACTTCATATTGGGTAAAAGGGCTTTCCATGGCCTTCATGAACCAATAACCCTAGGATTAGTTTGTCACAGCATTTCCATCGATTATTCTTCCACTTGGTTCATGCATTCCTTAGCATGTCTCCTCTTCATCGCCTTCTATTGCAAAATTTGACAAAGTACATGCTTCCCTTGTAGTATCTCGTTTCCGATTTTCTTCCAAGTAATGTCTCAAGCAAGTTGCAACGTCTCAAAATATGCGCAGCGCGCTCGTCCTGCCATCTTTCCCGAGTTTTCCTTCCATTCCCGCAACAGTGATGCCCACCCCTATTTGGTGTGGGGGCAAACCCTCTCGGTGGCTAAGGACAATCGGTGTGGGATGGGAGAGAAAAAAGAAAGATAAGACAAGAGAAAGGAGAGGGAAGTGAGAGAAGGGAAAAAAGGATAAAGAATTCAATTGCTCAATTACTCATTCGAAGGGCAGATTTTAACAAGGTCTTTCTTTCAAGACGTCGGCGTGGTATTTCTTTTTAAATCTATGCTCTCGACTCATCTTTGGTGACCCGCGTGCGCCCCTGAGATCCCGAAGAGCCAATACTGGCTTGTCATTAAGTTTCAGAGGGAACCGTCGGAGTTCATCCAACAGCCTTGCTCGTGGCGGATTGTGCGAGGGAAGACATAAAATTTAAAACTATGCGTCTCTTTCTCTCATTCTATCTCGACTGTCCAAACTTTACGAACCGGTGTGGCATTACAATAATTAGAACGGAAGAGTCCACATCACGGAGCACCTTCTGGGGGCGTCATAGGACCCTATTCCTAGAAAAGGTTAAACGAGAGAAATCTCGACGAAGTGACAACTTGGGGAAAGCAGGGGTGATTGCCGCGACCTTCACGCCCTCAGACACCATACGATGAGGCAGCTTCCCAGTAGCAATGCGGAGTCACTCATTGCTTCCCGTCACATCTCTCTTTCAATGATATCCTTTTCATCAGTTTTCTCCGATGCTGAGTCTGCCGTTGATGTCTCAGAAGTAATGTGAAGTATTAAAATATAAAGAAGTAACAAAAAAACTCGCGTATTCAGGAAACGAACGTACTAAACATTGGACTATCCTTGTCCGCTGTTAAAATAAAAAAATATTTCCGCCTGATACGTAAATAAATAATAAACACTTCATGTTTAATTATTAATAAAAATTGGCAATTTTCCACAAAATAAAATTTTAATGCGACCGGTTTCGATGTAACTACATCATCTGCTGGTGATTGTGGGACATTTTTATTTTGGTTATTTTGTGGAAAATTGCCAATTTTTATTAATCATGATATTCCACCATATCACGCCTGAAACGTCTCTTTTTACTTCATGTTTAGGGATGAAAAGTAGTAAATAATAGAAGTGAAATATTTGGAATACATAAAATAGTTTGGAATTAGACGAATTGAGGTGGGGTTCCATCATTTCGCGGTGGACTTTGGCTGTATTTGTCCTCGACACTTGAGTCTAGGCACGAATTAAAGCTGCGCGTAATGTAGGCCACCCTTCAAAAAGTTCTATGAAACCATGTTTACTCAGCAGTGATGGAATCCATGCGGTGGGAAAATTTCGATTCCAAATATGTTTTAAATGCTACACTTTTGGCATCAATTAATAAACACTGATCCGTGAAATGAAGCTTTTACTAAAGTGGGTATTTGCATGAAATAGGGTACTTCACTCGCGGTTTTATGCTCGCTACATCGTTTATTATCATTTATTATTATTTTTTTTCGAGATGAACCTACCAGGTCAATAAGAAAATCACTCCACTCCGTTCATTTTTTTCATTTTTCTAGAGTTTTATTTAGGCTGCCCACCTCCTCCTACTTTTGACCTAATAATCAACTTTTTTCTAGCTTTGGTTCATGTCGTCCCTATCGCTGTCATCCTGCTTAAAAACTACTAACGGTTAAATACCTTTCAAATTTCAAATATTACTTCGTCTCCATTATTCCAGTGGTTAATTCATGATGTTTACATTTCATTTAGTCTAAGATGCATATTGTCTTCCTGCCTGTCTTACTTATTATTCTTCCCGGGCCTCATCCTTTAGAAAGCCGCTACCTCATAAGTAATACATTCCAAACCCACGTTTTCTGTCTGCCCTTTCCTCCTTTCGCCCACCAGCCTCCTCTTCAACCAAATGTAAAATTTATCTTTGAGGTTTTCCAGAGCCCAAGCCACTGCCTCGGACCTGGGCTATCTAAACCTACGCACAGTTCAGCTTACTCTCCGAAATCCATTTGACACATCATATAGCGCTTCGCCCTGACGAGATTTTCAAATTAATCCTTGCTTCCCACTCACGATGCCATTCCTTGCGAAACCATTTTCTTTTACTTGAGCCGCTCCACCCCTCTGGAACTCGTTTCATGAAACTCTTAGACTATCATAGTTTTAATCTCACGTACAATTAAATTCGATCATCATCGATTTTGACGTTCATGTCTTGAAGTTTATATGAATTACAAATGTTTGTACTAATTGATGTTTTAAATGCGATTACTCGAATTAAGGACGGCTGTTTTTCAACGCATTTTATGCTAGCATATAATCTTGAGAAAAATGCTCATCCAATTATTATGCATGACAACTTCTTTTAAAAATGTAATTTAGTTTCAGCTTCAGCGTGCATCTAGATTGAAAAAAAGAGCGTAAAGGGTATTCCATGATTTTCCCAAGTATATTTCGTGGTATACATAATTGCTGATTTGGGTGTATTAATATTATCCATGTAGCTTTGCATTTTTCATGATTTTCCGATAAAAATAATCTGAGTTCAACTTATTAAGCAGTGGATTACTCATATTTTTTACCTTTGGTTTCTTGAAAGGTATAGTTTTTAGCATACGTAACATCATTTCAGAAAAACACCCCTTTTTTAATTACTTGTAGTCGAGTTTTTTCCATCAAGACTTTTCCCTAATGTAAGACGTTTCCGAGCATCGTCCATTTCTAAATGAGGAGCTCTTTGAACGCGTTCACACTTACCATACACCTACATAGGAATACCAATATTTCAGCAAATCGATTTGGAGGAAAAGAGACTTTTATTTTCGGTAATTATAATTGGTATTATATTTCCGAATACTTATCACTCTGGAACACACGATGATTTCATACTGATGCAAAAACACAGTCTGAAAGTCATTCAGGATTAGGAGATAACACTTTGAAGAGTACTTACATGGACCTGCAGACATAGATCTTGCTCTCGAGACAGGCTGAGACTGATACGGGCAAGGGTAACGCGAGCAATATGTGATGTCTCTCTTCTTGGTATTTCGACCTTCAGCGGTGAGCAACATGAGACATCTTATGTGTTAATTTGCTCTGAGACATCACTAGTCATCGCAGCTTTCTTTTTTCCATAGGATATACAAACTAGGCTCAGAATTTAATCGTGTGACTTACCAGTCTCTATATTTTCCTTGAGCATGCCCACGTTTCTTTCCTTCTTTCCGCATGCAGGGCTGGAACACGGTGCAGTAGCCTCAGCCAAGCCTTTTCTCACCCTGCCGATTTTCAAATTCATTTCTCACTTAAAATTAACATTGACACCCACGAGCTCCTGATTCCACTTTCCTTGCATGTCTATTTATGTTGAATGGAACTGTTTTGCATTGTAAGCCAAGAAAATTAAAACCTTTCAGTGCATTTTGGCAAATAGCCCTACGTGGCCCAAATGCATCTACTGAAAAGGTTTCCATGGAGACTTTGATTAATAAACAAAAACAACCATTAAGTTATGACGGCGGCTTAGATAATCCTTTTCCAGTTATTTATTTATGAAGAGTCAATTTGAGGTATTTTATCTTAAGTACCTACTTGAAGTAGTTTCCCGGATATGTTACTCCTAGATCGTACTGGAAGTAATTTAATGAGTTTTATGATGTTTTCATTGCTAGAAAATGCGCGATAGTGAACGATGGAAGAAATATTGTACTCACTCATAAAAAATTCTGTTCATCAATATTTGAATCGAAGTCAAAAAAGTTACAGGTATATTATTTTTTGGGCAAAAGATGGATAGAATGAGTTCTTTGCTGGCTTCCCACGCCGAATATCCGAGTTCGATTGCATATTAGTTGCGTGAATGGTATTCCGATATCCACTCAATGTGTAGCATTTCGCCTATGGGATGGAACGTAAAGCTGTGAATTTCCTGGCACCTTTTTTTAAGGGCCATGCGTCGGTTATTTCTCCACCTAGAATTTTGTTACCCGCAGTTGGAGAATGTTTCTAGTCAATGATCCGACCCAAACCTTGACTAAGGGGCTCAAGTTAATGTATTCAACTTATTTTCTCGGTTCCCCCTCTCGCTGCTCACCAAACGAAATCCGTAACCCCTTTATAGATCTCTGCGCAAGTCACATGCCCGCGAAGACAGCGATTTCTTAATGAGTGAATAGAATATTTGTATACTTTGTATTCCCGCGTTGGCAAATACACGATGAGAGTTACCCCCGTGGTATCATCCCCGCGCGCGTAACCACGTCTATATATCGCCGATGTCGCCAGCTACCTCAGCCTCCCTCCTCCTCCCACAATAACTACATTTTTAATTTTTTAAATTCATTCGTAATGGGGCTTTCTGGTCACGATAGATCTGATGCATGTTGTCGTCTGGAGTTAAGATCGGAGACTCTAGTTGGTTCCGATGTCCCTTGTAGACCGCGCTTCTCTCTTTCTATCTCAGAAGACGAGTGGAAATCGAATTCGAACCAAAGATGACGGTGGATGAAGGCAAGAATCGAAGGCCGATGGTATACTAAGGTGCGTGGAATCTCACCTTTCCTTGATAGTGAGTTAATGAGTCAGAAATCAACGGTCTATGGACGCAGATGTTCCGCCTAATCGTCTTCTTCCGACTTCGCTCCTCATGAGTGCTTCTTTTCTCGAGGATGAGGCTCCAGCGAACTACCTACGCTCAATAATTCGACTTCCCTTCGAGCACTGTCATCCATTTATGAGCAATGAGAAGTGTAGAGGCTGGATCCAAAGTCTCCTCGACAATTCACTAGTGGGTCTCATTAGAGGTGGAGACCCTTCAATGCATTTTTTTTGTGGTCAAGGTCAGGACCACGGCGAAAGTAAAGGGCCGCCTCACCGACTGTAGCAATGAATGAACGAGTGACTCATGGCCGTGCGCCTGCACGGGGTCTGTTTGAAGTGACCGTACGGTTTTGAATAAATTTAACCTGAAACTCCAATTTGGATCGCCTGAGTCAGAGCTCCATTGAGAGTACTAGCGAATTTCATTGAACTCCTTACCCAGAGTAGGTCTCTCTTTACTATCATTCTTTGATGAATCCTTCTACTAGAAACATTTGTAAAAAATATTACCAAGAGCCCTATTGACACATTTATGATAATCAATAGAGATATATTGTTCTACTCTTCACAGCGGTGTCTACTAGTGTGGTTTAAATGTCCCTGATAATCAGGTGCTAATTCCAATTCACGTATATCATCTAACTTCCAACCGGTTGGAGCTTGATACAATATCCTAACGCCCTTGTATGCAAATTGTTTGGACACAGTTAGGAAGGGAGCCAAAATTTCAAGTTCATGGTGACATACGTATATGGGAGATATTTGAAATAGCCAGTAAAACAATCTTATTAGTTCGTTTATAAAATTTGAGCACTTGATCATATGGTTATTACCTTTTTCTCACTATCACCCAAGTTATATGACAGCATTGATTCAGTAAATTAGTGTAGATATAAAATATCTAACAATGTACTTAAGTGTATTAAAGAACCTCATGTATATGCAACCATTCAACTGAGTTACGTGTGCACAAATGGAGCCTCTCAATACAGAAGAGCAATAAAATGGCACACCCTTCACCCCCACCAAAATTCTTCTATTCATCCTGCTAAAGTTTTATGTGAAATAAGACTGAATTCAATGATTAATATCATAACCTGGTGTACTATAAATGTTCCAAATTAATTTTTACATGGAATTCTACCAAATGACTGCATAAATATGAACTTAGGTGTATTTGAATTTGAATATGTCATGCTGGATAAATTTTGGTCAACTATATCTAAGTAAGATGTAAAAAAAAGTGCATGCTTTAGTCTTCATCTGGGTAAAAGGGAAAATATAAGGATAGAGCTCACCCCAGATGTAGAATTCATGCACAGGGCTCATGCAGATAAAATTCACACGTTGCTCAAACTGGTAGGGATACCAGTTTCTAATTTTCTTTCCCTGGGAGATATGTCACTTGAATATACATGCATAGTAAATCCTTATGAATAATAATCTCAAATGAGGACAAGAATGGACTTTGTTTAAAATATTAATTTTGATTTATTTTCTATGAAAGTTATGAGTACTAAGCTGTTTGTTCCATCTTTACTTTGATAATTCATGCATGCATAGGTATGCTACAACGATTTTTTTACATTTGCCCCCTTTCAATGTGACAAAAATTAACAAATTAAATTCATATGTATCTTACACCATGGTTTGACTAAAGTTGAGGGTGTCCAAAGCCACCCTGATTTAACCTAGGCCTTCCAATCAGCAGGCAAGTGTTCTTTCCTCTAGGGTATCATGCCCCAATTTATATGATTTGTAATATAAAATGTTAAATTATTTGTCGATAAAAAATAATATTAATTCTATGGATTTTTTTCAGTGTTGTTCCCGGTTATCCACTTAACAGATCACCCTGATGCTATTCGAAGAATACAGCAAAGGCTTTTCAAAGATAACGTAGACATCCCACTGGGAGATGAATTCGTATTACATCAAGGTGAGCATACAATGTATTCAGAAATATTAAAAATAAGGTAATTTTCATTTGAAGTAGCTTTAGGTTAATTTCAATTGTAACTTAAATGATATTTCAGAAATATAAATTTAAAAAGAAGCAACTAAAAATGATACATGCAATTTAAAATTGAATTTTTTTACAAATTCATACATTACCTGTTCACTAAAGATATAAAAAGAAATAAAATTTGACTGACCAAATACATTTGGAATGAATCTGTCTCTAAATCTCAAGGAAAATTTACAAATGAAATATAATTATTCACTGCTTATTGATGACTAATGAATTAACTTGAAGGCACCATAAAATTAAAATCCCATGAAAATGTTCCCCCCCTTGGACAATTTGATGATCTTTGACAAATATTTACCAGAACATTTTTGTGATTAAAACCATTTATGAAGGATGAATTCTGACATATTTTTAAACTGGCAATCATCTCCACATTTTCTTGTGAGACACAATACCTTTGTACAATGTGTATGAATATTTATATGAAATTATTTTAAATTTGTACCTATTAGCTTCAAAGCTAACAACTTAACAACAGTTCATTATTTCCATAATTTAATATTTATGATGGCCATTTCCTTTCAGGACTCTACAGAGAAGTACGAAAAGTCCATGTTGATAGGGAACCAGCAGCTTCGACTTCTGTTCATACTGAAAATACTGACTCCAAAGGCTATATTCTAATTGGTTTCAAGAGCCTCGACAGGAGTTTTGACCAGGTATTTGGGTAGCATAATTATTATTATTTGGTAGTCTATAATTTTTGGTAGATTTTGGATGGACACAGACTGGAAACCAAATTTTTGAGACTCATCCAACAAGGAAACATCTGCATGATTATATTGTAGGGTGGATAAAAATACGAGGTGTGTTCAAAAATGTACGGGAATTTTAATTTTTCGGACAATAATATTTATTTATTCTTATACATCGATATTGTCACCTTCAAAGTAGTCCCCATTGGAGATTATGCACTTGTGCCAGCGATTCTTCCAATCCCCGAAACTCTTCTCAAACTCGATCTTTGAGATAGCCATTAGTTCTTTCAGTGATGTGCTTTTAATGTCATCTATAGCTGTAAAATGACGGCCCTTCAAGGTTCTCTTAATTTTTAGATATAGGAAAAAGTCACACAGAACCATATCTGGCAAATATGGATGCTGGGGCATAGTTACAGTTTTGTTTTTGGCCAAAAATTCACAAGCAAGCAATGAAGTGTGAGCTGGTGCATTATCATGGTGCAAAAGCCATTTCGGAACAAATTTTACTGCCACGCGTTTCATACCCAAAAAATTGGATAAAATGTCATGACATGATCCTTTCGATACCCCAACATCATCAGCGACCTCTCTAATTGTGATTTGGCGATTGTTCATAACCATTTCTTTCACTTTTTCCACGTTTTCATTGAATGTTGATGTGCTGGGGCGTCCAGGGCGTTCGTCATCTTCAAGGTCTTCACGGCCTTCTTAGAAACGCTTATACCACTCATAAACTCTTGATTTACTCATAGCAGACTCACCATAGGCCTTTGTTAACGTTTCACACACTTTGTTACACTTTATTTAATTTTTTAAGCAAATTTTGATACAAATTCTTAGATCCATTTCTTTTAACAAACAAAAATCGCCGAGCTCAGAAAACACGTCTAACCTTAGTGGCTGTCACAGACAAAGTCCACAATGAAAACAGCTGAAAGTTTTATCATACTTCCGGGGCATGTATACCAACATAATAAAAAAAAGTTGGACCTTCGGACTCTCCAAGCCTGGGAAATAAAAAAAATTCCTGTTAATTTTTGAACACCTCGTAAATTAATATTTTTGTGGAAACTTATCTGGCTTTATTAAGATGAAAGATCTAACTGCTTGGTTGTTCCAACACGTGGGGAGTATTTTGAATCCAGCTTTTGGCATACCCATGGGGAAACATGCAACAAAATATTTCATGGATTTCCACCAATTCAGCACTAATTTTTGTAGATGTATCCTCAAGGATTCCCTATTTTAATAATTGATACCTGCATAAATTTAAAGAACTGCTGAAATTGGTAATGCCCAATAAAATGAATCTTGCTACTGAATTCACTAAAAATGCATGACCAGGTGTGGAGATTTTTCTCTCTTTGTTATCTTATCCAATCTCAATTCCTGGAGTCCCTTTTTTACAGCCTTGTATGGCTGGTATGAATTGACTGAAACCCTGATTGCCTTGTCATTTGAAATCTCAGCTTAAAATATTTAGCATAAGGATAGAAGATGGGGAATCAGAATGATCACTGATTTTGAGGAATTATTATTGAAGGTTTCTCATTAAGTTTACAAGTACTCCAATACAGTATCTTTTTAAATAGTATTTTTCCTTGGGCAGTAATGATGAAATGAGTGAGCTGGTTTGGCTGGGTGAATTGGCTGAAATACATTTGCATGTCGTTATTAATTGATGGAGTGGTTTATGTGAAGACAGCTCCTCTGCCGGTATTTTGGTCAATTTAGTGACTAATTAGAAGGGAGGTTGTGTGGTAAAGATGCTGTTTACACTTGGAGCATGGAAAGACACCTGGACTTGATCATGGGGTCTACTTTGGTACGGCTATCTTCCTGTGATTCAAATGACAAACAACAATTTTCACACAATCTTCCCCACTAATGGCCACCTTAGCTAATTAAAATGGGAGCTGTCTTCATAAAAGCCTCTATTTTGACCGTTTAATTTTGTAACTATAAAATAAGTGTGTGGTGAGTGGTTCACATGAAGGATTGGAAGTGGGTGTGAAAGCAGAGAATAAGACAATTAAGAATTACTCTTTAGATGATAAAATTTAATTAAGTATTAGTCTAATTTACAAAACTTGAGGGACAACCCTCTTTAAAAACTTAATCAAACATTTCAGGTAGTTACATTACACATTTAATCCCAGAATTTCACAACATTTGGATTGTTTTCTAACAATAGTGTAATATGTAACAACAATTGTCTCTTTGTTTCATTTTATACAGGAAACATGGCTAATTTTAAGTTTACAATGTGCAGAAGTATCTCAAATTATATCATTTCTAATGTGCTGAACAAAAACTGAAATACAGATTTTGCTAAAGTAATACTTCAAAACCCTTCATGGACCTTGACGTGATGGAAGGGCATGTGCATTCCGATGGCCCCTAGAGCTGTGCTGGTGGGAGTAATAATAATTGCTCCTGGTAGGGTCACCCATGACAGATAGGTCAAAGGTTAGCAGCCAGAGAAAAGGTAGTCCATGCAGCATCTGTTCCTCAATGAGGCGGCTGCAAAGGCGTCTGGTCCCAATGGGGCGGCCAATGAGTGATGTTGTCATGTTAAAAACACTATTGAGGAAGACAACGGGAAACCACTTCAATTACTATTTCCATGAAAAATGATGGACACAAGACAGAAATTGAGTCCTGGCAACTGTGTGCCAAGCCCAGCAGCAGGGGAGGTAAAGCCTCCACAGTCATCATCCCACAAAAACCTTATAGGGGAAAAATAATAGCTGCAGGACAGAAGATGCAGAAGAAGATGAAAGTAGTTATAATAGGCATATGGAACATCAGGACAATGTTGAGGACAGGAAAATTAGAAAATGTTAAGCGAGAGATGGAAAGAGGTAACATAGATGTTTTAGGTCTCTGCGAGGTGAGATGGAAGGATAGCGGGGATGCGTAGGCAACATAGAGCAAGCAACTGATAGAATCCTACTCGTAGAGATTAAAGCAGAGCCGACCAACTTGGTCATTGTTCAGGTATACATGCCATTGAGCAACCACAAGGAGGAAGAAGTCGAAAGGATGTATGATGAGTTAGAGGATATAATTGCATGTGTTCCTGTAGGGAAACATTTGATAGTGATGGGGGATTGGAATGCAACGGTAGGCGAAGGAAGAGATGGGGGTGAGGTGGAGGACTATGGGTAAGTAAGATTCGTAGTATCTATGAGGAAAGAATGTGGGCAGAAAATTTTGTGAAATCAGTGTTAGTTACTATTCCAAAAAAGGCAAAGGCTTCGTCATGTGACGATTACAGAACAATAAGTTTGATATCCCACGCAGCTAAAGTTATTCTCGGGATCATCAACAAAAGGTTGGAGAGTAAGGCAAATGATTACTTAGGGGATGATCAGTTTGGGTTTAGGAAAGGAAAAGGTAAGCGTGATGCCGTTGCAGTAATGAGACCACCTATCAAGAGGAATATAGAATACAATCAGGACGTTTTTGCCTGTTTTGTAGATCTCGAAAAAGCGTTTGATAGGGTGAGTTGGGAAAAATTAATGCGTGTATTGCAGAGAATAGGAATGGATTGGAGGGACAGGAGACTAATCCGCACCTGTACATGTCTCAGACTGCTCAGGTGCGAGTGGGGAATGGAGAATCCAGATGGGCAGTATTAGGAAGAGGTGACAATGAGCAGGGTTGCCCATTGTCACCGGTGCTGTTCAACGTATATGTGGAGGAAATGATTAAAGAGGCATGGGAAGAACTGGAGGTAGGAATGAAAGTCGGAGGGGAATTCGTAAAATCGGTTAGGTTTGCTGATGACCAAGCATTAGTTGCTCAGTCAGCCAAGGGGTTGCAAGCATTGTTGAGTGAATTGGAGGTTCAGTGCGATAGATATGGGATGAGAATCAATATTAATAAAACAAAGGTAATGCAATTTTCCAGGAAGAAAAAGCCTAACCTAAACATTAAAATAGGAGGGAAAAAAGTAGTGCAGGTATAATTATTTACGTATCTCGGAAGTGTTTTGGAACAACACGGTTAAAGTAGTAGGGACATGTGGAGAAAAATTGCTCTAGGCAAGGAGGCTTTCTCAAGGAGGAGGAAATTGATGGAGGGGACGTTGTGTAAGGAGGTTAAGAAAAGACTCGATTTGATCAGTAGCATAGAGCATAGGTATGCACGGTGCGGAAACGTGGTTGCTTAAGCAAAAGGATAGAAGTAGAATGGAGAAGGTGAACTGGACCGAAAGGAAAACAAATGAGGAAGTACTAGGGATGAAGGGTGAGGAGAGGGGGTTTGTTGAGAGAAATCCTATTAAGGCAGGAATAATGGGTGGAAGACATATTGAGCGGTAGTGGAATGTTGAAGACGACAATAAGAGGGGAGAATGTTAGGCAAATGAGGAAAGGGCAGGAATAGGATAGGGATGTTGGACGGAATGAAGGGAGGAAAGAAGTACTTAGAGATGAAGAGGGACCTGATGTAGATAAGGTTTCTAGATTGGGTTTTGTTTGGAGTTACAAAATGTTTATTTGATAGTTTTCCATCCAAAAACCTACCTTAACTGGTAGATTACCTAATAATTATTATTATTAGGTAATTTACCGGTGAGGTAGGTTTATGGATAGATACAACTATCAAATAAACATTTTGTAACTTCAAACACAACCCAATCCAGCAACCTAATCTACATCAGGTCCCTCTTCATCTCTGTGTACTTTTTTCCTCCCTTCATTCCATCCAACATCCCTATCCTATTCTTGCCCTTTCCTCGCTTGCCCAACATTCTCCCCTCTATTGTCATCTTCAACATTGCAGTACCACTCAATACGCCTTTCATCCAACTTTCTTGCCTCCATAGGATTTCTCTCAACAAACCCCTCTCCTCGACTACCATCAGCAGTACTTCCTCATTTGTTTTCCTTTCAATCCATTTCACCTTCTCCATTCTTCTCCACACCCACACTTCAAAAGCCTCCAATCCTTTTGCTTCAGCGACCACGTTTCCGCGCCATAAAAGGCTACGCTCCATATCAGAGTTTTTACGAGTCTTGTCTTAACATCCCTACTCAACGTCCCCATCATCAACTCCCTCCTCCTTGAGAAAGCCTCCTTGCCTAGAGCAATTTTTCTCCTTACTTCTCTACTACTTTGACCATATTGGTCCAAAACACTTCCGACATATGTAAACTGTTCTACCTGCTCTATTTTTTCTCATCTTAATTTAATGTTTTGCTTAGCCTTTTATCTTTCTGGAAAATTGCATAACCTTTGTTTTATTAATATTGATTCTTATTCCATATCTATCGCACTGAACCTCCAATTCACTCAGCAGTGCTTGCAACCCCTTGCCTGATTGACGAACTAAAGTTTGGTCATTAGCAAACCTAACTGATTTTACGAATTCTTCGCCGACTTTCATTCCGACCCCCAGTTCTTCCCATGCCTCTTTAATCATTTCCTGCACATATACGTTGAACAGCAGCGGTGACAATGGGCAACCCTACCTTACACCTCTTCCTAACACAGCGCATCCGAACGCCCCGTTCCCCACTCGCACCCGAGCGGTCTGAGAGACATGTACAGGTTGCAGATCAGTCTCCTGTCCCTCCATTCCATTCCTATTTTCTGCAATACAAGCATTAGTTTGTCTCAATTCACTCTATGAAATACTTTTTCGAATTTACGAAACAGACAAATACATCCTGATGGTATATTTCTCTCAATTAGTAATATCATTTCTGCAATGTACCTCTCCACATTCTAAACCTAAACTGATCATCCCCTAAGTAGTCATTTGCCCTACCCTCTAGCCTCTCTTTTGGCTGTATTTTCATGCTGGTGGACTTTTCAGAATTTCACCGTGTTATGGAGTTTGTTGCATCTTCTTGTAAAGGTCAGGATCCTGTCATTTTAAGGAACATATTTTTCCGATAGCCATTTTCTTGTATTGCTGTCAGGAGATGTTTCTTTTCCATTGACAAAGCAGCAGTGTCAGAGATGCCGTAGGCTTGGTGAAATAGTGTGTCCACCAAAGTTGTCTTCTGGAGGGGAAGATGGTGAGAGGTTGCATTTAGATAATGATCGGTGTTTGTCTGCTTCTTGTAGACGGCATGTCCCAGCTTCCCACCCGTCTTATTTTTTACTAGCAAGTCCAGGAAAGGTAGTTCGGTGTCCTCTTCTACTTCCATCGTACAATTGATAAAATGATGTTGTAAGTTGAGAAATCAAGGAATTGCTGAAGTTCTGCTGCACCCTGTTGCCAGATGATAGATCCACATATTTTAACCACATATTAGGTTTTTTCTCATACTGGTTAAGAATCTTCTCTTCAAAATGCTCCATGACAGGTTAGCTACTACCGGAGACAACGGCGAAGCCATGGCTGCCCCCTTTGACTGCTCGTAAAATTCTTCGTTCCACAAAAAGTAAGCATTCTTCAGACAATCCTCCACCAGTGTGGGGAAGTCTTCTGGGATGCTATTGGAGGTAAGGCCACTCTCTGATGATTTACACCAATTCCTTGATCAAGATGTTAGTGAACAGTGAAGCAACATTGGGGTCCACCAGTAATTCCTTACTGTCAATTGTGATCTTTTTCAGGATGTCGATGAAATGTCCTGAATTTTTCACAAATGACGTTTTTCCGACGTAGAACTGTAGAGATTGGGCCAGGTATCTTGCCAGTCCATATGTTGGATCGCTAGTTGGAGTGGTATCTCTTCCTTATGTATTTTCTGCAGTCTATATAATCTTGGTGGTTTTGGAGCCGAAGAAAATATAGTCCACGTTGTTCTTCCATCAGAATGAGGTATTTCTTCATTAAAATTCTAGTGTTCCGCTCTATTTTTGCTGTCGGGTCGGTTCTCAGTTTCTTGTACATCCCATCTTGGAGAAGTTTCATAATTTTGCTAGTTCACTTTGCTGATTATCACAGTTGCATTCCCGTTTTCTGCAAGTATTATGAGAATGCTCTCATTTTCTTCAGGTTCTTCAGAGCTCATCTGTGATATTCACCTTAGCTGGTCTAGCATTGCGTAGAATGAGTGCCACTTCTTCCCTTTTCTTATCAGTGTCTCCCTTTGGAAGCTTTTGGATGGCCGACTCGATACCAGTAATGATTTTCTCCCTTGGTATCATGGCTGGGGCAATGGCGAAGTGTTGGACCCTAGGATAGGAATGCAGTGCAGGCATCATCTAAGGTCAGATCCATTAGGTTGACGACAGCACCGTGCTTTTAAGGGCGAACAATTCTTCTGAACAGAGGTGAAGAGCAAGGTGTGTGTGGTGCACACGCACTCGTAGTAAGGCCTCACTAGGGTAAAAATTTCTCTTTGCTGCCTTGGCTCTCAGGTGGTGTATCACTTCAACACTGGTTGGCAGTGTACCTGTGTCCCTGCAACGTTGGACGAAGGCCAAGGAAGACAGGAGTCTTCCTTTCTTCTTCTGCAGCGCCTCAAATCTCCTTATCTTCCTACAAGTTCTCTCCCCGTAGAGGCGAAGTATATAGCTGTGTAGCTTTTCGAGGGTGATGGCTTGAAGGATTCTGCTTTTTTGGGCATTTCACTGCGTTGAAGTTAAAAGCTGACAACAGTTTCGCCAAAATTGCATTCAGCATTTTCAGGTCGAAGATGAGGGACTCAGATTTTGGCCGCCCCAGGTGATCCCATCCAGTGGCTGCTCACTGATTGGTCCTTTTCCAAAGAAGTCTCTTCCACGCATTGTGGAGATGGTAGCCTTCATCTCTGTTGAAATTCTCTGAGTTATTGGCGATCTCGATTGCTTATCTAATTAATCGTGGATAATATTTACTCTTCTTAGTTATGATATTTGCATAACTAACCTTTTGTTGATGATCCTGAGAATAACTTTAGCTGCTTGGGATATCAAACTTATTGTTCTGTAATCCACACATGACGAAGCCTTTGCCTTTTTTGGAATAGGAACTAACACCGATCTCACAAAATCTTCCGGCCAGATTCCTTCCTCATAGATACTACGAATCAGTCCATATATGGCCTTTCCGGCGTTTCCACCATTCTTCTTTTGCTTTATTTGTGGCCCTTCTCAATTTATTGTTTAACTCTTTGTACTTCATTTTGCCTAACTCTGTGTTTACATTTTTCCATCTTCTTCTCTCATCCATCTTTGCAATTATCTCAACCGTTACCCATGGTTTCCTTATCCTCTTCCCGTTAACGGTTCCTATAGTGTCTTTTGCAGCTTTCAATAACACTTTCCTGAAACATTCCCATTTTTCTTCGATAGTACTCAGTTCTTTACTGTCATCCATCATTTTCTCTACAGCATGCTGATACTCCTTCCTCGTTAATCTATTTACTGCTTCTAAATTCCATTTCCTAACCCGCCGCCCTTGCCTTATCTTCTTGAAACGAACGTTACATTTCATAACAACTAAATTGTGGTCAGAGTCCGCATCCGCTCCTGGGAAACTGTGCGAATTTATCACACTGTTCCTAAACCTGTGCCTAACCATAATATAATCTGATACCTTTCTGAGTCACCTGGCATTTTCCATGTATACCTACGCCTTTTGTGGTGTCTAAACCATGTGTTAGTGATGACTAACCCCTGTCTCTTGCAGAATTCAATCGCTTTCTCCCCGCGTTCATTCCTCGTGCCTAGCCCATTGTCCCCCACCATCTCTTCCTTCGCCTAACATTGCATTCCAATCCCCCATCACTATCAAATGTTTCCCTACAGGAACACATGCGATTATATCCTCTAACTCATCGTACATCCTATCGACTTCTTCCAAAATTTGGTTGCTTGGTGGCATGTATACCTGAGCAATGTCCAAGTTTGTCGAGTCTGGTTTAATCAGTTGCTTGCTCCATGTTGACTACGCTTCTTTTTTATCTAATATTACGGCAACCCCTCATATGTATATATGTATTAACTTATTACTTAATCTACCGGATACAGTAGGTTTATGGACAGACGCAACTATCAAATAAATATTTTGTATCTCCAAACCAAACCCAATCCAGCAACCTAATCTACATCAGGCCTCTCTTCATCTCTGTGTACTTCCTTCCTCCCTTCATTCCATCTAACATCCTTATCCTGTTTCTGCCCTTTCCTCGTTTGCCTAACATTCTCCCCTCTATTACATTCTTCAACATCCCACTGCCGCTCAATATGCCTTTCATCCATTTTTCCTGCCTCCATAGGATTTCTCTCAACAAGCTCCTCTCCTCACCCACCATTTCCAGTATTTCCTCATTTATTTTCCTTTCGGTCCATTTCACCTTCATTCTTCTCCACACTAACATTTCAAAAGCCTCCAATCTATGTCTATCCTCCAGCTTCAGGGACCAAGTTTCCACACCGTACTATGCCTATGCTCCATATTAAAGTTTTTACGAGTCTTGTCTTAACATCCCTACTCAACGTCCCCGTCATCAACTCCCTCCTCCTTGAGAATGCCTCCTTGCCTAGCACAATTCTTCTCCTTACGTCCCTACTACTTTGACCGTGTTGGTCCAAAACTATTCCGAGATATGTAAACTGTTCTACCTACTCTATTTCCTCCCCTCTTAATTTAATGTTTAGCTTAGCCTTTTTCTTTTTGGGGAATCGCATAACCTTTGTTTTATCAATATTGATTCTCATCCCATATTTATTGCACTGAACCTCCAAATCACTCAGCAATGCTTGCAACCCCTTGGCTGACTGAGCAACTAATGCTTGGTCATCAGCAAACCTAACCGATTTTACGAATTCCCCTCCGACTTTCATTCCTACCTCCAGTTCTTCCCATGCCTCTTTAATCATTTCCTCTACATATACGTTGAATAGCACCGGTGACAATGGGCAACCCTGCCCATTGTCACCTCTTCCTAATACTGCCCATCTGGACTCTCCATTCCCCACTCGCATCTGAGCAGTCTGAGACATGTACAGGTTGCGGATCAGTCTTCTGTCCCTCCAATCCATTCCTATTCTCTGCAATACACGCATTAATTTTTCCCAATTCACTCTATCAAATGCTTTTTCAAAATCTACGAATCAGGCAAATATGTCCTGATTGTATTCTATATTCCTCTTGATTAGTGGTCTCATTACTGCAATGGCATCACGCGTACCTCTTCCTTTCCTAAACCCAAACTGATCATCCCCCAAGTAATCATTTACCTTACTCTCTATCCTTTTGTTGATGATCATGAGAATAACTTTAGCTGCGTGAGATATCAAACTTATTGTTATGTAGTCCTCACATGATGTAGCCTTTACCTTTTTTTGGAATAGGAACTAATACCGATTTCACAAAATCTTCCGGCCAGAGTCCTTCCTCATAGATGCTACGAATGAGTCCAAATAAGGCCTTCTTTTTGTCCACCCCTGCGACCTTCTTTGCTTTAATCTCCTTTAATTCTTTTTCTATTTCATCGTCGAGTATGCCTGGACCTAAGCTATCTTCTTCTACGTCATGTTCCTTTTCTATGTCTCACCTTGTCGGCCTAAGTTCTTTACCATACAGTATTTCTATATATTCCTTCCATCTCTCTTGGATTTTTTCTGGTTCAACTATCATCTTACCCCACTTATCTTTAACAGTTAGCACAGATCTTGCCTTTTTACTTCCCAATAATAACTTTACCTTGCTGTATAGCGCACGAATTTTACCCTTCCTCTGTAAACTTTCCTGTTTGGTGATTGTGTCAGTACATAAACCTACCTTAACCGGTAGATTACCTAATAAAACTTTACATTTATATTGAAATTTTTACCTCCAGACCCATATATATATATATGTGGGTCTGGAGTGCCTTGCCTGGGACCCTCCGGTCAGTAGTCAAACGCTCTATCCCCTGGGCTAGCGCTATGTGATTTTTTCGGGTACCAGATCTACCTGGGAAACCATAATCGGCACAGGGAAAGGAACTGGCCCCCTTATCGGGATGTGTTTCACACGCCATGTAGGGCTTAGTACTGGGTGAACTCTACCGTCACCTACAAAACAGACCCTCGGGTTGATTATTATGTTCATGGTATATGGTTTTATACTTCTAAATAAATGGTATTTACCTGTTTCTTTTCTTCTTCAGCTCATGGTTGAGACATGGAAGGAATGGACAGGAGTGAGGTCAATTGAACTGTATCTTCCAGCATCACTTGGACTCTCCTGCATACGTTTCTTCCTCCGCCAAGGAACAGAAGCTCACTTATTCATGTACGTAGTGTTGGCTGAATGCAGCACAGGGGCTGCCACTCCTGAGCATCACTTAAGGCTACTGGATTTTGCACAGAGAATGAGAGTAGAAAGAATGAATGGTTACATATCAGTGTATAGGCCAGTGCACCTTTTCCCACCAGCACCTTCTCCTCCCCCTCAACCTCCCATTGCAGTGTGGGAAGATGTTTGTCCATCACCATACACTTCAACACCATCATATGAATCGCTGCCCCGGAAGGGAAATATGATCAGGAAAGGACAAATGCGTAGCCTCAGTGGAATGCCATCTGCACCACCAAAAGTTGAAATATGAGATTTTTTAGAAAGGAAGAAAGGAAAATGAGTCTATATACCAAATTAATTTTTATGCATATCACGTTGCTTTCATCGTAAGACCAATGAAAGTATTTGAAATGGTATTTTTTAGTTATTATTTTTTTACAAGCATTTATACTTTGGCACATATCTACCTACTTAAGCATCAAATCAGAATTATATTAAGTTGTTCATTGATTAGTATTAAGTTTAAGAATTATGGATGGTTATATTTAAAAATATAGCAATGTACTTCAAGTATGTTACATTAGTAAAAATATTTATACTCAGTTGTAATCAATATTTTCATTTCATCCTAAAATATGTTATGTATTCACTGTATTCATGGTTATTGTATTCAGAGTATAAACTAAAACCCACCTTTGATATTAAATATTATTGTATAAGTAAATACTCATCCAGATTTTGTTGTGTTGGAGCCCCTTTGCATCAAAGACTTAAAAAACATAAATTGGTCAGTCAAAAAGAAATTCAATGGAAATTGTTAGCATTTAATTTCCTAAATTATAAGTACCTACCTCTGGAACAATCAATCAACAATGGATACCTAGGATGACTAAATTAATTAAATGTTGATAATTATTCACTAGAGCTAAAAAAATATAGAAGAATGTGTCAAATGAATGACAAATTCCTTTGATGCAAAAAAGACAGTGCCTGACCAAAGTTAAATTAATGCCACAAAAATATATTTGTATTTTCTCACATAGTTTTATAAAGTTGTAATAATAAATAGAAATTTGACCTTGAACTATCTGAAATTAAGGTATATCATCATTATAAAATAATTTTTTAGCTATACAGGTATACCTGTATTAAGAATATATAAAATTATAGAGGTAGAAAGCTGTATTTATTAAAATCAAGGCATTAAGGTTAATTACAAGTATTCAAGATATAGCAAGGCTATTAGTATAAGCAATAATAGCCTACTATTAAATTATGTTACCCATTTAAGAGGAAAATACTAACATTTTCAATGGACACACATGTACCTGCTTAGCTACGAATGAGATAAAGGGGTGGGACTAGGTGCCAACAAGCATGTCGATTCCCTAATTAAATATATCATATCAATATTTTTACCAGTGTATTTTACCTATGTAATAAAATGATTTAAATTAATTGAATCACATATGTTATTTTATGTATATGATGACCAATCTACTCAAGAAATGGAAGAAGTGATATGATAGCCTTGAAAATTAACAAAACTTTTGTATTTTTGAAGAATTAAAGTAATTTAAAAATTCTTAAAATGGTGTCAAAAGAGTATCATTGTATTTATTAGGTTTTTTTAAACTGGCTTCTAGCAAAATATGACATCTCCTAATATTATGTATCTCATAAAATGATTCATCACAGGGATAGGTACATCTACATAATACCCCACAAGTTGCCAGCACCAGCCAAATATCCACAATTATGAGCTAATACATGCATATGAATACACTTATTTGCTTGTATGTAAATAAATATGCACATGCATGTACATCTAAAACTATATATATATGTGCCTATAGAAAAATACTTGGTTGTGATTAGAACAGAATAACTCTTTGTCATGATGATTAAATTGTGCTTGCCAACCATGTAAGTAGCCCAATCAGTGGTCAAGCCTGTCTATTTGTAAGCTGTCAATTTTACAGGTATGCATGATCTATCTTTCCCCTTAGTATGCAAACAAATTCATCCAAGTTTCAATTCACATAATCTTGTATTTATCAGGCAAGTTATCACTCAGCCCTTCCAATTTATTTTAAGTAAATTTATTGACCAACCACCCATTTGGAACCATTTCTCCAGTTTTATTTTCTATGGAACATGTTTCAATGCTTGGTGAGATGGTAATGTTTAATATTTAATGAATGCTACTCCAAAAATATTAGCATATTAAGACTAATTACAATTCATTTGAGTCATATTAATTATATGATAGCAGTGAAGAGGAGGGAGATATATATGGGATATATAGAGAGGATAGGAAAGATAGAGAGGCGAGTTGTTTGAGGAAAGGAATAAGCATCCAATAGTATTGCCATTTCTTTCTCTTAATGATGTGTGTGATGGTCTGAGGAACTATAATTCTCTGATGTGAATGGACGTTCAACATTTTATATTAAGTGTTCTATGTGAATTGAGTTTGTGTACAAAACATGTTATAGACATATGGCATATGATACATGGCATATGACTTTGGTTGTTGGTCAAATGAGAATAAGATTAGGTAGATGAGTTTTCGATGGTGGATGATGATAAGGGGAGACAGGAGGAGTGGGATGGGACAGGATTAAACCGGGAAACAATGACCGATAGGGTTGGAACATTCACTATTGGGAATCCTCAACAATGGCTACCATTGCCTCTGCCATTTAAAAGAGGTGGTTGCTGTTCCAGGAGGGGAGACATGGGTAGATGATGAGGGGGAGGGGGCCTTCAGTGGATGATGGTGGGTCCTCAAGAGAGGAAGGGATGGGTAGGGGGGAGCTGCCCAAAGAGGTGACTTCTTTCGACTTGGTTTCATTTTTGCCATATTGCTGTCACACCAAAACAACCCCCTGTCATCCTGTCAGGGGTGAACCAGGAGGAGCCTAGTTCACCTCCTCCATGCTTCTCACGATCACGGTCTTGTCACCCCTATCTGATCCATGATAGCTGCATCCTCACGCACCTCTCATTTTGCTTCGTACAGACACTCTTATGCATATCGACTGACTGACATGGGATGTGCTCTTGTTTTTCAATTTACAATCGATGACGACCATATGTACATGTACAAACATGCTTTAAGCAAACCTATACTTTATCAACAAGTCATTATCGAATTCTCACCTTCATTAACTTAAGCAAACTACATCCAACTTCCCCTTATATTTTCATTGACATACAGCTGACTACTCACATTCTGCTTTATAAAACTTATCTTATGCAGATTGATTATCCCAAAGGTCAAGGCCTCAACACAGTAAGTTAGCATTTTCCAATACTAATTTATTCTTTTTGGGAAATACATTTACATCTTGATTTTTATCAAATATATTTTTACCCAACTAAGCCTTACTGCAATAAATCTGAATCCACTGTAACATCTTCAAACTCCTCCTTTTCACAGTCTATTTCTCTCCCTAAGGATTTAAACTCTCTCACTGCATGCTAAGCTATAGTTTTTCTATGCTATGCATAAGCTATGGTTTATGGCTATTCATATGCAAGAGCCAGCGCATCACTTACTTACGCATCTTGCTCAGCCCTTTATACAAGTTGAGAACAGAAGAACTGAGCTATTATCACCATGAGAAAATAAACACTATTTGACCCACTGCTCCGAGTTATTATGGACCACAAAGGTGCAGAACACATCATATTCCATCTTCATTTCCTTTTAAGTCAAATATTTAACAAGTAAAAGAAGATGTGATGGTAATGAAATATGAAATTATTCTAATTAATCAAAGGGAAATTGTCAAATGGGAAAAAATTACTACTTTGGTAAAAAAGTTGTACAAATACCTTTATTTTCTTCTTTCATCACCCTTGGCCTTGTTGGACAATGTTCTTTAAAGAAGGGTTTACCTTGCGCAGATTCATCATCATAATAACTTCCACAATATATGCCCCTCATCATTCTTATTTGAATCAAATTAAGCTTGGAAGTAACACCTCTCTGCTTACGGTAACTGGAGGGCGTTTGCTGTAACTTAAAAAAAATTGGAATTACCTCTGTGCATAATTTCACAGTATGATCAATTGGATGGCGTGACACAATTAGGAATTACGTACCTCTTTTCATCCAGTTTCACTGACCAATGTTCAGCATTGAGTGAAGGAGGATTGTTTGTTTTTAAACGTCAAAGAAACTCCAAATAAAGACACTTTTATTCAAAATATTAATTTTTTATCCATAAAAATAATATTTTACAGATCCAAAATATTAAAGGATAGCTTTAAAATGGAAAAGCAATAATTAATTATAAAAATTATTGCGTTATTTATGGCCATTCATTAAATCACTCAGGCACTTTCAGTCGTGATCCTCCTCTATCACATACTCTCTGAAATATACTAATGAATAGCTACCTGAATTCTCAGCTACTTGAATTTTTGGAACAAGTGTCCAAATTGATCTCAACAATTAATGAGACAGCTGTCATAAATGTAATCATGAATACATAACTAATACTTCAGATACAATAAAAATCTGAATAACTTACAGTTTTTCAGTTGAATCCAACCAATGAAAAAAATCACAAAAGCAATGGATATTTACAATGATCATTTCTTCTTTCTACCTTCCATATCTTTACATACATTACCAAATACATGATATATTACAGTGGACAAAATCCAGCCAATAAACAAACCCCACTACAAAAAGCACTGAAGTTCGTGAAAAGTGTAACCCTGCTTCATCAAAATGTGAAAATTATATCACAATAATTTTCACTGAGGAACATATTTAATAATTTACTTGCTAGTATTTTTACCAGCTACTTATTTTCACACAAAAACCTTCATTTTTCTTAACAATTGCATTTAAGCATGTGCACATTATGAAAATATATAGAATAATACAAATTAGATAGTATTATTTACTAAATTCATTTTAATTTGACCCTTTGAATGCCAAAGAATAGGTTATGGAATTAGCTGTCTCATATATTCTTTTGCTTGTGTACATAATCACAGGCAAAGAACAGTTTTGAGATTTATATACTGGCTTAAAATTACTTAGCTGTCTGATTTTTTCTTTCACAGCTGCCTAGCATTACCAGCTCATTTTTAATGTGAAAAAATTGATTTTTTGCTTTTATAAAAGTCCCGGGCCAATTTATCACCATGCCGGTGCTCCAAAGCCAGGAGTACCTTGGAATCTGGAGAAAAAAATTGTATTAGGTATTTACATTCACATTTCATTAAGTATTCACTAATAATGATAGGGATAGATTCCTTAGATTTATTGGAATAATGTCACATTTTAATACCTTACACTAATGGAATTCTAATTCCATCCTCATACATAATTACGTTTTTCATATAACCTGTCTATTTCAACCACTATAATGCGAAACAACTTCATTTAAATTGTACTATTCTATTTTGTTAAATATATTTGCACTGCTTCTATTAATTTGGGATGGGGCAGAACACCTTAGTTGCTGTAGCATAAGGATGCAATTATGTAATCTATATTAAGGCACTCTGTTAGGATAAATGAAAACATATATGGGTTAGAAAAATTATCGCTCTTTTTCCCTCCTACACCCATGTGTTTCTGTAAACCCAAACCATTGTACAGGTTTAGATTATATTAACCCAGAACTTTCTTGTGCATGTGCATCCCATGGCAGACCTTATAATTGTAGAGGCTCCACAATTCAGAACCAACAATTCATAAAATCAGTTCTTCATCATGTTTAATTCGCAACAAAAATTATTCTCTCAGAGATAGCTGTACAAAACAAGATTTTAAAAATAACTTTTTACTCCTCTGGGAAAATAATTGAATTGGTGAATGAAGTACTTATAAAAAGAACAAAGATGATGACTGAGTAAAGATGTGAAGAAAAGGTCAGTTGACACTCTAATATGGAACATAGTGTTGTATGGATGTGAAATCTGGTCAAGAGGATGAGTATTGTTTGGAGCCTTTAGGGGTGTGGGTGCAGTGGTGAATGAGAAAAATAGGTTGAATGGTGAAGACATGAAGAGGGATGAAAGGCAGTAGGATGTTGAAGGGTATGATAGAAGGGAAAAATGGTAATGTTGGGTAAGATGGACAGAGGAACGAAGAGAATAGGCATTTTAAACTGCATGAAGGCCAGCAGAATTAATGCAGGAGTGAAGGACCTAATGTAGGAGGACATACCAAATGATTTTTTTGTTATACATAGTCTTTGGATTATCCAAAAGCTGCTCTGAATAGGTAGAATCCTTTGAATGAATTATCTAAATGTGAATTTCCCCTCCTAACATTTCAACAAACTTGGAGATCACTTATAGCAGGGAAAGGTGCAATTCATTGATGTATGGAAAGACAAGAAATTTAAGAGGCAAGTTATGGTTTAAAGGTATGGGCCAGCATGAAAAGAAAGGTAACCACCTTGAGTCTTGTATGGACACCATATGTTGAGCTGGCATGGGCTCTCATTGCTATGGGCATATGCTCATTTTTAAAGGCAATATTACCGTTAAGTGAACAATTTATAGAAATTCATTTGATTCCGCAATTTATCAATTTTTAGTAAAATAAACCTACTACTTCTTGTAATGCTATTCAATTCTTAGTATTGACAAAATAATGGCAGTAGTACCACATAAACATATGCATGATACCCAGACTGTATTAGTCTTTTTCTGCCATTTGCTTTTCTATTTTAATGCAACATATATGTAATTTGATTCTAAAGCTGAATTTAAATAAACTGCAAGAAATGTCACAACAGTAACTTTTAATGGAGTCATCCACCAATGTGCAATACAATGAAACAATTTTAAAGTGTAAAAATCATTTGCCTCAACCGGAATTCAAACCTGGATCCTTCAATGTCCAGCCAAGTAGCTTTAGCATCCTTTTGCACTCTGAAATTCTCCCACAGTTTCTTTGAATTTGTCTGAGGTAAAACTAAGAGTTTGGAATTTGGCTTTAACCTTGTGAAATGTAGTGCAATGCACATGACTATGAATACCTGTGGCATTGCATGTATAGTATTTTGCCATATGAGTAACATACTGTTCCTCTAAAGCCCCCAAAATTTCTGATGGTAAGAGGACACAGTGTTAGCTTAACTGGCAAAAGCACTCAGCCAGACATTAAGGGATCTGGGTTCGAATTCCATTCAAGCAACTGACTTTTACATTTCAACATTGCTGCATTCTAATGCAGGAACAGAATACAAGAAGCCTTTCTCCTCTTTCCCAGACTCACAGCCACATATTACATCACATCATCTTCAATATGTTACATTATCCCTTATTGATATTGGCACATTATATACAAACCATAAACATTATAAAAGTAGCCTACAAAACATTATCAAAGACAATTACATATCTGAATACTTGCCTGGGTTAGATGGCCTTGTGAGGGGTAGATGTAATTGGGGCAAAGTCTCCAAACCAATCGTCATGTCTGTTGATGGTATTTTTGAAAATGGAATATATGCTTCAGCAAGAAATTCATTTGCACTTATCATGTCATAATCCTTCACCACAAACTGAACTAGGCCATCCTTTGTTTGTTGTTGCTCTGATGACATTGTTCTAGAGAGGGGAAATAAATCACATTATTAGGTAATTTTGGTAATCAACCGGTAAAGGTAGGTTTTTGGATGGTCACAACTATCAAATAAATATTTTGTAACTCCAAACAAAACCCAATCCAGCAACCTACTCTACATCAGTGAATCAACCTAATCTTCATCTCTAAGTATTTCTTTCCTCCCTTCATCCCGTCCAACATTTTTATCCTGTTCCTGCCCTTTCCTCGTTTGCCTAACGTTCTCCCCTCTATAAATCACATACATAATGAAATTCTATATTCATTTTGTTTTTTGGAGGAAGAAAAATGTTCCTCATTTTCCTAACACTGTAATTTTAGGTATGCATTAACTATATGAATTGGCAAAATGAAACTAACATGTTCACTTCCACCAAAATGCATAATCTGTGCACCCATTTTAATATATGAAAACAAATATAGATTACACCGATAAATGTTATAAACTGGGAATAATATAGAATTTTTTGTAAAATGTTCAAATTTAGTGACAACATCCTACAGTTCTTAGTCATCTGTAAGTATTAATATTGGAATTACCTGGAGTTCAACAATATTTTTCTTTGATGTGGAACAAGATTATTTAATGTCCGACTCGGCAATATGTTAAAATTCATAAAGAATTATGTTGATCCTATCATGTCCTTACATGCTCCTATGGTTAGTTAGTAAGTTAAATTTATGATTATTACTGATTTATTATGTACTCACATATTAAATACTTCATCAAACAATGGAAAGAGATTTCTCTTGTGTGTTTTTGTGCGGGGCTTGTTTACTCCATTAAACTTTTCCTCTGGAAGAAAGTGAACTCTCACATATGGATCACATGAGCCTAAAAAGAAATAATAGTGCTTTAATGACTAATCTGTATTTTCATATCCTTTCACATCTTTTAATATTGAAAGCAGAGACTTTATTCTCTGATAGGTTATATTTGGTACATAAAATAACAAGCCTGGGAATAAATTAAATGAAATTAATTAAAAGCTTAAAAGAAATTCAAATTGATAAGTCAAAATTTACTTAAAATTAGATTTTTAGCTAATGATTTAGCATTCAAGGTTAAGATGAGGTCCTAAATAACATGGCAGCAAGCTAGTATGACATAAGCATGTAAAAGTTACCTTAGAGCCTACAAAAATACATTGACCAGGATGAAAAAAATGTAGAAAAATAGTGAAACAACCGAGCTTTAAAACGACGTAACACTTTTTGAAAACAAAGGTTGCTTTCAAAATCTAAAATTTTGAAGACCTAGGAGTATGATTCCACAAGTATTGGTGGCATGCCTATTTTGAAATCTATCATGCTGTTTTAATTAAAATAAATACTGACACTTATTGCAGTGTTTACATATGTAACGGCAGAGTAATTTCAAAATGTTTGCAATTTACCAATTGGCAAGGGTGACTCACCATTTGCATCCATTGGTTTTAGGTTACGGGCATTCATTATCTCAACCCGCAAAAGGTCCTCCACAAACTGCAAACGAACCGTGATGAGACCATTAGGGGATCCTTGCCCATTTGCCTCTAACTGAAGTTGTTCACCCAGCCTTTCAAGGTGATACTGATGGATCAGTTCACATGTCTCCATGCCATGCAAAGACAGCAAAGATTCCATCCTTTCAATCTTCTTCTTGCTTGCACGTCTCCCATTTGCCTTGCTTTTTGCATCATGCCCTTCCTCACAGCTGTCATCATTGACATGGTCCACTTCTTGCTGCTGTATTTGGCAACACTGTTCTTCCCTTTGGAAAAAACTAAGTAGCATCTTCAAGGTTTCATGCAAGTTTGCGAAGAATGATGGTGGGCGACGCTTCTGTAAAATAAAAATTTCCACTTATCAGAGTCCCCATCACAAATGGTGTAGAAACTTTATGCAGCAAAGAAAGAAGAATGATTAGGAAATACCCATTGCCTAAATTCATGCAGGATTCAGATGGAAACATAATAGTTGATATTGAAATGTTAGGAAAGGGTAATTTTCCACAAAAATAAAATTTATTAATTCAACCGGTTTCAATGCAACTACATCATCTTCTAGTAACAGTCATATTCTCGTTGTCTATTATATATGCTGAAAAGCAAGTAAGGGGAGGGTAGTGGAATAAAGCGGGGGGGGGGGGGAGGAAAGGGAAGGAACGTGGGCAACATGGGTGACAATGTGATGTACTCATTTATATTTAATTAATAATGTTATTCCACCATATCACGCCTGAAACATCTCTTTTTATTAGGAAAGGGCATAGAGAAGCTGGATCGCAAAGTATTAAGACTCTTGGGAAAAAACGGATCCTCCTTCAAAGAGATTAGGACAGTTTGAGGCATGCATGACATCGTATGCTAGAAAAACTTGTATCTAAATGTTTCTCAACACAAACATAACACTACCAATACCTGATGTAAAGATTTTACAAATGCAATGAAGATTCTTTCATGATAGTGTGTCTGGTTTTATTTCATATTTTATCAGCATCATCATCATGGATTGTTAGTACTTCTTTAGTGGCTTTATTCAAAACCTTTACACTGTGAACTCATAATTCATATAGTTTATTATGATTCACTTTCCATATGAAATTTCCCTAAAGTGAGCAAGTGATATTTCTGACCATAGCAGCAATGGCATGTGTAATAAAGTATCTGATAGCTAAAGTATTGATTATTTTGATGATCTGGGGCCTAGAGAGAGAAAAGCTCAACACTCTGGCCTTAAGAACATCATTACTTCTTCTGCTAGAAATATGACCAATGGACTTTATGAAAATGATGATGAAGCTATTGTTAATATCGCAGAAGCCCAGAACTTAATCTGAAATTAGATAGGAATGGGAATTTGTTAGCAAAGGTGAGACCTATATTAAAGCTATTAGTATATAATAAATAAATTGCATGAAATATTTCATGAATTAGAACTGGAAACTGATTTGAACATGTAGAAGCATCAATGTCTCAAAATGAAAAGACTTATATTCTTATCTAAAAACATATTAGTTATGGAGCTAAGGTTTGGAGAACTCCAACAGGCCCTTGGAAAAGCCCATAACACACATAAATTTTATCACCTTAAAGTGTAGATGCCAATGTTTAAGATACAGTATAAATAACAACCCTATAGATGCTAGTAAAAGTCCTCAACAAAATATATTTTATGAAATATATTTAATTTACATACTTTAATTAATATTTATTGGATAGCAACATCAGACATTTTTTATTATTTTCAATGGCTTCTTGTGAATAATTTCATAATGAGAAGTAATAAATGACCAAATTGCAGTTTTACACAAGTTTCAAAATAATTAAAAATTTGTGAAAAACTATAGTTTGTATTTTCATTACAGATATTCTAAATTTTCATAAATTTGTATTTCTTTCCATTCGTTTTACTTTGGGAAAATTCTTGGGGGATGATTGATTCTTGTTTTACTACTTTATGTTTGAGGGATTTCAAGATAGATGATACATATTTTCCAAGTAGAAATATTCAAGAAGCCTCATTATGATAACCTTAGCATCATCACTTGTAGTAGGGAGCTGCTCAAGAACTTTGAATGGTCTAAAAATCTACACCACTCGGCTACTTTCTAGGGTCCTTGATTGGATTGATATGGCTGTTGGCAGGAGGGAGGAAATAATGTGAACTTGATAGCAATTATTGACATATTCATAATGGGTAGTGGCATGTCTGTGCCAGACGCAGTCATTTGTCCCCTATTTTTTAATATCCACATTGGTTGATTCAGCATTGGGCAAATCCAATCTAATATTTTAATCTTGTGAATATTCATGAATGAAAAAAGCATGATTTTTCAATGGCAGCTTATGAACAGTTGCTTTTGTATTGAAATTTACCTCAACTCCAGCTTCAACCATTGTCAGCAACATAGCCTCCACATTCCCCCAAATAATTTCCAATGTTTGCTCAAAATTTTCAGTGCTCAGGCTTGAATGAAGAGTCATAAGATTGTCATCTAAATATTGCATAAGACGGTCCATGATATTGTTCTCCTGGTTAAGCAACTCTGCTCCCTCTTGCAGAAACCGCTGCATGGCTGGTGACATCTAGGTAAGAAACAATTTGATAGCAGTTGAGAATGGGCTGGCTCTAGATTTTACAATCTCTCCCCCAAATGCGTGAATATAGTATATCTTTCAACCAAAACAGAAAACAAAATACATATTTGCAGGAATGCATTAAATCTGTCCAAATATAGCCATATTTTTGTCAACATACAGCTTTTATGAAATAATCTTTCCAACTTTTTCAGTTTGAAGGTGAACCATAGAAAAATAATTTCAGTTCAGCTTCAAGTGGAAGTCATAGATGGCAGTACCCCCTCATTATCATGTCATTTAACTAATGGCTCTATATTTTATTTGCGAAGTTAAAACACATTTTTGTATTGTAGTTGTCTCCCTAAGAATATAATTAAATCAAGGGATGTGGGCAAAACATTATATACTCATCCTGTAATTCCATAAACATCTGCTGCCCCATACTGGAAATGCTATCAAGGTGATAGTATATTCACATTTAGAAAATAATAATGGAACACCCTTGAAAATGACAAAATTGGCACAATGTCCATGAAGGCTTACACATAGTAATTGTTTTTATGACTATTCTGACAAAGACAGGAGCTCTGCTGGTTGCTAAAACTAAAATAAATAAGTCAAAAAAGTACAAAACTTCGAGAAATTGTTGCCCATGTTTTTTAAGTTTCACCTAAATCTAGAATTAATTTTTGTAGCTAAAGTAAATGGATTTAGGGGCACTTTTTAGGGGATACTTTTCTGTTGAAAGACTTAAATATTGTGCTTTTTGTAATAACTATTTAAATATTAGCTTTATGTTTATTTCTAATATTGTATGTAAAAATGAGCACACTGGATTAGATTAGTGTTGCCACATACAGGAAATATTCCAACATACTAATGCCATGGACTGACCTTATCAGTAAGTATTTGAATTAGATCCACTATTTTGTTCCCAACAGTTTCTTCTGCATTAGAGACCACTAATTTTAATGTTTCCCTGCAATGTTCTGCTTCTAGCTCACTTCTATAATCAGCAAGTTTATTCAGCATAGCATCAGTACCCAATCCTTGAACCAGTTGTGCCAGGGATTCTTGGATATACACAATGTTATTTATAGCAATACACCACTGCAATGGAAAATTAAAAATAAGTTGCATTAATATAATTATAAACATTAAATGAATAACTATGCACAATCATGTATAAATCTAAAACATTAAATTCCTCATTTCTTATTCTGTGGTCTTACTGCTTAATTTTAATTCTTATAATTTACATGCTCATAATAAACATATCTTCAAAATGAATTAATATCAATGAATTTTAACAATGGTGGGTGATTTTATATTTTATGACTATTTAATATTGGTATTATCTTAAATGGAATCATGTTAAGCCAAAGACAGAAAAGAGTAAGAACAGCATGTTCAAGAGAACAATTTGAATAGGATAATGTATTAACCTTAGATGATAACCCAATAGAATAGGTGAAAAGTTATAATACATATATAGAAGGCAGAGTGAGAAATGAAGGTGAAGAAGGCACACAGAATTAATGTCAATATTCCTGCAGAATAACTCAAGGGTTTTTAGGAAAATGGAAAAAAGAGTATATAATTATAGTTTTGCATATGATAAAGATATTCCTAACAATAATTGATAAAAGGCAGGAGAACAGACAAAAAGACTATTAAGGTGAAAATTAGGTTGATTTTAACAAGAGTTCAGAATACATAACACCATCATTTTAGGAATTACAAATACACAAATTACATGAAAAGGAATATAAAGGTAATTTAGAATATCTAATTACTTTAGACTTTTTGTGAAAACATTTGATAGGGAATATTGAGCAAACCAAATAAAAATATTACTTAATTTATCTAGACTGGAGGGATAGCCATTTTATGTTAATCTGGCACATATAAGAGACTGCACATTTAAGGTTGGGATGGAAATGATGTGCAAGGAGGAAACAAGGTTTCCCACCATCATCCATTAGCTAAACTTAAAAAATACAGAAGAGATAAGATTGGAATGGGAATGATAGAAGTAGGAAAGTGTGGCCATGGAGCACACTCAGTTGGTTAAAATTGTGTGTAACCAAGATTCAAACCAATCAGGGAAAGGATTACTATCATCGTTAAGTTATTACAGAAGTGCCGTGAAAGTCCAAACTTTTTCTTTTAAGTGACATTTTTACAAAATTAATGTAATTATCAACAAGTATGATATTGATCATAGAATCATACAATTCTGAAACCAGTTCTTCTACCAAGGGAGATCAGTATAGAGTGAAATCTTTGTAGATATGGATGGCATAGGGAAGAAGAGTTGGCTATGGTATGGTGAAAGAAAACCTATTGACTAAAGTCGTTGGAGCTAAAAAAAACAAGTGGGTGAAGGATATACTAAGAGGCTGACAGACATTTTAGTGCCTTGATAGTTAAAAGATTGTTAGTTAAATGAGGAAGACTGAGGAAACAATTGGGAGTCTTGAACTGTTGAAAGGAGAAGAGAAAGGATGAAGAGTTTCAGTAAGAAAAATAAGTTTATAATTTTCAGATGTGATCCCAGATCTACCTCCATTAATTTTTGGTACATCAATTGTACATTTTGGAAAGGCTTACCTCATTTGTCACCACAAATTTCTTTTCGAAAGCATTTTCACTTTCCCCCATTCCATCCACTCTCTTTGACATTATATCAGCATAGTACACTGAGCACCGGCAAATATCCTGAAAGCAACATAAACTTTGAAAAAAACCAGAGCAGTCGATAGTTACAATGAGCATTCTCATAGAAAACAGTTCCTTACATCAATAATCTTTGCAATAAATGAGTAAGATCCTTCGGCATCTGGCCAGGAAAGTTGTTTCCAAAAGGTTGTTATCTGTAAAAGACAATAAAAAATATCACTGCTTGTAAGTAGTTATGCATCTGCAAGGAAAGAAGAGAAACTTTTGCTACCACTACCACATTTACAGTTGTAGTTAAATACTTCTGGAATTTTAATCCTAATTTTCATTTGACCCTTCATATTGTATCTGAAATGGGAATTATGCTCTCACTATCTGAAATATTGAATCTATTTCCAAACATCATTTTTTTCCCCAAAGTGAAAAATCTCAACGCTGCATGCAAATTAAAACTGCAATTAGCAAATATTATTCATTAAAAAAATGAAGGTACAAGAAAAATAGTACAACTTTCAACAAAATGAAGGGAATGGAAACTTTGATGAGTAGAAAAGAAAAAAAATGACTTATTCCAAATTTGTATTGTTTCAGTTCACAATAGAAAAAGATTTTTTTTATTTGATAAGAATAAAATTATGGACAGGTATTGACATTAATCTTTACAAAATTAATTCAAAGATAGCATGATGATTCTTCGGATTCCATATTCCTTTATAAGATATCCTTCAAATGTGAAAATACATAATTATGACTTACTTGATAGTAAATCACCAATGTATCAACAGCTGAGGAACTATACTGCACAGAAGAGTCAACAGGTACAAGAGTGTCGAGTTCGACAGCTTTATCTATCCTATTCAATGCTTTGAATAGTGCTATGTCCAACCAATGAGCAACTCCTTTTGTGAACCAGTTATGGTAGGCTTGCATTTTCAATTCACTCAAGTCCACAGAATAAATATTTTGTGCCAGGCTAATTGGTAAAAGAATCAAATTAAAATATTTAAGCATCACAGCACATTAAACCTTAGTCAACTAAATAAAATTAATTATTCACCAATTATGAACATGAATTTGCTTCATGTCAGCTAGAAAAATGCAACATGAATACTCCTGTGACAAATGTTTGCCCAGCTAGAAAATACTTTATTTTATTTAAATTATGGTTATTTTTCCAGCTGTTTTGGCTGTTGGGCTACTTGGTAACCAAATGGCATGAGTTCTCAAGGTCATGGGTTCTGTATGATCAATTTCTTATAAAAGGCTAGAAATATAAAGAGAAAAACATTGTTTTGATAATCTTAGTCATTAGTTTTCATACACGTATCATCAGCACAGTGGTGCATCTAGAAAATCTCTAAGAGGGGGCCATTTGTATATGAAAAAATATTTTTATAACCTTATCTCCTCTAAATAAAGTTGAAAATCACATTAAATTTGAAACTAGAAACTAATTAAGATAACACAACACACTATTTGGTAGATAGTTTGATGATCACAAGACAGAAGGTATTCAAAATTAGTTTCCGGTGACTGAGAAATTTTTTATATTTATCTTGTTAAAGCCTAACATTTTCCCCTAGGGGTTGGCATGGTCCCTATGACCTCTTCTTCCTTTGACCTACCTCCACAACAGTATTTTAATCCAAATATTTCTTCAGCACAACCTTCTAATCTTATCTTACCAATATGAATCTATTAACATCATTTCATACTCTGATAGGTCTTCCATTTGACATCCATCTATACTTTATATCTATTTGGCCCCGGTTTCTTTTCGTGAAACCCTCACTTCATCTATGGTCCTAAAAAATACATTAATTCTAAAGTTTTTACCAATTCATCTCATTATCCTCTTCCTTTTCATGTTCAAAATTTTATTTCCCTTTAATACTAGTCTCTATATTTCTTCATTCTTACTTAATCTGCCCATTCGATCTTCCATATCTGCCCCAGCGCCAGGTTTTAAAGGATTCTGTTCCTCTCTGGTCTGCTTTCCCAACTGTCCATATCTCTGATCCATAGGAAGCTGTACTCAAAATAAATGTTTTTTTGGATAGTTTTCTTTTTTATAATCTTATCTCCTCTGAGTTTAGGAGTCTCCTGTTTCTGGTCCCTTAAATTGAGCTAATCTCAGCTTAATAATATATGAATACTGATCCCATTCCAATCCATGCTATGCTACTTACAATAAAGGTGAAAGGTTCTCCTTATTCTAATTTATTTCGTCTTAGTGGAACATCTGTCAGTTGGTACTATTTGCTTCCACAAACTAGGATTTAGTTTCCTTTATGTTTACTATATTAGTCTTGTGTAACTACTAATTAATATTGGGGTAAATCTCCCAAATCTCTAATCTTTACCACCAACCACTATAATCTAATCTAACCAAGCTGAAGGTTGGTTTGATAAGTGAGGGTAGAGTAATATCAAGTTCAATGTCTCATGAAATTCATGCATTAGGGTAAGGGGTTGTTTCCTTTCCCTGTGCCATTTTTGATTTTCCAGGAAAATCTGGCACCCCAGAAAGCACACACATTGGGCAAAGCTAAGGCTGTCAGAGGCATTACCCAGAATTGAACCCAGGGCCTCCAGTAATAGTTTCATGCTCAACCCACTTCACTATTATGCACCTTCTGATCTTTTATGCCAAAAATATGCTATCGCAGATGTTGATGAAGAAAGAGCAAGATGTGTGCTGCTGATGGAGAATAAAAAACTGTGATGACTAATATGCTAAGTTGAGTACTTGTGAACCAAGCCTATCTATTCCTATGGTGTGTCCAGAAAATATAAGTATATATAGTGATAGTTTTTTTCCAAATTCAACCTGAGCTGATATTTCATATGCTTGAGTAACTTAAAATGAATACATTCTATAGTTTGAAATTAGTTAAATAAAATACCAATAAATAAATAATGTTTTAAAAATATTTTTTCTTGCAGTTAACACTGAAAACTCATTAAATAATTATAATAAAAATGAAAATTGAAAGAATCGAAGATAAGTCACAGTGAGTGTCTGACCCCCAGTGACCTGATTCATTTTTATAAAGTAGGTGTAGGTACAACTAGATGCATCAGTCATCTTTTGAACATGATACATATAACAAGTGGTATTTAATTCCTCAGTCCCTAGACTCATCAAAGTGGACCTTTCTGAGTGAGTGAGTTTTGCAAGGGTTAAGGTGTTTATGTATACCCAAGCAAGTAAGTGATTGGTGGGCCACTGGCACAGAGGGAAATCTCTCACAAGTCTTGGTTGTTTGAGTTCCTGCGACTAGCAAGGATCAAGGCTATTTGGTACATCCAAACTAGAGAGTGCCTGATTTATTTTATTATGTGGGATTGGTGGGTCGCTGGTGCAGAAAGTATTCTCTCACAAGCCCTGTCTGGATGAGTGCTTGATAAGGGCGAGGGCCAATTCTATCTAGTAAACCTTAGCCAGAGCGTTTTTCATTATCATATTTTGGTTTAATATTTTTTTCTGATTTAACCTCCCCAATATTATTTTATTATTATTTAATTTTATTTATTTATTTTTCCCTCACCATATCCTTTAATAAATAAACACACTTGCTGTATTTTATGGGTGCTAGAACATTTTGGATAATTGCAAATAATGCAGAGAAAGAAACTTGTTCCATTACTAGAAGATTTTAATATCCCGAATCATAAGCTATATGTGAGGAAGACCTATCCTCAGCTTTCAAATCAACCTTCAGGTAGTAAGTACTACATTGGATTAAGACTTCCAAGGATGTGCAAACTACTTACATTGCAAATCTCTGCAAAGTGATGTAGAGTTCGAAGAGTGAAGTTCCCATTTGGAGGTGCTCTGTGTCATTCATTGCATCTTCTGGGACATCACTGAACCTTAATGGCTTAAGTTTCCAACAGACATCATTCACTACTGGCTTGGAAATCTCTGAAAGCTATTTAAGTGATTTAGTTAAGTTAAATCATTTATACATATGTTCACCTTGCAATTCAATATCTAAAAGGAAGTTTTACCTCATAATCATACACACTGTACAATGTTTTGGTGTAGGGGAAATGCAGAATCCTGAAAACAAATTACAAATAAGTGATCTAAATTTGGACTTAGATATGGCCATTCTTAATTAGTCTCATTGAAAATCTTCATTCAATACACTCATATATAATTTGACTTAATATACTTTCTGTACTTACTCTTGAAAATATTTCTCATGAAAGTCTAAAGCTTCCTCCAAATCAGATCTTAACATTTGAGTCACTTTCATCACATGCTTCAGTTTAGTATCATCTGATGTCTCATCCATTTTATTTTTCTCAAGGATAACATTAATCCTGAATAAAAATATGCAATTATTTGAGAGATATGCATTGATAAAATTTGGCACCATGAATTAATCTTAAAACCTCTTAACATATACAAAAAGCAAAATCAACACAAACGTATGACTATCATAACATTATACAGAGCCAGTTAAAATACTGTAGACAAATATATAAATATAATATATATAAATATAATATATATAAATATAATATATATAAATAATATATAAAAAATATATAATATAATAATTGTTCAGTTTTTATACACCATTTCTATGCAGGCATGGCATAAATAGTAAAAAATTGAGAGTGTTACTAATTGGCCGCTAAACAGTGATTACTTATAAGTAGTAAATTAGTAATTACATTTGTTTATGAAATAAAGTATTAGAATTCATTATGGTAGTTTAACTAACCAGATTTTTTTATTAAGATGAATACATTATTGTCATCCTTACCATTCGTGAGCACTTTGTATGACTGTATCATGTAGACTACCTTCAACATCACAACCATCGTTTACTGTTTTGAGCCAACTGAACATTGTCGGAGAGATTAATTCCATTCCATCTGGGCATTTCAGGGTTTTTAAGTACATAAATATTCTATTTTAAAAGGAAAAATATGTAGCAATATTTTCCCATAACAATCCATTTGGATGGAGGCATGTACATGAAATAAAACAAAACAAAAATTGTTTTGCGATTACAAAAGTCCACATATTTACTTCTAATATTATCACTCTAGTGCAATGAAAAGCCTACCTTAATAGAGATGACAATTGAAGATGTGAGTGTTTGTCATTCTTTGAAAGTCTTCTGACTTTCTTTAAGCAGTTAAAACATGAAGGCAATAATTTTTTATAAGATTCCCAAAACATCTTCTCCTGAAAGACCAATGAGATCAATTAGTAAAATTTAAGAACAGTCACATAATTCTAGTATCAAGTTGAACATAATGAAATGAAATACTTTACTTTGTAATTCCACACAATCTATTTAAAAACCAAGACCCAGATTTCGACGTTGAACGTCATCATCAGGTGAATCGGGTCGTGTTTTTTAAATAAATTGTGTGGAATTACAAAGTTTAGTATTTCATTTCATTATGTCATGCAAATTCCATAAAGTTACACGTGAGACAACAAATAGTATCAAGTTGTTTTTGCTATATTTTTGTAACATTTAATTTATCTATATTTTTGTGATAGAGTTTTAGTTTTGTTAGGGAGGCGACCGACAGCTAAGGTCATTTGTGCCATTAGGGATGGGTGGGAAAGGAAGGGTGGAGAGAAACCCGGCATCAGCATTAGCCTACTCTTGTCGAAAGACACCAAGGGGTCCACAGTTTAACGTCCCATCCGACAGACATCGTACTCTCATAAAGTGCTCTCCACAAAGCACCTCAAGTAAGGATCGGGATACCACTGAAAAAATATTCGTCGTCTCCAGGATTTGAACCCGAGCCTTCATGGTGGGAAGCCTGTACGTTAGCCTCCGCACCATCCCGATCCCCTTTTATGATAGATACACGAGGACTGTCCAGAAAGTAACATGTTTGCACGTAGCAAGTAAAGTAGTGGGGGGAGTCAAATATTTGTGGCATAGACACACCTACTAGGGCAGCATACCTCAAGTTGCGCTGTTTGGAAAGCTACGCCACTTGTCCCTTGTTTACAGTAGCAAGTCAAAATGTACAATACACCTGGAAATCCCACCAAATATAAAATCTGTTTAGTGATAAGGCTTTTACTGGCAATAAACTTCAAAGCTGCTGACATTCATCAGGAAATTGGTGCTGTGCACTGAATAAGTGATGAGTGACAGTTTTGTGTATCAGTGGCGTCATTAGTTTTAGAGTGAACGGACAAATTTCCATGATGTTCAAGAAATGACCATCTGCCAGGTCATCTGACACTAGGCTAGGCTGACCACTGCAGTCCTTGTCGTAAACGTTAGTGTGGCCATTTTTAAACTGAATGCACTACTGCCTTCACTCATTATTCCATCTCCATAGACTCCACAAAGTTGCCTGTTAATTTCAATTGGCATGCAGTTTTTTTGCCTGTAAAAAATTAATCACAGATCGCATTTCACAACTCGTGGGATTTTCTATTGACGCGCACATTTTAACAGATCACAGTAAGCAAAGTAGAAGAATTACAGTCTGCACACTACCACAGTAGGATGCACACTGAGTGTACGGAGATTTAGACACCACAGTGGTGGCTCTAGCCCTACCCACCACCATGATAGGCTGACACATAAGTTACTTTCTTGACATCCCTTCTATTTTTGATCATTAACATTGTCACCATACAAAGTCTGTCCAATAAATGTGCGAACTGAGGCTACAAAAACTTTATTTTGTAAAATTTAGTCCATACCGATTTTGTCCCCTTCAAAGTACTCTCCATATGTTGCTATGCACTTATTCCATCTTCTTTTCCACTGTTTAAAGCACTCTTGGAAGTCCTCGGCAGTTAGGCTTTTTAGTTTTCTCGTCATTTCTTGCTTTATTGTGTCCACATCTTCCCAGTGATGTCCCCTCATCACATTTTTGCATTTTGGAAATAGGTAAAAGTTGCAGGGGGCAAGATCCGGTGAATAAGGAGGATAATCAAGGATGGCGATTGAATTTTTTGCCAGAAACTGGTGAACAATCAATGCTGAATGTGCAGGTGCATTGTGATGGTGACAGATCCATCCATCATGTTTGGTTAAAATAGTGTGCACTGTTGAGTTTCCTAAATTAAGTTCATTAGCTATCATTCTGACAGTTTTTCAACAATCAGTGCGAACAAGGGACTGCACACATTCAATTTTGTCATCAACACAGGTGTTTAAAGGTCATCCTGGCCTTGTATCATTTGTGGCGTCTTGTCGGCCATCTTTAAAACGCTTTATCCAATCGAAAATGGATGGTTTCTTCAGAGCATTATCACCATAAACAATTTTCAGTAATTTTTTGATAACTTTTACCGCACTTCATCAAAAACTTGATGTTGATTTGCTGCTCCATGATTTCATCAATTTCCATTTTCAACAAACAGTAAAAATAACAGGACAACAGAAACTAACATAACTGACACCATACGCATAGCTCAATGATCTGCCAAACACAGACGGCTCATTGGATCTCAGGCAACTAGCGCCGCTAGTGGGCAGGGCTATAGTCTGCATCACGGCTGCCCAATTGAACCAGTTCGTGCATTTATTGCACAGAATACGTACACCAAAGGTTTCTGCAAAAATTTAAAAGTTTTACAGAAAATCATATCATTGAATATAAATGACTCTCCTCTGAGATGTTCATTTTACAAGTTGCTAATTCCTGACAGCTGAAAATAAATAATTCACCTAATTTCATCACCCTGTTAAGCCACCTACCTTAACAGTACCAGAAACACCTTAGAAGTTAGCTAATGTTGGAACCAGCCAAGGGTAGATTCTTACCCGTATACATTATGATAAAAACTGAAACATGCACATAACATTGACATTAATGTAACTTACTTCTTCTTCAGAGAAGGTTGTACCACTTTGTAGAGGGGTTGCAAGGGTATCCAGAATTTTTGAAAATACTACAAAATGCAAGGGATGATCTAGATGTATACTTGTGAATTCTATCCACTGAGCCAAAGACTGTTGGTGTGCACCAATTCCAGCTTGTGCCAAATGCTGCGCCAGTAAAATTTCACCCTTTGAAGTAAAGTCTCCTTTCCAATGGTAAGGTCTACACTAAAAATATAACAACAAAAATATTGTTCTAAGTCAAAATTATTCATGGTGTTGAAGTGACCTAACATTCCTTTATGTCCAATTTACTCAATCAATAACTTAGTATGGAAATAATAGCATATTTAATATTGAATTAATTACATGCACAAAACAAATACCAATAATAATAATGACCATGATACAAAAAAACCCATCCAGAACATTTCTAATACACAGTTTAAAGTTAGCGGTAAGATTTGATTAGCACTTAACCTAACCTAAAGATGCTAACAGATACTAAACTTTCAGTATACTCAGTATACATGCATACGATGGACTACTAATTAAAATTAAACTAATTAGTTAGGTACATCAGCATGCATTAATATGAAAAAAATGTAATATATTTGTTTTTTTTTAAATAGCAAATAGAATTTTGAAAAAACGTACCTCACAAGCTAAATGTAAACACAGATATATTCTAAATCAATAATATTCAGAGTAGTAGTATATTTCACATACATACATGCTCTTTTCTCAAAGATATTAGTCAATTTATAAGTTCTCTATAAGCAATCATACATTTAATAAAAAAAACATTGGAAACTATCATTCAGAGGAAAGTAAAACAAATTCATCATAAATAAGATTCAGTACGAGTTAATTATAAGGACTTTTAAATAGTTTGTATCTGTGAGAAACAGGACCAAAGTGTATTTCTATTCTATTGTTGATAAATATACTAGGTACACTAATATATACTAGAAAAGTACACTAGTGTTCAATACTAGACGATAGCAAAACATACTGGATGACTAACAAATAAAATCTGCCTTCTCCAAAGAATTTGCTTTAATTTAGTGTCTTACATATCTTCTCTTTATTAAATTAGCCAACTTTAGACAAATTACCCAGCTACATTTTTTGCCAACCTGATGAAACATTAAAAGTATTTACACAATGACATATGAGAAAAAACTACTAATTTATGCATCGAATTATGAAAGTACATACTGGTTTTGAGGCAGCCAAACCATCCAAAGAATCAAATGAGGAGTTCTGTAAAATTGAAATGCTCACTTCATAAGATGAAACGACTGCTATTCAAGGATACGATACTTGAAATGCAGAGAGCACTCTCTTAATTTCACAGATATATTTAGCCTTATGACTATTCCTATATAAACAATAAACCAGAAATAAGGGACTAATAAGAGGAAAGAAACATGAATTTATATTCATGCATAATGTATCAACAGTTCTATACAGGTGCACTCCAAGCCAATGGTGAACAGATATTTTGTGCAGTGTGTGTAAACGCTCTTAAAATCTTTCCTATTTATTTCATAGCATATTATTTTCATTTAATTTCACGCAGATGTCCATGGACTACTAGGAGATAATCAAGATTCCAAGGGGAGCTAACTCATTAATTATCTTTTCCTCCCCAAAATGAACACACCATTCCATAATATGAAGTGTGCATGCCACACTTCCAAACCATCATATTGACCTGATAGATTTTCAGTTGGTCATATTAGAATTAAAATCAAAGGAAACACTCTTCAAAGAGTGGGCTCCATATTTCTTTGTAAATTCTTTTTTTATAGAAAATAATCCATGGACAGGAATCACTTCAAATGTGGTAAAAATAAGCATTTCACTAGTTAATTGCAGTATCTTAGGATTTAGTATACAATGATATATTTAGTATACAATGGCAGCACAACTGCAATAAGAGGTGGAGAAGTAGGCATTGAATAATTAATACTTAATTAAATATTTATAAAAAAGGACCATTTCCTGCTTTTCTTCAAATTGTAAAGAAATGTAAAATATTCTCACTACCTATTAGCCATTTTTAAAATTTGAAACATATGAAATGATAATAGAAAATATTTAACTTAATATAAAATATGTAAAAATATATAATACTAACACACATACTATGTATCATATGCCTCATACTAACCACTTTTAAAAGAAATTTAGTTATGAAGAACATGGAATTAGAAATTTTTTAATAAATAAATTATATTCTTCAATATTTCATTACTAACAACTCATTAGGCATGTTTATTAAAATACACATATAATTATTATTAAAAGTTCAGGCTTAAGATTGAAAGCAGAAAGTATTCCTATTTTCAGTTTGTTTTTGAAGTACAAAATATTTTCACTTTGGTTTGATTTTATTACATAAGCAAATTTTTCACTGCCTAAAGACACTCCTTGATGATAATATATAGGTAGACAATACGTTTTGTCAGTTTAATTGAACAATTGAACTGATGGCAAAAAGAGAAAAGAAATTATCTATATATTCATAAGAATTCTTCTTTATGAATATGATACCATCAAAGTACATACCTTTTCACTTTCCAGCTCATAGAGCAAAAGGACTTTAATGAGACTGCGATGTTCCTGCATGGCAACTTGACTATTTTTGACTGCACCAACAGCAAGTTTTAGTTTGACCATTCCCTGTACTTTTGCTTTTCCCTTCTTTTCTAGTGGGCACCAAAGTGTCTGGCCAGTGACTGGTATACTCTGAAAAGAAACCCAATGCCATTTATTAAACATATTCTTTAAAAATCTGTGTGTGATGATTCTCAGTAGGGATGAGCGGGATCTCGAAAGATCTGGTATGTTCAACTTTCTAGCAAGACCTGAATCATACCAAAACACCAAACAGTCCTGGAATCATATTCCAAGCCCTGGAATGTGGTACCACCTAAGTCCTGGGAATATCACCCAGTCAAATATTTTTGTGTAAATCCACGAGGGCTCATAATTTGTGCATGATTCTCTTATCATTTTGGTCCATATTTTGCATATTTTTGTGGGGTTCTGAATCAATTTTACAAGTTTGATGCTGTAGATCCAAAATGTATCAACAGGATAAAAAATTGAATTTCCTCAATGGATTGAAAAGATCAATTGAGGAAATAATGTAAAAGAATATGGGCAAAAATTATTCACAACTTAACCATTTTTAGTTATTTAAATTTTCAAGCAGTGCATCCCAACACTGGGCATTAACACTGCACAGCTTGCACCACTAGGCATCAATAGAAACCTCTATGTCTATTTTGGAAATTTGTGACAATCCTAAAACTCTGAAATACCTTGATTGGTATGACATGTGAACCTATCAGCTCATCACTGTGCTTTCCAGTAGACATTGTCACAGCTATTTCCTTCATTAGTTTCCTTAAGCCTTTGGCACCTTTCACTCCTCCTATTTTCTTCATTTTCTCAGATACTGTTTCAGCAGGATCAAAATCCCTGGAAATTTTGAACCAATTAAGATATCAACTACTTTGAAATTTACTCAAATGTACCAGATGTTATTAAGATCACTGCAGAACATTTTTTTAATGCTCTCTGACTTAAATCTGATCACTCACCACACTTCCACATTGAGTTGATCATCATGGCACTTTTCCAAAGGTCTGAAAGAAAAAAAAACTCAGCGAGTTATTGGAAGTGATCACTTTCCTGCACCATTTAGGCGCAGGAAACACAGGAAATCAATTTATACTCACAGTGAAAAGTGCTCTTCCCATGTTGGACATAAAGATTCTGATTTCACAGAGGTATTGTATCTATGTTTCCCAGAAGAGGTAAGGTGCAATGTACAGTAGGGATCACTCAGACCTAAATGAAAAAATGATTTAAACTCTTGGTTCTTCAAATCATATATATTTAGAATTTAATCAAACACAGAAGGCATTTACCATTGGCATCCTTAGGCTTCAGCTCTTTTGCTTCAATTACTTCTACATTTAGAACTGTATCAGGAGCCTGTTGGGAAAAACAAGGTATATCATGTCATAGTTTTCAAAACTGATATTAATGTTTTATAATGCATATAACATATTCACATTATCTCATGGATAAAATTCATGTTGATAAGAGTACATTTTTCTAGTTTATATCATGTCTGCTAACTGTTTCCTTGAAGCATTGCTGAAAGGATAATTATTATGTGAGAGTGTGATTTTCTCTCCTGGAAATAAAGAAATGACTCTACATGACAGCATATTGAGATGGTTCTACGTGCCCTGGCAACGTAGAACCATCTCAATATGCTCTATGGCACTCTATTTTGCTAGGTCATAACCGTTTTTGTAGTAAAATAAGAATTTAATTTGTGGCTCATGTGTAACATTTCAGTTTATTCCAATTATTCTTGTTTTAAACTTCCACAAAACACAATAATTCCATAGAGCCTCCTTCCACTGAGTTGGTATTCGTATTCTTACCTCTTTTGACCTGGCTGTTTCAAGGAGACTGCAATGCTTTTCCTCACCAAACTTGAATGCTTCTCTGAGGTAGCCATACAGCTCTTCTTTTTCTTCCTCGGTTTCGTCACCAATCATGTGAATTATTTCATACAATATTTCTGAGTAGAGCTCCTCCAACTGGAATCATTTGAGAGAAAAAAAAGGAAAACTCCATTTAGCAATTTATATTTATAGCATGAATGTAATTGTGAATTTTTCAAACTATTAAATATCTATTTAAGAGCAAAAATTTTGCTGAAAGAATTTTTTTAATAAAAATACAATGAAAAGCTATTGTTTAAGAGACTCTTGAGCTTAGTATGAATTAATCTTGTACATTGAGGGGACTGCATCACAAAAGAGCATGCAGCTACACTAACAGGGGTTATAAAATTCAAAGATGTCATACATCAGAGAGTATAGCTTTTACCAATGAAAGGGGATACAGCTTAGACCAATCTTACCTTGAAATTTATTTACATGCATAATTGTTATTTCAAAAAAGGATCCTGATAAACAGTAAGCAGACAGCTTTCTCAGTACTAAATTAATCGGACAATGACTCATGATATTACTTCTGGTGAGTTAATGTAAGGTAGAAGATTCCAAAGATATCAGCATGAGGCAAAAAAGCCTTCAGATGCATTGATTTTGCGATTATGTTATTTACACATATCCGGCCATGAACACCGGGGTAGCTCACTAATACAGAAACCCAGAACTAATAGAACTATCTTTCATTAAAATGTTTCAAGGATCCAATATTTGTCAGATACATCATATGACATTATTTTTATATGTTTATAGTAGAAACTTTTCTATACAAGCCCTCCAACAATTCACCCTGAGTAATTTTTACAGTAATCTATTTGTATATATAGTATTTGTGGGGCAATAATAATTTTTCCTCAATGAAAGGTACAAAAATATGTGTATAAACAATGAGCTATCTCTTGTAGCAATAAATGTTGTATTGAGTCCAAGAAGTGGCAGGGTTTTTCAGTAGTATCCCAATCCCTACTATGGGTGCTATAAGGAAAGCACTTCCAGTGGAGCATGCCATCCATCGGATGGGATGTTAAACTGTGGACTAAATGACGCATATCATACAGAGTTGGCTATCTGTCAAAGACAGATTTCCTCCCAGCCATTGTCCATTCCTTCTATATCCTACTCCATCTGAATTGCCACATATCCCTAATGGTGCAAATGGTGTTAGCTTATGGTCACCTCCCATCGTAATTACTCCTTTAATTGTTTTGCTCATTTATTTTGGAAAAAATAACATTTGTTTTGAAATTAACTACTTCCACTTTTCACAACAGGGAAAATAAAATAATGAAGCCAAAGTAAAAAAATGACATGTAAAGGAAAAGTACTTTTGAGCTATTAGGCTTAGAAAATTTATGGTGGTTAATCTGTGTGTCCACCCAAAACGGGTGGACACACACGGTACGCTAGGTTTTGGATGGAGCGGTAGACTACTTAGCAGAGTAGCAGTCCTTCAGAAAAACCAGTGGGCAAGTGCGCCCCGCATATTGAGAATTAGAATACTGATATTGATAATGTTTTCTCACTCAATAACACTGCCGTTACTGGATTCTATTTCCGAATTGCGAATATAAAAACCTACCTTTTTAACAGATGCATTGAGAAAAATTAATCAACTCTTACACGACCGATTTTATATTTTAACTAAAAAAATATTCTACCCATGAATCGGGATGTTTTTTTAGGATTATACAGGGATGATTTTTAGGATTACATAACGGGAACAAAATATGAGAATATTTTAGAGAGCTGTTGCTTTCCTGCCGAAAAGCAATACTGCATGAACAGTGCAGTGTTTAGCTACGCCTCAAGCACGAGGTGAGGTTAGTGAAGGGGAAGTTACACATCTAAAATATTTGTTGGAATTCCATACTCGAGTGAATTAAATGAGTACAAAACACAACATTTGAATGAATTTTTTTTCCCAAATTTAATCGCCTTTATTCTGACCAAGAGAATAAAATATACTGAGAAAGAATAGGACGGTTGAATAATTTCCAACTTTAAAAAACTGTATATGAGATAGAACGTTTTCAGGGAAGCTTTTTGTTCCCTTGATTTGTATTCAGTATGACCAAGAAAATCAAATTTGACGCTTAATGCCATGCACTGGGAAATAACGACCTTATCGAGGATTAACTTTGATCCGATCAAACTTGGGCCACCCACGAAATCTTTCGTTCCGAACGCCCTGCCAATGCCTTAAAAGATTTTAAAGAGCCGAAAAGATTTACAAATATATCCACCCGTTAAAAGGCCTGTGTTTATAACAATTCCGCGTCGATTTAAGAACGTTTGGAGAAAGAGTATGGAGAGCTAGCCTTAGGGCTAGGGTTGGCCTTTCACTATTGTACACACTAGTCTCCTCCACTCTAAAGGTCCTGAACCCCTTCACCTAAACGGAACGAAAATACGGTCGATTCACGTGCAAACAGTCTTGACATTTTCAATTTCCCCGGCTTAAGCATTTCCTTTTAAATATACTCATGCTCTAGAACTAATTTCCTTGAACATTCGAAACCAGGCCAACATCCAGGGGCATCGTCTTGGGTATAGTTCGTCAATTCGTCACAAGCGTAACTAATAGCAGCAAATTGCCCTAGCCTACATGAGGAAATATGGTTTAAGAAAAACATACAATGGAGATTATTTTTCTACGACTGTGAGACGTGAACAATAGCAGCAGAAGAGGACAGAAAACGAGAATCGAAGGATAGGCGGCCGTTACGGAAGGATAATGGAAATGATTACTGGTACGGAAGAATGATGACAGGCCAAATGAAGAGCGGATCGATCTAAGACAATGATAAGGGATGGAAGAGGAAACTAAGCAGCATTTTCAGAGGTAGTATAATATAAGTCCATAGTACGAGAAATAATATGGTCCATGGCGTCGTGATAACGTTTGCCGAATTTTATATTTACAAATGATAAATACTAGTCATTTACTTCAATATTTTTGTATGTAGTTGACCGCGGTTCCAACGTTAACATGTCATTTGACAGACATGCTTAGAAAATGACATGCAGGCGTTGAAACCGCGATCGACAATATATAAAAATCGTGTGGAAAATCATCCAGTATCTTATTGTAATGATGGAAAGTAAGTAAAAACACCAGTTGAAGGAGTTTTGGATAACAAATAAGTTTGCAAAGAAAAAGAAACAGCTTGCCTCGAGGGATGTTACATAAATACACCTGTACTAATAGACTTTGATTATATGCCGAAACAGGTGTGGTCGAACACGGTTTTCGGGCAAGTACACAAGCTTATGGTGAGCGATGTTTTGCACCGTTACACGGTTTCCTGATAAGTTGAATTTAAGATATTTTTCATTTTTATATAAAAGCCAAAGAAAGATTAATTTTTAAGAGACCATTTGGGATTACTAAATAGAACCCCAAAGTGTTTCGACCTAAATCCTTTAATTTTTACACATATACAGAAAAAGACTATAATACAATTTTTTTTCCTCCGAGACCACCAAAGGACCATCTACATGAAATGTATGTATGCTTTCCTACTATTGTCGCTACAGAGGAGTGATAATTCTATTTGAATTAAGATTTTGTTATTAAGAATTAAGTTTATTATATAATAATTATTGACCATAAATTTTATCAATAAAATACAGAAAATAGACAATTGATACTTATTTTTTTAGTTCTGATATTTCTGGCAAGTTTCAATACTGACATTTAATATCATATTCACTGCGTTTCGCAAAAATCAAAGGAGGAAGAATGGACTTGCAAATTTAAAAATCACCATCTTTGTACTTTGGTAGAGGGGAAGTTGAACAATCGAGGAAATTTTTGAAATTTGATTCGATTCTACTTGATTAAATATTAAAATTAATTATAATTTATGAATATTTCTTATTTCTCGTATTTTCAATCGTTCCCATAGGAAAGTCATAATAAATCAATGGAGTGGAGTTAATATTTTGAGTTAGTTCACTGAAGAAAAACTGTCGAAGTTAACTTTTGACGTCAAGCTAAATGTTGAGGAATAAAACAAAGTTTATTTCATTCCCTAAGATAATAGTTCACAAGGTTGAGCCCGATACCATTGAAAAATCTTAAATATTGGTACACATTGGAGTTCACTTAACGGTGGTCGTCGAATATTCAACCTGTCGCCGTGACATTTTACGTACAATTTGCGGTTCAGTCAACACCTGAACCTATTTTCCCCCCGATTGATGCAATGGAGAATTTTCGCACAAGATATGATTGAAGATAATAATAAAATAAATAGAAATTATATTATTTAAAATATAGTTATGGAGACATATTTAAAGTTTCTCTCGAGGGCCCTTACGTTGTCGCACGGCTAAATACGGGTCTGATGCTCGACTATGAAAAATGTCACCGTTTGTTCGATATAACCCCATGACTTTCCAACACATTTTATATTTCCAGCAGATATCCAATAGTAACTCTGTCTTTTCGTTTCCTGTAGTTCACGGCCTCTTAAAGATATTAATTAGATAAACAATCAGTGGAACCATGAAATCATACAAGTATTTGTTCATTAAAGTTGTTACCAAATAACACCTTGTTATCAAAAAACGTATATTTTAAGATAGAAAATTATTGTTTCCCAGGACTAACGAGTTATTGGCAATGTCGATTGAGACAATAAGTTAACAGTTATCATTCTTATAATAATTGTTTAGAACAAAACTATAACGGAACTATATGGACTGCAATTACGAAAAGGACAAGGAAACCATGGATTACGGACGAAATGAATAGAAAGATATACTCGTAGGAGAGAAGGAAATGGAAGAATATAAACAGAGAGTTGGGTAAAAAGAAGTATAAAGAGTTGAACCAGAAAAGATCCAAGAGAGTTGGAAGGAATATAAAGAACTGTACGGCTAAGACATAAACGTAAAGACACTGGAAGCCAGCTAGGTTAAACATAGTAAGAGAATATGACTTAGACGAGGACAGTTTAGGTCGAGTCTCATTCAGAGCGATATAATTTGGGTTTAGGAAGGGGAAAGGCGCGCGTAGTGCCATAGCGAGGTCACTAATAGGGTAGGTGGGAGCAATCGGAAGGTATTTCTCTGTTTCGCAGATTTCGAAAAGGATTTTGATAGAGAGAATTGGGCAAAATTAATGAATGTATAGCAGAAGATAGAAGTAGATGTGAGGGATAGGAGACTTATCCACAACCTGTATATATCTCAGACAACTCAGGGGCGAATGGCGAATGGAGAGTCCGGATGGGCAGTGTTGGGAAGAGGAGTAAGACAGGGGTGTCCATCGTCACCCTTACCGTTCAACGTAATGTATATGGCATGTATGGAGGACATGGTTTAAGTGGCATGTGAAGAACTGGAGATGAATGTCGGATGGGGTATTCACAACATCAGTTAGGTTTGCTGATGATCAAGATTTAGTTTGTCAGTCAGCCAAGGGTGCAAATACAAACATTGATGAGTGTATTCAATTGTTTCACGCTCAACTTTGTGGAATTTCATGTTCATTAAATGAAGAACACAATGTAGGTTGCCACTGCATTGCCGAGTGCATTGCCGAGTGATTGAGATATTGCCGAGTGCATTGGAAAGTCAGTGCGATAGACATGTGATGTGAATAAATGTAAACAAAACGAAGGCAATGCGGTTTTCCAGAAAGAGAAAGGCTAAGGAAATTATCAAAGTAGGAGCTGATTAACTTGAACAGGTGGTACAGTTTAACAAACTAGTAAGTGTTCTGGACCAAAATGGTCATAGAAGGGACATCAAACAGAAAATTATGTTGGGCAAAGAAGCTTTCACAAGGAGAGAATTTATAACACGGCTGTTGGGCAAGGATGTTAAGAAAAGGCTCGCCAATCAAGTTTACGGTCTTGGCTATCTCGTTTTTATTCATTCATCGTTAAACATTGATATGGACCATAGTTATGCACGGCTCGGAAACATGGTAATCGAAGCAGGATGACAGGCGTATATTAGAACGTTAGGGCAGGCGAGTAAGGGGAAGGAATAGGATAGAGATTTTGGACGGAATGGAGAAAGGGAAAATTCGGAATTAAAAAGGGGCTGGTGGCAGAGTGGGATGACAGGCTATGTTTTGTTAGGAGAGACAAGGGAATTGTTGCTGTGCCGATTGGCAGTTTGTGTCCAACCAAAAACCTATCTTAACCGTTAAATTACCGTTAGTAATATTATAAATTCTGAGAGAATGCTTTATTACCCAGCCTAAAAGGAAACGTTAAGCAAGAGATCTTCGGTTAAAGTCAGAATACTTATAGAAAGAAAGTCGACATGAACCAAAGTAGTGCATTAGAAGCAGCTGATTCTACGACGAGCTTCGGCATCACTAATGGCAAGAGAAAATATTCTTCGTCGGTCTCTCTGAAATGAAAATGGCTCTTTAGTACTTTCAGATGGGAAGATTCGGAGATGACTCCCTGAGTGTGCGGCCTATGCTGTTCCGAATGGAGGGAGACGTTAAGGGCGGAGTGAACAGTGAACTGCCACGCACGCTCACTATATTTCGGAAGATTCCATTAACGTGGCATCTTTCGAGATATTTAATGGCACTCAACCCACGGATCGTGAGTCTCATCCATCCTGACAGGTTATTCCGTTCTGTCTCTACGAAGATTTCAGGGAAGCATGCACGCCCGGTTTTATTCCTAGGAGTTCCATTGGTATTGTAATCTGAGCAAATTAAATAGCACCCACTTCCAAAAAAAAAAGAAAAGGATTTGACGCTTTGACGCTGTCGTACATTTATGAAAATCACAAAGACCAAATTTTTTATCGTTTAATATTGCATCTTAGCTACAATCAGTCCATAGATAGTTTTGAAATAACTCCATGTGGTTCACGGGACAAAATGTAGCGGGGGGAAGAATGTTCGTCACTCATTGCGATAAACGTTTTCCCTGGAGGGAATTAAAATATTTATTTTATTAAGAACACAATGTGCACATCCACTGTTTTTTATTATCGTAAAACTAGTTTCAACGCTTAGGCACCTGATGATGACGCCTCAGCGTCGAAACTAGTTGTACGATAATAAAGAACATTGGATATATACGTTGTGTTCTTAATAAAATAAACATTGAACATGAACTTCCAAAAAGTTGAGCTTGAAACAATAGAAAGGGAATTAAAATGTTGAAGTTTGATCCACTTCCGATTTTTCTGATCCAATGGTCCAAGTGTGGTCTTTATGTCTCGTAACATCAATGCAAATAAATGCACTACATCTCTCCTTTTTTAAGCAATCGTCTCTTTAGAGGGAGTAATTTAAAAACAAAATTTACTGCACTCACTGCATTGTCACGAGCCCACGAGGACAGATTTTAAACATGAGAGAGGAAGACCTTACATAACTACAACTAATTAGGTGCCTAGGACGAAGGTACTCACTCCAACTGAAGTTTTAGGCGTACATTATTGCTGAGAGCTCATGCTCACATCGCCGAAAAAAAGCCTAATTGAAATAGTTTGGCGCCATATGAGAGATTCTCCTTTACTTGGCTCGCTTCAAGTTGATCCCTTTCCCAAACTGAGATGTGAAGGACCCGAGAATTATGACAAGCATGTGCCAAAAATTGGCTCGTGAACATCTTTTCAGATGATTGACAATTTTACAAAAAAAAAAACAGGTGATGAAATGTAATTTTTTCAACCTAATCCATCATCAATAATCTATTGAACCGGCGCAATATTGGCTTTCCTTTCATCCGCATTTATCACTATCATACTGCTAGCGATATAATAGAGCCATTTCCGTCCAACGAAGAACCTTCACACGCCTAAATTAGCTGAAAAAATTTGTCTAACATTTGACAGGTCTTAGAAGATTACTCGCCGACCTGTCAATTATCCATTATCTTTTCAGAGTCTATAAAGTTTCAGCCAAACATATGATCTAAAAGATGACATTGAATCGTATCACGGTTCTCGTACAGAAGAACGCGATAAGTAGCGGGCGACGGAATGGCATCAAAGCTTCCGTTTCCTCCTTGTAAATTACTAATTTTTCATAAATTTTAACACGTAACTAGGCCTTGTCACATTTTTTGTGACAGTGTATTCTGAATGCTCCACTCTCAAGTTAGACGCCACAACAAACGACACTTCTCTGGGACGAGTATGCAACAGATTAGAAGTTCAAATCGGAGGATTTTTGTCGTCATTCTCAAAACTACACCCACCTAATGAAATTAAAACAGTATATTTTAAAGAATCTGGTTACGCAGGTGAATTTATTTCTGTCGCCACACGTAGAACCTGGGTATTTCGGAATCCTTCAGGTCAATTTTGGATCGTGTACAGAAAATGTCTCACGTCAAGTGAGGTCATGAAATAACTACGGGGTCGACTGATATAATTTTAAGAGCGTAGCTTTACTGAATATCATTCATCCACTTTAATCGGCTTTGATAACATAATGTTTATGCAGAGCAATCGTGAGAGACTAGCTTGGAATGAACTTTAATCCAATCAATAGTAAATCTGAGATGCATGTCAAATAAAAACATTGTAAGGATGAAGAAAAACTCACATTGGAAAATTAAATTCTCGTCAAATCACTTTCCTTTTCGGTGGCCTTCAACGACTAAAATGACAAGCATTGGGGTAAATTGAGTAGGAACAGAATATCAGTGTATGTAATGGACGAAAGCATTTGTTTATCGAATAAGAAAATCCACAGTAAGCAACAGCATTGGACATTAGTTGTAACACATCGTGTCCAGATGGTTAATTGACGTTTTGTTAAATCATTTGTAGGAATGAGGGCAAGGAGGATTGACGGTTAAGTCTAAAAACGACCAAAACATCAAATTGTTGCAGTTAACATACCATGAAATAAAATCAGTGCCATAAGTTTCAACCAATCAATTCCTCTGATATTAACTTCATTGATATTGAACGCATTTCAGCACCTACGAGTACGTGATTATTGGGACAATAATGGTTAACAGAGAATTTATACGCGTATCCGTTCATACAAGTATATTTTAGGCGTTATGACTGGTAACACGATTAGAAAATTGCTCTCTCCATTTCATAAGGGCTAGGGAGAAGAAAGACTTAACGCATGGCGAAGCTCTTACGCAAAGAGTGCAAAAGAGAGTTGAATTGACTCACCGTCATACTTCTCACATATTGCTCGACTTTCTTCTGAATCATATCCTTCTTTATTCCACGGAGTGTCCCGTACCTAATCATGGTGTCCGTCTTCATCATTGTAATTCACTTCGCAAAGAGCCAACAAAGAACCAAATGGCCAAATAACTGGCGCTGCACTTGAACCAAATTTTTATCACACTCAGAGAGGAGACGCGTCCGCCACGTTCACTTCACCCATAGTGGAATTAGGCGAAAAACTTAACTTGACAGAGAGAACAAATCGCGCTCAGCATCAGTGGTACTCGCAGAGATGAGGGAAAAATACACCCGGACACCTGAGCTGTATTTATCAACCCTGTCCTTCCGCGGAAAAAAAACTGTTTGGTTCCCTCCTGCCGCATGTATTGTCACTCAAACGTATTTTTTTCGGAGGTATTCCGTCTTCATCGTCTGGCGAAAAACCTTGGGGTAGAGATGTTACATTCACGCATGCCGATTATAGATTCATCTTCGTAAAGGGCCAAATTTATGCGTGTGGGACTAACAGCTGACGCTGCACAACACAAAATTGGATCAGTTCGCGAGAGATGACGACGTGTACGGCATGAACCGGCAAACCTAGGAGGAAAGAAACCGGTGTGGAATCGAGGAAAACGACAGTTGTTTCACACGGGGATCCCGAACTAAGGGCCGACCATAACACACCAAGGGCCTCGCACTGACACCCGCGACACAAGGGGCGAGGAACAAATGAAAGCGAGAGGGGGCGGACTCTGCCGAGGGAAGCGACCGGGGTTCCCGTGTGGTGGTAGGAGGAGACGCCGGGTAAGAAGAGCCGGAGAGTCACCCCGCAGTCGACGGTGGTGTTGCCGGGAGAGGAAGACGCCGGGCCGCAGGAAGCAGCGTGGTACTTCACCACCCGAGGGGGGTGGGCGTGCCAAGTGCGGCGGTGAACGTGAGTGTCCCGGCGGGGTCTGAAATCCGAAGAAGAGCGAGGAGGAGAGGCGTCCAGCCAACAAGTCGGGGAGGGGGCTTCGCGCCTCTCACCCCACCTCCCCTGCCACGGTCCTCCCCCCCTCCGCCCTGCCAACCAGCATCTATTCCTAGAAGGGTCCCCCCACCCCATGTGCTCCTCACTCTCCCCCTCCTCTCCTCTCTTCGCCCCCCTACTCCGTCCTCTTTCCTCTTTCTCTCTCAACCCCGAACACACCTAATTCCTCCTCCCTCCCTCTCGCTACTCCATCCTCCACCCCTTGTAACCTCTCCCCTCCCCGCCCCCACGGCACGCAACTTTTTTTTACCCCATTTGGATACGCGCCGACCCTCCTCCCTTATCACCTACCTCAACCTATTTCGCAACATATTCGACGACCCTATCCACCTCCACAAACCAGCCACCCACGCGACGGTTTGCTTCTTCCTCCGCCGATCGGAACCGTGCAAGAGGTGTGAGGAGGGGAGGGGGTGGAGGTGGAGGACGGTCGGCGAGGTTAGGCTGCACGGAGTGACGTCCGTGGATTGCGGGTCGCATAAGCCCCGATACAATTCATTCTCCTGCTTGAGGTTCTATGCACGACACCTTGGTGCCTAAGTCGAGTTCTAGAGCGATGGGAATTTACTTGCGCGACGGGATTGGCCTCCAGAGTCGATTTATAGATCAGATACTTGGACACTGAACGGAAAACGCTGGAAAATTCCACGACTATGCATACATATCCTTTAAATTTAAACAAATGAGGAAGTAAGTACTAGGTATGGTGGGAGAGGAGAGGGGTTTTGTTGGGAGAAATCCTATGGAGGCAGGAAAAATGGATGAAAGGCGTATTGAGCGCTAGTGGGATGTTGAAGACGATAATAGAGGGGAGAATGTTAGGCAAACGAGGAAAAGGCAGGAACAGAATAGGGATGTTGGACGGGATGAAGGGAGGAAAGAAGTACACAGAGATGAAGAGAGACCTGATGTAGAGTATGTTGCTCGATTGTGTTTTGTTTGGAGTCACAAGATATTTATATTATAGTTGTGTCCATCCATAAACCTACCTTAACCGGTAAGATTACCTTGCAATAATAATCCTTAAATTTAAGTTAACAGCAATTTAAACTAGAGTTTCCTTTCGGCCTCGTAATGGAACTTCAAACTACACATCATGCGACTCAAGCGCTACGATTCACTGTATTTATTATTAGTCTTATATTGATTATTTATGAAGCCACTGAAGTCATTGTTTGGATTTACAAGTCGTTGGCTGTCGGTGAATGCAGATAACAATGCCAGCGAAAATCGACGCTCCCGCCAGTTGCAAAATGCATTTTGGGATTCAATTTTTATGTGCAAAAGGGTCATTATATGTCCAAATTCATCTAAAATTGTGACTAGCTTATGGAGCTACAGTAATGAGTGAAAGAAAGGTATTGGTGCCGAAACTTCAAAAATGGCCGCACAAATGTGAATGATGAAGAGCGGAGTGGCAGGCCCAGCACCTAGACCGAAGAAATCGTTCAATAAGTGGACCATATTCTGCTATCTGCTCGACAATTGACGATTGGTTCTCTGGCTGATGAATCTTCGCTTCGTTAAATGAAGAATTCAATGTATTTTTCCACTGTTCTTTATTTTGGCACTATCAGTATCAACTCTTAGGCGTCATCATCAGGTACAAATTAGTCAAGTTGCGGTCCATTTACACGTATACCATTCTTGTGGGGTAGGGGGTGGGAGAGAGAGGGGGAGGGGCAGAAAGAGGAGGGGTTGTGATCGGCGTTGACGGGAAGGAGGAGATGGGTGTTAAGCGTCATAAAAGGCGATTAGAGAGGTTCACAGTGGGGAGGGGAAGGGTATTTAGGTTTTTCCGTGAAGGAATGGGATGCTTCCATGATTGGGGAGAGGTGTTCAAGCAATAATTCGTTGATCCCTTTTCAAATTCTTTCTGATTTCCAGCTCTTCCCGCTTGTCCTTCCTCCTTCCTTTGCCCATTTGGTGTATCAGTTCCGGGTTGAAATCGCTCACAAGAATGGTATATAAATGGACCACAACTTAACTAATTTGTACCTGATAATGACGCCTAAGCGTTGAAACTAGTAGTACCAAGACAGAGAACAATTGAAAAATACACTGTGTTCTTCATTTAAAGAACATGAACTTCCACAAAGTTGAGCCAGAAACCATCGAACACAATCTTTTTTTTTTGTTGGAGGCACCACTATTTACACTACTGCTACGGAAAAGCTCAGATATCCCAAATAGTTTGCAAGATTGGTACCGAAAATGCTTACCGAACAACACAAAGAGCAAAGAATGTTGAGCGGACGAGCGTTTTTGGACCGCTATCTACAATAAAACCATTACTTGACCCTTGACCTAGCAACAATATTCTCTTCTTTCACTTGAAACAATGGCTTGGTGGACAATGGCTTGAAGACGACGAGGAATTCAAGGCCGCCGTTGGCAACTGGTTTAATTCCCAGACGGCGAACTTCTATGCTGAGAGAGTAAAGAAGCTGGCGCAGATTTACCAAAAGTGCTTAAAAGTAAACGGCGATTTTGTAGAAAAGTGAATTAGATTTGTAGGAAACTTAAAGTCATCAATAAAAACTTTTTCCCACGAATATATTTTTTTTGCCCGAACGAACCTATTTTAAAAAATAAGCCTCGTATATAGTGACCAAAAAATAAGAAAACTTAATTTTATATGTTACAAGGCTGGTGTTCAATCACTCCCTGCCACACACCCTAGTATTGGCCTCCAGAGTACCATATAATTGTACCCTTCTAAATATTTCTAATAAAGGTACCTCGCAACTTGAGATTTGTGCCTGAATTCCTTCGTGTCCAAACCGAAGGCCACCATTTGGCCCTCTTGGAAAGGTTTGTCTGTAAAAGACTTGTGTATCAGGGAAGAAGGGAACGTTAGTGAATGGGTTCCATTCCATAGACTCTAAAGTCGGACTTTATCTCCTGCCAGAATTCACGATCACTGGAAGAACAGAGGGGGAGCCAGTTGGAAAGATGGAAGGGGATATCGGATCGGGATGAGATGCCTTAAGGGAAGGATAAAAAACAGACGCCCGCGTTTGAAAAATGTCCATTCATTCAGCAATGTTCGCTCCTAAAATCCTTTTTCCAAAAGTGCCTTTGTAGAACGCCCGAACGACTGACTTTTGGTTAAACATTAAGGATTTCAGCCACAAAGAGATACGGGAATTCTATTGGAAGTACGCCATTTCTATATCAATAAAAGAATAGATACTTATTGACTGCATCACTCCCCAGACCACTATCAATCTTCCCCCACCCTAATGACGACAACGACATATATCCAACTTTCCCCAATTATCTCCTTTGGGACTATGTGACTAAACCGAACCGATCCCGAGTCCATTTGACTCGGAATACACCAATATTAAGACCCGCACGGATTCTCGCGAGAGATACTAAGGTGTCATATATATATATATATATATATATATATATATATATATATATATATATATATATATATATATAACTTTTGGACAGCACAATAGAACACAGAATAAAACAGATGACACGTAAAAGGACACTCACACTGTAGATTATTTGAGCTTTCGGCCTACTCAGAGGCCTTCTTCAGGTCAAACTCATACAGGTAGATAGATATATATGGATATATGTATCAAAGTTTTATCCTTAAAAGTATAGACACGCACACATTTTTTTTGAATTTATCGACGTTACTAGTCAATCTATATTTACAAGCATTGCTGAAAATTCGCAGTTCCATTTCTGTGAACTACGGTCCGCCGAACTTCACAGGAAAAACCAGCAGATGATTACCGGAGAACGACAATGTTCTTGCGCCTAACTCTTCCTTTGCTCCGGGTAACTGGACATAGGAACCTAATGAAATCACCCGTCGAAATTATTTGAATTGAACATGCGTACCATATTCAGACTTGCAATGTGCATTGATAACAGAATCTCTCAAAATATTTTGGATTAGGTGCGTCTTTTGTGCTAAATATCAAATGAGGAACTTCATAAATAATAACGTCCAGTCGATACAACGTCGTCTTTAAAACTCATCCTCAGCAAGTTTAATGCGGGTGATAAAAAATGTTGTTATAAAAAGAATATTTTCTTTGAAAACATCTGTCAAAAAATAAATCACTTTTTACTACGCCATCAAAGACGATTTTTCCATCGCACGAATGCACACGCCATGTAGTAAATGGAGTTAGGGCAAGGAATGATGAACGAAGGAGTTGGCGTACCGCCACCAGTGAGAGAGAGGGACCCACGAGTTTAGGACCTCCCTGCTAGGTGAACAGATTGTCTTAACCCTAGAGTTCCTAATCACTAATTTCATCGATTCTTGGACTGTATGAAGTTCACTCGACGAAGATTCACAACAAGATCAGGATTGGACGGGTAGGAAGAATAACCTTAGGAATGCCCTCCCTACATTTTCCTCCGCCAAATTGGAAAAAGTATTTAGGCAAGACAACAGCGTAAACTTGTTTTCTCGATAGGTCAAGTGCGACACAAATGGCCGCCAGTTGAGAAACACGTCCTTCAATGCTAATATACACACGAAAACTGTTGAGAACCGAATGCATACATTTTTTTATCAACGCGGAAGAAATGAAATCAATAAGAAGCAACATTTGAACTGCGTGATTTTCTGAAAATGGAGCATTGATCATGATCGAAATAATTGCAACTTTCCAATAGTCGACAGATTTATTTACGGCCATGTTTCGATAAACTGCATCGTCTTTATATGATGTAGTACGTTTAAATCCGGTCCTAAATCAATCCTTCAACTAATGGAAAAGTAAAATTGTTTCAGACATTAATGGGAATTAAAATCTCCCCACAGGATAACAATTCCATTTCTCGACTGAGCACACAAAAAAGTTAATTCATTATCAATATTCCAATTCAAAAATTGGTAGAAAATGACCCTCATTCTTCACTTTCCAATTTCCAAATACCTTACTACGCGATAGCTCTTCAGTATTACATCTGTCTTTAACTGGGCCTACGTATTTGTCTCTTTGTCTACTTCGCGGAAACTATTCTTCGATAGAAGTTTCTACCAAATCTACTACGTATCAAATTTTTCCTATACCATCCGGTTCTTCTTTCCCTTATCATGCTTCCCATCGCCCTTTCCTCGTCTCCCCTTCTGCATGCTTCCTCGTTTCTGTCTTTACCTCCGCATTTGATTTACAGCATCAGCCTCCAGTGGCAGGTTTCTAAGGCTTCGGTACTTCTCCGATCTACTTATCCTATCGTCCATGTCTTCGACCAACAGAGTGCTCACAGTGAACACGAATGCCCTAACGCATCGCTTCCTTATTGCGACTTAATACTCGTTCGCTTCTTACCTCAAACTCATTCTCATTTCTACCCTCATACCGGAATATATCCCTTCAGCTTCACTTTTATGAATACTAAGATTTGAGATTTATTAATGTCATATAAACTGCATTCAATCTGGATTCTCTGCTTGTAGCCAGAAAACGGAAAAATAATCACGGTCACCAGAGCGCATGGCGAGAAAACACTAGCGAGGAATACACGAAGCGACGGCCCTTCGCAGTTGTTTGAAGTTTAGAGAATTTTTTATTTTTTTTCTTTTCTGAAGACGTATTCACAAAAAACGGATTCCGAAAGACTTTTTAGAGGCACTTTAATCCCGTAAGCGTTCGGGGCATACCGGAAACATTACCACCGCATGCCAATTTCATTAACTCTTCAATAAAATACACTACGACAAGTTTGTGGAATTTTCCAACGTTTTGAACGAACTAAATGGTTTTTTTTTAATTCAACTAATGCTATTTTTCCAATTAAGGTTTCAGCGCTCAAGCTTCAGACTCCACGTAAAAATATTTTTTCAAACCACATCCGGCCCTTAGAACATGATGTTCAGACGTCGAAACTGCAGTCGAAAACATAAAGTATGTGGAAAAACACCGCGGCTTTCTCTAGCTATTTATCCCTCGGACGCTCCCATTAGATCAGCAAACACGGGACCCATGACAAGGTACGGAAGCACATTGAGGCCAGCTCGACCTGGAATTGGTGGGGCGACGTTCCGAGTCACACTGCGCCAAAATTCTCCCCGTCAACAGCCTTCTCCCCTCCAGGCTACTCTAACGCGGATGGTCCTCTTCCTCCACCAACGGAGAGGCGGCCGAGGGGTGAAGAGGACGTCACAAGATCCCTCCCCCCTCCTTCCGTCCTAACCCCCCCACCCTGTTCTACGTGTCCGTACTCCGTCGTCGCGACACAAGTTAACGGGAACGTCCCGCCCACGGGCTAATTGTTTACAAGGAAGTGCGGAGGTGACGTTTCGAGGGAGGAGGGGGTGTGGAGGCGACTCGCCCGCGGTGAACCGATTGGTTTATTTCCGTTCCTCGAAGTCAAATTTATTTTTACACGGGAGGAACCCCCGAGGAATCGATAGCCCACCCCACTCATTGCCATAGCATCCGAGGGTTGAATGATGCGTCAGTTGGGGCGAAGTCTAGGAACGCCTAGTTCTTTCCTGAACTCGTCCCCTCTTTACTTTCCCCATCTTTCAACACGTGGGTGTTAATTATATGATACAGTGGTTCGTCCTTGGGAAAACTGGTGCGGGACCAGTGGTCTAGGAAGTCGGCATGAGGAGGGAGATGAAGAGGAGGAAGTGACCAACCAGAATTTTGCTTTTGGATTTAACTTCCACGAAATGAGCAAAAGGCACGGTGCCCTTTATAAATAAGAGCGAACATCTTGAATGCATCACGTGCATCAGATGGAGTGATTGCTTTACCGGGAAGAGGAAAGTTCAATTAATCTTGACCCTACGAGATTCCTGTCCATCCACAAAATATTTGCGCCGGGGCGACGCCAGAAAATCGTATACACATGGAGACTGACAGACACAGAGTGACCATAGCTAATGAATATAAGGAGAGTTTGCACTTTTCCACAGATTTATTATAGCGTACGACGCGTTTCAACTCACACAGTCATCATCAGGCACAAGACAGTGTCTTGTACCTGATAATGACTCTGTGAGTTGAAACGCGTCGTGCGCTTCAATAAATCTGTGGAAGCGTGCAAACTCTCCTTATATTCATTATGAAGGACTTCCACGACCTTAAGCCTAAATCTGTTGAACTGACCATAGCTACTTTACACCTTCGGAAGGCCGGGCGGAGTTTTGGCCAAATCTACTAACGCGCAGGCATAAACTTAATCGAATGTGTCCGACAGAGCCCTCGCGCTATGCTGGTTATCCCTCTACTATAATGTTTTATGCACTCTCTTAATATGGTGAAACGGTACCAATATCGTATAAAATAAAAAAACAAGTAATCTATGTATTTTTGAAATAATTAATAATAATAATAATACGTCTTAATTGGGGCGAGATTGAGACTCGACAGTTCCTTCTTCCACCTTAACCCTAATTAGTCCAAACAAAGGGGATATCATCAGTAAAGTTTAACACATGAGCAAAAAATTATTCCCCGAAAATGACATTAATTTATCCATCCATTTCAGGGAATATGAGAGAAATAATATTTGGGTCAGTCTATGTCAAATCCGTCTGGCACAAGCTGCGAATCAGCTACATTGATTAATGACGGAAAATAAATGCACAGTCACTTACCGATTAAATATTATAAATTGTTTATTGAGGTGATCGGAAGTCAAGTGCGAAAGCTTCATCACGGACTCCTTAATTGGGCTTGAAACCTGGCCATGAAGGAAGAGCACGTCATGATTTATCGAAACCGTGGTGCACGTGGACACTTAAGAACATCTTCCAAATGGAAACAGCGCTATCGATGGATGGAAACCTTTTTGTAAAGGCATGCTAATAAAATTCACCCAAGACTTGTTTCCGCGAAGGAGATAGAACGCGATACATTATCTACACACTTCTGGTCAACTTCCCTCCCCCAACACTTTCTAGGCACGTGCGCGAATAACTAAGCCCAGAGTAGTTATTTAAGTCCTGACGATACAAAGCGCCTCTCGTCAACAACGGATGTTTGGAATCTTTTTATTTACAAAACATTCAAGGTATAAGAGGTGGCGACTTGAGTTCCACTTGGTGGAATACAACATTTGTTGGCCATCAGAGCTCACATGATCCAAATCTCACATAAACTACATGATAAAACTCCCGAGGCAAAGGCGAGCGCCAATCGGCACTTATGTGCGCATCGCTCAATTCAAAGAGGAAATCCATTTGTCCGGTGCAGTGAATGAAGACTGATGGCCTCAATTCCTTTCTAATTCAACCCGCACGGGAGAACTTCCTCTCATCACCCCTCCCCGACCCTTCTCCACATCCTCTGCACTTTTCATAGCTACCGAATAAACGAAGCTGCATTAATTCATGTGTTCCAGAACCCTCTCCGTCAATCAAAGTCAAAATTCCATGTCGAAAATATTTCTCGTGGACTTGGAGCCTGTGTACTTCAGTTAGCACTCGCCTATAGCTACAGGCAGGGTTTTTTCAAGCAAAGGATATGGGAATAGGGTTATGGAATCCATTTTACTCTATCTTTTCCCTTCTCAAAGGCGGGAACCATCCAGAACATACAACGCCTTAACCATTTCAATCTCCTCTAATCATGTATGTGAACATATAAAAATCAACCATCACGCATAATTACAATTTTCTTCCATGCAATAGCAGCGAAAGAAGGAAATGAATATATTATTGTCTGAAAAAACATTAAGAATTCTTTGCAAAGTATTTGTACACATTTTTTCCTTTTATAGTATTGTGAAAAATACGGTGAAATTGATAAGCGATGAAATAAAATATACCTTAATAACCCATATTTTACCAAAATCCCAAGGACTCATCAGGTTAGTTGAATCCTTGTGGACGTTACAGTCGTGAACACGAAATCAAGCCGCCACCGTTTCTTAAATACAAGTGAAATAATAAACTTGAGGCCCTAAATAGTGCATGCATTAAATGTGTATTTCATAAGGAAGCGAAATTTCCTTTATGACATGAATGTTTGAAACGAAGGCTATATCCTTAATTTAAACATTGTCACCCACATTTTTTTCGACCCGGTTTCTTCATAAGGTGCTTCAAATACGTATTATAGTAGGTTTTCCCTTCAATGAGCTCATTATCACCGCTTTCGCTCCAGCCGCCAGTTTCTTCAAAGTTGTACCTCTCGAGTCATTCTTTAATACAGTTCGGCGTATAATTCGAATGTCTTTCCTCAAGTCCGTTCCAATTCTAACCACCATCGACTATTGTGGATGGCAAAGAGTACGGGAAGAACCAAAAGAGGAGCGTTAACTGAAACTGGTAATGGATGCATGAAAAAAATAAATAGAAAATCCCAAAGATATTCACTCAGACGAATTGTTAAGTAGGGGAGAGAAACTTCAATCCAATTTTAAAACTTGGTGATGGTAACAAAAATTCACTGCTCAACTTTCTAAAATGATTTTGACGGAATAATCAATGAGGTGACAATGTTCGCTACCCAGAAGTGGAAGTACACGTCAGTTATGTAGTTAGTCGACGGCAATAGAGATCGATGGGTGATTTGGCAGAGATAGGACGTTCATGAAGTACTCGTAAGCGAAAGGTGGAGAGAAACCCGGTGCGGACATCCTACTCTTGACGAAAAGGGTTATGATGTCAATAGTTTAACGTCCCATCCAACGGACGACGTTCTCTTCTTGAAGTGCTCTCCACATGGCACCCAAAGTAAAGATGCCACTGAAAAATCCTGACATCTGCGGGATTCGAACCGGGAGCCTCGGGTTGGTAAGCTAACGTACTGTTAACCGAAGTAGCCCGATCCTCATTTTTTTACCATTTTCTATTTCTGAGTCTTAGATTTGAATTAACTGATGCGTAATTTGCTTCATATGATTGTTGTAGTTTAGAGAGATTCAGGCTGGAAAACTTTTCGGTCATGAAGGTATCTACGGTCCACCCACACAGTTGAAAATACTTTTGGGACCTGTGAGGGAGAGATACGAGAACACTATGGTTTGCCATTAGCAAGTAAGTATATGTTTAGAAAAAATGGCCATTGTTCTTCTAAGAACTAAATACGTTTTAATCGATTCGGTGGTCAAAGTCCTGAACACTAGACCGTAGTCCATGTGCGGGGACTACGAAAGTGAATGACTCCAAACGCGTCGAACTTAATTTCGCCCGGCACGGTTCTCTTCCACTTTTCTATGGGGATCAATTTTCCCGACCAAATCGAGAACTTTCACACGACCCTTGGACCCAATTGAAAATTACAAGGTTAGACATGCTGACCTTTCCCGGGAACTTTGCTCACGTCGCTTTCCGCTAATCTGCGCTTCCATTTTTCTAGCAAAAGACCAGTTCGCTGAAATAGCTCGCCTTGGACACGCATAAAGGAGGTAATTCAATCATCATTGTGGAATTGAAACGTGAGCTCATGGTCACTATCACCATATATCTAACAAAAGTCCGGTTCGCTGAAATCTTCCATCTTGGGTACGCAACGCAAAGTAAGTAATTAACGGAATTTGGACATGAGGTCATCGCTTTCCTCGCAGTGCCGTCGTTTAAGCAGGCGCTTCTTCTCAGAACGTTCTGCATTAATCAAGTGGATATCAATTGGTTATCCTTCAAGAACTCCCCGGATCGGCGCTCTTCTTGTGATAAGAGTTTCCGGAAGGACGAGAGGATGAACCATCGATTTTTGCCTCTCTCTCCCCCTCCCTTACGACTTCTTACTTACGAAAGTTCTTAAAGAGCTCCTCGTCTGCGTGTGAGAGTATAATTCACGATATACTCGTAATTCGGTAGGTAATGGCGCCGGCAGAAACTTGACTTTATCGAACAGATATTGGTGACATAATGGAAATTAGTTGAGGAGAAGAGGATTTAGTTCGCCTTTCTTCAAATTGAATAGGAGTCAAACATTTTGGAACTTGCACAGAATGATCTAATTATTGAATTGTTTGCTCAAGATAACCATAAGCCGCCGGTTTCGTTGAAAATAACAATGAACTAACAGAGTGCGCCGCACGTATTGAAAAACCTTTGATTAGAGCAGCCGTAAGTACGAAGGTTACGATATTGCCTCGTGGTAAACACAAATTGTATGGGTTTAATGTTGAAGCAATAATTTAAGCCCCGCATGCCATTCGTAGATGAGATCATGATGATAGATTCAGAGAAATTGACTGCCGATACGGAGAGAAATTAATTCATTCTCATACAATTCGTGATCGCAAGCGTGGAAAACAACATGCGAGACCACTCTTTAACTCCTCGTGAAATAAAAAAATGCTCTTTAATACCGCTGCTGTTTGATGAAGTCATTTATTATACCAATGGTGGGTTATCTCTCTACCCGGTGAACTCCCCATGCTACGAGTCGTCGACGTGACTTGCATGGTAATTTGTGGATGTGGCATCTCACGACCTTCACAGATAATTATCGAAGTACCATTATCGATTTCTCTTCTGCCTCCTGTATCACAACTCGAGCTTTTCACGTTTCATTTAAATAACCATATAATTCAAAACAATAAAAAAGCAAAAGATCCCGCCGCTTCTGAGGAGACGAAGAGGAACTCACGAGGGTGCGTGTCTAAGGGATGGAAGGAAGGAAAGAGGAGCAGATGTGACAGGAACGACCTTCACTCTCTCCCGTCGCTCCACGGAATCGTCTGTCTGCCTTTCCGCGGGAGGGCGAAAGAGGGAGTGTCCGAGCACGTGGCGGAGGTGGAGTAGAGCGCATGCGTGCTCCACCACGCTATGAACCCCCTTCGCGCATAAGTTGTGACGGGGTCCGAGGCGAAAAATTGGCGCCAGTCGGGAGAGGCCAAAGAAGGACGACGGCACAACAGGTGACACGTGAGGGATCCCCTGTTTAGCACACGCACATGAGCACACAGCTGGGCATGGCACCCTCGCCGGATGCGAGGTCGTGGGGTGAAATGTAAATTTGAGATTGAGGGGAGCATGTGGATTATCGGAAGAAATAACACTTGCTCCTGAGAACCGACGTTTTGAACGTGTAAATAATGAATCTGTTTTCCAATAAAAAGCACGAATAATTTGGCATATGACAATGACCGCTCTCGGAAAATGCGTTGCAAAAGTCAGTCGTGATGAAAATGTTTTTTTCCGATATTCTACACAAGACTGGTTTACCTATAATTTCACTGCTAACGAGTACGCTTCACTCCTTTCCTGATAAAAGGGTAATTAGTAGAGACCACAGGCCAAACGTAATAATTTTACTGAAAATTCAAACTTCTAATCCACATTTCTTGATAGTCGCATTTTACGCAATAACCGTGGAATGTCATTGAATCAGGACTTCCGAGGGCATATAAGGAATAGATACTCCGGAAATGGAACTTATAAAATAAGGAGAAACGGTGAGACACTGGGGCCATCACAAAGTGCCTTTATATAACGATTTATTAGTTTCACCGGAAATTATACTTCCGCTTTAAGTGTGCACTGAGCATTTCGGAAAATAGGGATCAAAATTCTCGCCCACTAAGTACACAACTACGTAATTGAATTTTAGGCGAAGAGCCAATATTTCCAAAACCACTAATAAAGTTTTACTTTTGCCAACTGTGGATGCGGAAGGTATTAACTTTTTGAGTGGTATCTGTGAAATAGATATCATGAAACAACTCAAGAACAGCGAATAGGTGCGAAAGACGTGGACAAATGAGTGATTTTTGTAACACACGAAAATCGCTGTCTGTTTTGGTAGGCAATCATCAGACGTGCCGGTAAATTACTGAAAATTGCCAGAAAATCACGGAAATTACAGTTTCTAATTTCCAGGTCGGCCATCTCTGGTGCTATTACTGTCAGCTGACTGACTGCTGCTTTCACGTCAAGGGCTGGAGTTATTTTCTCTCTGCTTAAAGGATCTACCGCCAAATAACCCATAGGATGAACTTCCCCTAGCGCACTCGTCGTAAGGGGATGTCCTTAAATTACAAAACACTTTTTGGGTGGGAGAGCAGTTTTACCATTTCATCACGTTTCCTTTAACATGGATGACGGCGGGAGGGGCGTTCAGAGGGGGCTCTCACGTAAGGTTTAATGTTTCATTATTTCTACTATTAGTAAAAACAAGCTTCGTCTAAATCTTCCCCGATAATGCTTCCTTAACATGGTCTCAATTTAATAATCTCTCATTCGTACTTTCTGATAATTTCGATATCGTTCAATTACATACTAATTTCGGGAAGTCCAAACTACTCAATATCAAACATTAATTATAGCTACATAATGTTGATTCCATTTATACAACGCATGAATAGTGTTTTACAGTGTGTGTATGTATGAATGTGAGTGTGTGTGCGTGTGTGTATGAGCACTGATAGAGATTTTTAAAACGTAGAAACACAAAGTAAGGGCGAGCACATATGTGCGTAGTTTTGACGAGTTTCGACGGCACGGCCGTCATCATCAGTTGATGGAGGGACCCTTGTAAACCCTGAGTGTGGGGGTGTGAATACGATTAACGAGAGTGACTGTTATTCCTTAACACACCCTAGTGATTGAGCGGTTTTAAGTTTGTTTTATTTCATATTATTAATTTTGTCTTTTGTGTGTGATTGAGGTATACTTTTTATTATACTTTTATTTGTTTGGGTCACTGTTTCTCAAACACACCCAAATGACCTAGTGTGTGTTCCCTATTCCTACCCTTACTTGTAACCTCCCACCCCTTACCAAATAGGGCTAATCAAGTTTACGGTCTCGGCTATCTCGTTTTCATTGTTTCACGACCGTAGCTACGTTCATTCTATATTTATAATTTTACCCCTCTCCGCATTCCAGCACTTAAATAATAAGAAATTTTTTCATATTAAATATCATCATCTTCTAAAGGCGAATCCTTATCGTTGCAGCCATTAGCCTCTCTCCATTGCCCAAAATTAATTATAGCGCAGATTATTTTGTAAAAGAGCTAGAGGGGAGGATCTTTCGGATCCTTATAAAGGGGGTGAGCTATGAAAAAATTGACCTTACATCATTTGATGACAGCTGCTGAGTGGTGTTGGGCCATGTAATCATCAATCATCATGACATCTTAGCTTTGGTAATAATCTACTTCCTTAACTGGTCCCATATTTCCTCAACACGCATTATTTAACACTCCCAAAAGTACCCCGCAATCGATGTTATTTCTAATTGCATATCTACACCATCATTCCATCCTTGGGAATCATAATTGAGGTGGTTTCCCGTTGCCTTCCTCAATAGTGTTTTTAACGTGACACCATCACTTAATGGCCGCCCCACTGGGGTCAGACGCCATTGCAGCCGCCTCACTGAGGAACAGACGCTGCGTGGACTACCTTTCGTCTGGCTCCTAACCTTCGACCTATCTGGCATGGGTGACCCTTCCAGGAGTAATTATTATTACTCCCGCCAGCACAGCTCTAGGGGTCATCGGAACACACAAGCCCTTCCACCACGACAAGGTTGTAGTCCATGGGAGGGTCCATGGGGGGCTCGTCCCCAAATATATTTCAATGGGGACGAGCCCCTGGGGAATAAAACGCTGTTTTAGGCACGGAGGACAATAACTGTCCTTATTTTCGATCGTTTAAATGCAATTGAAAAACGGTAATTTAGAAAATCTAATACGGGCTATAATTACTAATTGACACTCTACTAGCTATTAGTAAACAGCCGTTACTATATTAGTTACATCTTTTACGAATTATAATAACCGTTCGGTTGCAGAAATACATGTGACACTGATTTCCATAGTTTGCAAATTCCTGTGTCTTGCAGATTCATAATTGCCATTTGTCCGATTTTATGACAGGAAACTGATGTGAGATTGCGGTGCTTAAGCAATTTGAGCTTGTTTATTTTCTGAGAGGAGAGAATGTTAGGCAAACAAGGAAAGGCAGGAACAGGATAGGGATGTTGGACGGGATGAAGGGAGGAAAGAAGTACACAGAGATGAAGAGGGACCTGATGTAGAGTAGGTTGCTTGATTGGGTTTTGTTTGGATTACAAAAAATATTTATTTGATAGTTGTGTCCTTCCAAAAACCTACCTTAACCGGTAGATTACCTAATAATAATCTACACCATTATGAGACTGAAATCCGCCACAGGGGTGTACGATAGCGGGTGGTGTTTATTCTCCACTCAAGAAAGTGTATTTCTTTATTCCATCATAAAATTTAGTAGAGCACATAACAAAGCACAGTAGTGTATTTTCGAGCAATTTTAATAGTTGTTCATAATATATTCTATTATTCTGATCACAATATGAACGCAGAAAAATGGATTCCTTCCTGTTTTGGACATTTCTTCGCAAAATGAATATGGACTTGGAATTAAAAAGGAACTTAGCAAACACTTTTTTATTTGACTTTACTCCATGAACATAAATTTGACCGTAAATATTTGTTTTTGTTCAATGCGATGGTGAGGTGACAAAGGCAATATCATTTTCTAATGTCCTCCTATAAAATTCTTATGAAATTCTCGTATTCTCAGCTCCTTTGGTACCCACTCCCCACGTTGGGAAACACTGCTCTTATTCCTGTCTCTTCTTAAGTGTATGCTCTACTATCGATGTAATGTGGGTCGGAAGCATTCCCTTGAGAGCCTGCAGTAAACTTTTTCGACTGTTACGTGGAGTTTTGCAGCTATTTTTTGTGCTTCGAACGTCTTCTATTCCATGTTCTTCAGTAATCATTCGAGATGGGCTGATTTTTCATGATCAATATTTATTTTATTAAGAACACAATGTATACATCAACTGTTCTTTATTATCGTACAAATATCGTTTGTTCGTATTAGCGTTGAAACTAGTTGTACGATAATAAAGAACAGTGAATGTATACATTGTGTTCTTAATGAAATAAATATTGATCATGAACTTCCACAAAGTTGAGCTTAAAACAATGGAAAGCAAAATGCTTGTTGATGAGTTTTTTTTTATGAATCGGATGGATTTCCTTTGAATTTTGTCCATTTCGGAAACGAAATCTTCCTGCGTATGGATCCAAAAAAGAGAAGGCATTACCAAAATTCGTAATAGCATCCCTTAGAAAATTTTTCAAACGAATATTTCACAATTTTCCGTTTGATGAAACCAAATCTATTTCATTCGCAGATATATCACACTTGTTTATTCCCACTCCGATGATAAAAACAGAAGCATTCGGCATAGAATTCTAATCTCTATTATATGCGATTTTCCAGAAAGAAAAAGGCTAAGCTAAATATTAGAATAGGCGGGGAAAAAATAGAGCAGGTAGAGCAGTTTACATATCTCGGAAGTGTTTTGGACCAATACGGTCAAAGTGGTAGGGACGTAAGGAGAAGAATTGCGCTAGGCAAGAAGGCTTTCTCAAGGAGGAGGGAGTTGATGACGGGGACGTTCAGTAGGGAGGTTAAGAAAAGACTCGTAAAAACTTTGATATGGACCGTAGCTACGGCGCGGAAACGTGGTTGCTGAAGCAGGAGGATAGACGTAGATTGGAGGCTTTTGAAATGTGGGTGTGGAGAAGAATGGAGAAGGTGAAATGGACCGAAAGGAAAACAAACGAGGAAGTACTAGAGATGGTGGGTGAGGAGAGGGGTTTGTTGAGAGAAATCCAATGGAGGCAGGAAAAATGGATGAAAGGCGTATTGAGCGGTAGTGGAATGTTGAAGAGGGTAATGGAGGAGAGAATGTTGGGGAAGCGAGGTAAGGGCAGGAACAGGATAGGGATGTTGGACGGGATGAAGGGAGGAAAGAAGTACACCGAGATGAAGAGGGACCTGATACAGATTAGTTTGCTAGGTGGGGAGTCACAAAATGTTTATTTGATAGTTGTGTCCATCCAAAAACCTACCTTAAACGGTAGATTACCTAATAAATAATAAAATTATATTTTTTTTAAATTTTGCTACACACCGCCCTCGCGATGTCCGTTAAATAACGACGTTGAGATCTCACGAAAGGGTCTCAGGGCCCAGGTTATCAACTTGAGTGTGTGTAGACGAATATGACTGTCAACAAAAGGTCGCCCACTCCTACTTTATTCACAACCTCCTTCACGACATGAAAGGTCCCGCATTTTTTTTCGTCTGTGAAAAGGGCAAGGTGAGCTCAACGAATATGGGCGAACGAGTATGGAGCCATCGGTTAGTGCAGTTTGATAAACGATGGACGGAGACACGAATGCGTGGACACGATCAAGGTACGTGCTCGACAAAAATCTTCCCTCTTCTCTTCCCACGCTACGTGACCGGAATCTGGAAGATGAGGCGTACACAGGAAGATGTTCCTTGAGCTACCGAGGCACGCGCACGGCACGTACCGCGGAAGGATGCGCAAGGCCACTCGCTTACTATTCATACGCAGCTCCAACCTCCGCCCTCCCCTTCAATCAATGGCATAAAACCTTCGAGAGAGCACGCGAATATAACATCTCGGAAGTGGTGAACTCAACCCCAGAGCCTTGGGAGTCTCCGGGCCACTTAAGGGAGATAACTGGTGCTTACCCTTTTGAAAGAGTGAAATATAAACGTCGAGCGGTACTATCAATCGTTAGGAAACATGCTGGCATCATCTCCCGGCACAAGAAGGGAACGGTTTACGAGAGACTCCGATGTACCGAGGAAATTTTAGCTCAGACACGGATCAGTTACTACCGACGTTTGGCGTTGGAAACGAAATCTTCTGTTGCACCGAGCAACTCACGGGCATCTGGCGAATGCACTCGCGCTCGACCACCACCTCATCCATTCCCGCGTGCTCTTGAGAAATCGAGATGCAGCGCGCGTGCCTTTATGGATCGCGGGTATCAAAATCCTCTGGAAACGCATGGGTGCTATCGGCAAATTCTTCGTTCTTTGGGAGCGAAAACTGAGGATATGGATTGCGGTCAGCAACTCATAGGACGGGCACAAGCGAAGAGCTTTTACGGCTGACGAGAGGTGTTGGGTAATTTCCTCGCCGCAGCCTCTTTCTCGGAGAGGACCAGGAACAAACGCGATCCCTGAACTTGGGTTTTATTGAGGACCGCGTGATGGATTTGGAGTCAATACGGCGAGTCAAAAGGCACTTCAGCGGTTGCGAGTGGGCGGATGCTGTCTGGACATAGCGAAGTTATTTATGGAGTGGTTAAGCTTAATATAACGAACGTGGCAATAGACTGGCGGGCGATTTCCTCGAGAGAGTTACGTCTATTGGACATACAGCGATCGCTTAATTCATCAACCTCCCCGAGAGCTAAAGGGTTTAGTTCTAAAACTGGACTTAATGAAGAGTGATTGACCTAATTAATTTGGTTGGTGATGCATTCTTTGTAGGGATACATCCCCCTCCTTCCTTTTGAATCGTGGTGATATTCAAGTTTTCACGTTAGTGTGCATTCTCTTGGCAGTTGAAAATGATAAACACATAGCGTGTTATGTTAATATACGCACAATATGTGTGAGCACGAGAAGTGGGGAAAAGATACATTCCCTGCTCGCAAAACTTGATGAACAGATAAACAGTCAAATTAGCTCAAATAATGAATTTTTTCTGTCTTCCTAAAATCAGCAAACAAATTTTCCGATGATAAATATATGAAAAAATAAAATGAAAGTGTTTCAATTATTAAGATACATATGAAAGCGTGATAAAGACACTAATTAAATCCAGAAGAGAAACTTAAAAAATGCATCATTTAATATCTAATCGTTGATGCTGAACAGATTTAATACATGATTGCTATCTATAATCCGCATGTTTATTTTTTTAAAGGTATAAAGGTTGAAAAATTCCTGCATGCTGTTCAAAAATAAAAAATAAATCAATAAGAATATCTCCAGCAACGCCCATCATTATATGGGTGTGAATTGAAGAGAAAGGAAACGTTAGAAATCTGTGAACAAGTGTGCTCATTAAAATCCTTATCCCTTTGATCTGTGCCATACAAGTTCACTTTGATCGCTGCTGGTCTTGATTGATCTGAAGAAAGTGTATTTGATACCCTCCTCCTTGGTCGAAATCATTAAAATTTGAGACTATTTTCAAAAATGTAATTATGACTCGAAATATTAGGAGATGAAAGATTTAGGGTGAAAAAATAGCCATTTTTAGGGGTAAAAAAAACATTACGTGTAAAGGTGTATCTCGTTGATAGACCCACAGAGGGCCAAAAGTATCAAAATATAATGTGTACTAAAATTATCAATTTACCCAATGCTCATTAGTTGCATAAATATTCAACTTCCTAAAAAATTTCCCTAACGCCATTTTTTAATTACATGATAATTATGAGTTATTATTATGAATAGTTGTATTTTATTCAATAAATTACTATGCAATAGGTATTTACTTTAGCGATTTAATAGAAATAATATCTGCTGAGAACAAAATAAAGATCAAAAACCTTCATTACCAATGGAGTATATGAGTATAACAACTGTTGCTCCATTTAAATTAAACTGTAAAGAAGTTTCATCTTTTTTCATTATAAAACATGAAGATAGCTGCTTTCTTTTGCTCAGAGGAGGAAATTTGAGTAAAATGAAAATTTTTAACGTAACTGAGTTGGATGATTAACTAACATGGCTGATTGTATATAGCTGTCATCGTTAATTTAGATGTAGCTGGCAGAATGACATTGAGGTGCCCACGTGATCCTATACGAGGTTCTTTGATAACATAAGCAGTTATGTAAGAAACAGACTGACTAAAAACAATAAATTCAATTAATTAATTAATAATTATAAATATATAAGAGTCATGGGAAAGTGCTGGAGGCAAGAGTGGAAGTAGGTGTGAAAGCCATAAAATCAGTTAAATTTATGGATGCTTAAGCTTCAGTTGGCCAGTCAGCCAAGGGTTTACAATCATTAATGATTACATTAAAAAATCAGTGTGATAGATATGGGTTAACTATCAGTATGAATAAAACAAAGGTTTTGAGGTTTTTGAGGAAGAAGGCTAGGTGAAATGTTAAAATTGGAGGTAATACAAGTAAATGGAGCAGGTAGAACAGTTTTCCTATCTTAGTATTGTTCTTCACCAAAATGGTCAAAGTAATAGAGAGAAGGAAAATTGAGCAAAGACGGTTTCACAGGGAGGAGGGAATTGATGACAGGGATGTTGAGTAAGGTTGTTAAGAGATGAATAGGGAAAACTTTGGTATGGAGCATGGCTTTGTACTACTCAGAAACTATTGTTTAAGTAATTATGATAGTAATAGATTGGTAGCATTTGAAATGTGGGCCTGGAGAAGGATGGACAGTAACCTATGTTAAATGGTAAATAACCAAATAATAATAATGGGAATGTTACTGTTTGTTAACTGACAGACTTCAGTTGACTAAAGTGGCATAACTCTTGTCCTATTGATCCATGTGCTTAATTAGCCCATTAATGATCACCCACACTGGAAACTACTTCAATAAATATGATTGAACCATTTTTAACTGTGTTTTAAATAATATTACTTCCTAATAAGTGCAAAATGCTAATGTTTAAGCATGGCCGAGATATAAATTTTGGCCAAAATGGCCAATATGGCTTATCCAATATGGTAATTTTCTTGATCTTTGGATTTCAGTCCTTACCTATTTCCCATATTCAGCTACTCTTTCTGCCAAACTTTCATTTTATTTGTTTATGTATGAACAAGGTGTGCATATCTTAATAAAGAGTTACTGCAAAATTTATTATGGACTTCAAGAATATATTTGCATCATTTAAGCTAGGACTAAGAGTACAATATTGTTTAGTGCCAAGGCTCATCAAAAACCTACCCATGGATGGATGACTACTGCTAATATCTACCTGTATGTATATATTATATACATGCATTTAAATTATGAAATGTAAGATGAGTATTTTCTAGGGAGGTTTACAGCATTAGTCTTCATGTAATTAGTTATAGTGTATATGGATGAGTAAAAATTAATTATTTAAATTTCTGAAAAGGTTTTCAGAGAAAAACAATGACTTCTTGAATAATTCATAAGTGACATTATGAGTTTCTACCAAGAAAACATGTGAATGTGTGTTTGATGCTCTTTTTGCTATAATGTCACCCATAGTACATACATTTATAAAGGTTATTAATGCACCAGCACTGCAACTTGGCTCTAATTCCACTTATGGGCACTTATGCTGTATTTTTCTAAACATTAGCCACTTGGATTAGCTGGTATGGCATAACTTTGTCCACTGGAGCTATCATATTGATCTATCACTCATCATATATTTAATTAATGTCCATATAATATTTCACTTAACTATAAATGTGAATTGTTCAAATTGGTAAAAAGGAGGTCCTATTTAATTTCAATTGTGTGGTAGTCTATTTGACTCTGATCATTGTTTTTTTATCAGTCCACAATTTATTTTCTCTTAATTTGGTCTTCTTTTCCCACTTCTATTGGGAGGTTTTAACAAGTGGCTCCAGGTATGAGAATGGAAGGAGCTAGGCATTTTTAAAAACCACAGGAAGGCCTGAAGCATTCCCTGGCAATTTTGTTTCATAGTGGAGAGAATGACATATTCCATAAAATTCTTACAATGCTTATTTTTTTATCATAAAAATATAATTCAGATCTAGAAGATGCCCATTTAATTTCACCCATTCCTTTATTGCAAAGTTAATGCAAGTGGATGTAAAAATTACCCCACACCAGCAGCGGAAATAGGTGCATAAAATATTGTCCATATTATTATCAAAATAGGTAATATATTCTGTCATAGTTAGGTTGTGTATGGTGCCTAATAATTATCATTTGTATTACATAGGTATTAATTAACTGTGTGGAATTTTGCTTGAAATATATTGTTTCTCCCTTCTGTTCTCCATACTTTCTAGCTGCCTTCATGCCATCTAAAAAGCCACTTATCTTCCTTTCTCTACTTCTCACCTTATATTCTTTCATCTATCACAGCATTTAACCTACCACCTGTCTCTCTTCTACCACTATAGAGAAAGCTACATAATTAGTCTCACTTTCTAACCAAAATATTTTCCAAATTCTTCTCCATACTCGCATATTAAATGACTCCTAATCTATGCTCCTCACTCAACCCCAGGTTTCAAATCCATTAATCTATGCTTCACTACTACTCTGCCCCCAACTACTATGCTTATTTCTTCCATAATATTGCCCAAATATGTCAACTGTTCCAACTTTTTAGCCTCTTTACCTCCAATTTTTATTTTATCCTCCCTATTTCTCAAGCATCTCATTACTTTTATCTTGGTGTGATTAATCTCCATATCATATTTTTTTGGATTGACCCTGTAAGGCATGTAGCAATAACTGAAATCCCTTGGCTATTTATTGTCCCATTATTTTACTTAAATTCATATAAATTCAATGGTTTTTGAACAGTTTAGGTATTTACTTACCATTAAAACTTGCTATCACAGTGTGCAAAATTTTATGTTAGAGGCCTGAGAGCAATGAGCTGTACCTGTTTTGTTGATCCACAAATACAAAATAGGAAAAGGGATTCAATAAAACATAATATAGAAATCCCAAAGTTAGACCATCATGTAAGTCAATATTTTTATGATTGGAATGTGATTTTCTTTTGAAGATAATGTATTTTGCCTAGCTATATTGAAAGTAGAGGTTTGCCTGCTGGGGTAGTGCCTACTATAATATTGTCATGAAATTGGTATTCATTCAAAAGTTAATTGTCCAGGTTAAAGTTTCTAAAGTCTATTATGAATGTACATACCCCATAGTCCTATAACTAAAATAACTCCCAGTAAGATGTGAATTTTTGTGAGGCAATTAAACCATTCTACTACAGAGAGTGAATAAACTTACTGACAATGACCGTCATGTACCATTCTATTAGGTTATACAGGAAATATTGGGGGGTATGGGATGGTGCATAGGTTAACGTACAGGCTTCCCACAGATAAGGCCTGGGTTCAAATCCTGGAGACAACAAATATTTTTTTGGTCGTATTCTGATCTCTACTTGAGGTGCTTTGTGGAGAGCACTTTGAGTGAGTACGATGTCTGTGAGATGGGACGTTAAACTGCGAAACCCTTGGTGCCTTTCGACAAGAGTAGGCTAATGCCGACGCCGGGTTTCTCTCCATCCTTCCTTTCCCATCCATCCCTTATGGCGCAAATGACCTTAGCTGTCAGTCGCCTCCCCAACAAAACCACAACTAGGATATTGTTCAGTTATGTCAATGGGAAGTTAAAAATTTTCCCAACGTCATTTTTGGTCACTGGTCCTAAGTTGCACAAATATATTATTGACATTGTGAAATGGAAAAAATTGTAAATAATTTCTGAAAGATGTGCAGTATTGGCTACATAGTTTGATAATGGAGATATAATTATTCACATTGAGGTAAGACTGAGTTTTAATAAAATCTGCTTTCATATAACTATTTACTTTTATATTTATGTAGCAATGCTAACGTTAGTTATCGTATGATGTATGGGTAAATAGTTTTCCCCCAAGTCTGCGAGCTTACTTCTTTATATTGTATATCATGGTTGAGGAAGGGGATCTTGAATTAAATATCATACATTGCGCTCTTGTACATAGTTCGGCATCCCTAGGGGATGATATTTGCATAAAATCTCATTTTAATGAGCTTATAATGATAACTTCTACTTTTTTAGCACTTGATAGATATTTTCTCAATAGTTATTTAATATTTGATTCTATTCCTTCACATAGCATACTCATAGCTAAGCTGAGTCTTAGCTTCCGTCTCAGGAGTATTTAGGATTAGGATATAACTAATTAATGGCACATAACCTATCAGTCAACATATGTTTTCAATGGGCTTTATGGATAGTCCTAGTACTGTTACATTGCTCCAAATTAAGTCCATTGCAAGTCTCATTTTTCATTGTAAGTCTAATCTTACACATTCCTAAATAAAATGACATATTGAAATGCTCCATTCATAATAATACAGCTCTAACATTTATGAGTGTATTTTTAAAAGGAAAAGCCATATGTGAGCATCAAAAATATTTATCAACAATATTTACTCTTGGTTTTGATATGATATCATGCTGTGTACAGGATGGATAATAAAACTGCTTGGATGCCTTTCTTCTCCCATTTTATCAGTGTTCCAATATGTCATTATAGAGTGGGATTTTAAGAATACTATGTTTGATGTCAGAGGTAATATAGAGTAACTGTTGCCTTTAAAAAAGTCTTTGCAACAGTTTCACCACCAAAAATCAATGAATGGCCACCAATGATTTCCACATTTAGCCATTGTGATCATTCCATCAATGAAAAACAATACACATTCATGAAATTTTCATGAAAATGTATTAGCAATAACCAATCATTGATGAGAAATGATTACAGTTACAAGAACTGGTTAAATTAGGACTTATGCTTGGTCTATTAATGACTGCTAACAACTAAGTTTCTCTAAGAACTCTCTAGCACCCTCTTCCGATTATAAGTTTTGAACATTCTACTAGATATCCTTTTTGATTCCTTGCGAACTCCCAAATTGTTTCTCTCTCATACGAATCCCTAAGAGTTTCCTCACATCCTGGCCAAATCCCGTGCAATGGCACACGTCAACATTCACCCAGTGGGCACGTGAATTAGCGGGAGTCATATTTACTCACGTTCCATCCCATGGCGTGTCCGATGATTTCCTTGTTCTTGCTCTCGCCATCCTCCGGTTCGGAGTCTGAGGTATGGGGCGTGGACGTGCCCACGCCTTCGTCATCGTCGTCCTCATCCTCCTGCTGCTGCTGCCCTGCATCCTCCTCATCCTCTTCCACCGACCCCTCGCCGCCGGACTTGCCCGCGGCACTGTCCGACTCCTCATCTTCTCCGCCGGACACCGCCTCCACGGCGTCCGCCGCCACCTCAAGCTTGGCGCTCCTCTTCCGCCGGATCGCTTCCTCCCGCACCAGTGGACTACCCTTTGGGCGCTCGTCCGGATGCTTGAGAAGCGAGCCGAACCTCTCGAAGAAGCCACCATCTGCTTGTTGAACACTGTTAAACAAAAGTGTAATCGTTACTTGGGAAGTCCCAGAAGATTGTTAATTCATACCATTCAACTTTTCTTTCGGACATATGTTAATTTCCACTCCATCCCAGCGTTAATGTCTCCAATTAAAATTGTCGACGGAATTTGGAGTTTTTCCACCGGCTATTTTTCGAAGTACATTTTTTTTCTAACTCTACGCTCAGGTAAAGCTACGTTTTCATGTATCTGGTTTTGCGTCCAGTGTTTGCTACGCCGTAATAGTCCACTTTCATGCCTACGGCAGCGATGACACCGAATACGAGAAGACGGAACCGTGCCATTTTTTTTATGGGACATGAATACATGACGAAACAATCAGCGTCGGTTTTCGCTTGCGGCAACAATTGCGACATTGTACGTGTTGAGGGATTGATTAACATTTTCGGTATTTATTTTATTAAGAACACAATGTATACATCCACTGTTTTTTGTTATCGTACAACTAGATTCAACGCTTAGGCGTCATCATAGATGCATACATTGTATTCTTAATAAAATAAATATTGAACATGAACTTCCACAAAGATGAGCTTGAAACAATAGAAAACATTTTTGGCGCCCGAAAAACCGGATTCATGAAAACGTAGCTTAACGCATCGTCTTACATCAAAGGTGCCCCCTGCCGAGGTAGGTTTAAATCCTAGGACTAGTCCTAACAACAGTATTCTGTGAGGTGAAAATGCTTTCCTTCAAAAACGGACTACCACACCTAATTCCGAAAATACACTCTGAAAACACACGACGTTGCGTATTACTTCGCGCAAGCACATCTAGTGCTAACACATTATGAAGCATAATGTGCAGCAATTAAAATAATTTATTTCATAGTAAGAGGATAAACTAAGATTGAAAATGCGCAATGTTTTTTAAATAAGTTTAATTGGGACTGTATGACTGTATGGTTCTATATGAACTTTCATAGATTAAAACATATTAGAGGAATGTACAGGTTAAAAGTTCCATTATTGATGCGAGGAGATCAACAGAAGGTCCAGAAGCTCTTGACGAGTACAACTGCACACGACACCAAAATCTAAATAGAGAATTAACGTGATGGAATAATGGAACGCCATGGAAACAAATATTTTAACCCTAGAACGGTAACGGGGGTGAAAAAACATCCTAGAGCGGGTTGAAATCTCGCGCCAAACGAAAACGGTTAACGTTTGCGACTGCGGGACCTTTACCATAATTCACGTCAATCAACATGTCACGTGATTCTACATTAACAAACGAAAAAAATGAGCCCCCATAGGACCCTCATAGACATAATAGGTGTGAAATACGAATTTTTAAAAATTATCACCCCACATTACCAGAACAGGGTGAACAAAATAGCGTTACCGTTCTAGGGTTAAGTAGAATCAAAATAGTTGTAGCGTAAAATATGCCACATATGTTAAGGATCCACCTCAGGAAATTTTAATGCAACAAGATGGAAAAGAATATGTGGGTGGTTATCACTAGTAGGTGTGGCGACGTGCTACTGACAGAAGGATCCCCGGGTTCGATCCTCGGGTGATGCCTTGGGCTCCTTGAATAAGAGAACTTCTTGGGAAAATGTATGATAGCACAGGTTTAGGAACTCCCTCCCTCTTAACTCGAATGTGTAAATATCACACGCCTTATGGCTTAAGAGACTGGGGTGAGGTCTACCCAAACCTATTTAAACCAGATCTTCGCGATGACTGCTGGGACGATGGTGACGACAAGAATTGCCTTCTGGCCCCTTCATAACTGCTAAGAAAGAGCTCAGCGTTGTGCAATTATGGCAAAATATATGGAAGGAGACCCTCGGTAAAAATGAATGAGGGATTCAAACCCGAGTACCGTCGAGCGCGTCATACCCAGTTCGCCACACTCATCATCAGACTATAAAGATGATTTAATACGGATAATTTAACGCAAAAACATTGATTTCCTCATTCAAAACTGTAGCAGGAATGGTGATTTAATGATTGCCACTCTTGTTTTTTACAATTGGCAACTCGGTGTTTTTTCAGTGACAATTGCTGGATTCCGGTTTTGTTTCCATTTGGGTGTCACCAAAATGGAAGATACACGAATAGCACGAGGTGTCAGTGTGTTTCTGCTCTTTGAGAGAAGCAAGCCACGCAGACCGCGGCTCAAATTCCAGTGTTATCCAGTCCGAACGAAAATGATCTATGGCCCTAAAAAAGTGGCCTCCCTTTTTTTATTAGTAGAATAAGAAATATTTATGATACTCATGGTCTAATTCATCTCCTTGACGTTATCGAGACCGGAAGGGATAGCCATCTTCAGGGAGATCATTCACTTTCAATATCATAGCCAAAACGAGAACTTTCCGGCTAAAAATTCCACAATTATCCAGAAGATCTCAACCCTGCCATAATTTTTTTTTAAAGATTTCAAAACGCTCATCACCATCATCATTAGTATTTCAATCCTAAGATTGATTTAATTCAGCACTCCATTCTTCCCTATTTAGTGTTAATTCCCTCGCCCTCTGATAGGTTCCCTGTTTTACGTCCATCTTAATTTGCCCTATGTACTTGTCTTTCCCTTCTTGGCCTTCCATCTTCTGACCTTTCATGTCTTGGCCTTCCTCACGAGTTCTTTCATTCAATTTTTCATTCTTTTATGTTTCTAACTAATCCATTTTGCCTCAAGGTATGCCCAATCCATCTAGTTCTTCTTTGCTGTAGAGCTCTCCATATGGCCCTTTTCCTCGTCTGATCTTCTATATACTTCATCGTTCCTCACTTTATCTGTCCATTTAATTTTCAGCATTCTCCTCCAGCACCCAAATTTTAAAACACTACGACAAAAAACATACATTCACGTTACTTTAGTTTGAGATTTACCTTATGGTCCGAGGCGATAATAAGTTGATATCGCTATCATTATGTCTGCGTTACATAAGTGTTGCGGAAACAATGAAAGAGCAAATTTTAGCGTTTCCTGGAACTACATACGTGCACAATAGTCCTAAGTCGTTTTCCGTTGTCATTGCGAATTTATCACCTCGTCATTCGTAAATAAACTCGTACCTGAAGATTTCAACGATGATATTATTTGTGTGTATTTAACGATCCAGAATATGCTAAAATGGAAAGAGGTGGGGCCAATTTAGACCCTATATGCGGGCCTTTTTAATGCAAATCGATGTCGAGACGAGGGCGCGGTTCCTTCTGGTGGCCTTGAAAAAAAATATGCGAATCCTTCCCACTGGTTTTCTTCCGCTACATATATATAGAAGGATCGGTATCGGGTGGTTTGATGCTCTTCACGGTGTATCATACGATGATGAATAATGGGCGTGTAGGACGCGTGTTTTGAAAGCCACCTTTTCATTGTACAGCCCTTTATTGCGACAGGCTTTCGCGCTTATGAAACGTTTTAATGCAGTCTTGGGTGGACTCACTTTAAGAGAGAGGACTTCTTAAGGACATGAAGGCCAAGTTAAAGGGAAGTCAAGAATGTCAATAGCAATGAGAGAATGCTCTGAGCTCAGTAGGTATGGCATAGTAAGATTCAGTGCTCAGCGTAATACAGTCGAAAGTAATCGATGCTAGAGGAATATCAAAATTGAATCTTAGCACACTTCCTTCTAGGAGGAAACGTTCGCGAATCCTTTGAATATTTGAAGTGAAGAAAATAGCAGCTATACCTAAAAGACGTCTCCGATAGGATATTTTTAACTGGAAACCTAAAATCAAACACTACTCCATTACTGTTTTTCTCCCATTAATTGAGATATGTTAACATAAAGATGATGTAGATTATGAACTACGGTTAATAAAACAAACTTACTTCAATCAAACAGCAATTCTGGTTCTCTCACATAATTTTCTCTTCGTGTCTTTCGACATAAAATCGTAACTTCAGTTGAAAAAGGAAGTGATAAAAAGTAATACCGCAATCATGACTACTACCTACTTGTGCTCCATACCATTTTCAAGCATCATAGAGCAAATTTTTCATAGTAGGACATGCAGTGCGTACACTTTTCGTACATTGTGCGAAGTTGATAATCACAGAAAACCTTATCATTACTCTCATTACGTTGACTTGGCATGAGCATAATCGATAATTCTTTTGCAGAGATGAATAAAAAAGTGCAATTTACTGAGTTTCGAAATAATAAAGTGAAGCATTGTTTCCCTTTGCCACACTACGGAGTTAATACAAATTAAAGTTAAGGATGGGATCGACATGGCGTCCATTGAAGGAGATAGCACAAAAAAATACGACTTTCAAACCAACCAACTAACCATTAATTTAAAATTTACTCAACGTAACTACAGAACTTCTCATGCTAATTTAAGTCTTAACTGACAACAGTGTGTTCAAATTCAATCCCCATGAGAGAGAATTTACTCGTGAATTTGTGGCGAAACTGGTTTATGACAGCACAAATTCATGAGGTGCGTGGACTCGAGGAGAGAATATTCAAGACGCACCGAATTCAACCAGTTGATGATGAAGCAATGATTCAGCAGTTGATAACCGGCGTGATTTCTCAGCTTTTCCGTGTTCTTTCGCTTCACACTAAAATCCGAAGGGTACGAAGTGCGGTCTGAATATTTACGACAAAGCTGACACAGCAAATACGTCCTTCTTACGCACATTAAAGGAAACAACATCATCCGATACCTCGCAAGGTAATTCGACCATGGACGGGAAAGAGATGAGGGAAATATGAACTGGCAGGCGGAAAAGCCAAACAATCCAACCACTTCCGTCAGCGATGTGAAAATCCCACAGTCGTCAATTTCGGTCTCGTTCACAGGTTTACAGGACACGCATTTTATCCCAAAACAAAACATCAGGAAATGGCGCTGTAAAAAAAACCCATTTCCTCGGAAAATATTTCGTGAATAAAAACTTACTCAACATAAGTTTTAATGATATTTTATAAAAAGTATCTTAGGAAACTAATTTACTATCCGAACGCGGAATCACGACATTCATTTTGAAGTTCGTAGGTCACTTTTTCCGTACCATAATTTACAAAGAGAATCGCCGCTTGGGTTGGTACATGAAGCGATCATAGCAGTTGCCATAGTGCTGAAAGATATTTTTTCCCGGGGTAACGTTGGGCATCTTAAATATGCGTGTATCAATCAAACCGAAAATAAGCCACAGTAATCAACCTGAAGTTGGGTTTGACAAGGAAGACTATAGTACGAAGCGGCGCCCTGTACGGCTTGTGATATTCATACATTAACAGGGTCAGGAGGACTAATTTCTCTCACCGTGATGACTGTAGTTCCCCAGGAAGATCTGGTGCTTGAAATATCACACCGCTTGGTTGAGGGTGAGGGTACCCAGAGGCGTCACACGGAATCGAACCCAAGACAAGAGAACTTTTGAATGCAAAAGAGGGTATGCTTATGAAGTCCAATAAAATGGCGGGTATCCCTGATTATGACCTCTTCATTTGGGAGGAATAAAGGCAGAGGATTCAGTTTATCACCAAAGGAGCGCGATGTGATCATCTAAACAGGACTTTCTCGGGATGAAAAATTAAAGTTTTGCCGCAACTGTACCGAAAATGAAGACTTTTTGGAGCCATTTGTGAACTCGATATGAGAGAGGGAAATTCCCATTATTACATCAGAGATAAGATCTAGGAAGAAAGACAGCCAGACTATGACGGCGAAGCGAAAGTTCTACATTCACATGGTTTCGTGGCTAGCGGACCAATTTTAAAATCAGAATTTCGACCTTCGAGCGTGACTTAAGACCGATGGGTTCGCTTTCGCCTTTTTTCCCGGCACATCCGCATTTTATCCCGAAAAAAACCAAGGGGGCATGTGTCAGAAAAATTTAGACAATCCCCGTTATGGGAAATTAGCTTTTTCTTCGCGAAATCCAGCTTCTACTCTTAATAGGGGACTTAAAACCAACACACGAACTCCAACATATAGTACTCCGTGCCAGTTAATAGTTAATCGGCATCACGTACTTTTGGTTCTTGGATCCACTCTGTTTCCGAGAACATATCCCTTCCCTCGAAGGATTATTATTCTCCAGGAAGCAATATTGTTGTCATCAAATAGCTGTAACATTTATGAAGGAAGGAATTCAATGCAATTCCGTACCCGACGTAAGTAAGTGGCAGGTTGCATATATAAATATCAGCCAAATGGCGGGATTGGAACTCGACGGTGGGTGAACGAAGAGATGGTAGTGAGTTAGGGAACGGTTTAGGAAGAAGGAATGCCCATCAGGAAACATTAATTTAGTAATGTGGAATGTGGGGCTTAATCGTAACGAATACTTGGTTTTAATACCAAAGTAAAGCGTAGGTGTAAGTGGAAATAGTCCGGGGATCCACGAAGATACGAGGCGTATTCTTATAGTAAGTGCCGTTTGCTTATATTTAAATATTGGCGCTTCAGAACACAGTTTTGCTCCTGCAGCGCCATCTACTGATTCATTGAGAAGCTATAGCAGCATTTGTTTTGCTTGTCCGTGCATGCAAACAACAATGTCCGCGACAATCGTTGATCCCGCCAGCTGTGAAGTGCGTTCTGTCATACGATTCTTGTATGAAAAAGGATTGTCGGCTGCTGAAATTCATCGGGAATTATGCCTAGTTTATAAACCTACAGTTATGAGTGAAGGAAAGGTTAGACAATGGTGCTGTGATTTTAAAAATGGACGAACAAATGTCCATAGCGAAGAGCGAAGTGGTAGGCCCAGTATTCTGACCGATGAAATTGTTTCGCAAGTGGAACAAAAACTGCGATGTGATCGTCGATTGGCAATTAATGGCCCGACTGAACAATTTCCTCAACTTGGACGCACTACTGTCTACAATATTGTTACGGAAAACCTCGGATACCACTCATTGCGTGCAAGGTGGGTAGCGAAAATGCTCACCGACCACCACAAAGAGCAAAGAATGTCCAGTGGACGAGAGTTTTTGGGTCGTTGGGAACTCTTTAAACCACCCACCGTACAGTCCTGACCTTACACCCAGCGACTACTTCCTCTTCTTGCACTTGAAACAGTGGTTCGGTGGACAACGTTTCGAAACCGAAGAGGAACTCAAGAATGGCGTTGTCGATTGGTTCAACCCTCAGGCGGCGAGTTTCTATGCAGAAGGGTTAAAGAAGCTGGTGCAGCGGTATGAAAAATCCTTAGAAGTGAACGGCGATTATGTAGATAAGTGAAGTGGGTTTGTAGCTAACTAAAAGTGCCAATAAAATGTGTTTCATATGAGTATATTTTTTCCTGTGACCAAACGGGCCTTACTTTATAAACACGCCTCGTATTATTTGGCCTACATGTATATAATAGCTAGGAACAGATTTAGGAACATCGTGATTCATTGGCACAGTCCCAGGAGCGGATGCGGACTCTTGATCACAATTAAGTAACTATGAAGTGTAGCGTTCGATTCAAAAGGATAAGGAAGGCGGTTTAGGGAACGGAATTTAGAAGCACTAACAGGGACGAAAAGAAATGAATACCTGCAGATGCCAGAGAAAATTATGACTGAGGACAGGGAGATGGGTATACTTGAAGAAAAATGGACACATATTTAAAAAGGGATATCGAACTCCGAGAACGAAACCATAGGAACAGTAATAAGGAAAAGGACACCATAGATTACGCAAAAGATATACGAGAGAAGGAAGTGGAGGAATGTTAATAGAGTTATTATATAGAAGAAAGTACAAAGGACTGAATTATAAACTAAAAAACAGGGTTAGACACCCATATCACCCTTCATTTTAACGTAGTATATACGAAATATTGTTAAGAAAGCATGGGAAAAACTGGAGGTCTGTGCGAAATTCATAAAGTCCGATAGATTTGCGGATGCTTTAGTTCAAGCTTTAGTTTGCCAAACAGCTAAGAGATTTCCAGCATTGCTGAGTGAATCAGAAACTCAAAGCGATAGGAATGAGATAAGAATTAATGCAAACGGACAAAGGTTAAACGGTTTTCGAAAAAGAAGAAAGCTAAGTAAAATGTTAAAATAGGAGTTCATAAACTAGAGTAGGTGAAACAGTTTAGGTTTTGGACCGAATTGGTCAAAGTAATTGGAACATAAAAAGATGAATTGCGTTTGGAAGAAAGTTTATGTTTAATGGGCTTCCTTTAATAAATATTTTCCTTCAGAAATTTTTACTCCAGACCTTGGCGGGTGATGATTCATTTTTATGAGTAAGCATGAGAAAAGGCTCATTATAAGATGGCAGTAGGCAGTAAGATGATTGCATATTAAGTACACCCTAAATTTACATTTTATACGCGCAATATTAGTATACTATTCTTCGAATCCCATTTATAATAACCTTTGACCAAAAACGGCAAACAGTGCCCTCATTTGATTTGCGGCAGCTGATGAGCTGAGCGAGAATTAAATAATTAGTGGCATTATCAAATCCTAAGTGTTACCAATGCTAAGATAGCTGAAGTTCCTCCCGGACTAACCAATTGTGGCCTCTATACTTTAACAATTCATCAAACCTTCGTCGAGTCCATAATGTTATTATTCAATTATTATTATCACATTAAACACTTCCATAATCTCTATTATTTGCGGAAGAGATATAATTTTATGGAGTGTCGACTCTTTACAATACCAATATCGTTTCGAAAACATTTCAACCTTTTCAAAATAAAGGCCTTTCAAATCTGGGAGACTTCATCAGGAAATGTACTAAATAAATAAAACAGTTTCTGGCGTAACTTGGTGGAAAATCTTCATACTGACTTTTAATAATAAAACCACTTTACTTTTCCACATAAACTTTTTAATTTTTACTACCTAGGCTTCGTTATAACATAACATCATCAGGTCAATAATAGACCTGATGATGTTATGTTATAACGAAGCCTAGGTAGTAAAAATTAAAAAGTTTATTTGGAAAAGTAAAGTGGTTTTATTATTAAAAGTCAGGAAATGTACTGTACAACTGCGTTCACTGCCAAATTAATTATTCCGATGCACATTTGATACAATTCAATCGGACGGCATAACCATTGTTTCGACAATAAGAGGATTACTGCATGAAAAACATCGATTTGTGTGTCGAGTTCTCAACAATTAACGCAACAGGAATTAGGTAGGTCTATTGACCATCGAAGACACTTCTAAATTTTCCATGCCTAAAGTAATCCAATTAAAGTGTAATTCATGCATTGCACATTGGGTATAGTGACGAAAGCGCACAACACTACTCACGTTTGTCGGTCATAAAAATTATAAACTACCTTCCATGATATGTTTTTGATTTTCATTGGATTGCGAACCTTCTCTTGAACTTTTACATGTCGATATACTTTCGCAAAAACTGTAGGAGAAGAATTTTGTTAGCGGTAGCGCAAATTCCAAGATGGAGTCGTGAAAGAAATACAATTCCTTCCTTAACGGCTCTATGTAGATGCAGCCTCTTGATGTCCATTAATTCGGACGGATTGCGCCCTTTAAAAGTAAATTCTTCCTTCCAGCAAACAAACAACTGTCAACCGATAGGGTGGGGAATCAGCACACAAACTGCATTTCATGGCGAAACATATGCCAGGTTTCACTTTAGATAGCCACAGCTCCCGTCCATCTCCATCAGGAGTAAACCTATTTGGAGATATTCGCATGATCACCTCCGAGAAATTCTCCAGCATCCGGCGGTCGCATTCACCTTCGCCTATGAGTGGAGGTGGTGTAACCTGTTTGATTACAAACAAACTCACACGGATGCTCCATGCTGTCGGATAAGACCTTGAGTTTCATTTTCTTACACCACCACTACCAAAGCCCCAAAGGAGACCACCTCTCCTTTGGGTGCTTAAAAGAAGTGTGTGCCAACCGCGAAAATGTACTAGAATCAGCCGAAAACCATTTCACTTTCTTCAATTCACCTGCGTCTTATAAATCAGACAAGAGAACTGCTTCATAAAAAATATTCGTGAAAAATTATTGAATCACATTCACTGTTATCAGAGGAAGCTCCTTCCGAACATTTTACTTCGAAACTGGCAATTATTTATCAAAAGAGAATTTTATAGCAGATCTTTCACTTCTTACATAATATTTTTAAAGTGAGCTAGTAAACGAGGTTCATAAATATCATTTAATTATTTCCGTTATGGAATAAGATCCACGGGGATGAACTCGGAAAATCGAGCTGTGACAGAACCCACAGAGAAGTGCGTTTGGCTTTGAACCGAAAAGTCTCACATTAAAATATGGATGATTCCTCAGGACAACCAGATTAATCCCACGCTGTGTGATTTTCGGACATCAGATGTTCTTGGAAAACCACTACCTCAGCCCATCAGAATATGCTGACCTCAGCTATCGATCAAACCCTCTTCATTTGATTTCTGTAATGGTATGTTTTCAGAAAACCTCATATGAAGGAATGCGAAAATATCATGGATTGACTCAATATCCAAATATTGCATAGTCGGCGCACCAGGGTAGTACACTTTTTTCATACTTTCCATTTACTCTTACAGACGTACAATCCAAATTATTATTCGACATACACCCTGAAACATCGGAGTTTCACAACCATCGATTGCCTGTGGGGAGAACTGTACATTTATAGTCTTTCTAAGATGTCACAAAACGGAAACAGTCAAAATGGGTCGGCAAGGAAACATTTTTTTTACGATGTCAACCCCACGCCAGTTTCAACGTGATAAAGAGTGGTTGGCCTAATTTGAACTCTGTCCATAAAGTTAACCAGTTTTTGAGTGGCAGGGTCAAGGTTCTCGGTTTACTTAAGTCAAGGAATCAGTCAGGGTTAATCGACTACTGGGTCCCGTCATTATTTCGAGTGCATATGTGTGGATTGCGAGGACGTCAATCAATTTACTTCACATCCAATTCTGCTAACATTGATGGTGGTTTTGTTTGTAAATAATAATTAGACCGACCCATACATGGCCCGAATGTAGTACTCCAAGAGTTTCCAGATCAATGTGATTAATAAAACATATTGTTCCTTTTGTCATATCTGTATATTATAACAGAATATTTAAAAACATAATTTAGCCAGTGAATGTGAATATTTGTTGGCTCTTGTATGCTCTTGAAGTGCCTGATGCTTGTATAAAAAGAATATATTATCACCTATCCTGGATAAATCATGCCTCTATAATTTTACGAATCGCATGAAATTTTATTGAAGAAAACCATACTCCTTTTAATTCAAACTGAAACTGTGTTACGACTGTCTAAATATCCATTTCCGAAATGAAGAACTTTTCAATTGAAGATTTGGGTTAAGAGTAAATCAGCACTTGTACAACTTTACCGTTCAAATTTGCTACTTTTTCCTGGAACGTGTAGCATAGTTTGCTTCAGGTCAGCCCACTCCTTTGTGTTTGAGTGGTAAATTAACCAGGAACTTCGATTGTTTGCACGGCAGAGAGCAAACGGTGTCATCGTCCGAGTGGGAACGTTGGAAAGCAAGCCAAGATAATAGACCGGGTATTCTATTACCCACAATTCGCCGCATCTCTACCCTTCCTCGTTTCTCTCTCTATCTCTCTCTTACTTCGACCGACGAAAGTTCAAGCACTTATGTTTAAGGTTCGACCGCGGAAATACGAGGAAGTGATGGACAGGGCGCTTGCTGCAAGACGAAACTCAAGATCCCGCCGCAAGTTTAACCGCATGAAGAATTTCCCCGTGGTCCCCGCCGAACGCGCATCTCGCCCATGCCGATTGAAGGAAGGCCTGCATCACTAGAAGGATTGAATGCAAGACACGTATTTTTATCTCTAGATTGTAGTTTATACAAACGGATCATACAATATTCGGTATAACAATTAACGCCTTGAAAGAGTGTTGATGAGGAGTATTTAAAACATTCATCAAAATCGAAAACAATTACTTTGTTGATTACTGTCCTTAAATATAGTAATTTAGCTAAATATCTTAATAATTTCTTTATGACTCAGGGTGTCGCACACGAAAACGGAACAATTTTATCGCAAAACTCATGATGTGTGTATCACTAATTCATCCCACCGGGGTAGTTAGTAAAAAAGAATTACGTATGAGTTACGAACTCGTACAATCAAACATAACACTAAGCATATTGGAGATATATTGCGCCTAATTTCTTCGGAGATACAAATTATCAGCCAGCTCTTCAAATATCATCCATTCTATTACATAATAATGATGAATTGTCTAATTATTGTGGCTAAATATTGAATAATTCATTTCTAGTTTAAAATAAACATTCGTTTTTAAGTGAATTATTAGAATAGGATATATTTTAACTTGCATATTAGCGATAATATTTTCCCTCAAATTCCGTCCAAATGAAATTTAGCTGGCTAAGAAATGGGAAAAACGCTAAATTTAATACATGTATTATTTCACATTTGATTACTTTGGAGTTTGATTTACCATGGATACCGTTTTAAACAATTTAGGGACATAAAATATTTTCAAAGAGGCATGACAAATTTCATCATCTCTTTAATTAAGCCTGGCGTTTTTAATTAGCAATCACCGAGATGCTAACTCACCGATGTACCATTTTCGTAGGAAGTCACTCTGATTTGTTGATAGTTTCATTGGTGAAAATAACTACGATTACTTCCCTTGATAACATAAATTAGGAGGTCATAAATTCGTTGGAAAATATCTTAATTGGAGAACAACCAACCCCTTTATTTTAATTGAATTCCATAGTGCGCTGAAAGACTTTTTCAACGAGGGCCACTGTAACATATACCACACGAGTCTGATTCGTGGAAAGATAGCACGGACCTGCATTAAGGACACATTTCTCTCCCCTCGCGCCGTATTACGCAAGACTGCGCATTGTGCGCATTGCATTGTCAGTACCTCGAAATTCCTCCTCGGCCTAAAAGCAAACCGGTCACGGGGCAACGAGGGAAACCGCGGTGCAACTATGCTAAAATGGCCGATCGATGCACTGCAGTCGCATTGGATGATTTCATCCTCGGTTGTGTCAAAGGAGGGCCCTCCCAAGGGGGCCGGGGTGGGGAAAGGGACGTGTTTTTTGAAAATTTCTTTCGAAGGCTTTCTGATTCCCTATCTCTACTTGACCCATCGAGATAGTTTCTCTCTAAAGGAAATTGTTCAGATACTCTTACCTATCGAAACAGATACGTTAAAATTACATCTAGGCTCTTACTTCAATAGAAAGAACTTACCGCAATGAAGATCAATGGTGCATCTACCTATGCATCGCATGAATTGATGCGTTGCGTCAAGAGTATGTGGAACCAGATGGATGCAATTTTTATCAATATTGAGACACTTTTTGTGCGCGGCCAATTGCCTTTATTTCAGCAAAGAATATTATCATGGAAAAACTGAGTCACAAATACTCTTTGAACTGCTATTTACACGGGATGAAAGCCCGAGGCAGAAATTCAGAAATTTAAACTGCAATCGTGCATCGTTAATTCTTCAATTCACCGTCGAATAATCACATTTATCGCCCGAGTTCAACAAAAGCTACATAGAAGAGTAGACGTACAAAAATAAATAGAGCTAAGTCTTCAACGTGGTAGTCGATTATGATGTTATCAGAATGCACGCCCGTAACATGAAATGAACTATCCACATAATCTTACTGCAAACACCACTTGAAATTAATGTTTTACGGAGATTTTACTTTTTACCGATTGGATTTGGTATCGCCATCGATTAATCCATAATCATCAAGGTTAATGACGAAACGTAAAATAGCACACTTAAACTTTTCTAGAAGAGAGGGAGAGAGAAGATAATTAAAAGCGGAGATTTATTGGTACTTCTACTGATTCGAATTTGAGACACATACCAATATTTTCGCCAAAGCTGTCATTTTAAACACAAATATTTGACATTGTTATCAAATGACATTTTCAGCCAACAACTTCAAATCCAACAACTAGAGGAAAAAATCAGTATAATTCAGTTTATCGGGGGATCCATTGAAACACACAATTTACACGTATACAATATTAAGCAAGAGACACACGGAAATACATCTGTGACTATAATTTCCGTACCATTGACATGCGAATGCGTCAATAGAGCTTTTTTAAAAAGATAACTTATAACTCATATTTGACGTTATTTGCATTTTGTGTCGATTTGGTACAGTTTTCACTTCCGGTGTGTTGACTAGCACTGTTTGCCTTTAAACTGATAGTTCATGGGTCACTAATTCATGAGTATATTTGTTAATTATACACCCTCGAAGTGACGTGGAAGCAATGAAGCAATCTTTTCGTTAGAGACCATTGATATGATATTGGGAGAATAATCGGGACTGACAGTAATCTGATGAAAGATTGAGATGTTATTCCCTGCAGCATAATTTACTCTTCGTCATTAGTAAAATGATAAATGCCTAAGTCCTTGTAAAAGGAGACGTATCCCGGAGAGTAAATCTGCTAATTGAACTGATCGCGCAAGATAACATAACGGGAACGAGGCTCCGGATACAAAAGGGCGTTCATGAACGAAGACTGTTCGGCGGGCGTCATCTGCTGCAAGGAGACTAAATGATTCATATTCGTTCGGTTCATTTGCGAACGGGTGGCGAAAGCTGAGACCTCTGGCTGCGTGGACAAGTCGATCTCATGGGCCGCATTTGCATTCGCTCATCGACGAGAATTAACACAAGGGAACGATTGTCGTGTGCTTCGCGAAGACTCGAGTTAACTGATCCCGCCCTCCAACTGCTATTCTTGAAACCGTCCGAAGAAGGACAGAGGTGAAAAAGAAAGGAAAAAACAAACGCGGCAATTAAGTTGAGAGGCGTGGGGGTACTTGGGAGGAGAGATTTTGAAAAAAAAAACTTTTTTTTCCCCAACGACCAAGTCGTTAACATCTCCAAATTTTTATCGACGCTAAACATTGTGCTAATAAAAAAATAATGAAAAACCCACTACGTCCTCGTTAAATGAAATTTAAAGCCGGTCCAGGCAGTTGATAACTCATACATACGCAGACGTTAAAAGTAAAATTAAGTAAACCTCAAGGAAATTGATCGCAAGCGGATTATTACTGCGCGAAATCGTTGAAATATATCCCTACATTCAGAGGTTTGCATGTGAGTATAAGCGAATTAATAGGGAAATAAGGACATGAGCGACTGTTGGGAGTGAAATATTAGTTAAAAATCGACCAATGAAGTGTGCAATACGGAACAGTATATATGGCGCTTAAGTCACTGGTGACAAAGAGAAGACAATTCATTCCTTTTGTGAATGCCTTTCCAAACACAAAGCATACTAAAGCGAGGGATTGGATATTAATTCGCCCTAAATTAATCTGTAATCTATGATTAAATGTTTTGCCTATTTTAAAATTTGAGGGAAATACACTTGAAAGAAATAAACTCCATGACCGAAAGTCTTTCGTGAGCGGATTAATATAAATTTTTTATGACCTTATTTCAAGGTAGTGATTGATTATTCGCTGTAAAACACTGATAGATTATTGAGTATCATTGATTGATGGGAACTCACTCTTAGAATCTCGAATATATTTTCTCCTATTCACATATTATTCTCATCAAAAACATTATTTATATGAAGGTCCGGGTGCTCGTGCATATAGTATAAGGAATAATGTGAAAATTTATAGAGGAAAAACTTCATACCAGAGGACTTAGCGTACTTACAAATGACTAGGTAAAGCCCTTTGATATTAACTAACTCTGGATTTCTCCAATTTTTTACTGGAAGGGACCAGAACGATTGCGCAACATTTTGACTCCCACACATTGCACCACGTTCCAAAATGATCTGCCAATCACGAATGTGGTCTGAATATTTGACATGGAAGTGTTCCCCAACATGGATGAGATTACTCGGTCACGTCGAAGTTATAAAAGCAGGACCTCGAGAGATCAAATCCATACTTTGTTTCATTTATTCATAGCCAATTGTTTCCACGCAATATCTAATATGGGTATTATCTTATTTTTGGAGTCGACACGATCCAGGGATCACCGAAGAGGATCTAACGTTTGCTTCGCTTCCAATGAGTGATTGACGGTGTTTCGGAGTGGATGATTACTAGCCATTTCGAGGGGGAAAGAATCGAGAAAAATGAGATGGGTTTAAGTTATTTTTAGATAGAAAAAACCTTGAAGTTGGAGATTTCCATTCGACAGAAAAATCTGCGTGAGACGCGAAAGGTTCACATCCTCCTCCGGACCGGAGGGCTAAAAACGATGCAAATGGCAGCCAATAAAATTCATAGCGTTCGTATTCAAAATATATTTCCCTATTAATATCCGTTTCTTTTTAATTTTAAATAATGCCATAAAAACGCGGAAACGTCGAAAGTAATTCTGACACTTGTTTGGTGAATTGGTAGGGGTAGAGCTTCTCAATACGGCATGCTAATTTACAGATCCTCGTCGTCTACTCATTATGAACTTCCCAATAACAATCAATTTATTTGAAACACATGTTGCCACATAAATTTTAACGATGTATTATAGGATGTGTAATGTTATACATACGTTTTTCGTCGATTTGGTACGGTTTCCACTTCCGGTGTGTTGACTAATATTTTTTGCTCTAAAACTGACAATTCATGGGTCACCAATCCAAGAGTATATTTGCCAGGTCTACAAGTCGAGGTGACGTGGGAGCCATCTTTTCGTTAGAGACCATTGATGTGATATTGGGAGAATAATCGGAACTGGCAGGATTTGGAAGAGCGCTTGGGATATTATTCCCTGCAGCACACATTATTCCTCGTCATTTATGAAATTAATTTCACTTTCAAATTCTCAGAATAGAACGCGTAATCCACAAAGTCAAGCCAGATGAAATTATTTATTTGCATACTAAACGGTTACTTCATTTTTTATTCGAGTAATTTTGTATTCATGCAGAGGGGATGATAAAAGAGAAAGCTGAAGATTTTAATGCAGTTTTGATCGTAGGTTATGACTGGTTGTAGGAAAAAGAGGATAACAGATAAAGGCTATGGGGTAAAAAGAATAGGGAACAAGTTTTCTTCACTGGTAATTGAAGCTACCTAGGCTTGCCATCATCAACATCAGTCAGCTTTACCTAACATCAACCGAGATACTACGAAAAATCGTAATTATTGCAATAAATGAAGATGATTCATAATACAAAATATTCTACGCGCCCAGTAACTTCCCAACAATAAATTTCTAGTTGATATGGACATAAGATAATTACTTCATAAGGGTATTAGTAATGAACCAACAATATTTGTTCTCTAATGCTTTCAGACACGGCATTAAAGCCATAAGGAATAGGGGGGAATATGATGGTGCGGCGGCTAACGTTCAGGCTTCCCACCGAGAGGGCCCAGGTTCAAATCCTGGACACAACAAACATTTTCCAGTGGTATCCCGATCCCGGAGAGCACTTTGAAAGAGTGCGGCGTCCGTCGGACCGGACGTTAAACTACAGACCCCTTTGGCGCCTTCTGACAAGAGTAGGCTAATGCCGACGCCGGGTTCCTCTCCACCCTTCCTAATGGCGCAAATGACCTTAGCTGTCGGTCGCCTCCCATAAAAACTAAGAATGGTGGTCAATAATACATTGTCTTTCCCCACAGATTAATTGCCTTTCCGTGATTCTCTCCATGAAGTTTCTCAATGCATAATGATGCGTAGTTAAATATAGGAATATCCGTGCTTCATTTCTACCTCAATCGAGTACGTCATTTCACCTTCTATTGCCACTTTTTCTATTTTTCTACGGATATAATGCCTGCATTGCAATAGTCGTTCAGATATTTTTTACTTGAAATTAAGAAAATTTACAGATAATTGATAAACATGGAACTCAAGGTGATTTCCGTAAAGTTACATTACATCACTACACAATGGCCACAAGGCGTGTGGCTTGGGAGCGTTAGGGCCCCATCCATACATGCACAGATATAAATTCATATATTTATTTAAATATGCATTTACTAATAAAGAGATCACTCGTATACACACACACAGATGTCTTTAATCATTACATTTTGGTCTTAAAAAAATATTCCAGTACTTGGGTTCGATCTTGGTATGATTTCGTATCGTGCAAGGAAAAAATGGGTGCTTGAATCTGTCTGTGACGATGTTAATCTCTATTATTTTATCTTGGTTATCGAATCAACTAGTTTAATTGGGTCCAATTATAACTCCATTTCTGTCGCAAACAAAACTCAAAAGAGGTCTCCAGTAACTTTCTCGTAAAAGCGTAAGTCTTGCATGCTCTCATCGTAAATTCAGGAGCTTCTAACTTAATTCATTCAACATACTTGTCACGCTCACTCTATTTTTGTGGCATGTATTAAGAAATCTAGCGCCTTCTCATTTTAGTTTTCAAATTCCTTAATTAAGGTTTTCTCATCTGGATCCCAAATGCTTGCGTGCATTCGAAATGCGTCATGACTAAAGTGACGCAGCAACCATCTCTTATCTTTACACTACATTTCCAAAAACGTGTAATAAAATCTAGCTTCTTCAAGGTCGACCTGCAAATGCTTACGATTTGCGTAACGTTTGATGTTAAGTGTAACACCCAAATAGTTGTTCTATCCCGAGTTGCTTAATCCTATCCCATCTATTCTTTAATTTACGTTTGGTCCCTGTTCCCTTATGCTTCAAACATGCAGTGCTGTATATCGTTAAATCAAACGTTAATCTGCATTCTTTACAGCGCTCCGATATCTGGTCTAAATCGTTAAAAGAGTGGCCCGCGATCCAACGTTGCGCGTAAGAAAAGTTTTGTGAATGCCATTATAAATTTTTTAAAGATTTATCCGAATGTGGAATTAGACGTCAATTCATTCTATTTAACTAAAAAAATCGAGCGCGTCTCTTCACTTAGGCAGCCTCCTTCCATCAATTTTAGTTTCGTGAATCAGCCATTAGTTGGCGTATTTTTTTTCACTGATAGATCATAACGAACTAAATTAGGTTAGATTTTACAGTTTCGGGAACATCCATATTGACAACAAAAATGTATGGACACTACAAAAATTATATTATGGATGAAAACAAAAATGTTTGAACACAAAAATATAGGCATCCACCGACAAAAGGGTTTGTAACGCGAAAAATGACGCATGCGCATCCCATCCAGCGGATTTCAAGAGGTGCACTAACGTCCTAGCCGATTGTAATTAGCTGCAAGACTTATTTCCGCTAAAAATACGAAAATAGCTGCAAGATATTCAACGAGCACGTGGAAGTTGGGTGAATACTCTCCTGAGAACTCGGCACCGATTCTACACCAGTGAATAACGCCGCGATGCTAACTGATAACCGGATAAGTCGGGCCAGCTCTTTGCCAGATGACCCGATGGGAGTGTGTGTGCTCAAACCATTTCAACGTTGATATAAGGCATATTTGGGAAATGTGGTTTCGATTAGGCAACAAAAAGTGCGTCATACACTGGTACTGGAGGAGGTAAAATGAACAATTTTAAAGATTTTGCGTGAGAGGAAAGGATTATTGGTGGGACGAATCAGGAAAAGGCAAATTGACCAGGTCAAGGATGCACGTTTCTCACGAGGCAGCTGCCTCTTGAAGGACGTTCAAGCCAGGAAAAAATGGAAGGCGAAGAATGGGAAAGAGGAACAATATTCAGGTTCCTCGGGAACAAGCGGAAAGAAGGACCAAGGATTAAAATCAGCCGTCTAAGATTATAAAATGTCTTCAGAGCAGAGTTTTAGCTTCCGAAATGAGTTTTCAGTCGATCGAACGCGATGAAAAGGCCACAATACCATGATTGACAATTGAGAAATCAATTAATTGAAGGAGTCTGGTTTCCATTAAAGTCACCTAGCATATACACAAATGCATTAACACTGAATTCAGTAAAATACAGTCACGGAAACATTCCAAAATGACAAAATCCTTCAGTTAATAGGCAGAATTGGTAGCTCACTGGACAAAATTTTCGGCTGCTCATTGAAGGTACCGGGTTCGTGTCCCGGTCATTCCTCTAGACACACTAAAATAACTGATGTTTTTGGGAAACCGCATGTACCACAGGGAGGGAAAAAATAACACCCTCGCCTTTCTGTGCAATGTTCACGTAACTTATATATTTATCCCCGTAACAGACGATTCTCATACAAATTAATAACAACGAGATGAAATCTTCGGAATGATGATTTCTTTTTTCTTACCGACGGTTACCATTAAATATATAAGAAACTACATGCACATGCCCTCTCATAAATGATCGTACGATCACTCCGGCCCTACATTTACTCATGTTTTGACTATTTTCACCTGTTGTAAAATCGTTGGACGCATGGGAAGGATCATTTGATCCACACTGGAAGTTAACACTTACTGCCATTTCATTTTATTACTACTCACTTTATCATTCCCAACAGCAACTCTATGATAAATCCCACGTTTTCTTAATGGTAGATGACTCTACCCAAGAAGAAAACTTGGAAGCTAAGGTTCGAACAATTGGCAACCGAATTCATTTTGTACTTATTAATAAAACGTTCGTAATATCTATTTGACATAGGAATGCACTCTAACCGATCGGAGGAAGAATAAAAAAGTAGCTTGAAGTCGCAAAACTTCCATTTTCAGTTTATCACATTTCATCTCATCTCCATCATGAGTTATCAATCCAAGGGTTGATTTGTAGCTGCTCTCTAAGCCGTCCTGTCACCTAGCAACCTTCCCATTTCTTCACAGTCGTTTGCTTTGACATTTCGTCGGTTTCTTCTCGTAATTTCGCTGTAGTTACTCCCTTCCTTCAGTCTCATTCTTCAGTATACTGCCGAGTGTCCAATTCAGGTTTACTTCTTCATATGAGCTTGTCCTCCATATTCTTCTACCTTCCACTAACTCTGTGAAGCACTTCTGAATTTGTTAGCTATTGTTTCAAATACAACTGAATTTATTAAAAGAAATACGCGAAAGTCTTCAAAAGAATTACTTTCGGTTTGTGGCCCTATCTGCGGAAACACCTTCACATTCAAGAAACTCGCTCCTCCTTTTCCCACCTTGAGAATAATGGACAAACTTTCGCTTACATTGTGTGATGTGCATAATTTGGAACTAATTACCAGTTACTTTTTTAAAATTAACTCGCATTTAGTTAATTAAATTACTTAGTTAACTGATTTGCAGCTCAAAAACTTTCGAAGCTGTCACTGAGTTCATTTCAATGAGATACGTCACAAATTTCCATTGCATTTTCTACGAACTAGGTAAAGACGAAGCGTCAATGTTTTCAAGAATAATTCTGGACAGTGTGAAAAGCATTGTATGCGAAACCGAGACCGTCATCTTTCATATTTATACACGTTAACTTTACGGCTTTCAACAAAGGAAGGGAGAGAATATTTTAAGATGGCATCACAATGCTTCGCGTCTCTTTTTTTTCTCCTCGAGACCTTCAGCAGTGTATCACTCGAAGGTCAAACGAGGAAAGGCACCACCAAACAATGGGGAAACCTAATGAATCTGAGGCATGGGAGAGAAGGAAAACATCCTACGGTGACCGAGTCGGTCAGAGGATTTTTGCCGAAAAATAAAAATGCGACTGTGCAGTCCGATGCGCTTGGCTAACAGTGTGCAAAATGCACCGAAACTGCGATGTCCTCATTTGATATTATAACACAGAATAATTACAGTATCTTAAAATCTTCATCCGCGACTATTATAATGTTTACTGTAAAGGAACCTTTGGGATCATGCTAAATAGGTTGCCGGTAAACTACAGCGCTGCAGGTCTGCAGTGTGACCTTTAATTACGTAGCCCACGTACGCTAATTTAGTCCTCTCTGGTGTGAGTTTAAATCTGTCGCTTGTCGTAAAGTGGCACTTACAGGTAAAACACGTCAAACCGTATTCCAGTTGATATATCCATATCAATTTAATGAGGCACACTTCCTTTTAACGGGATAAAGGTGCAAGGTAGACAGATGCCTGCTGTTAATCATGTGTCGGCACTCCTTTCTTTACTTACTGTGAAATATTATTGGGTTACATTATCTTGATTGTCCCTGATTACTAGCAAGATATTCTACCGATGCTAAACAAATTTACACAAAATTGATGCTCTTTCTCTGCCCGGGTTTATCGCCCATTATCACGAGATAAAAAGCAGTTCAAAACTTCATGAAACACTGTTCTAAGGTTAAGTGCGTATCGAATAATTATTACACAAGAAAATGTTATACATATGCATTTAGGGCAAGCCAAAACTGCCGATAAAGATTTTGGTCCTGATCTTAGTTTCTAGCTGACGAGAACTCGTCGAGTCAGAGTGAAAGGAAGACCGAAAAGAAAGAACCTTCGTGTCAATGTTACGATCCTCGCTAGGTCGAGACCGCAGCGTTGGCGTCGAGGAAGGGTGACGTCATGGTGAGTCACGAGTGACGGCAGGAGAAGGGGAATAGAATGAGCTTATGAGAAGAAAAGGGAAACTTCAAAAGTCTTATGCACATGAACTCGTCTCAATCAAGCGAGACAAACTGCCGACAAAGAGCACCAGAGGGTCGACGTGACTATCGTTTGACCTTTCAAGAGAGAGAGAGAGAGAGGGGGTGAACCCAGTCTAGCCCCGAATGCAGGGAAGTGATAATCTTTTTTCCGGGTGATAACCTGGTGAAGTAATTAAATATTCTAAGTATGGCTCACGATTAGCCCATGACCTTGCAGAGTTCAAGCAACGGTGCTCATACGACGCCCACGGCTCATGGAGGATTACAACCCTCGAAGTTTGGGCTATTAGAGATCGTCAACAACACCAGGCCAACCCGAAAGCGTGTTATAATGAACTAAGACGAATACAGGGTAACATCATCTAAAATTTAAGCAGTGAAATTTCCTGTGAACAATTCAACAATAATTACAATGCATTAATTGCGTCGGCGAGGGACCTTAGATTGCCCACGGAAAGGAACTGCCTTCCCGATGAATACGCGGAATTCACACGTAATAGAACTTAGTGCGAGGTTATACACTCACCTATCAAACCAACCTCCGAGCTGATTGATGTTTTGGAAATTCGGAAATGGCATCCTGACTGGTGACTAAGACGTTGACCTCGTTTGCCACGCACCTAAGACGGATGGAGGGAATTTATACGCACTGCCAAAAACTACTCCCTATTCAACTCCTACGTACTATACTTCCTATTCAACCATGTCATTTAGAGAAAATAAGAGTACTACAATATCCTGAATTAGCAGAGCATGGAATGTGTAATCCAAGCTTTCCCCAAGGCTAAAAAAAGAATTCTATAGATTCAAACTGTTAATACAATAGGTATAATATTTTTAATGCGGATCTGTATCACCAACTACGTTGCATTATTGCTACACTTGAAATAAGCATGTTTTCAACATATGAACTATAAGCAGCAAATGAATGAGTTTGATCTACGTTTATAATCTGCCTAATCTTTACAATGAGAGACAGTCTTCAACACCACTATATTTTTACATCGTCATCACTGCATTAAAAAAATACCGAAATAGAGAGTTTAAAACTTGATTAAAAACGTTACCATTACGAACTCTCCTGGGTGAAACATCTACGAGGAATATAAGGAAAAGATTAAGATTTATTAGAAGATTATTGGGGAAATGTGATGAAAAAGGCAAAGAGCAATGTTGTCTTTCGATAGTTAGACCTGATTTAGAATACGGTGATAGAATATGGGATCCTCATAAAGTTAGATCGATTGCCGAATTAGATCGCGTGTAGGGTATAGGAGCTAAATTAATGAAACGTTGTTATGACAAACTGAGTAACTTATCAAAATTATTAGAGGAGCCATATTGGAAATAACTTACGGAGCAAAGGATAAGTTACAGATTAAATCTCTGAAATTAGAACGATGTCTCTTTAGCGATTATGTTGAAAATGTATTATTTTCCCCATCTTACTACGGTAGGAGAGATCATGTAAATAAGATTAGAGAGATCAAGTATAGAACCGAGAAATTTAATGTTTCATTTTTTACACGAAAGATAATGGGTTAGAATAACCGTAAGCGAACACGCTAGGAGGAAAATAATTACATTCCTTTTTTTATTCCAAGTAACCTAGTATGCTGTCATTAATTCATCTAACCTTAGTTCGATGTACTTCTTGTTACTAACAGCTCGTATCTCATTTCTATATAATTGTAGCACACTTAGACACCGCAGTGCATGTACCTGCAGTTATCACGATCTACATAATTGAAATTATTTTACATGTATATTATGAGAAAAAATTTAAAAAACTTAATTTTTGAGGTATGGTGTCCTCATACCACGCACCTTAGCGGTGGGTTTCAGAGTTTCACGTCAATATAAATGCAGACCTTAATATTTCCCCACACAGTCGGTGGTTCGCTCATCATATACTTCGTGGCATAATTCCAAGCAAATCCTTTCCACCTCAAAGTAGTTTACATAAATACCAACCTGATTTGTTTCACTAAAATCTCACACCTGCAACCTTAACTGAAGCAGCAGTTTTAACATTTTGTTAAGAATCCGTCGCATGCGAGGGCATTAAGTAATCCGTCGGCCTACTTGTAAACGCCGGGAACGCGAACAGTCGCAGAACGTCAATTGTCACTCGTGAGGTGAAACGGGAGAGCCGCGCGCCTGACGTCATTCACCTCCTAATGGAACACGCACTCGCAAATAGACTCGCTGATTTCTCCGAGCGCTTCCTTTTCACTCGTTCAAATTCGAAGTTAACTTTCAAAGAAAACACGTGACACGAGTTGTTTCCATCTTTCATTGGCATTTCTAAAAAAGAGTAATGGTGATGGTCACAATTGAGAATTAGGTATGAATATGTCCATGTGCATTCAGGGAGTCTTTTATACCTTAACTCATATAACACCATCTAGCGTAGTTTCCATTCAAGATCAACATAAACATATTAAGAATTAGCCTCGTAGGACGTAGTAGTCTCATGGGTGATGATTTCGAGCAATGCCAGGTAAAGGCAAATCAGTGCGATTTATGCTCATCTGAACTTCGTGGGTAACTGAAGTGGCACGGGGAGAGGAACTGGCCACAACCATCTTATTTCTGTGTGAATTCCTCACGCCTAAGGATGATGCTTCATTACTTCTATTTCATACATCAAAATTCCTCCTCCGAGATGATTATTGCGACGGCAATGAAGAATAGGATTCTCAAAATAATTCTGTAAAAACAACAAATCATTTGAATCACGCATACCCTTAAAATTCTCACCTAACGGGTATTTACGAGGCGTTTATGGATATGCGATTAGAGTACGCAATTGATAATTTCTCAAACTATGACTAATTAATTATTCCAACGTATGTTACTCAGTAAAAATGTATCTGCGTTTTATTACCATAGAGTGAGTGCGGCAGATAGAAGTCTCACGCAAAAAAAAAGGCTGGTCAGTGTTGGTTCGGGCCAACGGGCGAAATTATAAAAGAGAATGAAACAGTGGATTTTGATAACTTATTCATGTGAGGTCCAGCCACGATGAATGAGGGAGGAGATGGGGAAAGCATGATGACATATCATTTGTAGAAGTGAACCAGTCATCACTCCTTAGCCTCCGGATACGCGAGCGGGGAGGAGTTCATACGGCAAAAAAATTAAAGCTTAATTTATCATGGCCTATTTACGCTTTACCACCACTATTTAGCACCACAAGGGGATATTTGCCAATTGATTGAGGTTATTTCGCTAAATACTACAATTAAGAATTTATAGCCACCCGACATTAATGCTTTGGACGCCATCCAATCGTTGGCATTAAAAATGAAACTGAGAATCAGAATTAAAGTTTCAAAAATCACTTGGTTTGTAAGTTAATTTGCCCAAATGGTTCTCCGTGTTTTATCTAATTAGGTTCAGCGTAATGTTCCGACGGCAAAGATCACTTTGCAAGGCCAATTCAACTCCGAAAATTCCACATGGCGATGATAAAAACGACCATCCGCGTGGCTGGATTCTAACCCGCGACCTTCCGGCTACCTGGCGAGTGCGTGATAAACCTGGCCAATTGGGTCGTTCGGACTGGTTCGTCTTGAATGCTGCTCCGCTTCATCTGCCAACGTCAATCTGTTCCACTCACTCTAGTTCGAGAAGGGCTCACGAATGATCGGCGAAATTCATTGAAAAAGTTTTTGCCTTTGAGACACGCAAAAGTTTTTTCTGGAAGATTGTAACGAGTCGGTCACATCCATAGAGATCAGCACAGTGCAGCTGTTAGTATTCTAGCTCCCCACCCCCGAGGGTCCGAGTTCGTATCCCGGAAATGGCAGGGGTTTTTTGCAGTGGTGTCCCGAGTCCTACTTGAGGTGCTGGGAAGAGAGCGCTTCAAGCGGATTACTCCGTCCGTAAGACGTTAAATTGTGGACGCCTTGGTGACTTTCGTTAAGAGAAGGGTAATTCCGACACCTGGTTTCTCTCCACCCTTCCTCAATACCCTTAACATCCAACCCCTGCCAAATTACCCACCAACCCCTTGTGGCGCAAATGACCCTAGCTTTCTAGCGGATGACCCTAGACGCCTCCTGCCTCCTTATAACTTTTCAATAGAGTGGCAGATATTAATATTTGTACATATATATTATATATTTAAAAAAAATAGGGTTTCGAAATATATATATATAGGGTTTTGAAATGTGCATATATATATATAATATATATATTTATATTAAAAAAATATAGGGTTTCGAAATATATATATAGGGTTTTGAAATGTGTGTGTGTATATATATATATATATATATATTTATTTATTTATATTTATAAATATAGGGTTTCGAAATATATATATATACACACACACAAACAGTTATATTTCAATTTCTAAGCGCATATTGTGCTGTTATTACTCTCCAAATAACCATACTTCTAATGGATTACTGCTATCTTTTCCCAACACAAAGTCGGTTACTTGTAAAGATACGTAAAAACTATCAGCGGCTAGGTCTCGATTGCAACTGAATTTATGCGAGAAAGTTAAATCTTACGACGAAAGGAAAGGAGCCCAAGGGGAGCAACGGCCTTAGAGCAACCACACATGAGGTCGAGAACAATCGTGGGACAGCGGTTGCTGAAATTTCTTCAGGGCCTCTCACTACGTGGCGTGGATTCATAGAGCGATTGCGAAAACCTCCGGAATTGGTGGAAAGCACAAACCAATCGACATAATATCAAGGGTTCCCCCGGGAGATGTGTATTCAACAGCATGAAACTACTATTAAAATAGTGGAACGCTCAAGGAGGGATTAGTCCTGGGAATGAATCGGGGGTTTCGAAACGATTTCAAACGGCAAGATGGACTGTGGCCCATGAAAAGGAGTATATAGTATACAACGTCGCTTCACGATGACTTGCCAGCTTTGGTTGCATAGTATGAGCTAAGTAAGCGAACATGTGTACTGCTGAATTCATAACTCCTTATTCCTTGTATTTACTTCGAGCAAAATTATGAAAGACGAAAGGCTACTCGCAGACACTGGAAGTTTGCTACCATTTCAATTCTGAACAGCGTATTTTTTTCATCTGATCTCCATGACGATTCTTCGGAATATTAAAAGGATAAACTAAGCCTGCACGCCAGAACGTTTACATAAATGTAAGCTAGTGTACGTACATTTGGCACATAAATACATAATAGCAGTCATTTGACAAGTATGTGGCCCAACATTATCTTCCCGAAAGGATCATTGGGGCCCTTCCGTACGGAAGAGGAAGTATCGAGAAGAGACCGCCATTTATTTACTTTATGAGGCTGCGTACAAACATGAAAACCGAGCTCAGGAGGGAATCCATTCGCAAGATATTCTATTTTGGGTTTCCAAAGTAGCGAGTTAACGATTTATTACCGCGCATTTAACGCAATATAGTTTTCCATACTCTGTGAAGTTATGCAATGAAATTAATAGGGGAACTTAATTCATATATATATATATATATATATCCACACCATTTAATTCAACACAGGGAAGTAACATTGACACAACATACATAAATTAAGCGAACTTAGCAAGTTCTTCCGAATCTCAGAAGTCGAAAATATGATTGTTTATATGAAAATTTTGACTCGGGACACTTTCAAGAGGTGAAGGAGGTGAGGTGCTCGTGAGGACTCCTTTAATTTCTATGATCTGTACAGATCTAGTAAAGCCACGAACGAGCGAATGAATGATTCAATAGTTTTGGAAACCGTGAGATCGTGCTGGAAAAATGGACGGAGGTAGAATGAAGCATCTTTTCGTAGAGTCAAAAAACATAATTCAATGCCATGTCAAAAAATACAATGGATATATTCGCTCCAGGACGGTATCATCGTATTTTGAGTGTTCTAATAGTCTATCCTCCGTAATTGTCTTTTATTTTTGGCATGGTTTGACATTGAAGGTATGTACATTTTCCAATTCAATAGCTGATGGTTATTAAGCCCTATCAACTAAATTTCTTAATGACACAAAGTTTCCCAGGCAGCCGACTATGTTTATGCGGACCTTGTGACTACGAATTCAGGAGTGGTGTAGAAAATGCCTTTTTCTCCTTAGACATTTCTGCCTGCTCTTTCAGATAATCTGCTCTGCATTCTAAGAATCCTCTTCAGGAAACTCGAACGTGTATTAGGCATCCCAAACGCGAAATAACTCGGAAAAGATCTTCGAGGCCGATATTATTAAATTATCACAACGATCTAGAGCATCTTTTGGGCAATACTTCAAGGAAATCCTGACATTTTAATCTGCATCCACGACTTTCCAGTCTTTTTAACCCGAAGCAGACAAAATCTTCCGACGGTAACCAAACTAATTTCCTTTGATGGTTTCACGGGCGACCGTTTATGGAACGCGCGCACTTCGGATTCCCACTTCTTAGTTACATTATGGTGACGCCCACCGCATTAGTCACCAAGGTATCGTGTGGGTCTGGAGGACTCAGGTCGGACTCGCTGTCCACGACGGAGACAAGACACACGGGGGCTGTTTGCGGAGCAATCAGTGGGCAGCCAGGTGGGAGAGCGAGGGCAGAGAGTGGGAGACTGGAGAAGGCTGCTAGAGGCCGTTCACATCCTTCGCAGGCCTCGATACCTTTCCACCGGGGAGCGATGTGGCGAGATCCGGTTGGAAACGAGGAGTCAGCGTAAGCTCTCGAACGAAGCGCGTCATGCAAGTTGATCAGACATTGCTTTACACCGGCATTTAACGAGGGGGGCAATCAACTGAAGGAGGAATATTCAAATCCTCATTAAAGGGCTTAGAATTTACATCTTATCGGTTAGAGGGATATGATCTTTGAGGTTCCCAAAAATTTTTAAAACATTTTTCGTGTGCCTCACTCTTCGCAAATAGCATGTGTGCGTAATAATTAAAAAATCAAGTCCGAAAGGTTTTGAGTTTACCTCTTTGAAGTAAGTGGTCAAAGAAGAAATATTCATTGATAGTGAATATAATAACATACTAATTATTATCGGTACACTCGCGTGGTGCCGATCAATTCTGGATTTACTGGAATTTTAAAAAGGAACTAGGATATTTTGGTCGCTTCTTTTCCATGTTTTACATCACCTTAGGGTGCTCAAACATAATGTTACTAAGGTGCCCAATCCCCAAACCCAATCAATCCTCTACATTGTGTCGACAGAGTTGTGATTGTATGTAATAATTCTGATCATTCATTTTTCATTTATAAACTCAATGCTTTGACACCACCTTCGGGTGCTGTTGCTAAGGAGTTTCAGCGCGCTGTTTGGGTAATTATTTCCGAAGTCATCGCAAATCTGGTTTCACAAAATTAGCAAACTATTGAGTAGGCGATACCACCGATCTAACCTGCGTCATTTTTTTTTGCTTCCGCGAGACAAGAGTTCATTTTGGAATTCGAATGCGCCGTCGTGAAATTGAGAAGTTTACGTTCTTTCTTTAATGGATAAAAATTATAACTATTAGATTTTAGATTTTCGCGGCGTTCAGATGACTGACTCAATTCTCAAGTCGAAGACGCTCGTTGAAACACGGGCGAAACACAATCTACTGGTCCAAAAAACAATCTACGCGGTGACATCCCGAGAATGGGGAGTCAAAAATTATACTTTTTATGAAACATTAATGTTATACTTCGAATATTTATTCATCATTGATGTATTAGCATCAATACGAAGTGAATGAATTCATTTCGTGTATCGCTTTCATGTAACCATACTAGGGGCAGTCAAATGAAAACGGACCCACCCCCCCGCCGTATCACACAGTCCGCTAAGCTAGAAGCTAGCTTTTTTTACGTATCGCTACTTCCCTCGCTGTGGTAGGAGAACTGCATGGTGGCAACTCAAGCGCACGCAGTCATTGGGTTATGTCCTCGTTGGTACGTGAGCAGGTTTTAGCGGGTGTTCGGTTTTCATTTGACTATTCCTCATAAAAACTTATGATGCATCTCAACGCTTTTTTTTGTACGCACAGATCTAAAACATAATAAATATAGTTAAAACCCTACCGCCACCAATTTTTTTCAGGATTTCCAAATGGACATCTTGGAGTGTTACATATATCCCCTAGCTCATAGGTTCACAAATTTGAATCCTAAAAATTATCATGTAGCCTTAGTCGAGGGAAAATTTGAATATGCGTGTACGCATGTTACGATTATTATATTCTTTCGAGTTTTGCTTGCAAATGCATTTTATGCCAACCTTAGCAAAACTTGCACATTCATCGCTTAAAAAATGACGTGATTCTAAAAGAAGAAATCAGTGGGCGTGTATTAATAAGTAAGTAATAATTAATCAAGTAATTTGACCCAGAAACATAGTATCTTACAAAAAATATCTGATCACACCATATTTTTACTCCGGGAAACGGCAGCACTTAATAGCGTAACGATAATGCATTGCATTGCGCTCTCGGCATGTTTGAGGAAACAGTCACGCATTGCGGGAAGTTTCCTCAGAGCAACTTCACGGGGGAGTTGAACCAAACAATTAGCACATAGTCCGTCTTTGTATTTAGCTGGTTTGTTGGCAGTTATTCAATCACTCCTCCTAACTTCCACACTTGTACTCGAGTAAGATCTAGACGATCTTTTAGATGCATTCACTGTTTTTTAACGATGGCTACATATGATTTTTCCCAATTAAACAAATACTAACAAATACCAATTTTTAACTCCGTGACATTGCGGTAAATATTCCTCGAATTACTTACAACGCCCTAGCTGAAAACTATTATGCAACAAAATCGCGGATAGGTGACCATTTTCCCCCGAAGGACGAAAACTTAAACTTAAAGAACATTCAACATGTCACTGTACGTCATGTGGAAAACGCGTCTTAATATTCCTATGCTTTTCTTACCGAGGACAAATGATGTGCACGCTTTAAAAAATACGAAGCGGCCAGCCTTAAATTCCAGGTCTATCTTTTAACAGTAGGGCATCGTAGCATGCGCTCGTATTTACGACGAAACTTAATGAAAAGATGGCAGATTCTTGGTGTGACGACATCCATGCTGGTAAGCATTTCTTGATGGAAATGGAAGAGAACATTTTCTCAGTGAAAAGGAAAAAATAATAGCTTAGTAATGAAATAGTGGGTTATGAGGTAAGACTCTGAACAAAGGACGGAACTCGAGCGTGGGTACCGGATTAAGCCTACTCAAACGCCACACCCTCGACGAGTGAAACATAACTAAGCTATATTACTGGTACTAAAACGAACATGGTCATATATGTACCCAAACAGTATTTTCCTTACTTTCCTCGCACAAAATTTAGAAATTAAAGACATTTCAATTGTCCAATTCATTCGGTCAATGATTTGAAAATAGTTTCTCGAAAATTTCCATTGCATTTTTTCTTAATCTATTCTACTATTTTGGGCAAAAACCATCGCTTCTTTAATGTGTGTTCCTATCCCTATTCCTTACATCTACTTCCATTTTATTAATGGTTGGGATAACGTTCCCGCCTATCAACTCCTAAATTACCCAGAATAACCCATTTAAATCTAAACTCGGCGAATTTTTACCCTCCAAGGCAAGGTGCCTTCATATGCTATTGACACTAAGAAGAGAGACCATATGTTCATCATGATACATTTTGGGAATTGAGAGATTGTGTTAACTAAATAAAACGTTAACTATCTTTAATCCATAAAAATATTTTAGCACATTTATCACGGCAAATAAATGACGCTTTCTAAAGATATGATTCTACGCTCTTTCTTTTGTATTTCTTACACACTTCTACCTTAAGGGCATGGATTCCAGAATCGCCGTACATTATGATGAGGAAAGACGGACAAAGCGGACGTTCATCAAAATAACGCCACGAAGGGTCCTGCACTTAACAGTAGATGGGACTTGTAAGGGCGTCAATACAAAAACAATTCGCCCGTGACTAACGCTGGGATTGGTACGTGGGTAGGGCGTGAGTCGTAGTCACGAGTGGTCGACTTCTTGTTCAAGGGTGCTTCCGGTTGAAAAACATTTGGGGGATGGGCGACCTTTGTGCTCAGTCGAATCAAACTTGCCCTCTGCCTCCCAGGACTATGTTGTCCGAGATTGAAAGTGCAATCCCTTCGACTACGCCCCTCCCTGAAGGCCTGAACGCTTCAGAGAGCAGGTCTATTGGTCGGGAGTCAAACTTAAATCATTCACGGTCTAAATTCCATCATTTTTACATTGTGAAGAACGGTAATATTTCGAGGGAATCGACAGGCGTCGTTGCCTTTCCAAGCCCATCTTTTTCACAGAAAAACTTTCTCAATCCACGATTTCCGAGGCGACATCTCTAGTACATCCTATTGCAGGTTACTACGTGCATAAGATAATTTCAATGTGGTAACCCTAATGAATGTCTCGATGGTGGTTTCCAAACTTGCCTCTCGACCAAGATGTAGGATCGTGGATTTACGTCGAAGGGTGATATCGAAAGTACAATACGAAAATATCAAAGGAAATAGAAATGCAGTACTCTACAGCTTGATTTTTTGATCTTGATTTGATACCGATCGAGTGCTTTTCTCACACTAATTGTTTTAAATCGGCAATTCAACTCTTTTTTTCCCTTTAAATTTTATAATTAAGCTAACTAAATGCCAAACGAATCTTCCTCAAAAACCAGAGAGAATTTAAGGACCCTTTCATATTAATTATACATTTCCTTCGCGTCATTACTCACAGTAATCTATTACCATTAAGAAGGCCATTTTTTGAAGGTTAAGGGTAGCTTCAATTAAATGTTTGGGAGACCCTGGGACAACTTTAAAAGTGATCGAGTCATAGTCCCTCAATACGGGACGACCTTCCTCCCGGCATTGCACTAAAAAAATGGGACCTGGTTCCGTTTTGGTGGGGGCGAAAAGTTTCGAGGGTGTGGCCGCATGAATGAACATTCCGGGAAACTTTCGCGATGCTCATTTCCACAACCGTCGTTCGTCGTCTACGCATAGGCCTCCTTCCAAGTGCATCCGCCTTCCGTCTGCCTTCCAGACTTTTCCTATTCCACATCGTACATGGCGGAGCATTGTCGGAGAGAACAGAGGCTGAGGCATGGTGGAAAATCCATTCTATTTATAATCGTGGGCGTTCCGAAAAAGTATGTCTCTCGATGGGTGGAAGTGTTCTCCCAGTTGAGGGACTGGGGCCACTCTCACTGTTTTCAAGATCACCAGAGGGAGGAAAAACAAGGGGCAGGATCCTGCACCCTTAGGGAACGCGGCGCTACTCCTACCAATGAAACATTGAAAAGCTTCGGGCATGAAAACTTTGTTGCCGGTCGGATTTTAAATGCCATGGCTTTCGGCAGTACTTTCCCCGTTGCACTTGACGTCCTTGAATTAGGACTGCGACGAAGGAGTGATTTTTTCGAAGGTTGGAACACTTAAAGAGAGCCGTGGAGAGGGTACCAACTTTATTATAATTTTTATATACGATTACGTTTTTCCCCAACATCAAACCGTCGCGTTACGACACGTCGCGTTTTGAAGAACGGTTGTCATTTCCGGAAGCCGTTTCCTCTGGGAATTTTACCGTTCCTCAACAAATATTTACCCCCGCGGTAAAATTCCTACTTCTCTTTCACGAAAATTTCGTACAGTTCTATGTTTGACCGTTAATGTGCCCCAAGGAAACCCCTCTTAATTCAATGTACTATAGAATATCAATATATTCTTGCGTTCCGTTTAAATTAGCGGAGTAAGCAAGAGAACGGAGACAGTCAAAGGCGTAAATCTGAATGACAAATAAAAGAGAAGGGCACTGCAATTTTTTTAAGCTTAAATATTTGTAATATTCGAGATCAAATAAAAAAAATAAAAATATCTTTCGTTCATAACGAAAGGAAGGAAAATGACATTGATCTCTACCATAAGCATTTCCTTTGAATTGTACTTGGGGAGCCCGGAGCGGAAGAAAGGCCGACTAAGTCCACGCGAAACTCGCACGAATTAAATAGTTCGCAGAAAAATACCACCTTACTCGCATATACGTATCACGTCTATTTCCGAGGTCTCAAAAATCAATCTCCGAAGACTTTTCGATGGGACGCTAAAAGCGGAAAAATTCGATGACGCAAGACGACCCGTATTCGAGCCTTTCCTTTCAGACTCGTCCGAAAGGGGAGCAAACCGTCAGAAGCCTGGGCCCCGTTACCCTGGACGACAACAATTCTCGCACATGTAAACACACAGACTTGTACAGAACTTACAATCGGCGGATCGCATACCAAGAGCCCTATTTCACAGCAAACCAGAGCTCGACGGGCAACCTTGCGAGGGCACTGGAGGAAGAGGATGAGGGAAGTAGGTGTGAGGGGAGGCCAGCGGCATCAACAAACCGGAATCGCCGACGAGGTGCACCGGTGGGGTTGGCGCGGGAATGGGTGGGAGAGAGGAGGAGAGAAGGGAGTGGGGACCACTCAAGAGTCGGCGACGGCGGGCGTGTCGACAGCTCTCACCTGCTCTGCTCGGACAACAGCGTCGAATCCTCCGCAATCTTGACGGAATTGACCCTCTCGTAGACGTGGCCCCAGAGATCCACCAGATTCTGCCGACTTTCGCCTCCCATCGCCGTTTTCGTCTCCATTGCTCGTCACACCACAAACACACACGAAATAAATCTAAGTCTCTCCCTTTTCCTCCAAGGAAAGGGAGTGCCTTAGAAGGACCCCGCAGCAGCAGACCCCAAAAACACCGTGGGGTCAGGTGGCACCGGTACCACTCGACCACTTGGCTCGAGACACACTTCGGGCGCGGAAAGCGGCGCCGGTGATCGACCGCCGCACACTGCGCCGCACCCGGGGAGGCTCCACCGAGTTGGGGAGGGGTGGATATGGGTGTGCGTGTGTGTGTGCTGTATGGTGGGGGAGCGGACGGGAATGGTAGAAAGCACTAGAGCGCCCTCTCGGCGGGAGATCCGAAATAGAGATGACGCGGTGCGGCGATTCGGGGAAAGTCGAATCTCACCCCGGACACGGGGAACGGAGAGAGAGATAGCAACGTTGAATCGTGATATTCTTGGGGTTTTGGTGGGGGCGGTGGGGAGTCACTCTAGGAAGGGATCCGCCGTGCCCTGGCCTCTCCACGCACGCGTGCGGGGAGCGCGGAAAGCACGGTCCGATCCGATCTGGCCAAGCTCGCGATACCGGAGGGCTCTCGAGGCTGGAGAGGACTTCCTCTCTCTCGAACGCCTGGGTGAACTCTGCGAATGGGAATGTGGGGAAGGGAGGCTACGGTGGCGGCGCGCGAGGGGGTGTGTGTGTGCGAAGCAGGGGGGGGGGGAGAGGAGAGTCGTTTCAGAGGGGGAAAGCATGGTGGATGGAGGACACACGTTGAGCGTGGGTGGAAGGGGCAGAGTGGGGGGGGGGAGAACATCTTCAAGGAGGGTGTCTCCTTCCTCCGAGAATGGCAGCACCACGCCTCCCCAGTCACTTCCGCCCGAAGGTTGAAATTCTTCACGAGCCTACCACGGAAGAATCACTGTCTTACCCGGTCACGGATTCTCCGGAGAGCGAATCACAGTGACTACGCGCATATTAATTTGACAGGGGGCATGATTTTGGCAAATGACAGGGATAGTAGCAGAATGGCATCATAGTACGACGTGAGTTATACTCTCACCTATTAAACCAACCTACTGGTTTGATTACCGTGGCGGTGATAACGATTTCAATTTGTCCAACCTTGATTTTCCATACTATCAATATTTTTAATTCACATTAAATACGTTCGCACACTTCTAGCGTGATTTTGTTCCCTTTCTTGAAATACGATGATTTTTATTTCGAGTAGTAATCGCTGTTAGGGGAGGTGACCGGTCACAGAGGTCGTTTGCGCCATTGGGAATACGTGGGTAACATGGGAGAGGTATGATTCCCAGGGGAATGGTGGTGAGAAACCCGGCGTCGCCATTTGCCCACTACCTCGAAGTTCCATTTAAAATAAAATGTGGCTCCAAGTTGGGGAGCGGTGCTTTGGATTTCTGGAGAACTCCGTGTCCAGCAAGAGCCCATTGAATTCAAGTAATAAATTGTATCAATGTTCCTTACATAAATAGTGCATCAAATTACCGCAATGAATCGCTTTTATACAACTAATGCTTCTTAAGTGATGATTCGAAAGCGTCATCTATTCGATCAGAGATCTGGTAGTAGTTAGTAGTAGTATTTAGGGGAGGCGACCGACAGCTAAGGTCATTTTTGCCATTAGGGATGGATAGGAAAGGAAGGGTGGAGAGAAACTCGGCGTCGGCATTAGCCTACTCTTAACGAAAGGCGCCAAGGGGTCCGCAATTTAACGTCCCATCCGACGGACGTTGTACTCACTCAAAGTGCTCTCCACAAAGTACCTCAAGTAGGGATTGGGATAGCACTGAAAAATATATGGCATCTCTGGGATTCGAGCGATTCTCTGTGGGAAGCCAGTACGTTAGCCGCCGCACCATCCAGATCCCGTAAGAGTTCTGGTCCCGCAGCGTGCGAATAAGAGGGAAGTTCACTACGGTACGAAGCGGAAGTCTCCGCAATACATGCTCGTGTTTTACACTAATGCATTACATGCATACGCGTACCCACGAGTGCGCTTGTCCTGGTTTACGTACCCTATGATCCGAGCCGGGCTAATAAGGAATAATATACGGATCATGTGAATGGGGGTGGCAAGTGCGTATCGAAACTCCTTTGAGTTAGATTTAGGGGTTTTAAGATCTAGTCTTGAAAGAACCTCGAGAGAAAGTAACGGCGTTCTCACATTTTTTTAGTAAAAATAGGTCCGGCGCTAGATGGTATTGAAGGTAGTGTGACGCTAGTTCTGACTCTCTGCAATACAATACCGTGAGATGCAACCACTTAGCCGGAAATGTTTACGAATCCATCAAATAAAAGGGTCCAGAGTCAATCGCGATACTCAAACCTGGGATGACTTACATAAGAGGTGCGTGCGTGCAGCAAAATCGTGCACCATCACTGCGCCAAACATTTTATTCTCGGATGTTTTCGCCGCAATTAAGGCAATATCATAGACATGGATGGTTCAAATGCAGTTAGAGTCAATGATGTTGACGTTGATTTGAGAATATTGCACTGAGGAAACAAAAACTAGGAAACCACGTCCCATCCTTCTTTTTTCAAACCTGTACCAAATTGGGAGACGGAAAAAATCAATGCGCGGCTGCATTTTGGCTCGAACCTGCACTCATCCGAGAGTGAATTGGGGCGAATTCGAAATCATGAGGTCAAATATATTTGAGTCAACTTCTTTGACCAAGTTTCAGTCGCTCTAAGACGCCGCCGCGTTCCATGATGGCCGAATGTGGATACGAGGACCACTAGGCATGACAGAGGCTTGCGAGTCTCAGATCTTCCTACGCATTTCCTTCCCAAGACTATCTAACAGTGCACTGCTTACAATCGCGAGTGGTCTACTTAATTTGCTGATTTATTTATTTATTTTTTGGTGTGAGATTGAGACTTTTTTGTCCCTTTTTCCACCTAACCACTAAATATTGTCCATGCATTGACGACAATCAAAAACACCGAAACCCTAGATGGAGGAAAACTCAACTAGGCGGAAGTCGAACGCACGACCTCTGAGTTGGCAGGCAAGGACCACTGCCACCGATAGTTGACATACACGTAATAACAATTCAACTTTCGTCCTCAATGAGCTGGTATTTTCCTTCACCTGCGTCCAATTCACCGGTAAAATCAACTAACTCGGGCTAAAAACGTGGGTCGTCAGCAAATGTCCGTAACGTTCCACGGGGATATTCGTTTCTCGAAAGGTACGCACGTGCTTGACACAAACTTATACCCAACATGAATTACACGTGCACCCGGTGACAAGCACGTGTGTCTGCACGGGTAGTTCAAGACCCCACCAGCCAATAGGGAAATCATGGATCCGAATCATTCCTCCGCTGCAAAACTATTGTTTTATGAAATTGCTGTGACCAGTTACATTTTTATTGGAGCATAAATCGTGTAACCTATCACGGTGGCCAAAATTCAAATAAATAATATCATGACAATAAACAGACTTAAATAAGAACAAAGTGGTTAACATCGCAGTACGTATTCGATGAAAACTCGTGGTCATCTAAGGCGTCAACCAATGATTCATACGCCAACCATAATTAAATGACAAAAGTATGACTCAAGATGCTACAGGAGATGAAGGAATTGTTCAACATAAACGTCAATAAATTCATCCCTTCCTTCCCTCCTGGATTCTTGTTCTAACACACAATAAAATGAGACTATTAGACTGCATTCTTCGGAATGGCATGACATTTTCCCGCACTTGAATTCCGGGAACCGCTGTTACTAAATGTCTCAAGATCCATCGGATGTTAAATAACGGGGTACTTTGCCGAATCTTTTTAAGATGACATACAAGACGCCAATTTTTTGTTTACTATTTTCCGACTTTTTTCAAGTTCTCAACAATACTTCATAACATAGCAAAGGCAAACACTTACTGTATGCCTCCTCTATGAAATCTACTCCCTCGAGTATTCATTCCCGACGGACGAAGTCTGGAATGAACTCCACCCCTCATATTCATCAAGAAATTACACAAGCGTTACTTGGAATACATTAACACATTCCCACAGCTGCAACCTAATTTATTTATCCCTACATAAGAGGAGCGTCGAAACTAAGGTCCGCCTTCGATAAGCCTTTCTTCATTTACGACTTTCTTTGTAGTCCTTAAAATAGGCGAAAAGAGATAACACCAACTAGCGACATGCATGATGACGTTGTCGTCTAAATACGAAGCGAGAACTTGGAAGAAGAATGGAGCAGAAAGTACTTCGGTGGAATTTAATTCCACCCACCAATGTCAGCGTAGTTAAAAAAATATTTGTCAATTTAAGTTTTTAAGGGCCAAAAAAAATTACCAGGGAAGATATTTTCTTCGATATACATGTATACTCAAGCCTTAACTTTTAGTAAAAAGTTTACTGAGTTGAAATAAAGTTCCTGTAGAATCTGACGGATGTTGTGCCGGGGATTTCGGTGGTGATAACGTTGAGACTATCAGGGCGGTGTATTTTGCTCCATGGGATGTATCTGGTAGTGTGGGATGTGATATTTGTATTAAGTAATTTATTTTCAACCATAGTTACTTATTCCAAACAAATCGTAAAGGTCGCTTGCGCTTAGAAATATATCATATAACGTCTCTCTTATAACTTCAGCTCCTCTTTTTACAGCGGAAAATGCACCACTAGTTGCTAATAAAATCTCTCGCATTTCCTAATCACCCCACACCTGAACATACTGCTTTCAATAATCAATCATTTGATCTCTGGTTTATCGTAATTGCAATAAGTCCTCTCAGAATCGGCAGGCAGCATTGAGAGGAGAATCGGGAGTTGGCATATATTTGGCCTCTAAGGGCTTTTGAATCTCCCGAAATAAACCAATCACACTAAACACCAATAGCCACCATTCCCTCACCACCACCACTGAGACACTCATTATTCTCTCTCCTCATAACTCTCTCCTTCCTTAACCAACTCCCTCTCATCATTACTCCAAGAATGCCATCCTTCGACGAAGCTTGTCCGACTGTCGGTAGGTAAAAATATAAAATATGTGTCCATGTTTTAAGTGTTTTTAATATGCTCTATCTCTCTCTCTGTATATATATATATATTTTGTTTTCATTCAAACATAGAAATAGGTACAAGGAAAGGGGATAGGAAAACACATAAAAGACAAACACAGGACATGTGGGGAAGGCGGTTTTGAGCATATATATATATATATATATATATATATATATATATATATATATATATATATATATTTGTGTGTGTGTGTAACTAGGACAGCAACAAACAATTTAGGCACACAAAAATATTACTAAATATCTCATAGTATTTTCCGATGTCTGCAAGTTTGCAGACGACAGCGACTGCTGCAGATTTTATGAGACTTCACGGGCGTTCGCATCGGCTATCTGAGAAACTGACGTCATCTCGACGCTCAGCGCAAGCCAGAGAAGGCAGGATCACGATTTATAGAAGTGTATTACGTGTCTGCGTCTCAATAGCGTTAGTCAATGGCAAGATCATGATTCAACGCATACTTTTGCCGACCGCAGCGAGTTAGGCAGAAATGCTCCGATTTCAAACCTATTACGGAAAATTTAAAAAGAGTTCTTGTCAAACGCGGAGTCAACAACCTACTATAATTCGCATTGAATCACAATCTCTTTAGTGCAAAATTAAAACAAGGACTACGGAGATCTAGGATACTTACATTCATAATGACTTATTAATGAACGATTTTTCCGGCCAAAGAAATCCCAGACATTAGCAACACAGTACAAGGAGGGAGAATTGAATGGAATAACTCGAGAGGAAGACCAAATGACAAGTATATAGGACAAATTAAGAGGGACGTAAAACAGAAAACTTATCAAAGTGAATGAATCAACACCGAATAGAAAAAAATGGAGGACTGTAGTAAACCATTTTTGAATTTAAATACAGATTATGATACAACGGTGGTCTGAAAAGTTTCCGACCCAACAAAGACACAATATATTTTTTTCTAAAATTTTCTGAGTCGGAAACTTTTCAGACCACCCACGTATACTTATTTATTATTCAGTCAGTCCTAACTAACCTTCTGAGGAATACGGAGCTCAATTCCGTCGAAATTATCAAGAAATAACGTGCGAGTGTTCCTTTTATGTGTTCTCATATTGTGCTTTGCTGTCAAAGTTTTTTATTTAACACTGCCGTGTTACTTCGAAGAAATTATATATATATATATATATATATATATATATATATATATATATATATATATATATATATATATATATATATATATATTCAAATTTTATATATATATATATATATATATATACGGTAGACCGGGACCCTCCGGTCAGTTGTCCAACGCTCTACCCACTAGACCACCGCGACCCGCATATATATATATATATATATTCAAACTTGAAAATCCCGCCATACGGCGCACAAATATTCATTCAAACAGAAATAGGTATAAAATATATATATTCAAACTTGAAAATCCCGCCAAGCGGCGCACAAATATTCATTCAAACAGAAATAGGTATAAGGAAAGGGGATAGGAAAACACATAAAAGGCGAACACAGGACATGTGGGGAAGGCGGTTTTGAGCAGATCAGGAAAGTAACAAAAAAGAATCTGGAAATATTGGCGATCAGCTGATTTTAGCAGTCGACATACCTATCCCGGACGGTACTGACGTCATTTATTTTTTGACGTTTGGATGTAACTGAGGCATCCTGTATCTTGTATCGATGCCAATTATCGTGTATCGATACACGATATCTGACACAAACGATTTCCGAATATCCAAAGGGGCAGGTGGTAAATGCTCATCTCCGCAACCTATAAAATTGCCTGGTTACATACGAATCTTGCCGTTGTCAAGGGGTTTAAACGCTCACAATCGCCGGGCTTCACTGAAAAATGTAGCTCGTTTGGCTCTTATATCCACCTAACAAACATAAAACAAATATGAGGAAGGACCATCGACCACATTTGCTGCTCATGACTATGACCCATTAATGGAGTCCCTGATAGGTTTAAAAAAAAAACTATATGCCATTAAACATCTGGCATCGATGCTTAATCTCATCGCTCCAAAGTGAAGTCCAGTGTAGACCATGAGATACACTTACTCGTACGAATGGGGGATACGAATTATGATCTCACACTAATGTAACAATAGCTGCCTTTTTAAAGTGCTAATGGATAAGCGTGATAGATATTTTTGGATACATTTTTACAACAGATTAAAGGTGTCATTTTTCCCGCGTACGATAAGGGATCAGAATAAACGTAAGCGATCGCGCTAGGGCGGGACATTTTTCTTTTTTAAATACAAGTGGCAAAGTAGGCTTTTTTTATTTCATCCAACCTTGGTTTATTGAATTCAACAATTTCAGAGTGTAAAAATCATTCACCTTGACCGGGATAGATGGTTTTCACACTCTGAAATTGTTGCATTGAAACGCATATTAGGGGATGACTCTGTTAAAAGTTACTCTTGCGACATTTCCCGCAGTTTCTTGGAATTAGTTGATTGACTTTCTTGTTAATAACAGCTAATCTATTATGCACAGAGAAGAATATCACACTTAGGGACTTCAGTGCATGTACCGGTGGTCATCATTATCTACATTAGTTAAATAATTTTACATATATATTGTAACTAAAAATTTAGACAAAAAATTTGGATGTTGCTTGCCTGGTGTTGAATTGCCCCATGCCACACACCCTAGCGGTTGCTTTCTGAGTACTGTGTGTTATTAAAGGAAAGTTTTTACAGGAAACACAGAAAATCGACATAGTGTTATTCAAAAAACCCAACTTAATGCTGTATTAGCACGCTATTATTTAAGTGAACTGTTAATCTCTGAATAATTTTTTAATTGAGTCTTTAATAAAGCCGTGTCCAAAATCAATAATTAAGCGCCTAATTCACACAAATATAGGGAGGACGCCATCTTGAAGGGTGTTCAAACACGTTTGGCAAATTTAGGCACCTATTTCGGCCCCTGAATTTAGGACTGAAGTATATCCTAAATACGCCATATCGCCAAACAATTTGCTTTGCATCCATTTTTCCTGCCTCCTTATGATTTCTCGTCCCCCATCATAGCTAGCATCAATTTTTTCCTTTCTAACCACTTACCCTTCTCCATCCTTCTCCACACCCACATTTCAAAAGCCACCAATCAACGCCATCCTGCTTCATTGACCATGTTTCCGCACATGAATACGCTCCATATTAAAACTGTTACAAGCATTTTCTTAACATCACTACTGAACGTTCCTATCATCAATTCTCTACTCCTTGTGAAATCTTCTTTGCCTAACGCAATTCTACTCCTTCTGTCCCTACTACTTTGACCATTTTTGTCCAAAATACTTTCAAGATACGTAAACTCTTCTACCCGGTCTAGTTTTTGCCCTCCTTTTTTAAAGTTATCTTACGATAGCCTTTTTATTTCTGGAAGGCTGCATAACCTTTATTTTATTTATATTTATTCTCATCCGATACCTGTTTTTCTGCACTGAATTTTCAAGGTACTCCGCATTCCTTACAATCCCTTGGCTGACTGACAAATTAAAGCTTGGTCATCTCCAAACCAAACTGATTTTACGTATGAATTCCCCTCCGATTTTCATTCCTACCTCCAGTTCTTCCCATGCCTCTTTAATCATTTCCTCCACATATACGTTGAACAGCACCGGTGACAACAATGGGCAACCCTGCCTTACACCTCTTCCTAACACTACCCATCCGGACTCTCCCTCCCCCTCGTCACACCTGAGCAGTCTGAAACATTTACAGGTTGCCGATTAGTCTCCTGTCCCTCCAATCTATTCCTATTTTTGCAATATACTCATTAGTTTTTCCAAATTCACTCTATAAAAACGCCTTTTCTAAATCTACGAAGCAAACAAAGACGTCTTGATTGTATTGTATATTCCTCTCGATTAGTGATCTCATTACTGCAATGGCATCACACGTGCCTTTCCCCTTACTAAACCCAAAATGATCATCCCCAAAGTAATCATTTTCCCTGCTCTCCACCTTCATGTTGATTATCCTGGGAACCACTTAAGCTGCATGCGAAATCACACTTATGGTTGGTTTTAGTTTTGTTGGGGAGGAGACCGACAGCTCAGGTCATTTGCGACACTTGTGGTTCTGTAGTCTTCACATGATGTAACCTTTAGGAATAAGAACTAACACTGATTTCACAAAGTCTTCCGGCTAAATTCCTTTCTCAAAAATGCTATGAATACGAGGGTAATAACGGTGGGTAATACTCGTAGGTAATAAAGTCCCTTCCTCTCACATTTTCCTAAACATTTCAGTAGTAAAACACATATAATAAAAAGTGTAATATTATTGATATGAAAACTATCTGAACTAATAAATTATAGTAAAATCTAAAAAGCAGACAACCAATCAAGAGTAAGCATAGTCCGATTAATGGGAATATATGCGAAATTAGTCAAAAAAATCGCTGAAGTTACTAAATCAAAAGAAAGAAATGGAAAATTTCAATAAAAAAATAACGAATGAATTGTCGAGTGAACTCAGAACTTCGAAAAATCCATAGCGTGGTAGCAATCCATAGCACAAGCTATCTCAAATGTCAAAATATTTACAGTCTTACTTCTACAATTTAACCCTCAGTCTTAGCCATATGGCATGACTACTGTGTTTGGTGTCCAAACTGTCTTTTCTTTAGGCGCATTACATTTAGGCGTCTAAAAGCATGCACCCTAACAAGTTTTGAAGGAGTTTAAACTTTTATTACAACATTTCAAAAACTTCCCTTTAACACAGGTGGAACTTTCAAATTCCAAAGAGGTCACTTAACTGAGCGTATCTTGAGTAAATAAGAGCCAAACGTAAAGATTTCAAGTGGGTAACGGCGTGGTCAACTCCATTGAGGTGAGAAAATATGTCTCGGGTAACTCCGGGATGCTTTGACTGAGCGGTCGGTCACCTACTACCATCGGATGCACGTGAAGCCGTCAGGCTGAGGGTCCTTCGCACGAACATGCAACACGCTACCCGACCTCGGCGGTAAACCGTGAAGGTCACCAGCAGGATTGGCGGAACGAAATCGAATTCTAGAACGTGCTGCCCTCAGGAAGAATGTCGCCGAAACTATCTGTAACGTGAAAGAACCGGATTTTCGCACATCATAGCTTTTGTTTCCGAGTTATCTGAGATTTCGCGCGTTGTTCTAGTATTCAGAGAAAAATAATCACTGGTCGGATTTTCGTTTGCTTCTCTACATCGCCAGACTCCGATCCCGAGAACTCACGGTCACCAATCTAACCCTCTACCAAATATTCCCTGATGAACCACTCAACCTGGATTAATTTAAAATGAAAAAGTATGTGTCTTGATTTGGAATGTATCTTTTATAGTACTTCATTAAAACATTTGTCTGAAAGGTAATGAACGAAATGTATTCTTGTACTGGACATACTGACGTGTATCAGACAAGAAGCTTTTTGCTAAACTTTCCTTGCGCACTTAAAGATATCTCACAACTCTTTAAAAATAAGATTTCTTTAGGGGACGCTAGGAAGCACGAGACCCGTCATTAAGGCTGCCTATTTTCTCTCTACGGAATAAAATTCCAATTGCTTTATCATGTCATTCTATTTCAATTTCACCGATGCAATAATTTTATACCAATTGAAAAAACAACGGCTACTCGTGATAGTAACTTTTAGTACTTTATGATGAACAGTAAAAATTACTGGGGATCAGGATGGTGTAGTTGCTAGGGTAGTGACTTCCTACGCCAAGGGTTCGGGTTCGAATCCCGGTGGTGGCCGGATGTTTCAGTGGTTTACTGATCCCTTGCTTAGAGCTCTGGAGAGCCTTGTAGAGCCTTTCTTCCCCCACCTATTTGAAAAACCCCAACCCCCTCATCCCTTACCCTTTCCTCCTGGTGCTACACCCCCTGCCACACACCTTTTTTTGGTGGCTCGCAGGGTATTTATGTAGATTTAGATGTAGAGAACACTTTAACTGCGTGCGCCATCTGTCGGATGGGGCGTTAAACCGTGAACCCATTGGCGTCTTTCATTAAGAGTAGGGTGATGCCGAGGCCGAGTTTTTCTCCACCCTTCCTCCGTTCCATAAATATCCTATCCCCACCGAATTACCCACTCATGCCTTCTCGGTCAAATGTCCTCTGCTGTCGGTTGCCTCCCCTGATAACAACAAATGATTATCGTAAATCGAATTACTCGTGCATTCGGGTTACGGAACGATGATAATTGCTGCACAGTAAATTCCTGCCACGTTACCTGCTGGGAAGAGATTCGACAGACACCAAAGTACCTTATCAGAAATTTTCAAATTAGGATAGTCGCAGCCGCCAGTTGCAACAGTCTGCTAACTGACATGGAATAAATGTCAAACTCAAAAAGGACATATGGGGGATTTGGTGCAAATGGATCGAATTCATGTCGTGAAATGATTTGATAGAGCCTCATATATTTTCCGTTTTAATTTCATGGACACAAACGAACGTGTGCACCGGGAAACGAATACGAGATAAGGCCTATAATTCAGTGAAAACTTAATATATCTTAGGGATAATTATAATTATAAGGCTAATAGTTATTAGCCTTGATGTGTAGAGAGTAGCATAGAAACGTTTAGTCGGGCAAGTCTGCAGCTATACTTGCACCCGCATACATGGCCGTCAAAACGACGAAAAAGTAGGACTTGAGTGCCCATCACAGCCGGATCGTACCACTCGGCATTCTACATCCCCACTTCACGGCCTGGGGACGCATGATGTACGCAGAAGTCTTCTCCTTAATTCATGAGGACGCAAAGGAAGGAATGTGCTTCGTCTGAAGCCTTATTGTGAAGCAAATTAAAGGTGAAACCTCCCATGTCAAATTAGTCGTCATGGCTGGCATACGGTTTAGAATAACAAGCGTCGGAACTCGGATCACTAGCTTCTTTAATTCCTGCGATTGCCCGCGAAAATATTTGCATACAATGCAATAAATAAATGATGTCAGTGTTAACGCATTTTCTCATTTAAAATCAAGATGTGTCTCTGTATCTCATTCTTTGATTGCTCATTCGAATCTCTCATCTTTTTTTCCATGCTCAGGCGTTCAATCCAAGACCAGTAACTTCAGCATTCATTCAGTTTGGAGGAGGAAGGAAGCCATGTCACTTCAAAGTGATAAAATCGTTTCGAAAATCTAAATGATCTAATCTATGAAAAAATCTAAATCTAATTTTGATCTAAATGTACCAACGAGAGAAACTAATGTCTGGGGCTGCTGAATTACTAGCAGGATTTCGTTAATTATACACATCACCTGATTGTACCCTCCCCATTGACTAATTTGTTGACCATATTTTTACCCACCAAGTGATCTTTTTTCTAGTCAAGTTAACCTGATGAAACCGATGTTTCTTTTCTCAAAAGTTACCCTTAAATTTGATAATACGTTAAAAGAAAGAATTTCAGCCTCCCCATCACTTGCCCGAGACATTACTCATCAAACTGTTCACTCTTTTGTTGACCGGTGCTAATTTTCAACTTTCCAACAAAATTCCAACTTGTCCTCTTTGCAAGTCCCACTAGGGAATAATGCACAAATGCTAACTTGGAAACATATCGAAATTCGATCTAATGAGAGCCATTAAAACAATATAAAGGTAAAAATAATATATATATATTTAGAAATATATATATATATATATATATATATATATAATAAAATTCACTAAATAGTCATAGCAAACACAGAAACTAAAACATATAAAAGAGGGACTCACTAGTTCTCGAATTTTTGGTGGTGCAACCACCTTTCTCAAGAGGAAATAGGAACAGAACTGTTCTGTTCCTAATTCCTCTTGAGAAAAATGGTTGCACCACCAAAAATTCGAGAACTAGTGAGTCCCTCTTTTATATGTTTTAGTTTCTGTGTTTGCTATGACTATTTAGTGAATTTTATTGTGCACGTTCGTGGCTTTTCCAAGAAAGTGACTATACATATATATATATATATATATATATATATATATTTATATATATATATATATATATATATACACACATATATAACTATATATATATATATATTAATAGAAATAGTAAATAAAATTTTCAATCCTATCTTTAAAAACACAGTAATCAACCCGAAGTTTCGTTTAATTAGCGTGGTACATCTCACTCTGGACTCAACACGGGGGTAAAATTCACGTATTTAGGGTATGAGGACCAGTCCCTTTCCCCGTGTTGCCTGTGATTTCCCCGAAATGTCCGGTAACCTTAAAATCACACAGCTTGAGTGAAGGTCACCAATCACCCGTATTTGAGCCCAGGTTCTCCGGTCATTAGTCGAGCGCTCCATCCATTATGTCGCCTCGGCAAATTACACAATATTAAAGCATGCAGCATGTATATATTTCTCCCCTTCCTCAGGGAATACGCGGACACTTATCCTAAGAATAATATTAATTTTCAGACCCACAAAGCCATGTCCTATTGAAACGCCTGGTGTGAGAAATTTTCGTTCTAATTGATCATAACAAGAGGAAAATCGCCCGTTACGTTCTTTTCAGATTTCACATTGAAGGAAGGATTTGTCATTCAGAAGGAAACGATTTGAAGCTAAAAGAAAACTACCAAAAACAATCAAAGCGGGCGAACTCCAATCAAAAATCCCTGAATTCTAATTGCTATCAGATAAGGAAAATGAAACAAGGGAAGTAGATGTCAGCGCGGATTGGTTTGCTGATTTTTCACTGAACAACACGTGACTGTGATAAGATCTCACATGGTAGCTCAACCCCTTAAAACCCTTTGCCATTCAATGTTCCTCTTCGTTAACGCTTGCATCCCTCGTCGTAAAAACGTTTACATTTACCCCCCGAGTCGCCGTAAAGGTGAGTGGCGGGGGGATGCCACCCTTTAAAATAGAATGCAACTACATTCGATACCAACATTCTAATGCACACCCAAACAGACATTTATATGAATGCAAAACTTATTTTAACTAACACAAATGCAAATACATATAAAAAGAAATTATATATACCAGCACCTGCACCTACTAATGCACTACAAAGATGTATGCCCAGCCTTTAATCTAGTTTCCACTTCTAACATAATTGGCTTCGATTTTGATACTAATAAATTATAAATCATTGATTGACTCACAGAGTATTCTCACGAAATCCATTTCAGTTTACGATACATTAAAAAAATGTCAGTCAGCTCAGCGGTCGTTTAAAAATGAACTCCGAAAATGATCACAACATGGTTGACTCTTTTCGGAATGGTATTTGCAGAGTAGCATTCCAGTGACTATAGCAGAAATTCCCACCTCCTCCCGTAAATCATTCTAATTTTCCGTTCTCCGTTTTTACGTCTACGTAACTGTTTTGCTCGATAAATCCTCCCGCAAAGCAAACGGCTATTAAACGGCCGATGGCTTTCTTCCTGATCCTTCTTTGGATTTCGGAATCATTAGCTGTTCGGGGACGGAAATACGTAGGTCCTGCAACGCGAGGGGAGTCGCGGAGAATGACCGGAGGATCCGGCGGAACCGGTTTTCTTCCATCGCCATAATTGTGCGGAGACCTTCACCATTTCTGCCTAGGTCACCCGTGACGTCAGGAGAAGACTGATGGCGTCGCAGGGCTCCGCTCCTCGGAGAACCTACGTCAACGGGTTTCATAGCGACCGATCATAATTAATGCCAGACGTTCAAAAATTTCGATCCGACAAAAAACGAAATTGGTTTGCTCCGACGGTCATAATCATATTGCGAATGTTAAGGTCAGTAGAGGATCCAAGATGGGAGAGGGAGCAGGGGGATGCCCTCCCCCCCTTGCGGATTATTTTTGGATTAAATTAAATTAAAAATTAATATTACTTATAAACACGTTTTCAGCATCTCCGTCACGCTAGAGCGGTGCTCACAACAGATGGCGTCACATTCCTTCCGCAAGCGTGTCCTCTTTTATTATTTTATTCGTTAGTCAATTATTGAAATTTATTTGAATCTTCCTCGCCGCACGTCCCGCAAGACATGAGCGTACAGTGCACCTTTGGGAACCGAGCTAAGCATTTAATTCTGCTGCAGTGAAATTCTCGAAAGGAAATGGGGGAAACAAGGAACATGTACGTAACGGCACCGTTCGAGGTGTGTTCAAAAAGTAACGGGAATTTTGTACTTTCGCATTGTGCATATGGCGCACGGCATGAGTTCTTGCTACAAGATTAAACGATTAATAAAGAGTACTACTTACAATTTCAACGCCGTGGTCAAATTTGAGTGACTACATTTACGCGTGAAGCAATACAAAAAAAATCATGGCTTTTGCACCACCACGGTAGTGGTATTTTATATAAAAAATATGTGCTCGCACAGCTCACTGCTTGTTCGTGATTTTTTGGCGAAAAAAAGCACTGCAATGATGTCTTAACCTCCATATTCACCAGATATATCCCCGTGTGACCTTTTTCTGTTCGCACAACAAAGAGAACCTTAGAAGACCGTCGTTTTACAAGCATAGATGAGATTGAAAAAACACATCGCTGAGAGAGTTGAAAGCTGCGCCAAAGGTCGAGTTTCAAAAGTGTTTCGAGAATTGGAAAAATCTCTGGCATAAGTGAATGATGTCTAATTAGGACTATTTCGAAGGGGATAACATTGATATTCACACATAAGGCGAATAGACAATAAAATTCTTACCAAATAACTCAAATTCCCGTTATTTATTGAACACACATCGTACACAATACCATATCTTGCCGCAACACCGGTACCACTGTTGTGTCTAAAATGAAGATACGTAAATATTCGACGTACATTGACCCTAACTTCATGGATAGCCAAACCCTTCTCCTGACACTGTCAGGCAAAAACCACCACCGTTATTTCCCCTAAAAGTGGTGACATAAGACCATAGACTACTCCTCACGTTTTTACATCCAAAAATACAGAAAATTATGACATTTTTTGCGCTTCCTTTCTGAAATAAGGTTCCGTGCCGTTACAATCGAAAATATTGAGTACATTTACGTAAAGTATGATTAATGCTATCGGAGACGGAACAGCATATTGAACTTTTCGAGTCTAGCCCTATGATCGATATTTCGTTTCGTTGGGTAGTCAAAGAGAAAAAAATCAGCAGTAAAAAGTAGCTGAAGACGGTGATGGGATCAATAGCGGTGGTCGACGTCACCATAGAAAAAGAGGCCCCCCATGTACGTGTACTATGCACTTTTCGATCTTGCGGTGTATTATCAGTAGTGTTGCCTTTTACCATGTGGCCAATGACAACACAAGACAATAACATTGGCAAAACAATCACTCACTTTTTTTATGTTTTAATATTGTAAGCTTCGAATGATGACAGTGAAAGCCTTTTATCGTCGACGAATTGACTAACGGCCACGCAAAGTACGAGTGAATTGGATTCGTAAATAAGTTTCTGGATAATGTTGGGTTCGACGTCATAAGAATTTTTCAATTAATAGTACTCTATTTTCTTTAGTCATAACCCTTCCTTACTTCGGTCAATAATACTAAATATTGTTTTAGTATTGCGTATGTATATTTTTTTCTTCTTTATGATGGGATAAATCTGCAGGTAAGATTTTCCATTCCCACAGTTAAATGCTACGTCAACGTGAAGACATCAACCTCATGTCGATAATTTACGATATTTTGCTCATTATGTGGCTCGGTTCCACAATGCGACTCCCAATTTCCCTCTTCAAATTGCTTATCGTAAAAATGATTTACATTTTTCGCTCTTTTCCTTCACCCATTGCCTTAGAAGGTCTATTTTTTCATTGAAGAAAAAAATCCAAGGTAGACAATATAAATATAATCTCTTGACAATCGATCAACCACAATTTGATTCTACCTCATAAACAGTTACACCTAAAGGTTTTCATTTTCACAATCCATTTAAGGTCAATGTGATAATTGATCATTTGGATCTAGTTTTAAAATTTTGATTGAAGCTGTGGGGCATGGCGCTTTATAGAGGAAATAAGAATGGACCAAAAATCGGCGTTTATAGGCTAAATATTTTTTTTCCGGGGAACATTAAAATAAAAAGACAATCTACCTGTCATAAAATATATGTGATATCCAATTTGGAGCAGAATGCGACTTGAACAGTAAATTTCCAGTATATGGGCTCAAGATTCTTCAAAGGATCCTTTTTCATTGCTTGCACGTACTTATTTATGAGATAATAAAACTTAACTTCATAAATATCAGTGCATTATTTTGCAAACATTAGGGTATGTCGAATTAAATGAAGATTATAGATCGAACAATAAAGGTTAGGACGACTCACCAGAATGAAAAAATGAGAAAATTTAACTCTACCTTAAAAAAAACACTTTAAATATATTGAAATGAAATTATTAACTTTGTAATTCCACACAATTTATTTAAAAAAACACGACCCAGGTTTCGACGTTGAACGTCATCATCGGTTGATCGTTGACGAACGTCATCATCAACCTAATGATGACGTTCCACGTCCGATGATGACGTTCGACCTGGGTCGTGTTTTAAATAAAGTGTGTGGAATTACAAAGTAAAGTATTTCATTTCAATATGTCATGCAAATTCCATAAAGTCACGCTGGAGACAACAAACTTTAAATATATTAAATAATAACTTTATCTAGGGATTAATTCCTTTTTTTCCGTGGTCTAATGCCTAATATCGTTAGTGTATTAGGTACATTCTGAATTTCAATTTTTCATAATAATTTAAAGCACAAAATAAAAACATATCACGCGCCGAAGAATTAATTGAGTTTTAACATTCATAATATAATATTATACGAATTAGAATGAATTACAATAGTACACGAATTGTGTTAAATTAAACAGTTATCTTAAGTTTACTGTCCCTATGCCAGGAAGGTATTGTTTGAGGAAAATCTGACCTGCGTCGGAACCCCAGAAAAGGCAATCTCCAACCACTTAGACTTTCTCTTAGCCGCTCAGGTTGGGCCTTCAGGCACCATATCATTGATTTAGATCAGTGCTTCTAAAGGCGGTGGTCCGTGGACCTATTTCAATTCATGAGCGCCAACAGCAGAGACTCACTAGAAAAGGCAAAAGTTGCTTCCTGAAAATTGTTTTCTCCTTAATTTTTCTTACTGGATGTCGTAGCACTTATATTTAACATTTCAGCGAAAACTGTACAAACATTTCGTGAACTAATCCAAAATGTTTACATATCCAATATAGCAACAAGGGAATGGCACCCCGTAATCAATTTTCAGACTTTCAAATTAGAATTCGAGCAACACTAACTACGAATTGCAATTTTCCAGATTTTCCACCCTACCCCAATTGACAGGAAAAAAAATATTTCCCAAAACTTAAGCCTATTGCGTGAGACCCACCTGGGCAGAAGGTCCGGCTACTGATCTGGATCAAATAAAGTTATTGCCCTATAATCCAACGCCTTATACATTATGCCTCAATATTACGTGGGTCAGATATCGACAGCGAACAAAATTTAGTGCAGATGAAGTGCGATCTGAAATTCAAGAAGTTACGGAAGAAAATAAAATACTCAATGGGAGTTAAATAGAAGGAGACCGAGACTAATTCCTTGGGAAATTTGAAAAGGAAATGAAAATAAAATGGTATTAATAACAAAGGATCAACTGATGGCAAGAAATTAAGATTGAATTGTTCAGTAGCCGAGAAGACAATTAAGGGTCGAAGGAAAAATCTATCAAAATCCATCATCCATGAATCACAAACAGAGCACTGGACCAAACAGATGTCCGACGAAAGTACAAAACTTGAGGACTGAGAAAGGGTATACGCCACAGAAGATTGAGAAATGATGCTTAAGAAGGTTGAGAAATGATATCAGCCGAAAAGTGTGAAGAACCAGAGTAGAAGAAAAGAAGATAGTGCGTGAAAACTGCAGCACGATCAGTTCTGAGGAAAATTTGAAGCAGGCCACAGGGCCGTGAGACACCATTCCAATAGACTCAGGATATATATTAATTCCATTCGGCATCAATATGGTGAGATTTTATAGATAGACAAAGCGATGATATGGAAATATCATTTAGAAAATTTTTATCGCGGAAAAGAAATAGTTATATTTGCGGAAATGAAATCAGGCCCTACAAGGATATTGTCCTGTATGGAGAAGGGGATGAAAAAGCATAATCTCAAGATACACAAGTTTAAAACTAAGGTAATAATCTGGAGTCGAAGTAGGGAAGAAAATCTCCAAATGAAACTAGAGGAAGACTCGCTGAAACAAGTGGAAGAGTTTGGCTATTTAAACAGAGGGATATGGTAAGCAGAATAGGAATGGAGCAGAAGCTGTTCTGTCAGAAGATGCAAGTACTAATGGCAAAGAGTAATAGTATTGGCATACGGAAGAATTTCGTTACTCGTCTACTTTCCTGCGGACGTGAGACGACGAGAGCAGCGGGGGAAAGAAGATTAAAGGCGATGGAAATTTGGTGCAGTAGAAGAATGTTGAAGATATAATGGCTAGGCAGAGTTCCAATTGAAGAAGTAACTCTTAGAGAGGGAGAAGAGAGAGGCCTAAGGAGGAAATTTACAAGGATTAGGGGGAAATTGATTGGACATCTTGTACTCTTGAGGAGCCATAGTTTTCGGAATTAGACTGAATGCTTAAATCGGACCGGATGAATTAACAGTGACGAAATTTATTCGTTCAAAATGTCAATATTTATCTCTCTTCAAGAGGGTTGATGGACCTTGGATGCGGAGTAAATAGACGTACTGAATTCGTCTTTATCCCCTCAAATGCCCTCATCTCTCAGAATACCTGTTGTGTGCATTGAGAAGAAAATAATAGTGATAAGTGATTGGATCGCAGGGGTAAATAAACGGAAGGACGAGAGGCAAGTAGGAGAGTAAGTACGGTTTCGGTATTAGGAATGATCGCAGAGAGAAGGTAAATGAGTTGTTCATACGAGGCTTAGGCGAAGGGGGTTAACAGGTAGGCGCCAATTACAATATATACATACTACGGTTAAGGAAAGCTTTAGGAAGTGCGTCGTCAACTCACATCAATGCGGACAATTATAAAAGGCATTATTTTATGAAATTTCAAATCCAAACGGATTTGGAGTTGTAAAGTGAGAATTTTGATGTTCCAAAGGACATTAAATGTAAAGGAAGGGATAAGGTTGATGGAAACCGTTAGTGAAGTATGAGCCTCAGACACGAGAGAGAAAGAGCAGCAAAGGAAAACAATGGGAAATAAATATACTAAGAGAAGCTATGAATCAAAGGATACATGATCAGGATTAGAAAATGGAAGAGTCTTCATTCGGAGATGGGAAGAAAATAAATAATTACAACTGTGGACGAACTAGTTGGGCAAAATAAAATGTGGCTAAAGGAGCAATGCGGAAAGGCTATGGAGAAATAACAGAGACAAGAGGAGTGTAAAGTCAGAAACGAGAAAGTATCAGAATATAGTAGTCAAAGTGAAAACAATACCGAACACTATTGAAATAGGATAGGAAAAGTATTAATTGAGTACGAAGAAATTTATAAAAGGTGAAAGAACACAATGAATAGGTTTATGGTGAAGATATCAGACCAACCAACTTTGAAATAGTAAAGGAATGTGATGGAGATGAGGATACCTTGGTTTCAGAAATACTAGGGAGCGAGATTAAAAAGCACTGTGGAAAAAATGAGAAAAATGTCAAAGGAATGTATTATATCCTCTCAGAACACCAAAAAAATTTAGTAAAATGGTAGAAGGGGACTTTTTGGGTTTTAAGAGGAATACATTCTACCAAAACACTTCAGAAAAAAAATGAATGTTCACTTTCATTCCGACAAAATAATAAAGCGGCAGCATTTGAGAACTATAAGCGATAAGTTTAATTTCACATGCGGTAAGGGGAATCAGAAAATCACCAACAAAACATGCGGGAATTTAAGAGTAAAAAATCATTCATCTTTGACCGGGACTCGAACCCGGATCCCTCGCTTCAGATTAGTGGATGACTCGGTTAAAATAACTTTCACGACATCTCTCACAGTTCTTTGAATACACGGTCACATAAAATGGCGCAAACAATTTCAGAGGTGAAGTTCAGTTTGCGTCTAGTAAGAGGAGAGGAACAAGTGATGTAACAGAGAGAACATTGGAAAAAAGAAATACAGAATACAATCAGGTCTTTGTGGACTCCGAGAATTTTGATAACGTGATCGACAAGAGTGGATAAAAGCAGACTAGAGGTTTAGATGACTCATTCGAAACCTGTACGAGTATATTAAACAGACGACACAAGAATTGGGAAGGGTAAGTGATAAGCAGAGGAGTGAGACAATGCTCTCCGTTATCGCCAGTATTTTGCCAACGAACATTCTGAGGGAAAGTTAAGAGTCAAGGACACGTAAGCCTTGGGTTTAGGCACGGAGTCACGCCAGTTTCACTTGCATTAGACTTTGGGCTGCATAAACTTAAGTCTACTTGATCACTCGATTTTGTTTTTCCTTCCCAAAATGCACTACAACTCTTAATATATGCTACCGCTAAGTTTTTTGTGCCTAATGGTATTCGATCACATTCCAGGCTGATCGGTGCGAGAGTATTACTTTCTTCAGAAGTTCATCTCTGTAGAATATATTTTTCAGATTTATTTGGAGCCTCCCCTCCTGACTCCAAGCACTTACAATATATATCAGTATTGTTACGATCGATAGAAACAGCATCGCAGTCTTTTGATTTATATTTCCGTATTTAAACGAACAATGGGCGAATAATTTCACGTTGCAATGTGAGAAAGGCGTAGAACCTTTGACTTTTAAGTGAAAATAAAAGCTGTTTGAGTTTGTTTTTGTTGTGAATGTGTATCTTACGAAGTAAAAGAACAAGCACTTGAATATGTGGGTGAAGATGCTGCCACAGTTGGGGGCCATAATAATTCCCTTCCCGTCGTAATCTCTAGTAGTCTCTAAAAGTCTAATCTAGCCTCCTTTCTTCGGGAATCAAGAGGCTCCCAACCTAAACCCTCCAACATAACCTTCACGCTTACTCAATTCTGGCAGTAGTTTTTACAAATCTAGCTGATTTTCTCCGAGCATTTTCCAATTCTTCAATTAACCTGTTCTCCCATTGATCCCAAATACCTGTCGCTTATTCCAGATAGAATATAAAAAATGGTAGGGCCATGAGAAGAAGAACTGCGTTAGGCAAAGAAGCTTTCACAAGGAGAAGGCAATTGATAACAGGGACGCTGAGTATGGATTTTAAGAAAAGGCTCGTTAAAACTTTGATTTGGAGCGCAGGATTGTACGACGCGGAAAAATGGTCATTAAAGCAGGGTGATAGGCGTGAATTTAGGATTTTGAAATGTTGGTATGGAGACGGATGGAAAAGGTGAAGTTGACAGAAAAAAAAACAAACGGGGAAGTGGGGGAGGAGAGGGGATTGCTAGGAGACATCCATAGGAGGCAGGAAAGATGGACGCAGAGTGTTTTGGTTGGCAATGGGATGTTGAATACTGTGATATAGAGGAGAATGTTAAGCAACAAGAAATGGGTAGGAATAAGATAGGCATGTTGAGTGTTCAGAACTCTAAGTGTTCAGAATACCTAGAAAACTATCTGAGGCAAACTTATACATTAAAGAATAATGTAATGATGAATTTTCGGAATAGGAGTAACTCTCCCCGAACCCCTAATGAATCAAAAATCTGGGGAAACTTATGCGGGGAATATGTGCACAAGCAGGCATAAAATTAGGTTTTCTTATAAGAGTATTGGGAGATGTTGACGAGAGGGTATAGGAGCAATCCTATATTTTACCAGTAGGCTACAATTGGAATATTCTACTAGTGCATGGGCTCCTCAAGAAGTTGGTTTGATTGCCAGATTCTATGCTGTGCAGTAAAGAGGAGCTGGATTTGTAAAATCTTTGTAACAATGATTTACTGCCCAGGATGGCGGCTCGCACGAATTGCCGCTCCACAAGCCAAGTAAATAGCGTATTCAGAATTTAGAGAGGAACTAGGTTAGGAATCACTCACGGAGCGAAGGTTAAATACGGATTAATTTAAAATGTTTTATCACTCCCAGCCATACTATGGCGAGGGAGAGGTTGAAAATAAGATTAGAGAGATCAGGTACACGTAGAAGGGATAGCTTTAAGGTGTGACCTTTTCGCATACAATAATGGATCAAAATAACCACATGGCACGAAGGCGAGGAACAAAGACTAAAGCAAGTAGCCTAGTGCGTAGTCATTATTTTATCTAATAATTATTTTATTATAACTCATCTAAGTAGTCTTCTGAGTGACAAAAGGATTTAAGGCAGGACGCACCCCATCGCCATCAATATTCAAGATACACCTGAAACTCGGGAAGAATATTTAAACGAATGCAAAACTATGGCTATGGTTATGAAAAGGAATGCGTTTATACAAACAGCTTTGCTGAAGATGAAGTGATAGTACATGGTTGCGAAGACTTGGAACCATGACATGAAAACTAATTGGGAAATGTAAAGCTTGCGGTCCAAGACTTCATCTAGATAATTAATTAAAATTAGCAATTTTCCACAAAAATAAAAATTTATTAATACGACCGGTTTCAATGCAACTACATCATCATCTGGTGATGATGATGTAGTTGCATAGTCCAGATGATAATGTAGTTGCAGGTCGTATTAATAAATTTTTATTTTTGTGGAAAATTGCTAATTTTAATTAATCATGTTATTCCGCCATATCACGCCTGAAACATCTCTTTTTATTCATCTAGATAGTTCTAAATATATGTGAATATCTCGGAATACAAAAGATGTAATCATTAAAGATGCCCATCCGCATTTAAAGCTACAAAGAATACAAAACCTAAGATTGAAGATAACGCGCGATGGTGATTTGGATAAAGCAATTAGAGAAACGACTCATTATGAGGAAGGTAGCAGTGTCACGACACTACTGGCGAGGCAGAAAAGCAAAATCCCAAATGAAGATTATCCTTCGGGGAAACAGCATATAAAAGAGAAATTAGTCACTTATTTGGGAGCCAGTGTAAAAAGTGCATCCATGTAGTGTTTAAGTGTTACACCACATGGATGCGCAGTCTCTCAACGGAAAGAAAGTAATTCAAAGATGCTAAATAGTACAGAGATGATTTTTTGTAGGCGATCGGTTGGCAAATCAGGAATAGAATTGGTCTGAAATAAAAGAATTCGTGAATCATGTTTGTATCTCATTTAACATCTAGAGAAATCCATACAAAGTAACTAGCATAATATGGTCACGCTCGGTCAATGAAAGAGTCAAATTTGTCTAAACAGGTGCTACACCTGTAACCTATAGAAGAAAACAAGGCCGACCCAGATGCAGTCTGCGTGGGGGAATCAACCGAACAAATCTGGAAAGATAAGTATATCTCGATGTACAGCATAGGAACGAAAGAGAAAGCCCGAATTGGGAATCGGAAGACAGCAAAGACGGTTATAAAAGCCATATATACACGTATGTATGCGTGTGTGTGCTGTCGCAGGACTTATTCCTACAAGTCCCCCTTTTATGTTTTTATATCGATTTTCCTTATGACCAGCCATGTGAATGTGCGTCCGCAATTTGTATATATATATATATATATAAGAATATATACATACACACACAAATATAAATCACTCCGATGACACAAATAAATATTAAACAGAGCACGCAAAAAAATAAATCCACACGAGTATTGATTAAAATCGTCGGTTGCACAATCACCCTCTTCAGCGGAAGAACGGAGAAGCTTTGATTTTTGCAGACATGTTTGTAACTAACATTTTAAGAACAATCATGATGCTCCATGCCATTTCGCTGCCGAACACCTCAGTGTTCGCTTGCACGATGCAGGGCAGATTTTGACCGTATGATGCATAACTAATCTGGAAGTGTGCTACAGGTATTCTGAATGAATGTAGGAATGGTGTTAGGAATACCCAATCCAATTTCAAAATAAAAATACATCATTTTTCACAGCACATCCCATTCACAGTCATTAGGAAAGAGGATCATGCTAATTGTCCCGATGTTATGACCGCGTGAGAGACACGACGTAGCATATACCCTATTGAAATTTAAAAAGAAAATTGCGACACCAAATTATTATTCTTCCACTCTTCAAGCACTTATTAGGTACTGTATGAAATTACCAGCTTATCATCAGTTCCAGAATTAATTCTATGGGTTAGTGATCTTTAACATGGTGTACTGAAGACATTCGAAACATTGAAATATTTTCAAATTTCTAATTGTTTTTCGTGAAGTAATTTTTCTGGAAATCTAACTTCATGCTAAATATCATCTCCGTATCTCACCGGAAAGTTCCACCAATAGCAGACGGACACACACAGATTTCGCGAAGAAAGATTACATACTTTCTTATACTTAGCAAATATTTTATTGCCATGGTAGCATTTTTTTCTTTTTAAAAATCCATTTAAGCATCTTTAAACTCGTAAAATAATTTTACTGGCACACCTTTACCCCAGGCTACCATTACCACTTACAAAATTACCTACTCCCCATTCGCACAGCCCAACTTTATGACTGAAAATTGCATCTCAGACTAATTACATTAAATTGTCCCTTAAACCAACAGAGACTGTTGTTGTGAAGTTAATACACCCGTAAACGTATTTAACGAGGAAATATTCCGGTGCGAAATGTTTTACGTTTCCTAATTACCCAATAAATTGCACCTCAAAGGAAGCTATGCCATTTTCTACTAGATGTCTCCCAGTTGAATGATCATAAAAGACTGAAGGGATGAAGATGGTATTTAAAGTTACCAGTGAAAACAACTGCCCTCGTGGATATGCACGTAAGTGCAGTGGTGATACAATCCTCGCATGAACTGCTGCCACCACCTGAAAAGAATGGCGCAGGGCATTCATGAGGAACGGATGATAGGACAAATATCAGTAGGATAAGTGGCCGGAAGTCGGGAGGGCTGGCCGAGGTGGGAGACGAGCAGTAGAGACACCTGGCGGGATAGTTAGATAATCGATGGGTTTGCTGGCAGTGAAAAGAGCGGGCGAGGGACATTTCCTCCTTTGGCATCCATCGTTGTTTTGCGAGTAAACCATGACGATCGAATCCCATGCACGAATCCATTGTTTGAGTCCTCGATTGAGATACCAAACTGATTTTTCGCCACAAGACTAACTACCGTAGCGAACTGCGCCGATAGGAGAAGACCCCCAACGAACTTCAATCGTGTGAACCGTATCACTGAAATGGCACCGGAAACAATAGGCTCTTGTGATTCGAACAATCGCTTCATAAATTCATCGCCTTGCATTTGATGAAGCGAAGTCCCCAATTAAATTGACTCGAGAATTGTTAAACCATAATAAAAACAGCATTCACTGTATTTCAAATATTGTTGCCTGGGATTTGCGCCATGTTAGGGCGGATGTTCAAAGCTGCTTTTCATGTTCAAACATGTATTTATTACTAATCGAGCAATTACCGACGGAGATTAATACCCTATTTCGTTTTTTAAACACGCACGAAGGGCCATACACGTTAAAGGGTTAAAGAGTCATACAAGTAGATTTACATCCGTTTACGAGTAATTCGTGTCAGATATACATTTAACGCAATCAGTATTTTAGGCTTACATTTATTTGTATACGCATTTTTTGTGCGAACTGTTTTCGCAATATACGAATTACATATAGTATGTACCCACTGATTATCACATCTCAGGTGCCCTACTCGCGCTCACAATGTCTACGCCGGTACGAATTTTAGGGCACCACGCTTATACATACGTGTACGCTGACATTTACGAGTAAGATTATTTACGTGAAAGTGTTCATGAGGCTCCTATGCGTCAAGGCGCCCGTGTAAGCCTGAAAACACATGTACGTACCTAACTGGATTTCGTGACCAACAGTACCCGTTTGAACGCGGTAAATAAACACCTGTCAACCAGAATTGCAGTCTTATCAATCGTCTAAGAGTGCAGTATGTGTTATTTGGCAGAGTAACATATCCGTCGGTATCATTTGTATTTTAGGCTGGGGAAAAAGAAATGCTGACCAGTTCGGCGGCAAGTACTATTCCAGTGGCGTAATATACGACACAAGGGGACAAAGGATTGATTCAAAGGGACATGGGAAGTTGATAACTCTCTTTAGACTTCCTCCGCTTTCCTGTTCATTCACAGTACAAACTACGTAGGTACCTCACAGATTTGAATTTCGATGCAAAACTACTTTGCGCCGAATTCAAGAATCAGTTTCCACTTACGTTAGAAACGAAAGCTAATGAACATCATTTACGTTAAAAAAAAAGGGATGTTGATTCATCTCAATAACGTTAATCACATGAAAATATCGGCAAATGGGAGGCACCCCAATGTAATTAATATAATACATCCTCAACGTCCGCCATTGTTGAAAAAAATAAATATTATTGCATTCGCCTAATTTCCCTTAACATTTCCCTACACATACGTGTGCACGCGTATACATACATTTACATCCGCAAGTAAAGAAGAAAGGTTCTGTTTCTATGGTGATTATTTTCAAACTTTCTCGAATTAAGTGTTTTACGTTTAAAAAGGTGCAAGGCAGGAGGTGCAAGCAGGAGGTGCAAGCACCAGGTGGAAAGGGTAAGGTATGAGGGAAAGGAAGGGTTTTTTGAAGGTTAGGGACAGTAAAAAAAAACATTAATTTAAAATGGGGTAAAGGTATTCATGGGCGGTGTACATATCTACGCAAATTAACGGAAAATTCAGTTTTAGACATGTGCTATTTTTACCTGTTAAAGGAGTTCTCGGATATATTAAATAGGAGCGAATAAAAATGAACCACAACCACAAATACAATAGACCACCAAAATACTAAGCCAGGTCATGCAGAACTGGAAACTAAAAATGGGAAAATTCAATTAATCCATGGCCAATGAACTCATAGTCCTCACCCTTGACACCTAAGATAGAAAATGTATTCGGCTGCATTAGAAGTTCCATTATACTTTAGGAAATAAATATCTATAATTGCAACAGCCTCGGACTCCAAGAATAATTATTAATCCATTCCGCAAAGAGACTCCTCCACGCGAGTCTTGAAGTTTCCTATAACATTTCAATCATAGGGCACTTCATTTTGGATTTAATAGAAGTCATTGTCACATGCATTTATATAGGTATATTATAGATACATTATAAAGTAGATATTGTGATGCTGGGATGAACCGTTCCCTTTTTTGAGAGTTTAAAAACTAACCTGTAATTTTAATAAGAAGGCATTTCTATGAAGCTCTTAAAATTATAATTTTATTTTAAAATGTTTATTTATTTTAATCTTAAAATGATAATTATAATTAGTTCAAAAAAACTTGGTAAGTAATCAGATAAGCTTTCCATTGTAGTAATGCGTATAATCGCACAAATAAGATTAGATAAATGATGAAATTTAAATTTCTTTGTTGTTCCAGAGGTGACAGGGTAGAGATCGAGAGGCACACAAGTAAGTCACCAACATTTCGAAAGTAGAACTGACGAGAGACCGAGTGGAACATTTCGTTATGAATAAGGGCGCTCGTTCAGAAAGTACCCAATGGGCACGAGACGATGAAACGAAGCCAATGTTTCGTCGCGGTTGGCTCCAAATGTGCCGACCTCCAGCGGGCGTCATATTTGGGCGGAGAATATCACTCAACGAACGATAGCACCATGAAGATGAGCACAGATCGAAGAGGATGGACGCATCGGTAATTGTCTTTCGACTGGGAGCGGGGGGCAGGGATGCGATCGTGACGAGACGAATGGCTCCCATCTGTGCGCAGCTGCCCCCACCGCACGCGGAGTGCGAGTGTACGATCACGAACCAACGCCCATTGTCCATTCATTGCGATGCTGCGTGGACGATGGACATTGTCTCATCCAAAAGGATGTTCCCACTCGTGAACGAAAGGGCCTAACGGGACTGAGGGCTACACGCGTGCTGGTAAATACAATAGTGTCTCCAGGCTGCACTTCCCTCCGCGTGAGAACGGGCGGCGCAGCGGGAAATACAGAAATTTTATTTATATATTTACACAGTACCCTGCAAGCCACCGGTGTGGCAGGGTGTGTGGCAGGGGATGATCACGCACCGGACTACTTTTGATTCAAAATACTTCCTCACCAACCCTAGCGCGGTCGGAAAACGTTATTCTTATCCCTTATCTTCCGTGGTAAAAATTGCACCTGAAATTTATCTATTTTTCACTTAATCTCTCCAATTTTATTGGCATGATCTACTCTATCGTAGCACGTTGGAGCTAATAATACAATTGTAACATAATTGCTGAAGAGTCATTCTTCCAATTTTTGCAAGAGATTCAATCTGTAATTTAACCTTCCCCCCGTGAGTGATTCCCAAACTAGTTCCTCTAATAATTTTGATGCGCTACACAGTTTCGCAAAACAACCTTTCACCAATCTAGCTCCTCCACTCTGCATGCGATCCAAATCGACAATCAATCCAACTTCATGATCCCATACACTATCAGTATAATCTAATTGAGGTCTAATGAGGTAATGAGTTCAAGAAACGTATGAGACTATGAATGTAAAATGCCCGATGCGTTGCTACCGGAACTTGATCTAAACGGACAGGGAGAGGGGGTGATTAAGAAGAAGGAGGGGATGCTTAATGTTCTCAAATAATTTCCACGCTGATTGCGCTCCAAATTTCTCCATCAATTGACTTCGAATATGATTTAACATCGAGGGAAAAAATAGCTTTCAATGAAGACTCTAAATAAAAATATATTTAAATTAATATTAAATATGAGAAACAATATCTGTAATTTAGGCATTACACTCGTTTCCATCGTTTTCTTCTTTATAATAGCTCTGAATTTATGATATGAAAATATTATTCATATAAAAATATTTTCATAAATCCAGTCATCCTTTCAGTAAATATTTTATACGAAGAAGTCTTTTCCCTGGTTCAGGGAGTCAGCTGCTGTTCCGATGACTAACACCGTCATTGTCCTCAGGGCGTTGAAACCGGGTTATCAGTTCCGTTCAGTTCAAAAGGTTTTGATTCTGCGATCCTGACAGGCACAGAAGAATAACAGTAGCCACAATGAATACTACATAACAATAACGACCCGGAATCCCCGATTTAGGAAAGAGTTTTTCTTCGCAGTGGGAAAGAACAAAATGGTTCTACACATAATTTAACTACGGCGGGAGAACATTATACTTGCCATCCATACGACTGTCCAAATACAGGGTGCGGAAACATAACATCCTTTTTTAAAGGGGTTTTGCCTTATAAAAAATGAAGTTATGTTATCCGCTTGGACGCAGGTTACTCCTGTTGCTCATGTTATATTTCCTCCTTACTGTTTCCATATTCTGGAACATAGGCTTCCACAATTAACTGAGGTGGTATCTTGTATATCGGTTGAAGTTTTTTTTCCTCCACCTTGATTTCAAATGCCTCCTTTGTGAAACGGTCCCAGTTGCCATTTGCTTAACACGAACAAAAAATGTTTGTCCTTTGAAAGGGTCTCAAATTCTCTCCCGCCCCTAAGGCCGATGCCTTATGCTGACATCGCGGGGTGCCGTTAAACAAGCAATCCAGAAACCTGCGCGAGAGGCACTTCTTAGGAGCTATGGTCCTGAAAATGGCCGTCGCGCCAAAGCCGAACATCTCCAGGGACTAACTCCGCGTCCTACGCTACCTGCAGAAAAATACGACCTTCGCTATTCTGTTGGCGGACAAGGGTAACGATGGTTAAAAAATAGAAGATATCTACAAAAAAAATCATGATATCCTCCATGACCACGCATATCGACTCCTGCCTCGGGACCCGACGGACAGCAGAGTGAGGAAGACGATTTGCCTGGGTGGAAATTCCAGACGAAGAAAGGAGGCACTCCGGCTAACCTCCCAATACCTCACAGGCATTACAGCACCTCTTCTGGATAGGTGCGAACAACACAAAAAAATTCCACCGGGCTCGTCAGAACTCTCCGTGATATTCGTATTGACACAACAATTTATTCAGCCTTAATATCATTCCCTTGTTCACACGGGTCCATCCGAAGAGAATCCTACAACTATACACGAATTCTTTTCTGGGGAAAGAACTCCTCTCCAAATTATCAGTTTAGCATGAAAACAAATACCATTACGCACAGGAAATTCAGTGGTAGTACGCATTAAGAGTTGTAGTGTAATTTAGGAAGGGAAAAAATCAAAAGATCAAGAAGATTTAAGTTCATACAGCGTAAAGTTTAATACGAGTAAAGCCGAGGTGGCTCCGTGCCGAAACCCAAGGTTGTATCCTTGACCCTCAAATTCCCTCGTTATGTACGTTAAAAATACTGGAAATATCGGAGAACCTCGTCTCACTCCCCTGCTTATCACTACCCTACCCGATCCTCCCTCCGCTTCCTTTCTTGTGCCGTCTGATTAATATACAGGTTTCGTATGAGTCACCTAACCCTCTAGTCCACTTTTATCCAATACACTCTGTCGATCACGTTCTCAAAATTCACAGAGCCCAAAAACACCTGATTGTATTGTATTCCTTTTTGCGATGTTCTGACCGCTACAGCACATGTCCCTTTCCCCTTTCTGGAAGCAACTGAAATTCACCTCGGCAATTGTTTGCGCCATTATGTGACCGTGTATTCCAATAACTGCGGGAGACGTCGCAACAGTTATTTTAACCGCGTCATCCACTAATCCGGATTAAGGGATACGGGTTGGCGTATCGGTCAAGGCGTATGATTTTTACACTGAAATTCCTGCATTTTTTTGTGTTGATGATTTTCAGATTGCTTTTTCCGCATGAGAAGCTAAACATATTTCGACCTATATACCTCACATTCCCCCGCTTTACTCTTTGTATCAATGGGTGTGAACATTGGTTTGATGGAGTGTTTTGGCAAAATTCCTTTCTTAAGCGGATAAAATGATACTTTGTAATTCCACAGATTTATTTCACAAACACACGACCCGGGTTTCGACGTACAACGTCATCTTCAGGACTGACTACCTGAAGATGACGTTGTACGTCGAAACCCGGGTCGTGTGTTTGTGAAATAAATCTGTGGAATTACAAAGTATCATTTTATCCGCTTAAGTATGAACCGATTCCATAAAATAACGCCTGAAACCATCGATTATAAAATTCCTTTCCTTTAAATACTAACTACGTATACGTCCATAAAGTCCCTTCCTACAATTTTTTTCTTTAACTTTTTAGAAAGCACCAAATCTCACACGTAAAAGGTTGAATGAAAACGCAGAAAATGTATCTATATGTATACGGCAACAAATGTCGCCATGTATCCTCAATTGACAGTTGAGATGTCAATCGATATTTGGCAAGTTTTCCTAGACAGACGATTTAATTCTCTTTGAACTGTGAATGGTGATCTCACATCACACCCAAAACGCTCCATCTCTTTTTCATTGTCAGTTTGTTGGCCTCCGTCTCCGCGACAACACCCCCTCACGACATAAATACATGGACCACCTACACAGTTCTCTTAATAAACATCTAATGAGTAACAAAATCTTTTAACCTTCTGCCCAATACACTCCTTGTCCCAAACATTTTCAGATGAATATTCTTCAAATGACCACGTTCGAAATCTCTCAATAATACAAACGCTTGCGCGGAGTAACTTCAAGAAGGTTTAAAGCGAACTCTGGTGATATAAATAGAAATGCGCATTTCCGCCATCATTCCGTAATCCATTTTGTCCATCCGCGAAAATATATAACATTGTCTGCTACACTGATAAAAGGGAACACGGTGAGAAATATTAATTTTTTACTTCAAGAACTAACTCCTTTGCTGGTGAAAGAGAAAATTAAATTCACCCGCGTGGTGAAATAAATTATATGGCATTACGTCAATTGCAAAATGAATTCGCCGGCCAGCCTGTCGGACACACTAATGAGGTAATTTCCTTCGAAATGAAAACTATGCTTTTCGAGTGTGGAAGGCATTTAAACTAAAGCATAAAATGCATCCCCCTTGCTACTTCTTCACGCGAGGAAACACACAAAAATAAATAATCACGAGATAAGTATTGCGAATGGGTCAAACAATGCCGTAATTGTGATTTATTGCGTGAAAAACATCTAGTGGTCTCGGTACGATGGCGATTTATTTGTCATAGTTTGATGACAGATAAGAGGATCTACTCAATTCGCCTCAACTTCATCAGAGTATTCATTATTATTATCTTGACGCTTTCCTTGGACTTTGGTCAGAAATGCTCATACATGCTCTTTCCATCAGTACCAATGGAAGGGAAATTCACAAATTTAGAAAACCCAAGCGAAGTTTTTGGTGTAACTTGGTATCCTGATGGGTATTTCCCAGTGGAAAGGCCCGGGATCGATTCTTATTGACTTTGAATTTTACTCAAGCAGTGTAATTTTTCGGGTATCAATTTTTCCTGGGATACCGCAGGCGGAACAGGGAAATAAAATCCTCCAACCTCCCCACCGCCAATCCCATTCGCGTGCAAATTTCACACACACACACACCGTTGGACATAGGAGGAATGAGCTCTAACCCTCACCCACCAAACCAACATTTCCTCTGATTTCCGAAATTTCTTTTGTTTTTTTAATCAGATCACGCTTGGGATACTATTTGTTAAGAGGGCATTGTTCTGGCTCGCCTGCTAAGACGGCGATTTAGAGTCAGCACCCAATTAATGTATTTTTTCAATGAATATCTCCCTTAGACGGATATTCTTAAGAGTTGATCCTACGATTCAATTTTACCTGTGAATACTCTTTGACGGAAAGCATATTTCACGGGTCAATTCTCTTACGAACTGGGTTCAACACGAAATTCAGCAAGGTGAATCTGGTAGAGAGATTCCAGAGAGCATCGTTTTCTTGGTAAGTCGTCGTGAATTAAACGAGAAGATGATCTTCCATGCCTCCGCATGTCATCATTTCAAGATCGGTTGCTTTGAGATCAAAAACTGGATCATGCTCACATAAATCGGCATGCCCCTCACCCGCTTACGATATCGAGTGATTGATGCTGAAGGAAAAGGGTCGACGAATCAATGGCAGGAAGCTCCGCGGCCGTTCTCCATGTGTCGAGGACAATGAATGTGCGCATGTGCCCTCTTCCTCAGAGCTACAGCCCAGGGTGGGCTTTGACCTCTTTCTCTCACCCCAACAAACCCTCTTCCGCCTCACCCTACAGTCTCCTCAGTACTGGCAATAGTTAGTTATAGGAGAGGATACCGACAGTTAAGGACATTTGTACCACTAGGGATAGGTATGTTATCTAGTAGGGTGTTCAGGGTATGGAGGAAGGGTGAGGCGTTGGCGTTGTCGATTGGTTCAACCCTCAGGCGGCGAGTTTCTATGCAGAGGGGTTAAAGAAGCTGGTGCAGCGGTACGAAAAATGCTTAGAAGCGATTATGTAGATAAGTGAAGTAGGTTTGTAGCTAATTAAAAGTGCCAATAAAATGTGTTTCATATGAGTATATTTTTTCCTGTGACCAAACGGGCCCTACTTTATGAACACGCCTCGTATATATTAATCTTTAGAATATGCCCACCTTATCCTTATCCAATGCCAACACATTCGTGAACAACACATATCAAACCTATTTTCTCTCTTCAAAATAATCTCTATGGCTGCTCCTCACCTAATTCCAAAACTCAACGCCATAGCTTCATCTGCCCTACGTTCCCTCCAACAGAAACGTCAACGCCTCCTTACAAAGTTGTCAAATCTATGCATTTCTTTCTTCCAAGTAGGTCTCAAACTTCCGCACTCTTACTCTTTCCCACCACCTCCTTCCAAACCACCCCCACTTCTATTTCAATACAAACCCGACCTTCAGAGCATTTACAACCTCCCCCCTCCTCCCAAAGATCCTCCGGTTTTCCTCAGGCGCCAACCACCACCTAAGGGTTCCAACACTTCCCCCCCCTCCGACAATTCTCATGACATTGTAAACCTTTCCAACACCAGCCTGTCTGAGAACGAAATTTCCGTACTAAGCAAAGGCCTATCCTTCTCTCCCACACCTAAATGAACCAAATTAACCTACTCACCGACACACTCAATTTCTGCCGAAACCTTCGTTGGCGTGCATTTTGGAAATCACAAAGTAACTCTTCTAGTCAAATTAAAACCAATCCCGCACTCAACAAATTCCGCCCGGCCTCAATTCATGAGCCAAAACCCCTTCCCAGTAATCATCCCGTGGAAATATTTATTCGTCTCCTTCTCCAAAAAGTCCCTAATAAATCCTTCACACAATCTCTAAAGCCAAAAAATAATCTTTCCACAAACGAACGTTATGCCCTTAAAACCCTACAGGCCAATCCCAACAACGTGGTCACCACCGCCGATAAAGGCTCCTCAGTCGTAATTTTAAACACCCAAGACTATATTTCCAAAGCCGTCAGTCACCTCAACGACACATCCACTTATTATACCACTCTCACCAACAACCCTACACCAACCTTCCATAAGGAAATTCGGTCTTTTCTCCTCCAATTTGGACCAGAAGAAGGCCTCATCTCCCAAGACATATCCCTACTCTCACCCCAAACCCCAGAACACCCCAGTTTTATCTCCTCTCAAAAATACACAAACCCAACATCCCCTGTCGCCCTATAGTTTCTAGTTTCAACTCTCCCACCGAAAGAATCTCCGCATTCCTTGACCACCACCCACAACCTATCGTACTCTCCTTGCCCTCCTTCACGATAACACGTCTCACTTCCTCCACCGTTTAAACTGTCTCAATTCCCTCCACCTCCAACCTGCTTATGGCCACCATCGACGTCACCCCCCTCTGTACTTCTATTCCCCATGCAGAAGGTCTATCCTCCCCCCGACACTATCTTTCTCTACGCCCCCCATCTCAGTGCCCCTTCTCACACCAAACGCTCAATTCCCAAATCTCTCTCTATCCGCGGACATCGGATTTGCAACACCACAGCTACCCTCAACAAATACCTCCACAATCTACACCATGTACTCCACAAACGCGGTTACTCAGAAAAGCTCCTACAGGATAAAATCTACCGCTTCACCCAACCACACACACCACAGAATAACCCCACATCTGACGCAGGACTCAACCTTTGCACAACCTATTTCCCCGGATCCCGCAGACTGAAAACCCTTCTTAAAGAACTTTATCCTATTTTACACGGCAATGACGCGACCTCATCCTTACTGCCCCAATGCCCCTCTGTCGCTTACAGACGACCAGCCAATCTCAGAAACCTGAGATCCACCAACCCTTTGGCACCCCGCCCTGACAAATTTCCTCATATTTCCCCAACTTGCAATCGCCCCCGATGTAAAACATGTCTGCTGATCAGATCTGCTCCCCTCTCCCCACATCCCCTCATTGTCCCTTCATCCCGTACCCACGCTAACTGCCTCCCGAAAAATATTATCTATCTTTTGTCGTGCAAACAATGCACTTCATTCTACATAGGCGAATGCATTACCCCCTTATCCATCCGAATGAACAATCACCGTTACTCATGTAATTCTGCTTCACTCTCTTCTCTTCCTATCCCTTTACACGCAATTTCACACAACCTTGCATTCGACGAATGCTTTTCCCTAACAATTCTAGAATCCCTACCCGATTCAGCCACCAACATAGAGGTAAGAACACGCGAATCCGCATGCATCCTATATTTCCGATCCTTTAAAATTCCCACCCTTGACCGCCATCTTTATTTCCCTTCCCAGCAGTCCCTAAATCTTCCGCCCCCCTTCTTCCCTCCCCAATATATATATATATATATATATATATATATATATATATATATATATATATATATATATATATATATATAGTATGATGATTGGATACGTAACTGAAAAATGTTCCCAAGTGTTTTTCGAATGGGATAACAGTGAAGGGTGTGGTCATGAGTGTGTGCTAGGGGAAATTAACGGGACTGCCACTTCAGCGGTCTAGGAATACACAGATGTTCCACTAACCAGACTTGAGGAAGTTGACTTCAAAGTTCTAATCCATTTAACTTAAATGTAACATTTTTTCACTGATCTTTCTTAAAAGTTAAAGCCCGATAAAATGAATTCCATGTAAGTTAATTCGGAGTTTGTTTCTATTGATTTTGGATTGAAACAAAGTTTTTCTTTGTCATTTATTAAAATGAACTTCCACAAAGTTGAGGCTGAAGCTATGGATTTAGTCGGTACTTTTATTCATACGCTCGCAAACCAATGATAAATACATAATAATGATAATACATTTTTAAGAGAAAAATATCTTTTTCCAGATTCTCCTTTTAAATAAAAGTGTGCAAAAGTAATCATTGCTTAAAATTATCTGAGTAAGAATTAAAATACAACAATTTCAAAGTGTAAAAATCATTTGCCTTGACCGAGATTGGAACCTGGGTCCCTCGATATCCAGCCGAGTGCCTTAACCAGTTAAGAGCGTCTGAGAAATCATTCTAGTGTATTATTGAAAATGGATTACGGAGCTAGAATAAAGGCATGGGAAAAACATTTGTTAGTCCTTCGTGACTGAGGAGACGGTCTGGGCGATCTTCCATTTCCAATTTCGATCCTTAATATTAACATAAACCGAGATGACGATAACATACTGCCATTTTTTCCAAAACACTTGTTAAGTATCGTATGTCGGCCTACCAGCCGAAATTTTCTCCACCTTTGCGTATGCCCCACAGAGAGCTCATCGGTAATCACGGTACTCGATAGCTATTTTTTTATTTGACCGTTCAATTCCTCAAACATAATAAGTATACTTGGATATATCCAATTTACCAAATATCCAGATATCACAGAAATGTTTGAAGTTTTTCCGCCATTGATAGCTGGTTTGTCTCATTGAATCAAAGCTGTTACTGCGCCACAATCTCCTTTCATGATTTCTCAACCAAAGTGAATTTCTATCCAACGATATATCGCATAATCCTCGACAGTAAGAAATATGCAACAATTAATCAAGCCTGGTGGGTTATTAACTCATATGAAGAGAACATTATCAGGCCAAGAGCAATTCCTTCATAGTATCCAGATGGAACTGATTATCCTTTGGATAAAGAGTAACCCAGTTTAACATCTTATGACCTACTGAATAATTCCTTCTTCACTTATTGTATCATATTTCTGCAAGTCATTTCATATATCAGAGGCAAGTGAATGTCAATGATAGAGCTGGTACTGTCGTATGTTTTTCCATTCTGATGCCTATCCTCACGTTAGTGCCTTAAAAAGGCACCCACTAAGTGGTTTGATCCGATGTGGTCTATCTAAATGATTCTGAAAGAATTAGGGCATGAATGAATGTGGAACTCATATGAATTCTGCGTGTTAAAGTTTAGTTATATCTACGAGTGTAGCCATCATTTTGCGAGTGGAATGGTCAGAGTTATCGTAAATTAGACGAAGACCAGGACGTTAAGCGGCTGCGGTTAAGAGTGAGGGAGTGGATTGATAAAAATAGTTTCCTAGGTGAACAACGAAAGTAGGTGTAACGAAAGTTTGAGTCGCAACAAAGAGAGTGAAACCCGCCACACCGTTAAGTGGCAACCGGTTAACAGTCACGGGTTAAATGGACCAGTTAAAAGGGCTCGCCTAAATTGTCACTAATTGAGTACGATTATTTTCGGAAGGGAGACCCCTTGGTCACGGTAATGAAGTAATAATTAAGGAAAGTGTAGAGCAATTAACACAACCTACGCTAACCTATTAGCGCGATCTGGATCGATAACGGTCTTGGGTCTGGAGAGGGATTACTGTGGCGTAGAATATGTCTGCGTCACATTATACTTTTTTCACGAGAATAAATTCGCTTTCACTTGGTGTCGCAAACAAATATGATGCAGTAACTCCAGAAGGGATTCGAACCCATGGCCTTCGAGTTTACTGAAGAAAGCCCAACTCGCAGAAGTATTCTAGTTCCGCTAAAGGATCCCACCGTGCAATTGACAGTTCATGCTTCTTTTATCATTCGTATCATGGAAAACGTGTCGGAGGAGAGGGGGATGTCCCATTGTCTCTTCCCCCTTGATCTACCATTGACTTACCCTTCCTGTCGTCATTTTTAAATGCCAAAGAAGAAAGATCCTATTGGAACTGACTGGCATTAAGGTACGAATTCATTATTGATGCCAAGTTTAATGCAAGTAGATACTGAGGCTGTGTCCGCAAGGCTCAATCGCATCGTGACGCGGGTAGACGGGACTTTTTCACAACACGAAAAACTCTTACATGTGTACTTGCAAGCGTGAGCAGGACAAATGCTGAAGCCAGCTTGCCATAGTCAATGCAAATTTGCTCCATCTTTGACCTTCATCCTGACTTTTCAAGGTTTTTCAAGTTTCAGTTTTTATTTTTTCAGACTAAATATTAGTCAGATTGATTGATTTTTCCTTGGAATATCCTTGGCGATCAGTCTCTTTTTCACTCTAATCAAATTAATAGACTATTTAGTAGGATTTATGATCTAATTAGTAGGTTATGAATACCATTTTCAGTGCGATGCAGTTCCACTGTAGGAGTTCTCCGAGTATGTTTTATGATATATCATTGCATGCTGGTTTATTGTAGGGTGGGGTTAGGTTGTCCTTTTGACGAGGCTAAGGAATCTAGGGATGCTTAGTTTGTGTCCATCCCAAAACTACCTCAAGTAATAGACTACCAGATTGCATACTACTTTGTCATTTAAAAAAATAAATATTTACTGATTTATGCTTCTTAAATCTATCAACCAATTTAATTTATGGAATATCCAATGATTCCTACAAAATGGAGTCTATTTTTTAAAATCCAAGTTTAGCTTAAAGAAGGTTAAATTTTCCGATATTAGAGTTAGTAGAGGGATATTTTAAAATAGTTCAATAAGTGGCAGTTACTTTTTTGTAATTTTCATTGCCCTTGCACCAGATTTTACACTCCCTCATATCCTTAACTACAAAAGCGATCGCATCTCCTGCTATCTCAACGAATTCCCCCAATTTTCCAAGTTGTCCGAAGCTAGTATTTAATTTTCAAATTTTTCTAGGCTTACAGCAAACATTTTTAGCGTATTTCGGCCGTAGAATATCATATCACTCCGTACAACTCACCAAGTGAAAGTTTTTTTGCGCCAACCCAACATCGGGATACGAAAAGGGATTCGAACCCATAATCTCGGAGTCACGTTGCGTAAACTTTTTCCACGGGAATGTCCGGGTGCGCTTTAAATTCCCAACTCAACCATATAGTAGTTCAAAATGGGGAGATCATTTCCATTTGTGACAATCGGAAATGATTTGACATGTACGACACCGTCGACCAACTCTAATTCATTTCAATGCAGTCAACCACATCTTCCGACAGTCTAGATACGAACAATACAGCAGGCAAGCGCCGACGTCTGCTCTCTATTAAACTATCGATCGGAACTATCTGCCTAAACAACCCAAATCGTCGTAATAGTTAGCCGTTGGTTCAACTGGGATATGACGTGAATGCAACCCACTTGGTGGTGCGAGGAGAGTCAATCGATCCTTTGCGCATTCTTTGGTCTGCAATTTATAATGCTGGGGAGGCTCACGTGCGTCATAGGATAGATCTCAATCAAGTGGCTTAACCTCAGAATTGCTGCACATTTTCCCAAGAGTCGATACATAAAAAGGATAAAACCCCTCATGACCGCATTACCTCGACCGAGGACCACAAAGCATCAATGGTCTAAAATTTCATTTTTCATTCGGTCCCAGAAGTTCAGAATAAGGGGATGTTCCGTCACTGGAAATATTGCTATTCTAATATTGCTCGCTATTACTCTACTACGCCCCCGGAACTATTATATGTGACTCCAACTGATTCTGAGAATTTTCACTCCGGGGTAATTCATTAGCAAGACTGTTTGTCGTAGCTTTCGTAAATTACACACTCGCGTGATGCTGGAAAAGCAAAGCGAAACGACATACGACTACTCTGAGTCAATCGAGGATTCCGAAGAAATATTGTTTTGACAACGCTCGACAAGCAATGGTAATGACACGTGTATTGTGACTATTTTAATGCTTACGTAAGTGAATTAAATTATGCGCCAACAACAAATTACCTAGGATGTACATGTATTTAAGTCCACGTTTCAATTACATCTTATCATAAACATTCCTTAAAGTCTTCCTAAACAACAGAATGATTTGAGGCGTCACTATTTGGAAGCGATTCATATCGGAAAAGAAAACACTTTGTTCTTCCACATGTACTTTATTATACACGACCTAGGATTCGACATACGAAGTCATAACCAGATGATGACTTTGTAAGTCGAAACCTTGGTCGTATATGATTAAATATATGTGGAAGAAAAAAGTGTTTTCTTTTCCGATCTTCCCAAACAATCAACAATATCTGTTGACAAAGAAATCGCGACACAGAACTCAATATTAAAACTAAAACTCTTGGCGTTGCGAGAGAGGAATATTCCACCGTCGGCGGATTGTGGACAGGACTTCCAATAATTGCTCTTCATGCCATGAAATAATGATAGACTGATGAAATACTGCGCACTTAAGTAAATAAAAAAAAGATCGGGTTCACAAGACATGGTCGAGGGAAAAAACATCAAAAGATGAGTTGTTACTCATCCTAGTTTGCGTTCCAAAAAGTTTGTGGTCGGAGGTTCATTTGAAGTAGCCGAGGCAAAAAATGCTGGTAAAGGCCCGGAAGTGGAGCGAATGTAATAGGGGGGATGCCGCCGTGAGTCATGTGGGACCACCGCCTGGCACCGCCTTTTACCTCTGCACGTCCTTTCAATTGTTTCCGTCTCCACCGCCGCCAAATCTCCGCAGTGGAGGAAAATATTCAAGCGGGGAAGTAGTCAATACCGGCTTCACGACTCTTCCGCAACACGTCGGGCGTCATATTGGATTAGCAATATTCCCCTAAATGGAACTGAATCCCAGATCCTATAAGTGTATACGATATCGATGAGATGAGTGAGTCGCTCCTCCAAAACATAACAGTGACAGCATCCTAAATGCCATCATTATCAATCTCGCGCTAACGACAGCAGCCCTCTTTCGTTCAACCGAGTGGAGATAACATAGCCTCAATTCATCGCATGAATCTCATACGAATGGTAAGCCGAACCGACGTGGTCGCACTGCATAATTGTATCGAGATGCCGCTCGAGAGAAATGTCAACTGAAACATTCCTTCCGCCATTTGAGATGGGAATCCGCCACCGACGTAACTTGGTCAATTTAAGGTGATTGCGAAAGGAAGACATACTAGAGTTTTGAAACTCAATCGCTGGGTACATTCTGGTAATACTATGATGCAATCCCAAAAATTCACACCGATACAATTTATATTTCGTGATAAAAATGTCGTTAATCTGTTTTCATAGCTGATATTTTTTTATTATTTTCTCCCTTACAATGTATTCATAACGTCCGACAATCATTTTTAAAGATCAACCACTGTAAGCTATCAACTGGAGGGTCTATTCCAGTTTAACAATTTATATCTTGACATCATCTTTAAGAAACGTATCCTTTTCATACTAGCAGCCCGTGATGCTTCAAATTTCCTTCATCACTTCTCAGGAAGAAAAATATACGCAGTATATGTACCTGTCAGCATTTTCTGCGGATTAACTTGTGACAATTTCAATGCACTGCCATTAATGATTGAGTTTCATTTTCTGGACGATTTAGTGAAAGGTTCGTCCAAATTATGCTGTCAGTTACTCTTCTTATTATGTGCTGTTTTCCAACCATTTCAACGGAATTCATGCAGATAAAATACGTACAGCACATCTTAAAATTTACTAATATACCTAATCAGTCAATGTTGCTAAATATGAACCTTCATCGTAAATTATTTTATCATCTAAAGCCCTGAGGCCGTCGTCAATTTCATCGATAATCACACTAATATTCAATTGATCCTATTTCAATCCCCTACTCCTACGGATACTACTTCACAAAATTTCCCAGTAGTGTATTGAATATTTAATTTCATTCTAAAACAACAAAAAAACCACTTCACAAGATTATTCCAAGGTAAGGTTTAAAACAGTTCCGTGCATTTAAATCTCAAACTTTAAACTCTGAACCTGAAGGGGAATGCGGTCTAGAAACTCCTTAAGATGTCTCGGGCGTGGCTCATTTTCTGCTCACCAGAGCGGCGAAAGGATGTAGCTCCTTTGACCCACGTCGGCCTTTCTTTCCAGGTCACTCAGGCACATCGGAGCAGGGTCTTCACCGTGTGACTCAGGTGTCCACAAAGTCCGCACGCCCTACGTGTGGCTCCAGACGTCCGAAAGCCACACCTGTGCTCAAGCAATCAGTCTAGTCGCAGACAAATGTCAACTTCTCCTTGATTGTTCACCTGCTACTTTTCTATCATCAATATCGTACGGTACGTATCAGAACAAAATGGACTCAAAAATATTAGAAGGAACGTTCCCCTGTTTTTTTTGTCGATAAAAATTTCTCATAATTCATTTTGACTTCATTTAAATTATACTGATGAAAAAGTGAAGGGAAAAAGAAAGAAAAATACAATAAATACTAATTGAAAAATTCTCGCAATTACTCAAAATCGCCGGTGTAGTTCTTAAACGCACCCGGTGCCTAGACTCAGTTGAGCGCTATTTACTCACTCACCCATTTAAAAGCGCTAAATGGAAGGAATTAGGAAGAAAAGCAGAAAATTAAAGGAAATGCTCGAACTTTACAACTCTCTCCTTAGCAGCAATCGGTGATGAATAGCAGCATTTTCAGAAAGTTCCATTTTTGAAAGTTGAAAAATATATTTGTAAACATGAAAAAAATCCGTTTTTCATTTATGGCTTGACTTAAAGCAAAATTAGAAATTTGCATCTTCAGTCATGACGCCAGAGAACCAATATGCAAGCGCATTATCAGGAAAAAAAGATTACTTCAAGTATATTGCTATCCTGAAATGTCTCCGAACTATTCTACACCTTTCCTACCCAAACACAACTCTCTTTTTCACCATCACGTGTAAAAAGCAGACTGAAAATCACAGACAAATACTTTTTAAAATAATCAACAAGAGGTGAAAAAATAAATACCATAGCTTCATATTTTTACGATAAAAACATATTAGTCATAATATTTCCGAATTAATTTAACAAGTATTTTGTTGGGAAAAAAAACAAAATTTTCAAGTTTTTCAATTAGTCCAAGCGAGTGATATAAATCGAAAAAAATACACATTAAAAGACCCGATAGTTGTTTTGATAGCAGATGGTACCTAATGTTAGTACCTGAGTTTACCTAATACTGAGCAAAACGACGCTTGGAATTCATATGTTAACTAAGTAGGGAGCAAGTTCCTGCCACTGTGCTAACCACGGTTTTCCAGGAAGTTATATACCCGAAAAATTACACCACTTGGATGAAGCGATGGCCCTGGTCCCCTAAGTCTGGTGCCAAGAGTCATCACGTTAATTTTTAGCACTGATAGTAGGTCATACACATATGATGATATCATTATTATTTGGTTGTCTACCTTTTAAGGGAGGTTTTGGATGGACATTGACTTCATTAACGTCATCATAGGTCATTTTCCGTGGTTGGAAGGCTCATGGAGGCCTCTTCTCCTTGATGTACTCCTTTTTTGCACCCTCCTCTTCATTTCACGATGCCCATCACCCTTTTCCACATCGTCCGTCATTTTGACCCTCCTCCGTCCTCCCTTGCCTGGCCTTCTATCACCTCCTTCAAGAAGCAGTCCCTTCTTAGTACGTGTCCAATCCTCTCTCCTCCCCCACCATGCCTAGTACCTCTTCGTATATTTTCTTTCCCATCTATTTACTTTTACCATCCTTCTCTTTTTCCATCTTGGTCCAAGACACTTCCAAGTCAGGTACACTTCCACCTACTACAATTTTTACCCTCCAAGATTAACGTTTATCTGAGCCTTCCTCCTTGAAATTCTCATAACCTTTGCCCTGTGTTAATTGATCTTCATCCATACTTATCACATTGGTTTTCTAATGCGCTCATTAATGCTTATAATTCCTAGGCTAACTAAAGCTTGATAATTCGAAAACCTAACGAAGGTTTTATGAATTCTTCACCGAACTTCATTCCTACAATGAAGATTTAACACACATGAATTTTTATCTCATTTACTAGGGTACCAAGCGTGCATAAACTACTGATGCATTTTTACAGTAACGATTGAATAGCGACAGATGATGAAACGCGCGCACAACGTCACATCATGCAAAATATTCGGAACTATATCCTCCAACGATCATGTAACATTAATGCCCACTCTTTTAATGAAAGTAGGACGGAAGGAGTGATCAAATGAATCATTCCTGTGAAATTGGGAAACCTTTTTTCATGGCGATGGTCATTTCTAGAACCCAGAATGAAAAACACGTGCTACCATAACAACGGATGTATACATGGATACTCAAGCGTAAATCGTTCAAAAGAGGAAAAAATATAAGTTTTATCTCGCCAGGATACGGGAAGAAAACAAATGCGGACAGGCAAAAACAAAAGCAACAACATCCTCGGCAACATCGGCGAACATAGTCAGGAATCATAACAGATATTTCCAAATTAAAAACATTGGTAAGTTGGGAGATACATGATGAAATGTCACGGAAAGAGGGGAGAGCGAAAGTACCACAATAGGATGGACGATGAGCACATGCCGACGATTATCCAAGCATGTACCAACAGCACGACGCTCAAACTTCCTGCCTCCTACAGTCAACAAGCAAGCAACTACTACAGACATTCTTGCACCGGAAAATAAAAAAAACAAAGGACAACGACGCCGAGAGCATTGCTTCGGGATCCACGGTGCAAAATGTGTTCCCCACTCAAGGACAGGAGAAAAATGTCTGAGGGGCACTGCTATTTGTTAGAAATTTTACTTGAACAGACGCTCACTGAAATTGCAATAATCCCACGGCATTTATTACTGCTGCGTAGTGACGCAAACCAAATGGTGCGTGCTTCGATCAGTGCATTTGTGCACCACAATGGATTTACCGATTCAAAGTATCGGCGGAATTTGTTACAAAATTATTGAGCTTGAATCAAAATTAACTGAGGGGTTTTATGCCTAAATGGCTCACCAAAACCAAAACTAAAATTTCCCTAAATAAATAAAACTTACAAGAGAAGTGGAGGAGAAGACAGTGAGAACACACATTCTTAATCATTTTATTTTAACAAAAGACAAAATTAAAAATAAATTTAAAATCAAGTGCAAATGATTTTATAACTAACGATTATTTAACTATTTACCAGACTGACTGCCAAAATCCAACCCATAAACAAGAAAACGTTTTTTTTTTAATTTTTAGACTATTTGAACAAGTTCGAAATGAATACCAAGGTTTCTATTACTCCTATTGGATCATTCTCCGACTGACATCTTCTGCTTAATTCCGAGATCTGACACAAACTGAATTTGCTTCAGTTTGAGGCAAGTTACACTAATAAATGAGGTAAAAATTAAAACCACATGCATAATTAATATATGATTTCTACCTCGGGTACTTCAATTACAATTTTAATATATAATGGCAACCGCCAATTTGAACAGTTAAACAGGTTATTACTACTTTTCCTCAAAACATCATACAAGTGAGGGCATTCAGCCGTATTTTCAGTAAAATCTCTCCCAAAAGAAAGAAAAATGCGAGACCTTACCTTTGTGGTATCGCTCCAATACGACGTCCTCTCCACCGCCAAGGTTTCCAAGGAGACCCTTTCTTCATCACGAGTGCTGGTCCACCGTCCGTCGTCCCGCTCTCCCCCATCGCGTGGTCCGAAGGAGTCTTTCGCGAGGTTGAGAGAAGTCAACCGCTCTTCGGTCAGCCCCACACACACGGTCCGAAGAGGGTGAGAGGCTAAGCGGGCGCCGGGGAAAGGCTAACCGCAGAGCCTCGATCAAGAGACGCCTTCTTACGATGATTTCAATCTACTTCCACCCCTTTATGTAGCACTTTCGGCGGTTCGCGGACGGAATTTATCCTCCAGAGTGGTCTCTCAGCAACGAGAAAACACAAAGATACACTTCTCTCTCTCTCTCTTGCGCGTTACCGCTCTCGCTCAATGACGTGCAATTAACGAGTGAACGGCTCGAAATGATGTCCCTTCGGAGCTGCAGGCCACTCACCAATTCGCCACTCGATTCCCGAGAGTTGGAATTTCAAAGATCGAAGAAAGAAATTCACTTCGCCGCGAACTTGATCTTCAACTCAAAAGAGCAATCGGGAGATAAGAAGATTTCGATCAATTTACGAGAGAGGTTCCTCCGTTGTGGTTCACTGGCGTGTGGTTGACTCCCACACCCCACTCGCGGTTCGGAGCCGAATTATTGACCGAATCCCCTTTGTGTCCCACGACAAAACCATTCTCTCTCGTTCAACAACTTATCAGAAGTCCTTCGCTCACGTTCGCACAAACGTCCTAAAGCGACCAAGTGGATGTCTCACGTGAACAGTGGAACACAGTTGCCTGCACCCGAGAACACAAAGAGCGGTAATCGGCGGCGCGCAATCTCCTCGACGATGAGTTCTCCGCCGCATCCAGGGAACATCTCGAGCGACCGACGAGCTCGGCGCGGAGAACGGAAAGAACTCACCCTTCCCGCCGACAAATGAAGAATGACGAGCTCTCCTACTTCCCCCCAGGCTGCTGCTACCTCTTCGCGAACCGGCCACCCCTACCCCTCCCTCACGCCATCCTCCCCACTCCCCGCCCCTGTTTTTCTTTCGAACCCCTCCTCCATTTCGTCCCCTTCCCACTATTGCTTTGCTATATTCCTTCCTGCTCCTCCAGCGGATGTTGGACTCCTTAGGAGATCGACGAAATGTGTATCACACTATTTCTCAGCTCGACGGGCACGTAAAAAGCGCGACGCCGGACGGAAGGGGTGGGAAGCGCGAATGTGGAGACTCGTGGTGCGGGGGCGAGACGAACCATGTACCGAAAACCTCAAAGCGTTCTCAATTTCGCCCTCGTCAGCCAATTCGCCCGCCCGCAGCACTTCGTTCGGTTGCACTTTAGTTAAATTTGTAGGTGAACGAGGGAGGAGGAAAAGCAACCGCGGTGAAGTACTCACGCCAAAGGTAAAAAGAAAAAAACTAATTCTTCTCAGAATTCGCCGACGGTCCCAATTTCATCCATGTCAATGAAGTAGCTCGCCCGACTGGCGGCAGGGGCACTCGAAAGGGATGAGAAGGGAGTGGGAGAGGGACGAACAACAATTGCAGTGAGAGTTTTCTGATCTACGAAAAGATCGAACACCCACCGGAAAACATCCACGGACCTAAATTCGGCGTCGAAAATCGAGTCGCCTTGCCCTCCGCACTATTTCTAACATGCTCGTGCCTTGTGGTAGCACTCCTGCAATGAGTACACTCTCGCCATTCTGTCCCAATGGAAGAAAAAGCGTCCGGTTTCTTCCGTTCCGCGTGCTATACTGAACGCCAGGATTTCGGAGCGGCATCGGGGTGGAGAGAGATTGAGTAAGTTAAGCCCCACTACGGTTTCCGACTTTCAAAATACTCTCTCTCCTTCTCCCCCCTTCCTCCCACAACAGAAAATGTCTAATTATTCACGTGGGACGGGGGGTGGGGGAGGGGGGTTGGGTGCATTCATTTCGGGTGATAGAAGGGGAAGGTACGGTACCGAGTGTGGCGCCCGGAGTCCGTGACGGCCTCGCACCTGCGTCCACGGGCGTCACGCCCGACACGCGTCGGGTTTAGAGGGAGGGAGAGAGTGGATGGTGCACCACGGGGGAAACAATGGACGAGGGAGCGAAAGAGAAATCCGGAGCCCCGGAAAAGGGAGGGATGGTCACTCCGAGCACCTCTCCAGGGGCTAGACTCCGCACCCGACTGCGTCCGAACCCGATGATTCCTGGCTTCCGCGTGGGATCTGATGAGGTTTTCGCGCATGCGGACTCGGTCTGGAATCCGGCAAACGACGGCGGCGCAGTCGCTCGTTTCCTCCCCGCATTATGAAAAGTGGCCTTGGGCCGAAACACTTGCCGAAATTCACCACCGATGGAATGGCTACCTAGGACTCGTTCCTCAAAACCTGCTATCGATTCGCAAGCCCGTGCGATTTCCACATCCAGAGTCCGCTAATGGTAATGGATGGTGAATCACTCTTTAGACATCCACATTATCTAGTGTGCGAATTTTAAAATTTAAAACTGCATTCAAGACTGCATTACACTACGTTTCCGGAGAGAAGTTTTAAATCGACTGGTGGATTTGAGGAACAGCTTGGTTCCTAAAACCGAGATGATGTGTCCATATTTCACGCGTGCCGTTTCCTCGGTTTTACCCGAAGGGGCTGCTGAAGCACTACTTCTTTTGTGAGATTCCCATCACGGACAGGCACTTAAAAAAAATATGGAAGATGTCAAGTGTGCTGCAAGAATGTGCAAAAATTAAGATAACACATCTTAATTTTTGCGGAGGAAGAAACTGACGCACTGGTGTAAGTGGTGGATGACAGACACCCCGTCACCACGCGAGGAGAAGATGTGCATAAAAGAAATCACCTTGGGAATACGCGACTGATGGGAGGAGATAGGCTTAAAGGAGACGGGCTTGGAAGGGGAGAACTAGATGCATTGACCCCGCGACACAACAGCTCGGTGATTCCATGAGCCATGGGGGAAACCTGCCTCCGAGAAGCTGGACGAAAATTGACGCGATCACTCAATCAACACCGGGGATTCCCCCAAGCATACCCGGAGGCGACGGACGTCGGCGGTCGGAGAGCAAGTGGCCATTCTGTTTTGGGGTAGGGGAGGATGTCGGGATGGATAGCGAAGAGCTGGAGTTGGAAAAGAAAGAGTTTTCGGATCTCGCGATCGTTCGACCGCCACCGATGGCGCAAAGGAGAGGACGATGTGAGGAAGAGGTTGAATTAAACCTTCCGCATAAGAAGAAACGACAACGAAGGAAGATAAGGCAAGCAAGGCAGGCGTGGTTTGCGGCCGGAGGGACGAGTTCCCGCCACGCGTCGCTTGGAGAAGTGGAGAATGTTTGCCGGGGCAAAATGGGGGGAGGTGGACGGCGAGGAAAGGAAAAACCTACTTCCATCTCTCCGACACAAGCACGCACGTGCACAAGCTCACTACCGCTCGGCTTCTTTGGGAAAAATTCCTGGGAGTGGGAGGAAATGAGGGTGAGAGGGAAGGCAGTTGGCCCGTTAGGAAAGGGGGAGGATGAGAGGGAAAAATAATTGTTTCCATACCCGTGTATCAAAATGAGCTGCTATGAAAATAAAACCTGTTTCTTTATACCCGGCTATTTTTAATCCCAAGTCCTTCAGAGTAAAATAGCCTGAAGGAAAGAACCTGGATTTTTTTAAAGGTTTTTGACAAGTGCACAAGATATATCTTCGTACATTTGAGTAATTTACGTAAATATGTAGCACACACACATTAATATGACCTCATGTAGGTAAATGTAATAACTGAAGTGTATATACATATTATTTCTACTGAAATGGATTAATTGTTGTTTGTTTTAAGTCTTCATAAGCGGAAGCTTACGAAAGGCAACGTTCGATGGGCTAATTGCCAATAAACATTCATGTCTATATGACGTCGCGTATATCTACAAGTTCATAATAATGAACAAATGATAACCGTTTCCGTTAGATATTGATTTATTACACGACCGATTTCGATGTACTACACACAGCATCTTCATCTTAAGATGATGTAGTACATCGGCATCGGTCGTGTAATTAAAACAATATATAACGGAAATGCTTATCATTTGTTCATTATTGTGCTGGAATTCCAACATATCACGCCTGAAACTGAAACGCAATTTGATCTAAAATTACATTTATTAATTATTGTAGTCCACGTCGGAAATCCATGTTGACACTTACAAAAAGATAACTTAGTACCGGGTATATCACTTAAAGCGTGCGAATTCTCGTATACCCCCACGCCTGTTAGCTAAAATAGAAAGCTGACGAAAAATCAGTTTTCTTAAATGTGTTTTTTAAATAAAGCCATTTAAAGAACGCAATTCGCATAAACAATGAAACTGAAAATAATAAATGCAAAGAAACGTGTAGTGAGATCACGCGAACTAGTTTTTTTTAATTCCTTTGCGGAGAACTTGGACAATCCCGATGTTATTATTTATCGGCTCCATTCCTTTCAGACTAGATCAAAGTGGGCCCACCAGGCTGTTTTCATGAATTGTCAGAATCATTTGAAAATAATTCACTTCTAACGACTTACTACATAGAATCCTTGGAAATTATGTGCTGTTTTTGCAATGTTCTGGCAACGAGTTTCCTCCGAAAATTACAATTTCCATCGAACCCTTCCTGGAAGGGACGCAACCAAATCGAAACGGTGGGATCTGAGAGTTGTTTGGAGGTGGAAGCACAGTTTGGGTGTGGGAAGCACACACACACACACAAAACACACCGGTGCCAGTGCATAAAAGCATACGCACAATGGCCACGGGGGCCCTCACCGGAAAGGGGGGGTGGTTGGCCGCCGGTTCATGCGCCGTCGAGCTTGACCGTGAGCTATGGCTGCTCCGACGTGTCGCGTTTTATCATTCGGACGGAATCGGAAAGAACGTTATCCCCGTCACTCCACCGGGCGATGGTGCTAACTTTTACAGTCAACCGGGTCCCGAGAAGCACCAATCGATTGACCACCCTTGAGCGGGATCTTAGCTTAGTTCGTTGATAGCAACCGGGCATATTTTCATTCTTTTGGGTTGAAGCGGGAACGGTAATACTTTTTGTGAATTGGAAGCGTTTTAACCTCGACGACGGTGTGTGAAAGTTCGGTTGTTGAAGTACGGTTTGAAAGTATTTCGTCGGCGGATAATAAAAAATATGGGTTTAATGGATATTTATATGTAAACTGACTTTACTTCCATGTAACTTCTCAAACATCACAGCTCATTATAAACAATGAGTAAATAAAATATTTGAATGAAAATTAGTTTTGATATTTCTATTCATTTTATTGTTGTTTCCTAATAACATTATCTCTTGATATTGCTCGTCACTTATTTTGGTTTATGTATTCTAGTTTTTTTTTATTTTTGTTTTTTACTCATATTTGATAAATCCACTTTTTATTAATATAATTTATTGTTAACTATTATGTAGACTATCGGTATCATAAACCCGATGGGTTTCTTCCGTCCTGAAGCGACTGCCGGACTCAGAATTTCCCGAGCCAGTGAAAAGTGATTGTGCTAACAAAAGACTATTTGGACATACGATTGAATAGCCCACAACAACTGCCTGAGGGGATGTGTGGTCCCATTTCAGGCATCCGTCGATTACAGTTGTATGCTATCTTCAATGGTGTCCTACTGTATTGAGTTTTTTTCCTGGATAGAATTTTTTATGGAAAAAAATGCTTTTTTTAATTCAATTGAATTCAATGAAAATCATTTAACACATCTAGCACTTGCACATGGAAATCAAAATACGGTTTGAAAATACCAAATTTGAATCAAAATTCAAGCTCATATTAAATAAATTAACGATGAGTTGGATGAGATATTACTAGCCAAGATTATCGATGTAAAATCCGATTCTCAATTATTGTTTTTTTTTCGAAGCTCCAGCACCGGTAGTCCGGTCAGGTGTTCGGCAACAAAATGGTCATTTCGTGCCACAGAGAACACTTTCACCCCTTTGATGGCCAGCTAGCCTCGGCAATAGGAGCTGTCTTCCAAAACACTCTTGACGACTGCCTGATTTTTCATCAATAAAAATTACATGGGGCTCCCCAATAAAATTATTCAAGGCAAGTTTTAATGGACGACAATTTCATTTGGAGGGGAAAAACGATGATTGAATTTGGATTTTTTTTCTGAACTAAACTGTTCACACATTAAAACGAATGGAACATATTTACAATTCTGTTATTGATAAGATTTTTTTACTTGCAGGTCTCATATGAGTACAGAGGGCTGAAGGCTGGCTGAACGCGTTTCACGACTGAATTTCTACCATGCTGACTGCGGACAGCAACAGTACCTGGTGCTACACTCATGCCTCCGTGAAGGAATATGAAGAGAACATCATGCAGGGAGAATCAATGAAAATGTTCCTCTATAATTATTGGAGAAAAGTATATTATTGGGTTATGTTATTGCGAAGACTTCGGCGTCTAAATATTCATCATCTCGCGACGGTACCTCGGTTAGCAGAATGCTCCCTAAAATTATTCCTACTCTTGGTGTTTCAATTGTGAGAAACACGTGAGACTCTGGAGGCATGAGGATATGGAGCGTAGCTATGTACGGCGCGGAGACGTGGTTGTTTAAGCAGGAGGATAGACGTAGATTGGAGACTTTTAAAATGTGGGTGCGGAGAAGAATGGAGAAGGTGAGATGGACCGAAAGGAAAACAAATGAGGAAGTACTGGTGATGGTGGGTGAGGAGAGGGGATTGTTGAGAGAAATCCTATGGAGGCAGGAAAAAAGGATGAAAGGCGTATTGAGCGGCAGTGGGATGCTGAAGACTGTAATGGAGGGGATAATGTTAGGCAATCGAGGAAAGGGCAGGAACAGGATAGGGATGTTGGACGGGATGAAGGGAGGAAAGAAGTACACAGAGATGAAGAGGGACCTGATGTAGATTAGGTAGCTGGATTGGGTTTTGTTTGGAGTTACAAAATGTTTATTTGATAGTTGTGTCCATCCAAAAACCTACCTTAACCGGTAGATTACCTTACAATATAATAATAACAATGTAGTCAAATACAATCTTTTTCAAGTCTCGTGTAATCGAAGCGTGAAACTTAACCGCTACACGCCGAACTGGATGAAATAAACTAAGGACCAGACCGTCGACTGTTAAGGGGTTACCTATATAGAACTTCATGGATCATATTCAACTGCCAATCCTTATACATTCGTAATTACTTATATAGTGGTGATTACAAGCATTCTTTTTTGTTACGGCAAAATATCAATCGTGGATTTCCCTAAAATTCGATGCGGAGCAGACGACATAATGAAATTACGTGTACATAGTAGTGTTGCAAGTAAAATTCGCGCTAAGACAGAACGGATCGGTTATTCTGATCCTGCCTCCTTACTGGAAACCTCTATTTTCTCCAGAAACTCGTGCGTGCCATATTAAAAGATATCGCGCAGCCAACCTGAATGAAACCATCACGTATGAAATTGAGGTTCAAGATGTTTCCACCGATTTCAGGGAGACAATGATAGTTTGTTCAAGTCAGAATTCTTCCACAAGACCGCGTAAGGCCGTCTGTATCACCAAAAGCCAGAATGACAATGAGTCATTGTTTTTATTAGCTGGAAAAATTTCTACAAGAACTCAGAATGGGTATAACTTAGTTGATAGTAGTGATTTTTAGGAAGAGTTCTCTTGAAGACATGTCATACATGCCTAGGCATTAGTTCTTTACTACTTTAAGTCCAAAACTTCTTGAATAATATGATGAAGCCTATCTTTGGAGGTTCTTCAACACCTGCACACGCAAACACATACAAGACATGACTAAAATATGCATGAAGTATATCAAACACGGCGGGTCGCGGTGGTCTAGCGGGTAGAGCGTTGGACTGCTGACCGGAGGGTCCCGGGTTCGATTCCCGGGCAAGGCACTTTGGGCACCTGCAGCTCCACCCAAGCTAGTTGATTTTTCGGGTACCAGATCTTCCTGGGAAACCATAACCGGCACAGGGAAAGGAACTGCCCCCCCCCCCCTACCCTGATGTGTGAATATTCACACGCCGTCGGGCTTGGTACATGGGTGAGCTCTACCATCACCTACTAAACCGACCTTCGGGTTGATTACTGTGTTTATATCAAACACGTACATAATATAGTTTTTTTTACTTGCGTTTCCAAAACCATACTCGCAAGAACGATAAGGAGCTGACAGCTTCAGTTTAAAAAATAAGCAATGTTTTGGGTTCCGTACGTCATAATTGAAGGGAAGCAAAAAGAGGGACCAGACCAAATACTTTGCTAGGAATAAATATTTTGGGAAAATTAATGGAGTTGCAGAAACAGAGATCTTTTAGTGAGTACTGGAATGAGCATATGAATAAGGAAGATCAGAAGACTTCCACAGGAAGGTAATACGGAAAATTGAAGGTCTGTTGATTGGGGATGAAAAAATGAACGACCATTACATTTGAACACTACATTGGAACAATACATAAAAACGTATGGAATAATGGATATCGAATTATTTGTTGGGTGGGTTAGAGTGGTGGGTTATGTTCTTTTTGGGTAATGTTTTGCCCTGACCTGGCTCAAGAGGACACAAGTTGGAAAACCACCTCGATTTGAACGTCGTTTTCACCTGATGTGATTCTCTCGAATTTATTTACGTTGCGAAATGACGACAGCCTTCAGAATACCTCAAAATCAACACTACCATCACTCGAGATGCATTTACATGCTTTTACTGAAAGTAAACATCCGTTGGCAACTTTCTCCAGATCCTAAAACGCTTCTTCAAAACGCCTTTTCCCTTGCTTGAGTGGCCGTCACTCATGCTTTAAATGAACACATACACGGACAGAATACTTTTTCTATTTGAATGTGAGTCTGCGTGGCTGTTTTTTAATAATGTTTTCCTGAAAACTTTAATTAACCGAGCTGAGCCTTATCCCTAGATTTTGGGACGACTGCAAAAGCGTGTAAAATATGATTTCGTCATGTGGTGGCCCATAAAAATAAATCTGGAAGATATATGTAGTTCCAGAGGTAATACCTATTTTTAGTTCCCTGCTGCGGACAGAAAAAAAAGGAAATTCACGTTTGGCTGGCGCCTTAACCATTTAGATACGCTTCAAAGTTGAGAGCCTAGGGAATTATGGGTTTTTAGGATAAACCTTGAGCTTTTAAGTACGTACCTACTTACTTTCTGTATCCATAGAGGATGAGCACTTTAGAGTCTTCAGTCAAATTGCCATGACCAGCATTTCCTGCCACAAAATTGCCCGCTGTTCCGAAATTCTACTTCTTATATTTAGAGAAGTTTTTCCCTTTTTATAAAAATTACAAGTTACATACATATATATATATATATATATATTATTAGGTAATCTACCGGTTTAGGTAGGTTTTTGGATGGACACGAGTATCAAATAAACATTTGGTGACTCCCCACCTAGCAAACTAATCTATATCAGGTCCCTCTTCATCTCGGTGTACTTCTTTCCTCACTTCATCCCGTCCAACATCCCTATCCTGTTCCTACCCTTACCTCGCTTGCCCAACATTCTCCCCTCTATTACCCTCTTCAACATTCCACTACCGCTCAATACGCCTTTCATCTATTTCTCCTGCCTCCATAGGATTTCTCTCAACAAACCCCTCTCCTCCCCCACCATTTCTAGTACTTCCTCATTTGTTTTCCTTTCGGTCCATTTCACCTTCTCCATTCTTCTCCACACCCACATTTCAAAAGCCTCCAATCTACGTCTATCCTCCTGCTTCAGTGACCACGTTTCCGCGCCGTACATAGCTACGCTCCATATCAGAGTTATATATATATATATATATATATATATATATATATATATATATATATCTTCCATAAATGACAAGTTACATATATATATATATATATATATTTGATGTAGATTAAGTTGCTAGATTGGGTTTTGCTTGGAGTTACAAAATGTTTATTTGATAGTTGTGTCCATCCAAAAACCTACTTTAACCGGTAGATTACCTTGTAAATATTTATATTATAGGCCAAGGAATCCTTTCATGTAAAGATTATATATTGTGTGAACATTCAAAATTTAGAGTTTTCAAAATATATCACCTGTGCATTGCTATCCACACAAATAGTCTAATATATCTTCATTAGTCTAATATTGGTGAAACTAATCTGATTTCTCATCAAAACTATTCATATGTCCATATATAGATAGCAAAAACGTTAGGTCCAACCAAAATGGTTATATATCTTCAGATGAAATCTGATGTGGAAAGCACGTGCATTGTGTGACTTATCTCCTCCCTTCTCTGCCCCAGGGAATAATTATTTCCTAAATAGTCCCGAAGTATTTTCCAAACGATAGATTTTGGCAAGAATTCCACGTGGAGGTGAAGTCACTGAAGAAATCGCAGCTAGTAACGAACACCGCCGATTCGAAGTTGCCACCATTTTTGCTGATGCCTACTCCGACAACATTAATATGCTCTAATATCTAAACTCCTAATGGATTAGATTTAGACAGGTGACGCTGTCGTAAGTTAACCTACCGTTCACTCCCGCGTTGATCGAAAAACCGTAATTTAATAAAGTAGTGAAGCAATTGAAATTAATTGAATTAAAGTTGAAGCATTCCCAGACACGGACGGAACAATTGCGTGCAGTGGGCACCAAACCCCCAGCCATATACCCTCATTCCTCCACCCCCATCTGTGGAATTTTAGATCCAGCTAGTTTAAATATACAAGGAACGTAGCTACGGTCGTGAATCAATGTAAACAAAAAAAAATACCGGAACCGTAAACTTGTTTTTAAAAAAATTAAAAAAAAGGTAAGAATTTACAATGCTCGGGGGGGATTTTGTTTTATCGGAAATCAAAGATGTCAATTTTTTTGGAGAGGGCGAAGGATTTCATGTGATAATTGTGTTGACTAACTAGGCGAACTTCTCTATCGAATTCCATCCAAAGGTTAAATTCATTTTCATCGAGACATTTTGTCAGTTTAAGGTGGAGGTGGTAATGCTTGTAATTCGAGTTTCGCTCTCTTGGAGAAGAGGCAGTGAATCTCAGAATTCAAAATGGTCGTTTTAATTTTGGAGTCATAACGAGATAATTGATTCTTTCCAAATGTGGTTGCTGAAATGAATTTGGGAAGAGTTTACGGTCCCGGTATTTTTTTGTTTACCCTCCATCTAGTACTCAAGGTTCTCACATGTTTTTTTCATGCGAATTCTCATTCGCCTTGTGCCAAGTTTGGTCGTCTTCACGTTATTTCTCGTGGTACATCCCCGTTCGTCTCTCTTTCAACCTCTTTTCCGTATTCGATTCACCCCATGTCACTTGATTGTGAGATTTAAATCGAGTTCAATAAACAAGAGTAGCAACAAAAAGAGCTTCAAACACGAAGCCGCTTCCACTCAAAAACCCAACTCTGATCAATGGAAAATTTCTATCCTTGTGTACACCGAGTATAACTAGTCGATAATGACAAATAAAAAAAATGTCCACAATCGTAATACCTCAGTAGAAAAAAAAACCATTAGTCTCCAACTCAACCAAAGCAATGAGGACGAAAGAGCTCCTATAATTTTTTCCGCCAAAACACTTCGCTTTGCAACTTGATTTTCACGTACACGTCGGGGCGGAACAAAGGTAATCGGTAAATACTGCAATTACGATTCATTACGGCCGGCATTATATCGTAAGTTCCGACACCGCGGAGGACCAATTATGTTTCGAACAACGCCCGTTACCGGAGCTTTCCCGATGAAACCCTAGGAATGCGAAAGAATGCCGTCACTTCGGTGATTGTGCGAGTAATCAGAAAGCAAATATTTGATTCAGCTTGGAACATAGGAGGAGGTAATAGGGCAGGTGGGGGCGATGGGTGGGGGCGATGGGTGGGAGAGCAAGCGAGCGCTCGAGAGAATACGCACCAACACGGATGAGTCCACAGTTTGTCGCTGAAAACGAGAAAGACGGCCCGGGAAGATCTTTGTCGAAGAAAGATCTCGAAGAAGACTCGGGGGGAGGGAATTATATTTGTTTGCGTGAGGTTTAGAGTGATGGCCCAATTATTCGTCTGCATGCTTCGCACACGGAATCCCCTCCCACCCAAGTGCGGTTTGCGGCCGGAGTTTCTTTTCCCGACGACCGCGACAAAATTTTAACGAAGCAGGAAATTTCCCAAAAGTCACCAAAATCTACTGTGGTATTCTCTATCTTAAGGAAGTAAGTGAGTAACGATTAATACTCAGTTGTTATTCAACGTTAAGTAGGCCTTTCGTGACGCGGCATTCGGTTGTCCCGATAAAATGAAATGCTCCTTCAATGCATAAAATTGTAACGCAAAAAATTTACCTCCTTGTAAATTACATAGCAAACTGAAAGCTTTTAATTTTTAAAAAATGCTAGAATAGTCATTCATTATTATTATTATCTACGAGTATTTTCTCGTAGGTAGCTAACCGTTTAAGGTAGGGTTTGAATGGAGACAGACCGATCACGATAAATTTCTTTGCTCTTCCTAACGAAACGTAGCCTAATACTCAGTACTGCAATTGCCCCACCTTCAATTCCACATACTTCCTTCCTCGCTTCATTCCGTCCAACATGCATCTCATTCTCCTCTCTTGCCCAACATTCTCCCCTCCATCACCAGTCTTCAACATCCCATCGTCAAACAAAACGTTCTGCATCCATCTTTCCTGTCTTCTTTGGATTCCTTCCAACACCTCTTCGTTCTTTTCCTTTCCGTCTACTTTACATTTCCCATCCTTCTTCACACCCATATCTCATAAGACTCCTATCTACGCCTATCATCCTGATTCAATGACCGTGTCCATACAAAACACAGCTCCAAATCAAAGGTATTATGAGACGTTTCTCTTCGTCCTTGCTCAACGTCCCTTACATCAATTCCCTCCGCCTTGTGAAAGCTTCTTTGCCTAATGTAATTCTTCTCCTCATGTCCCCACTACTTTAACCATTTGAATCTTGAATAATACTATGATCACTTCCGAGATATCTACGTGAACTACTTCACGTGCTCCAGAGCTTGTCCTCCTGTTTTAACGTTTACATTAGCCTTCCTAATTCTCAAAATAATCATAAACTTCATTTTGTTTAAATTAATTATCATTCCATTACTATCACATTTTCTAATGCGCTCAGAAAATTCATACGCTAACGGTTAGAGTTCGCGCAATACGATTTTTCCTAAATATTTTTCATTGTTTCGGAAATTCTGATCAATCCGGGTATTTTAATTGAAATCACTATCTCGACCTGCAATGTCAAAATGTTTAAAAATCATTTGATAACAACCAATTTGAATCCTGTCATCTTCTGTCAAATTAGACAATGAGTAAGGCGGATATTCGATACATTTTAAGAGTATGTAAATTAAAGTTAAGTTATGAGTATGTAAAGCCCAATAATGCACTAATGCATGTTAAATCATTAATGTAAGAGAAGAATAAATATTGTTATGTGATTGTGAAAAGAAAAGAAGAATAAATATTGTAATGAAATGCATGGTGTCGTATATAACCACTATCGGCAGACTTCTCCTTGGTACCATGTCTGCAAACAAGATGAAAATTTAGGATCATTGATTTGAAACTCTGCCTATGGCTTCACATTTTTGGAGGCCTGAATGCAACCATTAATAGTAACTTTCCGCCGATACCGTATGCAAGATGCAGAATAGCCTTGTGAGATTTTGCACTTTAATCTGTTCTCTATTGAATTGGCGATACCACCGGAAAAAGTAGTAACTGAAATGATAGCTAAAGCGCGAGAATTGAGTGAGTATTAATATTTCAGATACTGAACGACATGCCTTTAGAATAAGAAACAATGAATCAATATAAAATTAAGTTCGATCCTGTATTCCTGCAAAACATAATAAAGGTATACATAATTTAAAACTGAATTTCTTTTGTGATAAACCAGTAGCCACTTGGCTAACTGGAGTGTAAAAATATGATAAATTATGTTTCGCTTCATTGAAGAACCGCAGATAAGAGAAGCGTCGAGGCAAGCGAAAAAAAAACAATGCCAGAAGGCAAATAAGGATAGGACGTCTTAAAATAGAATATTTTTTAAAGTATATGGATGGATAATAGGTATCTACTTCAATTAAGCCATCCATTTACTTCCTCCTTGAAAATCGCGGGTACGGGCCTGCAGCTTCCGATTGTGAAACATCAGACGTTCGTTTGCAGCAACGGGCTCGCTAAATAATGGGGTCGGTCATCTTAATGTCACATGATGAAAGAGTTCTTCTGACGTACAAAAGTACGTTAATAGGTACTGCCTTCGATCGTGAGACGTCAGACGCTCCTTTCCATCAAAGATATTGCTAAAAACGCCAATGGCATGAGCTATTTGCTCTTCTTAAATGGGAAACCTTGAATTTCAATGACGTTTCCTTAACGATCTTCACTCAACATGGCTCCCAGACGCAAGCCTCGAAACTTAATTTTGCACAACATGCCTAATACTCTTTCCCACAATTTATCAATTACACTACGAGGTCTGTTCATAAAGTAAGATCCTTTTGGTCACAGGAAAAAATATACTCATATGAAACACATTTTATTGGCACTTCTAGTTAGCTACAAACCTACTTCACTTATCTACATAATCGCCGTTCACTTCTAAGCATTTTTCGTACCGCTGCACCAGCTTCTTTAACCCCTCTGCATAGAAACTCGCCGCCTGAGGGTTGACTCAATCGACAACACCATTCTTGAGTTCCTCTTCGGTTTCGAAACGTTGTCCACCGAACCACTGTTTCAAGTGCAAGAAGAGGAAGTAGTCGCTGGGTGTAAGGTCAGGACTGTACGGTGGGTGGTTTAAAGAGTTCCCAACGACCCAAAAACTCTCGTCCACTGGACATTCTTTGCTCTTTGTGGTGGTCGGTGAGCATTTTCGGTACCCACCTTGCACGCAATGTGTGGTATCCGAGGTTTTCCGTAACAATATTGTAGACAGTAGTACGTCCAAGTTGAGGAAATTGTTCAGCCAGGCCATTAATTGTCAATCGACGATCACATCGCAGTTTTTGTTCCACTTGCGAAACAATTTCATCGGTCAGAATACTGGGCCTACCACTTCGCTCTTCGTCATGGACATTTGTTCGTCCATTTTTAAAATCACAGCACCATTGTCTAACCTTTCCTTCACTCATAACTGTAGGCTTATTAACTAGGCATAATTCCCGATGAATTTCAGCAGCCGACAATCCTTTTGCATACAAGAATCGTATGACAGAACGCACTTCACAGCTGGCGGGATCAACGATTGTCGCGGACATTGTTGTTTGCATGCACGGACAAGCAAACGACTTCTGAAACAAAACAAATGCTGCTATGGCTTCTCAATGAATCAGTAGATGGCGCTGCAGAAGCAAAACTGTGTTCTGAAGCGCCAATATTTAAATATAAGCAAACGGTACTTACTTTAAGAATACGCCTCGTATTTATGAATTGGACTTATTTTCCCTGCTCATTTGCAAATTCTTCCAAGAAATACAACCTAATTTTTCTTTCACACCGATCATTCTGAAGGGGTTTCAAGCGTTAATGTAACTCATTGACCATACGAATACGGTGTTACGCGAAGAGAGCAAATTTAATATCAAACGATGGGGCATTTCTTATCATGCGCCATCGCCCAAAAGGACTCCGCGCTACGAAAGCGTACACTCAAATTGAATATGAGACCGAATTATTTCTGCTGAACGACACAGGCTTCAATGCCACCTTCATTCACCGAGGAACAGCTTAGGAGGAAAGATCCATTTTATCATACACCCGTGGCCTGTTTTAAGGACTTTGTTAGCTTTTACAGTACTTCGAATCGTCCATAGTAGCCTGAGGGTTGAAAAATAAGGCTAGGTTCCGTTTATGAACTAGACATGCAGTGAGAGGTTTGGGCAAGGAATAAAAGTTAATTTTGCACATCAATCAACCTTCTATAAAAACTGACCTTGATTCCATCATTATATGAAGGGCATATGAAGGGTTCCAGCTATCGGTAAGATGTAATAAACGAGATATTAATTCAGGGAACCTATGGGAGATTCCGTGAGGCAGTAACTTTTGACGGATTCATCCGCTAATGTACATTAAGATGCAATAATTTCAAAGTGAAATAATTACAAATCAATCGCCTCGACCGTCATTTGAGCCGAGATTCCTCGATGTCCGGCCGAATGCTCTAGCCAGTCTAACCTTACGAGGAGTCTCTTATACGCCGACATTTTTCAGGGTTCGAATCCAGGTCAAGGCGAATGAATTTTCCTTGTTCAATACAGAGTTATTCCGGAAAATAAGTGTACTGAGCTCAGGAAAAAAAATTATTACACTTTTACATATCTTAAGCTAATATTCCTCAAAATAGGACCCTTGTGAGTCGATACACTTGTTCCAGCGGCGTTCCCATTCCTGGAACGCTCCCGCAAAGGCATCATCGGAAACCTCTCGAAGACACGTCGTCACGGCCTCTTTGACGGCGTCCAAAGTCCCGTATCGCGTTCCTTTCAAACTCCTCTTTATCTTCGGGAACAGAAAGAAGTCCGGTGGTGCCAAGTCCGGGCTGTAGGGCGGGTGCGACAGCGTTGCCACGCCGTGCTTGGCCAAGAAGTCCGACACGACAAGCGCGGTGTGAGACGGCGCATTGTCGTGAAGCAGCCGCCAGATGTTTTTGATCGTTGGCCGGACGCGGGCGACTCGTTTTCGAAGCCTGTCGAGCACTTGGACGTAAAATGCAGCATTTACAGTTTGTCGTTCAGGTACAAATTCGTAGTGGACGACTCCCCTTTTGTCAAAAAAGACAATGAGCATCATAAACTTATTTTCCGGACGAACCCTGTATGTTGCACTGAGATATTATTCTTCATTCTTCCATTATTACAATGACTTGAAGCAGCCAAAATGAGATTGCTACAGTTCTGGATATAGATATTATCCCGGCTTTTCCAAATCAAAATTCCATTTAATTTCATGGGACACTTGGTGTTTCAGACCTCTGATTAGTAGATCACTGATATTAGTGCCGATACGTGAGTGATAATGGCATCAGAAAAAAAGAAGAATGGAAGCCATGGAAATATGTTATTAATTATGAAAATGATGGATCGATTATGAAGCGAGCCACCACTAAAGTGTATGGCAGGGGGGATTGCACACCAAGTGTGAAAAATCTGAAAAAAATTCTTAACTTTCAGTTGTAATAAATCTGCAAAATTTTGCAACTTATGTGGATGGAGATAACTACAGGCTCATGCACTACGGTATATTTATGTGCAATACTTCTCTACGCGTGAAAAATGAGTTCCAAGTAACAAGTACAACAATAATATTATAGTCTAAAATAAACGTTTTATAATATAAAAGGCTTGATAAAATAACAGCAATGAACTAGGCAACATAGAATTACAATGCAACAATTTCAGAGTGTTAAAATCATTGTGTGGCATCTCCTGCAGATACTTAAAAACATTTTTTTCTTTCCCCTAGTGCGGTCGTTCATAGTAGTTCTTATCCCTTTTTGTTCGAGGGAAAAATTTCATCTTAAATCTCTCTACTCCTATTGCCATGATCTGTTCCACCGCAATGCGATGGAGCCAATAATACATTTTCAACATCATCGATTAAGAGATATGCTTCTAACTTGCGCAAAACAATTAATCTATAATTTGCAGAGGTGGTTCTCGGGTTAGACTGCGTGAGAGTAATTTTTGGCTCAACGTTTCTCTCCCTCGCAGGGAGCGTCTTCAGGAGCGAAGTCACTTCGCTCCTGAAGACGCTCCCTGCAACGGGAGAAAAACGTTGAGCCAAAAATTACTCTCACGCAGTCTAACCCGAGAACCACCTCAGCATCTCTCAACAGCTGCGAAAGCCCCCGATCTACGATAATCTATAATTTAACCCTTGCTCCACGAGTGATTCTTAGCCTAGTTACTGTGATAATCTCTAGAGAGGCTACTGAGTTGATCATAACATAACTACATACGGACAAATCTACCTCCTTTAAGCTACACGAAGTCAAATACGGCAATCAAACCAACTCCATCAGCATAACATATATGAACATTGATTGCAGCATATTCTAAATGAGGACATTCACTATCAATTTCTTTAACTCAGGATTATCTTCCACTGAAACTAGTAGAAGCGATGGCTGATTCGTCATCTTGTAAATGCTAACACAGTCTAAAACTGGGTGACATGATCGCAGGAAATTTTCAAACAACGCAAACTTATCTCGAAAATAATATGGTGTGTAACCACTAACATCACCTTCATTTACACTCGCTGAACCCAATTTTCTCTACTTAGTTAAGTTGGCTGAGAAGTGACACTCAAGCGATACACCAGAAGGTGAAAAAAGATGCCTCACAAAAAAGAAATCGTAGAGATCTCAAATTGCAAGACATTTCTGAACCTGTGTAGTTTACTTAACTTCGACGTCCTTCAAAGACTCGTTCCCGGCAATGAGCTAGTTCCAAGTGGCTCATTTTGGTCCATCTAAGTAGCCTCCTTGTTCTCGAGAATGCTGGAAGGGAGAGGTTCTCCAGAGAGATTTAGGCCCCTCTGATAACTGACCTCTCGAAGAAAGCGAGCCTTAGAATTTCCCTATCGGTGAAACACAATCTCCCACCGTGTTCAGGCCGCGTCTTTATCAGCTGCGAACGAATGCGATATTTCGAGTCTTCGGGAATGGAGCCGTTCATTTCAAAGAAGTGAAGTTTGAATTTAGGCCTTGGCTATTATCACGACGCTCAAAAATGACATTTCCATCTGAAATGATTCCATTACACAGGGTCAAATATCAGTATCCGTTTTACATACGTAAATGTGCAACGTGATAGACACGCCCACTGATAAGATATCGTTAGCTCTCGTTCTTCGTAGACGTAAGTTGTTTGTATGCTGATCCCGAATCTTACCTTGGACGTAACCTTGAGATTGACATAATATCACCAATAGGTTCCAAACATGGGGGCATACGAAAGGCAGCTTTTAGGTCAAAACAGAACGATTTTCGGGCAATCTCTGCATCTACCATTCGATTCCCGCTGCCACGCTTACGCAATTATCCCAGACTTCTGAGCGATGAAAACAAATGATATTATACTGTCGCACTTTTTTACCTGTTTGAGTGAAGAACTCCGTTCTAATGAGCAACAGACTAGTCATTCTACCCTTCACGATACTCACATTGGAGGTACAAAACTACCTACTAGGCACTGGACAACTTATGCGCGTAAAGAAATGACTGATATTAGGTAATTTCAGGAAAAGTAGTACTTCTTTCACTGGTTTTTTCCATATTTCTATCATGGCATAAAATTTTACCCAATACTACTAATATCCTTGGTACTGAGAATAACTGCAATCACATTCACCCATTTATTTACTGGGTCCACCGCTTCCTCTGAAACCATTCAACCTTTCTCGTACATAAACGTTTGGTAATTGTACTGTCATCCATTTTCTCAACGTGAGCATGCCATAGTTAATTCTCGTCAGTTACCGGTGCGTCCAATCCATCTTTCTTCGTGACTCATTCTGTCATCAACCCTTTCAATCCTTACCACAAGTACTCCCCAGATACCCACCCCACATCCTTTTAGTCACTAATAATACTAGTTTTCCAAGCCTCGTCAATTTTTACTTTAGCACCATAATGTGCGGAGTGTTAACTCATCAAAAGTGTAATTTTTGCTACCTTGTTTGAACAAAGAAAATAAATATCATGGCAATAAGGATAGCTTAGGACCCGGAATACTTGACCGTAAGACAGAAAAAGTGTTAAAGGAAATGAAATCGAAGAAGGCTGTGGGAATGGATAACATCCCTGCAGTACTTCTTTAGAATTTATGAGGGAGGAATTTAGCCGAAGGACGTTGCTAAATCAATATTGATACCATCCCAAAAAAGGGAAAAACAGCAGAATGTGAGGACTATAGGACAATATAAGCTTCATTACACCCGCGGCAAAAGTGTTAATTACGGTTATCTACAAAAGGAAGGAGCAGAAAGAAAGTGGGTACTACGCGAACAGCAGTTTGGGTTTAGAAATGGGAGCGTGCCATGACAATAATTGAGGTCACCAGCTGAAAGGAACGTAAAGTAAAACCAGCTTGTGTGGTCTTTGGATTTTGAGAAGGCGTTCGATGGTGTAAACTGATCATTTTTTTCGACATTTTGCAAAAGAGAGGAGTAGACTGTAGACAACTGAAACGGAATCTGTACATGGTTCAGACTGCACATGTACGGATAGCGAATGAAGAGGCGGAATGGGTAGTACTAGGTAAGGGGAGTAAGACACGAATGTTCATTTTAACCGGTTCTTTTCAATATGAAATCGTAAATGAAATGATTTCGTAAATGAAATGAAAAGCGGGACATAGGCAGGGATGGAGGCAGATGGGAAAACTCTTCAAATCAGTTAGTTTTTTAGATGATCAAGTTTCAGTTATCCATTCAAATCCAAAAGGTTACAGTCATTGTTAAGCGCAGACTCATCTATCTATACCTACACATTTACCCCGTGTTCCACAAAAACAGTGGGTGGAAGGGGGTGCAATCACCAGGTGGGATTGGTAAGGGATAAATGAGAGGAAGGATGTTTAAAGGGTTTATAAAAAGGGGAAAAATATTAATTAAAAATTCCCAAAAATCCGAGAGAATTCATATAAATGCTAGCGGAAAACTTATTTCCAGACAAGTGTTAATTTCACCCACTCTGAAAGTTCTAGAGTATATGAAAAATGAGGGAATACAAATTAAACACAACCACTTACTTATACGATAGACCACCAAAAAACCACGACATGTCATGCAGAATTAGAAATCAAGAAGGGAAAAGATTATTAATCCATGACCATGCAACTTGTGGCCCCTACCCCTAGTGTCACAGGTAGGAAATGTGGCACCCTGCCGTTGGTAGCGGACCACTTGAGGCATAGTCTACACGGAGAGGGACGAGCGGTGGAAGGGAGGATCTTGAAAATACAACAAAACTTGAGAATCAGTGTAATAGGTATGGCACGGGAATTCATTATTAAAAACCGAACGCAAGAGACTCTCTTGAAGTCGGAGGGCTAAGACAAACATTAAAGTTGAGTGTCAAAAACTAGAACTGGTAGAACTGTTCCACTATTTAGGAGATGTGTGGTGGAAGATGGGAAGGGGGTGTAAGGAAGTGTTACGAAGAGGAAGGTGTTGATGACAGGCTCCTTTAGTAAAGACGCTAAGAAAAGACTAGTGAAATCTTTAATAATCTGAAGGCTTTCGTGACTTGGGTGTGGAAGAATGGAGAAAATAATAAGTCGGGAAGTACAAGGACATGGTAGGGGACGAGGGACGGCTGTTGGGAAATTTTCAAAAGTCAGAACAAGTGGGGATGCAGGAGAGAGTGAGATGAAGTTCGGGCATATTAGGGTAAGAGGTTTCGAAGGTCAGACCAACTAGACACAGGAGATAGTGAGAGGCGATGTGATGCTGAAGACGGTGATAAATGAGAAAATGCTTGAGAAGTGACGTAGCGGGAGTAGGAGAGGCATTTTGGATCGAATTAAGAGAGGTAGAAAGTGTGCAAAGCTAAATTATGAGTTGTAATACGTAGCATGGGTTTTAAGGTTATTTCCGCCGCGTTATTCAGATCCTACGAGTACAGTAGTTTACAGTACTAGGGGCTATTAAAAAGTCTAACCTAAACCGTTTAACTATTGCTTGGGAAGTCTATAAGAACTGAAAAAAAGATTCCGTTAATTTTTATTAGTATATAAATATATTAGCGAACAACTCACAGTTCCGCAGAGAAAAGGTTCCAAGGGTGCCTCGGCTTACAAACATCCGAAACCACGAACACCATTTCGAACAAATTTTCGCAAAGGCACGGCAACAAAACGCCTACAGGCACTGCGTATGGTGTTGTTTGCTACCTGCTCGAAAAGTTGAATGACTGGAGAAAATTAATATGGAAAACATGGAATGGAGGATTGGAGATGGGGGAAAAGTATTTAATGAATTTTTTTATTTTCTTTTGAAAAATAGCTTTGGAGAAAATCATAAAATACACAAATGAAATGTTTCAGATATGGTTTCATAACTAATGAAAAGTCAACATAAAGTATTTACCAAGATTTAAAAACAAAGCTTTTGCTTCCATTTATTGTATACGTCGTAAAACACTAGACAAGCAAAAGAACTGAGTACTATTATCTAAACCTGTTCTACATAAATGAAACCAACTTAAAATCATCTTAAGAGATCATTGAGCTTCATCAAAGAGAACAAATTTTAACTTCGGATTTATTGACGCCATCGTATTGTTTGTGATGTAGTGATTGTATCGCACTTTTAAAATCCAACACAATCAAATATAGATATCAGTGAACTGTTTGGTGATAAAATAAATATTCACTGAAATGTTCAAACTCCCTTATGTCCACTTTATCATGGAATAACCCTATAGTAATTCCAGAACGGTTGGTCGTTGATTCTGAGTAGACACATGTGACTTTTTAGGGCTCTTCTCTTCGTATTTTGAAAAGTACTGATTTGAATATCAGTGAATATACAATCAATGTATAACTGATCAAAAACTATGCTCAAAGAAGATACTCTTTCTTGACGTCTCTTTAGCAGTGATGTAGTAATGTATTATTAACCCCATCGTACTACGGTAGGAGAGTTCATGTCAATAAAATTGAAGAAATCAAGTGTAGAACAGAAAGATTTAATATTTAATTTTTCCCACGAACGATATGGAATCAGAATAGCACTATCCGAATGCCATAGGGTGATATTCGGGTCAAAATTAGTCTGGTGTGTGTTCACCCCCTGCCACACACCCTAGCGGTGGCTTGCACGGTACTAAAATAAATAAATACTGTTAAAAACAAGGAAACTGTGTGAAAAAATTCAGACGGAATGCGCAATTCCATAGATGGAAGCTTTGTAAGTCGATAGAAAAGCATATAACAAGCTCAACGAGGAAAGTAACTTCAGAATACACAGAACAAAAACATATTCTACACACTTTGTAATTCATTCAAAGAAAAGTAGTAGAGGGAAGGCAGTATTAGACTATAAGAAAAACAACAACCAGATGAATTTGAAAATTACTCCCCGAGGTAGCAAGCAATGTATTATTGCGGAACATATTAGAAGACAAAACACAACGGAAATGCTAGCGAAGAAGATAAAGTGGCGAATACATATGCCAAGAAAAGCAGAATACGAGAAAGGAAAGCTCTCTTGTTGTAATTACGTAGTTTTGGATCACTTATGACAGATAGCTGTAGGCTTCCAGGCTTAGGGTTAAAATAGTAATGGCTGAATCCAATCAGTTCAATCCAATGAAGGATCAATTTCCAAGAAAATTCGTGATTTAATGTTTATAATAATTTTATACCTATGTTAACAAACGTTATATAACCACGAATATATTATTAAAAATATATTAATTAATAAAGGTGCTTCATAACTGTTTTTTTAATATATTTCAACGAATAGTTCGGGAATATAATGTAGAACTTGGCAGAAAAGGTAGCATTTTAATTAATTCTTGATACAACCTGTGATTTCCAATTATAAAAACCTTTTAATGTCCGGCAGTTTGGACGAAGTGTAACATAAAAATTCGTGTTCCTAGCAAACCTTTTCCCTCAAAATTTCAGTGAAAAATGTTGCCGAATTTCTCTCGCGAGTGAGCGTAGTCCCTTCTCGCTCGTCCTACACTTTTCTCCTAAGCATCGCAACCGTATTCTAACGGCATTTTATTATATCTATTTTCACCATGGAATAATACACGCAAATCATATTTCTATGGTGCCTATTCTACCCTGTCACGCACCCTAGCGGTGGCTTGCAGGGTATATATAAATAAATAAATAAAAATAGTGAGTTTTGGAAAAAAATGACCTACTGTTGTAATTTACGCCGCGGAGAGAAAGGGAAATCGGCTAAGTGGAGATCATTTGAATAAAGCCCATTTGGATATCTCAAGTTAACTAATCCAGTCGTAACTACTACTACTGCTATCAGTGTCATCATATTGATATTACCGGGCAAGTGTGTTATTTCAGTACCCACCATCGACGTGGGAACAATATCATTATCAACTAGATATTTTCACATGCCCATGCCAGTGTTTGTTTCGGCTAGATATCTACCAGAACTTAATTTTCGAGACGCTTTATCGACGGCATACTAAAAATAACCAAATATATTATGGCCTTCAGTTTCCTGCGGCGTACTCCAGAAAACGTTTTCCATTGCTGAAATATATTACGAATCACATGTTTCGCTTTACTCCAGAAAATGTCATTAAAGAAATTTTCCTGTGATATAAAATGGTAACTTTAAATAACAACGTGACCTCAAACCGTTCGCAATCTTCGATATTGCACGTTAATTCAAGAGCGGCGTTGAGCGCAGCCGTTGCCACGGATACTGATTACTGGCCCCCGGGAGGCGGCCCAAACAAACCCAACAAACCACAACAAACATACTCTATTTCATATGTAACCTCCTTTACGTTGTGGCGTGTAGTGCGTTTGGTTGATTCGGCTCCTAATATCCGCAAGATGAGCGAAAACAACCCTACATATAAAACAGCTCCCACGTGAGTACAACAGCTTTCTTCATGGTCACTTAATTTAAGAGAATTATCATAAACAATCACAAAACTCTTTTATGACTGACAATTGGCTTTCATTTGCATGCATGACTTGTGGTCGGTCAATTAGTAACTAATACTATGCATGCAAATATGTTTGTTAGTTCAAAGGTTTTGAAGGAATTTTATTATTATAAATGTTTCCTTATATGACATACTCCTTTCTAGATGGGTCAAATTTGGAGGTGAGAACCATTCAGAAAATTTATCTTTCTTGGGCAAAGACATATTGGCTATTGGCCAGAGCTCATATGTCCTCTTCATAAACACCAAGGTTCAAGCACCTAGTGGGATGGCCAGTTATTCTATATATGAAGCAAATGGCATAGATAACCATGCTGATGGTGTTGCATGCATGGCAACACATGGTGTTGTACCTGTTTTTGCTGTGGCTGAAAATAAATTAAAAGCTCAAATTTATTTGTTGGCTTACCCATCATTTGCTCTAGTCTCCAAAATGAAGTGTGAGTTACCCTACCTCATAATCATTAATTAACAGAAATTAGTTTTAATGCAGTCGACATATAATTGATGTCCAAAAATGGTAAAATTATGTCTCAGAATTGGTTTTTGATTGAACTTTGTCCAACTTCTAAAAAAATTTCAACCCTAAAAATGGAATACATCAAAATAACTGTGGCATAATAAATGTACATAATAAACCCTTTTGATTGGTTTGATAGTTGATGATAAAGCTCACATCTTATGTAGCCATATGGTATGCTCAATTTTTAATCACTCACAGAGGGTAGTAATGCCACATCCTATCCTGAGTGAAACTCTGGATATATCTGCGAGGTATCCAGAAAACCAAACAAACGTGGCTTAAGCTAGGGTTATCCAGAGAGAGCACCTATATTTGCATCTAAAACCATTCAGTTAGAAGCCAAAATATCTACCTCTATATTCCACAATCCTTTAAAAATTCAATAAGCCACCTAGTGTTTAATGAATTCCAAATTATTTAAATAAACTTGTATTCAATAGGTGTAGCTCTTATTGGATACCAAGCACTTTCGTTCACTGAAGGTGACATAATGGTGTCCTTAAGTCAACAACCTGAATTTGTGTTGACAATTTGGAACTGGATATGTGGTGAAGATTTAAAAACTGTAAAAACGGAAACGTTAACTTTAAACCAACAACTAAGGTAAAAGCAAATGAAGATTATTGTGTCCTTTACTGGTAGACCACATTTTGAAAACAAAATTTTGTATTTCAATACTAATACCACTTCTCATTTGTAGATGTATGTCCAATTCACCAATACTAATAAGCCAAAGTTCAGAGGCAACAAATGAACTCAAAATATGGGAAGTGAGCATTTGCTATGGCACATGCCATGTGTTTTCAAAATGCATAAGCATGCCTGAATCAAGGTATTCTTCTGTTTGTTGGGCACCTGAGGGAATTCTTTGGTTTATGAATGACAAAGGAGATATTTATTCTGTAAGTAATGAAAGTAAGAAATGTCTTTAGCATAGAGGATCATTGGATCTCCATATTTGCATACTATCTGTGCCACAGAGTACAATGGACGGCAATGGTGATAATGTGCAAGAAAAGATTCTTGATTGGAGCCCAGTTTAATATAATTAGATAAGAACATGAATGAAGTGTAACAAGTGCAAAAGTATGCAAGACTTTCATTGAAATATTTTTTCAATGTTGCGTTCATACCAATATTTTTTTCATCAGCGATTGATTAATTGGATGAAAATGAGAATGCAATTAATCAATCCTCAATCAATCATCAATTTCATCGAAGAAAGCTCAAATGTTTTCTGTTTTTGGCCTCAAAACAGTCATAAAACTTTTCCTTGCATATTGTTGACCCAACCTATGTCAAGAAAGCACAAATAAATTTACCTTCTTAATTTGATAAATTTCCTTTATCAGATTGATCCTCAGTTGTATACACCAAGACTTTTTCATAGTGGAAACAGTAATTATGATTTGGAAAATTTAAAACCAAGCATTGGATTCTATAAAACAAGCCTCATTGCAACGACACCATATGGATCTTTGGAGGTAGGATGTTCGTTTATTTTTTGGCCTCAGTAAACCTTAAAAGTTCCACACATGCAAATGAGAATCTGTAAGAAAATAACATCAGATCTTATTTATGAAAATGAAAGGATATAAATATCATGTGCATGGGCTAAAATATTGAACCTATGAATTATATGGCATAATGATTGGCTAACATAATATATAGCTCGTAATAATGTCTAGATATATATTATCATTGCTTCTTTATATCCTTTTCATTTAATTTAGGAATTCAAAAAGCAAAAAGGTGCATGGGTAGACAACCCAATCACTTATGAAATTAAAACAGCCATTTCGAAACTAACATCACCTATTGATTTAAATGTTATGGTTGCTTGGACAGTAAAGGTATGTACTTGCATGTCTAAGAAAGCCATTAAAGAATATTTGTCAGCGTTGATGGCTACAAAAATTATTCTAATAATAAAGTTTGACTTAATTAGAATAAAGGAGGAAATTCAGGACCTCTTTCACAAGATCTGGGTGAACACTGGCTCAGATAATGCTCCATCCAATTCGAATGCAAATTAAAAATTAATTAGCTGAATAAATATGCTGGAGTATAGCTACATATTAAATAATTTTTTCATGGAAAACATTTAAATGTATTTTGTTGATGAGGTACCAACTTATACATCCCATATGTCCAGGGAGAAATTTTGAAGGTGATAATCCCACACCAAAGTGAGGAGGATAAATGCTTGGAATGCCCTATCTTATGTAATTTTGGAGAAGCTATATTTGAGATGTGCATAATTAATCCTGAAGAAGAATACTTAGCAACTGTATCCAGAAAAGAACTAAACATTTGGAAGATTGATACTGGTGAATTTGTAAGTGCATTTTTTTTTTAATTTGGACCAGCAAATCTAAGCTACTAAATGCAGCAACATTCTTACTAAATGAGTAAAATATCTCATTGCAATATTTTGCACATTCCTCTTAGCTCTGTGATGGACGAGCACACACCCAAAAGTTAGCACCAATAACAATGAAATTCACTCCATTCAAGTAAATTCATTCGAATGTAATGTGAACCATTTAGAAGAGATGTTAGCTTGTAACTTAACAGCAGCAAAAATGAAACAGCATTTTTTGTGTCTGTTCAGAGAATATATCATTGACAATTTACAATTTTAATTTTTCACTTAATTGAGGAAATTTTCAGTGTCCATCGATGAAGACATGCAATTTGTTTTTCTTAATATTAGCAGTATTAGTAGTATTAGTAGATAGTTTTGTTAATGAAATAAATTTTGAAGATCATGGATCACCGAGATCATTCTAAATTTTGTATGGATTTTCAATTACTGGAAAAGTAATATATGCAACTGAACCAATTGGTTTTCAAATCCTTAAGTGTTATGTGTAACAAAATGTAATCACAGGTTTTGTTATTCTGATCCTATGCCAACAGCACTATATTTTAGACAAGGAAAAATAAAATTGTAGGATTCTTCAGAATCACACATGGGATACCTTAAGCAACATAGGATTTTTCTTGGGGCTTCTAGTGACCATTGAATGAATTTTCCTTCTTGATAGTATTTTTTTCTCCACAAACTAGGTATGAATTATGCAAGAATATTATACAAGAACACAAGAACTTTACATTATTCTTTTTTTAGGTGGCACAGGGAAAGGATCTGATTCCTCTACCCTGATGCATAAATTGCATATGCTGTTGGGATTAGTATTGGGTGAACTCTATTATCACCTATCAAACTGGCCTTTGGGTTCAAAACTTTGTTTACGGTTTATGTTTTTCTCTCATATTTTCCATTCCATTCTCAATCAACTATTTGCTATATCAACAGATGGCTGCACTATGCATCATGAACACTTGTACATCATTGACTGCGCATCCCTCTCTACCAATAGTAGTGATTGGTGGAAACAATGGAGCTGTTCATTTTATAAATTTGTCTACTGTTACATCACCAAATGTACTGTGTCTTCACCTATTGGACCACTTAAAAATCACAAGTGTCACTTTTGACAGGACTGGTACATATGCTGTGGCAGCTTGCCTCTCACGTGGAACTTTTTTCTTACTTGAGGTAGGTTGATGAGAAGGCAAAGTGTTAGTTCAGCCTTCTAAAATCAATAACAATTATTTCTTTATCGTGTTTATTTGAGTTTGCATGATGCATTAGTTATGTGTACTAATTTCCATTCTTATAAATGATACCTTTTAAATCAGGACTGAATATCTCAACAGTATTAACCAATTGTTATGAAACTAAAAATATCCTTAAAACACTCAAAGCCGATATAGAAACTGAATGGAAAAATTAAAATAATGAAGTCATGGTGAATGATGTCAAAATATACACTTTGAATAGGCGCCAAACTTCAATTTAGATAATAGTGTTTTTCAATAATTCTTATAAATAATAGATTAGGATTAGATAGGAATAAATTAACTTTCAATTGCAAGTTATAAAATGCCCACACTCAGTATTAATTTGTAGGAAAGCAACAAAGCAGATTTTCCAGCTGAGATTGAGGCAAAAGATGGTCATGAAAATCAATTTACCTCTTAGATCTGCCCAAACCCAAACATCTAACTACTCCTCTCTACATGTTCGTTCAAAAAATTAACATCCCTATTGCTAACTTCATGCACTGGATTGTCATAGAGTAAAAAGCAAGTAGTGAGGATGACACAATATGCATATGTACTTAATTTACCAATTTTAATAAAAAGAAACATGCACATACAATTAATGAATATAGAGGATGGTCAGTCATGTTTTTATGGGGGAAGTAAATACATGAGACAAGCCGCCTTAATGCCTACATGAGACAAAGGCATGTTTTTCTCAAAAAACATTGGGGAAGATTTGAGTGTCATTAGATTGAAGTACAAGAATACATACTGTACTTGTACACATATACATACTGTAATAATATTCTTAGTGATATCCAAAAGGAAATAAAATTGCAATGTATATTGTCCCACAAACACAGAAATACATATCTGATGTCAGATATGCCTGTTTTTGGAGGAGGAGGACATAAATTGCAATTTAATTTCATTTTGGATATCATTGAGGCCCTGGAACTCCATTTTTGGCAAACATTACTTCTACCACTGGTGAGTGCTTTATCTAATGTCCACTATGTTACTTCCTCAGCCTATCATTTATATTTTAGAATATCAGGGCTTGCACATAGTTGTAATTTTTTTCTAGTGCAGGTTGGGTTAATTTATTTTCAAAACATTCACATTCAGTTATTTGATGGGAAAATACTTCATTTTAGTGTTCTTATTACTTTTTTCAGTTGTTGCTGGAAAGACAAACGCTGAAGCAATTGATTACCATTGCCCCTATTTAACCAAAGCAATAGTTTGGTTATTTTACAATGTAAAAAATCAAAGTCATTTGCAGCTAAACAATTCAGGAGAGTTCCTGGATAAATGCTTTTCAAATAAATATTGCACATTTTATTTTGAAGCAGTTAATAAAAAAATGATACTAGTTCAATCATTTCATCTCTGTTATCTGAGGAAATAACCTAATGAAGATGATACATTTTTTATGGCATTCTTGTCTCTACATACCTTGCTTGCATTGAAATTATTACTATTCCTATCACTTTTATTAATGCGTATGTAGATTTTTTTAAGTTTCAATTTTACTGTCAAGAAATTGTATTTTTTCTCTTTTTTTCAGAAATATATTATTTCAACTTCTTCATGATCAGGCCTTTAGTTTTCTTTCTCTAGTCCTTATTTTTTTAGTATTTTGTTCTATTGCCCTCTGTAACAACTCTTATCTGTAAAAAATGTAAGTCCTTTGAGTTTCAGATGCTATATCTTCCTAATAAGGTTACCAATTGTAAAATATATCTAATAGAATGCTTAGTCATCCATTTATTACCATGTATCTAACATTGTTGTCCCTTCAAATGAACTTGGCCATGATTTTTTTTTGATAAACAAGCCAGTGTTAAGCTTTTATCATATTATCCCCCAAATTAACATTCAAGGTTTGCATAAAAAGTATCAGTAACTACATTTTCCTGATTCATTTGTGAAGCGCTGAATTCAAACCATCGGTTAGGTGTCCGCACAATTGCAGATTGTATTGGCATTGATAATATGACAGAGCACACCATTATCACTGAAAATTTGGCAAAGATTTGTGCTAAACTCATCCCAGAGGTCTTTACGGACAACCAAGAGCAGAGTTGATGGTCTGCTTGTAAAGACCTAATGTGATGTGATGATTCCCCAGTCCCCTTGTGGTCCCAACTTGGCACCAGTATACTATTTCCTATTCCCAAAAGTGACATTCTCCCATAAAGAACACCACCATCCATATGTGGTGTACGGACCACTAGTGGAGTCAAAGGACGAAGTCAAAGCATGTGTACCCTTAAGGGCCTTCTGGAATCCGCCAACCAGGGAGCCTCCGAGTTGTGGAACAGCTGCTGGAAAAAATGTGTCTACGCTCAAGGGATGTAGTTTGAAGAATTTTGAGGCATCGTAGCAATATCAGAAATAAGTCTATTTTTCCTGAACTTTTAATACCAACTATGCAATTGCTAATCAATGACCCATAATCAGATATGCTTTAGATTACAAAGGAGGAGAGCCAAGGATGTTCTTCGTGATTTATAGACAAGCATTTCTGTAATTTGAAAATTTTGCATGCATGTTGCTTAAGTTGTCAAACCCTACACATTTTCACATGGATTGACTGATTGGGATTAGAGTTGTACCATTGTAGCAGCAAGATTGTCTGCATTAAGACTGTGGAGAAGTAAATATCATATGGTGATAATGGTTTCATTTTGGTTTCCTAACTGATTTTAACCCACACGTGATGTAGCATATCTTTAAGAAACTAAAATATGATCAAAGTGATGTGTTCTCCCTGTTATTGGTATTTTCACTGATTTTTTTCACTCCATTTCATGACCTACCCAATGTAAATTTCTTAATTTTTACAGGCTCAACCTGAATCTGAGAATTTTTATCAAGTGACCAATCGTATAACACTTGGGAAGGAAGTTGCGTCATATAGTGTCATTGGCTCACCATCACAACCTCAGTTACTTCTGCTACTACCACCACCAAAAACACAGTTCACAGAAAAGACCTCGACCTGCAATGATTTGGAGGTTGATATTGAAATTGACGAGTCTGGCAACTTTGTAATGCAAAATGTGGAAATTGAAAAAAGAACAAGCCAAAAGGGCGAAATTCTCCCTTTGCAAGAATTGTTGACATGCAAAATTAGTGAAATCAAGACGAACGGTGAAAAGGACGAAGAAGAGAGAGCTGCTTTAATTGAATCCCTTAAAATTCCAGTTGTACTAGTAAAAGATGGAGAGGAATCCAACCAAGTTTTAAGCAGTTACTATTTATGTTTAGGTGAATCAGCCATGCCATTACAAAGGGAGAATGAAATGTATGCCTTCCCAGTACATTCAAATAAGATTCATGTTCTGGAAATTGCTAACAAGGTAAGTTTATTATTTTCCAGGTAGTTAACCCTTTTCAGAGTTGCCCCAAATGATGTGGTATGTAAGAAGTATGCGTTTTTGAAGAATCAGCTTGCCATATTATATTTTCATGAAATATCCTCCACAGTTCAACTTTTAGGATAATCATAAATCTTTTGCATGTACCTACATATTTTTACAGGCTATATAAAATAAATAATCATTTACTGATATAAATATTTATAGTTTAAACCATAAAAACTAAAATAATAAACAATTGCTCACTTGGTGACAAGACCTGCTGTTCCAGAGGCAGTGGGTGCAATGGTGGATTTTCCTCAACATAGGGCTTGTGATTGTAAAATGCCTGCCTTGTAATTGTTCCGTCAGGTGGGCCTTAAAAAAAGAAATTATGTCCATTATATATTAGCTACTAACATTTTTCATGCATAATGTAAGTGATGCTTAATCGGCTAATATAAAATATATAATAATAAATATGCACCAGAGTATTAGCTTCATTTAATTAATAAATTACCCCAAGTGGAACAGGGGACTAGGTTTGCCAAACCAAGTGATCTCATTATTGAATAATCCAAGGAAAAAGGCATCGCTAAATCTGGCAGAAAATAAATGTGGGAATCTGCATTAATTAAAATTTGACATTATTTAAATAATCATAAAAAAAATTTAATAGACTTCATAATCTAAAAATTGTTGTTCTCAAAATCAGGAAATGGGACAAAATCGAATTCAAATGCATTAGAGGAATAGGAAAGCTACGAATTTTCAAATTGATCATACAAAGTTGTTTTATTTCATGTCAGTATCAGTTGGTATCCATAAAATACTTCTAAACCAGGACCAATTTTCATTTACAAATTTCCTCATTGAATAGTCCAGTAATATTTTTATTATCACCGAAGAAAAAAAATGATTACTCATGTGAATGTAGAAATTGCTTGTGAAAGGTATGTAAGATAGATTACATCTTTATTTGCAGAAATATTAATTTTTCCAGGTATATTTAATCGATTGCAACCCTGAGAGGGCTATTACTATAGAAGGATGGCACCAAAGCTAGATATAATACATTCCATCTGTGGTAAAAATCCAATGAGCATGAATTTTAATTGCTTGTTTATTAGATTGCTTCATTAGAAATTTCAATACTAAATATTCTTTTTCCAAGCTTTCCCTGGCTTCTCATGAAATAATTTTGAATTGAGTGAAACCTGGCTTTTACACTCCTAGGATTTACATTTCCCTTTCATTCCCATTTTATTAATACTATTTGCATTTTTATATCTTCTCAAATAATTTCATTTCACCATTTAAATTATGAGTTTTCAAGGTAACTATCCATTATGATGACCAACAAAAGAAAATAGAGTAATAATCATAGCAAATTAAAACCATGATTGTTTTGGAGAATGAGGAAGACTGATTTAAACACCAATAGGAGGCCAACTTAGAGAACATGGAACAGTTTACCTATGCACTATGTAAGAGTGATTTGGAACAAATTGGTCAGAGTTGTAGGGATATAAAAGTTGACACAAATGAGGATCAGTAGTTGATTGTGAGAATGGCATTCATGTGATCATCGTTAATACTTCTAGAATAGGCTCTTGTCACAATTCTTCATCTTCAATGTTCATAACACTGCTCCCTTCTTTTATTATATTTTTCATGTGATTTCACTGATTTGATAACTAACAAAAAACTAAGTCATCCATCTTAAAATATGTAATATTTTAACATATGGTAACTCCATGTAAACTCTGGCAATGTAAGATACTGCGAGATATTTTAATAAAATTTAAGTGACTTTTTTAAGAACACAATATTTGATTACATCAAGAACTTCTATCACTCAATTTGAGAGTTTAAGAGTTCTCTCAGTTAGTTCTAATTTTAGTAACTTTTATGAAACCAATTAAGTGCAAACAATGGCAACAACAACCTCTCAAACATACTAATCAACACTTTTCCTTTACTCTTTCCTGAAATGTTAATTCTTTCATTAAAATTTAATGAGTTACAACTCTTACGCTGTTGAAATATGAGTTTCTGGTCATTTTAATTAGCTTGTTGCTGTTAGTATAGTAGATTAAACTAATAGTAATTTTAATTCATTAGTAGTAGTATACAGCAATATTACAGATATTTGAACATATGGAAACTTTTTTAATAAGATCCAATTGAAAATTTAAATGGATGCATGCTAAAGAACCACATTAAAATTGGGCTTAAAGAATTTTTTTCAGTTTTTGCCTCTTCGAATATTGTGATAATCCATTGAAAGAGATGTTTTGCCTATCCCATTCCATTTTTCTGATGACTTACCTTTAGCACAGGGGTCTATCTATGTACAAGTGAGAGTGCTTCACCCTTGGTCATAGCAATTAATACCATTTAAAGTTCAAGAAAAATTAGATTCATTCAAGACAAAATAAATTTCATTAAATCAATGCTTTCAAGAGGAATCAATACAATATCCGGCATGATGCATCAACAATATAAAGCATTTTCAAGTCATCTGGCATGGAATTTGGCACTAAATTTGATAGTGTAACATATTCTTTAGCCAATATTCAATGTCGTAAAACCCAAATTAACTTGGTATTCACTTTGTACAAATTAAATATGCCAGAAGTTAATACAAAAAAAGGGAAATCTAATTAGGTCTCATTGTTGAAAGCCAAACATAAGTAAATTAATCCAAGATAACCCTAATAAAACATTTAAATATGCATTGGTTCAAACTATTCAATATGTCTGTGGTGTTGTTTAATTACTAGAAATTTCACTAAATATTGCAGCAAGACCAGAACTCAGAGATCTCAAACCATAAAGTAATATTGTAAATAGACTTCTTCAGAGTTTGGAAAATATAGTACAGAAAATCTTATGCAAGTTCTTAGATTTCAAAGGGGAATACTTCCACAAAAGAAAACCCAGCATGGGCCGAATTTATTTACATAATATAAAATACTTTTTCATTCTGAATCCTGCAAATTATGCATTCCCATGATTTAAATGTCTCATAATTTACACTTTATTTTTCAACCATTACTTAATTCACAGGGTATTTTAATTATTGTTTCAATCATTTACTATTTGTGTGGCAATACTTCTCAGAAAAAATACAAATCCCCCCTGCATAAGTGAAGCACATTCAGAAAAGCAATTTGCAATTCATATCCTTGGTGATATGCAATTTACTTATGCATTACTGTCAAACTGGTTACATATCACTGAAATGGAACAATATCACAACAATTTACACTGAATGGCACCTCCAATTCCTAAGCTACCATTTTTCTCAATGTATGATTTAAATATATGGTTTAAATTGGGATCATTTTATAACTTTTCTCTAAATTTCTTCTGAAGATATTTGCAAATTGAAAAAGGGGTGAACAAGCAGAATGACAAATTTCTCCATGTAAGTATTCACAAAATTTTTAAAATGTCTGCCAAAATTGAGATGTGACCATCAATTATCTTTTCAGTGAATCTTCAGTCATTACTCATGCCTTCCACCATTTAGTTTTTTCTGAAACCACTTTTGAAACCTAAAAGTCAGCTGGGTGCAAACACCAAAACATTTTTCCAATGCATTTAAATATTTAAAAATTCTTGCACACAATTTTACCCTCACCAAAATATGAACTGAGTTTTTTTAACGTATACAGAAAAGCCAGAAAAAATTTCTAAAATCCAGGTGTAAAATAAAAATATTGCTTGTCAAAAGCAAAACATTATCTTTCCAAAGACGAGTGACTTTTTTCAAGGATTACAAATTTTAATGCATTATTTTCCATCCACAAATGTATGCTATAAAAGAGATTTTAGAAGTGAGGATTCATAGCATAATGGCTATTGAATGAAGAACGGTAATATTAATAATTTTAAAACATACCTTTACTCTTCCTCCTGATGTTGATGGTTATTCTCATAGTACTTCCCAGTTAATGCAATACATTTGCTCCACCTTTTATCCCAATCTTCAAAGATTTGTAGAGAGTCATTTTTGGTAGGTCCAAAATCACCTTCGCCACTGCTTCCGAAGATGGAGAATGCTTTTCATGAAAAGTTTTTCTTCATATTGAGGAGCAGGAAAAAGTCATAGAGGCTACATCTGAACTACAGGGAGGAAGAGGAACATACCTCAAAATGATTTCTGCAATATTTTCAGAAATAATATTTGCTATGAGGCCAAGCATCTGTTGTTCTGAAATTATTCACTCATTGAATGGCTCTAAGTGATTGATATAGCCTAGGAGAGTTTTCGATTCATCCCTACAGTAAGCTCCATTTACAGTTGATCATGCTGGTATAACATGTTGATATACCAGTCCCCAACTATAAAAAAATAATGCAACTCTATTTTTGAAGTTGGTGATATTTCCTCATAGAGATTTGCTGATTGCTCTTAGAACCAATATGATGTAGCCAAGTTTCATATGCAGTGTGATGACCTTCCAAATAAATCCATCTTCCTGTAACATCTTCAACTATGAACAAACCTGCAGATAAACATTCCATTGTTAAGGTGTAAGTAATCTCAGAACCAATCACGCACAAACTGGACTTGCATGAAAATTTTCTCTTACCAACATGTGGGTTGCACCCAATGAAACCTTTAACATTTTTTATGCTTCTCCTACTATTTATTCAATGATGCTCTCTCACTATCACTAGACAGATTTTAATTCTTATTTCAATAAGATCAGTGGCTAGAGCTTCAGGTCCACCTTCCTTTGACATTTTGTCTCCTCTTTAAACATTAAATACAATTTTCTAGCGGGGCTATAGGAAATAACAGACTCTCCGTCTGCTTCCGGTGGTATTTCAATAGCCTCAACTGATGATTTGGTCAGATGAAAGCAGAATTCAAATGCTTATCTTACCTCCTTTATAATTTATATTACCTCCATTGTTCCTCTAAGCAAAGTGAGGAGGTGTCAACTAGAACACCTGCCACCGATGCAAAAATTGTCAAATCAATAAAATTTATGCCATATATGAATTACAGATAGGCAAAAATATAATATTTTTTCAACAAAAGTGTATGATCACTCTTTATTAAACAACATCTAATCTAATAGTTTGCGATATTTAAATGAAGAACTGCGAGTGGTTTATTTTCTTCAATTCATTAATATCTCAAAAGAAAAAAAAATGTTGCCAGTAAAATATTTACTATCCAAAAAGTCAGGTTTTCCTTCCTAATCAATGATACAGCTGAACGCATATGAATTACTGAACATGGACAAATTCTGATTGCAGTTTTATGCACTTTGTAGTGCTAACACATTTTCTTTTCATTTTCATATCCTCACCTTGAAGCATTGTACAAACATCAACCAGTGCCGACCCCGGTGGTGGCCCCGGTGGTGGCAGGGTAACTTCCTCATCTGTCAATCCAAGGGTCGCAGGTTTGATTCCAGCCTGGGTGGGTTTTTCTCCCCCTAGGGCTTGGGTGTTTGTAGATTGCCAAATTGTTATGTAAATGTCCAAAGTCCGACGTAAAGGTCAAAGCGCTGTTTTTGGACTAATGTAAAATAAATAAATAAACCACTTTGTATTTTGGGTTGAAGATGTAAATACAATTGAAAAAAGGATATACATTCACCTCAAGACATCCTGCATCAAAAGATCTTTGATTCGAGTTGATTTGATAATTAGGATCGCAATGCAAACATAGGAATGCATTTCATGAAAAATTATCTTCAGTAGAATTTGTTCTTAGAGCAACATTAATTTATTCTTTTGCCGAGTCCTATTCAACATAAAAAAATCATAAGGTTTATGGGGAAAATTGCATTTATCTCTTAATAATCCATCCTGGGTAATTTTCAAATAATAGAGCCAAAACTACAGCAGGTGGAAAGGTTAATGTATCTTGGTGTTAGATGGTCACTAATAATAATAATATATTTATATTAATGCTGTGGCAGAGCCCCTTTAGAACAAAAGGATAATATGCAATATGAAATAGCATGTTTCATCACAGAGAAATACATGCATTACAAAATGTGCCAACTGCATGAAATGAAATCTTAATTTTTCAATTTATTTTCTAAAGGACACAACAGACATACAATAATACATTAGTAGTTAGTTATAACATATGAAATTAGCAAAATACATGTACAATATATATTAATACAATGCATATGTATGACTAAAATACAATATATATATTACTACAATACAATATATATTCTATAATATAATATATATTACTACACTACAACATATAATACTAAAATACAACATATAATACTACAATACAATTTTTTATTACTACAGTACAATTTATATTACTACAAGACAATATATATACAAATATATTTCTACAAAAGAAAAAATATATTACTATAATAGTATACTCTGGTGAAATAATTGAAAAATTAGAAAACTCAGTTTTATTTTGAACAGATATGCTCATAATATACAGATTTAAATTGATTGAGAGTGAAATCATCTCTTAGAATGTTGAGTATTAGGTTGCTGTTGAAACTTCATGTGTTTGATGGCAGTCCAATTACCCGAACTTATCAAGCATGTAACATGGTCTCTCGTTACAAAGTATTGTGTTTACTAACATCCCCAAAAAGTATTTCAGCCATAATGCTCTCGTCAGCCACCCCAGTTGGCATAAATAAGGAGAGTTGTGATCTTATTATTTTGGTATTGTGGGTAACTAGTGCAAAAGTTAATCAGGCATCAAAGATTATATTGAGTTTCTCAGTAGTGTCATTGTAAACTAGATAGCAGTACTCAAGAGTCGGCAAAAGTAGATGTATTACAAGCTTTTTACAAGTGTGTACAAAAAGAAGATGTGTTTATTCAATCAAATAATACAATGTAGAGTTAATCTTGCTCAATAAATATAATATGTGATCAGTTCAGGAGGGTTGCTTTTCATAATTACAACAAGACTGAAATGCCAGTAGGGTGCTTGATTTCAAATCCAGCTCTGTAACATTTGGAATATTAAAATAAAGGCAGCTTGTTTTATGAGACCTAACCATTAATAATGCCTTTGGACTGTTGAGAATAAATTATTTCTAATAGTCCTTTCAGAGATAGGTGAAATGAAAAAAATTTCAGCTACAATTCCATTAATTTCATTTACCTTACAGTGTTTGATTATTTATAGCAGATCCCCAACACAGAATGAGAATAACAGAGACACAAGCTCTAAGCCTTGTGGGACACTTATTACAGAAAGCAATGAGTATGATTTACATCAGGTGATCAGGCCTTTACAGATTGCTTGCAGTTAGTAATGAAGGAATCAAACCAATTTGTAACACTAGGAGAAAATTAAAAAGATTTCTTATTTTGCAAAAGAAAAGTATAATTTAAATTACCAAATGCATTGTTTAAGTTGTAAAGATTTAGGATATTTTTTTGCCAATTAAAAACCTTATTTCATCTTTAACCTGAATAAGAGTAGTCTGTCAGCTATACCTTCTTAAATTCTGACTGATAAGGTTTGCCGAACTTGTGGGAGTTAAAGTTATTCCATGATCTGATAGTATATCATTTTTTTCAGGATACTCAAAAAGGTAACACAATATTTATGTTAGCCATTAGTGAGATATGAAATATGGAGTTTTCATCTATTTTTATTGAATGAACTACACAAAGTTTCTTGGAAGATGGAAAAACAGAGATTGTCAAAGAGAAATTAAATATTTCAATTATTGTGGGTAAAATTTAGGGTAAAATATCTTCACATATATTGGGGAAATGAAATCAAATCGTGTTGAATCCAAGGTAGACTGCCAAAGATACCTATTTAGCAGATTGATGCAATGTAGCTTATTCGTATAGAAAGGGCTATTTTAAACAGGCATCAGGGAATCAATACATGTTAGTTTCAGGAATTGCTCAATTGTGAGGGAAGTGTTAATTTTATTTGTTAAGAGAGACATTTGTGGTCAGTGAGTGATATTGCTGCTTTACTAGATCTATGATGAACTAGTTTCCTTAGTTCACACCAGATGTAATTCAGTTTGGAGAGTGGAGAAAAAGCTTTTGAAATGTATGAAAATTTTGCCATTTTGATGAAGAAGGTAATTGCTAAATGTATTTAACTCTTTCACTGCTGTGATAACACCTTTTAATTCCCTCTGCGGTGAGCTGTGATACTTTAAAGTTTTATTCAAATTATATTTGTCAAAATAAAGTAATAAAAATTTGCCATTAAATAAACAGCACATCTAGATTATTTTTATTATTTAGATTATTTTATTATTTCAGGAATAGTAAAGGTTATGGAGACACAATACCTATTTTTACCACATGTGAGGAGGAAGGTTCTGGAGTCAGCTGCAGCAAAAGGGTTAATTTGATATCAACAGATTTGGATTTGAAAAGCCTCTGATTAGTCTATTTCAGTGAGAACTACCAAACACTGTACTTTATCAATGGCATCAAGGTTTCTGTATAAGAATACCTATTACATAGCAATAATTTAGGGCAGGTGACTCAAAATATCTCTGCAATTATATATTATGGTCGAGAGCAGTATATATTACGTGAGGCATGAGAACATTTACATAAAAATCTCAATGAACAAAAATACCTACACCTCCTCCAACCTAGCTTTTTTATAACACCATTATAATGAGAAATACTCAAGTTTTACCATATCAACTGGAATATATGTCATGTATATATCATCTGGAATTCAACCATGTTTCAGACATACATATTACAACAAAACAGTTAACACTAAAATATCCACTAAATTTATTCAGGTGCCCTAGATTAACAGTTAATGACACATATTTTCAGCTTGTTTACCATAAATGACAAATACTTTTAAAAAAACAAATAATAAAGAAAAAATAAATAGATGCAGATGCGACCCATTAAATGAGAGAATACCTGAATTACTCATGGCTTAGAGCAATTGCATAGTTTGAGCAGCATGAGAGAATGCAAAATGGGCTAAAATCATAGAACAACAGAAAGACGCTAATTAACAAATCCAGACATTTTCCTAACATTGAACATGTCAATAGAAATAAAATATTGCTAATGTGACCATTAAAGTTGTGCAGGGAGAAACGCATGCATATTTCTTATCTAAACTGCTCCAGATCAGATAAATTAAGGAGAGTAATTCGTTCCCCACCATCACATCTCCTGACATATATGTTCCCATTCCGATTCCACAGATATTTGATTTTATTTTCCCTTTTAAGGACTAGAGCCCTGGAGTAAAGCACTCTGTTATGTAATGTGAGGCGTTCTTTCACATAGATGGGAGCATTAGGGGTATTATGCCACCCAAGGTCATGTGTGTTCAGGCCACCCTTAAGCCGGCAGGCCTTTACAAAATCGAATGCATCTTTATATTTAATGAAGCGCACAACCAACAGGGACGACCTTGTTTTCTTTGGATTGCTAGGCCTTGTCCAAACTCTATGGGAGTAATCAATCTTATAACAGCCTAACTTAACCCCAACAGCAAAACCAATTTGACCTATGAGCACATCAGTGATTTCACCCTCTTTAAAGGGAACACCATGGATCTCAACCACATTTTTTAGCGATTCCTGCTCTATTTTATTGAAACGATTTTCAAGATTCAATATATGATTTTTTAACATTTTTACTTCACCACACTCATCACCTAATTTATGACAAATATTGGCAATAGCCTCATTAATAGCTTCGACAACTTTACCCTGTGCCATGGTTGTATCTTGCAAGGAATTCAAAGAGTTTTTAATCTCACTATGACTAACAATAGTCACTCTAACTAAGAGAAATAATGATGACACTTCAGAGTACCTCAGGACAGATGATTTCAAGACTGGAGTTTCATCACCTTGGTTTGCATGGGTTATGGAAATGCAGTCATTATAGTTCCAGGATTGTTGTAATTGCTCCAAAGCAGTGAAGTCTTCTTCTTGTGGTGAGCTATACATTAAGTGTACCACTTAGTGGCAGCAATTACAGGAAACTCGCTTCGACCCTGCTTGAGAATTACACTGCATTTAGCACATTTGCTCAGCCTTTTGGACAAGTATAAGCACAGCACGCCCAGTCACCTTGAAAGCTGACTGACCTCTGTGCAGGAGAAGGGATGTAAAGAGAATAATTGTGTTGGGCAAAGTAGGTTTCACAAGATACACAAGGACAGCACTGATAACAGGGACATTAAGTGAGGAGAATAAGACAAGACTAGGAAAAACTTTGCTTCAGAGCATGGTTTTGTATGGCTTGAAAATTTGATCAAGATGATAGGCATAGGTTCGAGGATCTAGAGATATGGTAGGTATGGAGAAGAATGGAAAAGGTAAAATAGATAGATAGGCAATCAAATAAATAAGTACTAGACATGGTGAGGCAGGAAAGAGAATTGTAGGAAGAAATCCAAAGAAGGCAGAAAAGATAAATGCAGAGCATTTAGATAGGTGATGGAATGCTGAAGGCTTGATAAAGGGGAGGTAATCACACAAGGAAGGTAAGGGTACAAAAAGGAGATGGATGTTGAGTGGAATGAAGGGAGATAAAATGTATACAGAATTGAAGAACAGGTTATTGTACGATATATTGTGGGGTTTTGTCTTGCTAGGAAAGGCTAAGTAATGTAGGACTGTACAGTATTTGTCTATCCATAACATAATTTAAATGGCAAACTACCAGATAGTAATAATAACACCATGAAATTTTTTTCAAATTTGTACTCCATTTTCAAAGTTTAGCCAAGAAATGGCAGATTTTGTCAATATGTTCAAAAGGGACACACAGGATTATGAATATACAAGGTCTCTCTGGAAAGGATTCAGCCATGAAATATTTTGAGAAAAATAGTCTACCTAGAAAAATGAGGCCTCAGTCCCCTTGGAGGTACCCCCCTTGGGACCTTACAGACTTATTCCATCATCTCCTCCACTTTTCAAAACAATGGGCTATGTCCTTTTTCAGAATGGTCATCAGCTGCCTTGTCGCATTCTCCTTTATCTCATTAACCAACTGTAAGGAAAACTGGGTTTTTACTTCACGGCCATAGCTGTAGACTCATGACTCATCTCCAGTTATGATCTTTTTAGAAAAACTGGGTCATCATTAGTGGCTTGGAGTAAGTCCCTGTAACTGCAGCTCGAAATTCTTGACATTGACAAAAGAAAATAGAATACAAAGAGGTAGCTGACAACCATTCCAAAAAAGGACTTTGCCAATTGTTTTGAAAAGTGGAAGAGATGCTGGGATAAGTGTGTAAGGTCCCAAGGCTGGTACTTTCAAGGTGACTAAGGTCACATTATTCTAGGTAGGCTATTTTTCTCAAAATATTGCATGGTTGGATCCTTTCCAGACATCTCTCATATGCTATCAACACTGGAAAAACTGCGTGTGTAGAGAATCTTGGTTTGAGCAACCTTATAAGGTTGCTATAATTTATAATATAAGCAACCTTATAAGGTTGCTACCTTATAAGGTTGCTCAAACTATTTTTTACTTTATAAATACTGGTTAATTAAAATGATATTCTTACAAAGAGTAGCCAACAAGAAAACAATGCTTGTAGTTGGTCAGTGTTACAATTAATGGATGTTATTTTTTTAAGGGACTTCAGCATGAACTAAAACTAGTTAAAATCTTGGAAACGGGTCATCAAGTGAGATGCACCGGAAACAATATCAAATCTGTACAAATCGGATCCATGAAAAAAAATTGTCAATACCTTTTGACTTTTGGTGCTGATGGAATTATTTTTCTCCATCCCCAAAATGGTGATGACATAAATGAAGAGCCAATAATTTTGAAATCACACCACTACATTAATGCAGGTGTTCGAAAAGCAGAATGCACCTCCACAGGAGTATTTGTGGTATCACTTGGCTGGGATGGCTGCCTTGTTGGAACTAAAATACAGTAAGATACATAAATTATAAACATACTATAAAAATATGACCATAATTTTCTGATTATAACATGCACTATAATGAAAAGGACCCATAATTTCACAAGCAAAATTTAAAATTTTCTCGTTACCACCAAAGCCATTATTTCATGATGTGACATTTCCAGTGGAGGAACATCACCTTCTTGCTGTCTATATGTGTTTCTGTGATCTTTGTATGCAGAAGATTGGATCTTTACAATGCACAACATACTATTTTCCACAATTTTTTCCAATCATCAACTCAATCATGATTTATCTATGAAATAAGCACATTTCATGTTTCAAGGATAGACATTGTTTTTTCTATCCTCTGTTCTTATCCTTCTATCATTAACTGACTGAAATAACAATTATTTTTTGCAAAATGTAGACATAAGAAAAGGATTGAGGGATGCTCAATGAATCATATGACTATCACTTTTATTTTTGTGAATATTTCTACACCAAGTCCATTGAAAAATAAAGTATATATTAACCAACTAAAAACGTAGAAAGCAATATTTACTATTACTTTTAAAAAAATCACATATCTCATGCTAAAAAAACAGAGCTAAGTATTTCAAAAATTCATATGGAAATAATGTTATACTATGTATAAAGAATTATAAAATAATACCAATACCTAAACCAATTACAATATTTTCTATTACATTATTTGCAGAATAAATTTCTGTAGAACAAAATAACTGTTTTTATCATACAATTTCAGAATTGAGAATGGGGTAGAGATGCCAGAGGAAACGCAAAAACAATGTGAATTATCAGAGATACAATCAAAACTGATGAAGATAATCAAAACCATCAGCCCCAAGGACTTCTCAGGTTAATTTCTCATTAGAATTAAGATAATGAAACTGAAAGAATAGCACTTGCCAACAATTTTCTATAAATTAAAATGTTATGTATATTATTTGAAACATTTAGGATGCTTAAAAACATGGGTGGAGCTAAAAGCAGAAGAAAAAAATAATAAAGAAATGCTTATGTCAGCAGAAGAAAAATATGGCATATTAAAAGATTTTAATGACCTACGGGCAGAAGTAAGTCATTTTATAAGAATTTAACATCATAGTTTTAATTCAGCTATCCTAATTTTCATTAGGAATCCAGCATTAACATCGTATATCCAATGGCATTGAATCACAAAATTTGAAGGTCTATAGAGATATGATTTCATTATTGTTTTGATGGCAGTGTATTCTAAAAGATGCTTCCCAGGATTGTTTGAAATTATAGTAATAACATCAAATTCTTTAAGTTAGCTACCAAAAAAACAATGACAGTAAATAAAATGCTGGAAACATGAAATTCATAATCTTTGAAGTGAAAAGTATCCAAAACAACAATTGTGAGATTATAATTGATAAAATAATTAATTGATAAATAATTAAAGATATTGTTCTTACTTTCATGAATGAATTTTAATTTGCATCTACTCTTCGGTTATGTGAGTTTGGGAAAGAAAAAAGTTGAAATTTTGGTTAAAATTCCTTTTTTTTTAGCATTCAATTAAGGTTTTTGTTTGGCCTTTGACAGTGGACAGCTGGCTTCCCATGTCCTCTGAAATCCCAGTATTTACACAACACCCACACCTCAATTGATTTTTTAATCCATGACCTTTGGGTTTATGAACAGATGAATTACCCAAATATGATAAACAAATTACACTACTCCATTTGCTTTATTTAGCTCGGCACATAGCCAGCTGGTGAGTCAAACATGTTCTGAATGCAGAAAAAAACATGAACAATTTAACTATTAACCAATTCTCAATTATATTGTTTGTTAAAATAAATTAATCTATAAAGTCAATTCTTAATTAAATTAGACATTTTGGATGGAATATTTATTTAAAATTTAATTCCGATAAGTTATGTAATGGTCTCTGGTTTTGTTCCAACCTATGATTCTGCATGATTTAATAGCTAAATGAATTGATGAAAAGAAATGAGGAAACCCTGGGTACAGAGAAATTGCCTTTGGAAAAATTTGAACTGGATCAAGAATGGAGAAATGAAAGACTCATGAAAGGTGAAAAGGAAAGACAAGAGGAAGAAATAAAAATTCAAAATGCTATTGAAGAATATCACAACAAAGCAGAAGCCCTGAGGCAGGAATGCTGGGAACCAATGGCAGTGAAAGGAAAATGTATAAAGGTAAAACGTACTAAAATTTTGAAAAATGTGGAATTATGAAACTATGAATTATTTATGCATAATTGCACAATGTTTTCACAATAGGTAATTGTTAATATTCTATTACATATGCCTTTCAAGGTCAAAGACTATTAGTAATTCCACCCAACTATTGGAAGTTACATATTTTAAAATATCTAGGAAAAATATTAATATTTTGAAACACAAGCCATAGTTTGATTTGTGCATGTATGAACTTGAAATTCAATTTAGTTTACTAAAATTTAGTCAACACTGGCAATATGGCACAAAGAAGAATAATTAGATTAAATGAAAATGTACACCAGGATGAGGACTGGCCAAAAGATTTTCAGTACCTCGGTCAAAAGCACTTTTTAATACAACTACCACAGACCTCAGGAAGTTAGTTTTTAAAATCCAACTCAATAAAGTTAAGTTAATCTGAAATCATTCTTAACTGAGTTTGACTGACACTTTTTAAAGTTGACTGAAAACCCAGTTAAAAGATAATTGGATAAATTACTACCACCTATTACCAATGAAACCATCTACCATTAATGTTAAGCACATAAGCTCATAAATTGCTTTTGTATGACATTTCCTATATAGATACTTTATTTGACTCACACACACAGTTACTAATTGAAACCTTAATATTCACCAATGTAAAACTAATTAAAACAGTAACTACTGTAATCATCAAAGTACTCATTGATGACCAACTACATCCACTATAATGTTTTCCAACCAAAACATTGAAATTTGAAGTCTAATTCTGAATTGCATGTGAGCTAAAAATATTTCTCTTCTGGAATCTGAACCTGAGTCATTACAAAAAAAATAATTATAGCAGCTAATGAAATTAATTATATCTCTGATGAAACTAATGTTTAACCTTTAGAGATGAACTATAAATATTAAGAAAATGATAAACAAGTTATAGAGTTAAAGAAAATAAAACTAGCACATTGATATTTGAGTTGACCAAAAACTTCACTTCTCTTCAATTAACTAATGCATTATTTTGCAAGTCTGCCCTAATACCCATACAAGGTTTCACGGTATAGAGATGACTCCATGTTCTAGGCAAGCTTCTCTCTTGGAACCCCTACTCCAGGGCCACTCATCCTAATAGTTCTGGTGACATCTCACAATTGCACTCTAAACAGGTGCACGGCTCTATCTCTATTGCCAACATTAGACACTATCCTCTTTACCAAGACAAAACTGGACCTGAGCAGTGAACATAATTTCACTAAAAACTAAATGAGTGTTAAATTAGGACCCCTAAACATTGAAACAATACATAATATCTCTGCTCATAAGTCCAATAAAGAGCAACACAGATCTGGGCCAGTTAATCAGGTTTTCAACTCTCATCAATTGTGGCATTTACTGAATTTTCATGTAACTTTTTGAGGAGATATCAATTTTGACAGAGCAGATTTCAATTAACTAAGCAAGACTTCCATTGATTCATTCAAGTCCGAAAGGATTCTAAGAACTTTCAAAGTTAATTAAGTCAGGTATTGTAAAGGAGATTTTATATTTTTTAAGGTCACTTAATTAATATATAGTACGGCATTTATAATACCATATGTCCATCTTGATCCCTCCATGAGCATAAATGTCACTGAAGCTAACCTGAATTAAATTAACCAACTTTCAAGGGAGTGCTCAGTGATTTAGAAGTGGAGAACTACCCCCTCTTACCAGACAGTCAGGATATTGAAGAAAAGGTTGGGCAAGCAATTGAGAGGCGAACAATGGAAATTGAACTGACATTCAATAAAAGGTTCACCCCATGGATGCCCCAATCTGACAGGTACAATGTAATTAGTCTTAAAGAGTATTTTGGCAAGATGGGATAAGTAATTTTCCTGAAATAATTTCTCGAGCTTTAGTGAAACTTAAAATTGGTAATTTTCCACAAAATGAGATTTTAATACAACCAGTTTCAATATAACTACATCATCTTCTGGGGAAGATGACCAGAAGATGATGTAGTTTCATCAAAACTGGTCGTATTAAAATTTTGTTGTGGAAAATTGCCAATTTTAATTAATCATGATATTCCATCATAACACGCCTGAAACGTCTCTTTTTATTTAGTGAAACTATTAAAACTGTCTATTCTACATAAATATCCAAAAGGTCCTTGGGCAGACTTTAGCATTAAACATATACTAAAGATACAAATATTTAATGTGAAAATATGAATTAAAAAGTTAATTTTTTGGGTGAGACTTAACTTGACAGTGTATAAAAAGATATTCTTAAATCTTTGCTAAAACCTTACTTTTAGGTTAGCGATAAATTTCCTCTTGACACCTTAAATATTCATATAAAATTTTAAAATTGTTTCTACATTCCATTAACTAATCAAACCTAATCTGAAACCATAATCTCAGGTAATTTTTTGGTGTCTTTTTATGACAATAACAGATTTCTTAATTAGAATGTATATCAATTCTATAAAGAGTACACAAGAATATCACTTCATGATTCCAATTAACTCACTTGAGCTTTTTCTTAGCAAGAATTATCTTATTTTTTTCCCACAGCTATAATGTAAGACTTCTTCAACAAGGGTTGAATAAACCACCCTCAAAATCCTCATTGCAACAAGATGAGCGAACTCGTCTGTATATGGCAATGATGAGTACAGATGATGAAGATTTGGATGAATTAAACATTAAAGCAGAGGAAAAGGAACCATCAACTACATCTGATTCAAATATGGAAATATTTGAATGGAGTGGCTCAATTTCACATAAATTTGTAACAATTCCACAATGCTTACACAGCCAACAACTGGAGCTCTACGCACTGAATTCTTTGTATAATGAAACCATTCTGCTTGAGGTAACGGAAAAACTTCATAGATTTGATCGTGAAAGTTTTCTTGTGTACTACTTATTTGATATTTAATACTGCCCTATTTCTTATTAAAAGACTACTTAGAATAATAAATAAAATAATGATCTAATTGCTGCCAAATCCCATGAGACATAATTATATCCTTGGAGAGTATGTTCTTAGTAAAATTTCTAATGAACAAGAATGATGTTCCAAATTTTCTGTAGCACTCTTAACTTTCATTTTCCATCCTTTAAATACCAGACATTAGATTACATTTTCAATAATTTATTCCAGAGCCAATCACAATTTTTCAATTGTCACTTCAAAAAAATTAAAAAGCTATATGATGTCATTATAATATTATTTTGTCTACTTAGAGTAGTACTACATGAGTAGTTAACATGCATGGACATACTGTTCTTCAACCCTTGCAAATATTCAGCACAGTGGCTAAGGTACTAACTGAGTTTTCAGTTGCAGATATATTAATACACAAGATCAAATTATATGAGAAGTCCTATTTCCTTATTAGTGAGTTGAATTATTACAGAAATAGCAAAAGAAACATTTGGAAGCTAAGTCAAGTGAGTGCAGTGACCAAACTGGGAGGGTTTGCTGCATATAGTTTAAGGGGAGTTAATGCAGTTAGCAGTGGTGTTATTTTAACCACCAAAAGCTTGAGTTCCTTTAACTATTGAGTCAAAATCATGAAGTAGTTTGCATTTGTTAACTTACATTTTATCCCATTTGCTTTTGTACATATAGACAGTAGAGGGTGACCCAATGGGTGCATTTTAACAGTTCATATTTCATAGCCATTGTGTATAAGGAACTGCATTAAAAACACCATTTGAGGGATTCTCATCCCATCCAATTATTATTGATCTTCATATGAGATACTTGATTTCCATCATAATACAATTCCCGATTTCAGTTCATCGTAGACAAACTACGAAAATACTTCAATACAGAGCTGGAGAAGACAATGGAAATGAAAAGACAAATGATGATAAAAGCCACTGGAAGAATAGCACGACTCCGAGAAATTCAATCTGAGCACCAATGGTGTTTGAGTGCATTGAGTGCTGGAAGTTTCATACCTCGCTTCAGCCTTCCACAAACAGTCCAGAAGACCTCAATCACACAGGTTCCACTTGTGAGCGTGACAACTATTTTCGAGCCAGGGTGGGATCCACGCGAGATACCTGAAACAGGAATTATGTCTGTAGATGACTCTGAGGTTAGCACAAAGAATTCTTTGAAATATACATTAATTATAGAAATAAGTTTTAATTGGACATCTTCATTTCTGAAAAGTCTGAAAGTTCACTGTTATTATGCTGCATATAACTTTTAGCAACTTGAAGGATCCCAATGGAAATTTTTGAAAAAAATAGATTGAATGCCATGGTACACAAAAATAACGATTATTTTTATTAAAAATTAAGTTTAAAAAACCTTAATTTAAACTACAAAAACTAGATAAAAAAAACATGCCAGGCCTAGACCTCAGTCAATGCAAAGGTGCTTAGTTTTGTTAGTCACTTCTAAAATCTAATTGCATATTATGTTATAATTTTTAATTGACACTGAACACTTGTTGCAAAGCATACTCTGACTGAAAGGCTGAAAACTAATGCAACATCTCTAATTTTTGTTGATTTTTATTTAATACACACCTGCTCTTTGTTTTGTAACATGTATTACTTAACACCTATACCCACCTGATATTTTATTAAAACAATATGTTTACTTGCATGAAAGATATTACCATTGATTCATTTATTTTACCTATGTTTCTCGTCCTTTAACAGTCGTTAAATGGCTCCAGTTCTCTTTACATTTATTTATACATACAACTGTTTCCTACTGAGCATTATTCACTAAATGGAGTAGACTCCCTTATGAGCCATGCAACTCTTATAAGAGCAGGTACCACTACTACCATTGCCCATTCTCTGTAGGGATCTGAAAGGAGTCAAAACTTAGGTACTTGCATAGCCAAGGTTCTCTTCCTACCATGCAAGATATATAACTACAAAATTGGTAGCAACTCTCACCATCTACCCACATCCGTACATAGCATAAAAATATTGTTTTTATAAAAAAACCTATGCAATTAGTAACTGTATTAAATGCTTCATTTGGGCTTTATTGGCACTATGTATCATGTAAGAAGGTGCAACACTGAATTAGTTAAGCTACAGTTTGCTTTAGGTGCAAGTGCTTCCAAAACCATTGCAGAACTCCCAAAATGTTTTCATCAATAAAATGTCACTCATGTATAATATAAATAAAGAGAATACTCAAATATAAACATGTAATCAAAATTAAGCACATAAATAAGATACATTATTTGTAAATATAGCATTCTTATATAAGAACAGCCCAACAATATTTCTTTACTCATCCTCCCAAATTCGATGGTCCTTCTCAAAGTAATTCCCATGGGAGACAATGCTTCTGTTCCAATTTTTTTTCCAATCTTTGAAGATACTATGCTGGAAGTCATTTTTTGATAGTTCTTTCAAAATCACCTCAGTAGCCTTCACCTCTGCTTCTGATGATGAAAAACACTTTCCGCAAAGGTGTTTCTTTACATTGTGGAACAGGAAATTTAGTAACGGCAATCACAACATGAGGATATGCATTATTACAGTGTAGCATCAAGTCTAATGCTTTGAAATGTTGCCTTTTGCAATTGATGCAGTCTTGGAGAATTTTCAGAATATCCTTATAGTATGCTCTATTTACAACTGTGAGACTGGTATGACATGTTGATACGGTAGTCAATAAGTATCAAAAAATAATGCAGTCATAACTTTCCCTGCAAAATCGCCATGCTTTTCGTGGTGTAGGTGATATTTCCACAGTGTTTCGCTGCTTGGTATCAGGATCAAAATGACATATCAAAGTTTCATCTGTAGTAATAACCTTCAAAATAAACTCATATCCTGGTGTTTAAAATGAATACACTTTGTAACTTCCACACAATTTTTATTCGTACTGAGAGTACGAATAAAAATTGTGTGGAAGTTACAAAGTGTATTCATTTTAAACGAAAATGAACCTCCACAAAGTTGAGCCTGAAACCATAGAATTCATCATATCCTGGTATTATATACTGCAACTTTGAGTAAACCTTCATGCAAACATTCTGCTATTTGGATGCTAGCAGTCTCGAATCAACTGTGCACAAACTGGACTCGTAAATATTTTCTGCCACAAACATTAGGGTGACACCCAATGAAATTTTTAATATTTCTTAAACTTCTCTCAATATTTATTTGATGATGTTCTCTCACAGCCACTAGATTGGTTTTAATGTTTATTTCCATAAGAGCAGTGGCTGGAGCTCCAGGCCTTCCTTGAAATTTATGGTTTCCCCTCTTTAAACATTTAAAACCATTTTCTAGCTGGGCTATAGGAAAGAACAGAACTCTCCATAAGCCTCCTGTAGTATTACATAAGTCTCATCTGATGATTTTGTCAGGTGGAAACAAAATATCGATGCTTATCTCATGATACACCTATCGTTGCTCTACAAAAACTGAGCACATTTCAAATTACAACATCTGCCACTGATGTAATACTAGAGATAAATCTATGAAAATTTCATCACAGCCACAAAGTACATTAATCTAAAATATAACATCAAATTAAAGTTTGCCAAACAAATCATGTGATAAAATATATGATCACTATTTCTTGAGGATCCCTTGTGTATACCTATTTTAACATTTGCAAGAATTATCTTAAACTGGCAAATAAAATACAGTTTAAGAATTGATATCTTAGAGTAAAAATTCGCTTTCATTCATTTAATATCAACCTAAAAGAAGTCAAGCTGCCCTATAATAATGGACATTTAAACAAGAAATAACAACAAAGGCATACTGATAGATTTTTCATGATATGCAATAGTAATTTTTATTTTAACAGGTTAATGCAATCCCATATATTACACCAGAGGAGGAGGCGATCCTGGCTGAAAAAGTTAGAGAGGAAGAAAAGTTACGCAAGATGAGAGAGGCTGATAATTTCCGAGAATTGGCACTTATAGAAATGATGGATGGAGTACTTGTTGTACGATGGGAAGATGTAATTAAGAAGGAAGTACTAAGGCCATCTTTCATGGTAATGATAATGTTGAAGTGATGGATATAATTTATTATAATATTAATTTTTCTCCTTACAAGATAATATATAAATGCATCTATTAACAAAGGATACTAATACTGAGACTTGACAGGTGAGAATATGGAGATACAATTTTTAAAGACTCTTTTCCATAGTTAGAACCTCCAAAAACATTAATTTCTTTAAGGTAGGCCAGATACCACAATAAATAATATCCTAAGTTCTTTTTTTTTACATATATCTTCATTTGGGGTGATTTCATAATATTATCTTGAATAAACTATCTTAGAGGTCTGGTTAAAATTAGGAATTTAGCACACAAAAATGTATCTGTGACAGAAAGTAGCATAAACTTTACTTGGGTTCTACATAAAAATATCTTTAATTTCTAACACCTTCTTACATAAGTAACAATTTCCCAGTCCATTGACAATTTCACATGGATTAAGAATTTGAAAATATTTGGATAACACATATGGCCAAGAATGTTAGAAAAAAATCTCAAAAAGTTTAATCATCATATTTAAATTATTTCTGATAATTTTGCTAAACATTCAAAGTCTCAGGGGCAAAAAACTAATATCTCAAATGCTAAAAAAAAACTTCACCCAGCATAAACCAACATTTCAAAAATATGGTAGGCATTCATTGTGCCACTGGCACATTAAAAACAAAAATTGGTGGACATAATTATGAATAATTTAAATAGAGTACCACAAAAAATTGAAATTATTAAATTTCAGGATCTGATAAACTAAAATTCTCTTAGGAATTTTGAAAATAAGCAAATTTAATTGAGATAAACTGTGTACACTTTTGGAAGTGAAATAAACTCAATACATAGATTTTTACAATTAAGCAGTTTTCTCAGCCTTTTTTTAATAAATTTTTAGCAGAATGTACCTTCCCAAGGAACCTATATTTCCAGAGCAATCACATTTTCTAAATAAAATTTAAAAATATATAGAAGTAGAAATAAGGGATGTCGTGGTCAAATAGTAGAGTGTTGGACCACTGGCCAGAGAGATTCAACGATTCTGGGCTCACTCAGCTTAACCCAAGCTGCATGGTTTTTTGGGAATCAGAACTTTCTGGGAAACCATATGTGGTACAGGGAAAGGAACTGTCCACTCCACCATGATATGTTAATTTCACATGCCATTGAGCTTAGTACGAGGTGAGTTTTATCCTCACCGATTAAACCAACCTTCGGGTTCATAATGGTGGTTATATAGAAATAATATAATATTACTTTTTTATTACTATGCATGAATGGATATCACATTGATGACTAGCTATTTCAATGAGTAGAACTTTCAGTTACAGAAAGGAGAGAGAATGGTTTTAATTGATGATATTTTAGTTCCACTTCCAAATGAGGACAATTATTAAATATTGTACTTATTATTAGCATAGAGGTTCACAAATTTAAGATGGCATAAGTATGGGAACATGCAGGTTATATTAAGGCTGAAATGATCACTCACTCCCACCAATGCTCTGCTCCACTCTCCAGCGGTAGACTGTCAGTAACACTAGGAGGTCCCAGTAAGATGGGTGGCAATACCTGGCAGGCTGTGGTGTCTTGTGCTAAGCAGGAAAGTTAGCATATCTGGTGGTTCCACCACATATCTTTAAATCCCAAGCCAAGCCCAGGTTTTGAAATTTTCTGGAGAGCTCCAAACTCCCTGTGAAATCATAAGCAGCACATGGAAAGAAATTAAACCCCTTGCCTGAATTTACAAATTTCAAAACCTCTAGGACTTAGTGAAATATTACTTATCATTTGACCTTTGGATTAAAAACTATGCTTTATTAATGAAATGTGTGACCACTAATAGAATTAATTATCCAGAAAAAAATTGAGTCATCTTATAAGATATGTCAAAAATTATATAATATTAACAGTGCCACAAGGTATTAAAATCCAATGCATGTTTAGCTCTTGTTTAAATGTAACTCTTGTACTGGGAAATCTGACAAAAGATTAATCACAACTGAATTAAATCTAATCACAGGATCACAAAGACCCTTCAGACTGGACTGAAGCTGAAATTAAGCAGCATAAGGAGTATGAAACAAAAGTTAAGTTCTTACAGAGTGAAAGAGACAGATATCGGAAGTTGCTTGAGCATGAATTTGAGACAAGGAATGAAGACCTAATGGTAAGCCACCAAAATGCACCTTATTGGAAATTCCTTGAGTAGTAAGAATCTCTAATGTCTCCAAATTCTTTCTTCCAAGGACACCCTTCACTCAATTTACTTGATAAATATTCTAATTTGGGCCGAAAGAACTCATATAATAACAACTAAGTTAGTCAATCTGTTAAATGAAGCAGTCATCAGCAAAGCATGAGCTCATTTAAATTTAATCAAAATAGCAGAAATTAAAATTTTCTACACACATTGTATTATATTCTATGCACTTTAATCGCTCCATTCCTTTACCCTGCTTCTACATCCATCTTCGTATTGTATATTTTATGATCATGTTGGGTTTCATTCTTAGGACAAGTGATTCCTTATTCTTACCCCTCCCCAACATGACCAACTGACCAAACATGTAGCTGTGCTTAGTTTGCTCGCACCTGATATGGTTAACTTCCACCATATTGTTGCTGATGCAATTCTAGTTACTTAAGGCTGATACCTACATAATCATCACAATTATGGAATTTATTTATCATCAGGTTACTTGCACCAAACTAGTATATAAAATTAGGACTTCAAGTTCTCCTAGCGGATGATGGCAGTGAATTCTTCTCGGGATTTCATCCGGGTAATCTCCTCCATCTCCATCGCTGCCGAGGTTTTGATGGAGATGGAGGAGATTACCCGGATGAAATCCCGAGAAGAACTCACTGCCATATAAAATTACTCTAAGCAAAGTGCAACTATCTAAGCTGTTTCACCCTGAAACTTACAAAATCACAGAGAAACAGCCTCATATGTATTTAATAACAATTTGTGTAAATTTTCCCAAAATGCTATTTAAATTTAGGAACAATTTTTTAGTTTTGATTCAATTTCATGCCTGTCTGATTAGCCACACATTGATGCTTAATAAGGTTGGAAGTTCATGGAAAAAAGAGTATATAATATTTATACTTTTGCCTAAGTGATGAAAAACTTTTTAAAAGCCCAAATCTCTTATATGATATGTGCATTAAAAGTGCAAGATATCTTCATATACTCATACAAGCTATATGATATTTATACTACATAATTTATATATATATATATATATATATATATATATATATATATATATATATATGTATGTATGTATGTATATATATATATAAATGTACTAGAGCCCTGGAATGTTGAATAACTGCAATAACCACACAATTATAATACCAGACCATAATAACCACACAATGATAATTTTTTTACAGCGTGAACTGACACGGTTCGACAAGAGCCTAATTGAGCTTCATAAACTCAAACTCCACGTGGAAGCCAGCATCATTCAAGAAAATATGAAAATGATTGGAATGCAACTCAGAAATGACAAACTCAATTCATTTAAAAATAGAGAGAAGCAGCTAATGTAAGTAAAATAGGAACACAGGAGAGCAATAGTTCATGGCAATTTGTTTGTCGTTCACTCATAAGAGTCACGGTAGCTGTCGAATAAAGACCTTGATGTTCCAATTTGCATCAAAGATCTGTTGCAAAAAAATATGTTGCAATTTTTGTGAATGATTTCATTACTACCACTTAATTTTTCAACGATGATGTCTCTAGGTTTTATAAACTATATGAAAGCAAATAGCAGTTGAAATGAAATGAAGAAATTATTGCAGTTAAAATATAAGGAATTTATTACACCACATAATAAGAAAATAGTCTATATAAACTATCCAAAGTCTTAACTTTAAAGGTAGTATGCCATAAATAAATGAATGAATGAAATCATTCTACAAATTGCGAAATTATTCATAAAACTAATGGGAGGGACATTTTGACACAGAAATCTTAAATATTACATGATTCTAAAATACATGACAGCGCTAAGACATAGCTCAATTTGTATCTGAAAAGTACATTTTAAATGAGTACAAGCACTTCCATGGAAACCAATTAACTGGGGGATTTAAAACATTTAGACAGCAAGTTCCTCTTATCTGTTTCCCTTATCCACACTTTCAAGTGTAGTTGTAAAACTTAATAACGACTCCCATACTTAATCGATACACATTCCACAAAAAATTATTAATATTCTCTTATGATTATTGCCGAGTAAACATTGCTGAACATCTTATAACTCTACACATATTTCATTTCATCACAGTAAGGTGAAATTCAATTTTTTTATTTTAATTAACAATTTATTTTGTAAATTCGTTTGAAATCAGGAAAGAAATATCTGAGGTTGAAGTAGAAGAGATAAAGACTGATTCAGAGCTTCAAGAACTTCACCAAGCCCTGAGAACTTGCATGGAAATTTATGAAAGTATTACTCAGAAGGATAAACATCTTGATCAGAGCTTTCGTAAAGAAGGGAGTGAATATGCATCATCTGTAGCTGAACAGCGAAATAAATCATTCAAGTATGTGAAACCAGTGTGATTGTAACAACTCATTTTAATGCTAGTTTATTCTTATATATTCTACTTATTCAATTCACTCAATTAATAGAAATTAATACTGTATTTCAGTGACCATTGCATATGTACCAACATGCATTTGTATTTTTTTAATTAAGAGGGTGGTCCCATAAGTACCCAGCCTGACCTAGAGATGGTGGTAGCTGTTTGAAAAATATCTCTGTATTAGAAAGCATGCAATCTATAAGGCATGTGTTTCAAGTTTAAAGATGCTACGTTGTTTAGTATCTGTTTGGCAGCCATCAATAGTGAACGTCTCAGTGAATTTGTGAAAATGGAGAAAATTAGTCATCGTTCTATGATACAATACTTTAAAATGAAAAGCCTTAGCCCAACCAATATAAAAGCTGGCCTGGATTCTACTCTCGATGAGTCTCCTCCTTCGTTTACAAGAGTAAAATATTCTGTAGCAGAGTTTAAATGAGGCCGTACGAGCTGTTAAGATGAGCATTGCATTGGTCAACCAAATGAGGTGACAACTCAAGAAATGGTGAAGAAAATCGACAAAGTGATACTGGATGATCATCGACTGAAAGTTCATGAGCAAGCAGATATAGTAGGCATTTCAAAAAGTGCGGTACATCACATATTAACTGAAAATTTGGACATGAGAAAGCTGTGTGCAAGATGGGTGCCGTGTTTGCTCACACTTGAGCAAAAGCAGTGTCGTGAAGATGTTTCAATTGAGTGTTTAGCAAAGTTTCATAGCAACAAAGTAGAATTTTTGTGCTGTTTCATAGCCATGGGTCCATTACTTCACACTCAAGACAAAAGAACAATCAAAACAATGGATTCAAAAGGGAGAACCGGCTCCAAAGAAGGCGAAGACCGTTTCATCTGCAGGCAAGGTCATGATGTCAGTTTTCTGAGATGCACATGGGATAATTTTCATTAACTATCTTGAAAAAGGATAAAACTATCAACAGCAAGTATTATGCGAACTTATTGCAACATTTGAGCAAAGAAATCAAGCAAAAGCGGCCGCATTTGGCTAAGAAGAAAGTGTTGTATCATAAAGACAATGCACCAGCTCATAAATTCATTATTGCAAAAGCCAAAATTCATGAATTAAAGTTTGATTGCTACCTCATGCATCCTATTCGCCAGATTTAGCACCCTCAGATTATTTTCTGTTCACAAACTTGAAAAAAATGCCTCGATGGTCAAATATTATCCAACCGTGAAGAAGTGACATTGGCAGTTAATGGCTATTTTAAGAAGCAAGACAGTTCTTACTATAAAAAAGGTATCGAACTTTTTGAACATCGCTGGGAAAAAAGTATAGAGTTAAAAGGAGATCAATTTGAAAAATACATTTATTTTTTTCCAAAATTTTTGTGTTTCTTTGTTGGGTCGGGTACTTCTGGGACCACCCCTCCATCTTAACCTTCATGCAAATTTTGACTGGAATGAATAAATATTATTATTGCAAAAATCAATTCATTCATGAAAATTATTGTTCAAATACCTGGGGAATATTGAATACTCGATTCAATTATGAGTGATTAGTTTACATTAAAATGGGATTTTTTTCATTCACAAAATTGAACAGTCATTTACACTAACACTGCCATTAAAGTTGCTACAATTTACCCGTACCAGAAAGGTAGAATAATTCCCTCCAGTAACTAATTCTTGCTTTCCAGACGACGGCCAAAGAACTACCCTCGGTCAGCTCTATCATTGGCCTTGATGATGGAAGTCTGGAGGCTTCATGGCTGTAAACCTGAGAGTTGGAAGGAAAATAAAAAAGCCCAAGGTCAACAAGTGAGTTAAAACAATTACATAGCAAGAGGTAGGAAAAATTTATTTCAATCAAGAAAACTTCTAGTAGTTATTAGTGGAGAAAAATTGAGAGCCAAAGATCATTTACAAAGAAAATTTCTATTGGTGCATCTGATTAATTTAAATCCATGCTTTAAAAATTCAATGACAATGATGATTAATTCAATTGTAAGGTAGTTTTACAGATATTGATAGCTAAAGATAGTTCTATGCAAAGCTACAAATTACAGAAATCTCTTACATTACCAACAACTACTAATTCATCATTTTATAGGGGGTTTCTTTATAGGTAAACCAACCATGAAGGCCATCAGCACAACTAGGAATAGTAAATTAACCTTTATTTCTACCAACCTGTTATTTCAGAGGATAACTTGCTTCTGGGTATCCTAAAATCAACACCATTCAATCGTGTCTAAATCAAATGAATTAGGCCATGCATCTTGACACAATACACTCTTTGTGATGTGTTTATCATAAAATATGACCTTAGAAATGGAGTACCCCAAAATATTTCAAAATTCTCATGCACAATAATTTTTAACCATTCGTTTATGAGAGTTAAGTGTAAAGAAACAGGATAGGTATACAGCTACATACATTTCCCATGGGATATGTGTTTTATACATAGCAGACACGGAGATTAGAGTAGATGAAGAAGATAAATCCTACACTCGAAACCATTTCAATTAAAATATGATTAACAAATGAATTTTCTTTATAAAATCAACTATTGCATATCTTTCAATAAAATTAAGAAGTATCTTTCTATTTCATTGGCATTGAAACCTCAAGTTCAATTCCAGTAAAGCATTATTCATATTTCAACTAAATGCTTTATGAGCATTATAACTTATTCAATGATCTTTTTATTTTCACATGCACATTTATTGATTTATTTGTATTGCACATAAGATAAAATAACTTTTGTTTGTTCTCTTATCACCAACCTACACTCAAAGGAAGGACATTAGTCAATATTTTGCACTGAAAAAACCAACATGGCTTATGCTTGTACCACCTTATATACAAAGTATCTTCGGCATTCAATGATAATACAACATCATAGTAAATGAATTAAAGTGGTACATTCTTCAATTTGCACCTTCCAGAAGAAGGCGGATCACATTCCAGCTTTTAGTGATTTGCTACTTCCTGAAGCAACTGAATTCCTTCAGGCCCTTGATACTATGGATGGGTTCCCCAATGCTTTTCCTGGAATTGATGAAGACGGTTGGGCAACATTATGCAAGCTTAGAAGAGTTAAGCTACAAAATGAGATAAAGGTTAGTGATCGATTACTGAAAAGTAAGTAATGAAGACAAAGGTCGAAGTCAAAGAAGTCAGAAAATAATTGGAGAGATCCTTGTAAACCCTGAGGAGGGATCCTTGTAAACCTTGAGTGTGTGTGTGTGTGTGAATGTGATTCATGAGAATGACTGTTATTTCTTAACACACCCTAGTGATCAAGTGGTTGTAAGTTTGTTTTATTATTTATTTTGGCTTTTGTGTATGATTGAGGTATATGTGGGTCACTGTTTCTCAAACACACCCAAGTGACCTAGTGTGTATTCCATATTTCTCCCCTCACTTGTAATTTTTTAAACTTTTTCTTCTTCTTTTTCTTTATTCTTATCGCTTAGTGCCAATCAAGTTTACCGTCTCGGCATTTTTTTGTTTACATTGATTCACGACCATAGCTACGTTCCTTGTACATTTAAATTGTGACTATTAGAATTAAGGAGAAGTGAAAACATTCTCCAGCAGTAACCATCAACAAAAATTAGCATGCAAAGTAAAAGTTCATTATTTCAAAATACTGGGGACAGAAGATATTTGAATTAAAGATATCCTGTTTAAAAACTCCTGATAGTTCATTACTTTGTCATTAAAATTGCATTGTTATTTAAGGGATTATAAGGAAACCCTTGCATTAGTATTTACGAGTATATAATTTAAATATTAAAAAATCGATACCAATCCACAGGCATCACTTGATGATCTGTCTATCCATTAGACCAGGGCAACAAAATCAGTGTAATCAATATTTTTGGAGAAGATATTTGTTAAGGCATCTTTTAAAAATTTTCTTCCACAAATTTTGCTTCCGTTGAAGTAGGGCAAGTGGCTCCACCTGTTTTTGAAAGGTGATGAGATTCTCTATCAAAGAAGGGAATCCCCATCAAACTCATACTTCCATGTTTCCATTCAACAAGATAGCACATGCATACTATGGATATCCAAATCAGTTTTACTGCCTCCTCCTAGATAATAAAAATACATTTTACACTCAAACAGTGGTTTTTTCCTCTATCAAGGGACTTTTCCTTGAATTATGGCAGTAGCAAATTGCACCATGATTTCAATGAATCTGCAAAGGAAACATTTTCTCAAGATATAATCCAATTTATGCATAGTACCACAAATAATTAAACAAAAATTATTGGTTAACATTAAAATTTCATTGAATAATATATTCATTACAAGCAAATTATCTTCATAACTTACAAATTAAGGTAGTTGTTTACATTCTTTAGTCACATATTCTACATTTACATACCATTTACCATAAATTATTAATTGGCTAGTATTTCCCATAGGAAGTGGAAGGTTTATTGAAGTGACAAGGGTTTTACCTAACAAGTTAATATTTGGCTTAACGCATAAAGTACCGTAAAAAGCAAAGAATGACTATTACGAGCACAGGCTCTTCCGATAACATAGAGAAATATTATACTTTTAGGGATACATAAAAAATTCTCTCTTTGATTCTACTGATGAGGGGATATGCATTTTATCTTCCTTTGCCAAATGGAAGAAGGGTAGATGTCATGCTTTGGATTTATGTAGTGATCCTTCACCCCCCCAAACTGTACCACTGGGAGAGAGCAGAACATAATAAAATAATCTCTGACACTTAATAGCTCCATGAATGCACATAGAAATATTTAAGGTGATGACTTTAAGGAAGGTTCAAGGAAGACTTCGAGGACAGTTGGCTCTTGACATAATAAACATTTTTCAAAACTTCCTCTAATTCTGTGATTAGCCATAACCTCCTACTTGACTTCTTCAAGAGGCTACGAATTCAATCACTACCATCTTCCCCACCCTCTAAGAGCCAGGTTCAAATGGCATAGTGGCATTGACTTCTGCTTTGTCATTACAATGCAACAATTTCAGAGTGTAAAAATCATTCACCTTGACCGGGATTCAAACCTGGATCCCTTGATACCCAGTTTAAGAGGACACCTCGGCAGTTTAGCTGGCTAAAGCACTTGGCCAGACATCGAGGGATTGGGGTTCGAATTCCATTTAAGGCAAATGATTTTTAGACTTTGAAACTGTTTCAGTGTAATGTACATTTAGCAGATGACTCCATTAAAACTTACTGTCGTGGTGTCTCCCACGGTTTCTTAGGATTCTATTTTGTCTATAGCACTGGTCATGTAAAAAAGTTATGGAAAGATTGCACCCAGATGGGATATTATATGAACTGCAAAGGTCTATCAGCTCTCTTTGCTTCTACTTGAGGGAGAAGCCCAAGATCAAGTTGGTAGGCCACTGGATGAACAGATAGATGTGTTTTTACAGTACATCATCTTATAGCTAAGTTATTCATATCTCGGTTGATTAAAAGCATGATGCACTCATCTTAATACAAATCCAAATTAGATCTCTCAATTCAAGGTTAAGATGCTGCATCTATGAATATTTTATCCGATATTTTTTCAAACTGACTACTGACTACTGATCTTGCAAAAAGAGGTTGTGCTTAAAGAATAGCGCAGTTATTTTATGCAAGCAATGATAAGCAGAAACATGATGCCTTAAAAATGTATACTAGTTAACTCTGCAATTCATACGCAAACACTTTATGGCATGCAGTTTCATGGCAAAAATTTCTAAATAAACAACATGCTTGAGAATCACGGGACTAGATAATTACTTCAAATTTTACTGTAGATTGATGGATTTTGATTATCCATACTAAAAAGAACATAAAGTCCTATGCTTTTGGTTGTTGACTGCTCTAAGCTTGGATTTAAGCAATATTTTGAATTAAGCAAAATCAAAATAATTAGGCTATACTTTGATTGGCTCGACTCCAAGATCATACTTGCGTACATCCTCATATATCAGAATGTAAAAGTTCAGGTATCTTCTTGGCTCTTTTAATGCTTCGACATTTATAGAGCTTTTAGGTAGTTTCCCTTCTATACCTGGAAGACAATGCATTTGCTAATTATCATAAAATAAGGCATTTATTTCCAACCCAAAGGGCAATACATCCATTCTAATCCTATTTAAGAGGCTCCCATCTTTTGGGCCACAAGGATTCAGAAACCTTGTTGGAGACATTTGACCATTTCCAAGGATAAATCTAGATAATATATTCCACCAAAATGAGATAATATCTTCAATGATAACGTCAACATTGAAAACTGTCCAACTTTGACCATCAAACAGCGAAACATATCCTTTTGATGACAATTTGTTAACAGATTAACACTGAAATTGTGTACATCAGATATGATAGTTAAATCATTCTTGTCAAGCAACTTAAGAGATAAATTACTAATACCTCTGGTTGATACTCTCTCATCATTGGTCACAGTATCTTCTCAATCAATGATTCCTTTACAATTAGAGAGACCATGCATAATGAGTGAAGTCGAGTGGGTGATAGCAAGAGAATCAACATACCAAGAAGTCATTTTACCTCATATAACTCCCAGAGCAAAGGAAAAATGCCATGTTTTTCCTTCCTCTATGGTTTCAAAGTCTCAGGTGTCTTGCCTTAGACCACTTTGGGCACGTTCTTTACAAGTTCAACCTCACAACCACCCCAAAACTTCACTAGCTTAGGCCTCAGCATCTTCTTTCCTCTGGTCAAGAGAGCATAAGGATCATTTTGTCCTTCATTTCTCCACATGTCATCCTTTATTAACTTTGATTTTGCAAAGCAATGGATTATTCAGGCCCAGAATTTTCAAGAAGTATGACCACGAGCTCATATTTCTCAGAGAGCTCCTTTAAATTATGCCATGATATGGAGGCATCTGGCCAACCGATGACAATCACCAATTTTAATTTGTTTCTCATGTTTTCCAATATGCACTGAATGGTATAAAATATTAAGCTCTTTGGGAGAACACTGACACAGAGGAAGAGGAATGGTAGAATTCCATGAGAAATCTTAACTTACAATGGAAAAGGGAAGATTAAGCTCAAAATACTATTATATGGAGTTTGAAGGTGAAATGCCTTACCAGTGACAAAACTTACTGTTCTGTATCTTCTTACATCATTTTACTTACTATTACTTAAAAAATATTTTTAGTACAATCACCTATTTTTAGTACAGACCTCAACATATTTTAAATGGGTCAACTTTACAGAAAAGGATATCTTTCTTATTAAGTGTAACACTGTACATTTAAAATGCCATAAAACACAAAATTGTTCATCATAAACTCTCTGCATACCAGACATACATACTTGTATTCACCATAACATTCCTGTGACTCAAATTTCTTTTTCTAAACAGTCAGCTCAAAAAATAAACACCATGATAAACTTGGTGGTGCTGTTTTATATTAAAAAAATACAGCAAGATCATTAGGATAGTTTTCAATAAATAAACAGAGGCAATTAGGAAACGTGACAAACATTAAGATAATATCAAATGATAATGAAAAAGATACCCATATTTTAATGATATTTCAGAAAGAGATTCAATTTGCCTTCATCATTCTTTTCCTGATAAGTATATATTTGCAGCACAACTATCACCTTGCACAAGAGTTCATGGATATGTGAGCTCTTCATAATATTTAAAGTCATTATTTTTTTAATATCTACTATAATTTGAATTGCAATTATTTTTCCAGGCAAAGATCACTGCTCATGAACTTGCAGAGTCTGAAAATGCGAATAAACTGTGCCAAAAGACATTAAACTCTATAAAAGTCAAAGGAGAAAAGTTGAAAGAAGAACTAACTAATGTGCGGCTATCAAAACTTGAACTCTGTCATAATGCTCAGGTAGTGTGCAGTCATTTTGATATACCACTCCATAGATTTGCGTTAAATATGATGTACATTCTTCATTACAATTTCACAAAGAAGTATAAAGTAATACACATCAGCACTTGCTTCATACTCAAACTCAACATACATCCATTAACCAGTACATAATGTACATAGTGACATAGAAATAATGTATGCTCATATTTTTTCCTCATAGGTTCAATTAATTATGAAGAATGGAAATGTAGAAATTGACCTAACAGGTTCACTTTCAGACTTTTCTGATGCAATTTTAATACATCGCAGCGTAATTCAAAAAATAAATGAGATCATTACGGTGAGTTTGATACCTGAAGACTGAATTTGGAAAAAAAAGAATCCTCTGGATTGCAAGCAAAATATAATGAATTTCACTTGACTATGCATTCTGCAATGTTTACAGAAAACAGGAGAGTCTAAAATAAAAGCAATGAGACATTTTGCTGATTTCCGAAGAAAAGTGCTGCTACAAGAATGGGAACACAAAAAGTTGAGAATGGAGATCCAGGATCTGGTTGACCAAATAAACTTAGTTGAAAAGACAAAAGTAAGTGTAATTCTAGATATTATTTCAAGTATGTACGATTATTAATCACTAAATTACAAATATTATTAGCATATATATACACTGCAGCATAAATCATTGCACATTCAGTAATACAGTCAAAACAAGAGCTTCAAAAATATATAATTGCAAAATACAAAATTTTAAGCAGATTAGAACATATGATAGCCATTTTTTCAATGTGGATAAATCAAAGTTGGCATTAGAAAGGAATTTTATCTCCCAAGGCCTAAAAATTCTATTTATGTGCAATATTCTGTAAGGATAATACCAAAATTCGGAATAAAATTTCATTTTATTAATGCTAATTACTGTAGTAAGAATTATCATTGCAATTCTATTCCAAAAGTGTCACTCTTAAAGCAAACGAATTATTATTCTAATAAAACTCACATATAAATAACAGTGATATCTTCACTCAGTGTGTTTTTGAAGAAAAATAACCAATTTTTATCATCCATTTTTTAACCCTTTAGACTGACACATTTATTCATAATGTGATGATAGTAAAAATGGTAATACAGAGTATCGTATATATTTTTAGGTAATATAGCATAGCAGAGTAATATAATAAATATAGCTAAATCTTAATTGTAACAAAATATAGTAATGTAGTGCACACGACAAGTTTTGCATACCATTGAAAGAAGTTATTTAAACATACCCAATCCCTCCATTTATTTAAAAATACTTAATCCATCTAATACTGCAAGTATTCACAAAATACTTTGCCACTTGAAATATCTGATTTCTATTTTAATCCAATCTGGAAATCTGGATACCTTCTATACAAACTGTACTTGTTTACTGAAAAATTCAAGCAAGAATGCGGAAAGAATATACCATGGAGAGACATGCTGCAAAATGAGTGGGAGTATACCTAAACTCAAGAGTGCTCAGGCATGGGTTGCTTTGGGGCTAGTTACCAGTTTTCAGTTATGTGCACATATTCCACACATGTTGCTTGTTTGTAGAAAATATTTTAATCAATATATTTCTCTCTTTTATCAAAAAGTTCAACGTAAAATCAAGGGGACAATATCATCATCATAACCTTGAGAGATACATCTAAAATAAAATTTGATAACCAACTTCTTGGGATCCCCAAATCGTCCCTCCTTGGGATCCCCAAATATACCAATTTGTCTTAGTTGGTTTAAACCTTTAAGGATTCCCAAAGTTGAATGTAACACCAATATTTTGACAAAAAAATCAGAATGGGCTTGACAGAATAATTGACATTCATAATATTAGTCGAGCACAACTTCACTAAGCATCACACGTTCATCTGTGATAATGCATCTTTGAGGTAAGAGGGTATGGTGCCCCAGTGGGAAGAGCATTTAGTTTCTAATCAGTGTTCTGGGTTCACATACTAGGTGATGCCCTTTGACAATCCAATTAAAATTGAAGTGATGTAATTTTCTAGGCATTAGAACATTCTTGGATTAATGGGGCAGGGAAGAGAACACACCAATCTATTCATGACACATGTTTTAAGGTATTAGTTCAGGATGAGCTATACCCCCCCTGTCAAAACCAATATTTGGTTTAATTATGTCATATTGATGATGAAAATAAAATTACTATACCAAGTACCACATTTGATGGCATAGAAGATACTTTCTTCCAAAATATTAGCTCCAAAATCAACCCCAAGACTTATACACAAAGATGAGACCTTCTGCAGGTTAAGGTCGTCATCAAAGCTCACTACAGTAGGTTAATTCAATAACACATTTGCACCAACTTTGCCAATAAAGTGTCATTGATGCTACAAAAATGTCTCTCCATTGTAAACCAATTTTGAAAATGGACCCTCCTAATCTCAAAATTGTCTACTGACCTTTTCACAGTACCATGCTTCTTTAAGGACTATAAAAATTTTTTCCTGAATATGTCCTATTGAAATAGGAATATGTCTATGCCCAGTCATCTTACATGCCATCAAATAAGGTCATTAATTGGGATGAAACTAAACAAGGCTTTACATTTTTTGACAACTTCAGATAAACAACAGTTTAATAGCAAACAAAGCATAAGTTTGCAATAGAAAAATTAAATGAAACTTTTTTCATTTGCAAATCATAAATTATGTATACATTAAAAGATTATTCTGAAATAGTTTAGATCTCATACCTTTGGCAATCATTTTCTTGCTTTAAAATATGTTTCCTGACACTTCAGATGCTACAGTTTGTTTTTCTGCTCGTCACCGTTAAAATGACTCTCCATTTACAGGTAACTAAAGATATGCTGGAATTGTTAGCAACTACAGATGTACCTGAAAAGTCACCAAAAACATTGGACAGAGATGTAACCATTGTGAAAGAGGTATATATACACATCTTTAAAAGAGTATCATTTGCCAATTATTTTATTAAATAATTTGAACTATGTAGTGTCAAATCATTGTGACTGGATTACTGATACCAAAACTAAATTTGTATTTAACTCATCTTTTCACAAATTAGCATGAGTCAACTTATTTCTTATAAATATGTCTCCTGCCTACAAATATAACTTTCCAGCTGGCATATTGTCCTCAAAAATAGTTAACCACATTTAAGGAAACCAAAGTTCCACACAGAAGAATTATTAAAATGTGTAGCAACCCAGACTGCTATTTAATTATGTCGAACAGTTAACTAATTATGGTCACTACTTCTACTTGCCCTCATCCTATGATTATTTAATTTCAACAGCAATTATAGTATCAACTTGAATCAGTTCACTGGTTCAGTACCAATACAACACGAATCACTTCATATTCTCTCAATTCTTCATAAACTTAAATCATAACTTCCTGTGTGCATCACACTTAGGATTATCTTCTAAATTTTAATTTCCCATTATTCCTTTAAAAACTGTCTGACTGGTTTTCATATCTTAAAATCTGCTCATCCATCATCATCAGTATTTCAATCCTAAGATTGGTTTACTGCAGCCCTTCATTCTACTCTATGTCAATACCCTCAATCCCTGAAACCTTCTCTGTTTTACGTCCTTCTTAATTTGTCCTATGCACATGTCTCTTGGTCTTCCTCTTGGAATCTTTCCTTCTATTTTTCCTTCTATTATATTCCTAATCAATCCATTGCGCCTCAATGTGTGTCCGATCCATCTATCTTCTTTGCCATAGAGTTCTCCATATGGTCCTATGCTTTTCTGTACGCTTCCTAGTTCCTTACTTTGCCCATCCATTTAGTCTTCAGCATTCTCCTCAAGCACCATGTTTCAAAGGCTTCTATTCTTTGCTGGTCCACTTTTCCAATGTTCCAAGTTGCCGAACCATAGAGTGCCGTGCTCCACACAAAAGTCTTGACGAATTGCTTCCTTGTTTCCAGCCTCAGGCTCTTTGAACATAGTAATTGCCTCTTCTTCATGAATGCATTCTTCGCTTGATGTCAGTCGAACTTCTTCCATCCCATGTTATACTGCTGCCCAGGTAGATGAAGGAATCTACTTGTTCTAGTTTCACCCCTTGAATTGTGATATCTGCATTCAGCTTCTCCCTTCCACACACAAGGATTTTGGTTTTCTTTTGGTGTCATGCTTTGTCTCCAGGCATCTTCCAAGTGTATCTTATTCTCACAAGTTGATGGAAGATGGTATTTGCCACTACCATGTTTTTATCATTGCAGAATTTTATCAGCCTCTTTCCCGTGCCATTTTGTTTTCGCAATCCAAAATATCCTATGCTACTTCCTAATACACTATGCTACTGCTGCCCTTCAGTTTTACCATGGGCTCAGGGATGGGTTTAGGCACTGGTGGCCCGGCATCAGCTGCCACAGCTGTAGGCAAGAGTGCATGGCGAAACTGCTGCCCTTCAGTTTCACCATGGGTTTAGGGATCTATTTTTAGGGTGAAGGGAAAAAACATCAACAAATATTTTCTAAACTGAAAAATGTTTGTCAGTCATGGGAATCAAACCAGGGACTTTCGGCTCCATAGGCAGATGCAACCCTGCTTTACCCCATCCTACTACCCTGTTACTAGTTTGAATACCAAATGAAATGATACTGACTGACACCCTATTTTTTTCTCTTTAAAGTCCCAACCCTGAGATATAAATATAAATATTAGTTCATTCTCAAAACATTTTACTCATGCAATCTTGTCCTGTGGTTTATTCAATGCAAAGGGAAATAAATAGTGAGTTGCTGCCACTTCGGATAAACATGCAATGATTTCCTGTATTACCTCATATTACACTATTTAAGGAATTAAGAGATATTTTGCCCTGCATCTAGGTTCCCGAGTGTTGCAGCAATCAAATCAGCTATATTTACAATTCATTAAAATGGAGAGTTATTTCTTTGACTTCTTGAAGTCAACAGAAGCATATTTGTTAGAAATTGCAAATGCAAAAGTATAGAGGACACCTCTATTAAATTTTACTGAGCAGTTTTACCATTATGAAGCTCTCTACTCCATGGAGGTACAACTACACACTTCCAATTACATCTACTTCAACAATTTGCTTATTTTGCATATGAATATCTGCAACTTGAAGGATGCACTAAATAGCTTAAATCTAAACCACTACTGAATCATAATATGTATCATGTAAAATTTGTTTTAAAACATAAACACCATCTATCAAAATATGTCATATACAAACTTGATTGCAAGATAGAAAGGGGATTACAGTTGAAATCAAATAAGGCTATGAGGAGAAGAGTTTTTATGGCCTAATTTGTGGCATTTAAGAGGAAGACACAAGCTAAAAAATATCATCAGATCAGTGTTTCCTCCCAATCCAAAAAAGGGAAAGACAACCGTATGTGAGGACTATAGAGCAATAAGTTTCATTTCACAGGAAACAAAAGCGGTACTGAAGATCATTAACATAAGGATGTTGAGGAAGGCTAATGCTTATTTATAGGGAGATCAGTATTGGTTCAGGGAGTGGAGCATTATGTGCAATGCCACAGCAGTAATGAAATCACTAATAGAAAGTAATATAAACTATAAACGGGATGTATTTGTTTTGTAGATTTCTAGAAGATTTTTGTTTGAGTAAATTGGGTAAAATTAATGAATGCATTGTAGAAAATAGGAGAAAATTTAAGGGATATGTAATATATCCGCAACCTCTATATATCCAGGACTACTTGGGTGTTAGTGGTGGATGGATAGTTAGGATGGTTGGTGTAAGTATGAGAGTTCGGACTGGGTTACCATGATTTTCAACATACAGCAGAAATGGTAAAAAGATGCATTGGAAGAATAATAATAATAATAATAATAATTTATTCATTTTAAAAATGGTACAACCATATTAAATGTCGTCAATATAAGTATTATTTAACATACAAACATACTTTCTTAAATGTGATGAACATTGTCACAAAAGAATTCATCCAATGAGTATAGTGGGTGAGCAAGTAACCAGGTATATACCCTATTCTTGAAACTCTGGATACCATCTGATTTCAACTGAGTAGGGAGATAGTTATACAGTCTTATGTTCATATTGTGAAATGTGTTGTATGTTGATGACAATCTACAATAAGTAGTATTTAGATTCGATTTACCTCTTGTGGAGTAGTTATGGAGGTTGGATCTTAATTGGTAAGTTTCTAGATTAACTTTCACATGAATCAGAGCCTTAAAGATATACAAACAGAATACAGTCATGATTCCATACCTAACAAAAAAAGGTTTGCAGGAATCATGTGGTGGTATATTAGCAAGAGAGCGAATAGCTCTCTTTTGCAGTAGCAAAATTTGTTTAACATGAGGGGAATGACCCCATAACTCAACACCATAATTCAAATGACATTGAAAGAAGGCATGGTAAAGTGTTAAACGATACTCATTTGAAATGAGAAAGTTGAGCTTTCTTAACATATAAACAGCTTTACTAAGTTTATTACAGGTCTGACTGATGTGAGTCTCCCAATTAAGTTTTGTATCAATATAAATTCCTAGTATTTTAGCAGTTTCAATATCAGTTATTTTTGATTTAAGACTGCACACAATATGCTGAGTTTTGTTAGTATTTAATTGTAAATGATTAACTTCAAACCATTCCTTAGCCTGTTTTTGGGTAGCGCTAGATCGTAACTTTGCATCTTCTAGATGTTGACACTTTTGCACAAAAGTAGTGTCATCAGCATATAAAACAGATCTAGGTTTCATATTACAGGGCAAATCATTAATCATGATGATGAAAAGTACTGGGCCAAGCACAGAGCCCTGTGGTACACCACATTTTACTTTAAGAGCTGCAGACCGACAGCCATCAAGTTCAACCAATTGGTGGCGATCATCCAAATATGACTTCATTAGTTTCAATGCAACTCCCTTAATACCATAATGTTCTAGCTTTGTTAGTAATATTGAATGATTAACACAGTCGAAGGCCTTACTAGGGTCACATAGTGTCACTGAGACTGATTCCTTTTCTTCAAATGCATTAATGACATAATTAACTATGGACTCTACTGCCAAAATTGTAGATTTCCCAGATCGAAAGCCATACTGGGATTTGGAAAAGAGATTATTTAACTCAAAAAAATTACATATTTGATCTTTCATAATAGCTTCAAAAATTTTACCAAAAACAGGGACTATGGAAATGGGGCGGTAGCTAGCTAAATCATCTTTATCACCTTTCTTATAGACAGGCACTGCTTTGGAATATTTTAGAGCTGTTGGAAAATCTCCTGTCTCAAAACATAAATTGACTAACATTGCTAATGGTTCTGCAATTAGCACAATAATGTCCTTTATTAGGGAGTTAGAGAGACCATAAATATCCTTACTGTTGGATTTTTTAAATTTTTTAACAGTCGATATAATATCAAGTGGAGTAACAAAATTCCATTTAAAATTTAAATTATTCGGAGGAAGATTTTGCAGCATATTACCAATATTGGCAGCATCAACTTTTCGAGAGAACAAATTGTCTTCAACAGCTTTTAAGAAAAAATTATTTACAGCATCTGGGGTGAAAGGAAGATTTTTTTCCATTACCATGACCAACTTCTTGATTGATTACACTCCATGCTGCCTTTTGTTTATTTTTTGCATTCAATATAAAATCCTTGTAAGCATTATTTTTTGCACACCTAACTAAATTATAATAATCTCTTTTGTATTTCAAGTAAGCCTCTTTGTCATGCCGGCTTCCACTGGTTTTGTAAGAGTGGTAGTAGCTAAGTAAATCATTTCTAAGAGCTAATAACTCCCCAGTATACCAGAGATTTTTTTTATTTTTAGTGGGGATAGAGTTTAGAATTTTTTTAGGAAAGCATTGCTCAAAAATGCCTAGGAAATTACCTAAAAAACTTGAAAAACATGTTTGTTCTACAGAGTCTGTGCAAAAACCATGCCAATCGATACAAGATAGAAGCAGTTGGAAACTCTCTAAACCTTCTATTGTTATGGGCCTCACGATTATGGTTTTACCTCTATTTGGGTATATCTTTTGAGTTATTTGAGTATTAAAAGTGAAGCTTATACCTTGATGGTCAGATAGGAGATAGTCAATAACACTTATACTGTACAGTTGAGGACCATAATTGGTAATTACATTATCTAGGCAGGCAGAAAGTCGAGTAGGCTGTTTGTTTGCCCAGTATAAATTATAAGAAAGCAAAAGATTTTCAAGAACCTGACAATCACTAGTTTTTAGTGTTATGTCAATGTTGAGATCTCCACAAATTATGATATTGGCTTTCAGAGTCAAGAATAGGGATAGTACTAGTTCCATTTGATTGCAGAAGTGTTCAAAAACACCATTAGGGGAGCGATATACAGAAGCAATGATCAAATTCAGGTCCTTCAATATGATCGCAGACAAAAAAAGAATTCCAGACAAAATTTGTCCAAGTCAAGTACTTTGAAGGGCATACCTTTCAAGACATAAATACAGGTACCACCGTTTTTTGCTACAGATCGGCAGTAGAATGATGCCAAGCCAAAATCACTAATGTTATACACATCAAATTCATTTTTTGTAATCCAGTGTTCATTTAGACATAGAACATTGTAGCCACCATGTTTGACTATTGCCTCTATCTCCGTTATCTTATTACGTAGACATCTCACGTTTTGGCAAAATAAATTAATGCTACCTAGTCAAAAGGACTTAGGTTTTGATATTCCCGTTTGGAGGCGGGTAACACGTTTCTCTAAGGAACACTTTTCCGTAGTGTTATCGGTGTGGCCCCTTGTTGCTGAGGTGGATACCGGCGCATCACTAGTTTTCAACTCGGAGTTCGGATTTACCACCGCAGCTGACCCTTCAGGAATATTCTCTGTCTCTTCATGAGTAGGGGTCAGTTTCCGCGGTTTTGGGGGGTAAAATTTCCCAACTTTCACTTCTACTGGCCAAATATCTTCTTTAAGAAGTTGATTCTTAAGGCTAATTGGCGTGCAGAGTTTAAAAGAACTATAAACTTCACCAACTCTCAAACTTTCACATTTGAAGTCATTCCCAGGAAATATTCCGGACAGATGCTTTACAATGTCATCAGGCGTTGCATTGGACTGGACACGACCAACGTAGAAGAGAGTCTTGCGAGGAACTCCCACAAAATTGCACGTAACAGCAGGCTGCTTACAACTCCCAAAAACCGTATTTCGTTTGCGTTTGGAGAATTTTGGTTTTGGAGAAGTTTGGAGAATTGGAGATTAGAATAAAAGCCAGGGGACAATCCATAAAATCAGTTAGGTTTGTGGATGAAGAAGCCTTATTTTGCTTATCAGTCAAGGGGTTACAAGCATTGCAGAGGGCATTGGAATGTAAGTGCTATAGGTGTGGGATAACAACCCATGTAATCAACACAAAGATTATGACATTTTTGAGAAACATGAATAATAAATTTAATATTAAAATAGGAGTTTATAAACTATGGAAGTTGGAACAGTTTACATATTAAGGAAGTGTCTTGGAACAATATGATCTCAGAAGTAGGCACATTAGTAGAAGAACAGCATAAGGCAAAGAACCTTTCACAAGAAGAGGGGAATTGACTACAGGTACTAAGTAGGGAGGTTAAGAAAATATTAGGGAAGACATTGGTACGGGGCATGGTTTTGTATAACTCACAAGCTTGGTCATTGAAGCGAAATGATAGGCAAAGATTGGAGATCATTGAGATGAAGGTGTGGAGATGGATTGGAAAAGCAAAATTGACAGTTAGGAAATTAAACAAAGAAGTACTGGGCTTTTTAGGGGAGGAGAGAGCATTACTAGGAGAAATCCAAAGAAGGCAGGAATGACAGATCCAGAATATTTTGATTTTTGATGGAATGCTGAAAACTATGATAGAGAGGATATCAGGCAAACAAGGTGGGAGTAGTAAAAGTGAGTGATTGAGTGCATGATTATGGACGGAATGCAGCAATGGATGGAGCGTTGTAGGTATGCTGTGAACCTAGCCCTTGTGTGATAATAAAGGTGCAGTTGGTAATCTTAAAGTGTCATTGTATATAAGAGCATTTTGCCTCATATCTGTCTTATTGTGAATGTATGTATATGCATCTTAAAAGTGACTGTTGACCAGACTTGACTGTTGCCACCAAGATAATTGCCTAATTGCAAAGAGATATAATAATAATAATAAAAAGGAGAGGTATGTTGGATGGAATGAAGGGAGTGAGAATGTATGAGGAATTGACAAGCACTTTTTTTAGTGTGGGATATCAGGTGGTGTCTTATTAGGTGACACTAAGAAATGTTCGAGTTTATAATTTGTTTCCATCCAAAAACCCACCTTAAAATGGTATGCTACCAATAACATTAAAATGTATGTACATATACAGTTCTTACATAGGAATTCATGGCTAAATGATAACAATCAACTTTTTTCAGGTATATGGAAAAAAATTTCAGGATATTCAAGGAAAAATAAATGAGTTAGATACCAGGATGGAAGCTAAGGAAAAAGAGAACAGGAAATTAGACAATGCGATTCGCAGCATTAATGTTGATGTTAACGAGCAGCTTCTGCAGTGTGATGCTCAACTTGAGCACAAGTATGCCAAGGTTATTAATGCAAGGTATGTGGAATTACATTGAAAAATACAAAAAAAATTAGGTGTAACTGTCATCACTCAAAATGATTTATAATAATTTCAGACTGAAAGCCCTTGTCCAAAGAAGCCGATTGGTGAATGAAATCCAAGAAATACACAGTGATATATTATTACTCCAAACAGAGCTGGAATTACTCAGGCTGAAAACATTCCCAACCTTCAAGTATTTAGAAATTTGATAACTGGGTAATGGAGATTGCTTTAAAATCCCTATATTTTAACCTGTAAGTTAAATGTTATGCTAATTTATTTGTAACTGACTGTTTTACATTAAGTTTAATAAATATCCCAGGGTGGTATTTATAAAGAACTAAAAATTCTTTTCTTTGTCAGTTTGGTTTAAAACTGAGAAAATGGTTTCTTCAGTCTCCAACAAAAACACTATGTAACTAGTTTTCATTAGTTAAAGAAAAGTAATACATGCAGAGGGACAAATCTTAATTTATGGATTTTCTAAAATATTAAATTTAAACAAGTCTGAGTTTAGTATTACCCATCCATTTGAATAACATCTATCGATCCCCCAAACAGTCATGTGGGATGGACACTCATTTCTTTAGGTTCTCATTCCCGAGTTTTTATCAATGAACATGCAGTCCATTTGCCCTGATTTTTCTCCCAAGGTTTTTAAATCTGAGACACTTTTTTATGGATCATCCCTCACTGTTTCACATCCTACTGTTATTACTGAAGTCAGTCCAACCATAGTTTTGGTTTTAACAGAACCTCCGCACCCAAAAACCTACAGCTAACAAGAATTGTTCTCACAACTAAATGGATTGCAATTCTAATTTAGAAGTTCCTGATTCCCCTATCTCATTCCTCATTCACATATCAAATCAAATGACTTTGAACAAATTGGCCCTTTTCCTCATTTTTCCCTGAAATGTTGCCAATTGAGTGGGTAACCCGGAAGGAGAGGCATTAAATCTCACTAGGAAGGAATGGCCTACTCAGGTTTTGGTCCTCAAAAAATCCAATGAAAGTGAAGTGAATGAAAATACCTCCCCAAAGTCATTTGTGAGGGTTAAGTACCACAGTTTGCCCAAGGTAACCCTACCATAACAAACATGGTGGCCACCACCCGGGGAGAAGGTTGTTGAGAAAGGGTAGTACTGCCAGCAAGATTCAAGGCAAGGGAAGTTATTAAATATTTTAAAAATAATATAACCCCCAGACCTAACAATAGACAGGAAAAATTAGTAAAATATGGAGGAAAGACATTTGAACAATATTCGTATCATTCTTCAAGCAAATAAAAAATGGGGAGCCAGAGTACTGGAATTTGGAGATTATCTACCATGTACACATGGGAAATGACAAATCAGCGGATTATAATGAAAAAGAGATCACACAGCCGGATGACAAAGTATTCACTAAAATAGTGAAAAGAAGACCTCTAATGAAGACAGTCCTGGGTGACTATCAAAGTGGTTTCAGGAGCAATCATTCAACAATAGAGTAAATACTATCATAGAGACATATGCTGGGAAACATTTTATGAACTTTACTGAGACCTTCATATCTTATACATATATTTTATACATATATTTTAACATGTTTAAAACAGACTAGTACAGGAAATCAGTATTTGACCATTAGGGAATTTGGCATCCGAAGTTAGCATTTTAGTCTCACAAATAATTACCTAGAATGGATCATAGGGTAAAAGCATGAAAGGGAGCTTGTCAGATGAAATTAGGTTAGAATCAAGGAAATAATCCCTCAAAAGTCCTTTATAATATAGCACCAGAGGAAGCCATTGGACATGTGCAGTAGTATTATGGGAATTCCCACTCATAAACATATGGAACAATCCCTAATTGGCTTATGCTAATGATACTAGGTTGTTGGCCAGAACACGAAGAGCCCTAGAACAACACTTTGGAATGTAAAAAACATGATAAGAAAATCGGATTGAAGGTCAACGTGGAGAAAACTAAATACATGCTGGCATCAAGACAGCAACATATTGACAAGATGCAATCATACACTCTGGAAGATCTCAGGTTAGGTAAAGGGAAATATACCCTGGTGATACATGAAAAAAACCCATCTGAGGAAACGAAGACAAGGATTGCAACAAGAAATCAAAGTTATTTTACAATCCAGAACATCTGCTTATCTAAAAATACAAGTAGGAAGAGTAGAGAGAAAATATATCAGAAAATTGTTCAACTAATTTGTGTCTATGGGTCCCAGATGTGGGCAATGATGGAAAGAAGTCAAGTTTGATTACCCAAATTGTTTGCATTAAATGCTCTGATTATTTTTTGAGAAGTGCGCAGTGAAGTCAAAGAGCCCAGCAGTGGGTTGCCATTGAGATACACTCTCTCACACACCACTTATAGTTCATGTCAAATAAAAGATAAACTAAAAAGATGGTGGTAAACGCCAAAAAGGGCAACCTAAGTTTTGGCGGTATACTGATTATCTATGGAAACAGGGTGTGACGTAACCGAAAAGCAGGGCAAAAGAGAGGGATGAATGGAGGCAGATAGTAGAAGCGGCCCAGAGTCCTGAATCATTTCTAGTCCTTAGGAGTATTGTTAATTCCCTCAAATACAACATTAGAGACCAATTCAAGTTATTTATGAAGGAATGACATTATTTTGGAGCAATACTTGAACATGTAAAACACTCTCAAAAGAGAAATACCATGAAAAAAGGAAAAGTTTCCCAAAACAAAGTATAGCCCAAAGAAAAAATTATAAGAACTCAATTTCACATTATGTACTGAAAGCGGGTATACTTTGCTTTTGACTTACCATTTACGCTGACAACAAAATCAGCATTCTTCTCTTTGAAGTACCTTCTTGGCAAACAGACTGCTCTCAAGCTACCTGTAGACATGTCCACACACTCCTGAAAGGATTAGACTTCAGTCATTACTTAAATTACACTAACAGCCAGTGTCAGCGCTCTGCCCCCTAGACTACACCGTCTAATCTACCCGTAGGTTGTGTATCTTTTCTAGAATGGTTTTATCTCTTTATTACACAACCAAACACTGATTCATACTTGATAACACGTCTTAAAAATTAACATGTTTTCATCGGGATGCAAGTTCTCATGGTTGAGATCGGCCAATTTCACAAGCCTCAATTTGATATTTTCCATACTATATGATATGCCATGGCTCTATTCTACCTGTAGATAAACGATATAAAACAAAAAAATGAGCAGTACGTCATGGTTACCGCTATTTCTATCCTTGAATGTTCTCTCTAAAAGTAGGTCATTTCAACATAATTGAGTGTGATACTTATCGCGGTAAGGTTAATATAATTGTCGTTTAATAACTGAAATAACACTAACACAAGCGGACACATTTACACCCTAAAACTATCCACCCGATTGCCACATGACAGTATCTGTTTAGAACAATTACTAATTTCTTTCAATTTCAACTTTAGAATATAAAATATAATGTGCCTACCTACATCTTCACTGAAACTCTCAGCTTTTGACTTAATTGTTGTTACCAGTTTAACTTAATTACTTCAAGATCAAATGGCACGCCATTATTCGTGAGAAACATGCATGAAGCCAACATTTGGAAATTTACATAACTGTATACCTACATGAAATTTTACAAAGCTATCAGTACCATATGAAGAAAAAAAAATTGAAATGTAAATGAAAACTTAAATATTATTTGATTAGACATAGAAAAATTGTATTCTTTCCTATGTCAATTATATTCTCTATTCGTGCGCCTAATGGTTGCACAGAGTTTGCTTTTGTTGTTTTGTGTTGGTAGCTTTGTTGCTTCTTGACGCACCCGTAGTTTGTTATATATTGGATTCAGTTTTTGTTTTAATGTATTTCTTTCCCTAAAAAATCGACTTAGAGAAGTAAGTTACATTATAAAAATGATATAACCGGAAAGAAAGTTTACACCGTTTTCTTTAAACGTTCCGCGAAAACATCAACGATACGAGTATATATCGATATATTGAAGACGTCGAGTGTGGCAGACGGATCAACGAAGTGCTTTGAAACTGTTTGTTGTTGGTAAGATTTTTGTTTCTTGTGCATTTTGCAGTTCAGAGAACTCTTTCCTTTTTGTGAAATAAAATAAATGGATCTTTCTCTCACAATTACCGCAGTTATGCAAGATGCAGATTTTGTCACTGTAATTTCTAAAAGGAAGTCAAGAAAGCGACAACAGCTTGTGGACCTTGGTGATATTTCTTCTAGAAATTCCGAGGCTCCTGTAATTAGTGAAGAAGTCGCCACCAGGTAAGTTTTAATTGCCTATATAAACATCAATCTCCTTATATAGTGACCGTAATCCCTTGCCGGAGCGAAAATTCAACTTTTATGGCGTTGAACGTGTGTTCAACACACGTAACAGAGTTTGGTGTTTAATTACAAAGAAAACTAACTTATGTTTTTATTTGCAGGCGATTAGGTGCCGCTAAGTCGGACATTGCGACATCGGATTTTTACTCTTCCCTCCTAATTCTTCTTCGTCAAGGCTTAGACCTAATATGTGCACCTGTAATTGAAGAAGTCTTGTGTTACGGTTTGGGACGATTTTCCGAGTGTATGACTTCACGTTATCAATGTGCCTTGTTATTTCTTCTTAAGGAGAACTTTGGTGCTGAAGTTTTTATTCATGATCCCATATTCAGTGTCACCGAATGCAACATTCTGAGGAATTTTGGTTGTGAAGTTATCATTGACAACGAAGAGGGCTGTAGAAAATTGAGTGGAAAGCCAACATTAGTATTCCTGCCACATTGTCCTAAGCAATTAACTGATAATTTCTTGAGGACTAATTGGTCTCCAAATCTACTTTCCAGTTGTCTATTGCTTAGCAATAGTCTATCTCACTTAGTGGAGTCACAGTCAAGAAGGGAACTTTCTCTTCATGCCCCTTGTTCCCTCGCTTTGTATCCTCATTCGAGTGAGTTAGGGTTAGTAAACTCATTCCGTTACAGTGATATTTTCAACGATACAGCATTACACGTTTTTCCTGCACCAAAATTAGCTCTCGCTGCTCAGGATCTTTGGGATTACAGACCTCCGTCAGGATATACAACAGGAGATATAGAATTCATATCTAAGGAGGAGAAGCCAAAGCTTGACGCATTTCTTTGAGTAATTTTTGAAATGGCCAGCCAAAACACTCTTAAAACTTTAAGAAATCTTCTAAGTGAACTAAGAAAGTGCAGTTCCCAAGGTTCCAGATTTCATGACACCGCCCAAGCAAAGTTCCTTTTAGCTCAATATAGGGCAAACCAAGTGACTGACCTACAATATTGCAAAGCCCAGGAAGAAATGAAATATGCAGCTTCCACTTACTTATCCTTTTTGCGTAGTAAACGTCTTTATGTAGAGCTATTGGAACAATATCGTGGTAAGGGAGAGAGGTCTGTGCAAGAAACTGCTAGTCAGCTAGGATTTAAATTACCACATGATCCAGAGTAAAAAAAAACACTTTGGTAGTTCAGAGATTATTAGTTATGTCATGAAATTTCCAGTTGCTAGCCTTTCTGACATGTTTGTTTTTGGGATGTTTTTGAAGATTAAATCAGTGCTTATGTTTATTCTCTTGGTAGTTTTATCATACCTACTTTTCCCACTGGGTGTAGATGATTCAGTTATTGGCAAGTGCTTACAAAATGAATTTCTCCTGAAAGGGATGCGTTCCTGTCATCCTTTGCTCTCCTGTCAAGATTTCATAGATGTGCGAATTGGTAAACTTATCGGTATTGGTGCGGTGAAAGCAGTTTATCATGCAAAATGGAAGGAATATGATGTAGCTCTGTCAGTTTTGAACAATCCAGCCTATGAGAATGATTTTTTTACCGGTGCCGAGAACATAAGAATGTTTCAACATAATCCTCTTACTATTCAAGCCGTTGGCTTTTGTGATGATGAAAAGATGTTTCTCACAGAATTGCACAAGAATGGCGATGCTTCAAAGTTAATGGAAACCTTGAAGGAACATCCCGAAGTAAATGATAACTCATTTTTAAGAATCAATCTTTGTTATGTGTACTCCCTAATTCTTGTTAGTTTGCATAATCCTGGTCATTTCACAAAAGGTAACCCTAGCCGATTACCTCGTGTCATGTGCGACACAAATGACCTTAAAAAATTGCTAAGTCAGTTTCTTGTCACCAATGATTTTTCACTCGTTTTAAATGACATGGATGCAATACCTCTTGTGAAGAATGGAGGAATAAAGTGTGGTCATCAGGAATTAAAGGGGGACTTTGTTGCCCCCGAGCAGCTGTGGAAATTACCAGGGAATTTCAGTGATATTAAGATGCCTGGCTACGATGAAAAAACGGATATATGGAAAGCTCCATCGGTATGCAACTATTTTCTTAGTAATGTGTCTGATGGTAATGAAATTAAAAAGAAACTGACGTCAGTTCACAAAAGATGCAAATCTTTAGTTCCAAAGGATAGGCCAACAGCAGGTGATCTTGCTGAAGCATACATGGCAATTAAGGCCACACTCCACAATATTACTACAAATAAATGAAACTGTAACAAGAATGTATAGAAAGAAAATATATTTTATTCTGTTTAAAAGATGATAGAATAAAAATGTGATGAAAGTATTTCAAGTTGACTTTTTCATCAATTACATTGTATATTCTTTTTCAATAAATTTTGCAATTGTGTTGAGCTGGATGTTGTTTGTTCCTTCATAAATGGAACCTATTTTACAATCTCGGTAATATTTTTCCTGAGGGAAATCTTCAGTGAAACCAACACCACCCATCCATTCAACACACCTCGAGGTGGCATAACCAGCAACCACTATAAAAAAATGAGAAAGTTTAAGACACACTGTACGTATACTAAATTGCAAAAAAAAATAGATAACCATGAGTAAGAACTACACAAATATTCAATTTAGTGTACCTGCAGCTTTGTATTTTGCCATCGCAGCTTCCTTAACAAATGGTTTTCCAGCCTCCTTCAAACGTGCTGCATTGTACACCAAAAATCGAGCACACTCAATCTCTGTAGCTACCTTTGCAATTTGATGCTGCATTGACTAAGGAATGAGGAAAGATTAAGAAATTAGCACTCCCATTAACAAAAGCAATTGCAGGAGACAGGATTCCATACAAACCTGGAAAGAGAAGATTTTCTTCCCAAATTGAGCACGATCCAATGTGTATGGAATAGTTGCGTCAAGGCATCCCTGAGCACACCCAACCATTTGGGCTCCAATTCCTATTCTCCCTTCATTCAACATTTCAATGGCATATTTGTAACCTTTGCCAATCTCCCCCAGTATTTGTGAAGAATGCACCTAAAACAAGTTAGAAACTAATTAGCTCAAATAACTATGAACAATCAGGGAGATCTTTAAGTTAACATTTTCCTCTGCCTCTTAGAAAGTTAACAGTTATTAAGAAACCAACATACAGAGTCATTAAAAATAGATGGCTAATTGAAGGGTCAAGTAAATAGGATTTACAGGAGCAAAATAGGAAGAGCCTATTCCCAAATGAAGTTGTAAATAATCCCATTTTTTAACATCCCATCCAATGGAACATGCATTTTCTAAAAGTAAGATCTGGTGCTTTCCTGGCATATTTGCTTCATGAAGGATTCTTGGGTCTTCCACTGGGTCTGGGGTTGCATGTTGGCCAAAGTTTCAATGCCTGACTCGTGCATTGTCTTCAGGGTTGAAACCCTGTCGACTCGAGAATCCTTCATGATGCATTTTCTGTTAAGTACATCAAGGTATTCTGAAGTAGGAGAATACAGTCAACTACCACCAAGATTTGAGGCAGTGGAAAATCACATACATTAGGTAAAATTCAAACTTTAAATCAATATGCATGACTTTTAAGGTTGAAGAACATGTCCAACATATAAACTTCCAACATGCACACCTAAATTATTAATTTAGGTCTTATAATATTTAAAGATGCTTGACAACACAGCTCTCTACAGTAAAAGAAGCATTCAAGAATTCATTTGCTAGAGAAGGATTACCCTTTAAAATAATAACAACTTTTCCCCATAATCGTCAATCAATAATGATTCTAAATTAACACACTAATTCAGCCTTCCACGTTTAAGATCAGCATTATTTAGGGGTCAATTGATGTAAGGTACAAAACTTGGTCTAAATTCAAATGATTATAAGGGATTCCACTTCAACTGCTGCTGTACTTCTTACACATTTATTGGGTTGCAATTATATGTTAGCATTCTAACCTTCACTCCATCAAAGTGGACCATGCACGTTGAAGATGCTCTGATTCCTAACTTGCTTTCTGGCTTAGCAACTGATAATCCAGGTGTATCTCTGTCCACTATAAAGCATGTTATTCCTTTGTATCCCTGAAAGAATATGAAATATCTAGGGTTAAAAATAAACTTACTTTTTCATAACTTTAAGAAATTCCCACAACATTTTATCCCGAGGATTTTCTGCATCAAAAGAAAAATCTTAAAATATGAAGATGGGAAATGGGTGGAATTTATAAATGTTTAGAGGGATTTTTAAAAAGATAATTTTGAATTTAAATAAAACTACAAGGCATTGTTCATCAACTTACCTTGGATGGGTCAACATTTGCCATGACTAGGTACACTCCTGCCAAGTCTGCACTTGAAATCCACATCTTTGAGCCATTGATGATGTAATGATCACCATCCTTTTTAGCTGTGGTTTTCAAAGCAAAGGCATCAGATCCAGAATGAGGCTCTGACAGGCAGAAGCTTCCAACCTTTATATTTGGAAAATGAGATCAATCCATAAAAATGCACTTTCAATAAACAAGCATTAAAAAACTTGCACACAATGGGATAACCTACCATACTAGTTGCCAACAACGGTAAATACTTCTCCTTTTGTTTCTCATTGCCCAGCTGTGCAACATAATTATTCACCAGCGTATTCTGAATGTCACAAATAACTGTGACAGACGGGTCAATCTTTGCCAATTCTTCAACAACAATAATTGCAGAAAAAAATGATGATCCAGTTCCTCCATATTTTGTATCTATTTCAACTCCCATTAGCTGAAAATCAATTTCTGAAAGGTCAATTCCACATCTTTCTCATCGACAACAAAAGTGAAAATAAGTAATCAATGCTAAAACATTAATATGTTTACAGCATCACACTTTATATCACTGAGCATTCTCATTGTTATTTCTAAGGTAACAGTTAAACCTGGAAATGATGTATTTGCAAAGAAACTGGAAAAACTGACTTTCATAAACCAAATACAAACACTGTTCAATTGTACAATGTATGTACAAGGTTCCTCTTCCATTATTAGTTCTCTAAACTGTTATATATTTGCAAACTCATTTAAGCACAATCAGTATGATAAGTTCCTTTTGGCTACTTCATATGATTTTTAAATTGTTTATGTTATGTGAGTTGATAGGACACTAGAAGGAAATATCTGATTCATAATGACAATAGAATTTCAAACAAAACATTATGAAGAAAACTGTAAATATATTTTCATTACTCTGGAACATGATCAAATTGGTCATCAAATCATGTTTTAATCAACTTACTCCCATTAGCCTTGGATTTAGAGTTGTACCCTTTGGCTATGGTTTCAAATCACAGATTCTTTTTTCCTTCAATTTCTCTTTTTTTTTTAATTTTCTCATTTGTAAAAATGTACATACACATTATTTTTCACTCGTAAACCAAAATTAAATCTAAATAGTGTGATTTGATGCATAGAAATACCATAGATAACTTATATAGAAAATTGCCAGTCCAACTGCACATTTTTAAAAGTTTGTTTGAGGCATATTATTTTTCCATTAGTCACTTAGAATATAAATTATTGGATATCACAATAATATTTTGTAGTTAAACAGCTCTGCTATTTCCTTCTATAACCACGACGTTGGTTTCACAATCAAATATTTTTTAATTAAAAAGGCAACATTCCTTTGTCCCTAGTGTTTTTCTCCCGTCTTTCACATATGACACAGAGATATTACAAAGGAAAATGCAGGAGGCTGAGCATTACCACAGATCAAAACAAAAATAAGTATACTCAAAAGCAAGAACATTTTAATGGTAGGAGTTCTTTATCATGACTATCTCTAAGCATCAAAATACACGTTTTACAATTAATATTAGCCATGCAAATACAAATAATAACATTTTTATGACCAAGAATTTGAATCCAATTAAATTTTCTTAAAAAACTATCACAGGGACACTTGAATTTACCACAAAATAATTGAATTTGAAAATGATATGAGGGTATCATTGCAAGGTGAAGTTTTTGGATCTTCCTCCATACATCTGTTGTCTGAAAACTGTTTTGCTCACATTCCAGGCAGCATCAGTAGGTCACAGTAACTTCACTTTGAAGTGAGATACTCCCCGGAACAGTGCAAAAACTATCATCACATAAAGACAACGAAGTCAAGAGGAAGTCTCCCACAGTCCACTGACATTGAAATCTACTATATTAATATCTACATATTAACCCAAAAGCTGATTTCACAGTTAAGTATACATTAATTACATTTATATAATGAGAGGGAAAAACAGCTTTGTTAACATGGTGGGAACATTGAGATAAATACTACTTGCATATAATAAATCTACTACGTTTTAGTTATCAATTGAATTGAGCAAAATTAAGAGCATTCATCAAATAAAAAGCTTCTATTGCACCACCACGCAGCATTTAACAAACAATAATAAAGCCTCTGAAACCCAGGTTACTATGCCTATATTCCTTAGGAGAATAATATTTACAAGAAAATTTTCTTTTGCAACAAACCACAGGATGTGTTAGTACAAGGCACTTGCTCAAGCTTGAATTTTACATTTCTGATTCACATAAATCTGCAATAATCCATTCATGTCATATGAACTTATTAGAAACCTATAAAAATGTTCTAGAGAATTGAAAAACCACATTAATGTAATCTTTTTTTCAAGCAGAAAATTTAGTAACATATGGATATTTCTAGAAGTCTTATGTAGTTATGGAGAAAACTGTTTTTTGCCCACACTCATTGAATCTCTAGCCTACAATATACATGAAATAGAGAATTTCTTAATCCGGATCCTGATAAAACTATGTTTATAATGTACTCCCTTTACAAAAGGTTTATACATGGCCTATTTTTGATATTATTACTCTAACATTAAATTTAGAAAACACCCGTACTTTTAATTGCCACGCCAGTAAAACTATGTAATTAAAATGGGCAGAAAAATCACTAATGGCCATTTTTGAAGATTTAAAGATAGAACTGGAGTCAGAATGACGACAAGTCATAATGAACAGCAAATGGTTACTGAAAGTAATCTTAATTAATGAAATTAGAGCAACCAAAAATTATGTGAAGTCGAAGCATATAATTTTTAAAGAAGTTCCCAGCATACATTCTCCCGTAACTAAAATTCTTATTACAGTGTGACCCTCTTTACTTTTAGAGAGACATATGAGGACCATCTCTGATAATATATATTTTCTTAGACATGAAATATGCACTTATTTTTTAATCAATTTTCTCAGCATTTAGAAAATAACAGAAGACAATTGATAAATATTATTAAGAAAAAGAACTTGGTCCATCATTTCCTCAATGTTCTGAAAGGCTAGCTAGGATCTTTATAGCCACCTGAGTTCCAGAAGTTCAAGTAGATTGTATTGAAAGTGTGCAAAAGTATACTGTGATATTCTAAGATAATACAGCTTCAACTACAGACATAAAAGGACATTTAAGCAAAGCTGAGACAAATAATGAAACCACTGACAACCAATGTAAAACAACCACAACCCGGCCTTGGCATTTATAGTGATCTAGGACAACTGCGATCTCAAATCATGCTAAAGGTCTCAATTAAATATCTCTTGATTCAATTACATTATCCATTGGAAATTAGTTCAGTCATTTTTTGGGACAAAATCAGACAAAATTCTCCTATTTTTTAACTAAATATCTATTTAAAGTGACTAGGAAGTAATTTGAGCACAACAAAAAATGGCATTCTCAATACAGGGGCACTGAGGTATAGTGGACTTTTTAATCAATCCCTCCAAATATGTTACAATACAATAAAAAAGAGAACAAGTTTTCAAAACATGACTGTACCATCAGACAACATAATTTGAAAATACTTGTGAGAAATTAGGCAGTGTTTTACAAAACATTCATGCATCCATCCAAACAAGGGCTCTGTGTGATGTGAGCAAGGAATGTTTTTGGATTCCAAAGATTCGCAAGTCCTACCTAACTATATCCATTACTCCTTTGGACATTATATATTAATAATCAAATACTAATGACAACCATGTGGTCATCAAACAGGATGTATGAGAAAGCACAGATACTATTAAGTGATATGGTCAACATTTTTTTTAACTGCAATTTAGTACAGGTATGTAGATCTGTGCCCTGAAGAAGTTAGTGAACTATGTCATACTGAAATTACAATTTCGAACACAGTTATACTTTTTTTCAAATTTCACAGAACAGACTTTATTAAGTCTCTCTTTAAGACATGCTGCATATGCATTCATATGCATGACCTATTTACTTTGTTATTGGCTAAAAAAATAGCGAAAAAAATCCAACAAAACCTAATTAGCAATTTTGCTAATGCATATGATATGGACTGTAAAATTTATAATTTGTTCTATCACTGGATGTGAAGCAAGCCTCCAAGCATCCAGAGGACTTCTAATTTAAAATGTAATCACTCGTAGAACCACGTGTGGCTACAGGTTAATTTTTCACCTCACTATGAGCCTTAGAAACGATATCCTTATGGCCTTCCTCAATAACTGACAGGCTAGGAATTGATTATCAGTATGCTGAGTGAAAATTTTATGCTCCACGAATAAACTCATCAGAAACTTGAACTTAATTAAAGAGGAAACTCATAAAAAAGTATAATGTTAACCAACAAAACTCCTCTAAAATATATTTAAACACAGTTCATGAAGGTCTTAAAAAATTGAACTCTTCTTACACACTACGCCAATAAAAAATCTAACTGTTTCTCATTTTGAACTCAGTTCAACACAACTTCTAGTTTTACAGAATGAGAGAAAACGTCAAAGACAAATCGCATATCTAAAATTACAGGTAAATATTGAGGATGTACTTGCAACCATTAATACATCTCATGACAGTGAATAAGATAACAAATGGGAATTTTGCCTGACAGCCGTTAAGCAACTAAAAATGACTGACTCAATCGTGTTGAAAATTATGCAATACAAAGTTCGTAAATCTCCAGCTCTATTGCCATTGGTTGATTGTTTTATTTTGCACACTATTTACATTCACGAAAGCAACAAATTTTGTTTATCGGCAACTCACCTTAAAGATTTCATTCATTAGATTAAACAATTTCATCGAAGTTTTCACATGATCACCTGTGAAAATGCTCAGTATTATTATAAATAAAATTTACAAATGAATTTGGGAAATGATTTCATTAACTTCTCAAGATTTTAAAGGCTGCACACTTTTCTTCATCCCTAATCAAAGATTTTTGCAAGCTCAACATTAGTAATTTTAACTACATATGCTTAACTACAATTAGACGTATTAAAATGTCTAAAATAGACAAACGATCAATAGAATGGATCATTAAACGAGGTGCCACATTACAATATAATCAGCACCAAACTTACCCCATTTTCAAAGAGCATGTCAATGACGCTTTGCTCTAGTTTATGTTCCTTGTCCATTTTCTTCACTAAGGGGGCAATCTTTTCTTTGGCAAGCCTTGAAACTAAGACAAAGGGTAGATTGATGTGTGTTCAACATACATAGCCATTTATAATCAATTTGTACAACTGTGAATCACCTGATTCCTTCATCATCATTTCTTCATCCGTGAAAAATGTCAAGGGGGCAATTGAAGCAGATCTAGAAGATGAGGTAGTATGTATTGAGGAAAGAGCTGCATTCTGAATTCGTGGATGTCGGAGGATTTGCCTTGAGACCTGCAAATGAAAGGGATGTATTTTATGTCAATATAAATTATATTTTTCATGAACAAATGGACGAAGTTCTCATAAAATATTCAATCACATTTGCTACACATACATAAGGTATTTTATTGTGTGTAACCTTTTCTTAACTTAGAACTAAAAGCAATGATTTTATCCTTATATTTCTCGAATTACTTTAATTAAATTTTTGGTCTATTGCTCTAAAGACATATTTAATATAACATAAGAATATTTAGAAAGTAACTTGAATCATATTTGCACAACAGAATATAAAGAGTAATTATTGCTCAGGGGTTACATTCTTAAATCAGGTAGGGATCATGTCTCATGACATCATCAATTCCATCCTAAACAATGAATGTGTATGGAATGGGTTTTGGCAATTTCAGTTGGGAATAACAGCTTATCAAAAGTTTAAAACATGAATAAATTTGCCCGAGGTTTCTTATTAAAAAATGTGTTTCCAGGCTTCACTATTTGGAAGAGCACATTTTGCATGGTTTTTTTGAGACGTTCATACATTTCATTTTTAACCAATTTCCTTATATATTTCTCTTATTTACAGCCAACATGAACATTTCAACTATTTTCTTACCCCTTGAGCAGTTTTTCATCTTTGAAGCAATGATTTACCAGGCCTGTAGCCACCCAGTTAACAATTACAGTACACGATTTATTTTGTCATACAACTAATTAATACATGTCACACCACTTTTTTAGTAGACAGCCATCAAAGCCTGAATTTTACATTATTCCAAGGAACTTACTTCCTTTAACTGATTTCCCATGCCCTGTCTTAGATTTCCACTTTCACTAGCATGCACCAAGCAAGCCTAGTAATAACCCAGACCAACTTCAAACTTTGAACTATTCTAAACAACACTAGTATCCCTTGTGAAAGGGACCTCCCTGATACCCCATCACATTCATTCATTGTTTCTTACACACTTCTATTCCTGTAACTCCCAAAAATTCCTTGTCTTGAGTCTCTTCAACTAGTATCACCCTCTCACACTCTCGGTCTACGCCTTCCTCCCAAACCGTGGGCATCTTGGTGTGTCAGTATGCTGCATACACATCCTAGTGATGGGGCAAGGTATGCTGGCTATCGGGGTATTCCCTTTCACAAAGGATATTAGTAGTTTGCTTAGAATAGTGAAGCTTTGATCTTGCTTGGGGTATGCTGGAGATATTATGCCAACACTGACCATCAGAGTTCCATAACCAAAAGTAGATCTGGTTGCACATGGCACAGATACTGTAGATATTAACCCAGTAAACCCCATCTTTCACTCCTCAAACAAGTCAAACATATTTCAATAGATCATATTCATTCAGCCCTAGCTCAGGTTATATAAGATTCACCAAGGATATAAGGGTGTAAGTGGAAATGCATAGTGTGAATTAACTGCACCTTTGCTAGAAAATTCCAAGTGTTCTGATTGGTTCTCTAATATTACAATCAAACTTCTGCTAACAACAAGAAATTCATACATAACCATAATACTACACTTTTAGTAAAAGCAAACTCAGGAAACATTGTCTGTTGTCACAAAGTATACAAATGATTATTTCCATAAAATTAAGATAGCACAAGGATTTTATGCTTAACTTGATCATTATATTGACTTACTTTTCCAATAGATACCGAGTATCACTGATGTCTTAATATCTCTATGGCAGCAAGAATTATTCCCAAGAAAGTCCCAACAGAAACTATAATTCCATATAGATGGAGAATTAGTTGAAAAGGTAAAACAGTTCTGACCAGAACAACAGGGTCATGACCTCTTTGATTTATAGTGCTTTTATTTTGTTTGAAAAAGAAGTTTAATTACTAAACAGTTTAAATTCTGAATTTATTTTTAATTGGAGTACTACAAGGATTAAAAAAAACTTTAAATACTGGATTTTTTTAATTCAAAGAGAAGTTTTTGCCAAAAATCTAGCTAACTGGTACTATTAGTCTCTTTAAGAACTATTAGGAGGTAATACGGTCCAATTCCTAGAATTAAAATTAGTTTTTGATAACTTTCTCTTAAATATTTTACTTTTTCTCAGTTTTCTGACCATTGATGATCAATCACAGGAGCTAAATACATCACAGGCTTGAGGTAAAATTATTTACAGGAGTTGCCAAATGGCTACAATGTCAAAGTTGCTTAACTAATTCAACTCCCCATCAAAGTTTTAAAAAATTAAACACTGAAAAAATAAAAAGGTTCAGTCCAAAACCTGCTTTTCTGCTAAATTAATACGTGATATTATAATTTCATTTTAGTGACTGAAATAATTTGCACCTAGAGAGCTTCAGGACAAGAGCAGATTATGAAGCTTCTAAACCTAACAGCTTCCAAGAAATCGCATTTTCTAATTTTGAGTTTCACATGTCTTTAGTGGAGTCATTTTTTCAAGGTTTTTCATAATTTTTAAATTGCCCAAAAACGTTTTTCCTGAAAAATTCTTTCTGAATAATTATTTTCTCAACCACCACGAATTTTTCAAAAAAATTTAAGATTGTCATCTGAAAAACCCCAACTTTTATTGAAACTTTAAAAATATAATGCGAAAATATCCTATACATTATTACCCATTAAATTTACAAACACAAATAAAAAATAAGTCGATGTTCGTACGGATTGCAGCATGATTAAGTAGAATATATATATTTCTAAATATTTAATGATATTTTTAGTAAAGAAAGTTGCGTGGAACAAAATATCAACTGGACTTTTAGATAAATTCAGTCTCTCGTTGACTTGTATAACGGAAGGGGTAGAATTAAGTAAGAAAAGGGACGTTGAAGAATGATGAATCCCAACAACACCTTTTAGCACTTTTAAATTAATTTGTGCATCAGTTAGAACGGTAAGTTCACTCTGCAACGGATGAGACTAAAAAATTAATAATAATTACAATAAAATCTCAGCGTGACTACTAACAGTTCTATCAAATTAATTATACCACGCAGGCAAAAGGAAATAATTAACGAACAAATCTTGCACAATTGGGTTGTTTTCTACACAAATTGTATTAAATTACATATTTAAACATCCACCTATGACCTACAACAGATAGTCATAAATTGTCCTATATATCCAATGCTTATCTTTGATAAATCAGTTTCATCTATCTCGGGCTACAAAACTACTCTACGCATTCCTGCCCAGAGACTTCGAATCAGTGTGTTCTCTTTAAGAACCATTATCACGCCACGCAGAAAACGTGAGCTCGTGAGAACTGAAACGTGCACGAAGGTTCCTCAGCCATATACAGAATCAACCTCGGGCCCCAATCAAGTTTGTGACGCACGATGGTTTCTCAGGTTCCCTTATTTTGGTTCAATCGACTCATTTGGCATTAAATTACGAATGAGATACATCTCTATTGGAACTTATATAAAGCTTGGATTATTGTGCACATCAGTGGCTCGCGAGAAGTTTATTATTATGAACGTTTAAAATAATTACTGCCAAGGTGGTCCGAACGCGAATTGATATACCTATTAATGTTTATTTGTCACCCATGCCAAAAGCATAAAGAACTGAGGCACATGTAATTTGTAAGCACTTTATAACAAGTAGTGTGTACTTGTTATAAACTCCTTATGTAGCTGCAATAGTTTGATTAACAAACCTAACGCAAAGTTCACACTGCATTATCCACTTGAAGCAGTTGGTCAATTCATACCCACGTTCAGTAATCTTTAGTCCGATGTCCAATTGAGTTGATAGCAATCAATGCCTTTCCACCCTCTCTACCAGCATCCTGATTTGATTTGAGCTATTACGAGGATTTCAACATAGGTCTGCTGTGTGTTCCATACGTTACCTTACTCAATAAAACTATATTATCTTCTCATATAAACACCGGCATAAGAAATAAGCTAGTGAAAACTTCACGCAAAGATAGATTTGACATATTGACGATGACACAAAGGCAATTAACTGGAAAATATGGACAAACAAGACCCATGCGGTCATTTACGGATAACCAACGTAATTAAATTATCTTCTGTAATGCTAAATTTTACTATTCTTTTCACATTTCCTCATTGAATATTTTCTTATAAAAAATAAGAAATACTGACCTTAAATTCGAGTCAATGAGGTAATAAAATTACCGCTAACATGATCAAATGGTCATTTTACAAACTGCGTCTTACTCACTGGGTTGGCGAAAACGTTGCGAACAAATGCCATGGTGATAGAAGCCGTTATTCGTAACTAGGTGACTTCTCCGAGCAATTATCACCGCACCTCCGATCAAACACTAAACAAATATGTCCTCAGTTGGCAAAAGGGAGGAAGGGGTTGAGTGCGAAGCTTATTGGCGATGATTACTGCTGATTCCCAATAGACCCGTAAAATCCTCTTATATCTGCGCGCTGTGGTGCCAATGGCCTTGAGATTCGTTCTGGCGCCTTATACAAATTTGAAGGAACGGTTGGCAATTCGCCGCATAACGCATATCGTGAAAAAACTGAGAAGATATTTACAAACTGTACGAGAATAGTGGATTTCGATTGCCTCCATCACAGCATAAATTGTACCTAATGGCCAGAATAACCACAAATTTGAGTTAATAATGTGGAATGTATATAAATACAGTTATAATCATAAATGACTTGCAGAAAAACCTATGAAGTGCTGCAACAATATCGGTTATTGTAATCAGACATGGTAAAACTGAAATCAAGAAAGAAAATGGGGAAGATTGACAGACAAAGCCAATGGTAAGCCTTTAAACCCAAAAAGCTTCGAAAGTGCTTCACCGGGATGTTAACGTTGCACCAGCACCTCCTAGTCTTCAGTAAAACGCTGCTTTAGCAACACTAGTACTTTCTTAAAACTCAATGCTGATAAAAGTGATTGATTTGCATTATAGGTTGATGAGGATGGCATGCTTGCAACAGTATACACGTGCAACCGTGTACCTGCAGATAGTATTTTGCATCACAAGCAAGTTATTAGTTATTACCCCGTTCTTGGTGTTTAAAAAAAGTTTGATGATCTGCTTTTCTCTATTGCCAGCTGATATTTGCCTCTGAATCCATTGGCTATTTACTGATGAAGCAATTTAAACCTGAGTTTTTGGCAATGATTGGAGTTCCATTACACAGTTTACATGAATATAATTCCAGGTATGAACTTCAGGTTTGTTTTTTTATATCTTTATTCTAAATTCATTCGTATGAAAAACCCTCATATACTGCTTTAAAAAAAAAAGCCTCCATGAAATTTTATCTGTGTGTGATTTTTCAAAGTCCTTTGCTAATAACATAGAATTTGTATGAAAAAATTGTAAAAGTATAGTCTATTAGGAATTATAGTACTTCTCTTTCCAAAATATAGCTCCATCGTGAATTTTGGGGTGGATTCTTTCGTTTTTATTCCAATTAGTTTTCAATATGAGATATAGTATTGAGCTTAAGTAAGCTACTATATTTGTATAACTTATTTTCCAAATCACAAGTTTGGCAATTTTTTTGCATTTTCAATATTTAAAACATTCAAATATGTATATTTTAGCAAAATCTCTTTTTTTCTTACATGGAGCCTTCCCCAACTGTTTTCTGTATATTCCTTCTTTCCTAAAAATTCAATGGAATTCTGTTTCATTGCTTCTAATGTACTACCCCATAGGTTTTAGATTTGTTTTTAAACTTTGTTCATAGCCCCGTTGGATGAATCAGCAATAAATGTCAATGGGTTTTGTTTTTTTTTGCATTGTACATTGCTTTTTTTATCGTGTACTTACTAATCAGCCCCCTTTCACATAAAATGCTGCCTTTATCTGTTCTAATTGTATTCCTTCAACTTTATTGTTAAATATATTATAACTTCCAGATAATTTCTTAAGAGTCTATTACCCTAATATTTTCTTATTAATTCTCATTCCATACCTATCATACTGGTTTTATAGTTAACTCAGCAATTGTTACAATACTTTGGCTGACTGGCTAACTAATGCTTAATAATCCACATACTAAGCTGACTGGATTCTAAAAGTCTTTCCTAATTTTTTCTTCACATATTTACTTATTGCATCCATCATTGATTCACTTCTTCTTGCAAATGCCTCTTGCTAATGCAATGCCTATCCTAATGCCCCCACTACTATACTCCTCTTACTCTACAGTACTTCACAAATGAACAGACTACTCCCCCTGTTGTCCTTCCCACCTACTTTAACATTTAACTTGGCTTTCCCCCTTCTGGAGAATCCCATTACATTTGTTTCCATGTGGTCAATCCTCATCCTCTCACATTGTTCTTGTAAACTTACTAAAACCTGATGATCTGTGAAAAAAATGACTTAATCATCTTGAAATTCACTAATTTCCAGCTCAAGCCCTTCCTATGATACCCTTAAAATTTCTTCAGCATTTATGATGAAAAGTAGTGATGGCAACCTTGCCTCACTCCCCTTCCAAGTCCGGATGGACAGTGTTAGGAAGAGGTGTAAGGCAGGGTTGCCCATTGCCACCGGTGCTGTTCAACGTATATGTGGAGGAAATGATTAAAGAGGCATGGGAAGAACTGGAGGTAGGAATGAAAGTCGGAGGGGAATTCGTAAAATCGGTTAGGTTTGCTGATGACCAAGTTGCTCAGTCAGCCAGGGGTTTGCAAGCATTGCTGAGTGAATTGGAAGCTCAGTGCGATAAATATGGGATGAGAATCAATATCAATAAAACAAAGGTTATGCGATTTTCCAGAAAGAAAAAGGTTAAGCTAAATATTAAAACAGGAGGGGAAAAAATAGAGCAGGTAGAACAATTTATGTATCTCGGAAGTGTTTTTGAACAACACGGTCAAAGCAGTAGGGACGTAAGGAGAAGGATTGGGCTAGGCAAAGAGGCTTTCACAAGGAGGGAGTTAATGACAGGGACGTTGAGTAAGGATGTTAAGAAAAGACTCGTAAAAACTTTGATATGGAGTGTAGCTGTGTACCTCGTGGAAATGTGGTCACTGAAGCAGGAGGATAGACGTAGATTGATGGCTTTATGGGTATGGAGAAGAATGGAGAAGGTGAAATGCCCTTCATGAGAACAAATGAGAAAGTACTAGGTATGGTGGGCGAGGAGAGGGGTTTGTTGGGAGAAATCCTATGGAGGCAGGAAAAATGGATGAATGGCGTATTGAGGGGCAGTGGGATATTGAAAACGGTAATAGAGGGGAGAATGTTAGGCAAACGAGGAAAGAACAGGAATAGGATAGGGATGTTGGACGGGATGAAGGGAGGAAGAAAGTAAACAAAGGTGAAGAGGGACCTGATGTAGAGTATGTGCTCGATTGTTTTTTGTTTGTTGTCACAAGATATTTACTTGATAGTTGTGTCTATCCAAAAACCTACCTTAACTGTTAGATTACCTTAAAAAAGCCAAACTTATCTTCACCTAGGTAGTTTGTTTGCTCAGTTTTGTAAGCTTCTATTGATAATTCTTAGAACTACCTTTGCTGTATATGAAATTAAATTTAATATTCTAGAGTCCTCATACATGACTAGTTCACACTTTTTCAGGATGGAGATCAAAATGGAACTCAGGAAATCTGGTCAAACTTATTATGAGTTATTCTATTTATAAGTGCAAATAATTCCTTCCTTCCATTTTCCCTAAACTCTATGGTTATTTTGCATGGATATTATCTATCCCTACTGCATTGTTCTACTTCATACCTCTTGATACTTTTTCCATTAGGCTAATATTCCTGTACCCAAGCTATCCTCATATATATCGTGTTTCCTTTCTATTTATAAATTAGTTGGCCTAATATCTTTACTGCAGAGCTCTTTATGTATTCTTTTCATACCCCCTGACACCTTTTGGCTGCATTAATAACCTCCTTGATTTTTTTATGTTTTTCCTTTGCAACAATCTCAAAATTCTATTACCTTCTAAAATAGTGCTTCTACTTTTCCTAGCGTATGACATTTCTGCATATTTGTTTTTTCCCATTAATAACAAACATTTTTAATTGAATGATGGTGTAGCCATGAGTTCACCAGCAGTGGCCAAATTATAATTTTAGAGGATTTTGAATTAAGAATCCAAAAACGCTGCCAGAGAAAACGGTTTCTATCTTCAGATGCATGAAAAATACCCTTTTAGGATTGTCGTATAGTAGATATGGACACGAAGTACTCTGGGAACATTTAAATAATCGACACCAGGTAATCAAATTTACCATGAATGCAGAGAAAAACCACCATTTCTTGATGAAATTGAGAAAAGAAGACAGAATAGTAACTTTGTCAATATGAATGAAAATTTCCACCAACTGCAATTTTGATGCTCACCTCATTACTATGCCTTCCAAAAATCATTAATAAGTTACATATTAACAAACACATTTTGCATACTTACTTCCTAGAAATTCGATCTTATTCCAAAACTCAGAATTTCAAAAGTAAGTCTTACAAATTTCTCATTTACTAGCATATTGACGGAAAACGGGCAGAAATTTCACTAAGTCAATAGATATGGAAACACATTAATTACCGAGTCTATTGTGATGTTGCGTTTTTTTTTGTCCAGCGAACATGTTTAACTCGGCATATGCAAATAATGAGGTACCTGGTTGAAGTTATTTGATTCCAATAATTTTTTGCATAGCAACAGTATTTAAGAACTAAAATACTTTCAAATTTACCTAACAAATGAGAAAATTCTCTTGGTACAATCATTTCGTTTTCTTTATGCATTTGAAATCCTTGTCCTTAGCTGCCAGCCAATCCCAAAATGAGAGAAAAAAGAAGATCCACACGATATACGCGCTTGAAAGTGAAAGCGGCGGAACCTGTCCCATTGCTGAGTTTTCGTCTGCTAGAAAAGCTAGGATGGAAGGACGCGCGAAGCTTACGGAAGAGGCATCATGGAAAAAACTGAAGGAATTGTATTCAAAAAGTGGAGAGAGCATCAATATTCTATCCATGATGAAAAGTGACCCAGAGCGATTCAAAAAGTTAAGGTAAACTGCTTTTGAAGTTTATTAACCTCCAAGTGCCCCGGGTGGGACTTGACCTTCGTTTGACTTTCATGAATGCCAGAGGAATTGAGTAGCTTTTAAGAATATATTAAGTTAAATTGGGTATATTCTGTGTTCTTTATGCAGCCTATCTTTGAAAACTCCATCGGATGGTGATATACTGATTGATTATTCTAAAAATCGTGTCAATGATGAAGCGCTGCAACTCCTCTTCCAATTGGTGAGAGTTGATTTAGCTAATCTCAGATTATTGTAATGTAACTTTGTTCGATCTGAGTTACAATATATCAGAATTTTGATTCGTAAGATTTTTGTATTAATAACGTTTGTGAATGGCATTTCAGGCAAAGGAAAGGAAAATTGAAAAGGCGAGGGATGCAATGTTTTCGGGTGAGAAGATCAATTTTACCGAAAATAGAGCGGTTTTACATATTGCTCTTCGTAACAGAAGCAATAAACCAATAGTAATCGATGGAAAGGATGTAATGCCAGATGTAAATGCAGTATTAAGCCATATGAAGGAATTTACTCAACAGGTATAACCATATTTGTTTACTAATTTAATCAATTTTACTGGTCATATGGTTAGACTCAGGAAAAGGTACATTTTAAATGTGATGAATTAGTAATATCACTGTGGTGGCCGATACTATTGAATTGTTGTAACGTGGGGAGCACTCAAGCCCAGCCTACCTGTATGGCATTATATATAAATCTTAGAATTGAATCCCAAGGTGAATTTAAAAATGCCACTTTTTAAACTAGTCGCTAGTTTCAATAAATGATTCCGTGATCATTATCGCTAGATTGGCTACTTCTTATCAGTTTGATAGTCCTTGTTTGAATTGTTCATTTGTGACATTACTCAAGGCTTCAGTGGGAGTGATACTTTAATCGCTTCTAGTACATGCATTGGTAATTAAAATGGGGAAACTATTCGTTTTTAGTAGGATTAGAACGTAAGAGATAATTTTTCATCACCGATTGATACGCTAAGGGATCGTCTTAAGCTCTGTTGTAGGTATGCTCCCATGTGTTGTTTGATGTGGATATTCCAATTGAAGCTATTTTTAGGTTCAAATGCTTGTACAATCAAATGTATGCTTGAATATTTACAGGTCATATCAGGTCAGTGGAAAGGCTATACAAATAAAACTATTACTGATGTTATCAACATTGGAATTGGTGGATCTGATCTGGTGAGTTTGAATTAATGGCGAATTTATAAAGTATAAATTCTCAAAAATACCCGGAATTTTGTAAATATTGTTTATTTTCCAAAGCTATAATTGTAAAAAATATTTGAAAATAAGATTAGAAGCATATTGTTGGTATGTACCCGTTTTATTTGTAACAATTATTCATACTTATTTGCTTGTAGTTGACAGGGCATGAATTTATCTTTTGTATAAGTATTTAAATTGAATTTTGGTGCAGTGTGCAATGGAATGGAAGAAGGTGCATGGTAAAGCTGAATGTAATGCTTTATTGTTGATTTATTAGGGACCTTTGATGGTTACCGAAGCTCTTAAGCCATTTGCAATTGGACCACGTGTTCACTTTGTATCCAATATTGATGGCACCCATTTAGCTGAAGTGTTGAAGAAGTTGAATCCTGAGACAGCCCTCTTCATTGTGGCCTCCAAGACTTTTACCACGCAAGAAACGATTACCAATGCAACGTCTGCTAAGGAATGGTTCCTCAAGGCTGCGAATGATGTAAATAGTCTTTTTTGTTATTACCCAAGTTTGAGTGGAACTTTAACTAGAACTGTGAAATATTGATAATATTGATTGTATCAACTACAATGTACAATGTTCGAATGATAAATCACATTGTAGTAGAAATGCAAAGCAAGCTCATTCTTGCGGTATGAGAGTTTAAATATCCACCTTAAAGATCAATTGACACTCAGTTAATACATGACAAGTTGTTTGGGATAATCATTGTTGAAAGTAAAGTAAAAAATTATCCATAATTTTGGGCACAATATATGGGTCAATTAGTTGGTAAATTCAGAATTTAAGCTTGGCCTGTATGGAACCTAAATATACCCTAAAACAGTAATTTTACTTTATGTATTAGTCCAGTTGTAATTTGTTTCTAGCTTTATTGACTGCTTGTGAAAATTATGAATGACTTCAATGTATATTTTGGCCATAAATGAGGATTTCTTCTGAATCAGTAAATTTAATTGCTAGGCAATAGACTTTATATCTCTGAGAAGCTAATGAACTCTTTTATGTTACAATCGATGATGCCCTGTTCCAGCCCTCTGCCGTGGAAAAGCATTTTGTTGCCCTCTCAACCAATGGAACAAAAGTCAAGGAGTTTGGTATTAATGAGAAGAACATGTTTGGATTCTGGGATTGGGTGGGTGGTAGATATTCCCTCTGGTCTGCCATTGGTCTCTCTATCTCCCTTTCAATTGGATTTGAAAACTTTGAGGCCTTACTGGCTGGAGCTCATTTCATGGACAATCATTTCTGCACGGCACCGCTTGAACAAAATGTAAGTATTTCTTCTAACTCTAAAATAGGAACCGCTTTAAGGTCCCCACTACTTATTCCATCTCTGAAATCTTTTCCTATTGGTACTGGCACATGCAGCAACAGACCATTGGTTGGCTTCTGTGATGCCTCTAGATGTGCATTTATTTAGTAATATTTTATTAAGTATTGCATAGAAAAAATTGGATTAATTTTGATCGCAGAGAAGTAGAATTCATTTCAGTTGTAGCTGTGCGGCATATTTATGATTCAAAATTCGTAGGTTATACATATTTTGTTTATTCTGAATGCGTAGACCACTGCTAATGTACACCATAAAAAACCATAAGCACAGTAATCAACCCAAAGCTCGCTTTAGTAGGTGATGGTAGAGTTCACCCACTACTAAGCCCGACGGCAAGTGAATATTCACACATCAGGGTAGGGGGGCCAGTTCCTTTCCCTGTGCCGGTTATTATGGTTTCCCAGGAAGATCTGGTACCCAAAATATCACACAGAGTGCCTTACCCAGGAATGGAACCTGGGTCAGTAGTCCAATTCTCTACCCTCTGGACTATCGCGACCCACACTAATGTATGCATATAAGTTAAAATAATATCTCTAAATTGGCCTCCCCAATTAGTGTGCTAAAATATCTTATGTTCTTAATTTTTAAACATTAAAATAGAATAATCTGATGCATTAACCTGAACTATTTCATTCCAAATTCACTTTTAAAAAATGCTGTAAATTGAGCTTTTGGGATCTAATCTAATTTTAGGAGGCTAATCAAGAGAGAGCTTGAAAATATATTTTATTTATTTGTTGATTTACTTCTCGTTGCAATCAGGCAATTATCCTGGTGGCAACGGTCATGTCTGGTCAATGGTCACTCTTACAATGCATATACATACATACACAATAAGAACAGATATGAGGCAAAATGCTGTAATATACAGTGACACTTTAAGATTACCAACTGCACCTCTACTATCACACAAGGGCTAGGTTCACACCATACCTGCAATGCTCTGTAAACTGTCGCTCTCAGTCCTTAATCATGCACTCTTCAATGTCATGTACTGTTCAAAATCACACACCATTAACCCATCAGTCACTTTTGCAATACTACTTCTCATATCGTCCACATCACATACAAACAATTTTTAATAAGTACAATAGTATAATAATCACTGATCAATGAAATTTATCACCCAGTGACGGCTTTACACTTAGCTGGTTTAGCAGCTGGTTCCATTCAACAATAATTCTGTTTAAAAAAGAGTATTTTTCTTAATTGTTTTTTGCATCTTTATTTTTCAACTGTGGTCGTTTTTCCCCTTAAAGTTTATTTTTCTATCTCTTTCCAAAAAATCTTCCCGTTCTTCGTCATTTTTAACATTTCTATATGTAGAGCTTAACCTACTTCTTTTTCTGATATTTTTCAAACTCTCTCATTTCAGTACATCCAACATTTTGGTGACACTATCTGTTCTTTTGTACCTTCTGAGTACGTATCTTGCTGCCTTTCTTTGAACTTTTTCTGCATTTTTATAATATGTCCCAACTCATATGGATCCCATACTATGGATGAGTATTTTAGGATTATAGACATCCAGGTAGTCACTTTTTATTTATTAATCTCCATCTCATGGCAACCTAAGCTGCTGAAGAATACACTTCAGGATTCATGAGAAGCATGAAAGAGCCATTGAAAGTTGCATAGTTGTTGTGTGAACTTGTAGTGAGTGAGAGAATGAACAGTGGAGAGATCCCAGTTCTATGATGCTAAGGGGATGCCCTCACCCATTTCTACGGCATAAATGGGGGATCTAATGTGTGATACCAGCATGAGAAGGTGGTAACTGAAGAAACTATTGGGCTGTCATCGGCAAAATCTCGTTAATGAGAACCTCCTTTGCAAGTCAAATCCTGTGCCCTCTTACACATGTTGTTCCTCAGAAACAACTTGGCAAAAATATTTTTCTGTACTTTATGATACAGAGATTTTAGGGCCAGGGAGGGAATAACAATTTTTATTTTAAGTATTCCTGAGGTTGGACACTTGAAAATGCACAAATATGGGAAAGGGAAACTTGTCCCGCAGGAAGGAAAAGACCTACAGAGTAATCGACACATCTGCCAGTCCACCTCAACTCATAATTAACCAGCTTGAGCATTGATGAAAACAATCATCAGAGCCAAATTGAATTATACAACTCAGACCAAGCAGGGGAAGTCAAGCAGCCTATCATTTGTTGAGTCTGTCTAGTTTGAGAGTTCTGTTGCATCAGTCCAGTCGGTTTGTGGTTCACTTGTTGAGTACCAACTTTTTTCCAGCCTAATAACTCTTTGTGTAGGGCAGTCTTAACTGTGCCATTGTGAGTTGATTTTAATCAGTCAATAACTACATGTAATAATGCCAGCATTTCGTATCTGTTCTTAGTTATTCTTTGGAAGTATCGTACAATAGTGTAAGTATGGATGTTATTCCGAAATTATTGTGCTCTGTTCATTTTCTGATTTCCAATAATTATAATCCCAGAAACACCTGTTGATCAGTGCTTTTTCTTTCATGCTTATTAAAAGCAGCTCTATGAGTTATTATTGGTCCACACCACCAAGGGCAAGAACACTTAAAATATTAGCATTCGTGGGCTACAGGGTAACTACATATTATGCAAAAAGATTTTTATTTCAGGTTTCTTGCGTCTATCATGTGATTGGGTCTATAGCAGGAAAGATTTTAGGCATATATGGGCTACCACCAATTGTTTTGGGTAAATGATAAGATAAATTAGGACAGATGTTGCAGGATAGGAGGAGGATGGAATGGTAAATGATTAAAGGGTAGCTTAGGGGGCCATGACGTTTTGTAGAAGCAAATCTTATCCTAATGGCTCTAGAACACATCTGGTGTGGGGGCCATTTTCATGTATGCATAGAAATAATTTAAATTCACACCACTCCAATGTTTCATGCTACACCTTTGTTTCATACGACACCAATTTAGAGACCAAAGAGATTGTGAATTTCACAAGGCTTAGGGCTAGGTGAGCTTGACTCAACTGAATTCTGCTAGTAAAGTATGGAATAAAAAATTGAATTTCACCCATTATTGGCAACCTGAAAGTAAAGTTAAAAGAAAATACTCAATTTGACCTTGACTCCTCTGACCCTTGAAGAATTTATCTTACTTAAACGTAAATGCTTAGTAGAGATATCACAATTTTCTGGGAAGCAGTACTGTGAGCCTGGAAAATTTAACTTCCTCACATGTACAGTTTGAGAATTTCAATCTGGAACTGGGTTCAACTTATAAATAAAAAGAGACGTTTCAGGTGTGATACGGTGGAATATCATGATTAATTAAAATTGGCAATTTTCCACAAAATAAAATTTTATTAATACGACCGGTTTCAATGTAACTACATCATCTTCTGGTGAAGATGACCAGAAGATGATGTAGTTACATTGAAACTGGTGGTATTAATAAAATTTTATTTTGTGGAAAATAGCCAATTTTAATTAATAAAAATGGGTTCAACTTAGTAAATATTTTGAATTGCGAGAGAATGAAAATTGTAGAAGACTGCTAGACAGTGGGGACAGTGGGGTCATGTTGGTTGGTCCTATATTGTGTATATATGATTTACTCACTAACTCTCATATCCGTCTTCTAAAATGCTGCAATGGTAGGCAGCTTATTAAAACATATGACCGACTTGTGAAAAAAAATATCTATCATAATAAGCTGATGATCATCAAACTGCTAACCATTTATTTTGTTTTGAGAATGTCTAACAAACTGTGATTTTGAAGACTGGTGGTCTCACTATTTTCAGGCTCCAGTGATTCTGGCTCTCCTTGGTGTATGGTATCATAATTTTTACGGGGCTGAAACCCATGCCTTGTTGCCATATGATCAATATTTGCACCGCTTTGCAGCGTACTTCCAGCAGGGGGATATGGAATCAAATGGAAAGTGAGTTGGTTTATATTTCTGCATTTCCCTCAAATCATGACTTGAAAATGTAAATCTGTGACACATACTTATCATGCTAGAAAGATTTTATTTTGATTATTCTTTGCTATATAGGTAAATTGGTTGAATTTGATCTGTCATATCATGCTTTTTCTTCGTGTAACATATTTGTTGACTTTAGTTTTTAGCAGGAGTTCAGAGTTTTTGTTGTGAAGGAATAGTTTCTTTCCATTTTTTCATCTCAGGGAAAATATTGGTACAAAGTAATTTAAGTTAGTAAAATTGATTACCCTCCAGCCAGTACAGTGCTGGCTTCTGATTTGTATTGTCAAATGTTCTGGCAATTAGCAAGTGGTGACCTGCCTAACCTATGATCATGGATAGAAAGCATCCTTGAACCTAATGCAATGATTTCTTCACAACCACACACTTTGTGTTGTAGTTTTTTATCTTATACTTTTTTCACACATACTAAGAGATTTATTTATCATGTAGGTACGTCACTAGAAGTGGCTCTGTTGTTTCGTACAACACTGGACCAATTGTTTGGGGAGAACCAGGTACAAATGGTCAACATGCATTCTATCAGCTCATTCATCAGGGTACAAGACTTATACCAGCTGACTTCATTGCCCCTGTCAACACACACAACCCCATCAAGTCTGGTTTGCATCACAAGGTATTTGCTGTTATGTCACTATTTATCTTATTCCAGCTGAAGTGTCTGCCTACTTATTTTTCAAATAGATTGAATTCAAATGTTAAATATTTGATGGCATGATAAACACAAAGTTTTAAATACTTACCTAAGGGGAAAGAACCATTGGAGTGCTTCTTAATAACTAAACTTAAGTTGGTAGTTTCATTATGTTGGGTTAATATGTATTACCAATTTCTTGGCTTGATAACCCTTGAATAAACTATTACTTCAGCTCATAGATCGGAGGCTTTCGCAGCTGTTGAGAGATGCAGAGGGGGTTCTCAGGTTAGACTGCGTGAGAGACATTTTTAGCTGATCGTTTCTCTCCCGTTACAGGGAGCCACTTCAGGAGCGGGCGCTCGTGAAGATGCTCCCTGCAACGGGAGAGAAACGTTGAGCTAAAAATGTCTCTCACACAGTCTAACCCGAGAACCACCTCTGTATTACTTCAGCTATTTTTTGCCATTATTAATGCAAATAGGACTTTAATAGAATGTAATTAAATAACATTTCATTCATCTATTCATATAAATTAAATTAGTACCCCTCTCTTCATGGAGAACATCTGCATTGGTTGAGAAACAGAAGATATGGCGGTAGTTATTCTAGAGGCTATTAAAATACTGGAAGAATTTTAAAATAGATGCATTAACTATGTCATTTGAAAATAGAGAAACCTTCGATGTCCGTACACCAATTTCTTAATTCAGTATCAATTTTCATTCTAGTATTGCACATTTATTTTGTGATATTTTACCCTATCGTGATATGTTGTACTTTAATCTAATACAACCATGTGCATGATGTATCTATTGTATTGCCCTATTTTTAAATAACTGCTATTTTGTGTAACTTAAGTAATATATGTAAAAGATGCAGAAATAACCAGTCTCCCCAAATGGTTATCGCAGATCTTGTTGGCTAACTTCCTTGCCCAAACTGAAGCTTTGATGAAAGGAAAAGGAGTTGAAGAAGCAAGGGCAGAGCTGAAAGCTGCTGGTATGTCTGGAGATGCCTTAGAGAAAATACTGCCTCACAAAGTATTTGTTGGGAATAGACCAACTAACTCCATTATGGTGAATGCTGTTACACCATTCACTCTTGGGGCTCTTATTGGTGAGAAAATTAATATTTTAAATAAATATAGGCTTTTCTTAATTTTTAACGATATTAATGAGTGTTAAATATATTTTCAGCCATGTACGAGCATAAAATCTTCGTGCAAGGAGTTATATGGGATATCAACTCCTATGATCAGTGGGGGTAAGTTTTTTCTCACTCAATACTCTTTTATTCAGTGAATGTAATTAAAGGGAGAGGTTCTCAATACAGTGCCTACTTTTTTTCACAAATTTAACCCTGCTTTGAAAGGAATATCATTGGGATTTTAGGGCTGGCATCATAGTATAAAATATCTCTTGATTGTACCTTTCTGCTGCTATCTACTCTTCAGCCAAACAGAGAAAAAAGACACGAAGGTTGCCAGGGTGAAAACAGGAAGTAGAATGTTAGGATCATGCTGAAGATAGGGATGTTGGAAAACATTAAAACGAGGGATGGAGAAAGGAGACATAAGACATTAGGCCTGTGTGAAGTGAGATGGAGAGAGAGCAAATTTTATTGGAGCGGTAATTGGAGAGTGATATATAGCGGAAGAACAGGCAGTCAGCATGGGGTATCCTCAAAATAGGAAACTGGGGAGAAGGGTAGTGAATGTGGAACAGGGAAATAACAGATATTACGTAGAAATAAAAGCAGACCCAGTTAATCAAGTGGTAATCCACGTGTACTTGCACAGCAACTAGGCTTTCGGGAGGAGTAAGTTGTAGTTAGGATCAATTACACTACATTATTGTGAATATACCTGAAAGAAACACTTGATAGAGATGGGGGATTGAAATGCAGTGGTACGCAAGGGGAGAGATTGAATAAAGGTAGGAGAGTGGAGTTTAGGGGAAAGGAGTAGTCCTGGGGAGAAAACTATTGTTTTGTAGAAGAAATTGTGTAATTATTACTAATCCATGGTTTAAACACCACAGTATTCCTCCTCCTATTTTTTTCAGCACATACATGATATGGTATGAACAATAATGCAGAAACTTTTTTACATCTCTGACTGTCCTGATTAATTCGCTAATCTTTAAATCTGGTTTAAGTAATCAAAAGCTGTACCCCTCTTGTTTCCTCTGATTTCTTTCAATAATCTTTATTCATTTTACCCTGCTGAACATCTCTTTGAATGCCATGAAACAAATGTATCTTAATTTATCTTTAATAAAAATGCCATTACTGCTTAAACATTAGCATGCTCCCGTTTCCTTCCTCCACTCATTCTGATCCTCACTTTGGCAGTGGTCTCTGATAGATTACTACATTCATTGTTTTGTATTTTCATGTAAACCAGAGTGGAGTTGGGGAAACAGCTTGCAAAAGCAATTGAACCGGAACTAAATGGAAAAGATCAAGTGAGTAGCCATGATGCATCAACAAATGGACTTATCAACTTCATCAAAGGAAACCTGAAAATATAATTTTCTACCACATTCATTCCGGTGGAAATGCAGCCATATTTGATTATTTTTGGTGATCAGATGATTTGGTGGCAAGATTATTTTGTTTAAGGTACAGGATATATAGATGAGGGCATTGTTACTATAGATCTTTTGATAATTCTCTCTTATATCGGTTAATGTTTTCGTGAACTACAAAGCTTTTGTTACTATTTTTATATTTATTGAAAGAATTTAAATGAACACTCAAAAAATACAGCTTAATGTAGATGTTTAGATTGTATAAAATGTTTTGTTTCACAGATTTACATGAAGTAATGAATGTGTAATTATCAAGCAACAACAGAAATAAATGTTTAAGCAAAAAATTGACTTTAATCTGCAGTATGAAATGTACATTAAATTACATCAATTATACAATTACAAATAAAAACTTTAAAAAAAAACTTTTTTCCCTTTGGATGACTAAAAGAGACAATGGAATGTTTCACTTTATGCATTGGCCACTGCCCAGAATAGTAACCAGTTTGGGAGCAAGAGAAAACAACCAATGGGAAACACCCAACTGCCATATGCATACGTGTCCACAACAGAAAAGGTCAGGGCATTACATGAAGCACCCATCACTTTGGTAAAAAATGCAAGGTCAAACTGTTTTAGTTCTTCGGGAAATGTAACAGCAGTGCTGATGGCTGCGGCAATGCACATAAGGAATAAGGGCTGCAGAGGAAGCCAAACAAGTCTCTGGCACCACTTCCGAAACCTGAAGCAGAGAACCATGTTTAGGTCTAATGGTACATAACAGTGTAAACATAATAGTCGTGCATCAAACAGTTAACATTTACAATTGCTACAACAATTTAGGTTTGACAAATGTAAAACTTAGACTGATTAAAAGTATTTCTCCACTAAGGGTTTAACAGGCAAAATATAAAATATATTGCATATATACAATATTCAAACTCTAATAATTTTAGTTCTACTTTACACAAATCAAATGTAACTATTTAATGACAAAAACAATGAACAATTGTAAGATGAGCTGCTCTGAGAAACATGACTTGAAAGAATGTAAAATAAACTTATACCTATTCCTTGTTGGTGCAATCCAGAGTGCGGGAGGAACATATATAACAGCACAGATCAGAGCAAGAGAAAAGTTGTGCATGGAGACTGCAAGCAGCATGGTAGATAACTCCAACAGGGCAACAATATTAACAAATGGAGCCCATTCTGGTGTCAAATGATAATGATTAGAGACATGGGCTTGTTTCGATGCAGTGCAGGCTATGGGAAAAATTATAGCCAGGCTGACTGATGCAATCAAAAAGCCCAGAAAAAGTGAGACTTCTGTGGGCAATGAAAAATAATTAAGTCCCAAGCGCGTTATCATCTCAGTCGAGGAATAGAGAGCCAAACAAATCTTGTGTGCACCCAGAAATATTACGCAGGCCCAAGGAACTCCATTCCACATAGATGGAGGAACCTGAAAAATTGATAACATTTTTTCCAAACTTAAATCAGATTGTAGAGTAGTAGCTACTCATGACAAAATGCACATTTCCTGGTCATTCCAAAATAACATCAGACTACCACAAATATAGTTTAAAATGCAGTAAGTACCTCAAATCAAGGAGACTTGTGATTGAATGACACCTGGATTTAAAGTTCTCAAAAGGAGACATTAAATCATTTACATTAAGATCAGCATTGTTGGAAAATTCTTAGGCAAGTGAAATTCTAATGTTGTTAGTCATACTCTAAAATTAATTATAACAAGATAATACTACAGCAGACTCATTGAAACTCTGATATGGAGCGTAGCTATGTACGTTGTGGAAACGTGGTCGCTGAAGCAGGAGGATGGACGTAGATTGGAGGCTTTTGAAATGTGGGTGTGGAGAAGGATGGAGAAGGTGAAATGGACCGAAAGGAAAACAGATGAAGAAGTACTGGAGATGGTGGGCGAGGAGAGGGGTTTGTTGAGAGAAATCCTATGGAGGCAGGAAAAATGGATGAAAGGCGTTTTGAGCGGCAGTGGGATGTTGAAGAAGTTAATAGAGGGGAGGATGTTGGACAAATGAGGAAAGGGCAGAAACAGGATAGGGATGTTGGACGGGATGAAGGGAGGAAGGAAGTACGCGGAGATGAAGAGGGACCTGATGTACAGTATGTTGATGGATTGAGTTATGTTTGGAGATACAAAATATTTATTTGATAGTTGTGTCCATCCGTAAACCTTCCTAAATCGGTAGATTACCTAATAATAATACTACAGCAACATTTTCCCTGTGTAGTGTAAGTGTAAGCAACATTTTGCTTGAAATTCCTGAGAACCCAATTTCAGAAACCAAACTTTCATCAGTACCACAGTTTTTATTTCTTGGTGGCCAATCAAAAAATCATAAAACAGCAGTTTCAAATTAAAAACAACAATCTCGCTCCATACATGGGGTAAAATTTGGTATTCGACCTGTAGATATGGAGCCCTGTACCATAGGTATTTAAAATCATTAAGAATAAAATATGACAATGTAATTTTGACAATGACAATTAGACCAAATTTTTCAAAAACATCATAGAGGGCCATCAAAAAGTATCTAGGAGAAATGGCAAGGAAAAATATTAAAAAATAAAATTATTATTAAAGTTATTGAAAACAAAATGAAATTCTTGGTTAGTGAAGCATATGTTTTACACTATTTAACTAATAGAAACAATAAAATCTTTACAGTACACTCTATAATAAATTTTTAAACAAGAATTTTTGTGAGCATTCAGGAAAATACACAAAATCAATAGCACACAAAATAATCAAGAGGTAATGTGCCATTACTTACACAATCACTCTGTTCACCGGACTCAGCTACACTTGATTTTTCAATAATACTTGGACCTTTATCTTCTTCTTTTAATTTGTCAGTATCTTTCCCCTCATCAACATTTTTATCTTCAACCCCAGGATCTATTTCACCATCTTTGCAGTCACTCTTTGGATTTGAATCAGAGCCCTCACTTTTTTCACAAATTGATTCTTTGGCCTTGGGAGATATATCTTTGTCTTCTTGCATCTTTAACCATACGACAAATGCTTTAATAAATAGGCCGCCTCCTATCAATCCCAAGGGTGGCATATACATTCCTATGTATGAAGAAAATAAACATGGAAACGTTATTTCACCAAACATGATATGAAAGAGAAATCGATTTCCAGGATTTTTTCAGCTAAATTATTTTGTCACAAACAGTTGTATTTGATAATTATTTGGCCATATTTGTGACATACCTCGAGATTAATAATTCATATATTAGCAAATATTACACTACAATTTATCATTGAATAAGTGAGACCATACATGTACTATCACACTGGCAAATGACTTTTCCAAACATTTCTTTAAAAATTATTTTATAAAACTCCAAAATCGCCAAATTATTATCACATTAATTTTGAACAACCAACACACATAATACAAACATAAAAGTTAGGAAAAAACCATGAGGAATACATTCAATGAATACCAGGTCATCATTTCTGGTGAGCAGTGAAATACAATATAAATTCTATACGCATAAATGTTAATTTGAGATTTTGAATTAACTATGTTCATAGGATGCAACACTGGGCAGTTGAAAAATAATATGAATTAAAGGAGTACGTAAATTCAGAGTATGATAATTAGCAGTTCCACTGTAAATTGTACGGCATTGGCTAAACAAATTACAACATATATATATATAAATATGAACTAGCGTAAAAATTTTGTGATTGCATTGGAAAAAAACTCCCAAAGATTCGAATTTCTACTTTACTAAACATTCTAAAATCAAAAAAGAACTGAATCACCAGTCACAGCAAATAAAAATTATTTCAAAAGCCATAGATTTATTTGCTCACTTGTTTACAGGTCTACTTATATAATTTCAACTTCTTACCTATGGAGATATATCGATCTGTGGCTGGCAGGAGGTAAAAAAAGAAAGACTGGTGAAATCTTTCCAAAAGATTATTCAGACTTCTGAAAATACGTTCCACAACCCTGTAAATAACATGAAATATTTTAGAAAATGTTGCCATGAGAATTCCATTGATTCAACAACCAAGAATCCTACCTCTACCAAATGTACTCCAAACATTGCAGCTTATTTAATTAAATTCAGTTAAATTTGATGAACAGTCATTACAACTTTTGCATTGTGTTTGCATTAATGTAAGTCAATGTTTCTTTCATTTACATGAAAATTTCTACTCTATCAAAATTCTATGGATACTCTGTTTTTTCTTTCCTTGTTCTCAAGTATAGTTGAATCCTAGTTATCGGTTAAAGTATTGACTTTTTGTTTTGGAATGATTGTTGAAAGGATCACCATAATCCCAATTTAAAAAATGTAATGACCAAAACAACTCAATGTCCAAACATGAAACAATGTAATCCACAGAGGCATCTATATTGTTCTCACACCATCATTCATTTAAAGTAAATTTTCATACACAACATGCTACAAATCCAGGTATGATGTGTAAGATACTTGTACATAGGTGTCCCTTTTAATATGTATTACAGTTTAATAAATTCTCATATATTTGACTAACATTTCATAAACAGAGAAAATAGCTTCTTGAATTTTATGTGGATATATACATATATATATATATATGTATATATATATACTGCGTTGTCTGATGACGACGGCCGTGCCGTCGAAACGTAAATATCTACTGTAAGTGTCCTTTTATATTTCTGTGTGTGTAATATCTATTATCTTAGTGTTTGTGTGTATATATATATAGTCACTTTCTTGGAAAACACACGAACGTGCACAATAATGTGAATTCACTAAATAGTCATAGCAAACACAGAAACTAAAACATATAAAAGAGGGACTCACTAGTTCTCGAATTTTCGGTGGTGCAACCACCTTTCTCAAGAGGAATTAGTAACAGAACTGCTATCTGTCTGTTCTGTTCCTAATTCCTCTAGAGAAAGGTGGTTGCACCACCGAAAATTCGAGAACTAGTGAGTCCCTCTTTTATATGTTTTAGTTTCTGTGTTTGCTATGACTATTTAGTGAATTATATATATATATATATATATATATATATATATACACACACACACACACACATACATTTTCAAACTTGAAATATATAATGTATCATCAAATGCCTTTTTGATCAGATTTCAAATTTCATTCAAAATAAATTGACTTTAAACAAGTGAATCATGCCTGTATTTTTCCTCAGCATATTGAGCAGTGTCTAAGAAAAGGAAGTGTAATTTATGCTTATTTCCTGTGGTACAATACTACATTAAAGAACCATTGTTGAATGGTTAAGTTACCACAAACTGTAAGAAATTGATGTTTATTTGATGGGTTAATTTGAAGATTGAATTAGTGAATGTCATCTTGATTAGGTCAACTCACCTTCCAAGATGATAGAAACCGGCTGGATTACCTTTGATCTTCTTAGAAAAACCTTCCAGTGTTACAGCCTCAATGCCAAACCTGTAAAGTTTAGTGGATTAAGTAACTATTATGAGAGTTTACATTTGGCGAATAACAATAGAGTACCCATCAAAGATAACATTAATCGAAACAATCTACTAATGGCATAACTTTTCTGCAATAGGTGCTTCCTAAACCACTAGCTAAAGCTATAATTATGGTGGTGGCAGAATTTTAAGTTGATCTCCACTGCATTTACCTACAATACATGTGGAACGCCCTGTTAGTGCAGTGTTATGCCTATCAGATGGAATATTCACCTATAAGACTTTTGTTTCCCTTCCTTTATTAATGCTTAAGCTGGTTTGCTTTTAACAATTTCTCTGAATCCTAAAATCCCAGATATGCATTATGATCTCACCAATATTTACCTAATAATGCAAATAACATCAGTTATTTTCCAACTGTTGTAAAAGTTACTGAACACTCTTACAGCAATATAGAAGGAGCATCCAAGTTCTTTCGACTGTTGATTTGCCCACAAAATACAACAAGTTTTTGTGAAGATTTCCGCAGCATTTTGATTGCAAAAGCTGCATCTCGGGTGTCACTGCATTTTTTATCAAATTGTTGACAAAGGTTTCAACAGTATTCCAACAAGTATCTTCTATTCAAAGTGCTGACTCATCAATTTGAGCCATTCTTACACATGTACACGTACACTGCTTGTGAGCATTCTCCTTGACTGGTTGGTTGGTTGGTTTTTGAAAAATTCATTCCCACATGTTGTGGAGCCGGCAATCATCCTCCCTGCTGTAATCAGCAGTTTGTTATGCAATTCCCATGGGCCGACAAAAAACTGAATGAGGAATAGGAAAAACTTGGAGAAAGATGCTTGATTTTGAAGGATTAATGCTTATAACCCAAGTCCATTATTATTGATATAGCTAATTTAATGGTTAAGTTAGGTTTTGGAGGGACACAAACTAGCAAATAATTCCCGTCTCTCTGAACAAAACACAAAAACATCATACACTAGGCCGCTCTTCAACTCCGTACATTTCCTTCCTACATTCATTCCATCTAACATCCTTATCCTATTCCTGCCCCTTCCTCTTTTGCCAAACATTCTTCCCTCTACCACAGTCTTCAACATCTCACTGCCATTCAAAATGCTTTGCATCCATTTATTGTCTCCATAGAATTTATCCCAATAATCCCCTCTTCTCCCCTTCATACCAGCACTTCCTTATTTGTTTTCCTTTCCGTCCACTTAACCTTCTTCATCCTCCTCAACATTCACATTTCAAAATCCTCCAATCTATGCCCATCATCCTGCCTCAGTGATCATGTTTCCGCTCCCTACATAACGGTGCTCCATATTAAAGTTTTCACTCAGATTTTCTTTACAATCTTACCCAATGTGCATGTCATCCATTCCCCCCTCCTTGTAAAAGCTTATTTGCTTAACGCAATTCTTCTTCTCATGTCCCGCCTACTGTGACCGTTTTGGGCCAGAACACTTCCAAAAAGCAAATAACAGAACAATTCAATTGAATAATCCAAAAAAGTAATTAGGTATGCATGCCATTAGGATGATTATGAATTACAATACCTGTGAAAAAGTCCATGGTTTCCATTAGGCACACCAGTTGATTGCGTAAAGACCATCAACATTAGTGTATAGAACGAGTCTGACCATCCTTTGAAAGTTTCATAATTTGCTGTATCCTCCTACATATAAGAGGAAAAAATAAGTTTTGTATCTGCAAGACTCACTGCATGCAAACTAAAAATTATAATTTAATATAATACCAAAGTAAATGCAACACTTTTTTAGTCAGCTTAATTCTGAACAATATGGAATTTCCTATCTTCAAACTATATGCATGTACTGAAATGCTTTCATCAGACATGGTTCAATAATTTTCAGAAATTATTAATATTGCTTAAAACAGGAAAAAAGTTATTTAATTTACATAGTAGGAGCATCAATGATGACTGAATAGGGATCTTTGAAATATATTCCACTAAATATCAGATATAAGTCTAATAAGCTGTCAAAATAAATAACTCAAAAGAGTGGAAAATAGTTGTTACTAAATAAAGGAAAAGTTTTTATGCAAAAATTATGAATTTTATGTGATAGTGAATTTATTTGTGATTTATGTTGAATTAAAAATATTTGATAAATGGATACACTTGTAGGAAAGTATTATCATTTCCAATTAAGCTAGTTAAGGTTAAGTTAATACTAGCAAATCTGCATCAACATGTAATAAGTAAAATACAGTATTGAGTTTATGATGACTTGGGTTTTGGACCTTCAACTTTATTCAAAGGAATTAACGAGGAAGGTATGGATGAAGCTGACTACTTCAAATAAGCATTACTTATGACATTATAATAGGTGATAAATTATACATAAATTTATAGCCAACAATAGAGAAAGAAGAAAATTTTGAGACAAGAAATTTTTTTAAATAAATAGTTCCTGGCTTCACTTTGATGATACTGGAAGGAAAACCATTGTGCAATTCCAGAGAATTAATAATTATTCAACCTCCACCTTAGCTTCAATGTTTATACATCATTTATTAGGTATTCTCTACAAATAATTTGAAAGGCATTAAATGCACAGCGCTCAGCACTATCCAATTACAAAATTATGACTTGCATCTTTGTCGAAAAATTTCCCAAAATCGAAAAATCATTACAAAGTACACGCACACTAGTTTTTAGTTTACACTGAGTTCACATTACATTACCTATAATAATGGGGAAACTAGGTTTTACTTATATGCCAGAATTTGGGGTTCTTGGGTGTTCTAACATTCTTCCCTCAAACACATCTCTCCTGAAGTGTTATTCCTAAGGGTGTGGTGGAAATAACAAATTAACCTGGAGTGGGAATCCCTTTGGTAAATTTAAGCCACTTCTGAAGATTATACTGCTTAATGTAAGACAAAAATAACTTTAGTGAAAAGGATTTAGAATTTATTTAAAAAAAAATGAAGCTGATAAAATAGTTCAATCTGACATGTTACATCTTTCAAAATAATGTTTCTAAGGAACTCATTCCTTCTCCCTAATGGGCAAATATTATTTGAAATGCATTTAAAAATAATAATTTTTTACATCTCCAGAGAAAATTTGTTTTTTAGGTGAAATTTCCTGATTTTTTCCTCCTGGTCAAGACAATATATGACTTTTTTTCCAGAATTTCCTACTTTCTCTGTCCCCAGCCACAAAAAAATCACTCCAGGAAAAGGTGAGGCCAGGAGAACAGCTTAACCAGTAGAAATGTGTGATGGGACAAAGATAATTAGAACTTGGGAGGAAGGAGAAAAGGGATTGGGGTTTCCCGACATTACAGTCAAACTAAAACAAGGCTCTGGAGGTCATGGCAAATGAGTCAATGCCACTGCTCAATGGTAAAGCAAAGAAGAAGAGAGTTGCAAAAGAGGGTAATTGGGAACATTTTAATTCAATGATTCCATTTCACCAGGACTACTATTGGAATTAAAAAGAGACGTTTCAGGTATGATACGGTGGAATATCAGGATTAATTAAAATTAGCAATTTTCCAAAAAGTAATTTTATGGAAAATTGCCAATTTCAATTAATACTATTGGAATTGCTGTAACTTCAACAGATTCGCCCAGATTCAAATGTGAGACAAAACTTAAAGAGATTATTTCATTTAATAATCTCTTTTAAGAGTCTTTGCAGTATTTCAAATGCCTCCAAAAATAAAACTTATGACCCTAATTAGAAAGGTACAGACAGGTTCATGTGTTTGAGTAAAAAAATCTTTTTAATGACTTGACAAATGAGTGGCAAATAAATGAAGACCCACAATAAGGAATTTCCTGATTTAAACATCTCACATTGTATGATCGGAGAACAAAATGTGCATACAGAGAAGTTTCTTTTAGGCATGATTTCTCCATTAAAATCCGACTGCTATTTAGGACTAAGTTAGAACTGTTGGCTGTATATGAACAGCCTGTTAATGCTCAATGATGTATGATGACAGTAACTAGATTTACAATAGTTCAATTATGATATTTATCTTGTAGCTCTATAAATTGGTGTTGATGATGTGATCAGCCAAAGTAAGCAAGCATACAACATCTTTTGAAGTTTAAATAAAATTGGCAATTTTCCACAAAAATAAAAAATTTATTAATACGACCGGTTTTGATGTAACTACATCATCATCTGGTAACAGTCATATTCTCGTTGTCTGCTATATATGCTGGAAAGCAAGTAAGGGGAGAGTAGTGGAAAGAGGGGGGAAAGAGAGGGAAGGGAGAAGGAAAGTGGGCAACGTGGGTGTCAATGGGAGTGGAGAAAGGTTTCGGGTGAGGAGAAAGGGTGAAAAATTAACCCCGTCCGGGAGACCTCACAGCTGGCTGGAAGGGTTGTCTCATTGAGGGTGGACAGTCAGTGCAGCGCCAAGCTCCTAGGACCGTGGAGAAAGGGGGACCGAGGTTCCCCCTCCCCCGGCCGCGAAGATATCCATGCACAAAGAAGTGTGTGAAGAGGAGTAAAGGTTGAGGTCACTGTCTATATGGTTCCAAGGGAGGGGGGGCGCAGGGAGGCATGAAGGAGAGCCCTAGTGAGGGATTCAGGGTTGGGGTGGGAGGAAGGAAAGGGGAGAAAGGAGTGGGGACACAAAGCTTCACGCCTTCTTCGGGATAACATGGTCAGAGGGTGCACCGGGGGGATGGGGGGGGGGAATTCCGAGATTTAAGGAGAGGAGATCACTGGTCACACGTGCGTCGAGGGAAGGCGATGGAGAGGAGGGGGGAAGGTGAAGATGAGAATTGGACTTCGTTGATGAGGTCCAAGTCCTTCCGATGTAAAATTTCCAGCTGTTCCTATCACGCCTGAAACATCTCTTTTTATCTTTTGAAGTATCTGTACGAGGGAACATTATACGCAATGGTCTGTGTTATTCAATGAAATGCCGAGTGTTTTCCTTCTCATGCCTTCACCCAGTGAAGACATAGACAAAAATATTTATGCCCCCTTTGAGAGTGAACCAAGTCCTCTGGTCAAAGAGCCCAACACTCTAGTCAATACCACACTCTCTACTATCTGTGCAGTCTGAGGACATTAAAACACTAAATATATAGTCTTCAGCTTCATAACTATCTTTTGCCCTTCTCTTCTTTCATTTCCTTTCTTTGTATAACTTACAATCCATTACTTTACTGTACAATGACTGTCTTTTCATAAACACTCAGCAATTCAGAATTATTGAACTTCCGAGAAATACAGATGAAAATTTTGCAAAGAACAACTATCACTATCAATTGTCAAAGGTTGGGGGTTTTTCATCACAAAATTGTTTTGTTGATTGTTTGTGATTTTATTTGTTCAATGACACCCATTAAGCATGGAGACCACATACTTGAATTCAGAATGGGTAAGGTTTTGAGTTAATACCAATTTCATAAGTTTTCCTGTTGACGAGATTATCATAAATTGCAATATGATATATCAGGTGCAAACATAATTTTAAAAATTGATTTTTCACATTAAATTAATTATGAAATATACGACGATGCATGCCTATTTTTTTTATAAGTTGGTCCACATGGAGACCAATATCTTATACTCAAGTTTTATTCATTACTTACTTACCCGATCCTTAAAAGTGTGCCTTATTCCTTCCTTTGAACACATTCGGTGGACGAGATTGACCAGGTCTAGGTTCGGCAGCTGTCCATTCAAACCTTCCACCTTAACATCTATACTTCCCACTCGTTCAGAGTGAATTTCCAAATTAACAGCAGCTTGGATGGATCCCCCCCTTCCAGGAAGAGTCCCAGCATCGAGGACTCCTTCATACCCACAAGAAACTCCATGATATGCCTCGAGCCAAGCCTGTACACCAAGCTGCTCATGTTCAGTAACTAGGAAAATTATATCCTTGGCCCAATATTTCTGTCCTCCAGGAAAAAAGATACATTTATTCCATGATAACGGGTATCATATAATGAATACTTGTCATCAAAATTGTAAAACATGAGCATCTTACTTCTAAAAAATTTGGCAAGTGCCATTGCAAGAGCAAGAGAAGGTGCTGTCGGGGGATGAATACTGTCTGGAGGTCGATATGGAACCGACAAAACCAATGCTTCAGTGCTAGAACCCCTTGGGGCTCTTAATATACCATAAACATTTTTGCCCGTGAAAACCTTTGAAAATGAAAGAAATATGACCATGAGATTATTAAATAACGAAGCAAATATATGAAAATATTGCAGCAACTTGTCAGTCTTTGATTAATGACCTACCTTGCGGGACCCCAGGGGATATTTCAAAGTGAAGTTGTGTGTATAGGTATCCAAATTCAGCTGCTTGAAGCTTGATATAAGCCATGGATAAGGAACAGCATCGGGATAGCGCGATGCTTCTTCCATTATTTCGGTATAGAAATTCTTCGCGCTACCGTGCTCATCGAATTCTCCTTTTACTAGTCCTGGAAGTAACGCATTTTCGGAAAAATAGGTACCTAAGGAGAGGCAATGCTTTATATTATCAGATATGTCTGTTCCAACCGTGTTCAATGTTTCAAGAACACATGAGCATTTCATTCTTTACATGTGTACGGGGAAAAAGGAAGTATGGGATAGCGGTAACGGGGCAGCATATGGAAAAGCTGTAATATTTTTTATCATATACATAGCTAACATTATAGCGCGCTAAGTAGTACCAAAAGTAAAGAACTAACACCGTTAGTCAAAATTTAATATTTATATATAGAAAATAAAGTACATATAAAAATTTATTTCTAGCTGTCTCGGGTGGCTTTCTATAAATTGCTTGTCACTACTTATCATTGAAACACTTAAATGAGTAAGCGAATGAAAGAAATTAAAATTAATACGACAGAATATGACGGATGACATAAACAAATGTAATCATCGTTAATGGAAAAACTACTTCACCTGCATTAAATAATCCATTAGCTAGAAGCATGAACCATATTACTCCAGAAATATATGAGAGCACACATAACTTGCTGTGATGCGAAACTAATATTTGGGTTAACTTTCCACGGCCGGCTCCAGGATCAGTTAGAAGACCCATTTCAAATTATATGTACAAAACGTGAATTAAAACTGTTACATTAGAATTTAGATTAAGCCCGTAAGATACTAATGAACGGACCAAAGAACAGAAAAGGCGAGAGCTTCTTTAAATAAAGGACTCAAAACATTGTTTACTTTTTAAATCAATCAATACCACAATCCATCACAATTCAGAGGCGCTTTCAATTTTCTTTTGTTTCGTTTAATTTCGATATTCATTTTAATCAAAAGAGAGATCATTTTATATATTTCATGAAAAAATGTTTTATCCATTAATTATTCTCAAAAAATTAATTTTATTATTAAAAAGTTACAGTAAAATGTTCTTAAAGACAAATATTTAGTTTAAACTGTTGCCAAGTTGACATTACAAGTTCCTGGGGAACTATTTTAGTTTTACTATTTAGATAAATATAGAACCAATTATTTTTTATCCAAGATATTAAATATTTAAATTTTGGTGTTTTGAGCATTAATATTCAATTAATAATTACTCAAATAATGAGAACAAGGAATATGATATAGACTGGTTGGAGGCTACAACAGGTGCGCCTGACGTCACCACGTTGTGTACATTCATTTAATGATGAGACTATGTTCGTCCTGCTCTTGCGATGGTTGCATTTAGTTTAATTCTAGTTTGTATATAAGTGATGTGAAATTAAAATTTTAGTATGGTGTGAAATGAAAGTGCTAAATTCGGTAATCGTGTGAATGTACTCGATATGTCGAAAATATCCAAGACTCATCTGAAAGTTGATAGCACCCAAGTAGAGGTTAAAACTAAGGTGAGTTATTAAAATATTAAGATCAAGTTTCTAGTGAATTTTAGTGGTCGAATTTGTGAAGTTTTGTGCGGAAGAATGCCATGTATTCTCAAAGGTTTGTTTTGCAGTAAACCTCTATCTTTTCTCCGAAGGTTTTTTGAAAAATAACCTTGAGAAATTGTTTCAATATTTCGCTGTCAACTATCGAGTAATATGCTTTTATCACATTTTATCAATGCGGAATACAATTTGCATTTCATTCAGTTTACGCTTTGATGGTTCTTCCGTAACTGACGTTTGTTGTGTTTGTCGCGGTAACTTTTTAAAGTTTACTTTGAAATTGGGACGGTGATGTTTTTTTAGTAGGCCGGATAAATGTTGATCTTATGCGGCTACGAATTTTTTGCTTTTCTAATTGTTTGTATCCCCAGTTTTTAAGGCTAATACAATTGATTTCAACATTTATAATGAAATAAATTGCATTGTTAACACGTTATAGGTATTCATTGTAATATTTTGGATGTGCTCATAGGTGTTTTGTAATCCAGAGATACTTAAACACTTCTGGACGTGTTTTTCTTCGTTCTTTATGATTGATATTCTGAATTTCTCCCTTGGAGTAAACCTTCTTGAATTTGACTTAGCAGAATCTTCACTGGTTTTGAAAGTTTATATTACCCTAGATTCATACAGTATGAATTTCTGCTGTCAGTGATTTTAAGTTTTGAGTTTTCTATGTTACTACTTCACTCCACCCCATTAACGACATAGCAGGTAATAGTGATTTATGTAATTTTAATTTAAAATTTTTGGGGCAAATTGGGTATTTTCATTCCTGACCCGGCGTGCACTGACCTATTTATGCGTTTGAAAATGTTAAATAGACATTATGTATTAAATTATCAAGTTTAGTGGGTTTGTCTTAAAACAATGTTATTGTGGTGAAGATCATTGTAAAATCATTGTATTTTGATTCCTTTGACGCTTTTATCTCACAATATATAATTTGCTGTACATAATGTGCTGAGACAAGAGCGTCGGTTAATGAGTATTATTTCGAAAATCCACTCATGAAATTAATCTGCGTTTATTTTATATTGCTATATTACAATTTTTGTTGAATTTCAATAGTGATTTTCAATATTGTATGGAGTGTGAGAATGTTCTCATGTTTCAGTACTAGTTTTTAGTGGAATCTCTGAAGTCATGAGTTTTTGGAGTTCCAAATTTGTACCTTGCTTTGACATGATATTTTGTGCTTCAAGTAAATTGTGTTGTGGCATCGCATTATTCTCTCAGGTATCGCGTCATATTAAATGTTGATTTTTCTCTCTTGAGTGCAAAGGTTCTTGATGGCTGATTTCTAATATAGCTTTGAAAACAAATATAATTCTTTGTACTAAGGAGTTCTTCATAATGAATGGATTATATTTGTTGAAGTAGATGACGCAATGAGGGAATTTCTCGTTACTGCTTAAAAATAATAGTAATTGTATTAAATGGTTTATCGTTCATAGTTTGCTGCGTCTAGAGCTTTCTTAATGTTGTGGTCTAGACAGGATAATGTTTACTGGTGTGGTGCACCAAAAATATTTTAAAACGTCTATATTACTAGTGTCAGCTAAAATCTCAGTTTCTGTGTGATTATATTTAGTTCCAAGTATAAATTTATGTGCTTGTTTAACGAACTTATGATGAATATTTTCAAAGTACATAATGTGAAGAGTCAGTATGAGTTGTAATTTTGCATGTGCTATGTTGGCTAGAATTAAGTAATTTTCCAAAGAAAGCAAAAAAATGTGGGATAGGACTTAAGGAGTTAGTTCAGGGGGTAGAGTGCTGCGCTACTGACCTGGGAGGCTCGGTTCGATTCCGGGTGATCTCTGGGAACCCTCAGCTACACCCAATCTGTGTGTAGCTGGTGTTGTGTGGGTATTTTCGGTATCAAATCTTCCTATGGCATCACAGGCAATACAGGGAAAAGAAATGGCTCCCCTACTTTGAAATAAGAATTGGATATGCCTTTGGGATTAGTTCTAGGTGTGCTCTGTCTGTCAAACCTACCTAAGGGTTGATAATTGTTGTCGAAAAATGGAATATTATCAGTTAATTGTGCTTGAAGTATTACAGGTAGATAGAGCCATCATCAGTATGGGATCGTAGCCAATTTAGTGAATTTATTGGTAGTTGCTACAGCTATTTACTTAACAAATTTTATAATATATAATTTGATGACCTTAATTGAGTGAAAATGTATGTTTTGCTGATCTATGAAGCAAACCAGAAAGTATTCCCCCTCAGATCTCTGTTTTGCCGCATAATGTAACATGATTTAAGGGTCGAAGCATAACTCCGGATCTGCTCAATGGGTGAATTGGGTTCTTATATGGTTTCGTAATATGCATCAATCTAATTGAACTAATTTTTTGGATTTGAAGCTGTACTAATTTTAGGATTCAGATTCAAATACTGTCATTCTAATTATTAGTGGTATTCAGGTTATTAGTTTCAGACCTTAATGACTTTCATCGCAGTATTATTTTATCAGATGGGTCATTAAACTGCGGATTCGTTCACACTTCTTCTTAATTCCATGCTATTACTATTGTCATGTCTTTCTATTCCCATTTCTCCTCTCCCTCATAACATATCTACACAATGTAGCAAAATAATGAATTATGCTGTCAGTTGAATCAGTCCATTAATGCTGTCAGATGCATCTTTGAACAGCTACTACTCTTATAGCTCTTTTAAACCATGCATGCAGTTATCACCAGCCAGGCATTTGGTTTAATGGGTGCCATATTATAAAAAGCTGCCCTTATATGCCTCCTTTTCCTTGAATATCATGACCTTATTCCTGGCTGCACCATGTCATAACATTTGAAACTTCAATCTTTGCCAATATTACCTATCATTAAAACATTTTTTTACCCATACAATTTCTAAATTTGAATTTATATCAGTGGAATCAGTCCTGTCTCAAAGATGAGAAAGTATGAATTCACCGATCATGATGTGTGTTGTGCCAAAGTAGGTATACCAGAAAATCACTGTGGGCCTCTCTCTTATTTTACCAGCTATCAGAAGATTATATCGGCAAAATAATGAAAAAAAATATAACATTGGGGTACAGTGAGGAACGAAGTTGAGGTTAATAGCATTGCCACACTCAAAATAACATTCAAGGTCACCAGGTATTTATTTTTCTGGATCTCCGGTTAAGAATTCTCTCTGCTGGTTTCCTTAGAAATTGAAGTCTTGCAACTAGGATACTCCCTACCAAATTTTATTTCAAATTCCATCAGTAGGTGCAGTGTTGAAGTTGTTGTGGACTGTTTGAGTTCGAATGTGGACTGTAAATTACCCAGGAATGGCACATTGGCAAAACATATTCGAGATAGGGTGTTATTACTGTTTTCCAAAATATGTTATCAGGAAAAAAAATGGTTGATGAAGGATTAATGTATGGCATTTTATTTTTGTGGTGTGATTATTATTTATGTTCATTGCACATGCCTGTAATTGAAATCAGTAGTACCAGCACATGTATGCCTATTTAGTGCGAGTATTATTTCTGAAGAAATCGCATTCCCATGGAATTTTAGCTTAATTAATAGGTTATAAATTTAGATATTGGAAGGTAGGTTGACGGCCCTCGTTGGAGCTATCGAGGTAATAGTCAGAATTTCTGATGACAGATTTTGGGAAATGAATGATTAGTGTTTCTTTGGGCTTTTTAAACAAATTCACAAACCCTCTTGCCTTCTTAATGCTCTATATTTTGTTTTCTTTTAATATTCATATTCTGCATTTAGCAAACTGTGAGGGGTGCAATTGTGTCATCGTCTCTCACTAAAGCTGATGATAGCTGCAGCTATATTCAACTGTTAGAAAGCCAAAATATAACTTTTGCTAATGTGATCCAATTTTATTGGTGAATGACTTTTTTTTGATTTAATGGTACGTACCTCTTCAGTGTGGGCATAGAATAAATTGGATCGAACATAAATTTTTCCAATTAATGCGAGGAAAAACCCATTAAATAATAGTTTTCTGCCTTGATATGGTACTGTATTTTTCTATAACTATCCGTGGTTTAAGGTTGAGTCATTTATTTATCTGCAAAATTAGCTACATCATTTTTCCCCCTGGCATTTTAGCAACACCTGTTTCATGAAGCATGTATTCTTTTGTGATCATTGGATGAATGGGTTGTATATTGAAATGAATTGGATACAAATTTTATATTAAAAACAGCTGCTCCCAATAACAAGTAAGAAAGGAAGTGATAGGTTAAAATCATATTACAGTTGTGAGAAATATGAGTTTTCATCTCTTTTGAAAACAATGCTGTTTGGATAGATGAAGTTACAGCTAAGTAGATTGCAAGGGGTGTGCAGGAAGGGTCCAATATTTTTGGACCTTGACAGAACAGAAATATTGATGCCTTGTCCTTGACCTATCTGGGTTGATACATGTGAGCATTTGCTTTTGATGACCCATCATCGGAATATGAATAGTTTTTCCAGTGGTTTGACAGTCCCAAGTCCTTCCTGATTAAGCCCCTTGGTCTTTTGAATCTGAATCAGATCACTAGATTATCATAAACATAGTAAAAAAATTCTGTATGCCTAAATATTAAGAAAAATTATAGTAGTTTCTTCCAGCAAAATGAATAACATGTTTCAGACTTGACTATTTGCATATAGATGCACAGCTCTCCTGATATGAAATTTTTTTTAGTTTTACACAAATTTTGGCTCGAACAATAGAGATATAACTTAAATTATGGTTATATGTAAATTAGGTCCTTCTATTAACACAATAGTTACAAGTCTACCATTTTGTTGAGTGGTAACATGAAGTGGCAAAAAAGAAGTAATGCTAATATGACAGGAAATAAAAAAATATATACGGAGACATAAGCAACGTATTCATAAAAAAATACATCAATATGATCTCAGCCTAGTCATAAACACCCTAATGTTACTTGGGAAGGGCTCTAGGATATTTCTGGGCAGAGCATTCCAGTCTTCTATCTGGCAATTAAAAAAAAGGAATGTTATCCTGTAGTAGGGGAAATGCCTTTGCGACTTTATTTTATCATAAAACGATGGTCTTTCCTCTCCAGATGATAGTGGTTTTCCAACCTCTCTGAAGTATCTTTCCATGCAGTATCCCGAATATAAGGATGGCATATACACTTCAGGCGTGCTTTCTTCTTTCTTAATTTAAGCAATTCCCTGCCCAATTTTTTTTAAACATTTCCTATGAAATTTCCCATTGCAAGTTTTGTGGCTAGTTGCTGAACGTTGTCTAATTGCTTAATCTCCCTGTCAAGATAAAGCTCCCAAACTGACCTAGGTGTAACAAAAAAAAGTTTTCGAGGCTTTCAATCGTTTTGGCCATTCTATAGGGCAGCTGTAAAAGTAGGCTGATTAATGTTCTTTGCTCTGCCTGTTGTGTTGTTCCATTTTTTTAGATAAATATCTCCTCCCTTTTTTTAAGAAATTAATGAGGCATATTACATTGCATTAAATGTAACTGGATGAGTTGCAATTAATGACAGAGAAAAAAGAGTATAAATAAATAGTAAAAATAATTTATATGAGCAGATATGTTGTGAAGGTACTTAGTGTTGGAGACTCTTCAGTGGTTATCATAATGACTTTATTGAGTCTCCTTTCTTGTATTAAGTGGGTTATATTTGGGTGATTCTCACCAGTGCACATTTTGACTACTAATTTGGGTCAAAATGAAAACACATTACATGCACAGAAGTTTGTATGCCATCACGAAATTCCTGTCACACTTTCTTGTCTTGCCAAGTTTTTGGTGAATTTGCTCCAAAAAGCTACTCCTTGCAACAGGAAACAATTTGAAAAAAGGAAACTCTCATGGTTTTATCTTGCTTAACTAATTGAATAATACACGTAATTGCTGGTGGTGTAGAGGATTTCCTAGTTCATTTGTGACTGTTTTTGGCTGTTATTATTGACATTAGTCATAGGTACTTGGCTCCTTAGTTTCTTCTTATTAAAAAGTTAGGATTTTAATCGTTAACCAGTTTGTTGGTCAGTCTAAGATAGTGAATATTTTCGTTGTAATAATATCACTTTACCTAACATTGTTCAAATATGATGCTCATACTCACTATCTTACACTTTTGTGTCTTCAACTAGTTCATATAACATTTCAGTTAAAACATTTTTTAATTTGATTGGAATTTTTGAAGTTTTTGTTGAAATGCTGTGGTTCTCTTGTTTAGAAGTTATCATGGTTTATTTCAACGAAAATAAAATTCATTCCTTGAGGAATTGCAGTGTGCTGGAAAAAGTTTGGTAATATCAGTCAAGGCCATGTTTATGTAAAGATACATTTTTTGTACTGATTAATGAAGGAAACTGGGAGGTACAAGGTCAAATGTGAGAAGTCTTGATGCAATATCAAGCAGATCTATTGATTTAGTGAATAAGTGATGACATTTTATACACTTAACTTTGATGTTGCAAACATGATGTGGTGGAATCACCCCATGCCATATGCCGTAGCAGATGCACATTTGACGTATCACATGGGCTGGGTATATTCCGGGTGAAGTCATGTTTTAGTTTTTACATATTTGTGTAATCATTAATCAAAAAGTAAAAGTGCGCGAAGCCAAAGAAATGTCGTTCTTTGATTAGATATCTTTGTATGTGGGATTATCAGCACTTACTTATTGTACACATTTTTAGTTGGGAAGTTCTCGTCGTCATTCTTTTGTGGTTGGCAGTAAGCTCCATATAGAACTAATTAAATAGTCGAATATGAATGTGCAAAAAAAATAAAGGTTTCTTTTTCATCTAGAAACCAGTGAAAAAATTCTAAATTAGGGATATGTTACAGTGTGTGCTCAAGCAGGAAATTTCTTGATTTCCGTGGAGTTCAGTGGTCTAAGAAATACCGTGGAATTCAGTCATTTGATTTGGAAAAAAAACTTAAATTGATGAGCAGTCCAACAATTTCAGAGGTAAAATCATTCACCTGGATCGGGTTTCGAACCCGGATCCCTCCAGGCCGAGTGCTTTAGCCAGTTAAGCTATCGAGGCGCAGCAGATGGCTCCTGTCGCGGCATCTCCCGCTCTTTCTTGGAATTAAATTGACAAGGATGGGACGAGGATTAGCATGAAATGATGTTAACTCGATAATACTATGCCTTTGTTTTAGAAGGCAATTAGAAGTTAGGAAGAATTGAAGAAGGGGATAATTTGTGACAAAAAATTAATTTCTCGTGGTACGTCCGAGATAACTAACGATAAGGGACCTGCAAAACATACGTTTATTTGTTAGAATACCTTGAATGAATCTATTTTTGATTTTTTGGATTACACGTTCCGCCAAATTTGAGTTTCATACATACCTGTAGTTATTGCTTGGCTAACGTTTGTTTTTAAATATTAGATGGGTCATTCGTGTGTAATATTGCGCGAAAGCCCTACAATTGGTCGACCCCGTCAAACACTTGGGAGGAAAAAGTTTCGGGCATACTTTCACCGGGGAATCGTTTTCATGGTAAAAATAAATACGCTATTTCTTCGAACAAAATTTAGCTCACATGACTAATTTACGAAGTATTTCAATTCTATACTTAATTAGTTTGAAGTTCCGCGGTGGTATTCTTGGAATTTGCACGTATTGTTGTGCTTTTGAGGTTAGGGCAAGAAAATTCAACGCTAGATCGGAATTTTGTCAAAAAAATAGGTTTGCTGATCGTCCGTGAAATCAGTTCTTCGTAGCCAACCTTAATACACGGTTGAGAATGCATGTGCATAAATTGAAAAGTGGTTATTTGGAACAGTTGGATAGATCAAGGAGCAGATTTTTTCCGCAAACCACAAATCATAGTGGGAGTTCATTTTCCAATCTCTTTTGTTTTCCTTTCAAATGGTGCTTTCGCCCTGGCGACAAACAATGGGGAAGCTCGTAAGATTGTGTATGTAAGGTCAGGTGGAGAAAGGGAAGATAATACGCGGTGAAAAGCAAGTGCTACTTATGCGGGTGTAAGGGTTAATGGAAATGTGAAATTCAATAAAATTGAACGATGGTACATTGTGACGAATTGGGATGCTGGTACATTGTATATGTTGCAATTAGCTGTATTACAAATTACAAATATGATCTTATACGGGGATAAGAATATAGTATGTTCTTTAAGTATTTATTGTTCACATGCAGAAATTACGCGTAATGCACAACGTTTTGCCTATCATTAAATTTGGTTGTTTGATAAAAGTGTTCGAATACTTTGGTTTGATCTGTTCTGAGTATCGTGAGAGGAAGAACGAGTGCTTGAAAATGTCGCTGACGGTGTCGATCTATTTTATTTCATCCCTCTGGTCGAATCCGCCAACATAATTTGGTGCCGTAATTATTCCCTCAGTGTGGCCAGCTGACTCGGTGTACTTTTATGTAAGTGTAAGTCTTGCCTGGTCTCTTCGAGAATGAAGAAACCCTCAGCCAAAATTCTCCGGCACATTCGCTTCTCGTAGCAAGTTTTTACGAACTTAGTGGGTTCTCTGAACAGTACCTAAATATTTGACTAACGTTTTATCCCCTAAAGTCCAAATACTGTAATTTAATATGTGCTCCGCAACAATTTCAGGGTGTAAAAATCAATCGCCCTGACCGGGATTTTTTACGCTCTGTAATTGTTGCGTTGAAATGCATGTTAGCGGATGACTCCGTTGAAAGTTACTGTTGCGGCATCTCCCGCAGTTTCTTGTAAGTGGTCTAATGAAGTAAAAGTAAAACCTCCGGTTTAATTATTCATTGCATTTTCTACAACCCGTCCAACTAAACCCACTTTTATCATGGCTGACCCGCATAGTCTTTTGTGTACCCCATGGCAGATTTGGTGTCGTTGTGACACTTAAGTATTTTACCTACTCTGATTTATTTAATTCGATTCCATCTGTTTCATAATGCATGTCTTGCCCCCTCTTTTCTTTTATTCCTAAACTCGTTTGAAATTTACTTGAAATTGACACGTAATCCCTTATCAAAAACATCCAATATACTGGTACTGCAGCATTAGTATATGACTGACAGGGACTTTTATCTTCGTCTAATTATAATGACTGTGTATACAAGTATTTTATAAAAATACAATGGAGTTTTTTGGCGTGGAAAGTGATCCTTATGTAATGGTAATCCATTTAATTTAAATGGACGCTGCTTGCTTAACCTTATGTAGATGTATAATTATCCTCTTTATCAACTGCCGCATCGGGACACAAATGCCATTAGATTACTTGTAAATACCATGAGATTACTTGTAGGTATTACAGGCAGGCAAAAAAAATAGAGTGAGCACCAATCGCTTCACATTTCGGACAATGTGAAGGGATTGGTGCAGGATATAATTTGATTGTAATGCTTCAGAAGCCCCTTATGCTCTGCATTTGAGTCGTGGTCAGTCATAAGTCGCGCATACGTTTAGTTTTTAAAAAATGATAATTGGATTGAGGATAGTGTATTTCAATTGGAAGGCGCCAACGATTTAAAGCCCTTCCTGACGGACTGGGTGGTGCATTTGTCGTGTCGTCATTGCTCTATCTGAACACCAAGTAAACATTGAAAAATCAGATATTTCCTGATACCGAACACGCGCCTCTGTCATGTGAAGACACGGCTCCCCATATACTCTCCGATCCAAGCGACAATGTCCTGCAATTGAAGTACCCCGAATTGATTTATTTTAGCTAATATCTATTTCTTCTTTTGTTTGCGTGTAGAGTTGCTCGTGAACACAAACCTATTACGGATGGATTTTGCTCAAACCCGTGGTGAACGAGAACTCTTTTGTCTCGATTACTCGCTGGTAACATCTCCGGTCATACTTTCGAAGTGGGTGGCGACATCTGTGCAAACACTACGCCTCCGTCCAAATTTGGGTTCCCTCTTATCTATCCTTATCTTTCACACAGGGATCGAACCGAACGCGGGTTCATTTCGGTCGGAAATCATTTTAGCGTGTGCTCTTTTTACCGTCGTAGCACGGATGATTCTGCTGCGTTAGCTTCCCGGTAAACGAGGATTGAGCTAATTTTCGTGTCTCAATAACAGGAAATTTTTTACAAAAATCACATATATTTTGGCGCGGCAAAACTAAAATATCGCGTCCAAAAAAATTGCTGATTAAAAGGTAATAATTGTTCATTGACTACCGATTGTAAATGAAAGCAAATTTCCGTTTTAAGGTTTACGAGTAATTTAGAAAAATGAACGACGAATGCCTCCCCGATTACGTACGTAAGTGTTGGAATCCTAAGCTGAAGTAAACTGTGTAGAGGGTTAAAGTTTTGAAGTTCTCATGAAGTATTTTCATTGATCCCACGTAAGATAATTTTCGAAAAATACTTCATTGCCACTGGTATAAGATCTCGTTTGTTGGGATGAAGCTCGATAGTGGATTTTTTTAGCTAAACTTTAATTCACGAACACGGCATTTATTGGAGCAATCCAGTGCTTGGTATTTGAGTGAGGTCGCCCTTACGAAAGTAGCGTATCCGTGCGGTAACAATTTCGAAAATTATTAAAACGTGGCCGGGATCCCAGCCAGCGCACTGTGTATCTCTTGGAAACCCTTGGAGGGATTACCGATCCGTCTTTCCGTCCGAAACGTAATGGCCCTCCCACTCGAATCCGCTATCGCCTTCCAGATGTTCTTCCTCGAACACGCGCTCAGCGCGCACGGATCTTCGCGCCCTTGGCAACCCCACCGCACCATCACCGCACCATCCCCTCCTCTCCCTTCCCAGGTCACCTCTTCAGGCTGCTCCACCATGTTCGTTCACCTGCCTGACTTTCCTCTCTCTCTCCCGAGTTTTTACTCCTGGCTCCTCTCTCTCTCTCTACCGCTCCAAATGTCTTCTTTATGTGTCGCCCGAGTATCGATTGATCGTCCCCGAACCGCATGTGTGTTTCTTCTCTTTGTTTTTTATTCCGCCGATGGGGTTGTGGGCATATATTTGGATCCGTTTTGTTTTTTTTCTTTCGCCGGAAATCCATCGTCGTTTTATTTTTGCCCTCTCGCGGGATTCTGTGGTGCGTCAGGCCAACGGTAATTTCTTTTGTTTCCGCAGGACAAATCTATTCATACAGTAACTTGCTCGTTGTCATTCTGCTTGTCCGTTCAGTTTTTGGGCGAATGGGGAAGCGGGTGAGTTTCTGAAGCGAGGAATTGCATGCCGAAGAGGTCGGCCGGAAGGTTGGTGTTCGATATTGTTCAGCTCGCACTTAGCCATGCGACGTGGGCACTTGGTAAATTTCGGATGGAGGAATCATTTCCTTCCCCCCTGCCGTCTATGGCTTCTGAGGAAGTCCTGGGGACCTAGAAATTTTCACAGAAATTGTTTTTGGTTGGAAGTGTAAGGCTAAAATCATCCTGATTTGAATTCGGTCCCCATCGGTTGGCTGTCAAATGTTCTAGCCTCTCATAATGAGCCGAAAATAGCGTTCTTGTTCACTCGCCGCAGCCAGAATGGTGGTTCGGAAACCGAAAGGTCTGGGGATCGATTCTTCCCTAATTAGGTTCTGTTTGGAACGCGGGTATGACTTAACCTTTTGAAAGACAACAACCACTGAGTTACCTGTATTGTATTGTCTGTAGAGATCGAGTTGGTGGTTCGGGTTCGATTTTTCAAAAGACGCGCGTAACATTTTCAGTTCGTTCAGTTTCCATCGTAATCAGATGTGCCCTTTAGGAAGCACGTTGGCAGCTCTTCTATTTCGTTTTACTTTTTGTTTAGATGCAGGGCAATATGCAGTGGAAGGGTCAAATATTTCAATTACTTTTTTGCCCTCCCAGATATTATGTTTTTTGTCAACTTCAGCCAACCAATTAATCCTCGATCAGAAAGGTCGGATTGGGAACTCTACCTGTTCTTAAGCTTTTAAAATGCAAACATTCAGGATGGTCAGTTCCTTTCCCTGTGTGCGACTTCCCCAGAAATGTCTAAGACCCAGAGGATCACGTAGCTTGGATTTAATTGGGGTGTGCGAAGCTGTCGTCCGGATTTGAACCTGGAGCTGTCCGGTCAGTGGCCGAATGCTCCGACCGCAGAGCCTTCATGCCACATTTGGTCGTTCTGTACTGGTTTTTATGGTCTATTAGATTAGAAATTTGACCTCGTACAAAGGAAGGAAATTTGCCATGGTGAAATAAAGATTGTGACGAAAATAATCTTTTCGTCTTCTACGTACCGTCACAATTTTTGCTTGATAGCGATATTCTAACGGGTGTATGCATAATAAATTAATTTTATCCTTATTTTTTTCCGTTCCGGGACGCCGCTGACCTATGTATTTCTGGGATCTCGACGACTCAATATTTAGCGGGTCATCAAATGTCCCTGAAGGTGAATCTATGCTTCATGATAAATGAGTTTAAATGATACATATGTCGGAGGCGGCGCACGGACTATTGACCTACAAGTGTAGTCCTTGTATGGGTTAGCAAGGGCGTTTTGTTTCTTACCGGACTAATCCGAGCGGCACCATTGTAGGAGCCATTCTCCGAAAGAACATTCCTGTCGATTAAATATGGATCTATGTAGAACCCTTTCAGGCGATGTAGAAATATTCACGTTGTGTACGTATATATTATGTAATGAGGATCAGTATTGTTATACGTGTATGTTGCCTGTTCATTACCCACAGTTGAAAATTTAATTTAATCCGTGAATAAATGACGAGGATCATATTTGTACGATACTTATTTAGCTTCCTGGGACTGTCCAAAACATGTAATTACACCGTTTGTCTTTCCATAAAAATAAATTACATTTTTGTTGTTGAAAATCAAATATTTTATATCCCCACGAAATGGAGACTTCACCTTCGAACGGTGAAGGTTACGTGACTGCCGTATGTCAAGCAGGGAAAACTATGAATTGAACATTGGGTTGGACTTGATATTATTATTGTACTGAATAGGTTGGCAAAATTAGACATTCCTTGTGGAGAAGTTATCTCTTGTTTGACTTTTAAGATATGTTGAATGATAATTAGAATTAATGGCTCGATGTGCATGCTTCAATAAGGTGGATCCCGTATGTGCTTGAGATAGCTTAATAAAATATGGGGCTCCCACGGATATTTTTAATGAAATGTTTCCCCCAAAATTACCTTAAATAATTTTTTCAACACTTATTATCAACATAATTTAAGGATAATAACACGTGGTAATAGCACGTGGAGAGTTTTGCAGAATTCGAAGTTAATACGGATACTAGAAAAAATCCATAAAAAAGGTATATACGTATTGTTCTCGGTCTCCGTAAGACCGGATCACATGGTAGTTTCGGCATCTTGAAATAGTCATCGCGTTTCAATCGTGGTGCGATACCGTAGAAGCCAATCAAAAAACAAGATGGAGTGTGACATACAAAATTTGCCACTCGTGAAAGGTTATCACCATTTAAACTCCTTAATTGTAAAAAAGTTTTGATTCGATACTCCTGCACTTATTTTGGGATCGATACGCGTAATTAATATCCGACTGAGGCGATCACGTGACTAGGCCTCACTTTCATTTCGTCGAGATGACTATGGATTTCACGTCGGTTGTGCACAAAACTATTGCAGACCAGACACAGAGCGATTGTCCTTTTCTCTCTGCCCCGGTTATATATGAGCATTTCGAAGTTTCCCTTTTCCTCTCTGTATACCCGTTGACCTTTTTCAAAGTTTTGGGAATGTTTGATTCACGTGAGTTAGTTTCTCTCGTGTTAGTCGATAGACGCGCGATAAATGAGATTTAGTTCTTGATCCAATGATTTAGCCTTCGAAATTTTGGCGTTCCGGAAGCCGTGTTCAGATATCTGACGAGGCGTTATGCAAACAGTCGGTGTTTATCTCGATTGCAAGGGAATTGTCGCTGTTCACTCGAGTGACCTTGTTCAAATCCGAGCGCTCCGACGATAAACGGTAATCCTTTGCTTATAGGTATTTTTGGACGCGGGCTTGGGTCGTCATCGTGGATCACGTCGTTCGCCTCTGGAATGAATTCCGGGAGAGCCCAGCATGACTCGTCTTATTTCGGTCGGGCGCTCTCTCATATTTATTGGTGTCCCAAGGCAATCCACGCTGTGAAGAGAAGTTGATTCAGGGGCAATTTACGTAAACTGGGGATTATATTGCGGCTCCAAAGTAATCCAGTCGGGAGCGGATGGGTCGGCGATGGAACCTCTCTTCAAGTGCGCCTACGAAGTGTTTTCAAGGTGCCCACGCGGTCACGTATCGCTCCGCTCAACATTAGTTGGAAAGTTCGTGTATGGGTCGAAATGAGAGTAAATATTTCAGTCGTCAGGTCTTCATTCTTCCCTACCAACAAGAGTTGGGAGGTTGAGAGGGGAGGAGGAGACAGGGGTTTGAGCTCGACTCACACCAAGCCTCATGCCATGTGAAATTCCCACATGTGGATAAGGAGACAGACTCCTTTCCGTTGAGTGGGTAAAAATTGTTTTTTTTTTTTAATTTTCAGGAATGTCTGATACCTGAAAAATCTCACAGCATGGGAGAAACAGGAGGTGTCAAGGGAAATCACCCGTTCTTGAATCCTCCGTTCATTAACCGAATGCTCTTATCAAATGTGCTACCGCGTTTTTTTTCATTCAGCACTCTTTCTTCTTCACTCGGGAATGCCACAGTCAAGGGATTATTTATAACCGACACGTAATCCCTTAGAAAACATGCCAGAAAGCATTTTGGTGCATAAATCCGCGTGTAATCCACGAGAGTTGATCCTTTTATCCCATTCTAAGGATTGCGTAGAATATCAGAAGTAATGTTGTTAAATTTACGGAGACATTGAGCCATAAGTCAGTCATGTTCTGTAGCAATATCCGCGTGTTCCTTTTCACTCCGTGAATATATCCGATTGGTATTGTTGATATCATTTTGTTGGTGGATTCCCACTTCGTAAATAAAGACCCCTTCTCAGGAAGAATCCCAAACTCGATGTTATCAATTAATGTCAAGCTGTCCTAACGATCCCTTGAAACCTCAGTAGCTCCCTTGACGTCACAGGGAGAGTACCCCTTTTTCTCTCTCTGTCGCTTTCATCCGTAGCAGTTTATTCAGCTACGGAGATCAACTTCTAACTCCTCAATCATTGACCTTTGTTTTAATATTTTAGCATTCTCCTTTTACTCGTTAACTCGGCTCGAAGCGTGAATCTTCCAGCTTGGTATAAACAATCGCAATTCCTTGATAACCGCAAATTCGTGCTATGACACTTAAGGAAAACGTGGATCCTCATTTGACTTGTGAGAGGGGAAAGAAGTCAGCGGAGGATAATGATAGCTACTGCGGGCAATGTTGAAGCTTAGGTCGTTGTAGCTAAGTAGGAATGGGAGGGTGAAGTCTCGATCAATTTAAAATCCTGGATTTCCCCATCCACTCAGGCATTGTTTTTTTTTACTTATATTTTTTAATATCATGCTGGTACCAATCCATTGCCCTTCCTCTTGTAACCTTCCCCTTCCCTCCCGCCACGTACGAAGTCAATTTCTTTCTCAGTTTTTCCAGCTGTTTCCTCTTTTACATATGATACTCCGAAGCACATCTCTTTACTTTCCAGTTGTGAAACGCATCGAGTTACTTCCAGTAAATGAAATGAAATACAGCTTGGTAATCATTAGGAGATTTTAACGATTGAAATTCGCTATATCGTGTAGATTCTACACTGTCTTTGTAAATTCTTTTTTTATGAAAGGAAGGAATAGAAAAACGAATACAACAAAATAATATTCCAATATAATTCAGTTTTTCTAATGTATTAAGATTTTAAAATGCATTATTTGAAAGGATTTTTTTTAGCGGCTGTCCACCATGTTGATCAAAACTATCTATTTACGTACGGAGAAACGAGAACTGCACATTAAATAATTACATATTAGATAAATACGATATAATATCCTGCCAGTAATAGCTTTACAAGTACCAGTTGATTTCCCACCAACATCGGTTACCATATTATATTTTGCTGATTGGTGAAATATAGCTTTTTTTACATTTTGCTGTATATTCTTATAAATAGATTTCATCTCGCAATGGCGATATTTTGGCCGGAATATTCTCTTGGTTGTTTTTAATGTGGAATAAGTTTGGTGAAGCATCTTACCACATTCCATTCCTAACCTTTCTGTGAGTGCATTTGCGACGTTAATATTTTCAATAACCAATAGAGAAACATAACACGGATATTTTTATATTGGGACTTTCCTTGACGCCAATGTTCGTGGGGCCTGCCTGTACATAGCAGGATTCCCGATTTTTCTAAACTTGATGAAATAATATTTCGAAATTGGGCACGAATATGAATTTGGAAACTGTTAAAATTTCAACAAATTGTATTCCTGGATCTCATTCTTTGTTTTGAACATCTGATTTAGTATCCGTCGTGGTTGTTCGATTTGATTGAATGAAATCTGAGCATGAGGTTATTTTTTATGGAAGAAATTCTGTATTTATTTTTCGGTCGACCTGCGTATTATTTTCTATCGGTCAATCAATTGATGCATGTGATCTTTTATACATCTCCCTTCCGTCTTCTCTCTATTTTTTTAATCGGAAAGCTTGCGGTTGAAGCATTTTGACTTTCTTGTCTCGTCGGCGCGGCGGCTATGCTCCAACGGGCTTTACTCAAGCGTTTAAGGAGTCAACATGGGGAACAAAATGATTTTTATCGATTCTCCCGTTTAATTTAATTTTTAAGGCGAATATCAGGTGTAGGTCTATCTAGGTTAAGTACTACACCAACTCCTTTTTGGTGTACTATGCGTGATAATTCGAAAACATGGTTCGTACCCATTTTACGACAGAAATATTTTGTTTATTCCTAATATTGGAAGAATGAAAGGCAAAAAGGTCGCGGAGACTTTTTGAAGGGAATCATTGATTCGTGCTTGATGTGTGAGCGTTTTCGGAGAGTCGTGTTTTGGAGGGTAGCGGGAAGGCGGCGTTTAGCATTCTGCTGAGGAATTTGACTCGGGAGCTGTCGCTTTCAAACCCTTCCATTTCAAGCCTTTGGGACTAGGTCTTAAAGAGTTATGGATTAATATTTGGATATGAGTTACCTTGGTTTATTTGTTCAAGGATTCGTATGCAGAGCTCTCCAGGACACCTTATAAGGTTGATTTGTACCTTTTCAATCCATCCATGGTCATTGCGTTGACGTCTTTAATTATCAGCTTCCCGTAATTCATCCTTTGTCTTCCTCTTTATCTCTTCCATTCAGCTTTGGTTTTGGTGTAATTATCATGACTCAGAATATATACAAGGTTTTTATAAAAAGTATCGGTAACAATTGAAAAAAAACGAGTGCTGATTTCAGACCGTCGGTTAAGTGTGCGCATGATCGCAGATCGTATTGGCATTGATAAGATGACAGTGCACATCAATGTCACTGAAAATTTGACGATGCTACACACTATGTGCGCTAAACTCGTGCCGAAGGTCTTTAGGGACGACCAAGAGCAAGAGTCGAGTGTCTGCTTCCGAAGATCTAATGCGATGTGAGGATTTCCCAACCTCCTTACAGTCCCCACTTGGCACCGGTATACTTTTTTCTATTCCCAAAAGTGAAATCCTCCCTCAAAGGGCACCACCATGTGACCCTAAGTGTTATCGAAGAAGCTTGCACGCGTATTCGTAAAAACCTTACGAAGTCCACCTACCAGGGAGCCTTCGAGTCGTGGAAAAGATATACTTTGAAGTATTTTGAAGCGTTGCAGCAATATTTGAAATAAATCTATTTTTCCGAAAAATTTCCTGATACATTTTGTACAAACTGTGTACCTTAAGTTTTATTCTTCTAAAATCTAATCAACAGCTTCCTTTTATGTGTTAAATTCACACACCTACTCAGGAAATTTCAGAAAAAAATGTCATTTATCATTGTTAGGTCGGAAACTTTTTCAGATCACCCTTGTATGCATTAGGTGAGCTGTAGCCTGTATAGCCTGTAGCTTGTATACCAACTTTCAGAACTACCTTCGGGTTGACCAACTGTCATCGTCCCTTGGATCTAGGATAGGGATATTTGTCTCAAGAGTATTATCACTGTAGTGATCTACGTTCCTCCTTATGCTTCTTTAATGTGGTGATGCCCCTAGATGAATAGTAAAACTCTTCTCCTCGTTTCATTGAACTCTTCCTTATTCTTATTAAATAGATCATCTGTAGACTGCAGAACGTTGCCTATGTTTTATTTGTTAAATAAATCATTTCATTCCTTAATACGTACTGGTATTCTTTTCCGGCGTTCTTTCTTCTGGCATATCAATGCCCATGCGTATACTTTTATCCTGGTGCTCACACATCGCGTTTTTACTTTGCCCCTTATCAATTTTTTTGCGCACGCATCAATTCACGCTTTAATGACCATTGGCGATAATGGCCATCCCTCTTTCTTCTTTTCTTCACTACTTTAAACCGCATTGATTCTCTGTCGTCAGCTCGTCATGTGATGATTCACTCGTCGTTCTCAATTCCAATTTCTTTTTCGATATGTGGTATTATAATCCAGTTAATGTCATCTAAAGGTTGTTCTAGTTCCACGTGAGAGGTGATTGTTAAATAGTCTTCTTTGTGTATAATCTTCTTCAGGATAACAAAAGGGAACCGTGGAGAAGGGTGCACTGATTTATATTTTCTTATGACTGGTAACAGTATTCACCAACGGCACTTTTCTCCGTGTTGGGGACAGATGAATAATAATGTTGCCTTCAGCCTCGGCTTCCGCGTTTCGACTTTAGGAAATAATTAATTAAAATTGCCAATTTTAATTAATCATGATATTCCACCATATCACGCCTGAAACATCTCTTTTTCTTTAGGGAATGACTTAGTCCGGCGAGCTACATTTGAGTCGGGTATAATTGCCGCCGGAGTGCTTTTCGATTGATCATGAATGAAATGCGAGTTGGATTATTCTCGCATTTTATTCATTTGCGACTAGCGCGGAGTCAAGTCCCGACTTTCGGTCCATGGCTGCGGAATCCTATTGTTCCCACTTGGTTGAGAGCAATACCCGAAGTGAAATCCAAACGTAGTTGTTGTACTGTTTTCCGTCTTTCTCTCCTACATTTCATGCTCCGTCGTTCGCGAAATCGCTAATGACATCCCATCAATCAAGATAGCTTTCCCAATGAGAAAGCTTCGTGCGATTTGGGCGCATGGATTGTTCATTTACAGCTCGCCGTCTGCCATGCCGGGGGCTTCAATGAAAATAATTTTCACCCATTCACATTTTATTGGCGTAGGATTACGTCGACCCTCATTCTCTTTCCACTGTGTTACTCTCCACCTGCATTAACATTCTATTTTCAGCGATATCCACCAAGGAAAAGTCTCCATATAGCTTCCTGTCATTTGCTGAAATGTATAAAAGCTAGTAACAAAGGATGTAAGCAAAATATCTATGAATTATTTGTTGTCTCAGGCGTAACTTTATGGAATTTGCATGACATAATGACATGACATACTTAACTTTGTAATTCCACAATTTATTTAAAAAACACGACCCAGGTCTCGACGTTGAACATCGTCTGATGACGTTCAACGCCGAAACCTGGGTCTCGTGTTTTTTTTAATAAATTGTGTGGAATTACAAAGTTAAGTATTTCATTTCATTATCTATGAATTATATTTCAACATTCTTGCCTGCCTCGATTAATTGGATTATCCTGGCAGTTAAAAGTCTATTTTTGGGAACTGGAGGCAACTTTACATGTTTAAATGTTTTCTCATTCGTGAATAGTCGTGCGGATTTTGGGGATCGTTATGAAAAAAAGTTATGAAGTGGTTATTCGAAGGATATATATTTCATTTCAAGGACTTTTTTAGCGAGCATCTTTGATCTAATGTGGAACTATTTGTAAATTAAACGGATCGCCGGGAAATTGCTCCAACTCTTTCAGCCGTCTCTTATGTGCGAACAGAAATCGTCACATGGCACTTAGAAAACGATAGGGAGACAGTTTTGTATGAAAAGCAAGACGAAGCATCTGCCTACTAAAAAGAAAAGAATACTGTTGTTACGGGTATAATGTGTTAGAAGGGGTTCCGACAGTCGAATCAACTGACACGAATAATCTTTTCTTCCGTTCCCGATTCTCATTCGGTTGAGGACATACGGTAAGGTTCAACTAAGTATTCAATCTCTTTGTTGCCAATTTTGACTAGTCTTCTTAGTAAGTCGCATGATTAAGTCTAATTGTCCCTTAACGACTGATATCCTAATGCACGTAAAATTAACCGTGTTGTCTTTCAGGTAACTTGTGTATAAACTAGCCGTGAAATAAGTGTGAATATAAATTCAATGTGGGTCGCGGTGGTCCAGGGGGTAGAGCGTTGGACTACCGACCAGAGGGTCCCGGGTTCGATTCCCGGGCGAGGCACTCTGGGTACCTACAGCTCCACCCAAGCTAGTTGATTTTTCGGGTACCAGAGCTTCCTGGGAAACCATAACCGGCACAGGGAAAGGAACTGGCCCCCCTACCCTGATGTGTGAATATTCACACGCCGTCGGGCTTGGTACATGGGTGATCTCTACCATCACCTACTAAACCGACCTTCGGGTTGATTACTGTGTTTATGGTTTTTTTTATAGATTCAACATCAGTAAACTTTATTTGTATAGTACTCTTGGGATGGGAGAATTGTAGGTATGCCCCGTAGGTACTCGTAGTTGGGTAGGTAATGTAGTTATTTGCTAATCTTTCATCTTCATGAAGTAGAGGTGTAGCGGGCGAGATTAAGCAATCATAGATGGTGGTGTATTGCCTGTTTGAATTTAAGTGTGGCGTTACTACACATATTCCATCTCTTTAATTCAATATAAATATCAGTAAATAACAGTTGTTATTTCAGGTTATTGCCGTCCCATACTTGAATTGTACGAATGTATTACAGAAGTAAGATTAAATTGGAGTGATCGGCGACTTCTCCGCAAACTGTACATTTCTTATAGTGTATGTTGCTTAAGTGCGTGAGGCAGATGGAGAGTCGGGATTGGTAGGAGGCAAGTAGGAGTGTAAGAAGGGGATACCCATTATCACTAGTTCTTTTTATTGTATTTGCGGAGTTAATGGCAAGGGAGCCATGGGAAGTGCCGGAGGCAGGAGTGAAAGTTGGTGGGGAATCCATAAAATCCGTTAGATTTACGGATGATCAAGCTTCAGTTGTTGGTCAGTCAATCAAGACGTTACAATTAGGAAATCACTGTGGTGGGAATGGATTGAAGATCAACGTAAAAAAAATGAAGATTTTGAGGTTTTTTTTGAGGAGGAAGGCTAAATAAAACGTTAAAAATAGGAAGGCAAAAACTGGAGCAGGTTGAACAGTGCACCTATATTTGAAAAAAGGGTCTATAATAGCGTGTGGTGTGCAGTTCTTTCTTGTTAGGTGATGCCAAGAAATGTAGGTGTGTTAAGTTTATGTCCATAGAAATCCTACCTTAAAAGATAGCAAAAAAAATAACAGCAATATTATCCTATTTCATGCGATCCGAAGGGTTTTCAATTTTTCTCTCATTTTTCTTGCTCCAGTCTCTTCCTCTAATCAATTACCCAATGTACACTTCTGCATTAGAAATTCTCTCACCGGTTTTTACCTCCATAATATTACCAATGGCTCTGCTCTTTTCCCGAAATGGACCAGAATATGTCTCCTTTTTGCTCTTAAACTGCTTAAAATAAGAAGGGGAGGAAAAACTCCAATGGCTGTAATGGAGTTTCCCCCCCCCCCTTGATTTCTTGCTTTAACTGCTTGCTTCAGACTCGATCTGAAAACTGCTGGTTTAATCTACAAGTATGTATATCTACATATGAAATACCCCGTACTTCGCTACACGTGTGTGTGTGTGTGTGTGACACTATCCGTATCGGAACGCGTGCCGTGTAAAGAGAGAAAGAAAATACTTGAACGAGAGAATTACTAATCCGTAAATATTGACGACCTTCAGCTGTCTTCGTTACCTTGTCACCATAGTCTGATCTGCCGATTTATTGATAGTGTTGTTCTTTAATTACTTCTTCGGTGTCCGAGCTAAAGTATACCGCTTGTTATCATTGCAGTAATTTTAATTTAGCTATGAGTCTCCATGGTTTAGGTGTTTCATTAATTGTGGTGCATTAATATTTTAGACACATCAGAGGTAATGTTAATTAAGTAGCCTCTCCAGTTCCGTAAGGAATAGGCGAGAGTAAGACGCTTAGAAAGGTATAGATTGCTGGAGTGTACTTCTACAGAGAGGAAACTGCTATTGGAGTCGTATTGCGACTCAGTGTTTTAAACTTTCCCCGCGCAGTTCGCTTCCAAGATAAGGGAACACGTTAGTACAATGTTTGAAGGAATACCTTATTTTGACATTTATGAAACACTCACGAACATCTTCCCCCACAGTTAACATATGAGCTCCGGGAGGTTGGAAACGGAGTGAGGGGAGAAAGGAGGATCCTTACTAATCACTGTCTTCCGGGAAGAAGGGCTAATGATGGATAATTTGTTTCTTTTTATTCCTCCGAGATGCATTTCGTTTTCTTCCAGCATATACTCTTAGGCTTTTGTATAATCTGTTGTTGTTTCATGAGCAGCAGCAGATTAAAATCTGGAGAAGGTGGAAGACCATTGTGGCGTACTGGTCCATCATTACGTTCCTTTTTCCATCCCGTTTCCTTCCTTAATTCTTTAAATGGATATTTTGTTTTCGTTCAGGTCATATTTTTGGGTCGAAGAGAGTTTATGCAAACCTTCATTTACATTTTGAGTAAATTTATTTTGGCCGATCTCAATTTTCTACACCATATCCAGTGGTGTAGTACTTGAAAGTTGTACTAGAAAATGGTGTAGAAACATCAAAACTGGCAAAATAAGCATTATCGAAGAATAAAACTGCAAATAATCCTTTCATTAGGAAACAATTCTATTCCTAGCTCTAAATTACGAAGAACGGCCAACTCAGTACGCCATACCATTATTAGCTCAAGAGTATTGTTATTGATATTGTTAAACCGGTAGAATGGCCAGACCTGAGAGGTCAAACTGTTGCGTTGTTGTCTGTATAAAATGAAAGGTTAATAATATTAGAGCACAACAATGGATACCACAGCGGAAGCAATGTACAGGAAGAGCGAATATGGCGTCGCGCGGTAAGGTTGCCGAATTTTGTAATCCATAGCTTTAGAGTCACCGTATCAGTTCTGACAAGCTCTTTGAATATTTTTGGATCTTAATTGGTTGTGATAACCAAATAATTCATAATGTACCCATCGGAAATTTACGACAAAACCACCCGAAATTTGGGAAACTCCCCTCCGCCATTACCATACCTTGTCGTCAGCCCCCAGTTGATGTTTGGTGCGTCCCAGCATTCTTTGCCACATGCCATCGCGGCACACGTGGAGATGACCGGCGACGACTCTAAGCATGTACATACTCAATGTGCATCCCTCTCTCCCCTGCAGTTCGATGCGGAATTCAGGCGTTTCTCGCTCAAGAGGGACGATTACCCCTCCACGGCGCACTCACCCGGAAGCGCGGGAAATGGCGCCTCGCCGACGGCGGCCGCATCCCCTACTCCCCCCTCCGCCGCCGGAAAGTTCGAGGAGTTCCGCTCCATGGTGGAGAGTCTGCACAATCTCTCGGACACCCCCTTCCTCCTGAGCTACACGGACCCCAAGGATGGCGACCTCCTGCCCATCAACAACGACGACAACTTCTACAGAGCCATCCAGAACGCCAGGCCGCTCCTCCGCGTCATCGTGCAGCGAAAAGGTAGGGTGGCCGCATATATTCCCTCCCCCTGCCGTTTCATCCACTTCCATCTCTCTGAGTCGAGGGTTTGCTGGAAGTGGAGCTCAAGGTTTTATGCTCGTTTCCGGGCAACTGATTTGAACGGTGTTTTTTTTTTGGGTGCATTCAAAGATAACGGGGTGAAATTCGGGCAATAGGTCTCGTGAATATTTCGAGGCCATTTAACAGGTCAACCCCGTTTTTTTTAGCGATTTGAGCTACGTGGAAAAGTTCCAATTAATCGAGTATTTCATTCACCAGTTGGTAACCTAGTGGGTGCAGTTGACCTAAACCCTTTTTTTCCGGCCTCCGCGGTTGATCGCGGATCTTATTTCGGCTGAGAAGAGGTTGAAGGGCTTTTACGATTAATTTCCGTTCTAGGTTTCTCTTCTCTGACATCGCCTTTTTCTTGTTTGAATGAGTTCCTTTGGAGCTTTAAGGCAACTTGAAGTAATTTCTTTCATTTTATGCTATAGTCACTCTGGTAGAAAAATATTACTCGGGTTTTTTTAATGTTTCTGTGTTTTTCTCATGGTTTTCCATCCACATTGTTATACAATTTTTCCTATTTTGTAAGGAATGTATGTGTACGTGTTGTGTTACAAACAAGTTAGTGCATTTAATTAGACAGAGTGTTTATAGAAGCCCCCTTACCACTGTTTATCAGGAAAGAAATCAATATTTGTTTGTTTTGATTGTAAAAGGAAAACAACATGCATAAATATAAGTATATCTTTGATGACACAAGCTATTAAATCATTGATCGCTTGGTGATGCACCCATTGCATTTTCACGTCCCCACGATCAACCTAGAAGTACGGTAGTTAAATAAGTTGGGTAGCCACCAGAAATGTTTTTTCGTGCCAACACAATTCAAATATTCAAGGGTACCAGCCCTTCCGTTATTTCCAGGAACCTTACGCAAATTTATTTTTCTCATATTTTGATTCCAATATTACTAGGTCGTGGTTACCATTTTTTTTGGATTTTAATCCTGTCGTTTGCTCCCCTAGAAATTTTTCCCACGCCCGTTATTCGCTAACTGGACACCTCCTTAAAGTCACATCGCATGTTTATTGAATAATGGAACCTTGGGGTTTCCTTCTTTTTTTTATATTCGTCGCATTGAAATTATTTTCACTGCCTAATTTATGCATGAAATACCTGCCGTGGATAAAATTTATACTAACCAAAAACTTCCATCCACCGACCTGCCTTGCCATTGGCTTCAAATTTCGCAGATTACAGTTTCAAAGGTCTCCAATCAGTAGTATAGCATTTACATATGTAGTCTTAGTCCGAAAACAGCACTTTTTGGCCTTTACATCGGATATTGAACACAATGAAGACGATTGAAAACACTCAAGCCCTAGGTGGAGGAAAGCCCACCTAGACGGGAATCGAACCCGATACCCTTGAATTGACAGACAAGGATATTACCCCGCCGCCACCGAGGGCGGCGTTTATTTGCATAAAACTAAAATTTCACCTTATCTTTCCACATGTCCACATTTCCACATCTTTGTTGTCCCGCAGTTGCCAAAGGTATGCTCAAGCCTCAGTAACATTTAACCTCTCTGCTGCACTTCTTTACACCTATCAACCCCAGCCATTGGATGAACCGTTGGATGAACTCCTGGCTGTTTACATGTATAAATGTTACTCGTGTTCACGTTCGATTAAAATATAATGGCTCCTCTTTTGAACCATAAGCACAGCTGTTCATGTCCTTCCTTATTTGAACCGAGTCGGCGTTCTCCCGTGATTTAGAAGCCACTTTCTTAAGGATCAAGGTATGGGTGGCCATTCTGATCGGTTAGCATTGATTCCCATCATAGGGAAGGCATGACCTCAATTATTAAACCACTTCGGATGTTTATTTTGTTGTGTCACTGGAAAGAAATCATTTCGCTTCACGTACGTTAGCCTCCCAAGTGCGGTGTGACGGCCCTCAAACAACCAGCCTAGAGAAAGCTGCCTTGCTGGTTTAACATCTGATGCACGTATATCTTTCCCGAAGTACATGTATTACGCTACAGGGTACTCATTCCGAGTGTTGGTTCTTAGGGAATGAGTTGAATAAGTGGAAGTTTCGCATCATTCCGAAGTACAGCGCTAGTCAACTTATTGAGACGTGAGCTCCGAAGCAGTTAGTTTTACTACTACCTTCAGAAGAATCGAAAGAAGGTAGGATTAGGGACTAAGCTTTTGCAAAAGGTACTCCTTCGCTTCGAAGAATAGTTAAGGACTTGTCAAAGTAGGCCAAGGGTGTTGTTTGGCGCGCGTTTAGAAGTGGGACTGGGCATCAACATGGGCGGATTGGGGTCATTGTTTTGAGCACGTACGATAGCGTCGCTGGCGACGACATTGTTGATATTCTGCCTGCGGTCTGTTCCGTTTAAGCTTGCTTGCCTCTTTACGGGTGAGGGGACCACCGTGGTCAGTAGATTTAAATCAGTCCTTTCATTATCCCCCTGGCAGAGGGGTAATAAAGAGTATCTGCCTTCATTTTCCCCGTGGTTAAGCACGTGATTAACCCTAAGTCCTTTTTTGCTAATGGAGTACGTTGTATCACTAAAAACGGTGGATAGAGCAAACCTTTTTCTGTTTCGAGAAGAGTGGTCAGGGAAAGTAATTATGACCGTCGATGAAAACTTTTGTCATCTCACTCTAATAATAATAAATCGCGATATTATTAATTGATGATGTGTGTTACAATCTGTGATATTGTTGATACAATCTGTGATATGGTTGACGACGAAAACGGTACATATATGCTGTTATCTGATGTTATTCTGGGAATGTTAAGGCTGAGGGATGCGATTGTGCATTCTGGTCGAGTTATTCTTAGAATATTTTAAGTTTTGAAAACTCAATTTAGCTCCTTTCATTGTGGGATACGTTAAATCCCATCTTGTTTTATGAGTGAGGGTAACATCAATTGAATAGAAAACCCATTTTCGTAGTTCTTCAACAGAGAACAGGTTTCGGAAGTAAAAGTTTTAATTCAAATTTATTTCACTGTCGCCATGAATTCCCTAAGTGCTCTTTTGGGTTAATTCTACCAGATTTTAAAAAAATCAACATTAATAAAATAAAATGATTAATAGATATAAATCGATAATAAAAGGCCATCTTCTCACTCGCAGTTTTGCCGAGTAAGAGATGGTACGTTCAATCTATAGGGATCTCCATTGATTATGTATTTTAATTTTCCCCTTTTCATTGACACTTCCCCCTCCTGAGGAGCCCCGGTTTCACCTCGCTACCAATGATAAAATTTCCAACCCCGAGATATTTCTTACTTTTAGTAATTTGGGTAAAAGCTGGCCTGTTTGAATAAGTAGTTCCGAGTCCCCATATACTACTGGGGTTACGGTCGCCACCAGATTGGAAACATCCATTAATTTGAATGAATTTTGTTAATGGAGTGGGATAAACGCCCGCATATTTTGCCGAGTTAATGGTATCGCCGAATCTCGACTCAACTACTCTTGCCCATCTTCATTGTTCTCTTTCGACGGAGGTCTTGTGTGCACGAGGGAGGCTTCAATGAAGGAATGATTATTTCGAAGGCTACAGAGGCATTGGATTATTCCGCCATCGCGTCCGGAGAAGTTGTTTTGTAACCCTTTATCAGGTGGGTGGAAAGGACATGTGAATTATGCTGTCACCAGTTATCATGGGCTAACAGAATGAGATGCGTCGGTTGCTGTCCTATGAACATTGTATGCATGGGCGTAATGGCGTTGTGGTGTTAACGAGGTCGTTTCGTCTGGGTAACAGCTGTGCTGTTGGCGTGTCTGATTGCTATTCTCCTTCGTTTGCCGTTGAAGTCTCAAACACTCAAAAAGAGCGTTGATTGACCAGGGAGTTTTATATTTGTCGGAAATAGCATTTCCTCCAGACTGGAGTACGATTTGTATTTCGAGGGAAGTACCGTGTCATCCGTTGCGAAAGCGTAAAGATTGTTGTTGGGGGGGGGGGGATAGAGGAAACTGTTACGGGCGGCACATTCCGATCTCGCGCGTTTGGATATCGTTTACTTATCCCTGCCTGAACCCTAAATCCTTAAACCTGGATTATTCTTGAATTTTGAAGCATGAAAAAGGTTAGCCGCCGAGAAATCTTTCTTTTTGATGATTTCTGCTGTCAACCTTGCGGAATATTTCCATGGCGGAATTGAAGTAAGTGACGTTATATCCTCGTATACATTATTGTTAAGCGCAATCTGGGTTATACCGCATCACTATTGGATGGGTAACAGCCAGATGACGTCGCGACGCTACTAACTCAACTACATAATATTATATTTCTAATGAAAATAGTTTTTCATTGAAATTCCAATGATTCCTTATGGCTTATGGAGACACGATTTCAGTATCTTAGTGACGAGTTTTGAGGAACTTAAGAATGATATCAATACATTTAACCCGAAAGTTACGCCAGAAACTGTTTTATTGAACCCGAAATTTCCCGGGATTGAGATCTGGATAATTTTAAGAAAAAATTCAATTAATATTCGCCATAATTTCATATTTCTGCAAAGTAAGTTGTTTTTTTTTTGAGCATGAATCTGGTTCTGTTTTTCAGGATTTTAGTTAGGCAATCTCCTGAAATTAACATATTCGTTCGCCCTGATTAATTGTAAGTTTTAACACAAATCATCAGTTTTGAGTGAGTTCCGTTTTTCATTTTTTTTTATGCGCAGCCCAATGTGCGACTCGATTAGGTATGTCATTGCACAAAATAAGGATCTGAGTCATTGTCCGTCCCAGACGGTTAATGAATGGTAATTATATCTCATTTCCGCAGGTTTTACTTTGTTCCCACCCCCCCCCTCAGTATTATACAATGTGCTCGTTAAGTTCTGCCCCACTGATTGAAATTAATATAATTGTAAATGGGGGGAAGCGGAAAACGAAATTCAAACTACCAATTTCAATAACGCACACCGTCTAACCGAAAAAAGAAAAGAAACAGTTGTTTTCGAATTTTCGGTGGTACATGCCACCTTTCTCAAGGAAGGGAAGTAAGGAACTGAAGAAAGAATTCCTTCTTTCTCTTTCTTGAGAAAGGTGGCTTTTACCACCGAAAATTCGAAAAAAGTGAGAACGCATATCTATACGTGTATATATACGTACTAAAATATATGCACATGTATGAGGCATTTCCATTGCCCGTTCTTGTTCCTCCTGGGGCAGAAAGGTCAGTTATTTTGATTTTACTATGGGTCTGGACTTCCCTGGCTTGAGTTCTCAACCTTCTCTTATTATTTTACCCTGAAATTGCGGCGAGAAACGACCTCTTTCCCGCACACACTAGGACTAGTGGTCGTCCTAGCTTGCTGGTTTTGCCTCCGAAAAATAAAAATCGTCCTTTCACCCATCTTCCGTCTCCTAAAATGCATTTAGCAGATTTTTTTTTCTGTTACGAAATGCTGATATGGAAAGAGTGTTCTAGGATTTTCAAAAGCTGATCCATAATGCATCGAAAGAAATATGCCTTGCATGCTGAACATGAATATACCTTGCTGCAAACTAAAGAAAACTGAATAATAAATATTCTTCACTTCATCCTCGGCTAATGGAAGCTAAACGACTGAATATGTCGGAATCATCTTCGTAATGGTGTTATTACTCATCAGCAAGAATAATGTCTTTTGCTAATAATTTCATGTGTCTAATAAATCTAATGTTAATAATATACTTGCATATTTTAAAGTGTATTCGAAAAATACTGAGGAAGTTGAAAATCTTGGCTTCTAATGAACCATTTCATGGTTTGTATTTCAGCGTGGTCAGTGTTAATATATTTCCGAAAAACTGAAACCGTAAAACGTCTTCTAGGGAAATGTCTCTCGTCCCTTGCAACTCCCTCTTTCCTGGGTGAACATCATATTATACCTCTTCGACATATTTTTATAAAATATTCCTTTAGAGCAACATAGACGTTTATTATCGTTCGTCTTTAAATATGTAATACATCTCGTCATTTAGCCGATGATGTATTCGTGGACACGGGCCTCAGAACGAGCCGCTGGTACGTCTAGGGGATAGATCACGCGCGTTTCCCGCTTCCTAGACCGGGGAAGAGTATTCATAACGGGGCTTAAAAGAGTATTCATGATGTCATAGCTTTGATAGCAACATTATTGGTCGTATGTAGTCGATATGATGAACGGTTATTTCGTTCGTGGTTCGGAGATGTATTCGTTTTGGGGAAATCAGCAGTGGTTAATGCTCTGCAGGAAATTAATAGTAGGTTTTCGAGGGCTCAAAAAGGTTTAGGAGAACCTTCCTCGAAACGCTTAGTATTTACGGTCGCCAAGCTTTCGCACGCAATTCTGAATAACCTGGGAGACAGTGCCCGTGTATTTTTTTCGGAGTAGGGGATAGGGTTTTTTAACTGTCTCGAACTGCCATCCTCCCCACCCATCCCCCTTTAAACTGGCGGGAGGGTGGAGAGGAGGAATCTTTCGAAGTTGGGGCGTCGGGGTGGTTGATTGCGTGCAGACCCTCCCGCAGGCGTGGAGGGCGCGAAGTTGGGGAGGTCGACTGGCGGAGAGGGGACTCGGGTGCTTGAAATCCTTTAGTCAATATCGAGAATGTAATGGGATTTGGGCAAGCTACGGCGACGGTGGTTCAGAGGTTCGCACCTCATGCCCGCCGAGGGCGTTGGTATCGTTCTTTGACATCGCACACCCCTTAAATCGACACGATGCCCTGCAGCTCTCCCCCCCTTATCTACTCTCCCCATGGGGTCCGACAGGGTAGGGTGATTCCACCCCAATGTGTGCACTCTCAGGGGGGGGGGGCACGCGTCTCGGAAACATTGAAGTGTCCTGGAATTTTTCTTACGATGTCATAGACGCGTTTTCGTGACTTTTCGCCAAATTAGCCGTGATTGCAGCGCCACTGCACGTAGCACAGTACCGCATGTCCCGTTCTGTACGCATGAATAACCCTCAAAGCCGGTATGTTCAAAACCTTACCCAAAATTCATTTACTTCACGATTTTTCTTCATACGAATGTCTGTGGTAACATTGGACCTTTTCTCAATCAAAAAGGATTGCGCTTCTTTTAATTTTAATTAATTATATTAGTATTAGCCCGAAAACATTACTTTATGGCCTTGACATCGAACTATTAACAGTGATAACAATGGACACAATTACAAACACACAAGACCCAGGTGGAGGAATACACACAAGGCGGGAATCAAACTCACGACCTTTGGGTCGGCAGACGTGGATGTTACCCCATTGCCACCAAGGGATAGGCAATGAATTAAGCAATTGGTTCTCAGTAGAATCTAGACTGTATTTTATAAAATCCAACGTTTTTAATATGGCTGCATGTGATTGTCTACATCACAAATTACGAAAAACACCATTTTTGAAAATGTGCCGAATTCGGTCATTGAAAACCTGGAGATGGGACTTTTCGTTAATTTTATATGGGATATTTTCATTAAAGTTTTTGATGTGCACACCCCCCCTCCCCCCCAATAATGGTATGTCGTTTGAGCCGTAATAGAAACCAGAATGGGATCCAAGCAACGTTTGTCACTTTATTGTCGCGGGCTTTTAATAGCTTTTGAAAGTATGTTCGGTGTCAACACTTTCAAAATGGATTTACTGGTGTAAACAAAAAAAAAGGCCCAGACCGTAAACTTGTTTTGTTTACATTGATTCACGACCGTAGCTGCGTTCATATTACATTTACCTTGATTTACTGGTAATTTATGTGATCATTCTCCGAAGTATTTCAAGGTTAATACCTGCTTAGGGCTCTCATTTAGGACGATGTTTAAATCCTCGGCTCGCCGTCATCTCTTCCGAAATATTATCTGATTTATTAGATAAACAATTTTATAATATAACGATAGTTTACGAGTAATTTCAATTTATTGCGTCTGTAACAGATATAATAAGCATTAATGACATGGTAACGAGCTGTTAAGTTGGGATTTTCAAACTCATTAAATTCTTGACGTGGTGATTACCGATGAAGCGGTAGAATCAAATGTTGGGACGTTACATAGCATCAATAAACCTGCCGAGTTCCAGATGGGGTTGTGAATTACGTATGCTGTAAATCGATTTCATGTCGATATTTTGTTCAATTCGAAGTGGGTATTTAAAGGAAGCAATGTATCGTAGGTTCGAAGAATATTGTCGACATGACGACGTTAATGATACAGGCGATATTACTCGACAAACATGAAAATATATTGCCAAATCGTAACCACTTCGATTTTTTTAATATCGACAACAGATATTGGAAAATCAGTATAGCACATGCCTAGTTCTAGATATTCGTTTAAGCTATGTAATGTACTGAAACACTATAAATTTGTAATAGCAGAGTGTTTGATCTAGACTCGACCTGGACTTCGACGTTCAACGTCGTCATCTGGTGTACGTCGAAATCAGGTTGTCTAACACTGTGGAATTACGAAATTTTAGTTTTTTCATTCTAAAATGAATCGATTCCATAAAAGTCACGCTCAAAATGACCAGTTACTCGTTTAAACGTTTGGAGATAAATATGATATATTTTTTGGAAGAGATTATTGTGTTACCAGCGGGTGCCAGGCAAAAAAAAACAGATGAATGTACGTAATAACTTCTATGTCTGTCGGAGAGTTAAGTTACTTTTCTCTCCTTTTGCGCTTCGTGAAACTGCCGAGACGTTTAATCGCGGAGGTCTGGCGTTTGGTTCAAGTCTATTCAGTGGAATGTTTTCCTTGATTCCTCTTTGTCGACTTATATTAAGTATATCGTATGTAAGCATGGTACGTGTCATACGCATCGTCGATGCGTATGACACGTACCATGCTGGTCAGTCCCAACGGTGGGATCTCGAATACATGAGAATTTGAGAAGGTCCGGGGTTCGCTTCGCATTTGATCAATGGCGTAAAGTGTTCGACTCGATCGGAGTGAATTGGATTCAGACGCCTTCTCCCTCACGTCGTAGTCATCGTGGATTAGTATTCTTGCGTCCTGCGTGGGCAAGTCGCCAGCAGTCAGTATCGCGTAAACACAATTGTCTTCTCAGCGGGATGGAGGATGGAAACCTGGAATTGGATGAGGCTCTCACACTATCTTCCGATCCGTTCCCAACCGTTTTTTTGAAATACGACTTTTCTCTTTTTGAGTTTTCATTGAAACTCGTAAAGAGAGCAAAGGAAAATGTTGAGAGAAAAATTGATCCGGCGACCTTCAGTATGACCGGCCAAGGCACTAAACGCTCTTGAACCGGATCCCATACATTTTCCACGACAATTTTATGCTTCTGTATGCATCGGTAGGCTCTAAGACTGGCGCTTTAAGATCGTTTTCGTTCTTTAATAATCAATTGAGTTCATATCTTAAATGCATATGTTCTTGACAAAACATAAGTGACCTTAACAACTAATACACCGTCGACGGACCTGAAACGACCGATATCGGACCTGTATCGACAATGTCGTGGTCGATTGGCTCAGTTACAAAAATTAAATTTTTGCGAACAATTTTCCTTGCTGCAATACGGTTCTCAATGGAAACCTTCCAATATTTCCTTTTTCAAAACTAATTCCTTGGTTAGATTTCTGCCCAAGGAATAGATGGCCCTCAAGTAGCGCTTGGCAAGCATGCTTGGCAAAAACCTAAAATTGAAATCGATGCTCCGAAAGCGAATAATTGATTTTTTTTACGACGTGAGGGCGCTCTCAAGCTTTCGAACGAAGTGAAGGGCTAATTAGAGTTGTCGCTCGATGATCCGTGTGAGTGAATGCGAAGTAATTACGGATGGGGATCACCTTACGGCGTATGATTCACATCTCATCCTTCGTGGCGTAGCTTGCGGCAGCTCATAAGTCCTTGAAGGAAAATAGCCTGCACATGTATAGCTTTACCTTTGGTGCAGGACCATACTTGGGAGGTAATCTCTGGGGCGATGACGAACGTTAAAGCGTGCCGACCGGCTGTTAGCCTTCCCGGTCGAGTGGTTGGTATTCACACACGCGCAATTTAAGTGATTCTAAGTTCATATCCCACCGTGGTCATGATTGCTTTGTTGTAATATTTTTTTATACAATTAAGGGTGCCGTGTTAAGTCAATCAATAAACTAATTGGCCATGGAGATGAGTTAGTATTTTGGGTCATGTACTAAAGGGCACATAGACTAATACGTTTTGGTCCCCATCACATAATTGTGTCATGGAAGAACAGTAAATATGCCCAAGACAGGGGTGAAATAGTGACCTTCATGGTCATCAAAGGATATTCTCGTATAAGTCCGTTTAGAGCCAAATTTGGCATACACCCCCTCAACCCAAGGCCTCATGTTTTCTATGACGAGACTGTCACTGTGTCCCTACGGTGGGAATTTATATCTTCTGCGTCTAAAATCTATTTTATAATTAAATTTAGCATGTGGCGTAATATTTTTAAGCCTACAAATTCTTTTCTTTTGGTGGCTTATCGGATTACTACACTCCTGCAAAGTACCGGCCACACTTGTTTCCCAAATAATGTATTAAATGCATGGCAGAGAAAATTTTTTCATATTTATGGACAAATTTGACTGTATTATTACGTAATGTAAGCATTTGTATCGGTTACTAGGTACTGAATCGAAGGATATTTTTTTCTCTTGTGAAATTTGAGTTCCTATAAATTAAGAAATCCCTCAAATTTCCCCTCGGTTATTTTTTTTACCAGTTGCTCTTTCCACCTCCAGCTCAGGTGTCTCCTATTGTAAAAATGAATAGGTAAACTTGGCTCAAGATAATGGCAAAATTCTTATTTTCGTAAAATTTCATAAACTTAATCCGAATACGGTTATTGTATATTAAAAAACTGATTTCTCCTTCACCAACAAGTTTTTAAGATAACAGTAAACTTCAATAGAAAGAGTTAATTTCAAATTAGTTTAAAAGAGTAATTGTAGTTGCGTGTCCTATGGCAGTGAATTTGTGTAGATGATGCCAATTGGTAGTGAACGTTCAATTGAATGATTAAGATGGTCATATTGAACTAAAATCGTGGCCCAAGTTACAAGTTTTTGGCATATTTTGGCGATAAGTAATCTGGAGCAAAACTTATTATGTGCAAAAAGTTTACATTATGACACCTATCGTTGTTTGGGACGTATTCAGTGACGTTAATCCAATACTGTTTCATGTATACAATTAGTGGGATTCGAGTGCTACTAGGTCTTCATTTGTTGCTTAACACGCATATTATCTGTGATGGTCAAGTTACGCTGGTTACCAGTTTACAGTCGTAGCTCTGATAATCGTGATGATGCTGATAGCTTTGAGAAAGGCAGAGGAATATTCTACGAATAAATTTAACATCTACACTGCCCCAACGAATCATCTCCAGAGTGTGTGGAAAGGCACATGATTACACCCACGTGATGTACTATCCACATCAAATTAGATTGAAATATCATGAACTAATTGCGAAGTAATAAAATTAACACGATGGGATTTTTGCAAACAGCTTCACCTGCCCTGAGGCATCTCTGTTTCAGTTGAGTACTACAATACGCTAGCCAACGAGCTGCTAGTAATTGCTACAATAAAAGGTAGGCCAATCGTGATTTTTTTGACCTGCTATCATTAGTTTTTGCGGCTTTATAATTATGAGAAGGTAGTCTTGTTTTTTTTGTGGGTGTGGAGAAGAATGGAGAAGGTGAAATGGACCGAAAGGAAAACAAATGAAGTACTGGAGATGGTGGGTGAGGAGAGGGGTTTGTTGGGAGATATCCTATTGAGGCAGGAAAAATGGTGAAAGGAGGAGTATTGAGCGGTAGTGGAATGTTGAAGAAGGTAATAGAGGGGAGAATGTTGGGCAAGCGAGGAAAGGGCAGGAACAGAATAGGGATGTTGGACGGGATGAAGGGAGGAAAGAAGTACACAGAGATGAAGAGGGACCTGATGTAGATTAGGTTGCTGGATTGGGTTTTGTTTGGAGTTACAAAATGTTCATTTGATAGTTGTGTCCATCCAAAAACCTACCTTAACCGGTAGATTACCTAATAGTAATAGTCTTGCTTTTAGATTTATATATTGGATTATATTTCACCTTGTAAGTTTTGGTCTTGCAAGTGTAAAATAGTTTGAATCTCATGGTTTTATTGCGCTCCTTCACAGTTATTTCGTGGGATGTGTATGGTTGCTAACACTTATCTCATTGGTGTAAAGCGAAGAAATGTAAGGTTACGTTCAGTTGTTATGTGCGCAACCACCGAACTCGTGTGAGGCGATCGAAGCCTAGCACGCCAGCCGATTTTTCGGCCCGGGCCATCTTTTCCTCGCCGAGAGCGCCTGCCGCTCCTACGTTGTGTGTATTCCTCCTGTTAACTATTCATATCGCATTCGTGAGATGGCTGGCGCCTTTTTGTTTGGCTTGCGTCCTCGTAAGAGGTGTGTTCGGATCGCCTCCTCATCTGGGAGGTCGGGGGGGGGGGGGGACGGCGACAGAGCTGACCTTGACGCGCCGCCGCCGGTCGGCAACTGGAGAGGGGAGGTTGGGGAAACCTGTCGCCGAAGGGGATCGAACCCGGGTTCTTAAAAAGTACGGAGGCATTGCGTCGACCCTCTCTGGAAAACTTTCATCCAGTGCTTCGTCGTGCGCCGCCGGCGTTTGGTTCGTGAGGTGTAATCTTGACGGTGACCACACGATCTCGTATTCTGAATAATGACCGGTAAAGTTTTGAGAGATCGTGTCCAAGTTGGCCGTTTCACGAGGAGATGTCCATTTCTTTTCGTCAACTTCGGTACTGACTGGAAATATGACAGAAATTTACATTTGAAAGGTTCTTTGTCCATAAAAGAAATATCAATCGCCATTCTACCGACTAAAAATTGTGCTGTAAAGTGATATTATTCTTAGAATTAATATTTAGAAAAGATTTATCGTAGTGCTTTTTCGTTTTGACTTTCAGGTAAACTTTTGGAAGAATTGGTATTGGTGGCGATATTTTCTTTACCTTTTTAAGACTTTGCAAACCTCGTTTTTATTTTATCATGAAATATTGTTGGTATATTACTAGGAGATTAAACCTCAAAGGGTTATTCAGTAAGTGTATTAAATAATGACAAAGACCGAGCGTTAAGGAAAGGAGAAGTCCATACCAGTAGGTAATTTTACATTTGAAGGAAGGTTTGATGGTCCTGTCCAAGTGGTTAGAATGTTGTGTTGGTTAATCAGCTGATTTTGGCGGAGTATTACCGAATATTATTGTATATAATATGTACTCGACCTGGTGGAAAGGTTGGTGCGTTCTGATGACTACTAGAGCTATGCTAACGCGAGCAATGATAATTGCGCATATTGATTGGCAGTGGGATGTTAAAGACTGTGATAGAGAGGAGAAAGTTAGACAGACGAGAAAGGGACAGGAATAGGATAGGGTTGTTGGACGCAAGAAGGGAGAAGAGTAGTATTAGGAATTCGGAAGAGAGGCCTATTGTGGTGTCGGATGTCGGGTTTTGTTAGGAGGGGTAAAAAATATATGGGTGTACCATTGTATATAGGCCTTACTCATCCAAAACCTACTTAAACCGGTATAACATCAACTATAATAATATGTACTTAAAGTGAAAGTTATCAATAATAATGTTAATCATTATGTTAGATCGATTGCTGTGATTCGAAGGCATATGTGATGTTTGCCTTCCCATTTTCAGCGGTGCACAACGAATGAAATTATTTCTCACTGTGAAAACAAATCCGCTTAAACTGCTGCCTATATCACGGCTTGTTGACCCCCACTGTGGTATTCGAACCCGCGAGAGCCGGAGCCGGTTGGTTGGGTGGCGTGCACTCGTTCCAGAAGGTCGCGGATTGAATCTCGCTTCAGACATGGGTGTTGTGTCGTGGTGCTTATTTGTTCCAGGGAGTGTTAACGTGACGAAAGGAACCCAGTCCTCAAGAAAGCCCAAGTTCCAATTAGTTTTACATCTTACTCGAAATGTTGCATTTGAAGCAAGCGGGTTGTACGTACGAAGGACGGCCCAACCGCCGGTGACATGGTAGTAGTTCTAGGGGAGGGCGACCGACAGCTAAGGTCATTTGAGCTATTAGGGGATGAATCGGAAAGGAGGAATATTGGAGGGAAACCTGGCGTCGGTAATAGCTTACACTTGACAAAAGGCGCCAAAGGGTCCGCAGTTTGACGTCCCATCCGACGGACGGCGTACTCACTCAAAGTGATCTCCACAAAACAGCTCAAGTAGGAATCGGGATACCACTGGAAAATATCTGCCGTCTCCAGGATTCGAACCCGGAATCTCACTCTCTCGGTGGAAAGCCAGGGCGTTACCCACCGTACTATCACGATTCACCCCCCCCCCCCTCCCGGTGACATGGGCGAGCATAGGCTTTTCCAAGGTTGTGCAGAGCAATTTATCAATTTAAAGTGTAAATTTACATTTTTTTTCAAAAAGCGTGGGTACTTACTATAAACTGAGTTCCTTGCGACAAAATTAGAATTCATTTTTTGATGATGGGAAATGTGAAAGCCGAATGAGTTCGTCAAATGCGACAAAATGTCAGTGATACAAGCCGTATCATTGTCTTTAAGTCGTCTTTGACTCTCTCTAAAAAATTTTCTTGATATCATACATATTGTTTGTGATATCTTATTGAAAGTGAAGGTACCCCGTTCATGCGTTGTAAAATTCGCACTAAAGCCGGGGATTAGAAATTCGACACCCTTAGGCTAGAGGCTTAAAAGGGGGTATCAATATGTCGGGTGTTAGGGAATTCATGGGAGAACGGTGATTAATTATACGCATTTGAATCCACGTTTACTCCTACGCTCTTGACCGGAGGAGTGGAAGTGGCTCGCAAACCTGTACGGTGTCTTCGGTACCAACAGAAGAACAATCATCGACGTTCCCATCCGACACATCGTTTCAGTGTTTTAAGGACGGCCCTTGTGTTATCCCGCTCCTCATTGCCAGGGTTCACAAAATTCGGAATGGTTTTTCTCACGCCCTCCCCCGCAAGCCGGGAGCCCCGCATGCTGGCGGTATCAACCTCTCCTCGAGTGGCCGTCACCCCACGCCTCCTTTTTATTCCTTTTCGACACCGCGAGGCATATGGCTCGGCGCCTGCTTATCCTCCCGTGTCTCTGTCACTCCCTTAGCCCATTTCCCCACCACCACCCCACTCTCCCATCCCCCTCCGCCTTTCCGAGGCATTCTTCCTCTCCTCCCCCTCTCCGCTTCCCGATTGTGAAACCTGGAGAGCAACCTCTCCCGACTCCCTGCCCCTCCCGGTCCCGCGCGGCTTGGCCCTTGCGTGGCTTCCGTAGAGGGGGGGCGTGGTCGCCCAGTCCTCCGTGGCATTCGTGTGTGTTTGTGTGTGTGTGTGTGTGTGTCACTCCGTGTGGGTAAGTGGACCTTTCACTCCGGCGGAATGCGCTCGTATGCGTTCCGTGGCGTGTGTGTGTGTGTGTGTCAGTGTTCTGTGGCATGCACTTCTGGGGCCGAAAGGGAGGGATCGTGGCAGTTGGGAGGCCCGGGGAACCCGTAGACTTGGCCCCGGACGTACTTTTCTCCTTCCACGTTCGGGAGGGTCTCGTTGGATTTTCCTCCCCTTCCCCCCCTCAACCCCATCTATCCTCTCTTTCTCACCCCTTTTGTTTTTTTTTTCGCCTCGGGTTTTTTCGTCGCCATGTTTGAGGTCGGAGGATGCGGGAGGGATGGCGAAGGGTTTAAAACTCCCTAGGTTGTCGTCGACGCTCGAAGAGGATACTACTTTAAGCTTCCCCGCTCCTCTCCCCTCCGGTGTCTCCTCCTCGTATTATCACCTCTTTCTCTCTCTCTGTCTCTCAGGGAATTTCTTGATCCCTTCAGGAATCTCTGGTATCTCTGCGACACAGCGAGCCACATGCGGGAGGGCGTCTGGCAGAGTTGTACGTACATGCAATCTAGGGTCAAAAGGTTTTATGTTTTTTTTCCTGTAGGTGGTGACGTGGGATTAAACTTGGGATGTGGGCAAAATAATTCCTGCGGGAATAACTATTCGTTTTCCCGAAAGGAAAAAAAAATATTTCCAATTTGAAACACAGGAATTGGATGACTATATGTTATACTCGATTGTTCTTTTCTGTCTTGCTCTATTGTTAACTATTTTAATGGCTCTCTTTTTTTAGATAAAATCCATCTGCAATCGTATAAAACCTTGTCGTGGCAGTCGCATGTCTTTCCTAATCGTATTTCTATTCAATTCCTAAAATGTTGCAACACCCAAAATACTTTAAATGGCATCCGGGAATATCTTTGTTGGCCCTCTTTTTTTTTTCGTTTCGTCCAAGGACATTTTCTAGAAAGTTGTTCTGCCTCAGAGCATCCCCATCAAATTTAATTTTCCTTCTTTCCAACTCTTTTATCGAATTCCTCTTCTCTTGATAACTTCCCATATAACTTCTTCTTGATATCCTTCTCCAAATCCATTGCTTCCAACCTTAACTTTCCCATCTTACCCATTGTACATAAGTTTCACTTACATGTAACACAGTACTCCAAATAATTGATTTTGTGAAATATTTTCAAATTTCCAACTCCCATGCGTTTCAGTTAATTATGTACCCGTGTGTTTTGAATCTATCAGCTACACATTTCATCGTTTTACCCGAATCCGTTGCATCGTTTATTACCTACAAGTAAATAAATACCCGAATGAAAGACTTTATCATGGGACCATCCCAAGATCATTCATAATTGTAAAGTTGAAAGTTTCTAGTCAAAGCTGTTATCTGGGCGATCATTTGCCCGATGACTACCTTTGTTCCTGGAAAGAGTGATTTCGGACACTGTTATGCAGTGTTTGGAGAAATGATTAATTATTTTCGTCGTTTGTATGAAGTCCCGCATTTTCATGTCTCGGAGTTACAGTCGCTGCTCCGAGAATGGTAAGGGAAGACGAGTGTTTGTATTTATCATACGTTGGATCATCCTCGGTCGTGAATAGTTAGGGGTTCCTCTTATGGGTCAACGCGGCTGTTATACTTGAGGCGAATGGTAACTAGCTGGTGATTGTATCTAAAGCCACAGAAACAAGGTATCCATCCCTTTGAGGATTTTTTAGAAATTAGACTTGCCTTCCCTCCACTCTAAAATTCAATGTTGATACAAGGAAGGACATGTGGAAATTAAAAGAGTGCTGCAGCAGAAGTATTTTTTTCGTAACTCAGTCTAGGGTGTGATATCATTATCATCGAAAAGTGTCTGTCATGATGAATCTATTGAAAATTAATACGATCCACAGGGCGTGTTGGTTTTGATCTACTCGTAATTAAACTGGATGTCTTGTTATAAAAATTTTATTATTGTGGTATGAACTTTCTTTGGGAAGAAATTTAACATTGGGTGATTTTTAATTTGACAATCTTACTTTATTAGTACTTTTTATGATTTTATGCCATGTTCTTCCACCTGAGTAATGCATTTTTAATTTCCACTTCTCAATGTACAATTATTCTTTCTCTGCGTATGTTTACCATTAGACTTCATTAGTCACTGTATTAGTTTGTCACTGTATAGTAATTAGGTCACTGTAATTTAGTAAATTATCCTATTCCTTCAAAATTTATGCGAGTAATGTACAGCGATGGGCATTATTAGGTATTGCCAATTTTAACGCTTTTCCATTGCCATTCTTATGCTTCTTTCTGTCATGGATAGTGATTTAAAATCTTCTCCGCTTAATTTTCTTGTTGCTGTAATGGTAATGATTTTTGAGCGCCAGTTTTCATCATTGTCGAACATCATTATAGCTTCAATAATACCTTGGTACGGAAGCATTTTATTGTGATTGTGGATTCTGGTGTTGTGAAAGTTTCTGTGTCAATAAGTTATAATGAAATGGGGACTAATGAGTCAATAAAGAGGGATTGTTAGAATATAACTTCCCTTTCCTTTGTCGATGCTTTGGTCCCTGTTGAATAATTCCATCCGTGTAGGTATTTTTTTAATGCTGTCAGCGTATGATCATATCAATGCATAATTATCTCCGAGGGTAAATATTTCGAAGTTCTTGAAAAAGCCCATGGTTCGGAATGCGCATCGGGTCCTTCATTTGCTGCTGCGAAGTTAATGGATGTCACGTTGACAGATTTGCAAAATATTACCCAGTCGCCGTCTTTATCTGTCCAACGGAGCGAATTTTTTAAACCTTCCGTGCCCATTTCTCACACGTAACTTCGCCTCCATTCCGGTCGGGTGGAACGAGCATCATTCTCTGTCAGTGAACACGCTTTTTCATGTTTGCGCTCTGCTATCACCGCGTCCAGCCGTCCCGCTTCCACCTCCCCAACTTATATTCTTTTCCGCCCCAACTCTTTTCAGGTCTTGCTCGTGGATCCGACTGTTGATGTACGTAATGCTGCGCGCACTTATCGCTTGTGACGATATCCAGACGAATGACTCTCGAAATCTCCGCATCTCAAGCCCTTCACTGCTGTTGTAAATGCGTAAACAAGCGTCAGACTCGAGGGTTAACGTGCTGCCGGACGTACGTGAAGTGCCAGGACATGTTTTCGCCTCTTGCGTGGGGTAAGAGAGCGTCAGGACGTAATTATGTAAAGGACGTAGGATTTGTTAAGATGATGTACATAGACGTCAAAAGTTGGTCCGCTCAGGTAATTTTCAGCCTTTTGAAAATATTCACGATTAGAGCCGAATATTCTCTAAAAAATAATGAGATTACTCAGTGCTTTCAATGTGGGAATGCGTCAAAAGTTACAGCTTTCATTAACTAAGTACCAATTATAATCCATATTCAAATTGGTACGGAGTATTTCGGTTAAATTCCTTTCTTAAAAGTTCAGTTATGTGTACCAATACTACGTAACATGGATTTTAAGTATTTTATGATCGTATAATTTTACGTTTTACAACCCCGACGTCACGCTGACGCACACTCAATTGTTCTGAGTTTATTTGGTTATAATGGTGGATTATTTTTCCTGGCGGAACAAAGTTACACGTTCTTCATGGGTTGAAGAGTTATAATTAGTATGTGACTTAAATTGGAGATTGGATAAAACTCTTTGACGTTTAGTTTCTCAATGGGAAGCTCCGTGATTAGATACGTAAATTATTCCGAATGCTCACATAATAAAACTTAATGCTTAGCATTAAGCTCTTATTTCTGACCAAAATAATTGAACACGTTAATTCCTCCCTATGTAACGTTCTAAAATGAGTTTTTCAGTGGAAAATATTCGGTAGTTTTACTAACCTCTCAGGTGCTTATAAAACTGATATAATCCCACTTCGCATGTATTATGAAAATTCGGTGACCTCAAATAGTACTTGGAAGGAAGTTGTTTTATAAAAATTCGCAGATTTTTTTTGGTTAGCTTTTCAATTTGGGTTCGTTGTGGGAAATTCATGTGGACGACATCAAGCCAAATTACGGGGAGAGTACGGTGCTTAAATGAATATTACACCGTATCAACTGTTTTGCCACTTAACGCCCACTCTTTACTATTTAACAGAGAGGTGAAATGAAACTCCTACGGTGTCGCCCTTAGCGCTTCGTTATACTCATTTCCGATTCACTCCCTTGTTCACTGGATAGGTAGCCTTTAGAGTGTTTATATACATCACCTTACATGTGGTTGGAGATTTAATTGGAACGGAATTACAGGTCATAAAGGTCGACAGGATTTACTCCTATCAGAACAAAAACAAAGTTTTTTACCTTTTAAGGTTTCCCAGTTCCGCGTGAGTGAAGTGTGACCGTGCAAAATGTGGCACATATTCTTACCTACCCGAGTGAAGTGTTAGTTTTTTTTTAATGGAAACGTTTTTAGGTTTTCGGTCCTCCTTTCGCTGTGAATTGAAGCACCACGTTCGAAAAATTCTGCGAAATGGCCCTAATGACATTGTTGACACGGATTCGAAATTTAAGAATTTACAACGTCATCACTTAAAATAGTTTGGGGGGATACCCTCGGACGATATTCCCAGTACCCATGTTTGTTTCGCTTGTAGGGAAACACACGTCAGTGGCAGTCACCCGAAGCTCGCAGACGACAAGAACTACATTTGGTTATGCAATTATTTTTATGTTGGTGTGCTCCTTCGAGTTTTTGGACGCAAAACTCTTAAGCGCGCGAAAATTTCCGGATTTAGGTAAATATCTCTATTCGAGATTAAGTGGCTGCATTGGAAAATAAGGTTATATTATCGAACAAAGCTTGGAAAAAAGCTTTGGTATACACCAGAAAATCACAGGAATCTTGGGAATGATAATTGAGGTGGTTTCCCATTGTCTCCCTCAATGGTGTTTTTAACGTGACACCTTGTCAGACACATTTTCAGCCACCTCAATGAGGAACAGACGCTGCGAGGATTACCTTTCGTCTGGCTCCTAACCTTCGACCTATCCGTCATGGGTGACCCTACCAGGAGCAATTATTATTACTCCCGCCAACACAGCTCTAGGGGTCATCGAAACGCACAAACCCTTCCACCACGTCAAGGTTGTAATCCATGGGAGGGACTTCATGTAGAGTAGGTTGCTGGATTGTGTAGTAGTCACAAAGTATCAATTTGGTAGTTGTGTCCATCCAAAACCTACCTTAACCGGTAGATTGCTTTAAAATAGTACCAGAAAATGGCATAGCTTTGCGTATGTCCTCATTCTATTAATATTTTACCAACTTAGATTTGGCATCCTTATTCCGGGGATGTATTCAATTATCCACGGATCTCGATATTCTGAATCACAAGCGCTCATTTAGTTGTTTTCCAATATTCAACAGTCAATATATTTTTTATCAGTACGTAGAAAGTATGACAACCATTTTCCGAAGAAAAAAATATATATTTTTAGTTTAAAAAATCGTATTGTTACGATTCTTATGAATTTTATGTTCTAAATATATTAGCACACAGCATATCAATTTTGGAATGTTGATCTTTCTTTAAATTTATCATCCGTCCGCGATCTTTGTTCTGTGAATCTGGTGATAAAAAGAGTTCATGCGACGTCATTCTCATAAAATCGTGGTCCGAATAAAGGCGCCATAAAAATTGCGTCAAACTCGTTTGCTGGCACTCGGACTAAATTACGAAGTAGCGCATTTCTTTCTTCTTCTCCGAAAGGAGTGATATGGAGTCGTGTGAAATCACCCGCGTTAGTTAAACATGATTCACATTTTTTTTGTTGATACAAAATTTCTGTCTCATAACTTTCGAATTTACAGCGCACGTGACTGGAGGGAGAGGCGATAAGATATGAATAACTGGGGTGCTCAACTTCCCCGTTTTGTCATTCTGTGCTCGTGAATTCCACACCGCGGGGTCGTGTATGTTTTCCGAGGAAGAAATTCTTTTCGAGGAAATTTATGGCAAATTTTTGGGGAGTCGGTGCAGCAACCCCGTTCCATTTGGTTCTAATAAAATAGTCTCCTCCTCCTCCTCTCTCCCATTTATTTGCCCATGCGAAGAATCTTGCCTTGCATAACAGCATCGTCTCGGAATGCTATTTTTTTCGTGATTTGGAAATCAGTGGAGTTTCGGTATTAACGAAAGCAACTTATCATTATTTATAATGGCAACAGCATGGAAACGGAATTACCTCTTGTGAGTGGCGAAAGCTACAAATTTGAGTTCTCTCGCTCGGAGCTTGATGGCATGCATGCAAGTCCGAAATATATAAATTTCTCTTGAGAATCGATATAATTATTGGTCATGTGATAACTATCATTACAGTGCGATGGGAGAAAATGGGAGACGCTAAAAAAAATCGTCGTTGTATAATTGTAGTTACGTTAACTACGACTTATTATGATCGAAATTTGCCAATTACGTGTGTTGGTATGCTTGCAATTATTATAGCATACTTCCCGAGTTTCGTGACACTTAGAATTTCAAATGTTGGAATAAATTAAGTATAATTATTAAATACGTAATTTGTTTTAACTGAGTTCTGCTTGTGTTATAAAAAACGATGCCAGATGATTTTTCAAGACTGTGAGATTAGGAAAAATATAATTGCTCTTCATTTTCCTCGTTAGCGTAGCCATTTCTATTTGTACCGTATCATAGTTTTTTAAATTCAATTATGGAGGCAGTAAAAGTTTCCTTTCTGTCCATGTGTGCCTATTTTTTTATATTTCCCATGTTTCCTCATCATGCATATAAATATTTATTAAAGTTAATTTAATAAATATTTACCAAAGTTATGTTTATATCGTATACCTCGTTTTCTTCTTCGAGAAGAATCTTGTTGAAATAAATCACCACCTAACGCATGCGATCTATTCTTGAAGACTCAAGATTTCGTTAAATTCTTCGCTGACAAACTAATGAATGGAAAGTTCAAGGAATCTCTCTTTATCCTCGGTTGGACCCGGATTCACCCCAGCTATGCGGAAATATGCTCTTTAAGAATTTCGAAGTTATCTATTCCCCCCCCCCCCATGTGTTAGATTCAAGAATAGCTTGAAATGCGGGGAAAACCCACCCAGTTTCCGAAAAACAGCTTCTTAGGAATGGTTCGGGAACATTTGGAGGCACGAAAACCTGAGTGTGCGAATAGAGTCAACTTGTCGCAAATGCTGTGTGCTTACCTCCATGAGAGTTAATTCACTCGCAGTTTCGCAGAGTCGGGTGAAGCAATGGCGACAAAAGAGAGACGGGTTGCCTGAGACGAGTCGTCATCATCGTGGGTTATCACTCTTTGAGGATTGGTTTGTGGCACCTTTCCAAGGCGATCCTGTTACCTTCTCAGTCTCATTATTCCGTCGTACGTCTTTGCACCTTACGTCTTCCATCGCCTCCTTGCTGTAACTCATTATCTGCCTTCCCTTGTGTTATCTCACTTCTGTGGATCCTTTATTGTGATCTCTGGTGCGCTGTGGTTCCTCGGTATTAAGCGCAGTTTGGTTCTCCCTTCCCAATATGCCTTCAATGGAGTTCTGCTTTCAATCACTCGAAGAGACACTACTTTATTTGTTACTCTACCCATTTCATTCGAGAACTCGTTTTCCCCTCGCTAAATTTCGCGAGTACGACGCCGGCAGAAGGGAACGCCCCTTCATCAAATCGCATCACTCCGTCACGTATTTCCTTTATCCTCTTCTTTCATCGACAGTGTCGTGATCTTTCCTATCACATGCTGTCACGCTGCTTCGCAGATTATTGCGTAGATGTCATTTGCGTTGTCGTTTTCGTGTTATCTGTAAAGAAATGAAGACAGATGACTTTTCGAGAAGGTATATTCTGGCGCGATGTTTTATTTATCTCTAATCGTAATTGTGATGTTTCCTACAATGGAAAATTTGATATATTTTGACTTCGATGTGAAAAATTTGGCATACAAGAGTATAAGTATATAGTATTGATGGAGATGAGTAGACTGGATCAATAAATGTTGCTATTGGCTTGGGGTTGAGGGCGATTAGGATCAATTTTTGAACGTGGATGTGGAATAATTATTTGAAATAGTTGTTATAAATAAAGAGATCCATTTTTTCCATGTTAAGCTGCTTACCGTGATAGTTGCCATTATTCAAATACGTGTTGAGCACCTTGGAGAGCTCACCTCTTTCCTCGTTTCGAAGGAGTGATTCTGCGTGGGAGAAGGCTTGTGATTCGCGTCTTCTATCTGTCGAAAAAGATGCGTCATGAGGTGATCGCGACATCATCTGATGTTTGCCATTTTAAAATTCACTCTTTGTAACGGAAATGCAAAAATTCTTAGAGAGAGAGAGAGAAAGAGTCATTCAAGCTGTACCTGCCATCCACATGCCTCGCCTTTCTTGATGCAGTTCTAGGGTAACTGGATCGATGTTAATAACGCTAACTTCCTCCAGAGAATGTTGTCGTTTGATCATAACTTTGTTGTTTACAGTGACTCAAAAATTTTGCCTCGGCGAAAAAATGGAGTTAACTCGTGAACACTTTCGTGCGATGATTTTTTTACGACTTTCGACGTGGATTATCAAGACAGGAGTGCATCGATCAACTTACTTCCACTTTTGGCGATAAAGCCCCATCCTTTGCCACTGTGAAATGCTGGTATAACGAATTCCATCATGACCGCCATTTCCTCAGCGACGAAAGTCGTGAAGGTCGTCCAAAATCAGTTGTTGCGGCAGAAAACATTGATGCCTTGCAAGAACTAGCAAAGGAAGATCGTCACGTGACTTATCGTGAGATTGAGGCATCCTCGGGGATTAGTATGAGCATCGATAAGATATTGCATGAACATTTAACTGTGAAAAAAATTTGTTCGCGTTGGGCACTGCATAATTTGACAAAAGCTCAAAAAGATGCTCGTGTCAATTGGTGCAAAGAAATGCTCAACAAATACAATCGCGGTGCATCAAAAGTTGTGTATAACAACTACACAGGTGACGAATCTTGGATCTATGCGTGTGAGCCTGAAACAAAACAGCAATCCACTGTATGGGTCTTCCAAGACGAGCCAAGTCCGACAAAAGTGATTCGTGCACGAAGCCCATCGAAGCAAACGATCGCCTGTTTCTTCGGAATAACTGGACATGTGTCTCGTATTAAACGTTTCTACTAAATTATGGGCATCACGGGTTAAGGTTTCACGCCGTTGAACCCTAAAAGGAAGTATCTGTTCTTTCCGACAGTTTCATTCCGTCCGTCTACCCTCCATTCTTTCTCACGTTCTCACTCTTGCCACCGTTCTCGCCTTGCACTACGTACTCCCGACCCCCCCCCCACCCTTCTCGCTCAACATTCAACGTCGTCGTTTTCGTCCACATCGGAAAGGCGTGCTTGGGCGGGTGTAGATGCTCTGTTGTCTGAATAAGACCTTCGAAACAACTTAGCTGAACCCAGGGAATTAACTCGCGAATGAAGTTGCGTACCTGAGTGTAATTGATCATTAGCAACACAGTGAAAAAACTTCCGTTTGGATTACTTCTTGTAATGTAATCTTTACGATTGGCAAAAGAGAAAGAGATTTTATGACGGTTATCGTTGAAGATTTTAAATTGGAAATGCCCACCTTCAGAAGGTTCTCTTCTAGCACAGATGCTGGTCAAAATTAGTATGCCTACTGAGTAGGGATGGTCAAAATGAAATTGGATTAAATTGTAATTCTGGCACATTTTGGTAGTCGGCTGAAATTGACTCGTCCAAGTTGGGGAAAGGTAGGAGTGAGAGGATTTTAAATGGTGCGAAAAACCTAAGCATTCGCGTTGCTTAGTTTGAGACTTGATTCATATTTGAATTTCAATATCATGCAACCGTTGAAAATAAATACTGCTTGTTGCATTTATTCTCAGTTTATTTGAAACCCTTCTTGATAGGCAGGGTTTTCTGTTGTAAACTCGGGAGACGCAAGTTTTTGCGCAATACTGTTTGAAATTAATAGTGCTCGTATACGCTATATTTTAGTTTTGGAATAACATGACTAGATTGATATATGGTCCAGCTCAATATATAATTTCTCCGTCGTGATTTTCATCTTGAATTAAATAGTCAAAGAGCTTGTCATTGGCAAGTTCGGGTAGAAGTCGAAAATTAAGTTCCTCTTTAGGCTGAGAAGCGCTCATCCAACGTCTAGGAGTGTCATGTTTGAATTACCGCCCTTCTGGAAGATTTACTGGAATTGCTTCTCAGTCCTCCGTTTATCGCTTAAATTGAGATGTTATCTCGTTCTCTGTGCAAACTTAAAAGAGTTACGCGACAGCATGATAGTTCCCCCACGAGGCTTTTGTTTACTTCGTGGGGCTGCACTGGCATCCACGCTTCGCCGAGAAACACATGGCCGGAGGAGACGATAGCGGGAGTGAGGGGATTCGCGTGCTTCTCAACAAAAAAAAATCCGGGGAAAAAAGCTGGGATCAAAGCCGCTTGCCCCCCCTCCTCGGCGGGCGCGTGACGCTTGTTAGGGCTCCCTCGGAGGGCTCCGCTCTCCCCCCCGGCAAGGTTGAAACGGGATTCAAGTCGTCAGTGGCGATTCAGACCGCGGGGTGACTCATTCGGAAATTTGGCGCACGGGGGGAAAGGGGGAGGAGGAGACCCGCGAGTAAATTCTTGTTTTGCGGGAGTTTCCCCGTTCGTTCCGCGCCGTCCGTGGTCGGGAGAAGACGGGAGCACGTGGTGTCTCTTCTTTCACTCCTCCTCGCTGAAAGCCTCCTTCCATCCCTCATCCCTTTCGTCCTTTTCCGTTCCATCCCCGGGAGTAACGTGCACCCGGTCCTCCGAAACACAACGCCTTCTCAAAGGACTGTGCCATTTTCCACGTACGCGTTTCTTAGTCTTGCGCTTTTTTCGGAACTTGCCCGAAATTCCCTTTATCTCCCGTGATAAAGAATTCAGTCTCTGGCAGTGCTTCCCAAAAAACTTACCCCAAGACGAAATTGATAATTAAAATTGTAAAAAATTGGCGTGAAAATTTTAAAAAGAAAATCGGTAAGCAAAACTTAGGATAAGTTTTTAAATACAAAAAATTCGGACTCTTGATCTTTTGCTGGATTCTTTATCTGGTGACCTTTTCTATTTTCATGATAAATATGATGGTTTAAGTTTTTTTTCCTACTAAATCCACGAACTCATTCTGTAGTACATCCAGTGTGATCTCAAAATAATACGGATTATTTATTTTCTTTGGCGTACGTAACTTTTCATCGTTTACGACTAGATTTTTTTTTTACGTTGAGTGATATATACTCTGGGGAAGTGTGTTAATATTATATCATCCAAATGTACGAAAATTGATAATTTTTTGGAGTTGCTGGTGTGGAATCTTTGTAAGTACGGTCAAAGAACGCTAGGAAGTTATTTGGGGCGTCTCATTCCGAGATGCAGCTCGTCAAGAGGCCTGCTTTTAACTATTAAATATTTTACAATTGAATTTCAAGCCTTCTGCATAGCCAATTTGTTGTAAGATTTTAAATACACCTTCTTCGTCGCTGACTAATGGAACAACATATGTTGGTGAAAAACCGCTGTATCCTTTTTATTGTTAACATCTCGGGTTAAAAAAAACATAAATGTTGCTTGGCAATAAAAATAGCGGCATTTCAGTATTGTTAGGGATTGTCAATTTCTAGTATATTATAACAAGGGGGTATCGCTACTTTAAACACCTTTTTAACTCTAAACGCGACTTATTTCAGTCATGTGTATGTTAATTGGTATTGTGAAAAGCATTCTCTTTGTAACCCCATTTTCCCAGTAATTCTAGGCTCTTTTTTTTTAGATAATGGCCGCATTACTTTTCGTAGTGATTTCAACCCCCCCTCCCCGCCTCTTCACCTGCCAACAGACACTTCACTCAAAAAAGGGCAAGGAAACAGAATATTTGGGTCCGCTAGGAAATTTGTGCGGTTAAGCCATCAGACAACGTAGGAAAATGCTTCGATTCGGTTCTCCAACCACATTACTTGAAGCATTTATAGGATTTCGGCTCCGTACCCTCCATTCCTTGTCGACCTTTTTCGTTGTTCAGGCCCTTTGTTCGGTGCATCCTTGGTTTTTTTTTAAATTTACGTTTGGATGCCCCGGCAAGACGGCTCACTGCCGCTGCCCGTGGAATCCAACGGTCGCGATGGGCGGGCGGCCTAGTCCCCTCTTGGCCACGCCTCCTTTCCTTCCTCGCCGACGACAACCCTTCTCCCTCTCTACCCCCTCTTCTCCCCTTTTTGCTCCCTCGCACTCTCCTCCCCCTCGTCTCCTCGAATTCCCAACACCCCCCTCCAGCGAACTCCCTCCCGTACTGGCTGTTATTCCTTCGCTCTGCTCTCCCGCGATAAGCAGACTGTAGGCAGACACCGAGGACTACTTATCTAGGCCGCTTCAAACGCCTGCGCGCTCCCTTTATTTATCCTACCATCCTTTTTCTCCCAGGTATGCCGAAGGGATCCCCAGCAATCTTCCCCTTTAAACGATAACAGACATCTGTCAAAAGTTTAAGCGTTCTCATGCCTCACATTATTTTGATAAGAAAATAACGATTTGTTTATATCTATTGCTGAAACGAAGTCAGTGTGCATCGTCGTTTTGTCTGTATCCATCCTAAACCTACCTTAAACGGGAGATTAATAATTGCAACTTGCGTATGGTCTAGACATTTTCCTAGAGCGTATGATACACAGATCATCACCATCTATTTTATTAATCTGTTATTGTCATAGTTTTGAAATTAATAAATCCAGCATTGTTTTCAAGGGAATCCAAATCGCTGGCACTTGATAGCCTGAGTACTTCATGAACACTGCTTTAAGTCAAGTAAAAACATTGGAAATTTTCACTCTTTCAATCTCATTCCATATAAACTAACCCTTCTAATGAGAAGAAAAGAGAAGAATCCCCGTGCCTTTCAACGCGCCCCAAGAAAAATGAGGAGAAAATGCTTTCAGTGCTGTCTTAATTTCTGGCGAACGTTTCGACCAAAGCTGTTGTGAAATCACGGTAGCTGTGAGTTTTGAGGTAAGCCAAACGAAACAGTAATATGTGTGCTTCGCTAATTCACGACGATAACTGTTATTCCTAGAATTGTTGTCATTGTTTGGAGAATGTTTCTATTTGTGCGTATGCTAATAGGTACTTAAGAAGTAAAAAAAAATAAAAATAAAGGCGCAGGTAAAAAAAAGGTAACGCGTCTGGCGTCTATTGATGCGATATTATGGGAATATTTTCCCCTCGCACGTTCTGTGTATTCTTAACAATGAGTAAGAAACAGCAAAAAAATATTTAATAATAATTAATTATCCTTCGTGGTCTGTGTCATAACGTTTCCAGGCTCATGCCTTTGCGGGGGAATTTGAGAAATGCTTTGTGTGTAGATTTTTTGGAACTGAACATAAGCGACAGCCTTTAGTTTAGCAGTTATCCGTCGGATCTTTTGATCTGTGAGGTTTCGGGAACCATCTTCTCTCTGCTTTGATCTGCCCTCTGTTGACAGATGTTGAAGTTTCCGTCGTCTCATCCTTTCCCGAGAGAACAGAGGTTAACCGCTTCTATCGATTTATGAAAAATACATTTTTCTCCGCTCAAGTCTACTGTGTACAATTTTTTTGCGTGATCCATCTCTCGTGTGTGGAACGGGATGGAAGGAGAGGCCACAGGCAGTGATAAGGATGCATGACATACAGGCGATTCAGGCAGATAAGTATGAAGTCCTGAATGATGCATGTACGAATATGCAGATTGAAGGATCGAAGCGAACATCTCCTGCAATCGTTGCGTCAAATCAACACGTCGCTACGAACCCATCGACTTGCAGCACACGGGGCGTGGCGCATGTTTTGAGTAACTCGAATGGGGAAATGGGAATAAGTTCCCGCGCGCAGTGTTTGCCTCGCTCCACCCACCGTCCGTCGGTTACCAGGTGGCACTAATTTACGGTGTCCGCCCGAAATTCCCGAAAAGTTTCCGCGTGGTAAAGAGTAGGAAGTTGCAGTCGAATTTTAACTTGCTCAAGTCTGCAAGAAAGTTAATCGTTGCGGACGGCGGAAGATAATTGACAGAAGTGCTTGCATTGTTGGCATGGTTCGATACTTGAAAAATGAAATTGGGCCTATTTTCCCCGTGCTCCAGTTTTTGTTCCCACTTTTCTGAGTGAAAACAACAGTACATTGATTTCTTGTTGAAATTAAAGTTTCGAGTGCAGTGAAACTCGCCTTTTTTTATAACAAGCAGGCTTTTTTTTCATGTCTCGTCGAATATTCCTCGAGTCGGAATCTTGAAATCCCACTTCTGGTGTCATGTTTTATTTCTGCGTGCATTGATGAATCGGGTTTTGTATCCCGGTGGTCGTGGATCTCTCTTTGGAATTCCTATCCGTAATTAGTTGCTTTGTTCGAATGTGCCCTTATCCATCTTTTGTGGGGTGTTAAGATTCCTGGTCGCGTTTTGTTACGAGCAGGCCAATCCCGATGCCTGGTTACTCAAAATCCTTCCATCGTTATCCTAAAAATGGAGCCCACCCCAAATTTGTATCCATTCTTCCATATTTATCATAGATATGTACCTATATTTATGCAGAAATTTCCTGGGCCTTGACCAAAATGTGATCTGTTGCTAGCAGAATGTTTACCTTCGCCATAATCGACAAATTAATACGCACTATTACTTCGATTTCATGCCTTCTCTTAATTTGATTGTAGAGAGTTTAATCTAATTCAAAGAGTAGTCTACTAGGTCCTAGAAATAAACTCGTGTACCTATAATCTTCCCAGTTTGCCATGGTTGGATTTGATTGAAATACTTTGCCAGCCCGGAACAGGACTGTATAAGAAGAACATAATAATAGGCAACATTGAAAACTGGCTTAATTTTAACTGAACATGGCAGATTTGAAAGTCAAATGTGTTGGTGTTAATAAATTGTATTATTTTAACATGAGTATGAAATCAATGCCAACGAGATATGACTGTGAAACTGATCGTCCTTAGGTGTTCATTAATTCCGTATCCATTAAAAAACCAACGTATACCTCTGCTAATTTTTTCTAATTTCATAGTCGTGCATTACCATGGTCGCCGCCATCGTCTTTGCCAACTGGAATAACATGCTGTTTTCAGGTTCAAGTGAATTTAGTGTTGATTTTCTTCATAGTACGGCCTAAACGCTGATTATAAACAAGAGGAAGTTACCAAGGCTGAAACCTTTAGAAATGGGGTCAGGGACCCCGGTGCGGGGGCCTCTTTCCCTTCTCGACCCCAGTCTAACCCTCTTTTCATGCTGCCATCCATTTATTTTCCTTCCCCGGCTTTCCCTCTCGTTGACCACCTGCGATAACCCACTCGACCCCTTCCTCTGGACCTGCGCCGCGCGTTGACGCATCTTTCTCTTCCCTCGCTGGAAGTCTTCGAGTCGATTATTCCCTCCAGTGCTGCTGTTTTTCGGCGTAATACCGTTTCCTGCGTCCTTCCAGGACTTGGGTTAGTAACTCGTTATCCTCGCCTGAGAGGTTATTCAACCCTTAATTTGATCTATTGTTCGAGGAGGTGATGGCGTGTCGTGTTGGTGATACGGGGTTGAAGTATGCGAGGCTGTTTCCTATGTTCCTTAATGAAAAATGTGTCAGTGTGGCTTCGTTGGAGGAGAAAATATTTGTTGGTGGTTCGAGTATTTTCTTTTGGGTGTTGTTTATAGAGAACTATATTCGAGCCCTCTCCCTCCGAAACCTTCCATAAGTTGATAACAGCAATGAGTGAAAACGGGGAGAGAGAGATTTAAAACCATTGAATTGGTTTGCAAAGAAAACCTGATGTCATTCTGTTCCTCCAAGAATGGCCTTTCGAATGTTTAAATTTGTTAAACAAATTCACCGTTAAAAATATGCACGTGGATTCTTGGACCAAGTCACGTATGTCATCATTTTTATTGCCCCCGAATGCGATAGAAGGAAGTGTAAAAGAAATCGAACATTTCCTTAAAACTTCGCAATGCTGGAATAAGGCCATTCAGAGGAATAAGACTACGTGGTGTCATTCAAAGCGCACTTCAATATCTTATTCACGATTTCAACTTTAGAAAATGATAATGAAATGGAATATTCAAAGGCAAAATATTGTTTCTTTATTGATATTAACGTTAGGGTGGATATTCTAACGATTTTAAGTGAGATTGTTTATTAGCGTAAAGTTGTTCGTTTTCCTGAAGTGCAATAGAAGCGATGTATTCACTTTTTCAGCACCATTACATCCACAATTCCAATTTTCCGTTCCTCTACACTCATGCCAGGTGAATTTTGTTCGATTGTATTTGTCAGGTAACCTGAGGTTTGTAACTACACATTTAATATGGTCTTTGCCGAGGCTAGTCTTGGCTGAACAATGGTGGTGATTGAAGTAACTTTTTTACTTAAGTAACTTTTCAAAGAGAGTTGGATCGGATTACGCGCGGTCGGGTCAAATTGAGATTATATTTCGGTTTTTGTCTTCACTCCACTAAAAAGCAGGCAGCAATGAATTGGATCGGGGACCGGAATGTGGTTTTCTTTTATTTCTGCAGTTCATGAACCATTTGTAGCCGATTCAACATTGTTGCCGCTTTTTCTCGCCATTACGCTCGTCCCGACGCAGAACGTTCCATTTCCTGGCTTGCAAGTTTTATTTGATATGCGCATAGTAATGTGGCTGATTTTCTTCGTCAAGGTGGTCGATTTGGCGGGGTGCACTCCCCAAGTAGAATGCACATTAAGGGTAGTTATGTCGGTAATCGTAAATTCGTGCATTTTAAAACATGTTGGCGTCCCATCAATTACATCGCGGAAAACATCCTCTTTTAAAATTGATATAAAGGTATTTAAATCACATGAGTAACAGCGAGAAATTAACCGAAAAAAAATGTCTAGTATTGTCTATTGGAAACTTAAAACTGCAATCAAGTTTCGTTTTGAATCTTGGGGTTGGGATAGCCGATGAAAATTTATTCAAGTAGTGTAAGAAGTTAAAACGCGGAGGAACGAAAACTTGAAAAGGTGAGATTGGGATGAGTAGCGAGTTGAATAAAAGTCTTCGCAAGTGTTGGTTCGCCATTGTGTTATTTCGCAAAGGAAGCAATATTTTCGAAAAACTCACGGCTCGAACGGTTTGTCAAAATAATATATTGTAAAAGCCTCTCGCGGGTATATTAAATTTTATCCTGATTCAGTTATTACTACAATGATTTTCTCTAGAGCCTTTTACGTAAGTTTGGTACAGATGTTTCATTAATTTCTTGTGTACAACAATGAGTCCTTATCAGAAGTAAATAACATTGCATTTTAATATGTTATATTTTAAAGAAAAAATACTTTTCAATGTTACCAGCGTTGCATGTATTTTCTTTCTTAACGTTACTAAAATATATCTGATATTCTTTTAAATGCTTTACGCAAATTAAAACATGGCATAGTAGCGCCATTGTTTCCCGACGATATACAGGTACTTGGAACTATGGACTCTACTTCGTATATCTAGTTTTTCCTAAGCGCTGCCATGAAATGTTTTGCTGGATAGAATGTTGTGTCTCTATGGAAAAACGTTATGAAAACTCCTTAAAATACTGAAAATTTATCACTGCTATGGAAATCGTGTATCTGGTTCTCTCGCTTTAGAAGGGAAATAGCGATGCTCACATAAGTAGAAGGCATTTCATTGGGTAATTCATTTCGTATTTGCTGACAATATTGTTTAAAATTCCCAACGGATTGCCTTCAATCTTTCATTCGTTTAAAGTTCGCCCATAAAATACTAGCAATAAAGTCAGGTCCAATTCAGGTCAATTGGTGAATTATTGATCCGCTGGGTCCGCTACTCTGTTTGCACTTGTCTCTTCTTCCGTAGTCGATTACACAGGCCTACAAAAAAAAAATTTTTTTGGTGCCGGGAATCTTTGTGATGATTTTAACTATATTTGTAGGGCTGAATCCAAATATGAAATCCGTTTTTATTTAACAGCTCTACTTTTTTAGATATGGCACATCTTACGATTAGTTGTTTTAATATTTGATATATTCCGGAAAATAATTTTCAAAGTTAAATAAATCTATAAGTATACCAATTTATAACCACTCTGCGGTGTTCCTTTTATTTTCAATAAACTGTCAATAAGTTTTATGTATATTTCTATATTGTAGGCCAATGAGATAATTATTAATATAATATTCCCATATCATCATGTAGAAGATTTTTTTACGTAAGTAACAACATATCTATATCTTGAAAACTATAGCTGATAGGAAAAAACTAGTGTCATAAGTGGATTCAGCACCCCAATTGTTCTCTAAACCAGCATTAAAAGCTCCGGCACCAAAACCACTGTTGGCCTGTGTTATTTCTCAACCGACGCGTCGGTTGAGAAATAACACAGTATAACAGTAACAACAACACAGTCGTCGTTCGCGACGGTCTGAAAAAGTACCGGAAAGCGATGGTGAATTCAATATCAGTGCGACACATCCAACGTTGGCCGTTAGAATAGAGAATTATTTTGGTTTGCCAAGCTTAATCATAGCTAGCCGTCAACACTGGGGCTGGTCTGACGCAGCTCTCTTTTCCGTTGGGCAGTCGTTGTGTTTTTACGTCTTCCCTTGATGTGTTGTCACTACTCGTGGTACCGTATCTCATCTTGGACATTGCTGTGTTTTACTTCCCCTTTACATTTCTCTCGACAGTTGTCGCCATCGGGTCATCGTCGTGCTTAAGATATAAAAATTAAACACGAGTTGGCTTGCAGATTTACATGCGTCCTGATTTTTTCTCCAAAATAAAGCATGTCCTAATTGGCAGACCGGAAATCGAGGAATGGAGCCGTGCTGGAAGTAAGGTAGTCCCTTTCACCTGCGTGGATAACAATTCCCTTCATTATTCCATGCTCCATTTCGGGGAGAAGAGGCAAAATCAAAGAAGCCTCGTTTCATCTGGGAAATCTTACTCCCTTTCAATGATTTCTTCCATACCAATCTATCCTTCGTTGTCTATCGTTTAAATCACTTTTTTCGGTGTTTTGGTTTTTTTAAACTATTCTTTCGTTCTACTCCATCTCTCTGAGACATCGCCATTTTTAATGTCTTGGTATTTCATTTTTTTACCCCATTGATTTTATCTTATGCGTATCGTCGGTGATGCACATGCGGGAAATTCCACGGTGGAAAAGCATAAGCTTAGACGGGGTTGGAGATTGTTCGTGATTTTTCAACTTGAAGTTCTCGCGTTTGTGTGTACGCCAGAGTGGCGACTCTTCAAAACTGGATAACTGTTGCGTTGTATCCATGAGTTACATTTGAACTCGTCTTTTGATGCTTGCGCGGCCACCGTTCCAGTGGTACCGTGGTGATTCGGATTCGTAGGGGGAGGCGGTTGCCGCCGATACGCGACGCCCCCACTTCTGCTCCTGCACCTCGAGGTACAGCAAAGGCGGACCCGTTTGCGACGTGTCGATTCCGGTGGGTAACGAACCGAGCGGCGTGGAGGCGTTGGCACGCGAAAACTCGCGACTTCCCATTCATCGAGGGTCCCCTCCACCCGTGCGTCTACACCCCACCCGCCGCCTCCCCCCCCCCACTCTCACTTCGAGCAGTCCTCCGCGGATTGTGTTGTCGGTGCCTCGCCCACATAGCCCCCCCTCCCTCTCCCATTCCCCATGAGGCACTTTCTTCGCCGACTCCCAGCGCGCAAGAGTAGTTCCCAGGAAGTGACGTGTGCGTCATAGAATGGGCATCCTGGACCCACCTCCACACCCGCACTCCTCCCCGCCCCTCTCTCACTCTCCCGCCACCTCCCTCCAAGCTTCGACCCCTCTCCGCCCTTCGAGAGGTGTCGGAGGGGGAGGGAAAGGGCGTGGGGTGTGGGGCGGGTGGGGTAAGCAAGCCTTGTCGAGTTCTATCGTTGGCATTCCGACGGACAAACGACGGTTTTTATTTTATCCCCTCCTCTTCTTGCGCCTTCCTTCGCGTCGTCCGTGCGGGAGGGTAGGATTTATGGAAATGGCGAGGTGAGTTGTGCTTGCCCTCCCGTCGCCGGCCGCGCAGGATGCCATGCAACCACCGCTGCCGCAATAGCTCCTGATGCCGCCGACATTGCTCTTCTTGTTCGCTCCGAGCGAGCGAGTGACGTCATGAATTTTTATGACGACATGCTTTTTGGGAAATGCGGAGAACTGGGGGAGGGTTCGATGTCACGATCTCCCGAGAAAATTTCGAACGTCGGAGGAAGGTGCTCGGGAAAGGTCCCGGACATTTGACAACACAGGAAAAAACTTCACTGTGACGTCACGTTCTGAGGTAAAACAGTGTTTATAAAGTTCGTCTCTTGTCTTGCAGTTCTTGTGTCGAGCTGGGACGACGCGTTCTTTCGTTCAACTCTCACGTGTAATGGGAGTGAGGTAGTTTTCTTTTTCACGTATGACGACCCCGCTCGTTCACATCCCTGGCGTGATTCAGCACGTGACATTGTCGCCGCATTGACTCAGCGTTGACGTTCATTTTGCCCTCAATTTTTATCATCATGAGCCGGAGCGAGCAAAGCTTGAGTGGGGCGTGAGATAGAATTCTGCCGTGTTCAAAAGTGGATCTGTGGAAATGTATCTGCTTTTGGATTTTTTTTCAAATTACGTTGATTGTCGTTATCCATCTTCCCACAAACCTGATGCCAATTATCTAAATGCGAACTAAATGATGACTTATTTACGGCTTGTCTCAATGAAATTGTGAAAAATTCCTGCTGCCCCCTAAATGATTGTGTCAATATATAAACTGACTTTTAACAATCAAACCACTTTACTTTTCCACATAAACTTTGAAGTAAAGTAAAGTGTTTCAAAAGTCAGTATGAAGATTTTCCACCAAGTTACGCCAGAAACTGTTTTTATTTATCAATGTATAAATTTGAATCAGCGTGTGCCCGTTGTACATAATCTTAATGTGGTTAATCTTTATCAATGCGACACTGGGTATGATTTTAAAATGTTGATGCTCCTCCTGTGATTTTTTTTCATTGTGCTCTCGATAAATCTTCTTTGAATCTCGAAGGTATCTCGCGTAATGTTCCTCTGTACCATGTGCTACTTTCTCCCTAAATCATGGGTACCACCCAACTTCTCCTTTAATTAGGTCCACTAGACTCCTGAAGTCCGCCTTCAGCCATAAGTTTTAAATACACCTTTCTTTGCGTTTTTATACCCAGGGCCAATAGTCCCAAACTCCACACAAACAGTTCCACTTATTATTTTTTGAAAGCCAAAGGACAACCAATCAACAACTTCGCGAAATTGTTCATTGCTCAATTGTTCGCTCTGATGATAGGAAACGAGTGGTAGCCGAAAGATAAGGCGAGGGCAAACGAGGAAAAATGTCCTTGCGGAAAAAACGTTGGGAGGAATCTATCTCTCTCTTAAACGCTGGAAGTCTCTTCTCCTGACAACGCTCAATGTGTTTCGTGTCCTCCTGGGACACTTCTTATGTTCTATATTCGTCCCTGAAACGGTGGTGATCAATCTGATCTGGTACTCTTAATAACAAGAGCCGTCGAATGTAAAAGTTTTCATTCACTCATGGTCCATTTAGTCAATTTGTGTTTGCTTTAGGGTTATTTGCGAAATGGACGACTGCTTATCATGTTAAGCATTTCATTGAAATTTCAGATTCAATGAATATTCACATTTTAGAAATGAAAGGGAAAGTCGTTCTTTGCCGAAAGCAGGTCATTGTCACAACTGGGAGTGGGAACTGTTTCACCCATTGGGGTGAACTGAATCGGTGGAAGGTTAGTGGTTGGATTCGGTGCTTTACGCGAATTAATTACGATGAAATACTACGTCTAACTCTTGCCTATTAACAGGTACTATCTCCGTGTTGTTCTAAAGAATGTAGATGGGAACTACAGGATATAAACGTTCCTGATGTATTTTGACAAGTCCAAATTCAGAAGGGATTTTGAAAACATCTGCGTAAGATAACATGATAACCTTGACCTTAAAAATGCTTCTCTTTCAATGGGGAAAGATGTTGAAATTGAGTAAAAGTTACTGTAATTGCATTGAATTTTGTGCGATTATTTTTCGACGTATATTTCGCGAGTAAGTGAATGATTCGTCTGTAATTGTTTATCGCCATCCATTAATTCGGTTGCCAGTGTATATTGACGTCTTTCCAATACCCGATGTCTGTCTACTGTCTCGACATTTGTCGGTCCTTCTGGGAGTAGGTAGTCCCTTCTTCGCTATTTGTGGAATTCTTCGTATCTCAGTCCGGAGGGTGAGTAACTCTATGCAATAAAGACAGTGCGGGCAACTCTCTGTTGCCTGTCATGTTTTTACTAAGGATTTTACATTTTTTAATGTTGCTATTGCACACCTTTAGTAAACCTAATAGCGGCTTTTGAAATTCACACATTTGGCAGAACTTAAACGTTGACAAAATAATATTGTTTCTTTAATGGACGGATTTGAAAAAAATTGCCATTGATTGATAATGCTAAGGCTATTTATTTTTGTGAAAACTGATCTAATTATTAATTAACTAATAATTATCACATAACTTCTTTGATGTGAAAATTTGTTGTCATATGATAACGTTCCCGGGGAAAAACGGTGCATCTTCTTTACTCTTTAGGCGTTAAAATTTCATACTGCGCGTTGCTAGAAACCGTGCAAAATTTGTACTATCTCTCAAATACGCACTTGCCAAATGATAGCACATAAATAGCAATAAACGCACACGATTGAGTCCCTGCCCAAGTACCTTTTACTTGTATCGATAAACGGCGAACTTAACGGCTGTTATTTTTCTGTTATCATTGTTATTTTTACTTCAGTCAGGGCGCAATTATCGACTGATCAATTGTGTCTGGTAATAGGTAATACATCATAGGCCGTAATCTGTAAAAAAGTTGATATTAATTACTTGAGAGGCTTTTCTCAATTTGAACGTAAGATCATAATTGAACGCTTTGTTTAACCTTTTTATGCAAATTTCCATTTTTTTTAAACTGGCAATTATGTAGTGGTATTTTACACGGATTTTTCGGTAGACTTACCCTGTGAGGAGAGCTCTGTTTCAATCAAGCCCCTTTACTTGCTCTAAATTTCGTATACATTTAGTATACCTGTATTCTTAATGAGAGTACTATCTTGTAGGGAATATCGAGGAAATGTCATTGTATCACTGGCAGTTCAACAAAGATATTTAAGCTTGAAAATGTTGAACTTACGCCTCTAAATCATGTTACCTACCGTATTGACATAACGATGACTTTTCTTCACAAATGCTTTTTTTTTCAAATATTTGGATCAAGTAATGTAATGCTAGAAGATAACATTGCCTATAGTGTATGTCTAGGTACACTAAATATTTTTTCAACATTGGTCACCGACAGTCTGATACGGGTATTAAAATTGAAATAGTAACCCATTTTGGTCTAAATCGAAAGGCAAACAGAAGGGTGCCAAGGAACCATTTTCCAAATAAAATTTGTTAAAAATATTAAAGATTGTTATTATGTTTTCAGAAGTTTTACATTCCAAGAAATAAATATTTTCCCATGAATATTCATAATTCTATGAATTAATTTTCGTCCAACCGGCAATTGTGGTATTAAATAGGATTATGTATCACTCACATGGAAATAGATATAAGGAAAGGGGATAGGTACACGTACAAAGGACGAACACAGGAGAGGTGTGGAAGGCGAAATCGAGCAGATCACAAGTGTAAAAATATTTCCGGGACTTGAACACTGGATCTTTCCACTTGCGGGGCGGATGCTCTAACCTATCACTCACCCTTACTCTGCAGAGCTATGGAGAGAAGTCAAGTAGCAGTAATAATGTGAAAAAAGACAATAAGAAGCCAAAAACTTATTAATATCTTAGGAATAATTAGGTTTATCGTTACCAAACGGTTGTTTTTCCTTGAATAATTGTTTTGAGCGCATCCACCCTTGTGCCAGGCGATAGATGAGAGAAAGTTCCAGCTTTTTTTTTTTAAACTTTTTACCGAACATGCCACTACATAATTGAATTTTTGGATCCAATGGCGACGTCCCCCACCCCCATTTTTCCCAGGATGTTAGGCAATCCGGAAGTCGCATGCGAGAAACCTAGTTGCAGCCCCGGCCCTGATTTTCGCGTCGAAATCCATCCCTCGTGTCACGCAAGTGTTCCCGAGGGTCCCTGAAAGCTTTTCCTTGCACCTCCTCACCCTCCCCGTCCGTCGGAAGTTTGTTGCTCTCTGCGGAGGGTTTCGGGAAAGCCGCTGACGTCCCTCTGCCGTGTTCCCAGCCGCTGGGCGTTTCGTGTGTTACTCATCACATTGGCGGCTTGGAGTTCCTCGTACCTGCGAGACGGACGCCCACACCCGCCTCCAGAGACGTCCGCCTGCCCGCGCGGAGGACTGCGAGGGGAACCGAAGGGGAGGGAGAGAGAGGAGGAGGAAAGGGATGGGATTTTTTGTACTATTATTTTCGCGGGAAGAACCGGAAATATTAAGTGCTTTAAGACAAGGTCGCGCAAGGACTCAATCGCCCCGACCGATGGTGGTGGATCCTGAAATTCTCCCGTGGTGGAGAGGTTCGCAATTCTTTTTCCAAGCAAGGTGTGGCTCGGTGGGGCAAAACACCTGGGCCCAGCGTACCACGACCCGTTGGCGAGAGCTCGCGCATGCCCACGCCTCTCTTTAAGATCCATGCGGGATTCTCGGTAAGCGCTTAAGTTTTCAGCCCAAGGGGTGCGGTTTCGCGAGCGTGGAATGGGTTCATGGAACGCAAATCACTGGTATTTTTGTCTCGGTACGTTTTGAGTGAGGGGTATCTGGTTGCTGCGGAGGGTTGTGCATCAACTTTCCATTCTGAGGGAGTGGGTTGGAATCCTGGTTTTGGCTGGAATGTTTCTGAGATATTCCGATCACCACATGGGTGCCATTGTAAATGGAGGGCACTTATAGTAGAGTGCGTCGTTGTTGACCCCTTGGTGAACTTCGTTAAAGGGTAGGTTAATGTCGACGCCGAGTTTCACTCAACCCTTCTCACAATCCTTGAAAATACTACCTCCACAGAATAACCTGATATATCTGACGGCGCAAATGAGCTTAGCTGTCGGTAGCCATCCCTAATTGCTGTTACAATTTTTAGGATTTCGAAGACCCGAGTGTCATTCTATTTACTTACGTCAATGTCTTCTCGGAGGTAATTTTTCTCCGAAGCAGTTTCACTTGGACATTCGAGTTGTTCAAAAAAGAAACTCGGAGGAGGCAATTAATCTTGCGAGTACATTTTCAAAGAGGCGATCTGAATTCGTTGCATCACCATCAACTTGAGCTCTTTTTTTTTTAATCAGTTATTTGGTGTTGCTTGACCAGTTTTGGGAGCGGCGGTTGATAACCTTGGAATTTCAGAAAACCCACAGAAACACAAAGAGTAGTATCTCCTGTTGACGGTGTTGCGTCCAAATCTAGGACGAGTTACAGCATTAAGGCACGAGTCGACCTTCATTGGAGTATAATAATGAATTAAATCTTCCAAATTTTAACCGATGCGAATCTATTATGTCTGGTTGGTACCCTGTGGTCCGCTTTTCCAGCATGTTGCAAATTTATTCCATAAGTGCTACGGTAAAATTTCTTTACTACTTCATGGTTAGTTTTATTTCCAGCGCACCCTATTTCATGCCCGTTTGGCCTCGGATGATCTTTCATCGAGGGAAAAAATGAACGTAATTCGATAACGTCACTTTACGGTTTTCCTTTCGTGGTAAAGGAATGACTCAATTAACTACCGTCATTCGTATCTTATGATGTAATACCAGCGTGCTCTGTGTTTTGAAGATGCCGTGCCAGTAAGTGTCGTCATTACGAGGTCATCTTCCTAACCATGTATTTCCCTTGAGCGTGTCGTCATAGATGAACGTAGTATGGTGTTTCTATGTGCGATTTTTAAGGGACTGCTCGTTTAATAACGTCACGAGTTTTTTGTCTTTTCTCCCCCCTACTCCAACGAGGTTCAGTGCCCACAGTATTCTTCCACAAATTGATGTTAAGGGTTTTGACGAACTATAAAAAGAGACGTTTCAGGCGTGATATGGTGGAATATAATGATTAATTAAAATTGGCAATTTTCCACAAAAATAAATTTTATTAATACGACCGGTTTCAATGTAACTAAATCATTTTCTGATCCAGAAACCCAGACCAGATCGACCAGAAGATGATGTAGTTACATTGGAATCGGTCGTATTAATAAAATTTATTTTTGTGGAAAATTGCCAATTTTAATTAATAGTGACAAACTATGTAATATTCCATGGAATATTATTGAAATTCTGCCCATCATAAAAGTCTTGGGAATAACAATTGAGGTGGTTTCCCGTTGCCTCCCTCAATAGTGTTTTTAACATGACACCATCACTTAATGGGGGTTGGACGCCTTTGCAGCCGCCTCAGTGTAGGGAGTGCCGTTATTTACGGTGCGGAAATATGGTCACTTAAGCAGGAGGATACGCGTAGATTGGAGGATTTTGAAATGTGGGTGTGGAGAAGAATGGAGAAGGTGAAATGGACCGAAAGGAAAACAAATGAGAGAGTGCTATATGGTTTGGTATGGTGGGCGAGGAGAGGGCGATTGTTGGGAGAGATCATGAGGAGGCAGGAAAAATGGATGAAAGGCGTGTATTGGTCGGCAGTGGGATGTTGAAGACTGTAATAGAGGGGAGAATGTCAGGGAAACGAGGAAAGGGCAGGAACAGGATAGGGATGTTGGGTGGGATGAAGGGAGTAAGGCAATAGACAGAGGTGAAGAGGGACTTGTTGCAGAGTAGGATGTTGAGTTGTGTTTTGTTAGGAGTAACAAAATATTGATTTGGTAGTTGTGTCCATCCAAAATCTACCTTAACCGGTAGATTTCCTAAAAACTATTTTGTTATTCACCCGCCCCATTGTGCCCCTTTTTGAGCCAAGATCGGCAAGTTGCCACTTGGCTGTGGGTCCTCACATTCATTTGATTCCAAAAGTAACATGTTAGGCTCCTGACGTGTGTCTATCGTGTAATATTCGACCACTTTCCGTGAAATGACAATCTTTATGCAGTTCATCCCCTTTCCGATATCGCATTTTCCCGCACGTCACCGCACCTGTCTCTCCAAATCCTCATCCCGAGTTGACGTAGTGTACGGGAAGCCGCCTTGGTAATGAAAAATTGAACGTCCCGTATCCACCACGTCAAATAAGTGGCGAAATTAAATTCCTCTGCATCGTATAGAAACCGCCGGCGCGTTCGCTCGGAAGTCGATTTGCCGCATAGAATTGCCATCGCTATGAAACGAACCGGTGTTAGATTCCTGCCAGCCTCCCGTTCTCGTGTGGGCGTTTTTGTTTTTTTTTTCATATGTCCCAATTTCCGCTCCCGTCGGATATACCTGTCCCTTTCGGCCCAATTTGGCATCAACCCTTCCAATTTCAACTCCAGCGGAGGACGTTGCGCAATTCTTTTTTTTGTGCGCGGCTTAATTGTTTGGGGAGCGGGCGTTCGGGCGACGTTCATCAGTTGTTTTTTTTGTTGCGGTCAGGATAAATCGATCTGGGTACAAACAGTTGAAATTAGGTATTCATAGCAATTTGTTGGATCTATACCGCATTGCACGCTAGAGAGGAGGAACGGCTTAGTGTCATGCTGACCGAAGGCATCGGAGAATTCCCCAGTAATACTACAGATTCGGATGGATAGCCCCACTATTAACAAGATTATATGCGGCGGAGTTTGTATACTTTGTTTCCTGGATTTATCCATAAGACTATGCAGGGACAATAAGGCGTGCGTCAAAAAGTTATAAATTCGTTGGCATGGGTCAGTGTGAAATATGTATGGTTCCTTAAGGAATCAGAACGTTGTTAATAGTGTTTTTTCATTCATATGGCTTGATCAGAAATAATGTCTAGAGCTACATTTTTTAAGAACTACATTTTTCATTTTTCCTTCGTTCTTAATTTAATTAAAACCCTACAGGTACTTGTTTCTACAATCAAATGTCGTTTCTGCCAATTCGCGATTCTGGAATTTTAAGTTTCACTTGAAAAGTTGAGAAAGGTTGTTTTCACATTCTCAAAAATAACCGAAGGTTCCGAGTTTTTCGGTTCCACCACGCTCTCCGTAGAATATAACGTACATTATATTATACTAATGGCAGAACATAGTTATCCTGATAATCCCTACTTATCAGGATATACATTTATCTCGTTCATCCCACGGTCACAGTCTTAGGTTTAATTTAGGTTTTGGCATCGATTGGGTGTTTGCAAAACGTGAGAAACATGTGTAAAATGTTCCATGCGCAGCAGCGCCGAAAAGCCATATCAGCGTCACAATCCTCTTTTGAGTTTTTTGATTGCTTGATCAGTCGGAGACAAGAATCGAGTTTTTTTTCTGTTTTGATCAAGTGTTATGTTTCGAATGCGTAATCGCTCAATGGGATCTACACTCGGGCTCTCATAACTGATTGGACATTGGAAAAAGAACGTTAGCACTAATTCGATAGAGTACCTGAAAGAATTTTGTTTTCTTGATGTGATTTTAACTGACTCAACCGAATATGTTCGCAGACGTATGCTTTGAATACATTCCGGTGTATGCCTCTATTCGCATGGTTGATTATTAGTTTTTTGCAGAAAATGCGATAAACTCCCAAGCCGATGGGGCAAGTTGGATTTATAGGCATGGTGGGAACTTTGGATGGTGGTACCACCTTGCGCCTAATGGGACATTAAATTAATACCACACAGAATTAATATTAATTCTCAATGATTATCGTGGAAGAAGGTACAAGAATGCGAAATGTCCAGTCCGTCAACATCGAATCTTTCAGATGACCTTAAGCAGAACAGTCTGTGCCTAGCATTTTTGTTTTTTTTTAATGTGCAACTTTTCATCAAATCTTTGTAAAAGATTTGTTGAGTTATTGTTAGGGTATCGATAACGAACTTCAATTGTAAGATATAATTAACCCTATTGCCGATGTTGAGAGAGCTAAATTTCAAGAAACTGTAACAGTAACTTTAACGGAGTCACCCGCTATGTGTGCATTATAATGCAACCATTTCAGAGAGTAAAAATCATTCGCCTTAATCCATCATCCTTAATCATCATCCCGGTCAAGGCGAATGATTTTTACTCTCTGAAATGGTTGCATTATAATGCACACATAGCGGGTGACTCCGTTAAAGTTACTGTTACAGTTTCTTGAAATTTGTCTAAGGTATGAACAGCCTAAGTGTTTGAAATTGGCTTTATTAACATCGTGGACTGTGGCGCGTCGCGCACGACTACGAATGCCAGTGACATTGTATGTACGGTATTTCGTCATAACATCTTGTTCCTTTAAAGCCCCCAAAATTTCAGAGTGTAAGAGGACGTCTAGGTAGCTTAAGTGGTTAAAGCACTCGGCCGGATATCGAGGGATCCGGGTTCGTATCCCGGTCAAGGCGAATGATTTTTACTCTCTGAAATGGTTGCATTATATTGAGAGAGCTGTAAAAACAATACTTCTAACAACTTCGCTTTTAAGCTATAAACCATAAACACAGTAATCAACCCGAAGGTCGGTTTAGTAGGTGATGGTAGAGCATGAAAGCGTTAATCGGATAATGTTTTTGAATTCTGTTGTTTAACAGAATTTTAGCCTTACTAAATCGTCATGATTATTTTATATAACATTGAAGTTTGGTTAAAAAATAGTATGTTCTTTGTGGTAATTATTGTTTTTCGTAGTTATTGGCCTAGTTAGGTCTATTAGTTATCCGCCTAGTGGGACATTAAATTAATACCACAGAGAATTAATATTAATTCTTAATGATTTTCGCGGAACAAGGTACAAGAATGCAACATGCCCACATGGTTTTGTTGGATTCAATAAATTTTACATGTCCACCTTAGATGATGATAACTTAGGATTGTAATCAAACTAAAGATCTAGTAGGTAAGGGTAAAGCTCATCTAATTCTAAGCCCAACGTATTCTGTAACTCAAACATTGAGGGTAGGGGAAAGAGAAATGGCTCCTTTCCCTGTGCTTCCTGGGGTTTCCAAGGAAGATCCGGTGCTCGAAAGATTGTCCGACTTGGGTTTTAGAGTTACGTCATTATCCAGGCTTGAACCCTATGGGCTACAACCTTATCCCAGATTATAATGAGCTTGCGATAAATTTATGGCGATTACTTCGTTCGATAATTGAATGAAATTTCAGTGAAATCCCGGAATACTATAGATAGTTCGCACTTCCCGAGCATTCGCAATTCCCGAGGTTCGCCCGTGCCGTCGAAGCGATCTCGGAGCAAAAAGAGGCGGCGTAAACATTCCGTCTCCCTCCGCTTCGACGGGATACACTCCCATTCAGTGGCATCGCTTTTCTTGTCGCCTCCCTTCCCCCGCCCCCCCCCCCCCTCTTTAGTATCAGTCGTAACGTTGACGTCAGTGCCGCCTCGTGCCTACCTCTCCCACGGAGAGGCCACGCTCCCCCCCCCCCCCTACTTGTTTCTCCTCCCAACCCCCGCCCCTTACACCCCCACCTGCCACGATGACGCACTCTCCATCGTGCCCCGTCATCCCTTGCCCGGGCAATTTAAGTCTCGGAACTCCCTCTTTCCTCCTCCACTCTTTTAATTCCTCTCCAGCATCATCATCATCGTCCACACCCCTCCGGCTGTTCGTGCCGACTAATCGATGCATTCGGCATGTGTGTATGTGGGAATGCCCCGTGGTTGACGCGTGTTGATCAACACCACCCCCGCACTTCCATTCGGGAAGCCCCTCGACCTCCCTTAAACGGTGACCCTTCTCCGCCCGAGCAGCTGTCGGACGCCTCACGCCCCCCAGTCGGTTCTCTAGCCCTCCCTCCTTTCACTCCACTGACAATGTTCTGGAAGTGAGGGTGCCGGGACGGATTCGGGAGAGAGGCGTGTCAGAGACTCGGCATTTGCGGCCACGGGCGTGCTTCCCGGCGGGTGTCAAGGGAAGCGGCGCGAAGAAAATGTGTCGTCTAGGATATTTTCGCTTCCCCCTCCCTCCATCCCCCACTCTCCTTCAACCCAATTATCGCACGTATGCCGTCACGGTACCGCCTTTAAGCACATCTTAGATGTGCCCTAAACTTTCTTTCTTCCTTCCTCCCTCCTGCTTCCAACTTTCCTAAATAACTTCATTCCCTTAGCTGGAATGAAAACAGTTCACTCATTAGGGACTACGTCGAGTTAAAATTTTTTGAGGGCTTAGAATGTCGTCGTTTCGAAATGAAGGCACGATTGGTCATAATTTATTGCATATTAACAGCTCCCTCAATGTCCTCTCCTTTTAAATAGACTAACGTATCGTATTGGTTAAGGAAGGTTTTTGGATGGACACAACTATCAAATAAATATTTTGTGACTCGAAACAAAACACAATCCAGCAACCTACTCTACATCAGGTCCCTCTTCATCTCTGTGTACATCCTTCCTCCTTTCATCCCGTCCAACATCCCTATCCTCTTCCTGCCCTTTCCTCGTTTGCCTAACCTTCTCCCCTCTATTACAGTCTTCAACATCCCACTGCCGATCAATGTGTCCTTCATCCACGCCGGTAGATTACCTTACAAATAAAATAAATCGTGTTTGTGCATTCATCAAAATTAATGAAAATTGTTCCTTCAAAGTTTTGTTGTCCCTTGAAAACTAAGAAATAAGACGGCAATATTTTGCCAAAAATTTTTCCGAGTGTAAATTTCTTTGTAAATTACGCAAATGAGACTATTTTTTCACTTGTGTGATGGGAAAGGCTTAATTTTATCGTCTTCTTGTATCTCCAGTGGAAGGATTTTTCTTTTATTCCAGCTTGTCATATATCTCTCTTCGCGTTCATGGCAAACCACGCGAAATATACGAGGTATAGGTCCTCGTATATAGGTCCCGCGTGAGTATAAAATGTTTGCAAATTCATAAATTTCGGTTTTTTTTTGCATCATTAAGGTCCTCAAAGGTCAATTACGGGGCGGAGTTACGACTGGTCTCACAGAGTCCATCATTTTCTTGTGTTCGTTTTTTTCTTCAAGGTAGGTCGAGTGTTATGCCTACATCCCAGCAATCCGCGCGAAATAATGATGATGGTGGGCGCCGAAAGTAGCCCGTGTCTCTGGTCTCGAAGTAGGTGTACGTACCTGCTCATTCCTTACGGCGATCGTACGGGGGGAAGAAAATGAGGAGTGCGTTGCCGTGAGTGAAGAATTACGGGTGTGTGCACCGGAGCTTTTCCTCCGAAACCCGACCGGTAAGCGGAGGGATTATTATCCACCGCTGACCTACCGGATCCAGCGAACGTGGGAAAACTATTTTCAGCCTCCTGCGACCCTAACGGACAGTTAACGCATACGAATCGCGGGACGTTTTCTCAAGGCACACCACCGGAAATTCATCGACCCAAAAAAGTTTTTAATTTACGGCCATTGTTGTTCAGAAATGCAAAGCAAAATGTTTAGAGGAGGTGTGACGTATGAAATAGAATATGAATTTTACAGCTTTGGGTAAAATGAACCCTTCTACCTATAATATATATATATAAAACCATAAACACAGTAATCAACCCGAAGGTCGGTTTAGTAGGTGATGGTAGAGCTCACCCATGTACCAAGCCCGACGGCTTGTGATAATTCACATTTCAGGGTAGGGGGGCCAGTTCCTTTCCCTGTGCCGGTTATGGTTTCCCAGGAAGACCTGGTACCCGAAAAATCAACTAGCTTGGGTGGAGCTGCAGGTGCCCAAAGTGCCTTGCCCGGGAGTCGAACCCGGGACCCTCTGGTCAGCAGTCCAACGCTCTACCCGCTAGACCACCGCGACCCGCTATATATATATATATATATATATATATATATATATATATATATATATATATATATATATATATATATATATAAAAGGCTAAGCTAAATATTAAAATAGGCGGGGAAAGAATAGAGCAGGTAGAGCAGTTTACATATCTCGGAAGTGTTTTGGACCAATACGGTCAAAGTGGTAGGGACGTAAGGAGAAGAATTGCGCTAGGCAAGGAGGCTTTCTCAAGGAGGAGGGAGTTGATGACGGGGACGTTGAGTAGGGATGTTAAGACAAGACTCGTAAAAACTCTGATATGGAGCGTAGCTATGTACGGCGCGGAAACGTGGTCGCTGAAGCAGGAGGATAGACGTAGATTGGAGGCTTTTGAAATGTGGGTGTGGAGAAGAATGGAGAAGGTGAAATGGACCGAAAGGAAAACAAATGAGGAAGTACTAAAAATGGTGGAGGAGGAGAGGGGTTTGTTGAGAGAAATCCTATGGAGGCAGGAAAAATGGATGAAAGGCGTATTGAGCGGTAGTGGAATGTTGAAGAGGGTAATAGAGGGGAGAATGTTGGGCAAGCGTGGTAAGGGTAGGAACAGGATAGGGATGTTGGACGGGATGAAGGGAGGAAAGAAGTACACCGAGATGAAGAGGGACCTGATATAGATTAGTTTGCTAGGTGGGGAGTCACAAAATGTTTATTTGATAGTTGTGTCCATCCAAAAACCTACCTTAACCGGTAGATTACCGAATAAAAATTGATATATATATATATATGTAAAAATATTTTTTTCTTTCAGGTTCCCCCCACCTTTCCTCACCTAACCCCCAACCCCCTCAACCCTTACCCTTCCCTCATGGTGCTACACCCCCTGCCACACCCCTTTTTGGTGGCTCGCAGGGTATTTATGTAGATGCAGATAATTTATCGCCTATAGTCCAGTTTAGTGGGCTATAAATTTTTTTTGGCGTCCGACTCGACACAACCTCCTATTCTATGGTACCAAGACATCGAATGACATTCATCAAATTCACATTTTACTAAGCATTATTACAGTGGTTTTATTGAGTTGCTTATTTTGTTTTTTTTTTTGTTTAATATCATAGGGAATAAAACTTCGTTTCTGGCGTAACTTGGCAGAAAATCTTCACATTGAGATTTGAAAATTAAACTACTCGGCTTTTCCACTGAAAATCAAATTAAAATTTTTTATTATACCGACCTAGGTTTACCATAACGATACCTAGATCGTGATAATAAAAAATTTTAAGTGGAAAAGCCAAGTTTTTTTAATTTTCAAATGTCAATATAATAGGAAAAATATGCCTTGATGGAGTATCGACATAATCTCTTTTAAAAAAATCCTGTATGCGATGTAGTGGTTTAAAAATTTGGTGAGTTGATATCAGTGAGTTATGAAACTAATTTTGTATCGTATTTCTCACATTCCTTGTATGGAAGGTATGAGGTGGTGAAAAATAACAACAGTCGAATTTCGTGTCCCACGCCCACACGAGAACCCATATCAAGAATTTTGCTATTAATGGACACCGAATAGTAATGGTAGAATTTCTTGAATGATCAACTTATTGGTCTTTGTATTGATCGTATATATTCAAATTACATTCAGTGTCGTACAGTCCCGTTTATGATGGAGTCACACTTCGCAGTCCCTACGGAAGGAGGATTTGAGAGAGGTACCTTTTTTTTTTGGGCGTAGGTTTTCAGGTCAATTTTCCAACAAATAAAATATAAGACATTGGAGGACGGTCGAAAAATGTGACAGCCAAGTAAGTCCATGGGGGGGAAGAATACATAAAAGAAAATATATTTTTATACGGCGACCTTCTGGAGAGAGTTTTCAGAATTTTTTTTTTGGATTCCTGGAGGTACGATTTTGTCCCCAAGATAGATTTTCGTGCTGTATAAAAACGGTTTGGTGGTACGGATAGCTCCGAAAACCTCCCGACGACGATAAGGGGTGAGACGGCCCTTGAAAATGCGGTCATGTGGAAGCGGAGGCAGTTTCATGACCCCGGGATCGATTTGTGGCAATCATACGAGGTATTGAAATGGATGCCCAAGATATTCCGAAGCCGTCCTTGCTCCATTCATCTCAATATCTCCGCCCAAAGGATGGTCAGGGTATTTTTATTCGTGGAGACTTAAAGTCACCGGGGACAAGGTTTCTTTCCCTGCAGTCGGGAGATGGGAATTACGTGGCTTGTGCGATAATTCGGGAATTTCGGCACAATTTCGCACTGGTTCAATTAAATATCTATAGAGCTGAAGATTTGAATAATGGCAGGTATTCCACGATGCCTAATGCGCCAGGCCTAATGATGATGGTGGTTCTAACATCCCTGAATAATCAAAGGTAATGAAGGAAGAAGTTAAAAGCTACAATTTGTTCACTGGAATGTCAACTGTGCACAAATCTACAGGAAATTATAATTTTAACATCCCTTGCAATACTTTTCAAAATAATAGTGCTGAAAAAAGTTAATTTGGTATGCACTGGCAGCGCAATTTCAATAAGTTATGGATTTTGCATGCGTTTAAAATGAGTGATATTATGCGGTGGGATTAGTTTTTAATGGCATCGAAGGTATTTAATTGAATCATCGGATTCGAGAGCCGGGAGTAATGCCGCTTTCACGCGTAATATTGAAGTAATTTTGATTTGTGACTCAATTGGTTCTCATCTGCTACAAGGGAATATTATTAGATTACAAATTTACTAGCATTTTTAGATACTACATTGAGTTTTATTATGTAATAACTATATGATTTTGTCAAAGCTATTTTGTAATTTAATTGGTGTACAGATACTGTATACTCGGAGTTGATCTCTGACAGTCGGGGGAATAGTGTTTTTATTTCTAACACTATTATTTTTTAGACGCACGCTTTATCTTCAGTTCAAATAATTCAGATGTGCGGATAGTACTTGGACGCGTTTTTCCCTCGCGCTATTTGGGATGAGACCAAAGCGAAGGTTAAACAGCCTGAACTTGTTGCCGAAACACCCTGCCATTTCTTTTGCCATTACTTCAAGTACAAAGCATTAATTTACAAATCCACACACTTGCAAAATTAAAATTTTGTTACTAGCACTTTCTGCAGATATATACACCTAAGGCTTGGAAGCAAAGATACTGTGTGTATCAATGACATATATGGAAATACAATACATTTGAATCGTTGTATGCAAAACTAAAGTGTAAACTAGTGCGGGTCTGGTTTTAACGGTGGGTAGTGCAAGTCTCCTTCTTGCTACACATGGCCCATGGTTTAAATTGAGTAGTTTCGGGCGTGATGTGGTGGAATTCGAACGTAATAAAGAAAATATAGTAATAATTGCCCACTGGATAAGTTTAATACGTCGAAACCCGGTCGTACTGCTAAACTTATCTAGTGGAAAATTGTTACCATCTTCCCATCATTTAAAAAACTCCACAGTCGTAATGACTGCATTAGCCTGACGTTTTTATAATTTTGATGATAATGGTCTTCAGAACAGTTAAAAATTCAAATTACACTGCTGCTAATGTGGATTGACGTGACATGTTAATAGGTGACATAATTTAACTTCCTGTCCAATTAATCCATAGCTGCAAGACATGTAAACCCGGTGCTGGAAACCACTATGCCGGGCTCGCATTCGTCCCTCGCCCACCTTCCAGGCGGAGGACTCGAGCGGGCGTGGAGTCCACGCGAGGAATCGACCGGTTAACCGGAGCGGCGTGGTAGACTCGAGCGGTCTCTATGGTACGCGAGGCCCTAGATAGCGTCCTTCCCCGCCCCCGCGTGACCTCACGGCGATGACCGGCCAAGAATCGCTCCGTTAGAAGAAGCGCGAGACGCTTTACTTCTCTCTGCCCTCACCATCACTTCTCCGCAACCTCCTACTCTCCCTTCAATCCTCCTAAAGGGACTGGGGTCTACTCTTTTCCGACCCCCGCCTTATCGTCCATCCATTCTCCTTCCAAGTCGCCTCTTTCATTTTCTTCCTCCACTCACCCCCTCTTTTCAACCCGTTCAATTCCCGGCCGTCCCAAGGGAAGAGGGAGTTCCAATCGCGAGGGGGTTAAGGGCTTGGGGGAAGCGATAGTAGTATTTCCCGACCGTTTCCCCTCCCTTTCACCCGCCCTCCTGCCTCTCCCCCCCCGACGCGACGGGATGAATGGGGTCATTCCCGTGGCACGGCGTTCTCCCTCCTTTTATTTTGTTTCCGTTTGTTTTCCATCCTTGTAGTTGTTGCACCGAGGGTGATTGCCCGTGAAATGCATCGATTTCTTCGCCACGTTGGCACTGACGTGCTATTTTACTTAAATTTTCCTTGTCAACGCGATAAAAATCATACCATACGAGAATCTCTCTTTCCTTAGACTAGATCGTAAGATATAATGCAACCATTTCAGAGAGTAAAAATCATTCGCCTTGACCGGGATTCGAATGATTTTTACTCTCTGAAATGTTTGCATTATAATGCACACATAGCGGGTGACTCCGTTAAAGTTACTGTTACAGTTTCTTTGAAAAATAGATCGTAAGAATTTGAATGCAGCATCATTATCTGCTAATGGTCCAAGAAAATTGGTCTGTGATTAAATTAATTATCTGTTTCCCCATATCTGTAACTCTTGAAATGGTATAAAGCTTTAGGAGTACCTGGGAAGGTGCTGTGTTGCCCTCAGTCGAACCCGGGCTATGATCTTTGCCGAGTGTCCTTTCACTATGCTACCGCACCCCCGAGTTCAACGTTTTCTGTCGCAAATATGTTAAAATGTAATCTCTAGTAAAATTATGCGATATTGAAATGAAATTAGAATGAAAATAACAGAGCGCTGAAAGATTCCTTCCGGCTGGTCCTTTCATGTTATGCGTGATTCTTTACCATCATGTCCTTCACAACCTGTTTAATTTATTTTTGCACCAGTTTTGTTTTTTTTACGCTGTTGTTCTTTCCGTTAATGCCACTCACCTCTGCTATTTTTTTCGGTGAAGTCCATGCTGTGAAGGTTGATGTTAGCCTCCGATCTCCGCCGATCTCTCCTCCACGAAATTCAGCCTCAGGTCAATGTACTAGCATCTAACCCTACTAACGTAACGGAAATAATATGGAAAATCACACGACCGTCACCGAAAAAGAATTTGTTTTTATAGGAAACTACCGTCATATCTAGTTATCAAAAGTAAAACTTTACCTGTGCTCATTACGTTTTCTCTCTTGATGAGCAAAGAAAATAGTAATCGTTGATTAATTTGATCGAAATCTCTTCATTTTTATCGTCTTGCGAAGTGATAATGATTTCGTCGAAGTAACACGGAAGTGTTTAATAAAGTCAGTAAAATAAAATCAGCCCTGCTGTTTCTTCTGAAGATGTCGGAGCTGAATTCCGTCGAAATTTTTAAGAAATAACGTGTGTTATTCGTATGCGTTCTTATGTTGTCTGTTGCTTTCCAAGTTTAAAAATAAATATACATATATTTATATATACAAACACACATACACACAATCACCTACCAAACCACCTTCGGGTTGATTATTGTGTTTATGTATAAATATGTTGATTTCTTCGAAGTAACACGGAAGTGTTGAATAAAAAACTTAGACAGCAACACACAGCACGAGAACACATAAAAAGAACACTCACAATAATATCTTGATAATTTCGACGGACTTGAACTCCGTCTTCTTCGGAAGATAAGAAGTCTTCTTCGGAAGGACTGAGTCCTATCTTATCTTCCAAAGAAGACGGAGTTCGAGTCCGTCGAAATTATCAAGATATTATTGTGAGTGTTCTTTTTATGTGTTCTCGTGCTGTGTGTTACTGTCTAAGTTTTTTATATATGTATATATATATATATAAATATATATATATATATATATTTTTTTAAATGTGTTTTCCTATCCCCTTTCCTTATACCTATTTCTATGTTTGAATGAATATATATATATATATATATATATATATATATATATATATATATATATATATATATATATATCATAGCGCAGGACGAGGGCTAGTTTTATTGGTGCCAAGATTTATTTCTAACTATTAACTATGAAAGATTTCTTCCGTTGAATGAACAGGAATGACAGGGAGTCCTTTTAATCTTAAGGATTGCGATGAGCAGTTTCCCGACTCAATGGTGACGTTCTTCGAAATGGCGCGTCCTTGGCCATGGTAAGAATGTTTATCATTCTTTTATTGGCCAATTTCCGGAATCCATAGCCTTTATCGTCATGGCCATCATTTTCTTTATTTTGTAACGATTCCAGTTGACTCTCTCTAGGTGTCAGGCAGTGGTAACTAATGACTTTTTAAACGTAATCTCGGGCTGAGTTGGACTGGAGGTTGCATAATGCTGAGATCTTAGAGATAAGGTAATGTAAAATACTCATGGCATATTTTTATTCGTATACTGTAAAGAATTATTGGATGCATTAATTTCTGTAGGAATTTAAAGTTAAATTTCACTAATGCCATTTCTGAACATAATTATACCAATATTAATGCCATTCATCACCAACCTTGTGAAAGTTTTGTTCATTCGTCAAGCTTTCGAGAGTTAGTGGAATTTTGATAGAGTAATAACTTGAAGGCGTTCTAAGTGATTCATCAATCACATTTGACTGCCAGTTGAGGCAGCGGTTGTTCTCATTAATATATTCGTTAAATGTTGCAATGCGACCTCGTTGGTTGGAGGAAAAAAAAAATCATTTCACTGGACGGTCCAGATTTTTTTCACCGTGTGGAAAGCGAGTGCATACATTATTTTCGTATAATTCAAGACATTTTTTTTTTTAATTTCCTTGTTGGCTTATTTTCATTTTGCGCATCGGATGTGCCGTGAAAGATGCTTAACTATGCATTATGCTTCAGAGGACTTGCATATTGATTGACAACATGACGATTGACATCCTTTGGCAAGTTGCAATGGATATGTTCAAGTGGATTTTCCACCCACGCTGAATTAATAAATGCAAATTTTTTTAATTATTAGTCTAATTGGTCGTAAATGGCACCAATCAATACCCTAGTGGCTTTTGGCTGTCCGGTTATAGATCTGCTCTTGTTGGCTGCAAATTGAAAGAGGCATAGAATACACTTAGTGAGAAAGGGGCTACAAAAATATCGAAATTCCGAAGCGGCGTCGAAGAAAACCGTATCATTTAAGAAAAAAAAAACAAAAATATTCGATGGATTAAATTATGTATCGGAATTATCGGACTGTTCAAAGATATGCGAGGAACGAGTAATCGAAAAAAAAAATGCCTTTCGTTTGATTGACCTGTTTTTTTGATTGATTTTCGTTTCAGTGAAAACCTGGGTGGGAGGATTCCATGGTCGTTTTCGTAAATGAAATTGATGAGTATCCATTACGGGCTTAATTGTTTTCTTTTTTGGTTACGTCCTCTTTGCTTCTCCGAAAATTGCAAATTGTACCGCATTAAAACGAAAATTCTTTGTGCTCTGCGATATTGATTAGATTTTCTTCCTCATGAATTTCAATTGCCCGCACGAAGAAATTGCGCATAGATGAGACATCCCCTCTCCATCCAGTGGGATTCTCGTTCCAAACCACGCGGCCGGGGTTTTAGCCGTGTGGACCGACGCGACGTCTGGGGATTATGGTCATCGGCATGCGTTTTCGGCGCCCTCCGGGGAGGCGGAGGGGGACCGGGGGGGGAGGGGGTAAGAGTCGCGTTCCGGCGACGGAGGTTATCGCCCTTCCCGCGGAAAAAAGTCGGTTTGCGTTGCACTCGGCGGATCCTCTAGTGGACCCCACGGATCAATTAAGCGAGCCAAGTCGTTGAAGGCACGACGACTCTCTTGGAAGCTGGATTAAATGCGAAGATTCCCTGCCCACTCCACGACTCCCTCCTCCCTCGCTTCCGTATTAGTTCCGTCTCATTGTTCACTTGTCGATCGTGTCAGTTAGGAAATAGTAGAGACGCATTAATTTTTTTATTGGTTCGCGGTTCATCCCGTGTTCAGTTCATTGCCGCGAACGGGAGTGCAATATCCTCGTTTATTCCTCGGAGCATCTTGTGCAGCTCGGAGGAAAGCGATGCATATCGCTTTGCTCGCGAGACATTTAATATGCACAGGTCGCTGGTGACTATCGGTCGATAAATCTCATTTAGTAAGAGGTGTGCACATGCTCATTGAAGTCGAACGAAAGAGCCAATAAATACTTTTTGATTCACACGTCACTCCGACCAATGTCATCATGAATACATGGATCGTCCGGAAGATAAGTGTACTGATTTTTTCCCGCCGCTCCAGGCGCGCCCAGCACCGCTCTGACGGGCTGCGATTGGAGGGGGGTATGTTGGCAAGCGACGCTGAAAAAGGCAGTCGGCTTTGAGCTGTGGTGTAGTGAGGAGCTCTGTTAACGCGAACCTCCACGCTCGACCCACGTCACGGAACGCGATGCCGAAGTTTTTGGAGCAGCGTTATTCCATCAAATTTGCGGTAAAGCTTTGGAAATCGTCTACCGAAACTGTCGGTATGATTAACCAGGCTTACGGGGAGTCAGCCATGTCCAGAAACATGATCTTTCGGTGGCACAAGATATTCGTGGAGGGCAGAGAAGAGGTCGACGACGAACCACGGCCTGGACGCCCATCAACGACACTCACCGACGAAAAAGTGCGAAAAGTTCGCGATGTACTGAACTCTGATCGTCGTCTTAGTGTTCGGATGATAGCAGAGCAGTGTAATGTACCAAAAACAATAGTACATGAGATTAATAGGGAACAAAAACATCTGGCTGCTGCACCACGACAATGCGCCGTCTCACACCGCGCTTGTCGTGTCGGACTTCTAGCCATGTACGGCGTGGCAACGCTGCCGCACCCGCCCTACAGCCCGGACTTGGCACCACCGGACTTCTTTCTGTTCCCGAAGATAATGAGGAGTTTGAAAGGAACGCGATACGGGACTTTGGACGCCGTCAAAGAGGCCGTGACGACGTGTCTTCGAGAGGTTCCCGATGATGCCTTCGCGGGAGCGCTCCAGGAATGGGAACGCCGCTGGAACAAGTGTATCGACTCACAAGGGTCCTATTTTGAGGAATATTAGCTTAAGATATGTAAAAGTGTAATAATTCTTTTTCCTGAGCTCAGTACTCTTATTTTATGGACGAACCATGTAGACCACCAGTTTAAGCCATGGCGCAGTTAACTCTTTGGTTTTAAGAATATGTGTGCACTTATTCATAAATCAATTTTGACAATTTTCAGCTTGAATAAATGTTTTATGGAATTCAAATTAATGGTCTGGATATGTTAACTAGAAAATGGTTTCCGCTGCAATTCGAATCGAATCCACCCTCCCGACGATGATATATTTTTTGGCTTAGTGTTGACGTTTTTCAATTAAACCAATTTTCTTTTCCACACAAAATTTTTATTCTCACGACCCAGGTTTCGTTATAGTATAACATCATCAGGTAAAAATACAAGTCAAGCACAGTATATATACATATCTCTGGGCGGAGGGGAAGAGGAGGTAGGAAATAGTAACCTGGGTCGGGAGAATAAAAAGGTTATGTGGAAAAGCAAAATGGTTTAATTTTTAAAAAACGTCAATATGGAGATTTTCCACCAAGTTACAGCAGAAACTGTTTTATTTTTGGCGTATTTTTTTTCCAAAAGAATTTTTCTATTGGTCTTCATCGTCGGCAGATGCTGAAATGAAGCTCATTCCTCTCTACCCTAGACACTAAATTATTAACGACCAGCTGTTATGCTCAGTATTTCTCCAAATTGGATGGTTAAGTCTATCTTTTAATATCGTACATAGTGAAATATTTTAAATAATATTTTGAATTCAAATTTGAACTTTTTTGCATGAAAAGGGTCTCAGAACGTAATGAAACGTATTATGTAGCGTGATGATAACAGGATTATGATGGGGATATGTTTGGGTGGCTCGCCTCCTACGCAAACTCTCGCTGTGTACCTCTTTTTATCGCGCGCCCATTGCGCCACTGCATATCGACCAGGCCAGTCTCTCTACCTTGTGTTTATTCGGATTGGCGATCCTAAGATTCAGTGAGTGGAATGAGTTTCCTCACGGATACCTTTAAATTCAGAAGAACGATCTTTAAAGCGAGACAATTTTGGTTTTTTTGGAATGTGATTTTACTGGAATTCAAATGATGCTAACAAATCAATGGGAATGTAATTTTTAATCATATCCGGGGGGGGGGGTGCAAATTTTAAGTGTTAAATAAATGGAAATGGAGAAATGTAAACTTATTAAACTTGTAAAATGTAGGAACAACCTGGGGAGTGCTTCGGATGGAAATTGACCGAGTAACTTACTTTTTCCGTTAAAAACCAACCGACACTTTTATTGACCCCCTTGTCTGAGGGTCGGTCACCCGGGATCCTCGTAAACTCCTGTCGGCTTGCCACCACGTTTTCCAGGGACCGAAGTTTTCACACACACACACACACATCTGTGCCCGAGAAAGGATTTCAATCCCTCTGCCTTTCTTAATGGAATCAGGCGGAAACTTCGCGGAAATTATGGATGTCCGTAAAAAATAACTGAAAAAAATAACTGGTGCGTGTGCCACTTACCGATAAAAGTGTGGAAAGTAGAAAGTTATTTTATTTTTTTATTTTTGGACCTCTTAAATTTCGATTAGTAGGCGGACTCGCTATGCCACAAGTTATTCTAGTCGGTCGAACCTTGAACCCGAAGTGGAGATGGCTTGAAAGTTTGATTTTTATTGTAATTTTAAAATAATCTCTTCGATGATCTCGATCATCTTAAGGTTTTCGGTTCGAACTCGATCGAGGATTTGTCCTGTCTCTCTGATACGGTGGGCGGAATTACAGTTATCCCCCACGCGTCTTTGCTTAATAAATTTGACTGAGATGAATTGGCGAGGGTAGTGTTAGCCTAGTGGGTAGAGCGTTTCGCTACTGAGCAATGGGTTCGCGTTCGATTCCCAGTTACTTTGGACGCCCCCGCCTTCCTCCTAGCTTTGATTTTTCGGGTACCTCCTGGGCAATCTTGGGGAGTATTGAGAAAGGAAATGGTCCCCGTACCCTAGATGCATGAATTTCCGACGCCACGCTGTTGCACTCAGTAGGAGCTGCTGGATCTTCAGGTATATAACCAACTTAGGGTTCATTACTGTGGTTTAATGAGCTTAGCTTTGGTCCATCCAAAACTCATCTGTGGTCTAGAGACTACTAAAATATCGATTCATACATGTAACGTACGTATGATTGAGTTAATGTTCAACACTACCTCTCTTCAACCTATCCGCCACTCAAATGATTCCCTCGAGGGCGGGGCTCAAGGATGTACACGGGAGAGCGGCTCGTCCCTAGGGCGGCCTCCCATCGCCGCAACGGCGCGGATGGAGCGGCGACCGCGACAGGAGTGGCATCCGTGGGAGAAAGTCGCGCTTTTGTCATTTTCACTTTTTTTTAATCGGTGCTTTCACGGTCGCGCCCTGCGACTCACGTCGGATTTCATCTCCGTTCCTCCCAAGCCCGTCTCATTTCTCGTGTATGTATATATATATATATATTTTTTTGTGTGTGTATGTATGTATGTGTGTGTGTATGTATATATTTTATTATACCCAGCACAGGGAAAGGAACTGGCCCCCTACCCTGATGTGTGAATTTCGCACGCCGTCGGGCTTTGTACTGGGTGAACTCTACCACCACCTACCAAACCGACCTTCGGGTTGATTACTGTGTTTATGTTTTATACATATACATGCATACATTTTTATATATTTAGATGATATCGTCGATGTAACACCGAAGTGTTGAATAAAAAACTTTGACAGCCACAAACAATATAAGAACACATGAAAGGAATACTAACACGTTATTTCTTGATAATTTCGACGGAGCTCAATTCTGTCTAAATTATCAAGAAATAACGTGCGAGTGTTCCTTTTATGTGTTCTTTTTGTGTTTGTTGCTGTCAAAGTTATATATATATATATATATATATATATATATATATATATATACACACACACACACACACACATACATATGTCCTGTGTTTGTCCTATGTGTGAGTGTCCTTTTACGTGTTATCTGTTTTATTCTGTGTTATATTGTGCCGTCCAAAAGTTATATATATATACATATATACACACACATGAACATTTAATGTAAATGTAAAATTGCATAATTTTTCTTTAATTTTGGTGCATAAATGCCGGGATTCGGGGTACAAGGAACGTAATAAAGACCCCGAAATAAAGAAAGACCCCTGCTCTTTTCCGGGTAAAAACCCCCGGGTCGTTCCTGTGGAGTGGATGTTCCTGGCGGTTTCGTTCGTCTCTACGTACCGCCCGTCGGCAGTCAAGAGAGAAATAAAAAGAGAAGGAAGGAGAGAAAAAAATGGGAAAATCTGAAAGTTCCAAAGCGAGCCAGCGCGCGCCAACTCTCCTCGGGTCCTTGAGGTGGGAGGCGAGCATTCTCACGCTCGCTTCCCCAGCCCCTCATCTCTTTCTTACGCTCATGTCGCCATGCGCATGCGCGATGGCGTATTACTGCTCCTCTCCCAAGGATGAAGACGGGTTGTGCTCTTGTGTGTAATAGAGAGAGAGAGAGAGAGAGGGAGGGAGGTTGGAGGAGAGAATGTTCTTATTTATTTATTTTTTTGTTTAACCTTCCCCTCACTCTTCCTCCCATCCCCTCGAACACTTTATCGCATTCCTCTCGTCCCTAGACTTCGACCTATCGCCCGTCAAAAGTGTTCATCTTCCCTACACCCACCATCCCCGCCCCATTCTCCCGCCGTCCTTAATGCGTCTCCCCCTTCCCTCATGTTTATTCATTTGTTAGATAGCAGTCTCTTTTTGAAGGGTGGCGAATCCTGAGAGAACGAGAGGCACGAGTGGAGGGAGGCTCGCAAATTGATGGATGCATCGTGATGAGTCGGGGAAACGTTCTTTTTTTTTCCCTCTCATTTTATTAATTCGAGGCAAAACGAGAGCTCGTCGTCCTCCTCCTTGGGTTGCATTGCTGACGGGGGGGGGGGGGAGGAGGGAGTACTTACCTTTCAAGCAACGTGGAGTGCATTTAGCGTGTGCTCTCTTCGAGTTACCCTTGAATTAGTGCCTCGGGGGAGAGAGGAGGGGGAATATGAATGGGGGAAAAATTCAGCGGAGGCAGCATTTAATTAATCAAGGGATAGGTTGTTTTTCAAGTAAAATTTTATTTTTTAAACGTTGATAAACGCTGTTTTATTCATCATCATTAATTTCCAATCCGAAGGTGTTAGTAACTGAATAGCTCTCTTCCTGGGGAAGATGTCAGCAAACCGTTGGCACGTGTTCCTTCGTTAGTAATCCAAATTATTCTGCGAATGTGCCAAATGCGATGGCATTTAACTTGAATAGTGTTCATGGTTGGGGTTTTTTTTTCGTTACCGACGAAATGTGCAAACAAGGCACGTAAATAAATGCCATTCCCTTCGACGCCGGCCAGTTTTGGCAAGTAAAAGTGGAACGTACGGCCATTTCTACTGGGAATGTGTTTTACTTCGGACTTTCGTGAAAAATATCCCTTTTCGTGGGTGGGAGCCTCGATTTTTCCGCGCCGCAGTCTGTGTGTGGCCGAGTTCTCTTCCATGTTCCAGTGTTCTCAGGTTCGAGTTGCCGTGCCAGCAGATTAATGCACTCGGGCTCTCTTTGGATATTTCCAGGAGGGGAAAAGACTTCGTAACGGTAGTGACTTACGTCGTCTTTTGGTAAGGTTTGGAATCGACGTGATCCGCCCACGGACTTCCTTTAAACGTCTCGGGTGAATCACGTCGGAGGGTAGGTTGCTTGGAGGTCGGGACCCTTGGCACGGGGAAGGCAAAAAAAAGTGGCAAACAGCTGCTGATTTAAAGCCATAACAAGGAAATGCCACTAGTGAGTTTGTGCCTTCTTCTTCTTCCTTCTCTTCCTGTCTCTTCGTTTAATGCATCTCTCGCCCTTAAAATGTCTCAACAAGTCGTAATGCTTGATTGGCTTGACAGTGTGATTGAAATTTCGATCGTCGTGTATTCATCATCATCATCTGCAGCTCTACATCCCCGTGTGGGCCTTGGTTTCCTCTATGATATGCCTCCATTCAGTTCTTGTTCTTGCTTTTTCCTTCCATCTTGTAACTCCCATTGCCTTCAAGTCATCCTCCACATCCTGTAGCCATCTCTTCCTTGGTCCACCTCTTCTTCTGACTCCTTCCATCTTGCTATTCAGTATCAGTTTGGGCATTCTGTCATTTTCCATCCTTTCTACATGCCCCAACCACACCAGCCGCAGTGACTTGGCAAATCTAACTATGTCCTTCCCTTCTAGCAATTCATTTATCTCCATGTTCATTCTAATTCTCCATCTCTCTCCTTCTCTAATTGGGCCATAGATTCTCCTTATCATTTTCCTTTCGAATTTTCTAAGTGTTTCCTCATCCTGACTTGTTAATGCCCATGTTTCAGCTTCATAAGTTACCACGGTTCTAATAAGCGTTTTATAGATCTTCATTTTTGTGTTCCTTGTAGCAAGAAATCAAGAGCTCTACGGCCTCTAGGTTAAAATAATAAGGGGGAAAGACTCCAATGGCCGTAAAAAACAGTCACAGTGTGATTGGTCTGTGCTCGTCCTTCGTGGATAGCCACAGAGTGTGTGCTTGCAAAACATCCTGGTATCCTTAACGGGGTCTTCCCTACAGCCTCGTGATGGATTACATTTCCACCTGGAATCTTTAACGGGGTCTCACAGCTTCGTGAAGGATTCCAGACAGGATAGTGTGTGTGTGTGTGTGGCTGTGTGTGGTCCCTGGCGTGGATTAATTTCCCGTAAACCACCACAGAGGGTATTCTTGGTCGAGAGGTTGTGGTTGGTCCCTTACGTGGTTCCCGCGAATACCAACACAACAAATTGGTCTGACGAGAGTTGCGACTGTTTTTTTTACGGCCATTGGAGTCTTTCCCCCTTATTATTTTGTGTTCCTTGATAGTAACATTGATTTGAGGATTGTTACATTTGCAAAGTATGCCCTGTTACCTTCCATTACCCTTTGGTTGTTCTCCGTGGATATCTTATTTTCATTGTTGATCGTCATGCATTAGAAGGCGAAATTGTAACGTTAGCCAAATTGATATTGTTTTGAATGTAATAAAAGAAATTAAAGAAAGAAGGCAGTTATTAGTTTAGCATATTCATAGTTATCTTAATTCAAGTGCCTGATTTTTTTTAATCGGTATGGAAGTGACTTCTGCGTGACTTGTAAATTTTATACTTAATTGCGAATCGCTGTGAAGAAAGAAAGATAACTTTATAACGTGAAAATTTCCTGCATCAGCTATTAAAACACAATAGATATTTGTGGAAGTGCACGGTAAAATTTTTGTTATTATCGAATTCAATCTCGATGGAAATGCATCTCCTTCTTTGAGGTCTACGTTTTGAAAAGTAATTTTCATTTTAGCAGCGTGGTTCAGCGGGGAGCGTTTGCCTCCCGATAGGATGGACCGTGGTTTAAATCCGTGAACAGATTAATCTTAATGGAGTGATGTGTTGGTTTTCAGCACTATCTGAGAAACCGTAGTTTGAACCTGCCCGCCTAGTCCTTGTAAAATTCACCTGCCTTGGTCCTGCGTAATTTCAGGTTAAGGCTATCATCACTCATAAAACCAACCTCTCGATTAGTGATCTCATTATTGCAATGGCATCACGCCTACCTCTCCTTTTCCTAACCCCCAAACTGATCATCCCCCAAGTAATCATTTGCCTTACTCTCTATCCTTTTGTTGATGATCCTGAGAATAATTTTAGCTGCGTGGGATATCAAACTTATTGTTCTGTAATCCTCACATGATGTAGCCTTTGCCTTTTTTGGAATAGGAACTAACGCCGATCTCACAAAATCTTCCGGCCAGATTCCTTCCTCATAGATACTACGAATCAGTCCATATAGGGCCTTCTTCCCACATTTTCCTAAACATTTCAACAGTTCTACAGGAATGTTGTCCACCCCCACGGCATTATTTGCTTTCATCTCCTTTAATACCCTTTCTATTTCATCGTCGAGTATGCCTGGACCTAAGCTATCATCTTCTACATCATGTTCCATTTCTATGTCTAACCTTGTCGGCCTAAGTTCTTTACCATACAGTGTTTCTATATATTCCTTCCATCTCTCTTGGATTTTTTCTATATATATATATAATATATATAGAATATATATATATGGAATATATATATATATATATATATATATATATATATCAGACATGCCAACTTTCAAAAATGAAAAATCGGGAGATTTTTAGAAGTGTATCACGAAGTAATCACTTTTAATTACCACAATATTTGCATGGCACCTTAATCCCTTTATGACACTTTGCCAATTTTTAATGAATGTCACACTTTATTAACATGTTAAGCTAAGTACACAATTTGAACAGTTCATCAAGAACGTAAGAAGGAAAAATCGGGAGTCTCCCGCTTAAATTGGGAGAGTTGGCATGTCTGAATTATATATATATATATATAGAATATATATATATATATTCTTTTCCCCCATTTTCCCCCTTCTTCTTCCTACCACTGCTTTCGGGCCCTCCTGTGCCTCAGTTCTGTTCCTAATTCCTCTTGAGAAAGGTGGTTGCACCACCGAAAATTCGAGAACCAGTGAGTCCCTCTTTTATATGTTTTAGTTTCTGTGTTTGTTATGACTATTAGTGAATTTACATTTTGTGCACGTTCGTGGGTTTTCCAACAAGAAAGAATGTATATATATATATATATATATATATATATATATATATATATATATATATATATATATGCAAACGAGTGAAATCTTTTTGTTGGGAATAGAAGACAATTCGGGATAAGGAAATATGTTCCGACCTCTTTTCTTTCACTGCGCCTTGAATTCAGCTCACCCGAGGTGAGCTCTTCCCCTGCCCATCAAACCAACCTTCGGGTTGATTTTTCGATCCAGGTAGCGACGGTGTGACGTCCTTGTATTCTGACCCTTAAGCTTTGGTATTTGTGACTGTCTTTGTTGTCATTGCATGTATACAATGTAAAAGGCGCAAATTTGGCTGTTTTTGCATGAGTGGTGAATGAAAAAGGCAGTGATGGAGGTTAACTTCAGCCTTAAACAATTACGTTCTTAGTTAAACGCTGACTTGCTGATCGATTCATTTGAAAACCGAAGCTTGCCGAGATCCTGACCTATCATGGAGGCTATATTTGGTCGTCTGCTTGTTGTCCCAGTGTTCTGTCGCGTACCGTTCGTTAATCACTATCGCCAAAAGCCTGGTATGCATGGAAATGCAAAGATCCTTCTTAAAAGATTGAATATTAAGGGCGAGTTCTTTGAAAAAATCTTCGGTTACTGGGATTTTTTGGAGAAAAACACCGAAAAAAATCACTGCAGTCGTTTGATTACGTAATATTTGTTGATTGGAAGTTTTAGCAGAGCTTAAGAGGGATCAAGTTGCAGTAGACTTCTTAAACTTTTTCAAATGTAACTTCGCTGTAGTTCTATTGATTTATTTTTACAGTTAGAAAAGTCCTTTAACTGGTTTTTTTTCGTCCATAAATATCTAAATTTTCGACCTAGCCCAAACGTGATTCAAGGAGCGATAAAATTCAGGACTTTTGCGCATAGTCATGAATCCAAAATTGCATCGATCCTCACCAACGGAACTCATCGCTCGGTCAGTTCGTGATCCATCGTGCGTTGGAAGAGACTTCTTGAGTCGGCCCCAGAAGTATCCGTGCCCCGAATTTCTCCCACTCCCCTCGGAGCTCTCTGCACTCTTCCTCGCTCAAGTGAACTGTCCGCTCCGTCCGACCCGAAAAAAAAGTCTGGCCTCCGTCGTCGCCGACAGTGCCTGCGGGCGAAAGCCGACGGGCCTCCTCGCGCCTCCGAACGTGGGGCGAAAATAAAGGCGTAGTCGCTCGAAAAAGAGTGGCGGATGTCAAGACCTAAGAGGGAGAGAGAGAGAGAGTGAGTGGGTGGCGAGTCCAAAAATAAAAATAAATAAATGAAACGACAAAAAGAATATAAAAAAAACACCGGTTGGGAAGAGGGACGAAAAAGGGTATGGAGTCGCATGAAGTATTCCCCTCTCTCTCTTACGGGCGGGTGTGTGTGCGCGCAGTGTGTGTATATATGTATCCTTGTATAGCTATGTGCACATGGAAGGTGCGCTATCAATGGGAAGCACCGGAAACGAAGGAATGGACAATGGCGAGGTGGGACGACGGATGGCACGCCACTCTCGACACAAAGGAGCCATTTGAGGAAGGACGCGGGGCTCATTTGCATGCTAGGGAGGTTTTGGGTGGTGGGGGGAAGGGTGGGGAGAGGGGAAGGGGTTGTAAAGGGGAGAGGTGCAGAGGGAGGAGGGAGAGGGCCGTGTTGGGGGAAGGGGATGCTGCTGCCGGAACACAGGTGTCCAATTGGAATTCAGCCATTCGGATGAAACTAGATGTACGAACCCTTCTCATGGTCAGGATTGCAGGCTTTCCCTCACTTCCCTCTCGCTCTTTCTCTCTCTCTCTCTCTCCTTCCCCATACCTTGCAAGTCCCTTCGATTGCTCCAAGTGTTTGGAGAGGCCTGCCACGACGTCTCAATCCGTCTATCGTAAGGAAATCTTAGGGGGATAGGAATGTGCGAGGTGGTGGAACTCACCCTGCCTGGTGAATGAGGATTGTGAATGTTCGTTTACCCTCTCTTTTGATCGGGGACGATATCCGTGTTCCCAGAATTCCATCCCAGAGGTAATAAAAGCACGGAAGCGAATAATTTTGAAAGGATGGAAATTCCTGCGTAACAGTTGGAGTGAACGCTGATGGTTGGCGGCGGAAATATGTTTATTTTGCGTAAAAAGTTGGCGCCAATCAGGTTTCTGGATTTGGAGCTGTATTTTTATATTTTTGTTTCCCAACTATTGTATGGATTAAATATCGTTGGCAGTTTTTAATAAGTTTCAAGGTAATCGAGTGGGCAACAGTGATTTCGTGGCTGTAGTATCATCGGTACGAGTATTTTTCTCATCATATCGATATCAAATGATACTAATGTCCTCCCACCTCATCCAGTCTAGTCTCAGTTCGTAGATACTGTTTTTTTTTCGATGTTGAACCTTGAATTTTATTTGATTGCAATCAATGCTCTGTCGACTTCAAATTATAATAAATGTCAAATAAATATGTTGAAAATAAAACAGTTTCTGGCGTGACTTGGTGGAAACTCTTCACATTGAAATTGAAAAATAAACAACTTGGCTTTTTCACATAGAAAATGTTTATTTAAATTGGAAAAGCCAAGTTGTTTATTTTTCAATTTCAATGTATTGAAAATAATATGCGTATCATGATTAGTTTTCCATGCGCTCACCCAAATGGTCTTCCGCCGAGCAAATTAGCGCCAGTCGATCTTTTTCAGCTTAGCGATTTAGGTTTAACTGTTATCTGACCCCTGGTGTTGTTCTCATGATTTAAAGATGTTTAACGATAGGCTACACTGCTGTAGTTGTTGTTTTCTGACGCAATTTACAGTAAACGGTAGTTCAAAAGCAAATGTCAAGGGCTTAAAATTTCCATGGGCAAAACAGTAATCCTTGTCTTCAAGCTGGGTGGTCGGCGCTGAGCCAGTAGTTAGATATCAAATCCTACGCACCATCGATTAGTGCCATCTTGGGACGACATCTTGCGACGGAAACCATTGTGTACAGGTTGGATGTTTGCCGAATCGCCAGTACTTATGCGTATAAAATCCTTATTTTATTTGAATTTAAGTATCGTAAACAAAAATGAAATGGAATTTGTCCCCGCGTTAGAAGTTTCAAGTATAAACATTTGTTGTTGCTCACATATTTGTTTTTGAAAGGTGGCCATATTTTTTTTCTTTGCCCATGTTTCGCGAATAGAACTGCAATAACCTAACGAACATTTTATCTAGTGAATAATGTTGTCGACGGCGAGTCCGGAGGTCGAGTGTTTAGATTCCGCTCCGGGAAATTGGATTTTGTCTTAAAAGTAACTGTCTACAATTAAATTCATAAATGCGCGAACCTCTCGGCTACTAGTTGAAACTCAACACCACGTACATGATTGTTCGATTAAATTAAGGTTCTAATGCAGCGATTTTGCTCCATTTACAGTGTATCCTTCAGTGTTTATGGTGGTATTCGTGAATAACATAAGATGATATTGCTATTATTACCAAAGGAAATGTTTTTTCTTGTATTTATTCAAAACGATTCTAAGCTAGTCGGGAACTTTTGTTTGACCGATACTGGTCGTAGTTACTGTATAAGTTCGTGTGAAAACTATTTTTAAAATACAAGACATTTGATTCCTTCTTTAAAAAAAAACCGCGTGGAAAACATATTAACGACCCCTTGTTCTCAATTAATTAAATTAAAAACGATTTGTCAGGATGGGATGTACTTACTTGGATTGTGGCTAAATTTTAGTGGTTCAAGGCACTTAGCGTCCGGGTCAGCTATTGAAATGCAATAAATAATCGCGAATTTTATGAAATTAATGCCAATTCCTAAAATTCATTACAATGTTTAAATTATTTACGATTACCGGCAATAAAATATGAGGTGCACTTTAGAATACCCTTTGTGGAGCAGGTAACATCTGAAAAGAAACGTGGTTCTTTGTATGTGATCATCACATTTACCCAGTGACCTTAAATTGACACCGTAATCTGTTCAGATGGAACTTTATTTTCAATGATCGGCGTTTATCACTCGGAATAAATATTGCACGCATGTAGGATCGGCGTGGGGAGGAGTAAGGTTTGGTGCTCGAGGGTAAATGGGGCATGTGCAAATTCCTTTCTCTCGTTCCGGCTGGCTGAATTTGGTCGGCAGGAGGAGAAGACCCAAAGGGAAAACAGAGGGTAGTTGAGAGTCTTTTGATTTTTTTGTTCCATCGCCCTATATCCCCTCCCTTCACCCCTCTATCTGCCTCTCCTCCCCTCCACCCCCCGTCGCAACCGCGGTCGATGGATATTTGGTAAATGTGGACATTTGTCGTGTTATTGATTTCAAGTGGTCTTCGGGAGAAGAGACAGATCGCCTCGAGTCGCCATCACCGAATCTACATGTATTTCGCCTTCGACCCGACACCCCACCCTCTTCAGTCCGGTGGGTTTTTGGAAATGACATCGGGAGACCCGATTGGAGACCTTCTACCCCCTCCCCTCTGGAATTCTTTCCCACAAGCACACACCCCCTCCCCCGCCCCCACCCTACCGAGTTCTTCCCAGCGTCATCTTCAGTCTCAAAGCTTTTCTCTCTTCTTTTAAGTTCTTGCGAAACGCTAATGGATGTCCTTAATTGGCTACGTATTTTTTTCACCAATTGAATAGCTTAGTGGTAGTTTAATTTTATCAGGGGCGAGTGAATGGATGATAACTCGATCATTTGTTGATTATTTTTACCGTTTCGTTTATCGTAGTCACGTATTGAATAATTAAGTGTTAACTTTTTCTGGACTATTTCACATGTAGGGAGAGGGAAACTGAATTATTCCCAGTAAAATGCCTGTTCTTTGTGTCAACGGTAGTGTTTTTTACCATTTAAAATATAATACTTTTTAATAGAGGAGAAATACTATATTCCTCGGAAATATATTTAAAATTGAAATAACATAGGACAAAAAACTTGAAAAAAGAGAATCACTTGTGGGAACACTTAAACAATGTGTTTAAAATTTTCACTGAACAGTATGCCATTTCCATATTGGTCCAAACCACCTATAATATTTAATTCTTATGAGCCCAATACGCCTTACGAAACTATTTGGAGAAGTATAGACATTGAGATGTGGTCCAGCATTAAATCGTGGACCATAGATTAAAGAGAATGGCCATCATGATCGTGAAATTGCACCAGAAGATGTGTTTCTCATTACGGAAAGAGAGAACGGAATTATTTTGCACCCTCCTCAATATAGTGATTGGGGATCCACCGCCTACCTTCGAATCCTTGGCCCGCGGGAAATTCTTTCTTGCTTCAGCGGGAGTTTGCAGTTGTCACAAATCTTTGAGTGACACCCATTAAACTGTGAAGTCGAATAAAGGTGTTCCGGAAGCAGTTGTTCTCTAATGATTTATAATGCTGTGCTTCGAAGTGTTTCATCAATGTATAAATATCAATTTCTTTGCTAGGTCGCTGCAGGGGAGTGTGTTATTTTCGCTTCGATCCTCGTCAAATGGTTCCGAGGTTCGACGCTTTTACGCGGGAAAGGCAATTTCCATTGTGTCGGGAATTCTAACAATAAATGGGGCATTGTTCTAATTGTTTAATGTTAGCCATTCCATATTGTCGCGTTCAGTTACGGTAGCGGTGGAGAGCGTGAAAGGAAGGGCTTTCTATTCACCATACATATGGTATTTGCGACTGTCTAAGGGAGACTTGAAGCGCCTTTTCTACTTTCCTTCCGGCCGAGACGAGTTGTTACGCCGTCCTCGTTCCTATCTGTCTCGTCCATACGCCGTGCTATAGTTGAATCCGTTACACAGTGTGCAGGAATTTCAGTGCAGGACCGTCGAAATCCAGGAGAAAGAAATGGTTTCACCCTGTGCAATTCTTTTCAGTATCCTTGCAAAATTGTGAAAGAGGGAAGCCATGGCCTTAAGCGATGAATGAGATTGCAAGGTAAGAGGCGAGTTGCGTGAAGTAAGGTCACCGCAGCTCCACTGCCATGTCTCGAGGAAATGAAATACTAGGAGCTAAGCGCGTTTCTTTCACAAGTCAATGACCATAAATTTCTCACAGGTTCTGCAATCGTGACATTGTTGATCTTGAGTGCGTAATTGGTGTATTTTTTCTCGTTCTTTTTCCTGATCGTTGCACCTCGTAGACTTAGGCCTCGGCTTAGTGTTGTTCATGTGTAAATTTCCAATTGAACTACGATGGGTGTATTATTTATAGTGTATTTTAAGTTGCATGTTCGTAACAGTTCGACTCGCTCAACTCACACAACAAACAAACCATATCACTTCAGTTCAAATTATTCGTACCTATGCTACTATAGCCAATAAACGTGAACTAAATAAGTAGATGATTTTCTCAATGAGTTCAATGGATTTTAATCCTATTGTGTACCGTCAAACAAAATGCAGGCTTGGCGTCATTCATTTGATCATTAGACGCGCCTCATTTCCTAGATAATGCGTGTATAAAAACATTTCAGTTGCATATGAATATCTCGATTGGGTTTCCATAAATATAAAATGCCGTACGCGAATAATAGAGAAGAATGGAGGGCCGCAGTGAACCAATCTTAGGCTTAACTTGCTCATGATAATAATGATGGGCGCATACATTTCAAGGCTATAAGCAATGTTTTATAATAATTTGAAAAATACATTTTCAACGAATAAGTTTTGTGGGCTGGCGGCAGCAGAAAAACTGTTACGAATCTATGTGGTTTAAATACGAAGCTGGGTAATCGATTTTGGTATCTCTGTTCTTCCAAAATTCGTGTAAATTCAAATAGCGAATCATCAAAGACCAAATATCATGGCCCCAGGTGATAGTCGAACTCGAGCAGGTAATCTTGCAAAGTCTTGTTAACTGTAATTTAACATCAAAAGGTTAGTGTGTGTGAGAATTTTTTTACTTTTCCGTTTTCACCTATAATTTGCCAGCACCTTCCCTTTCGTAATGACGTGTTTCCCCTTTAAATGGCGAAGACGAAAAACCCTTGCTCAAACTGATGCAGTACGCTTGAGCGTTAAAATACAGCTAAGTTTCCATCGATCCATTTAAAAATGAATTTTTTTATTTATGTCATCTAAAAATTCGTAATGCCTGAAAACTATTCCTATTTGGACCTTAGGGTTTACTACCTTGATCAAAAAGTTCCCGGAATTTATTCAGAAAATTAAAAATACAAGTTTATTCATCTAAATCTATATTGTCCCCTTCAAAGTAATCCCCATCGACTGCAACACACTTATGCCAGCGCTTGATCCAATCCTCGAAACATTTTTTATATTCGGTTTTCGGTATGTCCATCAGCGCTTCCTGCGATTTTTCCATTACTTCCTCTCGGCTGCTAAAACGCGTTCCCCGTAATGGTTTTTTAACTCGATTGAACAGAAAGAAGTCACAGGGAGCCAAATCAGGTGAATTCGGTGGCTGTTGGATGGTATTTGTTGCATTGTTCGTCAAAAAATTACGAATAATGATAGCACTGTGCGACGGTCTCGACGCACTGTGCGACGATTTCTGGTCTCTTTCGGCGAATTGCTTCACGCAAACGTCTCATAACGCCCAAATAATACTCTTTGTTTACTGTCTGGCCTTCTGGCAAAAATTCATGATGCACTACACCGTTGTAATCCATGAAAACCGTCATCATTGCCTTCTTTTTTGACTGAAAACGACGTGGTTTTTTGGTCTCGGCTCATTTGGTGAACGCCATTCACTTGCTTGATGTCTGGATTGCGTGTCGTACTCATAAACCCACGTCTCGTCTCCAGTAATGATCCTTTTGATGAATGTGGGATCGGATTCAGCCTCGCAAATCATGTCTTTTGCGACGTCAACACGGTCTCTTTTTTGCATGAAATTGAGGTCTTTTGGCACCAACTCTGCTGCTACACGACGGAAACCCAAATCATTAACCACAATGTCTTGGGCGGATCCATAGGCAATGTTCAAGTCCTCCGCTATTTCTCTGATGGTTAATTTGCGGTTATTGACCAACATTTCTTTTACTTTATCAACTTTTTCACCGACTTTCGATGTCGATGGTCTGCCACTGCGTTCATCATCTTCGATTGACTCACGACCACTTCTGAACCGCTCGTGCCACTGGTAAACGACCGTTTTTTTTAGAGAATCGTTGCCGAAACACTTTTCCAACATTTCCAACGTCCGTGCGCCACTAAATCCGTTTTTTACGCAAAATTTAATACAAGTTCGTTGTTGCAAATTTAAATCCATTTCTGCAATTGTAAAAAATCGGCAACACACACAGAGATAGATGTACTCTTGGCTACGTAACTTTTGCAAATGTCAAGTTATGACACTAAGATTTAAAGGGAATATCAACAACAGATGTACCAATTTAACAAAAAAAAACAGAACTCAAATCGGAACGATGGGAGCGCCACACGGTGGTTATTCCGGGAACTTTTTGTTCAAGGTAGTATGTCACACCAAAGGCCAGTTGTTGATAGTGATGGTAATATTAATAGTGTTTTCATTCAACATTTCAGCTGAATTCCCTAAACTGAAGGTGAGCGTAAGTTTTCTGACTGCAGACTTCTGTTTTCCTTTATTCAATGCTACCTTTTGTAGGATCAGTCGATATTAGTCCTACATACTTGGCATTAGTCTTCGTTGTGGAATGTGTGGGGGTAAAAAAGTGTAATAGGAAAGAGTTTCGACTCATTAAAAAAAAATGTTCACCTGGAATTTATTATTACCAATGATTTTTGGCACATTCCCTTACTTTTTCGACGTTTTATTATGCTCAGTGGTTACGGATTTGCGTAAAATATACATGTAAGATGGTAGAAGGATATTTGCTAAACGTGATTAGAAACAAAGTTCGTAGGAAATTTGAGTGGGGAAAAGTGAGGGAGGGGACATTTGGGAAGGAAGATGAACGACAGCGCATGTTCTACAGGAGGAGAAATTCAAGAACAATGTCAGTCTAACCATCATTTAAGTAATATTTCATATATATCCGCTTTTATTTACATTGAGATAAATAATTGATCCAGGTTTATGCAATATGGAACCAGTCACCGAAGTGTTGATTTCGAGGGTTGTGGATTTTATCACAAAATGTGCCCAAATGTATGTAGTGTGTTACAAGAAATTGAACCAACTCACATGGTTAACGTGCTGCGCACTATGGAGGTGTGGACGAGTTTCAAGATGTACGTCTGTATTATCTATGTTGTGGTGATTGTGTTCGATTGCTAGAGCCTAGAAAAACTAAATTATTGAGTTGTTCCATTTAACATTACTGGGTCGTATAGCCTTACCCTAGTCTACAACTTAAGCCACAGCAATAAAAGAATATTATTGGAACAGGCAGGGTTATGTGATTAGCAAAGTGTTTTATTAATGCGGTTTGTGAAGGAATCCAATTGTGACTGACAGTCGGTAATGGGTTTAGTGCTGTGTATTCCGCATGGAATGCTGGTTCTATGGGATATGCCATTACACCATTATGAATCGGTTTTCACTCTGGATTGGGGACCTCAAGTACTGAAAGGACGAGGCCCCATGTTTAGAAAAAGATTTCTGCACTCTTCCAAAGTTTCCACAAAAGTTTTTCTGGAAAGTGCAAAAGTGTACTTTTTTAAAAATATGCATTCCTTCTGTCGCATCAAAGGAGAAACCGTGAATCTAAAACGTCCACGTTCTTCGTAATTAACACTGCTAATGGATTAAAAGTTATAATTAATCGCGAGTCATTTATTTTTATGTTAAACACGCTGCTTGGCGGGATTGCTTGCACTCCGGGCGGTCGGGAAGTGAACGAGATAAACCGACGCTCGCGTGTAAAGTGAGAATGGATGGTTTTTTTGTAAGAAAAAAAGAAAGAAAGCGCTTTGTGACTCACAGAGAATCCTCTTTTGTGGCTTCTTATGAGATCTTGACTCGTTTCCCACGGCGCCGCCCTGGGAGTTGTTTTCCTGCGTTAGTTTGTTTTATCTCCAACCTTCCAAGACTCTCCGGGAATTCCTTTCCCACATCCTTAAATCCTTTTCCAGAAACATTTTTATTCGATTCTTTCATTCTCGGTTCCCTTAAAAAAAAACCCTCGTTTCGCCTGTACTCTGTAGGTTGAAGCCTGAAGGATGAAGTCTTCGGGAATTTATTTTCTCGCCGAGGTTTGTTGCCGACATTTCTACCTTTCAAGTACTCCGATATTAATCCCCGTAAACTTTATTGGCACTAAGTGATAAGGGGAAAAAACGGGTTACAAGTAAGGGGAGAAATAGGGAACACACACTAGATCACTTGGGTGTGTTTGAGAAACAGTGACCCACGTATGCCTCAATCACACACAAAAGGCAAAGTAAATAATAAAACAAACTTACAACCACTCGATCACCAGGGTGTGTCAAGAAATAACTGTCACTCTCGTGAATCACATTCACACACACACTCAGGGTTTACAAGGATCCCTTTTATGTCAGTGACCCGTCAATTACACAAATAAATGAAAAATTATAAAAGGATGTAGTTAAACAGAAACGACTTACGTAAACACGCAGTTACTTAATCACTCGGGTGTGTTAGGCCTTTGTGAATTGCACGCACTCACTCGGTCAGGGTTTACAACGATCCCTCATATACCATTGACCCGTCAATCACACAGATGAATTATAACACGGATGTACGCACGCTCTCGCTAATTCACTCAATCACTCAGGTGTGTCCGAAAACAAGGACCTTTGCGATTCACAAGTACTCACACGTTCAGGGTTAACCAGGATTTCTCCTATGCCAGGGACCCGCCAAACAAACAGAAATATAGGACTCATTGGAGTAGTTAATATGTTTGTTCCATGCTCGCCCATCAGTGATTTTAGGATAAAAATACACACCCTGCCTGGTTAGTAGAATTTCAGATTGGATGCGTGGGAACTCTAGGAAGATTTCCTAGTAGAATTATTGTTACATAGCGGACGTTGTTGCGGTTAAAAAACAGCAAGAATGGTTTTGAGTGGAGACCGTTGAATACGAGCCAATGTCCGACGTAACTTGTTTTTTGTACCCAAACGCGTTCCATATTTCTCTACCATGTTAATATGCTAACTGTGGTAGTTTTGAGTGCGCTTAATGCAAACTTAATGTGCTCTAAATGTCGAGACTCGTGTGGAATCCCGATCAATTGGATTGAAAATGGGTAGCATGTGGCCTAGTTCTGGCTGTAGATAGCCGGGATATGGTGTTAGTTCAAAGGTCACAGGTTCGCTCTCTCTAGCGTAAGTCTTGGGTAAGCACTTTGGAAATGCTACCTTGGACGCAACTGCGTACGGAAATGCATTTGTGTCTTTGAAAAACTTATCCCTGTTAGGTTGGGAAATTGCAAGTGTAAGGATTCGAAAATTCATGGAACTTCTCTTTATTATTATTTTTTAATTGTAAGTCGATCTTTTAACCTTCAGCTGGGATTTTGCGCGAAGCTATTTGGTGGCTTTTTAACATTCATTGTCCTGATTAATAATTAATTAGGCCATAAATGTCATTCGAGGTGGCCCTGAACCCCTAATTGGAGAGTCTGCGAGCGAGCGGTCCAATGCCCCCTTTCACACAAGATCATCCTCCCCGTCGTAAAATAGCGGTGTTAGTTTTTCTCAGAATGTCGTTGATGTAGGTAAGTTATCATCCACGTTGCCCGACAGTGTACCGGCACGTCGTTTTTCCTCGCATTATGATTCAGTGGTGAAAGAATGCTGGACGCGGTAAGGAGAACGTGTGTCAGTCAGGATCGCTTGAATGCATGCTTCGATTCCGTGAAAAAATGAAAGTAAACTTGCGCTTGCGGAAGTTGCCTGCATCATTCTTTTTTCGTGCGTATTCTCTCAAACTTATGTTGTTTAAATCCATGACTTACGTAAAGTTTCTAAACGGAAGGTCATTAGTGCAAATTTTTCCCGATCAATATCAGAATATTGTTAGTGGTACGTCTTCCTGTGAAATGGAGATAAGGTTGACGAAATGCCGGGATATTTATTTAAGAGGAAGGGAAAACCTGGAAATATTCGACAAAAAGGTGAATCAAAATAATCAACGATATTATAAAAATATATATATATATATATATATATATATATATATATATATAAGAACACTCACAAGTTAGTTCTTAATAATGTCGACGGAATTTAGCTTCGTCTTCCTCAGAAGAAACACAGTAGTACTGAGTACTATCAGTTGAAGCGGGAATTTCTGTTGTTGTGCACTGGTTTTTTCGATGCGGGAATACAAGTTTAGAATTTTTTAATTAAAGTTCTCCTTTTTGGTGACATTTATTACGTTCTCTACGTGAGAAATTATTCTACCTGCCTAAAATTTGCGAATTGTAGTTCAAAGTTATTCATTGATTACGAATAAAAGGCAATGAGGAGATTGAAAATGGACAGCGGAAAAATTTGATTTTGTTGAAGCTTCGGGATTTTTTCGATTAACCCATGTTTAATTTTAGACCGTTTTGAAAGCAAGTGCAGGCAATGATGATAGTGGTGAAAAATGATGAGAAAGAGACATTTGGATATTCTAAAATGCAGTAGGAAGTATCGTGAGTTAAAGAGCGACGATTCCATCCGCGAGTGTGTCAAGCTAAGAAGCGAAGGGAGAGGTGAAAATTTGGATGAGGGAGATAACCCGTTAAGTCCAGTCAAGACGTGAGGCCATTAACGGGTAATTGGTTCATACGGGAGGCATGGTCGGTATGACTGACGAGGTCATCGAGCCCATATAGAGCCCCTATAGGTGATGGGGCAGATTGCGTGAACGGTAGGAACATAATATGTATCCACAGAGGTCGATTGACCGGAAAATTGTATTTGTTTGTGATATTCTCATATTCTCTCGTTGCGGAAATTAATTAATTTTTTGCATCCTAAATATCCATCATTCGCGCCGTTCACTTCACGACTATCATCTGATCACTTCCTAGCCAATGACTGGCAACCTTGGGATCATTTCTCCCTCTATTTCTAAATAAATCGCATTTCCATCATCGTCGACAGTCGGATGTTGCGAGGAACCAGAGGGCAATCGTGTTATTTCTATAACTGGAGGTCCTCTATGTGCCTACCTGTCTTTGCTTGTGTTTATTATATACATACGATCCGCATTCCAATAGATGACAAGCGTTGGACTTTTTAGACGGTCGCTCAACTTAATTCATGCTGAATTTTGAGTTTGCTCAAACGCGTTGGAGGAATTGTTAAGAGTAATGGAACCGTAGATCGTAATGGAGTCGCTAGTTATCGGTTACCTTCTCCATAACAGTAGTCGTATTTTGTTCATTTTCCTCGATTCAGTATATTTCCGTGAGGGAGTATACGAAGCTGTCTAAACCAGTGCATTTGCATAAAAATGTCAACATTTATGATTCTGTTTAAATTATTTGTGGCAGGTTTATGTATATCGAGCAAAAAAGAGCGTATTTATAACTTGGGAGGTGGAACCCTTCACAATATGCCTTTAGAGTTTATCTAATAATGTAAGGCATATTCAGGAGTTCAACGGAATGCGGTGCCCTCGCCTAGAATGCCGAGAGGAGAGCGGAATTGTTCGCGCGTCTAGTCCAGTGTAACTCTGACGGCGAAAATCGATCGGCTTCCACAGCGGAGGTTATCGGTCCCTACCCCGTTTATTTTTTCTTATTTCGTTGCGAATTCTGTCCCTCTTTGAGCATTGGCATGAAAACGAGGTATCGAATTGGAACATTTCCTCCCCTTAAGATTCATCTTGTGAGTAATACCTGACGTGCATTTTTGGCAAGTTTTTACATTTTGCACGTTGCTGCCCACCAAGTTTCGGAACCAAAAACTGGAACTCTGCATAACATAATTGGCCATCCCTCTGTTGCGTTTAGCTCTGCACAAAACTGTTATGGCGACGTAAGAGTTTGTCCACCATCTGTGTTGATATGCTCGCCCAGTAACAAATTTTCTGATTGTAAGATGAAGAAATGCTCACTTTAAAGTAATGGCGTGATAATTGATGGAACAATATTAATTTTGAAGCCCGAGGAGATTTTTCTTTCTGATAAATTGTGAGTACATGGTTGTTGTGTGTGAGTTGTATTTTCTTCTCTCTCCGAAATAGAAGTTTTTAGCAATGCATGGTTGCATTTCTCATTAATCAATCCCTGTTAAAAAAAAAGCTTTGGAATGTGGTCGACAGTGAGAATGCTAATCCATATTTTAGCGAGCTTGTTGTTGGAGATATCCAGGAAGAATCATTTAAATCACCATCTCACTTTCTCAATTGCCCATAAATAACAGCTGTGATTCGAAGAGAGATATTTCCTTTCTAGTCCAACGCTCGTCTCTCATGCTATTACCTCATTTTTTCATACATCCCTTCAGTTTTGACCATCCGACGGTTTTATCTTCATTAAGACCGAGAGAAAAATTTTGAACATCCCAATGTTTTCAGGAAGATGAATAGGCATATTTGTTTTAGTACGATGATGCTATTGGTGGTGCGGTGGTTTTTATGATCAGTCTGGAGAATGTTATAGTTTAATTTTTCTTTATTAACGTTTTAAAAATAGTACAATGAATTATAAAATATTATTTTTTCCAAGGAAAACACTTATTTCACTTTAATCTTTTTTTGCTCAATTAATCCGTACTTTGATAAAAAGAATGGTTTGAGGCGTCACTTTGTGGAAGCGATTCATAACGGAAAAAGAAAATACTTAGTTCTGTGGAAGAACTAAGTATTTCCTTTTTCCGTTAATCCGTACTTTACCTATTTTTGCCTCCTCGTAATTAAAAGTGGATTTGCTCGGTAATATCCGCCTTTATTTTTTATACTGAATAATTAAATGGCAATAAAAAAGGTTTAAAATATTGGAAAGCTGATATATGACTCATGGAACTTCGTTTCAACCATTCTTGGGCACTACAGGGATTCAGTGATCTTTCCACTTGAAACTATTCTCAAATTTATTGAGGGTTTTTTTGATTTAGCGTCGTTGCTACTTACTCTTTAGATATGTTAGAGAAATGCTAAGGTTTTGTTCACTGTTCCTACTGTGCATATTTTTATAGGGACCCGAAAGGGACATAACGTTTTAATCATTTTAGTAATTCGAGCCAAAGAATCCTGTTGGGTCAAGAAGGTCACCTTTTCAGTTTAGAGTACGAAGTGAATGGCTAGCCATTTGAAAGGCATTAATCGTTCCAAGAGTGATGCGGAGGAGGAATGTTACCCGTTTCGAATCATGATAACGTGCCAACGACAGTAAGACTTTTGTTTCCCTCCTCTTGGGTCATCTTGGAATGAAAAAAAAAGTTCCCTTGCCTCTTTGACGGTGGGTGAAAAAGTCGGAGAGAAATGAAACAGATTGTTTTACTTTTGGTCCACGTACAATTGTAAATATGAGTTAATTCGTCCCAGTGGGTATTGTGGGTGTGTGGGCATTCTTGGTGTCAGCGTTAGGTTACTGATCCTTACTGGTCGTGGGTTCGAGTTTAGTTGTGACCTCTGGACACCCCCGGCCAAGCTCGGGTCTCATTTACCGTACACCGGAACTTTCTGGGATATCTCAATCAGCACAGAGAATGGAATCGCCCCCCCCCCTCGCCTGAATGTGTGAATTTATCACGTCATAGTTGCAGGTTTTTTTTTTGAGTTAGGCTCCACCGACGTTACGCAAATCGGCATTCGTTTTGGTGACTGTGCCTCGTTGCAGACTTGCTGTGTGAGAGCTCTCGGTGCTCGGAGCTGAGTTTTATGACGTGGTTGATGGTTTTACGGTAAAAATGGTAACATTGATGCACGAATTCCATCGGAAATTACCAAAAAATCGAGAAATAGTCCTTGGCGCGGCTTAGGAAATTCCATGTGGTATCTAAAAAAGGGAAGAAACGCCGATGATTCTTTCAAAAGTATCCAAGTAAAAAAATCGGTGGATCCAATCGCTAGAACTACAATTAACCTGACGGTCCATCCATAAAATATTTTAGCATTAGCAAATCTCTCATAGTACGGAGAGGTAAGTGGAAAATTATGTAATACAAGATCAGTTTGTACGTGGAAGTAATAGAGAAATAAGGGATGATATTTTTGCCCTGTTATCTTGGATAAGGAAATAGAAAGGGAACAGCCGACCTTCGTTTAAATCGTGGAACTAGAGAAAGCTTGTGACAGTGGGGACTGGAGCATAATGCTTCATTCCAAAAGAAATTGGCACGTAAAAGGAACGCTGACAGACGATTAAAACATGGTGTAAATGGGTATATGGAGAGCTGTGGGAATCAGATCTGGTGAAAGTGGATGGGAGCAAATTTAAGAGTGCGGCTGAGATGCACTCGTAATCGACCATGAGTTTTGATGGAAGAATCGATTAAGTGATAAAGATATGAAGGAATAGATAAAAGCCTGAGTAGGGATGCACGGAGAGCGAATAAAAATTCTGCCATTTATATATTATTATAAGGTAATCTACCGGTTAAGGTAGGTTTTTGGATGGACACAGCTATTAAATAAATACATAAATTGGTGCCGTAATAATTCCATCCGTGTCGCAAGAAAAAACACAAGTGTTCCTTACCTTTCTCAAATTCCAAGCCTTGTTCTCTTCGTGAATCAAGAGACTCCCAACCTAATTCCTCCAACAGTACATTGCTACAGATTGGCCCTCAGACTGAGGGGTAGTCTTGTTGTGGAGTACACTAAAATGAACACGGTAATCGATATATTCGATGTTTTCAGGCTTAACTTTGTGGAAATCTATTATCACTGAACTAAAAATAACAATGTATCTTTCCACTCTACCTGAGGATGACGCCGATGCGTCGAAACTAATTTACCGAATGAAATTGAGTTGAAAGATGCATTTTTATTTTTACTTCAACGATAATCGACTTTCAGACAGCTGCTGAGTGTCAAGACCTGGCATGATAATGTGCAAATTATTACGGGATCGCATCGGCATGGATAACTGTCTGCCGGTCCATGCACGGAATTCAAAAGGTGTCGACTCTGAACGGCTATGTTGGTGAAAAATGCGTTTCGAGAAGCGCATCGCAAACGTGCGTACGGAAGGTTTGAATACCCAAGCCCGCATGCATAGAGCAACGGCATGAACTCCCGTTCCAAGCTCGTTCTTAAATGAGAGGGGCGGAATTGAAGAAAAAAAATGCAGCTGGGCTTTCCCCCTTTCACCACGACGTCTTTCCCTCTGCACACACACCCTCTTCCCTCCCCCAACGACGCAAAATACTTCCCTCTGTATACCGCCTCACTCACTCTCTCGTTTGGATATGCTGCTCTTTTCTTTGCAGATGTTTTATTCCTTCCTTTTGTTGACCCGAGCTTCCCAGGTACTGGGGAGGGTTGGCGGGTGGGCGTGGGAAAAATGCCGGGGCCCAGCGTGGGACCCTCCCTTACCCCCCTCGCCGTCCTCCAGCTCACACTTCCTCCCATCGTTCCAAATCATGACGCTTCGCCCTCTTACCCGATATTTTTTCTCTCTTCCGTTCGGTGTGGACGCATGCATAATCAAACAGAGCGTCGTCGGCGTGTTCCGTTTCGTTTAAATTGGTGTAATTTTCCGCGTAGGATACGCGTCGTTCTGTTTGCCTCCTCTTTATCTGCCTTGTTTTTTTTCGCGAGTTTCCCCCGAAACAAAGCCGGACCATGGTTGGTTCTGCGGCGTAATTGTTTCCGCACTGGTCGTCGAGAGAGTGTCACGTCGCGCAAATTCGGCACTCTCTCTCTTTTGTTTAATTCGGGCTAAAGTAATGCAGCGATGAACCCTTAAACAGTTTGGCGGAAACTTGTACGAGATTGCGGATTTTTTTGCACAGGAAATGCATAACCGGCTTGCATTTAAAACATGGATGGGCGTTTGTCGGTCGTTCGTGCTGACGCCTCGTAAACTTATTCAAATTTCGGGAATTTTCGTCTCGCCATCCTTTGCCCTTTGAATTGCGAAAAATAATTGATTATAGCGCATCGGGAATTTGTGAAAGGATCGACACAATGTCAAAGTGTTCCATCGAGGTTTTTGGGACCCTACTGCCCAGACACCCCCCCCGCGATATCTGGTTCGATTTCCGATATTTGTGGATTTTAAACGTAATGTTCGGTCCTTAATCCTTAATCGCCGTACGAGTATATACGTGTAGTGCAATCCTCTTTCAAAATTTCTCTCTTTCGTATAATGACCTACGGTTATGGCTTCGCGATGTGTGAATGATGTTTTCACGTAAATACGGCTGGAAAGCACCGTTCATTCATTTTCCATTATAAGGTCGAGGGAATTGTTCAATCTCCAGATGGGTTGGATAGGTTCTCCACCACAGCGGTAAGGCAAGGGAAACTGCCAGCCCGAGATGACGCGGAAACCGAATCCTTCGCAATTCCTGGCTGTAATAATAATAATTATAATTCTCCTTTATTCGGGCGAGATTGAGACTGTAGCAATGCTTTCTTCCATCTAACCCATGGTAGTATGAAAGGATAACAATACTAAGCTAAATGTTTTATAATATGATATTGTTTTCTTTATTTTTTTATCAATTCTGTTATCATTCTAATTTTAGCCAAAGGATTTTTTTGATTTGATCTCAAACCATAGATTGCATCGATTTTGCCCTTGTCTTGCACATTCTTCACGCGCACTTCCAAAACCTTTACATACATTTTAGTTAATTGTGAAAACATTGAAGCCCATATGATAAGCCTGAGCCACCCTCAATGTAATACCTTAACCTGGGGCATCTCTAATATCTAATCCCCTAATATCAATAATTTTAATCGACAAGAAAACGTTTTCATTCGTATAATACGAGATAAATGCATCCTTAAAAAAGTTATTTCCGTCTTTCAAGACTGTTTAAAGTGATGGGTTTGTTTTTTATCTGTGGATTTCTGATCTCTCCCACGCCTATAAATCTGATATTAATCTACTCCATTTTGACGCAGTACGGCCTAATCGGGTGGACATCAGTGGCAAGTTAAAAATACCTTTGGGGTCAAATGGTAGGAGGAAGAGGTCACCATTTAGTAAGTGACATTCGGAAGGATAATGCCAAATCCATTCATTAATATCTCTCTCCTTAGATTACATTCATAATATAGTGATATCTTTAGGCATCGATTACGGTAATTAGCATACCAAATAGTTATTTTATAGCTCCCGGCAAGTATGGTTGTAATTTCATTTTTTTTGACTGAGTGAAGGGGAATAATTTGTCGTTATGATGGGAGATAATATTTGGACATCCAGTCGGATAGAAGCGAATATGGCGATCGAAATAACAGTGAATATCAATTGCGATAGGAGCGTAAGGAATACGTAGTTCGGAATATTATGGTTCTCATGAATAGAAGATCGGGAGGAAGGTCTCTATGATGTGAAGTAATTGACTATTCAAAATTTTATTTGAATTTCCGTGCTTTGTTTAACTTAAGCTTTCATGCGATGTTCCTTGATACTATTGAATTCGAGGTTGAGGTTGCATACGTTACTCTTAGACGTGATCCCTCTTTTAAGTAAGGTTTCAAAATTTCGGTTTTGAAATATGAAGTATTAGTATGATGCTATATGATGGCGGGGGGGAGGAGGTATGGGGGCACAAAAATGGATCCGAATCAGGGTTTCCTCTAAGAATAAATGAAACTGCCCCAGACAAAACTTCGCGGAGCTCCTACATTATGGATGGGAAAGGAAAATACTGCGTTTACATATTAAAATATATTTTTTCACGGCCGTGGTTTCTTTATAGGGATACCTATGCTTTTACTCTCTAACGAGTCTGACGATATGATTACTCGGTAGCGAAATCATTGCTGTTTCAATTGTGTTTAAATATGGAAACAAAAGTGCTGGTGTTCCTTTCGCAAGCTTTGAATGATTCGTCAAAGTTTGATGCGAAAAAAGCTATATCCTTTTTTTTTAATTATTGATGGGGTGTTTTTAATTTTTTTTAAATTTTGTCGTCCTCTCTTTAATATTTTTTCACAAAATATTAATTATATTAGTTTTAAACGATGAGTATATCAGGTTGTGAATACATGATATAATTGTGTTTGATGTTGAGCAATGGGATTTTCCTTTATAGTTAAGAGTGTGTTAACGTGAGAGATAATAGTGAGCAGGAGTATTAATCAGGGAAAGGGAGGGGGAGGAGGTGAAAAAGGTCATGCAAGCCAAGCCGCGACCGGAACCAATAAATGAGGAATCATTTCCGAGCTTAAATGGGGCGCGAACTCAAATTAAAAACTCTACTCCTAACGCTCTTTTTCGTCCTCGGAATGCAATTGGCGCTTTGGCCGAATGAAGTTTCGCCCAAAATCGGCGAGAGGGAATGTCAATGACGTTCTCGTGAAAGCACTCTCATATTAATGCGTCATCGTACGCTGTTTTGTTTCTGCAGATCGCTGTATTCTATGGCCATCGTCTAATAACAAATTCCCATCGATTGGAATTCGCAGTGAGGCTCAGGGTTCATTTATGATCGTTTTATTCATAAATTCCCCTGAAACCCACTTGGCTGTATAAGAAAACATTTTTACTACGACCATGAACTCGTGTATGTATTGATGCTTTATTTTTTGTGAATGGCTTTAATAAATTTTTTCGATGCCCGCTGAAACTGAACGTAATACTTTTATCCTCACGAGGGCCGTTTCGAGGACTTGAAATGATCGACCCTACACATCTACTTAATGCCCCGCAAGCCGCCGTAAGGGCGTTTGGCGGGGGATGTTAGGGCGCCGCTTGTAATTAAGAAAAAACCGCATGCAAAATCCGCAAATTTATACTGTCCACAAAAAAATATGGTACACATTCATGCAAAAACCCTTACACCCCACATACATGCAAAGAGACAAACTACTAACTAACATACACACGCACCTACAAATATACCTAATATCTTTGCAATGTTTAATTTTGCTCCGACTTGTAAATTAAATGTTTTTAATATTTCTAAAGTGACTTCGGTTTCTTATCCCCTCAAACATAGACGACGTCACACCCTCACCCTTGAATTGTTCTTACCTGGGTCCAAAATAGAAACTACGAATCGTAACAGTCGAATGTGTATTAAGGGTTCCTATTACTAGCATGGATAAACCATAAACACAGTAATCATCCCGAAGGTCGGTTTAGTAGGTGATGGTAGAGCTCACCCGTGTACCAAGCCCGACGGCGCGCGTGTGAATATTCACACATCAGGGTAGGGGGGCCAGTTCCTTTCCCTGTGCCGGTTATGGTTTCCCAGGAAGATCTGGTACCCGAAAAATCAACTAGCTTGGGTGGAGCTGCAGGTGCCCAGAGTGCCTTTGCCGGGAATCGAACCCGGGAACTAGCATGGATATTTAATGGCAAAGTGATATTTCATCTTTAACCACTTACTCATAGAAAGGCCTCTCGTTCAGTTATGATGAGGTCTCACATGAATTTTCATTCGGTATACATACGGCATGATCACGTCTTCGTGTTGAATTTATCTTTATGCAAGAGTAACGTTATATGGACTTTGAACTTTGCAGTGCTTCACGAGCATCGCTTTATAAAATGCCGCGAAACTGCGGTCGTTATTATTCTAGTATAATTCTTGTCATTTTATGCTGATTATTCTTGGTGCGCTAAGAAATTTCTAGTTTAATTTGTCATTTTATTGTTCGACTACAGCCACCTTCAAGATGGACTGGGTATCAATTTATGCGGGGCCTTATGCTCATGGAGCTTCAGTCATGAATATTACAGCGTTGCTCGAGAAAATGGAAAGAATACTTGGTATTTTCCGTACGCAGGGAAGTTCAAATATTTTCTTTGCAGAACTGTCTCCTCGAACTTCTTGTTTGACATACCAGGTTTTCCTACAATGGTAATGATCATTTACCCTGAGGATACGTCTGTTACCTATTACTACAAATGTTTCCCAAGTTCCCAAAATGAAATGACTACTTAAGCTTCGTCCTCTGCCTAAAATCTATTCCTCCCATCGACTCAGATTTCTCAAAGGCGCCGCATTTGTTTCTTGGTACGTTATAATTAGTTTCTGAGTAAATTTTCCGCAGTTTTTAATTGCGTGATTAGCGAAGACTAAGTTTTCTGAATATGGTCACATGTAAAATTTAAATTTTAACTTTTTAAAATCTAGCTAAATTATTTTATTCAGTCGCCATGTAGTTACAAAGACAATTGAAACCGTCTTGAAATTCGTTTAATTCTCCCTCGGCCGTATGAGCAATGGTGTTTTCTTTCGTTGTGATTTTGAGTTAGTTACTGTTTAGGGACTGTTAGCGGGATTCGTTGGTTGAAGTAATACTTAGACGCATGTATTTACATTAAACTTAAAGAAATCCAATTTTGTTTGGCATTTTTATAGCTTCCTTGTATGTCGCATTTGTCTTGGAGGTTCTATTTTTTTGAGATTTGAGCCCAGCAACTGTAAGGATTTGGCCGAGTTGAAAAATTTTTTATTTAAGCAGCTAATGCAGCAGTGTAAACATGAATAATTCGGTGTGAATCGCGATTACTAGTTGAGAGGAATCATTACGGTGTGATCGAAAATTTTTACAAAGGGGTCGGTTATTTATACCAAATTGAGTCGTCGCTACGACTCGGTTTGGTCGTTTTCGTAATTGTTTTCAGAAATTGAATAAAATTTACTCTGCTCCTGCTGGCGTGCATGTTTAGAACATACCATTTCATGAGATGTAAATTTTAAAGATAAAATACCTTTTAGGACAGTTTTACCTAGCCTAAGGTCTGTGGGATTAATCAGGTCCGGTTAGACCCTCGCAGCCAGTTCTTCAATCTAAGAAAAATATGGAAGAAACGTGTGTTGGTTAGAATATTGGTAGAATTTCGTGTGATTTAAGTTACGCCAGTTAAATTCCTTGCTGCTCCTAAAAAGGAAATGGACGTAACATAATAAAATTTGAGGTTCGATGCCTTCCCATTAAGGTACGTAAATATTTTCTCAATATTGCGATATTTAAAAATGTTGGACACTATCTCATGCCGTGTGGTTTAATAAATTACAGTGGAAAACCTAGGGTATCAGTTGTTTGAACAAAAAACCCTCAACCTTTTTCCCCTGTTTGTTAAATCACGTTAATGTTCGTCACGGTCACATTTTTTTGGTAAAATTTTCTTCTTCTCTTATCGAAACTCCATCCTCTGACGCATTGTGCTATTTTAGCGGACCTCACAGCGGGACCTTAATCATATTTTAGATAGTTGTGGCTACCTTATTAAGCTTACGGAGATAAGATTCAGTTTTGTTATCAAATTTATCATACATCACGCGAATCACCGTGATTCTTGTCTCATCTCGACTCACTTTCCGAAAAGGTATTTTGCCATAGAGGGACTTGGTGCCCAGTGATTAAAAATGATATTGCTGAAATGGTTGCGATTTTATAAAATTATGAACTATCTTCGATTTCTTCCGCACTACTTCGAGTGAATGTATTCCTGTCGTATTTTTCTTTGAAATGTTAATGTGGTACTCTTCAGCTCCTTGGCACGTTGGCCGGCCGGCAACGAATGCATTCGCTATCTCGGGTTTCTGTTCTGGTGGTTTTACGTGGCTTAATTACTTCAATTCATGAATACGAGGTAGCCGATCTGCTTCGTGAGCGAGATGCGTGTTTGTTCAACTCATTAGTTTTATGGGACGCTAAGATTAGCATTGACTGTGATAATATCTCTACTTTCGCATTTCTTTGCGAGTTAATTTCAGTGTGAACTTTTTCTTTGGAATTCGTATGGGGGGTAAGTCACCCTTCTTCATTCTTTAATTGATTGTCGATGAGAACATTCTCGGCTTGAATTTTTCGGGATTTCTTTGCAGGAAACGTGTTCGCATGTCATTATTGTTTACGCCATCGAATGATTATAAAGGTCAGAAATTGCTTCATATTACACTTGACGGCGTCCAAACTTGTTATCCACCACCAGTAGCACGCAAAGTTATCTTTCCAGAATAAGCAACAATGTTAATCAAAATTGAATGTTTCGCTTTGACGTCCATGTCGTATCGATTTTTTTTCCCTGTTGACTGATCGAAGTGATAAGGGCTCGCCCGCACTCTTGTCTTCCCTCGGTTCATTTTCGTGTGTGTTATAAATAACTCGTCTTTTAAGGGCGTATTCGTGGAGACGGGTAGTACGTTACCAACAAGTCCGCTGTGGCGTGTTCGAAACTTCGAAATACTAAGGCCGTCTTCTCTTTTTTTTTGGATGTTTTAAAACCGTGTGCATCATCAAGTCATTGCAGCTGATAGTTGATTATCATGAAGTTCAGGCGTATGAAGTTTCTGAGAGACTGAAAAATATTTTAAGGACGTAGTTTCTTACTGAAAAATATTTTAAGTACGTAGTTTCTTACTATCAAATGTGCTGTATGGTGGAGAGAGATTTTACACATGGATTTTGAATTTCAAAAAATCATTTTCTCATGCAGAATTTTCCACGCCCATTTTATTGGCAGACTCTTTCAGCTTGAAATTTCATAAGAAAATCAGTTTTTAGCCCGTGATTGTTTCTTGTGTATACTTTCAAGGCCGAAGCATGAAATAATTGTAGTTAATTAGGCCCATTGCATCGCGGGTTAGACAACGGGACGGTCTAATGCCTGCACACGCTTTTTTTTTATATTTTAGGTAAGGGTTCTTTGTGTGTTCATTCCTTCTGTTACAAATTTGAAACTTAAATTCCACTCCTTGGATTACATTCACTTGCAAACATTCATATCGCTCAATTAACCAATGCAAATGAGGAAAATTGCCATTGGTCTAATGATTTGGTGCGAACGGAAAAATTTCCAAGCCCTGGCAAATGATGAATTTTCCAGTTTACCGCCGTGAATAGCATATTAACATTTAGTTACGTTAGTAAATTGTGTTCCTTCGTGACCTGAGTGGTTAGCGAGCCTGTCATGCTAATTTAATCCGCGGCATGACTCAAGTCGGTCTTTGAGACCCTAATCAATCTAATGGCTGCCACGGCTCGTAAGATTGCCGGCAGAATGACTTCCCTTTGGTGGCCATGAAACTTCCTCCTCTATAGAACCCATCAAGGTCTTGTCTCGTAACGTAGCCATCTAATAATGCAGTGGCGTGCAAGCTTCATTCCCCGGGATATCTCAGGCTTCGCAAGCGACTACGTGGTGCGACCCCTCCACCTGAGCATCTACGTAAGCGTATCCGTGTTAGTCCTAAAGCCACGGCGTAATTACTCTCCAAAGAGTAAATGAGTATCATCCGTGATCAATGGAAAAAAAATGATTCCACCTTATTTTAGCTGCTAGATTTTCGCGTTGTTTCCCGCGCAGTTAATAATGTCTTTATTATTCCAAACCAGTACCACACCCACTTAATCCGGGTCGACTAACATTTAAAAAATATTTGATCGCCAACAATTTCATTTTTTGGCTATAAGCGGGTTCTATCTATGACAGCAAAATTCATTTAATTTAGATTTCTATTATAATAAATGGATTAATAACTATAATTTTTTGGGTACAACGAAGGTTTGATAGACCCTGACCATAGTATATGAAAAAAAGAGTAATAAGTTTAGGTGAGGTACATGTAATCGCTTAAGGTTTGCCTCTAAAATTCATGCTGTGAAATGGCGTATTGAGATGCGCACCACCTTGTATGCATTTAGATATTTTACAGGGTGCAATTCCAAAGTCGTAACAACTCGTCCGTGCTTAGATGAATGTCATCACTTCTCGTATCAAATACGTTAGAGGATTTGTAGATGGCGTCTTCAGACTTCTTTTGTTTCTGAATGACCATCGACCACTTAACCATTATCGCCTGAGACGTCTCACTTTGGGGAAAAGGTTTCAAAATAATTAAATCATATTCGGGATGGCAGTGGTGAACGAATTTTCATGTAAATTTATTCCGACATCCGACCATCTATTAATAAGTAACTCAATTCGTTCATTTATATGATTTGCTCTGTAGAAAATCACTACTTTCAGGTAATAGTCCGTGTTTTTAGCAAACTTCGGTTAATGTCATGTTACTAGTGAGGTAAAAACGTTAAAGTTTTGCAAGCAGCAACTGTAATGTTGTAGCAGTAAAAGTAACGTAAAAGCAGCAACTTTTGGGGGGATCCGTAATTGGTAATTATCGTAATTATCATTTATTATTTTAATTATTATTTATTATCATTTCGTAATTATCGAACTGACACAATGGAGCTTATTCGGGTAGTACTCGAGATACTCGAATCTCGAAAGAGACGATGTTTTGGAGTTCCAGACTGGACAAAAACTAGCTAAAAACATAAAATGTCATGTGATTGCCATTGTTGAGTTACGACAATTTTGAGTCCTCCCAGAGCGCGTACCCCTTGAACACCAGCTCAACAAGAGACGCTGTGCTGATTATTTCTTCGAAGGGGATTCTCCACAAAATCGGTGAAGTAAGAAGTGGTCCCGTATCCTTTAGACGTGAAGAAACCACATCGTGGGAGGGAGGCGGGGCTGCGTCTCCCATTCTCTAACGAGAATTCTGTCCAGCGCATTCAGCGGTGTCACGGAATGGAATTCTCTCGCCTCGGGATTGCATAATTTGGCTTCATTTTGAGTAATGTGTCGATCTCGAACTTTCGACAGATTCTGGAACTCGTCACGTTTCATCCACGGTCATTCAGTAGTCGCGTTCATTAAGATGAGACATACCCTGAGGTGATTCCTTTCTCAGCACAACTCTTTTTTTAGTATCCATCCGTGATTTATTTGCTTTGATGTACGATACGTTTACGGTTCTTATTTTGACTTTTTCAACCTCGTTTTTCTGTCTGAAATTGCGTGAGGAGATACTGGGTATTTAAATCGTTCGGCGGGTGAATTCATTACTCTCTATTACGTTCAGTTAGCATGATCCGCCGGTATAGTGGGCGAATCAATATCATCTAGGTTAGCCTTCAAAGAAATATACTTTCTTTATTGTATTTTTTCTGATAAAATAGTCATAATTATACTAGTTTTGCGAAGGAATTGAAATACTTATTTTGAAGAATGTATATTTTATTATCCTTATCTTTCGCATCAGGACCAATGTCGAATATAATATCGAATGCCTCGTACTTTAGTAAAATTCTTGTTGATAGTGTCTCTTGCTCCCATCCTCCCTGAAAGGATTCCCATCCTAATTTCTTCAGTAATCCCGTCATCTTTATTCTTAGCGATCAATTTCGTGGATCTCCTTTGTACTTTACGTATTGGACGCCTTCTTGGGTGGGTCTAGGGTACTTGTCGAGCATCTTTGAGCTGAGCGTCAGCTAGTTTGAGATTCACTTCTCCTTATTCTTTGGGTAAGAAAACACTAAGTTTTATTCATCGAGTACGGTAAAAGAGGTAAGGTACCCTCGAGGTAGAAGACACACTATAGTTCTCAATAATTTTCCTGGACGAGTATCCTACTCCGAAACTTAAAATGTATCCAGATTTTAATGTGTTTATCGAAATTTTCGTGTTAGTCTTCCGAGTAAAAACGCACCCTTCCATCACGATTCTGTCAGGGATTTCCTTATTTTCTTGCGCAACGGAATCTGCGGTCCTGCAAAAACTAATCGGCTACTTTTGGTGTGGGCTTATGCGTTAACTTCTTAGTTATGTCAAGAGTTGTGTAGTCGCAGTAACGAAAATTAACTGAACGTCTCCATTTTTTATCATGACATTTTTTTCTTTACATGTGGCTTGACGGATTGTTTTTTTGTTCACGGGGAAAATAAATTGTAGAAAACCTTAAAGTTTGAAAAGAAGGTGGGGACAATTGGCTCGTGAAATACTGTTTTAGAGCACGCTTTACTTAGAAAACGTAAATAAAATTTCCCTTAAATTCCTGCCGTTTTCAAGTTGCGGAATAAGGACGTCGAAATGACGAAGAAAGCTGTTGAGACGGCGTCCTGGAAACATCTAGACGGGAAAATTTTGACTACTTAAGAGCCATCATTGGCCTCGTATTAGGAGGCATAAGGATCAGGGTCCACGTGTCGACTGGAAATGACTGATGGTTCAAGGTAAATGAACACTTCCGTTGCTGGTTCGCTTTCGACCTCCCGCGAGAAATGTGATTTCAATTTTCCAAGGGAAATCATCCGACGATGGCACGTTGCAGTCTCTTTCGCGGATCCCAAAGCCTCTTTCTCATTTAAAGATGAAAGAGTTGGTCCGAAGACTCAGAGGGCATTTTTTCTCCCCGATGTTATTATTTAAAGAAAAAAGAAGTGTCATTAAACTCCTGGAGGAAGTCTTCTTTTCCTTAATTAGAATTGGTAAATAAAAAAAATGCCATCCTTTATGATTGCTTTCTGTGTGTGGAGGTCGAGATGATGCTATTTTTATCGTCGTCTGAAAAAAATTCAAAATATCCCTCTATCCAACCTTAATAAGATCCGCAATTTAATGCCAAGGTTTTTATTTTTGGATGCAAGAGGAGGGTATAATGAACGCGGCTTATTTGTTTGGAAAGGTCGTACGTATACATTGATTCTAGCCCTTTCTTTTGAAGGCAAAACTCGCTTTAGATCTCAGTTCGTCGTTTTAACCTTTTGGAAAGGTATAAAGGGGAACTTTCGTCCTCCATTTCCTTTGGTCAAAATTTAAAAGTTTACTTTCATAGAGTGATAGCGAATCATAACAGTGTACCTCATGTTGAGAAGTATGTTGCCGACTGGAATGCAGAGAAGTTTTTTTTTCATTTTTAGAATACCTAACTATGAACTAATTTCCTTTGACAATATTTCCCACCCAAACTGTGTAGTGTATGGGTGGATGATTAATTTGGTGGATGTTTCATTTCTTTCTGGTATATTTCAAATTCGTAATAAAGTTGTATAGTTTCGAGGAAAGGGTGAAACCTTTGATCTTACTTATGGATAGAACTAGGATTAAGTACAAAAATAATCTGTACCAAGTGTGTTAAGGATAATTAGAAGTACTCTTCATAAAGTGTATCTCATGAGCTACGCCTTTCCATCATGTGTGATAATTGGGTTTATGGTTTCGTCTGTTTCCTGGTATAAGTAGTCATTTATAATTATTCGGAAAGTGCCAAGGAGGTACTCGCAATGTGGTTTCCCATTCCCGGATACCGACTGACGTTATTGTTGAGTTGTTAGAGTTTGGCCCTCCTCTGTTAGAGTGCATAGATAGTGCTGGCTCGGGAAAGATTTCAAATTGTGTCCGTTTCATTTGCGTTGCAGCGGCATCTGGGCTCACTCGAGGTGGAGAAAGGTATCCTGTACGATTCGTATTCATTACGCCTCTCAGTCTTCCTTGGTTGTTGTTCGCACCGCTGTTGGGGAGATGGAGATTGATGCGCGAAACTGCTGAAAACCCGTGAGATCATTAATAATTTGATTCACCATACCACTTGGTGGCGGGATCATTTATCACCGCGTGTAAGTTCCGATTTTAGCAGATGATTCTTAGGGAATGGTATCTCCTAACTGTTGAAGTAAGGGATTGATGTACTCGTATGATACAATGAATATTCTTTATACAATAACAAATATTACCATAAACACAGTAATCAACTCGAAGGTCGGTTTGGTGGGTGATAGTAGAGTTCATCCAGTACTGAGTAGTACGGCGTGTGAAATTCACACATCAGGGTAGGGGGGGCAGTTCCTTTCCCTGTGCCGGTTATGGTTTCCCAGGAAGATCACACGAAAAACACACAGCTTGGGTGGAGCTGCAGGTGCCCAGAGTGGCTTGCCCGGGAATCGAATCCGGACCCCCCGGTCAGTAGTCCAAAGCTCTACCCACTGGACCACCGCGACCCACACACACACACATACATACACATGCATGCATACATACAAACATACATATTACCCTGCCCAGCAAGTCGGAAGATCCGTGGTTCAAGTTCTGGTCAAGGAAATACTTTTGCACTTGTGATCTGTTCGATTCCGCCTTCCCCACCTCTCTTTTGCTTGCCTATTATGTGTTTTCCTATCCCTTTTTCTTATATCTATATCCATATGATTGAATATTTGTTCGCCATATGGCGCCATATTCTCTATGTAAATCAGGTTTCTTTATTAGCTCAATTGGTAGAGCATCCGCCCGGAAAGTGGAAGGTCCGTGGTTCAAATCCCGGATAAGGAAATATTTTTACATTTGTGATCTGCTCAAAACCGCCTTCCCCATCTTTCCTGTGTTGGTCTTTTATGTGTTTTCCTATCCCCTTTCCTTAATTGTCTATTTCTACGTGCGAAAATAATATTTGTTCGCCGTATGGCGGGATTTTCAAGCTTGAACACACACACACACACACACACACACACACACACACACACACACATATATATATATATATATATATATATATATATATATATATATATATACAGTAACACACAGCACGAGAACACATAAAAAGAACACTCACAATAATATCTTGATAATTTCGACGGACTCGAGCTCCGTCTTCTTCGGAAGATAAGATATGACTAAGCTTAGTCATATCTTATCTTCCGAAGAAGACGGAGCTCGAGTCCGTCGAAATTATCAAGATATTATTGTGAGTGTTCTTTTTATGTGTTCTCGTGCTGTGTTACTGTCTAAGTTTTTTATTCAACACTTCCGTGTTACTTCGAAGTAATCATCTATATATATATATATATATATATATATATATATATATATATATATCAAACCACTTTACTTTTCCGCATAAACTTTTTAATTTTCACGAACCAGGTTTCGTTATAGCATAAAATCATCAGGTGTTAGCATAACATCATCAGGTGATCAGGTGATGATGTTATGCTATATCGAAACCTGGGTCGTGAAAATTAAAAAGTTTATGTGGGAAAGCAAAGTGGTTTGATTTATAAAAACGTCAATATGAAGATTTTCCACCAAGTTACGCCAGAAACTGTTTAATTTAGCAAATGTATACATACATGAACATTTATTTCTTTATTTTGATGACTTAAGCCTTTCATTTTCCTCTTACCCCTCGAAGAAAAAGTCTATCGAATTAGGACGTTGGCACGGGCGCCGCTCAGTTGGCGGTATGACCAAAGGCTAAGTTTGGGGCATGATACGCTCCTCTGGGTTCTCGATACCGTTCGTTAGGTAACGAAATTTTTCCGTGGATTATTAGATTCGGTAGAGAGTTGCAAATGCCTAAATCTAAAACTTTCGCCAAGGACTCGTTTTGCTGAGGAAGCTTTGAGGTATCGGAAATATCTTCTATTTTTGGCTGCGAAGGCAGAGGTTTTTTTTTTCATTTCCGAAACTTTTACTTAATTGAGTAAAGCAGTAGGTTAATCTTTAGCAATCGCATTGAATGCATGTTCCGTTCGAGCTTTAGCTGTATGGTTTAAAAATATTGCTCTCTTAGAATAAAACTGAATCGAACTCGTCATATTTGGGGCGACATGTCGTGAACATTAAATTAGGCGAGAGTGCGGGCGTGTCCTGATAATGTTGCAATTGTCAAATAATTAGGAACTCGTTTTCTTTTGATGGTTTCTGATTTAGGTTAATGACTAGTGATATGAAACTGACGTCAAGACGTATTACAATATAAGAAATAAATGTCCTTATTTTTGGATTGGAATCAAACGCGATATCATAAAACCGTAATGTTAAACAAGATATGTTTTGAAAATTCGTAAAAGTTATTCTTTTTTTTTTTTCAATTTTCTTTTCGGAAAGAGGTCGTGTCGAAATTTAACGCCGGGTTTCGGTCTCAGTTTCAACGTGCTGTACGAGTCAAGTTATTGCCCCTGACGTCGTGAATGGGACCTCCCTCACGCACGCACTTACCCTTAATCAAATGCCAGCGTTGGCGATTGAAAATCCTTTGTGGGGAGGAGGGTTGAGTTGGAACGGGCAATGGAGGGGGAAGCAATTCCCTACTCGCTGAGGGTCAGAGGTTCATCGATCAGCGCACGGGAAGATCAACCAACACGGGAAGTTTGCGACTTTTCACCGCCACAGATCGACGTGCCTACTCCGATAATTTCCGGTCTAGCGGTGACGTGCTGAGGCGTTTCCCTTGCGTTTCACGATGAGCGCCAGGCCACCATTGTAAGACTAGAGAATAAGGAAGTGCATGATGAAAACAGGGAAATAGAATGCGTTTAAGTAGCGGAGATTCGGAAAATTCACTCTGCGTCATTTCTGTATATTCAGGAGATTAAATTTGCGTTAGTCCAAGAAATACAGGAAAATTCGATTCCCTTTCCCTCTGTAAAATTGAGATGTTCGCCGTATATCACTCCAAGAGCGTCGAGAACATTCGATACACTATTTTAATGCCGGAAATATGTACTAACTATCTCTTGTAATTCTGATATTTGTTTTGGGGTGTAATTCCCTGGGAAATAGATCGTCCCGAGAGAAGAACCTACTCTACGGATATCTACCCTTCCTACGAAAAATCAAGAGTTTATTCTTGTTGAGAAGCACGAAAAACTCGTGGAATGTTTTAATTTGATTCTCTGTTGGTACTGGAGTCATATATACAGGGTTCGTCCGGAAAATAAGCGTCTTGACAAATAAGTCTTTTTTGACAAAAGAGGAGTCGTCCACTACGAATTTGTACCCGAACGACAAACTGTAAATGCTGCATTTTACGTCCAAGGGCTCGACAGGCTTCGAAAACGAGTCGCCCGCGTCCGGCCAGCGATCAAAAACACCTGGCGGCTGCATCACGACAATGCGCCGTCTCACACCGCGCTTGTCGTGTCGGACTTCTTGGCCAAGCACGGCGTGGCAACGCTGCCGCACCCGCCCTACAGCCAGGACTAGGTACCACCGGACTTCTTTCTGTTCCCGAAGATAAAGAGGAGTTTGAAAGGAACGCGATACGGGACTTTGGACGCCGTCAAAGAGGCCGTGACGACGTGTCTTCGAGAGGTTCCCGATGATGCCTTCGCGGGAGCGTTCCAGGAATGGGAATGCCGCTGCAACAAGTATATCGACTCACAAGGGTCCTATTTTGAGGAATATTAGCTTAAGATACGTAAAAGTGTAATAAATTTTTTTTCCTGAGCTCAGTACACTTATTTGCCGGACGAACCCTGTATATATCATCGTAATATCAGCGATGCTATTTTAAAATCAGTGTTAACTCCCATGTTTCTGTGGTGCGTCCGTTGCCTCTGCGATTATTTCGTGGCTTGAGTACCTGGTAGTGGTAGTAGTATTTAGGAGGGGCGACCGACAGCTAATGTCATTTGCGCCATTAGGGATGGATGGGAAAGGATGAAGGGTGGAGAGAAACCCGGCGTCAGCATTAGCCTGCTCTTAACGTAAGGCGCTAAGGGGTCCACAGCTTAACTTCCCATTCGACGGACGGCTTACCCAAAGTGCCCTCCACGAAGCACCTCGGGTATGAATCGGGAAAAAAACTGAAAAATATGTACCACCGTCGAGATTCGAAAACGGGCCATCTGGGTGGGAAGCCAGTACGTTAGCCACCTCACCATTCCGATCCCCGGGTGCTTGGTTCTCGCACGAAGCAATTGTTGGGAAAGTGATTTTGCCATCGAAAGCCAATGGGTGAAAATTGTTTGGGACGTATCGATTATTGCTGATTTTGTGATAAAAGAGTGTTCTGAAGAAAAACAACAGAGGCGTCATTATTCCGAAGATGATGATTAGGAAGCCCTCAACCAGTGTCAGATTGCAACGTGAATGTGAATAAAAAAGCATGCCAAAGTGGGTAAAGTAGTGGAGTTAACTTATTTAATTTATCAATAGAAGATAAAGCAGTCGAGATATCTGGTCGATAGACCGGGAAAAGTCGATAAATCGAGCACCTAGCTTCTGTAGAAACCGTATTGGTGTCTTAGTTAGTCTACTTGCCTCCACGAGTACAGGTTTGAATCCCAGAAATGTTTTCTTTAGTCCAAGTTGAAGTTCCTCAAGGGTGGTATTCCGTCTGTCGGGTGGGGAGTTTTCCCCAGAACCCTTTGGCGCCTTGTATCAAGGGTAGGCTAATGTTGTCGACCCGTTTCTTTCCCTACTATCCTACTTATCTCCTCCACTAACCACTCGAGCAAATCACGTCAACTGTGGATCGCTTTCCGTAATGACCCAAGTACCAATACTGTGGGCTTGTAATTTAATACGACTCTATACATTGTGTTTTTGCTCAACAAAGGCGACGCAATCCTCTCGTGCACCCTCGACAACTTTTTGACCAGCGCGATAAGCGTTAAACCCTTAATATTGTTAAATTCAAACAAATGCTATGTAAAGAATCTGGTCTTTTTTCTCATGGTAAGAGCAATTAAGTACATGTTTTGATTCCTCGGCCAAGTTGATCGATATTTTTTAGCATCGTGTCTCCCACACGAGAGCGTAAACTCATGACTAATAATTGATCATTTAGTTCGTCTGACTTATTTACGCTTGGCAAAGATTAAGCCCAAAATTTCTTCTTTTAGAATTCGTTTCCAGGGTCGTTTACTCGACAACAGAGATATGGATAATCTTCCCAAGATTAATTTTTACTGTGCGACGAGGCGATCGCCACTAAAACATTACATGTTAAAAATATTTTAATGTAGTGTTGCGCCATTAAAATTTGGAATTATGTGTCGTGGAATACAGTAAAAATTAGTTTAAAACATAAAAATATGTGTACGTTTCTAGAAGAACTTTAATGTACTTTCAAAAGACAAGGAACTGCTTCAGATCTTAAAATACTCAGGAATGGTAGAGAGACTTAATTAAAAATAATATTCTGTCTACAATTGTTTCCTTTTTTTTACGAGTTATATGCCTGCTCACGTTAGTCATAAATGACTCAAGAGGTTCACAGTTGTGCTTAACTAAACATTAAGGCACTGTTGACGTGACATTTGGATGGCATTTCCTTTAATCGGACGCACATTATATGCCAAGAGAGAAACGAGGATGGGACCTTATTCCATTGGACCAGAATAAAAAATAAAGGACTTCCAACTAAAAGGGATACGAGATTATGAGTAGATTGTATGTAAAAGGGTTAATAAATTGGCAATACTGTTAAAACAATTAAATTGCCTTCGTGAATTCAAATTAAAGAAGATGAGTATGCATCTTTCCGTAAAATAATACTGTCACGACGTAATCGGACTCCGTCGACATAATCTTACTTGAAATCCAAACCCAAGTAATTTTTTTCGCAGAATCCACCATTGGAAACAGAGAGATCCCGATATTGAAACAAATTCCTTAGAATAGAAAATCAAAGCTCTCTGTAGCTGTAGCATTTCGTATTCTACATTAATCATCTGGTAAAAGGTCCTAACGAAGTCTAACAAAAGGCAGCACTCTAAAGAACCCTTCAGATTCGAAAACCTTTCAAAACATAAATGATAGGTTACAGTGGTGTACTGTCGACATTACATACTTCAACTTTTAAGGCTTCGGTGTTGGAAATGCTGAACGTTCCCGTAAGGCAACGCTCGCTAAGCTTCGGCCCATCAAGGGTTTCAGTCAAGCCCGACGGATGCTGGACGATATCCTATTGAATATGTAGGAAGTATTCTTTGAGAGAGATTAATTATGGGAGTGTGTGACCCGAGACGTGATGGTCTGACCGGCGATGAAAAAAGTGTTCCCGATTACTCCCAAGCATATTCTAAGAGGGTCAGAACCATTGCCTTTGGGTAGACACAGACAGAGCAAGCGAAATGTGCAACGAATGAAAGGCGAACTGAACAACAGTTCTCGGAATGGCAGAATACATGTGAAAGAGGTTAGTAATTGTGGGATGTCATCTTATTAAGTGAAGTTCATAACAACTCGTAGATGGCTGAAATCGACAACCAAAATTAGGAAGCGGAGTATTATTTTTTGACTTTCGGAAGGAGTCACAGTTTTTCTTCTCCTATTACAAGCCGGAGTAGGAAGCTTAATGCCACACTAACGGCTGCGGGCGTATTCCGCTCGAGTGGCGCAGTGCTTTCCGCGATCCCAGGGCTTTCGTGGCGCGCTTCGAATGCGTCCACGTGGGTGAGTTTGTTGGGCTCCTCCCTTGGGGAGGGGGGATGGCGTTCGAATCGCCGGCCAGTCACTCTGCACCGGCCCTTCTCTTTCTCCCCTTCGCCAATTTCCCGCTCTCCCCCTCACTAGGTTCTTGCCCACCTTCCCCCCCCCTCTCCCGAGAAGCATAGGGACCGAAAAGAAAGGGGAATCGAGTTTTCGAGACCCCGTTATTGCACGGGGAAGCTCCCGCCCCCACAACGCGCCTGCGCGCGCGGGAGAGAGAGAGCATGTGGCGATGCTTTTCTTTCGATTGACTCGTTCCGGTCTCCCTCCTCCCCCCCATTCCTCTACCACCTCCCGCCCCAGTGATGCCCACTAGCCTTTTTATTTCTTCTTGGTTTCCTTCCCCAGCCCCCCCAAACGAGCCTCTTCCTCTTTGCTCCCCATCCCTCCGTGTCCTATCACGTGGGAGGAAGCGCTTCCATCCATCTTCATCGCGAGATTGGGTCACGTGACCGGGGTGGTTTTCGGTGGGCGTCCGTCGGGAGTATTGGTTAAAAGACTCGAACACGGGTACCGTGCGAGAATGAAAGCGAGGGGGGTAATGTTCGTTACTCTCTTTTTTTTAATTTCTTTCGGAATGAGGGGATAGGTTGACCTCACATAGGGATCGAAATCTTCGTAAGATCGTGAGGTTTGCACGAAAAAAAATACGTACTTTACTAGAACGAGTTCCCAACCCTGATATGAAATTGCCGTTCATTGCTTACACTTTGTGTTCCTCTTTTCTGTTAATTATTTGCATAGCTAGTGCTATTTGTGCGAACGCCCTAATGGTATTTGTGAGACCTAGGATTGAATTTCGGTCTTTCGGTTATTTTCTCCCGGAGAATTTCCGCACGTAAATTCAATTAACGAATGCCTCTGATGTGAGATGCTATTTCCCATAGGGATTATAGCTGGGCGTTTTCCACGTAATGAAAGGGGCTGTAGTGTTCTCGTTTCAATCATTCCTACCTCGACATAAGCCGCAGAATTCCGCCCGGTGATTTTAATAGGGTGTCCAAAACCCTGAAATAATTCTGGAATTGACCTTTAATATTTGTTGTAATTTGAAAATACCATTATATTCGGGTGGCTGACTGACCTGTTTATTTATTATTTTTTTATTTCAAATTGCAAAGAAATGTTTCTTCAAAAAGGTGTTTCCCCTCTTCGTTTATTTAGGTACTACTGCTCAATGTGTTTTAAATTTGATATTGTAGTATGCCATTGTCAACTAACGTCATGTACTCTTCTTATTCATATTCGTAACCTCTTATTCATTTTGCGCCGAAATAGTGCTTGTCTTATCGTTTACGTTTATCAAAAAATAGAATATCACGATATACGATGTTACGATGAATGTGTGCACTGCTGTGGATTGGGGTTTGCATGTGTGTGTTGGTTTTGAATGCGGTATTTCTTTTTCCTTTTTTGGCTGGTGACCTAACACCCCCCGCCACACGCCCTTGCGGCGGCTTGCGGGGTATTATGTAGATGTAGATGATATGTAGAATATAATAAAATTGACTCTTTATCATATCGCTCGTGGATTATTAATGTATTCGAAAGGGAAAATTTAGCCACGAAATTAATTGAATCTCATAGTTACTCTTTAAGAAGAAAGAGCATGTCAGTGACAGTGCTTCATATGTCGTATTCACTAGTGGCCTCCATGTGCAAAAGCTTTTTAAAGTCCTTGCTTCCGTGTTGGGTGGAATCCATTCGGAATCCAAATTGTCCTCGCCTCTCCCCTCCCCTCGACAAATTTCTACGCGTGGCGAATCCGTGAAAGCAATATAATCTCGTCTCGTGGAAATCGAATCAGACATGGATTCGGATCCCTGAAAGCTTCGGGAAGCCATTCAGAAATTTTCATTTTACGTGATTCGCCGTCCTGCTCGCATTTGTTGCGCGGGAGGATCATTTATGTTGTCCAATTGGTATTCTCCTCTTAGGTTTGTGCATCGTTCGTCAAGCAAGTGCAGAACTGAGATCATGCCCGGGGTGGAGTGGGGAGTGATATGGGGCGAGGGTTTTTCAATTGGGGCATCCTATTGGGACGTGTCGGGGCTGGTTTACCTAGAGAAATATGGGCGTATTTATTTATCTAAGAATTTATCGTTGCAATGAGGCAATTGTCCTGGTGGCAACGGTGAAGTCTGGTCAGCTGTCACTCATGACATTAATACATAATCGTACAAAACATAATAATAATATCTTCAATGACATGGACATACATGCATCACAAGAAGAACAGATAGAGAAAGCTCTTATATACAATTACACTTAAAGGATTACCAACTACATTATTACGTTTGCCATCACCCGTGGGCTAGGTTTACACCATTCGAGAACGTACTACGCACCGTCCATCGTCACACTCCGTCCATAATCAGGTACTCTTCAATTTCATATACCGTTCAAAATCGCGTCCCGTTAACACATCATTCACTTTTGAAATACAACTTGTAATGCCGTCCACATCACGTACAATCAATATTTTAATAGGTACAATAGTTTAACAATCACTGATAAATGGTTTATCATCCAGTGGCTGCGTAATCTTAAAACTCCTAAAATTGGATTTACATTTGAAGAAAATACTATGTAAGTACAATTACTTGTATTGTGTATGGACGAAGGACGTGATTTCATTACTTTTTTATGAAGAATTTCTCTCTTCGGTCAAACTACAGGATAAGCACTACCGCTTTAAGTCTATCCATTCACTCCTTGGCCGACGACTTCCTTTTTTTTTAGAATTTTGTAAGAAAGCGAAGAATAAGAAATCTTTGAAATTCATGGACCAAAACGGCGATTGCCATTAGTTGGCATTGGCCACTTAGTATCTATGAATGAGGAATGTTTGACTTAAAATACGAAAGATAGAACGAAAACAGATTGGTGAAATTTAAAAATAATAAAATATGATGTATGTTGCAAACAGGACTTTCGAGTTGCGAATCAATTAAAACCCTTCCGAATCCATTTTTTTCAATAAAATTTCAATGGCATGTTCTGTCAAAACTAATTTAATTAAAATAGTTACGAATCACCGTGATGCTATGGTTTTCTCTTTTTATTGTACAGCAAATGACATTTGCGGTTTCTTTCGACACGATTCTTCTTTTTTTATTAATGGCCAATTTTCGCGTTCGTCCCCGATTCAAGAGATTTGATCGTCGTGTGTGATGAAATTCATTATTAATGGAATCGTGAGTCTAGGCATTGAATCACCGAAATAAGCGTTGTGGTAGAAAAATTCTTTTCTGACTCCACAACCCTGGTTGCAAAATGAAAATGTTACCGGAAAACAAGGCTGGATTGTGGGACTGGAGCTACGTTGTTGAGTAAGTCTTCCAGCTGTGCGTTTTTCGCCTCCGTTCCCTCCCTACACCCGCTCCACCCCACCACACGGAGAGAGAGATGGCCTGGGAAGTTCAGAGTCGAGATTTCGTGAGGGTGGTTGCATTTCCGCGCAGTTAATCCAGTTTGCTAATTTCGACTCCAGTCGGCCCCGACCCCCCTGCATACATATTTCATTCACATGGAAATAGATATTAGGAAAAGGAAGAGGAACACATATAAATGACGAACACAGGAGAAGTGGGGAAGGCGGAATACATACATATATATATATATATATATATATATATATATATATATATATATATATATATATTACACACAAAGAAACATAAAAGGACACTTACGGTAGATATTTACGTTTCGACGGCACGGCCGTCTGTTCTGATGACGGCTGTCCGTTCTGATGACGACGGCCGTGCCGTCGAAACGTAAATATCTACTGTAAGTGTCCTTATTTTATGTTTCTGTGTGTTTAATATTTATTAACCTAGTGTTTGTGTGTTTGTGCGTCGCCGGAGTGCGTCATTTTCAAGATTAGACATATATATATATATATATATATATATATATATATATATATATATATATATATATATATATCAGGGACCACATTTTCCTCACCTCGCCGAGCGAAAATGAAGGTATCAGGTTTTCGTACTCGTCTGGATTTTGCATTCTGGTACCCAATTACTTCTGAATCTTCCCGTGCTTGTAGAAAATGGGGAGTGAATACGAGAGTCCGTCGTAAAGGAACTGGAACGGACCGTTGATGTGCGTTGATAAAAAGGCGAATGAAGGAGCTGTTTTATTTCACATATGATTGGGACAACTAAAATACATGTAGTATATTGGACCCATTGGAGATAATTCAGAAATTAGAGACTTCTTGAGAGAAAGTCTGCCAGACTTACGACAAATGATTATGATAAGAAAAAAATGAGAAGGAAATTATGATGAGAACAAAGGCTGGGAGTTTTTCCAGGTAAGATGAGGGAGCAATCCAGAGTAATGCTCCTTTCGCGTCTCGAGTTTTCTCCTATGTCAGAAATTTTTTATAAGATCTTAGACTCACGAGATCACCAAGGAGCCCAGTTCCCAGGGCTACGTGGTAATTATTAATAGAGTAACTAGTTAGACCGCTCTTGGGTTTACTTCTGGCGCTGAGGGAACTCTTAAGGCACTATATCGTCACATTAACCCACGCGGATGAATATAAGGGGTCCTAACATAAACGTTTGCGTATAAATGCTCGTCTACCTTCCTTGAAATTTTAGATAACATTAAAACTTAGTTCAAATATCCCTGCATTTTTAGCATAAAAGACCTTATTGTCACTCGGAATTCACTCCACGAACACTTAATAAAACTAATTAATGATTTCCATTGATAACGTAACTAATGGTACATGTCCCAGCAACCTCTACCACTGGCCTCGTGTGTGTGGTATAATGAAGATTCTTTTTCTCATAAACTGAACCCCTTTTATCGAAAGGAAGGAAGGAGTTGAAATATAGAGTTACATTCAGACACGGAATATGGAGTGGGAGAATCCACTCTTTCAGACTGATCTAAAGAAGATTTAATGACTCATATTCTGGTCGCTTAAAATTCAGCTGTCCTAGTAATTTTTCATCAATTTTAGATTCCCACACTGTCCTTAGCTAGCGGCGTGACCTAATGATAAGATTGCCCTCGGTGGGAATGTCACGTAGACGTAGATAATTCACGTACTTGCGGAAAAAAAAGAATAAAACCTTATCCGTTTTTAAAGCGGACGTGCTCTCTTTTCCTGGCTCCCAGGAAACTTTGGTCATGGGCGAAGTGTGGGGGGAATTATGTTATGATTGGAGGAAGGGGGGGCATGGTGATGATTGGGCATGGTTTAAGGCACATATAGGAACGGGAGAAAAGTAATATTTTATAATTGAATTGAAACTTTGCGAATTTCATCAAAATTTCGACTTAAATTTGAAGATGGGACCTCACTAAGTTGGGTCTGCTGCCTTTTTTTGATTTTCGTATTCTTTTTTGCAGATAGTAATCGATATGGTAGAACGATAGGCTTTATTTAAGGGAAGGAAGACTATGAATTACGAATTGACTCTCATACACTCTTCTGTTTCATTGGTATTCAATACGTGTGTATTCATTTGAATTACATCAGAAAAACGCAGAATGCGGAATGCAAAAAGCGTGTTCCCGAACAAGAATAGTGGAAAGGCGAGAAGAATATGTTCCTCGTCGGGGACGTAGTGGCAGGCAGCATTGTGAGAAATGCGATAGTTTTACTGTCGCTCTTTACTCCAAACAAAATGTAATCACATGTATATTTTGTCAGATGGTTAACATTTGGCTGGTTAACAGATGGTGAGTAATTGTGATATCAAATGAATGATATGCCGTCAGCTCAAGAGGCCGTAATAATTCGACCACAATTGAGCGTTCACCAACTCTTTAAAGAGTAAATTCATTTTCTTTCTAACACCCATGGAATCCGCCATTGATTCTTGCGTTGTTCAATTAAGAGTTTAAGAGCTTGCGATTGAAATTCGTTGTTTTTTTTTGCAGTCTAGTAAAATATTTTCTTCCAGTGAGCGACACGACTAAATGAATGTACTCAGAAACGGAGAGAGGACTTTATGGGTGAAATGATTCCTTCCCGTGCCTACTTCCCTGAAGGGACCCGTTACCTGCCTATCGTGCGTATAATCTCCTTTAGGCAGCCCGCAGGTATGAACTACCTGTTTAAACAAATGGGTAGTCGTTGACCCAGGGATAAGATATTGGCCAGTGGCTTCCGGTGAGGCCCTTCTCTTTTTTTTGCTTTTTTGGATGGTAGTTCGAGGACGAAGGTCCCGTGTGGGGACGAAATTCGCTGTGGGGAATTTGAAACTGTCAGGATGGCGAAGATCATCGATTATACTTCATTTAACAGATAAAATTGGTCCAAGAACTGACGTAGAGGTCTAATTTAAGTTATTCCAACATTGTTGGCGCCTATAATATTCTACCTTTCAACGGGCAATGTTTAATGTGAATTTTACCTCTTATTGAGGATCGGATAATGATGCATATGGATTTTTCATATGGCTTAACTTTCTGCCTTTACAGCCGGATATTCTCTCGATATGTTTACCCTTAAGTTTTGAAATAATTATCATTTTTTTACTCTATTTTTCTTTTTATTGGATTTCTATTGATGATTTTTGGGAATGCACTGAATTATCTCTAATGAAATTGGCGAAATTATTGCTGTTATTAAATGATGATAGCTTTTAGTAGTAAAGTATTCTTGGAGGGAGGTAATAGTTTCTGAATGCGTTATCTTTTTTTTAATGTTTGAGATTCGAATAGTAATTACAGTGTTTAATTGTTGGCGATGGACGCATATGTTGTGATTTTTGAGTGTTAAAAGATCCTGCATATTTTTTATCTTACATTTAAGGCTCGGTTTAAGCTTCCTTTTTTGCTATGGATTGAATTTGTCGTGGGTTTCCAACGGCCCTTTTGGCCCATTCATTGTATTAAATGACCGTATCTGGATGATTTTTCTTATGTTAGAAGATAGGGAGGGATGAAGTGCAAATTTCGGATTTCTCATGAAAGATGGGAAGCGCTATGCGAGGTGATTGTCGTGCCAAAGAGTGACTGAATTCGATGAGACGACCGTGGAAGAGTAACCACCCGAAATCGGTCGAATCAAACGAATATCTGCGCGCGTGCACGAGAGGTTACGGCGAGTTCTTCCCGGCAGCGATTTCTTCTCATCCAAATGCTGGAAGTTTGCTCATATGGCCCGAAAAACTAACGCCCAGTCGTTCCGGCCTCGCGATTTCTCCGGGATCGTTGGTCGTCGTCCGGTCAGCGATTCATTATCTCTCCATTCCTCCCTTCCCATCGCGAGCACGCCACGCTTCGGTCTTTCCCCTGCACACGGAGAGGCGGCCAGCGCGGTCGTGGCGACCCGTACCCCGCCCCCGCAACCCTTCGCTCCCCCCCCCCTCCTCAACCCGTGCCCACTTGAGATGGCGCTTGTGTGTGTGTGGAGGCGGAGAAGCAGTAAGGTCAGGGTTGGCCGCCGCTTCAAAACGAGTTCCAGTTCACCCGACATGCATTTGTGTGTTATTAACTCATTAAATCCTAGCCGGAGTGTGTTTATCTGATTGCGCGTACTCGTATGGAAGTGGGGGCTCGGTCTGCATGCGGAGGAATTCGAGACTTGGAAGGGAAAGGACCTCCTCCCGTGTGGAAGTAGATGGTTGCATTCAGGGCCGGCCTGTCGGTCGCCCACAGAGGGAAGGGCAAGGGCCGCGGGTGGCCTCCTTGCAAGGCTCGTCTTCCACCGTGGTGGTAACGATCTTAAACCGAAACAGGGATGTTTTTTGCTATTTGCCGAGTACATCATAAGGCGTGTGTGGAATAATTTTCCGACGAAAAGTATACCTACGAGAATGGAACTTTTCAGTTGCCAAGAATGACTTGGTCTTGCCATTAATTTTTCCAATTATTCTGCTCTTATTTGACATAGTTTGATGCACCACATTAGTCTCCGTGTTGAATGCGAGGGATGAAGTCGAAAGTTAATAGTATTATTGGCCCAGAACTTGTACTACCGCAGATAAACTTCTAGTCTACCTGGTTTTTAATATACCTCTCATAATATTAACAAAATATTTTTAATCCCTAATAGAGTTCAATTAAAATTGGCAATTTTCCACAAATGTTTTGTGGAAAATTGCCAATTTTAATTACTCATGATATTCCACCATATCACGCCTGAAACGGCTCTTTTTATCCCTAATCGAGAGACATTTGTTGTTGTATACAGTTTAAAAAAATATTTCTTACCTTCTGGTCTTAAAATAGAAAAGATGCATTTCTACTCCTTCATGATTTTTTTCTTGTACCAATCCAAATGAATATCATCAAACTGGATTATGGGATTACAGTCATCTATTTAAAAAGAGAATGGAATGCTTCTGATTTGCTATCAAAGTGTCTGCTGATAATGACTTAGTTAGCAAATTATGATTAAGTATTAATCTCTTGGCAAGGCTTAAAAAACTAACGTGCTCCAATTCTTGATATTTTTATCAGGGGAGAGCCTGGAGGAGCTTAATGGCTATGGAACTATGAAGCCACAGAGGACACTCATATCGTCATTACTGCAGCTGGGTAGTGGTGGTCACGGCACGGTGCCCAGGGGTCTCCTCTCCAAAGGCCTTCTCACCCACCACCCCCTTGGTCACCATGGTCACCACCTGAGCATTTCCAACCCCCACGACTTCAGACAGGTATGAATTGCCCTATGTGTACTCTTTTAATATGTACTGAAATGCATTTTCTTTGAATTCTGGGAAAAGTTTTGGAGATATTAGGTTGAATTCTAATCGGATCTCTTATGATTTTTTCTAATATTATGGGAAAAGTTTTGAGAATATGAAATCTAGAAATTTTTTACATTTAAATATTGTCTAATCATGATGAACACTACCCATTGCCAAATGTTGTCCAGTTCTCATGAAATTTACACAAACTTTTTTGTTCAAAACGATTTGAAATCTTTGGGAAACCTGTGTTCTTTGGGTAATTTGGGAATTCTTAATTAAAATGTAGCAGGTGAAATGATGTATCATTTGTAGGTCACCAATTAATTTCTTGTGTGTGTGCAAAAATGTTTTTTGAGCAGGAAAATTATTGGCATCATGTATATTTTTTGGGAGGTACTTTCAATTTATACCATATCATTGAACACATACAGCTTTTTCAGCCCCTAAAATGTCCTCAATTAATTCTATTTTTATTATCCTTTAACAGTAAAAGTATTGAGGAAGTCTTAGGATTCACTCATGTTTTCATTTTACTTTGCTCACTACTGACTGATGAAGTTTCAAGGGTGCTATGATAGTAGTAGTATTATTTAGTTAATTAGTTGTTACTCATATATTGGTGGATTGTATACTAAAAATTTGCAATTGCATAAATAACCTTATACCATCATACTTGCTAAATTTGACAAGTCATTCTGTAGTGGCTGTTGAAGCCATTCTTATAGTTATTTTTCTTAGATGTTTGTTATTTTTAGTTTTATCTGTGGGAAGCATGTTTTTTTTAGAGATGCTATTGGTTCTTTTGAGTCATTAAAAAATGGGTTTTCATCAAAAATCTTTTTGACTTAACATTATTCCATTGCTCTTTCCTATTTCTTACTCTTTCTAAAACAAGTTCCTGGGATATGTTCGAGGATAGGCTATAATTTTATGTATTGTTGTGGTTTTTGTGTGATTATATAATTTTTTTAGTAATTTAGTTTGTTGGTTATTAAAATGGTTCAATGGTGATCTTATGAGGGTTACTATTTATATCTTGAGCCTTGACCACACTAAGTGCTTTAGGTGCCAGCTGATGGTTCCATCTGAAATTTTGACCCATTTAACGCTTACTCTCTGGAAAAAATTTTGTCGTTTGATCATAGATTGTGTTGTTTACACTGACTAGAAAATTTTGTCTTAGCGAAAAAATGGAGTTAACTCGTGAACACTGAGATGATGATTTTTTACAACTTTCAACATGGATTATCAAGACAAGAGTGCATCGATCAACTTTCTTCCACTTTTGGCAATGAAGCCCCATCCTTTGCCACCGTGAAATGCTGGTATAACGAATTTTATTTAATAAAAATAATTTAGCCTTTAAAATAAGGCAATGGATAAGTGAAGAAATAAGTATTAAAATGGAAAATACATTAGAACCTTAACGTTTATTAAGGTTTATGAAAAAAATATTCATAAAGAATTGTATGTTTGGTAATAAAGTCTTTGCTTATTTGCTTTTGTCATAATTTGACAAAAGCTCAAAAAGATGCTCGTGTCAATTGGTGCAAAGAAATGCTCAAGAAATACAATTTTGGTGCTTCTAAAGCTGTGTATAACATCTGCACAGGTGATGGATCTCTGCGTATGAGCCCAAAAAAAACAGGAATCCACTGTATGGGTCTTCCAAGACGAGCCAAATCTGACAAAAGTGATACTTGCATTAAGCACTTTGAAATAAATGATTGCCTGTTTCTTTGGAATAGCTGGACATGTGGCAACCATACCGTTTGAGCACCGTAGAACCATGAATTCCGAATGCTACGCGAACATTTGTTTGCTAGAAGTGTTGGGTGAACTATGGAAAAAGAAGTGGCAACGAAGGATCATTCTTCATCATGACAATGAACTCTTATAGATCAGCTGAAACAACTATCTATTTGACTGGCCAAAACGTCGAATTGATGGGTCATCAATTTTTACAATTGAAATATTTTTACATTCGTGATCTGCTCAAATCCGCCTTCCCTACGTGTCGTGTGTTCGCCTTTTATGTGTTTTCCTATCCCCTTTCCTTATGCCTATTTCTATGCTTGAATGAATTAATATATATATTTATATCCACATTTATTTTTTTTTAATCATAGGTATCTGCCATAATAGATGTAGATCTTGTGCCTGAGACCTGTCGAAGAGTACGTCTATTAAAACATGGCTCAGACAAGCCATTAGGATTTTACATTCGTGATGGCACCAGCGTGAGGGTTGCGCCAGGACCTGGCGGTGGAGGAGGCTTGGAGAAGGTTCCTGGGATTTTCATCTCCCGCCTTGTGCCTGGAGGGTTGGCTGAAAGCACTGGTCTACTCGCAGTCAATGATGAAGTACTAGAAGTCAATGGGATTGAAGTGGCCGGGAAGACGTTGGATCAGGTCAGACTTGGATGCTTCATTTTTAGAAAATTTGTTATGGTTCAGTTATAATATGCTTGAAACATTTTGGATCTTTGATTGTGTGTTTATCATTACAATAATAAAATGGTAGACGTTTAAGAGTGATTATTCAATCGGTTAAGGGATGGGGTAGTCTTACAGTATCTTCAGTTCTCCTCCTAATGTGTAAATGTAGTTCACACTTTTATGTACTGGTTCATTATCTTAAATTACTATTTTGATCGAAGCAGTGAATCTCAGTGTAGTATCTCAGTTATTCCAGTAATTTTTTAAACTGAGGAACAGAAAGGGCCCTTTAGTAGTCAGAGTTGCATAGAATAGCTTTTTAAGTCCCAGTGTAATCCTGCCCAAGTGTATAATCAATCTGCATTTGACTGAGCCGATTAAATTAGCATATATATATATATATGCTATTTTCAGTGTGTTTGGTGCATTCACGCTTGGAATAGGAAGAGGTGTAAGGCAGGGTTGCCCATTGTCACCGGTGCTGTTCAACGTATATGTAGAGGAAATGATTAAAGAGGCATGGGAAGAACTGGAGGTAGGAATGAAAGTCGGAGGGGAATTCGTAAAATCGGTTAGGTTTGCTGATGACCAAGCATTAGTTGCTCAGTCAGCCAAGGGGTTGCAAGCATTGCTGAGTGAATTGGAGGTTCAGTGCGATAAATATGGGATGAGAATAAATATTAATAAAACAAAGGTTATGCGATTTTCCAGAAAGAAAAAGGCTAAGCTAAATATTAAAATAGGTGGGGAAAAAATAGAGCAGGTAGAACAGTTTACATACCTCGGAAGTGTTTTGGACCAATATGGTCAAAGTGGTAGGGATGTAAGGAGAAGAATTGCACTAGGCAAGGAGGCTTTCTCAAGGAGGAGGGAGTTGATGATGGGGATGTTGAGTAGAGATGTTTAGACAAGACTCGTAAAAACTCTGATATGGAGCGTAGCTATGTATGGTGTGGAAACGTGGTCACTGAAGCAGGAGGATAGACGTAGATTGGAGGCTTTTTAAATGTGGGTGTGGAGAAGAATGGAGAAGGTGAAATGGACCGAAAGGAAAACAAATGAGGAAGTACTAGAGATGGTGGGTGAGGAGAGGGGTTTGTTGAGAGAAATCCTATGGAGGCAGGAAAAATGGATGAAAGGCGTATTGAGCGGTAGTGGAATGTTGAAGAAGGTAATAGAGGGGAGAATGTTGGGCAAGCGAGGAAAGGGTAGCAACAGGATAGGGATGTTGGATGGGATGAAGGGAGGAAAGAAGTACACAGAGATGAAGAGGGACCTGATGTAGTTTAGGTTGCTGGATTGGGTTTTGTTTGGAGTTACAAAATATGTATTTGATAGTTGTATCCATCCAAAAACCTACCTTAACCGGTAGATTACCTAATAAAAAATATGCTAATTTATAAATATATATATATATATATATTTTACTTCACACATAGAAATAGATATAAGGAAAGGGGATAGGAAAACACACAAAAGACGAACACAGTTTAGGTGGGGAAGGCAAATTTGAGCAGATCACAAACGTAAAAATATTTCCTTACCCGGGAAAAGGAAATATTTTTTATCCCGGGATAAGGAAATATCCGGGATTATCCCAGATAAGGAAATATTTTTACGTTTGTGATATGCTCAAATTCGCCTTCCCCACCTTTACTGTGTTCGTCTTTTATGTGTTTTCCTATCCCCTTTCCTTATTTCTATGTATGAAGTAATATTTGTTCGCCGTATGGCGGGATTTCGTGTTTGAATGTGTGTGTGTATACATGTGATATTTTTGTAATAGCAAACTTCATATGAGACAATACTGAACAAAGTTCTTTTCTTGGAGTTCTAAGATGTGTTAATGGTTTTATGGAGTGTCATTAGGAAAAATGGTACCCAACCTCAGCATTCCATTCAAATCTTGGGTGTTACTGTCATAGTAACACATCATCCGCAGCACATAAGCAAAAATTTATTTCTCTGTCATTTGGTAATAACTCTCTAAAGTTCAATACAAAGTCTTATTCCATGGTATTGGTAGCATTTGCCGTAAAAATGTTTTCCCCCAGAAGTTTCAAATTCACCAATAACTCAATTTTCAGTTGACCCAGCTGTTAATAACATGCTAGTTAAAGATTATTTCACTTAGTAGGGTAGTTTTTGGGTGTTACTTTGTGGAAACTGTTCATACTGAAGTAAAACATTTAAGCACTTTATTGTAAAAGTGTTCAGTTGTTGAACAACAATAATAATGAAAAAGTGATATTACAACACAGTTTTTGGCTGCTCATCGAGTCAATTGGTAACCTTTTTGTATTCATGCATGCTCTTCTTAAGTTGGGTGGTGACCTTAATCATAAGAAGGAAAGGTTCTCAAGAAAAGGAAGGCCAATATAAAAATCAACGTTTATGGACGTAGACTAGAGTTGGTAGATGATTTCAACTATTTAGGAAGTTCTTTAGAAGAAGTTGGGAAAAGTATTGTGGACTTTTAAAGAAGAATTGCTTCAAAAAGTTTTTACAAAGAGGATGGAATTTATAAGTAAAGATGTAAAGACTAATGAAAGCGATAGGGAGTGTAGTTCTCAATGGCTCACAGATTTTGTTGTTGAGGCAAGAGGAAAAGCATAGATTATGGAGGCTTATGAAATGTGGTTAAGAGTAGTAAAAATAAAATTATGCAGAAGAAAACAAACAATGAAGTTCTAGACACGGAAAGAGAAAAGGTTGGAGGTGAGCATTCTGGGAAAGTGGGGTAGGTGGAGGAAAAGAAGAAGTATGTTGGATGGAATTAAGATTGATAGGAAGTATGTTATTGTAATATGTGACATGAGGTTAAAGGGTTTTTGGTGTCATGTTGGACGTAGCTTTGAAATAAAACAGTGCCTAGTGCTTGAACCCATTAAACTGGTAGAATGTTAATAATAACATTTGAGTTTTAGGATAGTTAATACTTAGCTGGAGATAGTAAGATGAGAGCAATTCAAATACCCCAACACATTTTTTAAATCCTATAATTCTTTTACAGAATTTGTAAATGATAATTTACTTACGAGGGTCATCCGGAAAGTAGTGCCCGTTCGTGCCGCATGAAGTGCTGACGACGCGAGTAGCCGCTGGACGAGGTCAGATAGCTTCAGTGGCTTGTCTGCCTTCTCTGAGCCAAGTTGCGTGACGCTAACATTGCCTGTGTTGTTTCTGTGATTGTTTACAATGTTTAAAAAAATTGAGAACGCCGCCAGTTGTGAAGTGAGGGCAGTGATTAAATTCCTCAATGCAAGAAACGTTCGCCCATGTGATATTCATTGCCAATTAAAGGAGGTGTATGGAGACAATGTAATGGACGAGTCGTCTGTTCGGCGGTGGTGTCGCAACTTCAACATGGGGAGGGGGAACACACACGACGATGAGTGTTCGGGGAGACCGTCTGTCATTACAGACCAACTGGTGAGCTCAGTTGACGAATTCGTGAGGAACGATCGGCGCGTCACAATTGATGACATCTGTGAGCATTTTCCCAATGTTTCTCGAACAATTGTTCATGAAATTGTTAAACACCATCTGCATTATGCAAAAATTTGTGCAAGATGGGTCCCTCGAATGCTTACAGATGAGCACAAAACCAAGCGTTAACTTTTTTAAGCGTTAAAACTTTTGCAGCAATTCAAATGGGAAACTTTCGACCATCCACCGTATAGCCCGGACTTGGCCCCTTCAGATTTTCATCTCTTTACAAAGCTTAAAGACTTTTTGGCAGGAAAAAGATTTGACAGCGATGAAGAACTTAAAGAAGGAGTGACCCTGTATCTCAATGAGCTGGCGGCGAAGGACTATGCAGCAGGAATACAGAAACTTGTCACACGTTATGACAAATGCCTTAATTTGCTTGGAGATTATGTTGAGAAGTAGTTTAAAGTATCCTCTTTCAAATAAAATTTTTTATGTTTGGTAATATTTACTTTTGTGTCTTTATTTCACGAACGGGTACTACTTTCCGGATGACCCTCGTATATTCCAAGTAATTAAAAGTGAGGAGGATGACTAGTTTGAGAAATTGACAGATCAGGATAAATATTTAAATTTGAGGATAGCAAAGGAAAGTGTTTGGTGGTTTTGAAATGCATTGCTGCTGCTGTTACCATCCAGTGAAATACCCGATTGTTTTATGCTGAGTAGTTAGCACTTTTTTTGCTTAATCCACTATCTTTTTTTTTCAGTTTTAATAATTATTTAGTTTCACTGTAGGTGGCCGTGTTAGGATGTTTCATGTTGGTGTTTGGAGGGTGATTGTGACAAAAACATTGGAACTTAGTTGAGCCTTTAGAAAATAAATATTAGGAAACAAATAATTTTTGTAAATGCTTTGATCCACTGCAGCAATAAGAAAAACCAATGCTGAAATTTGAAAGGGACTAATGGTGCACATTGTAGAATATTAACTTACAAAGAAACCTTTGACCAATTTGGGTAGTCATGTACTAAATGATGCATTTTGAATTTCAGGTTACAGATATGATGGTCGCCAACAGCTCCAACCTAATCATCACCGTGAAGCCAGCAAATCAGCGAACAATGGGACCCAGAGCTCCAAGACGTGGGTCTTTCTCTCGCAACTCCCAACTTTCTTCCGCGTCAACTCAATCGGGTGGCACAGCTGGTACTGGCACGGCCACCACCGTCTCCGAGGAAGCAGATGAGGATGATGAGGACCACTTTGACCGTGACGAGATTCTGGACTTGACGGGAGTGACCCTGGATGAGAGCAGTATGAGTGGAGGGGCAGAGGAAGGAGGGGGCCCCATGCTGTCGGAGATGGTCGAGGATTCCCCACCGCCCCCACCCCCCACAGTTCGCCACCCACCCCCCCCACCACCACCGAAGCGACCTGCTCCGCATGCCAGGAAGGCTCCAGCGATCCCCACGGGGGTCGGGAGTGGTGCAGAGGATAGCGGATTGTCCTCGGAGCAAGAGGGTATCCTGCACCTGTGACTGTGGTCGGCCAATTTGGGCTAAAATATCCAAAAGGGGAAGGAAAAAAGGGGTGCGTGTTTTGTGTTTCCCTTACCCTCTTCCCATGCCCTCACCAACCCCCACATCTCGGCACACAAACTCTCCTCGTCGACGTGTGATTGTCGTCATCTCAGTCCAAGCTGCTCCCAAGCATCTCACTAGTCTCCCCAAGACGGTCCTTTTGTTTGTTATTTCTATTTAGTGAGACACATCCATCAAATCGGATTGATCATGCTTCATTCATTTGTCGATGGAAGTGTTCTGGACTTCGTTGGCAGCCATCTTTTGTTAAAATATCTAAACATGCAGTAATTTCATCTGTTATGCTTCTGTTTCCATGGCAGCTATGTTGCAATCAGGAAAAAAATCATTAATTATCGTTTAATTTCTCAGTTTCATCCACATCATCTTGAAATAATTAACCCATGGAGGGATGTCTGTTTGGTAATGTCATGGACTGTGGTGTCTGCCCAACTTGTTGCCTAAAATTGACTTCAAGGACTTTTTTTCGGTACAGGAATGAATTTTGTCAATATTTCAGTCTTAAGATAGGTTCCTGGGTGAAACTTCTGTTCAGAATTGAGAAATTTTAGTGAGTCACTGTCATAAAGACTAGGAATGGTGTTTAATAAATGTTAAATGAGTTTATCATACGTATTGAATCCATGAAGACTGTCCCATAGTGAGTTGACAGTGATGTGCAATTGAGTGAGCAATAAGCTACTTAAAAAGGAAATAATGTCTGGAGGAGGAGCTGTGGAGCATACTTTGCATATTTTTTCATTTGGATTGGAGTTTTAACAATCCCTGCTTTAATGTGGGAAATATGTAAGCGGCAAAGACCTTTCACGGTGACCCATATATGCATTATGGGGGGGGAGGTGAGTGTGATATATGCCAATGGCCGTAATATCTAAGTGATAGCAATATGTACTTACATCTAAATAGTATTCTGACATTTTAATTGCCTTCTGGAAAATTGTGCTATCTCACATTCCCATGTATATAAGTTGTAAGTTGCTGAATGTGTTGTGTCAGTATGTGTAGACTTCCAATGAAAGTGGAAATCATTAGGATTGTGTACTTGGACACAAGGGCAAACATTCCATTGAATATAAATTTGTATTTTCTATTCTAATTTTGAAGTAGCTAAGGCTGATAAAGCTCCTGGTGCCTTTGATATATTGTAAAATCAATTATATGTATTATTAATCATTTCCAGGAGGTAACTGTTGATATTTCTTCAGATTTTAAGATGATGTTGGCAGATTTTTTCGGTGTTTTGTATGTGCTGATTGTACTTTTTTAAGGCCTGAACTTAACATATTTAGTGCCTTTCATAACATTCCCTCCATATCTCATTAATCTGCGTATAACTTTGGAGTAATATGTCACCATGTTTTTTTTTTAATTCCAGTTCTGTGTATCATGAGTGATAGGATGTTATTTGGCTTATTTTTTTTTGGCAAGGGAAATCCCGTTATTGTGTTAATTGCAGCTTGAATTATCATTCATATCAGATACGATTTTTTTGAGCCTTGTAAATTACAAGGCATGAAATTGGGTAATCATTGTGAAATTTCTTTGAAGTGGTTATACTTGTAGTATCTTATCGTTTACCTCTCTTAAGGAATAAAGCCTCTATTTACATTTGGAATCAGGTATTTTTTGGTCCTAAATTGCCTAAAAAAATTTTGGTAGGTCTAAAATAACTTGCTCTGTATTTTTCCATATCTCGGAAAATCATCAAGTCGTCAAGTATTACATTTGCAGCTGATATTACAAATTTGCCGTGTACTTATTTGTGGATGCAGGGAATATCATTGGCTTCATGATAATTTAAGATATTGTGTACTTTTTGGAAAACCAGAAATATTTAAATACACTCTATCATACATGAAAAGTATTGATACTAACATTCCTCTAAAGATACATTTTTAAGCATTGGTTTCAATGACATTTTTAGCAATTTTTTTAATTCTTTTATTGATCTTTTTTTTTACAATTCAGTCATCCATTTTAATGATATGATGAATTTATGAAATTGAAAAACGTTTTATTATATGGCCAGCAGTTATTAAATTATGCAATGCATACATATGTATATGATTATATAGAAATGGTTGGCTTTTATGTATTATTACATTATTGGTAAAATGGTGATGAATTGACTTTACTGTTTGGGAAACAAGCAGATGTTATGTCATGGAAGATATTCTTATATGATAAAATGTTTATGTACGTGAATAAATAAATTAATAATTTTTTAAAAAATAAAAATTTAAGATTGATATCATTTTGTGATTGTGAATTTTGTCGGTATATGGAGCATATATCTACATTAAATTCAGATGTAATGAAAAGGCCCACCAAAGTTTATTCAATGCAGAAACTGGGGGTGATATTTAATTTTATGATTGTAATTTTTATTTTAATGCCTTCAAAACCTGCCTTCTGCACAAATATGATTTCTGATCTAATCCCAAAAACAAAATTCAACAAAAATTAAGTTGGTAATTTTTCCAAAGCATGAGATACTATTTTTATGTTCCCACTCTAGATAGACGTGGTTTTTTATGTCCATCAAATTTTAGTATAATTTCTTTTTCATTGAGCTAAAATAGGCATTTGGATTGATCAATTTGTTTGGGTTTACATTAGTTAACATTACAATCGGTTCTTTGGCATCATAGTATCACCATAGTAATTAATGGTAGTCAATACTTTAGTTACAGAGTTCATTTTTATATTGTCCATTATTTTTCATTTATTCTTATGGTTAATAGAGGAAAATGTTTCCCTGAAAACTCGGGAGATTTCATTGTTAACAATTATTTTTTGTCTCCAGAGAATTTTACATTTTCATGGTAACACATCTCTGCAGTTCATGTGGTTGGGATGTTGTTGACAGAACTCAAAAAGTATTGATGCAGTCAACTTGAAATTTTGTTGAAAATTATCATCGAAAGTCGATTGGATTGTAACTAGATTTAGCAAACTGAAAGTTACACTAGAGGGTATAATATTCATAATTCATCAATTTCTTTCAGTTAAGCATTCTTTATTTTTTTATGAGGTGTTTTCTGTGTTATCTACCTCATAATCAAATCTTAACAGTCAATACTCTCTGTGCGTACATTTAAAATTTTTTTTGCACAGTGATGCCATTTTTGAGTTAATATTGCCATTTTGCATAATGTGTTGATACTACTTTTAACCTTTTCAAGGGTAACCCCAAAATTTAGGTCTCCCAATTATATTGAAATTGGAAGAAATGTTACATTTCAATAATTTATGCATCATTTCAAAGTTGGAATATTCCATTATTTTTCTCCACAATCGCCATTTTGGTTGATGTATTTCTGTTGGTGCTGGGGCAGTTTTTGTACACCTATGTCATACCAGCTCGCCATAAGTGCCTTCTGACCAAATGTTCTTTCATCTTAGGAAGCAAGTGGTAGTCAGTCACTGAGTGCCAAGTTTGAACTATAGGATGGCTAGATGATGATGTCCAAACAGTTGCAGGAGAGTTATTGTTTGTTGGGCAATGTGAGGGCAAGCAATGTCATGGAGAAGGATTTTATACCCTTTCTCAACGTTCCTCATCTCTGGTTCTGAATCATCTATCTGTGTTGTGTAAGTGTCTCAGAATACCTGTTTAGCATTTATTGTGGTCCCAGGGCCCATTAAGTCAACCAATAACACCCTGTTGTGATATCAAAGCACAGTTGACTTGATTTTGTTGACAAACTGTGTTTTTTTTTTTAATTTTTTCAGCCTAAGTGAATAGGAATGCCATCACTCATGTGATTGCTGTTTGGTCTCACATGTGAAGTGGAACACTGGTGATTTTGACACCTGTAACAAGCAACAATGATGAGGTCCAATGCTTCCTCAATAACATGGTGGCAAGCTGGCATGACATAAGCCAACAGGAACCACCCATGACAATGTATCGACCAAAATGGCAATGGTGTAGAAAAATAGAGGAATGCTCAAGTTTTAAAATAATCCTTCAGTTATTGAAACAAACAATTCTATTTAGAAAAAAATGAAGACCTCCATTTAAGGATTCCCCTCATATTATTGGTGGTAAGAAAAAAAGTAGTTCAGTTTCTACTATCTGAAGAATTACTTAAAAATATGTTATTTCTCTTTCTTTGATCAACGAATCAAATTAAATTGGCAAAAAGGCTTAATGGTACATGCAAGGATGTATGGTCACCCCAAGGCCTCATCATGATGGCTGGAAACTTGTTAAAAACTGAATCAGCTCATAGTATTTAAACTTGTTTTCATTGAAAGTCAGCGAGGACCCTTTGTTTTGAAACATACATTTTAATTTCTATGGGTATAGAAGTTCAAATGTGTGCAGAACTTTTGAAAAACTTGTGGTTTTGCAAAATAATTGTAAAAACAGTAAAAACTCTGCAAATTATTTTACTTTAATGTAATATCAGGAAGGTTACAGATTTTGTTAATGTAATGGCATTTCACAAAATTTCATGTGCTGCAAGAAATTCATGCTCCAACACAATGCATGAAATGATGATCTTCATTTTCCATATTCTTCTATCTATTCTATACTGTGGATATCAACAGTTGGCAGGGGCTGTTGATATCCACAGTAGGGAACAATTTTTATAGCTCCATTGCCAACCATGTTGAAGGACCACCACCACATTGGGTGAAAGTGGACCTTAACCCCATTGTTAAAATCGTCACATGAATCCATACCATTCAATTATGAAACCAACTGTGATTTTTCAGCAATTCGGTATATCTGATTGCTGATTTGAATCTCACATAGAGTCTTTCTCAACTTGATCACATCATCTGGGTACATTTCTTCCATACTATTCAACTTCTGATGCGACCAATCTATATTCTTTCATGGGCCATGCATTCCTCACCTTAGCAGTCCCATAAACACTCCTCAAGTACCCAGCACCATCATCCATGTAGCCACTACAGTCGGTCGATGTTTATGCTTATCCAATTACACCCAAATATAATAATGTTGGGAGGACTGTACTCTTTTGTGCTATCATTTCACTCTCTTGGACAAGCATTCATCTTTTTATGTTCTCAACATGCTACCAACAATCTTTCTTATGGTGTTTGTTACCCTTTTCATCTCTTCTTCTAGCCTACCATCTTCCAAAAATGTTCTCCCTAGATAGAGAAAATCATTCACCTACTCATATATGTTTGCCGTTTACTTTCACTGTGCAATTGATTTGTGTAAATTGATTCTTCCTGTTCATCATAACGGAAATATAAGTTTATTGGCTGAAAGTACCAAAAGTAATTTGTTTACATGGTAATTTCATAAGAATACAGTATGTTTATATGATATTTCAGGTCACATTGCTTAAATGTCTGAGCAATAATTACCAGGATGTAAAGAGGAACCAAAATAGAATACAGCAAATGGACAGGACAAAGAAAAATACAATTCAAAGTTATCAGAGTTGTAAATAAGAATATAATTAATTAAGGAAGAACCACATTCAACACCTCTAGAACATGACAAAGAGATGATAAAAGGCTGTGATGATGATGATAAAAGTGATGTGGATGAAGATGGCCCTGGTATACTGAGGAGGATATTTATTCCAGAAAGGTAGGGATCTAAAGAAAAAAAAGGGTTCTTGGTTCTGTGGCAGAAGAAATCTATTAGAGTGGTGATAATAACGCAAAGTTTGTTTGGATTAATCCAGGACACTAAATTAAATTTTGTCTGAGAGCTGGTTGACTGCCAGCATCAATTCATCTCTCTTCTTTTGGGCTACCTATTTGTGCCTGTTCCACTTAGTTCTTTATTTCCTTTTATATGTGTGTGTGTGTGTGTGTGTATATATATATATATATATATATATATATATATATATATATATATATATATATATATATATATAACTTTTGGACGGCACAATAGAACACAGAATAAAACAGATAACACGTAAAAGGACACTCACACTGTAGATGATTTAAGCTTTCAGCCTACTCCGAGGCCTTCTTCAGGTCAGACTGAGAGGTTTTGAGGGAAGAGTGCCTGGGGAGGGGAGGGGGGGCGGAAGGTTTAGTGACTGTTGGGAAAGAAATTAAAGATGGCGGTTAAGGGTGGGAATTTTAAAGGATCGGAAATATAGGATGTATGCGGATTCGCGAGTTCTCACCTCTATGTTGGTGGCTGAATCGGGTAGGGATTCTAGAACTGTTAGGGAAAAGCATTCGTCAAATGATAGGTTGTGTGAACTTGCGTGTAAAGGGATAGGAAGAGAAGAGAGTGAAGCAGAATTACATGAGTAGCGGTGATTGTTCATTCAGATGGATAAGGGGGTAATGCATTCGCCTATGTAGAATGAGGTGCATTGTTTGCACGACAAAAGATAGATAATATTTTTTGAGAGGCAATTAGCATGGGAACGGGGTGAAGGGACAATGAGGGGATGTGGGGAGAGGGGAGCAGATCTGATTAGGAGACATGTTTTACATCGGGGGCGATTGCAGGTAGGGGAAATATGTGGACTCTTCCTATCCCTTTACACGGACGTAGTATGTCTGGACTATTAGGATGATGAGGAACACACTTCACATTGATTATTTGAGGTAATCGCTATTATTCGGTGGGTTTTCCAAAACGCACTGGACACAAATGTCTTATGTGAAATTTTTCTATTATATATGTGGTGATGGTATCGAATTAAATTTACAATATTTCTGATAGTACTCCTAATTTCATTTGTTGATGTTTTCTTACAATATATAAAGGTGCCACAGCAGTGGTATTCTATTTTTGTAATAGTTTACTTCTCTAATAGCATTGACTGGAGCTCTTGGTCCATCTTCCCTCAGTAAACATTTGAAATCATCTAATACCTGAGGTATAGAGAAGGAAAAACTCTCCGTAAGCCTCCTGACATTACATTGACCTTAAATAATAAATAGTTTAGGTGACATTACATTTGGACACAGTGTGGCATGTGCTATCTCCATCATGGCCATAGGTGAACTGGTCATGTTTAAAATTGCAATATCTGGGGCTGATGTAATGTTGCAGTCAAATAAATGTAAGTTGTATCACAAAGATATTATACATTGAGTGAACCATATAACAAGGTTAATTTTTTTCACAAATGTATGCTCACTTATGGAATAGTCCTCTTAATTGAGATTATTTGCAGGAATAGGTAATTAATCAATATCATGGGATCAATTGGTGAACAGAAAAAAGTAGGAAAGAACTAATTTGACAGTTTTGAAGAATTTAAAGTTACATTGTCCAAAAAAGCTTCTATTATTTGAGCTTAAACTGAAGAAAAGCCCTTTCAAAATTTCTAATTAAATTCAAAGTAATGGTTGGCTTGTATGAGTTTGTATAAGCATGTCAGAGTTTCCATTTAGTTTACCATAATTCTATGTTTAATGTCATGATGTAAGTAATGAAACATCATGTGATTCAAAGATCAGCTTTCTATCATCAATACCCAGTAAAAGCAACATGGATAAATTATTACTATTTGGTATTCTGTTGTTCAAGGTAGTTTTTGGATGGATACAGATTGACCAACACTACATTTGTCTCACCTAACAAGACAATCTGACACACGACACAGTAATAAAACCTTATTCATGGTTGATATAGACTTTTTCAAAACTTTGTCATATAAATCCCTCACTGAAAACAGAACAGCATCAAGATGCAGAAGCGACAGAAAAATGTTTGTTTTGGTGTGTCATTGTGTTTGGAGAAAAACACTTATTGAGAGTGGGAAGTTTCCTTAGCGGAGATGTTCCTAAAATATCACTATGGCAAATTTGGGTGCTTAATGGCATGAGTGACTTACACATTTGATTGCTCTTAAAACTGTATATCCAAGCACCAGTCTCCTTGAAAAATCACCTCTCTCTCATTTAACAGGAGAACTGTTGAGGGTGACCTAATAGTTTTCAGCATAGATAGATAGAGGTCTTTATTTGGAGGAAATTGAGACAAAATGGTCCCCTCTTCCATTTAACCCAACGTTGTTAGCATATTATATTAGCCATAAGATTTATAATTACATGCATGCACATAAATACATATAGACAGAAAGATATAAATAATGCAAAGAATTGCACATTGGGAAAAAAAATATATATATATATATATATATATATATATATATATATATATACATACATACATACATATATAAATTAAGTATACACCTACACATCCTCAAAGTAAATGACAATGAAGAAAGAGAACAATAAAATAGGGAAAGTCTTAGCAAAGACCCTCCCATGGACTACAACCTTGTCGTGGTGGAAGGGCTTGTGTTTTCCGATGACCCCTAGAGCTGTGCTGGCGGGAGTAATAATAATTACTCCTGGAAGGGTCACCCATGCCAGATAGGTCGAAGGTTAGGAGCCAGACGAAAGGTAGTCCACGCAGCGTCTGTTCCTCAGTGAGGCGGCTGCAATGGCGTCTGACCCCAGTGGGGCGGCCATTAAGTGATGGTGTCACGTTAAAAACACTATTGAGGAAGGCAACGGGAAACCACCTCAATTATCATTTCCAAGAAAATAATGATGGATGCAAAACAGAAATTGAGACCTGGCAACTGCAGGACTCGGCCCAAGGGGCCGTGTGTCGTGCCCGGCAGCGGGGGAGGCAAGGGTTCTGCGGTCGTCATCCCACGAAACCCTTTCAGGGAAGAAATAACAGCAGCAGGACAGAAGACGCAGAAGAAGACGAAAGTAGTTAGAATAGGAACATGGAACGTCAGGACAATGTTGAGGACAGGCAAATTAGAATAGAATATTAAGCGAGAGATGGAAAGAGGTAATACAGATGTTTTAGGTCTCTGCGAGGTGAGATGGAAGGATAGCGGGGATTACTGGAGTGATAATTATAGAGTAATATACAGCGGCAGGGATGAGAGCCAACGAGGGGTTGCCATAATATTAAATAAAGGGGTAGGAAGAAGCGTAGTCAGCATAGAGCAAGCGACAGATAGAATTTTATAATGCAACCATTTCAGAGAGTAAAAATCATTCGCCTTGACCAGGATTCGAACCCGGATCCCTCGATATCCGGCCGAGTGCTTTAACCATTTAAGCTACCAAGACGTCCTCTTACACTCTGAAATTTTGGGGCCTTTAAAGAAACAAGATGTTATGACGAAATACCGTACATACAATGTCACTGGCATTCGTAGTCGTGCGCGACGCGCCACAGTCCACGATGTTAATAAAGCCAATTTCAAACACTTAGGCTGTTCATACCTTAGACAAATTTCAAGAAACTGTAACAGTAACTTTAACGGAGTCACCCGCTATGTGTGCATTATAATGCACACATAGCGGGTGACTCCGTTAAAGTTACTGTTACAGTTTCTTGAGATAGAATTTTACTCGTAGAGATTAAAGCAGAGCTGACGAACTTGGTCATTGTTCAGGTATACATGCCACCGAGCAATCACAAGGAGGAAGAAGTCGATAGGATGTACGATGAGTTAGAGGATATAATCGCGCGTGTTCCTGCAGGGAAACATTTGATATTGATGGGGGATTGTAGTGTGACTATAGGCGAAGGAAGAGATGGTGATGAAGTGGAGACCAATGGGTTATGCACAAGGAATGGATGCGGGGAGAAAGCAATTGACTTCTGCAGGAGACAGGGGTTAGTCATCACCAACACATGGTTTAGACATCACAAAAGGCGAAGGTATACATGGAAAATGCCAGGTGACTCAGAAAGGTATCAGTTAGATTATATTATGGTTAGGCACAGGTTTAGGAACAGTGTGATAAATTCGCACAGTTTCCCAGGAGCGGATGCGGACTCTGACCACAATTTAGTTGTTATGAAATGCAACGTCCGTTTCAAGAAGATAAGGCAAGGGCGGCGGGTTAGGAAATGGAACGTAGAAGCATTAAATGGATTAACGAGGAAGGAGTATCAGCAGGCTGTAGAGAAAATAATGGATGATGGTAAAGAACTGAGTACAATCGAAGAAAAATGGGAATGTATCAAGCAAGGGATATCGGAAGCAGCAAAAGACACTATAGGAACCGTTAGGGGGAAAAGAATAAGGAAACCATGGGTCACGGATGAGATGATTGCAAAGATGGATGAGAGAAGAAGATGGAAGAATGTAAACACAGAGTTAGGCAAAATGAAGTACAAAGAGTTAAACAATAAATTGAGAAGGGCCAAAAATAAAGCAAAAGAAGAATGGTGGAAAACACAATGCGAGGATATGGAAAGTTTACAGAAGAAGGGTGAAATTGGTGCTCTATACAGCAAGGTTAAGTTATTATTGGGAAGTAAGAAGGCAAGATCTGTGCTAATAGTTAAAGATAAGTGGGGTAAGATAATAGTTGAACCAGGAAAAATCCAAGAGAGATGGAAGGAATATATAGAAACACTGTATGGTAAAGAACTTAGGCCGACAAGGTTAGACATAGAAAAGGAACATGACGTAGAAGAAGATAGCTTAGGTCCAGGCATACTCGACGATGAAATAGAAAGGGCATTAAAGGAGATGAAAGCAAATAAGGCTGTGGGGGTGGACAATATTCCTGTAGAAATGTTGAAATGGTTAGGGAAAGGTGGGAAGAAGGCCCTATATGGACTGATTCGTAGTATCTATGAAGAAGGAATCTGGCCGGAAGATTTTGTGAGATCGGTGTTAGTTCCTATTCCAAAAAAGGCAAAGTCTATATCATGTGAGGATTACAGAACAATAAGTTTGATATCCCACGCAGCTAAAGTTATTCTCAGGATCATCAACAAAAGGATAGAGAGTAAGGCAAATGATTACTTAGGGGATGATCAGTTTGGGTTTAGGAAGGGAAGAGGTACGCGTGATGCCATTGCAGTAATGAGATCACTAATTGAGAGGAATATAGAATACAATCAGGACGTTTTTGCCTGTTTTGTAGATTTCGAAAAAGCGTTTGATAGAGTGAATTGGGAAAAATTAATGCGTGTATTGCAGAAAATAGGAATGGATTGGAGGGACAGGAGACTGATCCGCAACCTGTACATGTCTCAGACTGCTCAGGTGCTAGTGGGGAACGGAGAGTCCGGATGGGCAGTGTTAGGAAGAGGGGTAAGGCAGGGTTGCGCATTGTCACCGGTGCTGTTCAACGTATATGTGGAGGAAATGATTAAAGAGGCATGGGAAGAACTGGAGGTAGGAATGAAAGTCGGAGGGGAATCCGTAAAATCGGTTAGGTTTGCTGATGACAGCCAAGGGGTTGCAAGCATTGCTGAGTGAATTGGAGGTTCAGTGCGATAAATATGGGATGAGAATCAATATTAATAAAACAAAGGTTATGCAATTTTCCAGAAAGAAAAAGGCTAAGCTAAATATTAAAATAGGCGGGGAAAGAATAGAGCAGGTAGAGCAGTTTACATATCTCGGAAGTGTTTTGGACCAATACGGTCAAAGTGGTAGGGACATAAGGAGAAGAATTGCACTAGGCAAGGAGGCTTTCTCAAGGAGGAGGGAGTTGATGACGGGGACGTTGAGTAGGGATGTTAAGACCAGACTCGTAAAAACTCTGATATGGAGCGTAGCTATGTGCGGCGTGGAAACGTGGTCACTGAAGCAGGAGGATAGACGTAGATTGGAGGCTTTTGAAATGTGGGTGTGGAGAAGAATGGAGAAGGTGAAATGGACCGAAAGGAAAACAAACGAGGAAGTACTAGAGATGGTGGGTGAGGTGAGGGGTTTGTTGAGAGAAATCGTATGGAGGCAGAAAAAATGGATGAAAGGCGTATTGAGCGGTAGTGGAATGTTGAAGAAGGTAATAGAGGGTAGAATGTTGGGCAAGCGAGGTAAAGGCAGGAACAGGATAGGGATGTTGGACAGGATGAAGGGAGGAAAGAAGTACACCAAGATGAAGAGGGACCTGATATAGATTAGTTTGATAGGTTGGGAGTCACAAAATGTTTATTTGATAGTTGTGTCCATCCAAAAAAAAAACCTACCTTAAACGGTAGATTACCTAATAATAAAAATAAATAATAACTTAGCAAAGAATGAGGTTTTTGGGAAAAACTAGAGAGAGTGTGGCATTGCTCTCCTAGTAAAAACCCATGCAGGAAAACACCCACGAAGAGAAGGGGGCATGTGAAAAACCTGCCAAAGCCCTATGAATTAGAGGAAAGATAATTGTACATTTTAACAATTATTTTTCACGTAGTATTAGTTTTTACAGTAATTATGGGTCCTCTGGAGTTTGGTTTTCAGTTCACCTGAAAGGTCTTGGCATACCACATCACAGTAATCAAAATGGGTTTGAGAAGAGAGGATACAAGAAGCATCATAAAGGAGGGGGGGAGCTATAGTATGTGCTTCAACTTTCAGTGAATGCAGGGATAAGTTTATTTTTCTGCAGATAGCAATTGCATGATGAGTCCAAGATAAAATTTCATATGATATAATCGTATGATAGATCCTTGCAATGTTGGTGGTGGAAGTTCTTCAATACTTATTTTAGAATGTAGTTTATGGTATCCAAGTATAATGTACTGACTTTTGATGAGGTTTATTATATAAACCATACGTACATGAATAAATATATCAGAGGCAGATGATAGCTGAAGTCAACTCTTTGGAAAACCAATTTAGGTTCAGGTGGATCTGAACATTAGTGGTGGCAATTCCCTGTCTAATCATTCTGTTAGAAAGTATGCTTGTTAAGAAAACCATAATATGAACTCCAGCATCAAAGGTCTTATCTGACCTGATGATTTTAGAAAATGAAAATGCATGACAGATGAATAATCGATGCTAAAATAAAGACAAGTTACTACCTCTCACTGCAACTGATGAAGATAATACCTCTCACTACAACATGGTATATTAGGAGTGAAAGTTCCACAAGAAGACCAGGAGATAAGTGCATAGATGAAATGAAGATAAATGTAGAAAGGAAGAGCTTTAAAGAAGTAAGTACCCTCCGTGGCTAGAGAGAAATGGGGAGTTGCAGATAACCAATCCATCTTTGGTTTCAAGAACAATGTATGACATCAGGGCAATCAAGCTATTGAGCAGTTTTTCATTTGTTAAATAAATATTATGAAAATATTTGGTGAAATCCCATATTTTCTTACTCGATTTTGAAAGGGATATATTAAAGGGATGCGGGCAATTACATACAGTTAAAATTTTTGATAGTATGTGGGTAATACTTGAATATTGAAACTTGGAGTGTAAGAGGTGGGCATAGAAAGGAAGATTGGATGAAAGAATTGCTTGTAAGAGGAATGAATTATCTTGTTCTTATTTAAAACTAAGTGCATAGGTTTGATATTGTTGAAATTAATGGGAATGATAGAAGATTATGATCAGGAGTTCATTATTGTGTGCATGACAGTCAGGGTTTTATGTTGATTTTAAATGAGAACGAATGCATTCAAGGAAATATAAGTTGGCGTCCTTTGAGCTGCCTTGGATCCACATAAGAGTTGATTGTACAAGTTGTAATTATTATGCATCAGTGGATGGCAAGGTTGAAAAGGTGGAGTATTAATGCTGGGGTATAAATCAAATAATGAGTGTGACCCTAGTGAAAGAATAAGAGTCCATTTTAGGAGACGTGAATGCTTGGATTAGTATTAAGTACTGTGGTGCCAATTTCTATTAGTTGAGTACAAAAAGTGGTAGGGTCTTTTGGAAACCCTCATGTGATTGGTACCTAATGGGGAAAAGTTGAGTATGTGCATTGAAAAAGGTTTGTTGGTCCCAAATATATGGAATGTTGCACACCAGGGCAAAGATTAGTTTAGGTTTAGTAAGTGGTAGGAAGTACTTGATATCATTTCAATAATGAGATCATTAAAGAAATTGAATAAAACAGAGAAAGAAGTATAAAAATAACTTGGATGCCATTGTGTGCATGATAGTTTTTGCTAATGTGAGTATTTCAAAATTTAGCAGTAGACTGGAGGATGGGTGACTTACTAGAAACTCGTAGTATTTGAATTAGATGGCCCAATTAAGTGTAGTGGGGGAAGAATCAGAATAGGCAAGTGTTTTAAGACAGGGTTTCCTGTTACTCCCAGTGCTTCTCAACTTAAATGACAAAGAAAATACCAAGGGTGGCTTGGGAGATGCTTGAGTTAGCAATAATGTTGGGCAGTTGATAGTTAGCCAGGCAGCTAAGGGATTGCAGTTACTTCTGTATGCATCATGGGAACAATTTGAGAAGCATGGGATGTAGATAATCAGGAGAGAAAGTATCAAATGAGATTCTCAAGAAGTGTTCATGCTAAGTTAAACATTAAAGCAGGTGGAATTGACCAAATTATGAGAAGTTTATAAGTTATTATATCTTTTACCTCAATTAAGCAATCAAAGGGCTATCAGACAGTAATACTGAATCATCAACATTCAGAAGGAACATTTTCAGCTCCAATTTTTAGACTTACTTAGTTCTTTTGGCTATCCCTTAGCACATTTAACCATTAAAACTTTATATAATCATCAAGTTACTATTAATCCATGTTTCACTCTATGGTTTATTTTCTACAGTCACTCAAAGCCCCATTCACTCACACAATTACCTAGTTGTTTCTTCTTACACGTAACTTGCTGTCCTGTTATACATCTTTTTTATAGCATTACATATATTTTCTTTCCATGCACTCAATAAACTTTCCACACTTTTCCTCAATTTATCCTGCCCAAATCAAAAAATGTCTGAAAAACTGTAATTCATACATCCATGCATTTCTCACATACTTGTTAAAGTGCAATCAGATTACATGTAAATCCCATTCTAGGATCTTCGCAGTAAACTACACTGCAATTCAGATTTTTTTCAATTTTAAGTTCTCTTGACTTCTTCACGCTTTTCACTCTTCCAATCAGCAAACAAAAATGTACTCCTTACTTAACACTTTACTGATACCTATTCACAAAATGACTCTAAATTGTAGCATTCCTTCTTTCATTGGGCAATAACAATAATTGCATTCTTCTACTTCCAGTTTAGCCAATTATGTCTCTGAATGTATCACATTCTTTCACCAGGGTCATACTACTCTCCCCATTAACCCCCAAAAACTAATCAAATCTTCACACTTCCAGTCTCACTATCCACTTGTGCACCACAAGCTACAATCAGAGCTCTTTGAAAACCTACTTTCATTATAACACATGGCAACCTATGGGATACTAACTCATATTTTCTCATATCTATCCTAGCCCTGTCACTCAGAATCAAGGATACAACCTTGCTCCCATGCATACAATAATGAACTTCTGAACAAAGGGCTATTTCATTGCAGTTAATTTCAACAATGTCACACATTTATTCTTAGTTTTTCATTAAAAACAAGACATCTGTTTTTCTTACAACCATTTCTTTCATCCACACTTGTTGCTTTCCATGCCCTCCTACAATACAGGTGCAATTAGTTATAACTATTGTCATGTCCATTCCTTCATGGGCCAATTTTACTCTACTGTCTGTTATGACTTCAATCATCTGAGGCTCTTTGTTAACATTGGAAATTATTAAAAGGTAGCTAGGTCATCAGCTTTTGCACAATCCATGTCACTTAGAGTATTCCCTGCTAATGGTTATGACTGGTCAGTTATAGCACATATTTCCTAGCATGCCACATATGAAACCAAAACCTACAAATACTAATGCTCTCCCTCACTAATTTAAATAAACTGGAATCTCTTCTGAAGGAAATACCTCTAATAGTTATTATACCAAAGCCCACACACCCCTCCACTAGGAGTTATATACATATACTTGTACAGGTATGAAATATACTGAAACATCAGAATGCTTAATTAATAATGAATGTTAGTTTTTAAAAATAAAAGCTGTGGAAGTGCTGTCTTATCACATTAACCACAACCAATTTAGTGTCGAATTTTGAAGAGTTAAATATATATCAGTGTGTTAAAATCATATGCTCATTTACTTTTCTTGTAAACAAAAATTTTTAACAAGTGTGACCAACATCCATAATTCAGCAGTTCCATGCTAATTAATTATGAGATTGAAACATGTCAGTATATAATTATCCCAGCAAATTGCTATTTTACTGAATCAATAGAAATATTGAGATGTAATCTAGATTCTTTAGTTTCAAGGTTATGCTCTAAATTAAATTGACATTTTGCAATAAGGTGGTGTGCCATGGTGGAAAATATTGCTTGAATATCTGTACCATGAGAACTACATGTAAGATACATAGGATGCATTCACATGTGAACATTACCTTTAAAAATTACTTGTTTGTACATAAATTGAATATTTACTTATATATTCCAGTTTTTGCCTTAAAATAAGAGGCTTTATAATTTGCATCACGCTCATGCTTAAGTTATAATACCATCAACAGTAATAAACCCAAAGGCTGGATTTGATAAGTTGCATGGAGCTCACCCTGAATTAATTTTTATCTATAAGGCAAGTGAAATTCACACATTCAGGCCAGAGGGACCAATTCCTTTACCTGTGAGGTCATTTATTTTTCCATGGAAGTTCTAGTGACCAGGCAATCATATAATTTGATTTTAGATGGGATTGTCCAGAAAGATCACCAGGGATCCACACTCATACACAACCTCTAGTCTGTGACCAAACACTCCACCCACTGGGTTACATTTATAATTTAATTAATTTTATATTGTGGCTTAAAGTTGATGCCTAAACATTTGGCAAACAACCCCATATGACAACGATGAGGATGGTTCATTGATTATGATAGAGCAATAGTCTTCCAAATACAAGTATCCAAGAATTGCCACTGACCATTTATGCTTTTGAGACAAGGTGATTATTCTTTTTGTTTGGTGCCTATGCAATTTGTTTTGTTAAAAATACCATAAAGTAATGATCACATTAAAACATTTATAGGACGATAGATATATTGATGGTGTTTTCCAAAGGAATCTTTTGTGATTCCTTTCTAGCTGACCCACTCTATTGATATTGTTTCCGTAAACAATTTATTGTAATGTATGCATGGCAACAATGTATTTCTGGCAATCTCAAGTGTCAAATAACTTATAAGTATTTGTACCTCCAATATGATGTTCATGTTGACTGTTCCATAATTTTTAAATGCTATTCTTTGTTTCAGTTTTAGCATAAACTATGGAGATCATTTTGGGACAATGGCTGGCATTCTTCCGTCCCCAGCCCTTTGAGGACCTGGATTCAAACCCTGGTGGTGGCAAGGTTTCTGATCTCGACTTCAGGCACTATGCAGAGAGTACTTTTGGTGAAGTATGACATCCCTGGGATGGGACTTTTAATTGCTAGTTGATTGCTAGATTGATGAGACTTGTGTACCTATTGTAATGCTTAGCCTTCATTCTTTTTAGCCTATAATTTTGTTACATATTGATTACAATTAATTTTAACTTGTTTCTAAATGAAACAAAGAGTTAGGTGAAATGGGGAACTAAAAAGTATCCTCTCTCCGCACATGAAAGACAATTACCTACCTGTCTAGGCTAATGCCTTCTCTGGGTTTCTCTCTACCCCTTTCACATTCCCTGGAAATCCTACATCGACCAAATTACCCACATATCCCTACTGGCACAATCGATCTTGGCTGTCAATAGCTTATCGTAATATTTATTATTACTGCATCATACTCTGTTGACTCGATAGGTCTGATTGGAAAAGGTGCATGGGAAGTCTCCGGATATAACGTCGGTTTCAGACGCGGATGTGACCTCGTAGTGCTTCTCTCGAGATTTTTTTCTTGTATTATTTTAACAGCTCGAAATGAAATCTTGTCTTAATAGTACCACAAAGCCAATTTATTTTTAGGATGTAAAATGACACTCCTAAAAAATAACTCTGCGGCGATTTTTATTGAGGAGGAGCAACATTTGGTGCAATCTCTATTAACATGGACTTCAACTAGCCGAAGGCATTTCTTCCTGGTATAATGCGTTTGAATTTAAATGCTTGATCATTATTAACTGAACGTTCTTGGCAGAATAAAGCAAAACCACAATGGAAACTTATCTTATCCTTTGACGCACGAGTTCAACAACAAGCGTAGGAAGACCTCCGCCATTTCTTGCCGCACAGGTTTTTCGAAAAAAGTACGCATTCGCTACGGATGACATTTTGTTATCGGAGTTATTGGTTATCTGGTATCTTTGCGTTACAAATAACACCAAGGTAGTATACTTGTATTTTTCAAGACTTCAAGAACAAGTTGCATTAGGTTTTCCGTGGATAAGTCCACTGCAGCCAGAACGTTTGAACGGAGGGTAAAATTAAACGCACAGACAAATAGATCTCGACAGAATACTAGATTTTACAAAAAAATGGATGAAAGATTACAACGATCGTACAATAAACAGATGCAATGCGAAGATAATGATTAATACGTGCAAATAGTCTCAGTCGTATTGATGAAATTACTATCTCTACTAAGATATTTTTTAATGGCAGAGCGAAGAAAGATAATTTAAAATTAAAGGTTGAGAGGAACATGCTTGAACAAATGGAAGATTTTTATTACTAATGCTGCGGGTTCATTCGTCATGGAAGAAGAAAGACGTAAGGTACGTGGTTATGATTTCGGAAGGTCCTCAATATAGGCGTCTTGTGTTGTCGAAGACTTCATCTTTCTACATGAATCGTCTTCCGCTGGGCCATTTTTTCAAGTTTGGAGATAAAAAAATGTCACTGGGTACCAAATATGGTGAATGCGAAGGATTTTGTGAAAAAATTGAACTTTAATTTGACAGTTTTCGCCATGGAAACTGCGCAGGTGTGCAGTCGTAAACTGTCTTGATGGAAGAGAATTTTTTCTTTGTCAAATGAGGTTTTTTCTTGATTTCTTCGCCCATTCGGTGCCACAATGGCACATAATACTCTCCATTAATCGTATATCCTTTTAGCAATAATTGATGCAGATGATTCCGCGTGCTTCCCAAAAAAACCTTGGCCATCACCTTATCGACCGCCTTCACTGTCTTCGCCTTCTTTGTAATGGAATACAGGGTTCGTCCGGAAAATAAGTGTACTGAGCTCAGGAAAAAAATTATTACACTTTTACGTATCTTCAGCTAATATTCCTCAAAATAGGACCCTTGTGAGTCGATACACTTGTTCCAGCGGCGTTCCCATTCCTGGAACGCTCCCGCGAAGGCATCATCGGGAACCTCTCGAAGACACGTCGTCACGGCCTCTTTGACGGCGTCCAAAGTCCCGTATCGCGTTCCTTTCAAACTCCTCTTTATCTTCGGGAACAGAAAGAAGTCCGGTGGTGCCAAGTCCTGGCTGTAGGGCGGGTGCAGCAGCGTTGCCACGCCGTGCTTGGCCAAGAAGTCCGACACGACAAGCGCGGTGTGAGACGGCGCATTGTCGCTCAGGTTGTCAGTCATACGGTTGATCGCTGGCCGGACGCGGGCGACTCGTTTTCGAAGCCTTTCGAGCACTTGGACGTAAAATGCAGCAGCATTTACAGTTTGTCGTTCAGGTACAAATTCGTAGTGGACGACTTCCCTTTTGTCAAAAATCCGGAAAAAATCAGTACACTTATCTTCCGGACGAACCCTGTACATTATGGTTAAGCACAGATTTGGGAACAGCGTGATTAATTCGTAATTTCCCTGGGGCGGAGGCGGTTTCCGATCATATTTAGTGCTAATGAAATGCAAAGCCATATTCAAGAGGATAAAACAAGAAGACGGTTGAGGAAATGGGATTTAGAAGCACCGAATGACAAGAAAAGAGTTTATGAAAGCTGTAGAGAAAATCATGAATAAGGAAAGGGAATTGGGTACAATTGAAGAAAAATTGAAAAATACAAAAAAAAAGGGAAATGGCAGTCGCAAACGAAAGTATAGGAACAGTTGATGAGATCATGAATCATGAATTACAGAGGAGATTACCAGGAAGACAGATGAGAGAGGGAAATGGAATAATGTAAGAGTTAGACATAATGGTAGTATAAAAAATGGAGTATTAACCTGAGACGGGAAACTAATGGAGCGAAAGAAGCGTACTGAATGACGCGCCAGGATATGGAATCGTGAAATGGGTGCACTGCATAGAAAAAGGTGGAAGATCTATCAGGAAAGTGAGTAGTCTCAGGGCATGATGTGGTGGAATTCGAAGATAATAAAGCACGGAAAATTGCAACTGTCTGTTCTTTATTACCTATCAGGAAGTAAGAAGGAAAAAACTGAGAAAGCAATTAAAGATAAGTCCAAAAAATTAATAATTGAACGAAAAAGATTCAAGAGAGATGGAAATAATGCATAGAGAAACTAGACGGTAAAGCTATTAGGACAGAATGATTAGGCAGAAATAGAAATGACGAAGATGAGAATGGCTTGGTTGCAGACATACTTCTGGCGAGATACAAAGGGCATTTCAGGCATTGAAATCAAATTAGGCCGTGGGGGTAAATTACACCCCCGGGGAACCACTTAAGGGTTTATAAAAATGTAGAGGGAAGAGTTTTTATTGGCTAATTCGTTTATGATGGAGGATTTGGCCGGAAGATTTCATCAAAACAGTGTCATTTTCCATCCCACAAAAGGGAAACAGCCGTATGTGAGGACTATAGAACAATAAGTCAAAAATTTGCACGCAACTGAAGTAGTACTCAAGATAAGAGGATGGAGATGAATTAGCATGATTGCGTAGGGGATGTTCAATTTGGGTCCAGGAAGGGGAGAGGCCACGCGTGATGCCATATCAGTCATGGGGTCACTAATAGAGAGGAGCATAGGGTACAATACAATGAGGACTTATTCGTTTTTTCTAAGATTTCGAGGTAGCGTTAGATGGAGAAAATTGAGTGGAATTCATTAATGCCCTGCAAAAAATTGGAGTAGACTGGAGGGGTAAGAAAGAAACTCATCCGCAAGCTGTGCAGATTCTCAGACTGCTGAGGCGTGAGTAGCGGACGGAGAGTTAGGACGGCAGGCAGTGTTAGAAAGAGAGATTGGACAGGGGCATCCAGTATCACTCGTGGTTTTCAAATTACACGAAGAGGAATTGGCTTAAGAGGCATGGGGAAGACTGGTGATTGGAATGAGAGTCATTGGATAATTCATAAAATCAGGTTATAAGTTAAGTGGATGGTCAAGTTCCAATAAACCTGCCAGCCGAGGGTTGGGGAATTGGTAAGATAGTGCGATAGGTAATGGAAGAGAATAAATGAGAAAACAATAACGGTTATGCGGCTTTAGAGAAAGAGAAATGCTAAGTTAATTTTTAAAATAGGAGGTAATAAACTTGAGCTGGTGGAACAGTTTATCTGTCTCTCAGATGGGCCACAATGGTCAAAGTAGTTTGGTGATAAGAAGAATTGAGTTAGGCAAAAAAGCTTTCACCGGGAGGTAATTGATGACAAGGACATTTAGTAAGGATGTTAAGTGAAGGCTCGTTAAAACTATGAAGTGCAGTTTGGTATGATGTGGAAAGCGAGATATGATTGAAGCAAAACGATAGGTGTAGAGAAGAGACTTTCGTAGCGTCTTTAACTCCAAATTAAAGTTCACTCCACAACTTAACCACTAAGCCTCTATCCTGAATAACAATAAAGCGTTATTTTTAAACTCTACATATCATCTAACTCCTATTCTTATAAGTTCAGTGTACCTAATATTTTGCTGTCTCAACCTCGTTCACTCTACATTATTCCCTTTGCCAGTCCTCAGCACTCTGCCTTTCAGGAACTGCTTCATCCACTTTTTCTACTCTCTTCAAATTTTTTCAGCGCCTTTATTTCTTCCCCTCATATCACAGGACCTTCTTCGTTTATTTTCCTCCCCGTGAATTGCTCTTTTTCCATTTTCCTAGCATTTTCATCTGAAAAACTTTCAATCTACGCCCATCTTGTATCCTCAAAGACCAAGTTTGGAAGTCAAACCAGTTTAACTCCGAGTCAAAGTTTTAGTATCTTCTTAATACATTAGTATCTCCTTAGTACATTTAATTACGTTCTTGACATCACTTCCCTTTTCTTTGTAAATGCCTCTTAACCTAATTCAGTTCTTCTCCTAATGTTCTAACTACTCTGTCCAGGCTCTTCTATCATACTTCCTAAAAATGTGAACTTTTCTCTTCGTTCTGATATATGATCAACAACTTTACCTGGGCCCTTTTATTTCTTGATAGCCTCATGACTTGATTTTGTTGTGTTTGGTTTTATCCCATACCTGTCACACTGGTTTTGTAATGCGTTCATCGAATTTCTTGCCTGCTCGTCTTAACTAAAGCTTCGTAACCCGATTTGATAAGTTCCTGACCTACTTTAAATCCTACTTCGATTGAAGGGGAGAGTAGAATATGTACAAAGAAAAAATCAAATCTGTCCTAAATTGTTTGTCGTGTTTGTATTTTGGAACAAAAAAATGGTTTTAGTCAAATTTAGGAATGCGAGTTACGATTATACTTTCAGAGAGACTAATTTATTTATTTTAAAACATCATTCACATTCAGCAGTAGCGCTAACTTACAGTGAACAATATAACAAAAACACGAAAGAGGACAAAATACAATAACAGCATAACAATAACAACGATAGCCGAGCATGGACGGGGGAAATACTTAATTTGTTGACAGGTGGAATGGTAGCTTGGGTGGTGAAATTGTTGCATGATAAATGAAAATGATCGACAGCGTGAGAGAGTGAATTTAGATGGGAGGAGAGACGAAATAAAGGTGAGCGCTTGGTGAGAGATGTCCTAGGAATAGGAAGAGATGGAGTAGGGAGTGGGTGCGGGTGGATCTAGTTGGTATCCTGAAGTTGAAGAGAGAGAGCAGTTCAGGGTGATCGATAGTCGAGTTCAGGGTGTTGTGGAGGAGTTTTAAATCAGCTTTAAGTCTGCGGATTTGGGGGCTAGAAATGGATAAAGAAGACAGGACAGAATTTGAGGACATATTTGCGGAAATGTGTGACTCGGTGTTTGACTATTCTGGCAAAGAGATACAATCGAGGGATTTTAGATTAGTTGGGGCTGAGGTGGACCAAAATGGGGAGTAATATGATACTGTGGGAAGGACAATTGTTGAGAAGTACGAATGGGGTGCTAATGGATCATTAACTCCTAAAGGTAAAGGTTAAGTAGGCCTAAGAGGGACATAGATTTATTTTTTACCGTCTGAATGTGGTCGGAGTAATTTAGTTTATGGTCGGTTAAAACGCCTAGGTCTTTCATGGTCGTTACTCTATTTAAGGGAGTTGGACTTGCGGAGGATTTACGAATAATGGAGCGGATAGTGAATTAAATGCTTAAAAATGCATGGAACGTAAAACACGCCTGAAAAAAATAACTGAAGAGCATGCATACTCCAACGCACTCGGAGATGCACAATTGATCATTTAAAATATTCGAGTGCCCCATCACATTGGGCCTTTTAAATTAGAATGCATGCATTTTGCATGCGGCGTCGCTCTGAGAAAACTGTCATTTGTGAAACACGTAGCTAGTATCTCTATAGCGGTAGGAATGTGAATGTGAAATTGTTATTTTTTCGTTACTTCCCTATATATATTTTTTTAGGTAATCTACCGGTTAAGGTAGGTTTTTGGATGGATACAACTATCAAATAAACATTTTGTGACTCCCCACCTAGCAAACTAATCTATATCAGGTCCCTCTTCATCTCGGTGTACTTCTTTCCTCCCTTCATCCCGTCCAACATCCATATCCTGTTCCTACCCTTACCTCGCTTGCCCAACATTCTCCCCTCTATTACCCTCTTCAACATTCCACTACCGCTCAATACGCCTTTCATCCATTTTTCCTGCCTCCATAGGATTTCTCTCAACAAACCCCTCTCCTCCCCCACCATTTCTAGTACTTCCTCATTTGTTTTCCTTTCGGTCCTATATATATATATATATATATATATATATATATATATATATATATATATATATACTGCCAAAAATATTGATTCGAGTACTGAGCAAACTACAGGGAAAATCTGTCTGGTTCGCGAAAATAGCATCCGCCAAATAATGCAACGCATTGCCAAATACCACATAATTTGGGAAGGAATGTAAACTCGGAGGCTCAATAACAAATTGTAACTCATCAAAAAGTTTTGAACGTAGATTTTGCTTGCGACATCGAGGAAATAATCAATATGCATCGGAAGATTGGCTAGTAAAGAAAATATTAAAGAGATAGATTGTGGTAATCAGAGATTCAAGGATTCATTTTTCTCTCTATAGGTTCGCCACCACAACGTTAAAAGGTGGAATATTAATAAGGTAAGACGTATCTCTCCTCCACAGACTCCTTCCCCACGTTCTCCATAACTAGTGTCCTTATACCGCATACCAGGCGCTCTTGCGACAGCTTGTCATATAATGACGGATATTTATTCGGTTCTTCGCGTCAGGATTGGTGTTCTACCAACGTTTCTTCTTCTATCCTGATGTCTTTGTCAGTGTTCATATGAATGTTTAATATTATTTTTATGATCTCACATTGACGGCTGGCCAGGTATTATGATGAACTAAAATAGCCAATCCTTTATATAAATTATTCATAACTTAATGCCAACATTCGTTTTCATTGCGTTTTTGATGGGATATTCAGCTACTCGAATTAATTTTAAGTAAGACTTACTTTCATGGAAGGGGTGTTCATTGGTCTTGCATTGAGAACCTACTAGTTTTATCTGAAACTAACGTATTGCTGACTACTAACGTAAAAAACATGAAAGATATAATTTCAATCCCTTTGTCTCTGCCCTTGCCTCTCACTTAAATGAAATTTTTGAAGCTAATTGGGTAATTATCAATAATTATTTCCCATGAAATGTTTTAATGGAAGATATAATTACTATAACAAATATGTCATTTTTTGCACAAAGGATTCATTTTCATATTATAATGGGTTCATGGGTTTAAATCATAGAAGCAAACAACAGAAGTCAAACGTGCTTCAGTTCCCAGGTACGTATACCACTTCACCGGCTTCACATTTACTCCCCCATAATTTTCACATTTATCCCAATAAGGTCGCTTGTTTGGAGGCACGAAGGACAACGGAGATTTCAACGCCCGATATTATGCATTGCTAAACCTGTATCCGTTTCCAGTGTAGTAATTGGTTTCTCAACGAGGACTGCTGCGCGAAAAGTTGCAAGGAACAATTAGAAAAACAAGAAAATCACCGCAAAAAAAATTAATGACTGCAGTACCACGTTTGGTGTAGTATCATTTAGCTAATGAAACTGTCATTGAAGAAAAATTGAATATGGCAGGGGAGCCATAAGCTCTTGTTCATATGGGGCAAAAGGGGGTTTAATACGAGGTTGATTGGACGATCACTTTGTTTTTCGAGGCCGAAAACAGCTGAACGACTGGGGTGGTTTGAACCGACACGTTGCCGTGATGGAACGTAAGTCGTCTGTGCTCCATCCCTAGTTGGCTTTGGAATTTCTCAGCGAGACTTGGAATTGACAGACTCTGGAAGAAAAAGACGATCTAATGGGCAATCTCTTCAATGCTAAAAATTCGATTAGAATTCACTTCCCTTTCCTCTTGATCTGTCGCGACTTTACAATTAGGTTGAATCTGGGGTCTCTCTCTGAGATAACTGATTTTGGTGTCCTGATGTAGCCTGAACTCAAATTTTATAACCGTTCGCAATAACGTCCAAGGAGAAGAAGTCTGAATAATTTTGGCCTGAGGTGCGAACGTTGGCCTTCATAACGCATACGGGTTATGATGAATAACGCCATGGATAAGATCATGCCAAGAGTCTTCATTTAATTTTAGGTCAATGACACGAACTCTGGTGTCAGCATGGCCATTGCAGCTTGGGTTGCGACAGCGTTAAAGCCCAAGAGTACATCCACAATCTCGCCCTTACTTTTTGAGTTACATGCAGATTTACAGCCGCTGCTATGTTCGCTCTTCATTCACGATTTCAGCAAATACTTTGAAGCCATCCATCGTAGGTTGAGGGAGTCCAGTAAGTTGCCCTGGTAAGAGCCATAGGTTGATCTTACAGCGCCGCCAACTTGATGGAATATCCTCCTAAGGTCCTCTAAGATGGCTGTACTTAAGTTTTCTGGCATTGTGCTGCTCGAAGGGCGTACAGTTCATCGCTAGTAGTGAGTACCCGACCTGAATCCATTTTCTAAAAGTATACAGTTATGGGTTTGCATGACTCTAAGAGAATCGCCGTCTAACGATTGATACTGAATGTCATAAGGTACCACTTCTGTCCTTCGAAATTTCAAGCAAAATTTAATATAATTGTTCTTTTAATTCAATCAAAGTTAAACAACCACGATGATAAAAATTCGAGCGAAACGGTAACACAAAGAACATAGAAACTAATTCTGTACAACATCACTGGGAAAACTGGTTGTTCGTGGATACGCACGACCCTATTTAAGCGCCGCAGGTTGATCCATTAAACGTTTGAGAACTTTGGGTAGCACATCTTCTATGGTTTCACCCGGGCTATGAGATTTGGACACTAGAAAATCATAGGGGATTATTTATTCGTGGTCACCTGGTGGCATTTTTTTTCAATAAACTAGACTGATAAAATATCAAAGTAATAAATATATTCCCACGTTGAAGAATTTTGATTTATATTGATTTTATTTAGAAATAAAAGTACTTTTTTTCCATTTCGCGAAACAGTCCCCCCTATGGTGATATGATCTCAGAGATTGTGCTCAAAAGGCAAGCAAGCTGTAATGCCTATACCGTTGTCATGAGAAAATTCAGTAAAGGGAAAATCTATTTCAACGCAAAAAATGAGTGGTGTAATTGCATCGCAGCAGTCGGGAAATCATTCTCATTAAAACAAACAAAACCCCCGAACAAGAGAAAAAAACCAGCAAGAGATTTAAAAGAGCTCTCCCTCGACATTGCGTAGTTTATTTAATGCATATTCATGCGCTTAATTTTAAAAAGCATGGCTCCTCAGGATTTGAAGGTTACTGGCATTATCTGTAACATTTATCCACAGAAATAACTTTATAGGCCCATCAGAAATATCTTTTACGATCGCGGAAAAACTGAATCGGTTTTTTTACGCCTAACCTTTTCAATTTTGGAGACATGCAGTTTTCTCTAAAACCACAGAAAATGTTGATAAAGCTCTGTCGGTAAAATCTTTACATTGAAACGTTAAAAATAGGTACACGAGTTGCAATAATGTGATTTCAATGAAAAAACATTGAACTGAGTCTTTATTTTCTCTTCAACTGAAAACAAAAAGTCAATAGAGCTTTTGTTCCAGTTATTAATTTATAAAAGTAGTAAAGTTATCAATTAATACTTTCGGTCATAATGTACCACATGGGGTCATCTCTGTCCCTGACTGATCCCTCTCTCCTGACTAACAGATTCTGCTACTAGTTCTGTCGATTGGAGGACGTCGGTGTTTCTTTTGCGATAGCTCCCCCATTGTTAGCTTCCTTATTTCCCAACGTTTCGGCAAAACGTGATCGTCGAAACGTAGGCATAGGATACCCTTCGCACGTGTTGAACGAATCCGCGGCTCTTTCGTCATCTTCCGCGTTGACTGCGGTGAATCACGATGCCCGTTCGACCCTCCCTGTGCGGTTCCGGCGACGTCACCACTCGGTCAGGGGGCCGCTCATCCGCGGCGGCCGAGGAAAGGCGTCGTCCCTCAATCGGCGAAACTAGTTTGGATGACTTTCGACACGGGAGAACGGCAATTGCTTCCCGCAGGCACTAGTAGTTCACTGCGAGGTAAACTTCTTCTGGTGGAATGGGGGAGGAGATGGACTGGATCCCTGCCTGAACCAGACGGAGCCATGTGCGCGCTCAACCTCTCTGCGCGTGTCGGCCTTCGGGGACGAGAGGCTCAGCACATTCCGGATGGATGCTGGGACGAAAAACTATTTTCCACCCTCTCGCCTCTCTCGTGGCTGAAAGCGAGCGGGGTTCACGACTGGCGATCACCGCCGCTGCAGCGCTCATGGATTGAGTGCAATCCAGGAAGAGCGTAATTGTTTCTCGAAATTACGTAACCCGGGCTAATTGGGGATTTTCAGCGCCAGTTGAGCATCGGCGTTGATACCAGAGGATGCTTTTAAGCGAAAAACGCGCCATAAATCCATCTTTGGGATGGGTGTCCATCAGTAAAATGTCACGATGTTCCTTTTAATCCTTGGGCATGCCGGGATAAGCATAAAAGTCGACTAAATATAGCCTGGCACTTGAGGAACGTAGTGAAAATTGTAGAGCTAGGATGAGGAGTGAACGGGACACGAAATAATGTGGCTTTAATGTACCGACAGGTAAGAAGTGCGAAAGAAATGTGATACGCTAATTTGGTCATGTCGAGAGAGTGGATGAGAGATGAGTTACCGAGCAGTTATCAAAGAGAATAGTAAATACCTTGCATTACATCTAGTACACATTATACTGTAGATGAGAGGAAGGAGTCGAACGAGAAATTCATGGGTGAATGTGGTAGAAGAGATTATCGGAATAAGGACTGTTTCTCAGGAAAACCGGTGTGTGTGGGAAAGAATACGTGAATGTCATTGAGATGAAAGAAACGCGTGGGTATAAAAACGAGGAGGATATTAATGAAAGGAAAAAAAGTCTCTAGAATAATTTAAAATCAGGTTATTTTGATTTTTCCTACCGAAACTTCCTACCTAAGCGTTAGGAATGAAGAATGACCAAACATGAATCCAAAGTCCTCAAAATGACGAGAGTATTTTCTTGAGACTCCATATCAAAAATGTTCCCAACCTGACGGTTGTTTGACCACCTTTTTGACCGCTCATTACACACTACCACACGGCGCTTGGACATCCAGAATTCAGGACAACGGGAACGGTTCCTTTCCCTGTGCTGGTCTTGGAACCTACGCAGAAAATAAAACTTACATTCGACGAGAGTACTCAGAAGCAGAATACGGATTTGAAACCTAGACCCACTAAAGTCGGACCCATTAAAACCTCCTCTCCTCCACACAAGGATCAGTATGGCGAAGTGAAAATTACACACATTGGCCGGAATTTCGGAAATCGACTAAGGCAATGAATGGATGATGCACTTGTTTCCCTCGAGAATGCGAGTGTAACGTGTTTCGTAACAAGGAAGCATTTGAGGACGAACGAATCGATTTGTGTGGTGCATATGCATCAAGTGCACCGACGTGTGGTGTTTTTGAGAAGGTGCTTTCAATTTTCAATCGCAGGTCACTTCTCCAGGCGGGAAAACAGGAAGAGAAAAGATGGCGTCCTCCACGCGGTTGCTCAAAACCGTAAGATAAAATGGGAGACGTAAGAGATATGGGCGACCTTAACACATGCGTGTCAAGCCTATCATCCTTATTATTCCTGTTCCTGGAGACCTCAGAATGCATGCGAGGAGACTGGGGGTGCATGCTGGAGAACTCTCGTAACCATCTCGCAATCGTAAGCAACTAGAGGTGGAGAAGGCGCAAGGTTGTGCCTCGGACAAGATTATAGAGCAACCTATGGGTGGATTGTTTATAACGGGATAATTATGTTTTTCAGCTGGATGGAGACTGCCTGCCTAAAGGACATTATGAACAATATGGCAACAAAAGTACCATATTTAATTTCACTGAATAAATAGGTTGATCCGTTGGTATACTATGAAAGAATTGGCACAGCATTATCTTCGAATATAGTTATGGCTTAAGGTCTGGCAGTGTGATTAAAATATTAGTCACCTGTCTAAAAAATTGGTATATTAATTAAATCGAGATAACCTTTATTTTCATGAATTGAATTTCCAATCTTTTCAATCGAAAAAATGGAGAGTCAACCACATTTTACAAATTGTCCTGGCGAAAGAGATGGTATTATAAAACATTTTAAAAATTGGAAAATGCATCTGGAATAAATATAATTGGAATCTATATGGAAAAGACAATCAGGAATATAACAGCATCAGTTTTCTTTCTGAAACGACAAGGGGTCAAATGTGCTAGCTTCGGTTATTTCCGTAAAATAAAATATTTCCAGAAAATTTTGCAATCCCTTTTAGTGATTATTATTAAATATTCCCGTAGAACATGGGATCATCCCTTGTTTCTTAGAGTTGACAGCGGAAATCGCAAAATACTCACGGGAGGAACTGATCAGTAATGATATCTACAGCAAGAAATGTCAACTTGACCTTCAAATGACTTCATCCTACTAGTGAACTCGCCAATACTTCGCACACTTAGGCAATTTCAAGTAATCCGCATTAAAAACCCTTCCAGTAGGTAACCTCAGGATCACATTAAATGATTAATTACGTCTACGACAAAAACTACACTATATTTTAAATTCTTGGTTCGCATTTTTCTTACGAATTACATTGCATTAATTTCATCTATAAAAGCGAAACCTACTATAGCTTCTCGACCAGAAATGCAAGTCCCCCTTGTCCAAAAAAAAATTATTTGATAGCGATGAAATAATGAAATGTGCAATCCACTGTGTAATTTTCTATAAACAGTAAAAAGAAATATCATCATTTCGCTCTAAATGTGGTGAAATTTTGTCCTCAAATTTCATTCCGTCACGAATTCCTTCCGAAAATTCACAATTTTTAATGCAAAACCCTAGTTTGATCCCTTCGAGGATTAAGGAAACGTCTAAGTAAAACATTTGGTTGAAATATTGGTAGCGAATGAAATGAATTAGGTTAATAAAGCCTCTTCGGCGTTCAGAACCAGTGTATCACATTATAGTCTCGTTATGTACCATGATTTTGACAGAGAAGTTCAAACTAACTCTTAGATATTTCTTTATGAATCGGAAATGAACGTGTTTTTTACAGTTTAGGCATTCCATATATTTTTTTCTACACCTGCCTTTAAAATTCATTCGAAAACTCTCAAAGAGTAATGCTATCAACAAGTAACAAATATTAACAAATCGACCTCCACATGTAATCTCTCAATAAAGCACACCCTTTCAATTTTTTCTTGCGACGAAACTGCTGTCATTTGGGCACTTGTCATTTCGTTTTAAAATATGGGATGTATTAAACAGGAAATAAATGTTATATATATATATATATATATACGAGGTATGTTAAAAAAGTAAGATGAATTTATGTTCTTATGAAAAAATATTTATTTTTCAATATTCAAGGTGTCCCCTTCAAAGTAATCTCTTCCATATATAATACACTTGTGCCAACGCTTTCTCCAATCCTCGAAGAAATTCTGATAAGCAGTTAACAGTACGAGTATAGCCGTGAACTCTTCCAATGATGCAGTCTTTATCTCTTCAATCGTTGCAAATCTCCGTCCTTTAATAGGTCTCTTCAGTTTTGGGCACAGGAAAAAGTCGCCGGGGGCCAAATCCGGTGAATATGGTGGCTGAGGCATGATTATGGTGTTATTTTTTGACCTAAAAATCTCTCGCAAGCAACGATGAGTGAGCAGGTCTCGTGCAGTATCGTGATGCAAAAGCCATGAATTATTTTTCCATCATTTCGGACGTTTTTTCGTATTTCTTCTCGCAAACGGCGCACAACTTCAAGGTTATATACTCCATACTGACCGTACAACCTTTTGGTAAGAACTCCTGATGCTCTATGCCCCGGTTATCGAAGGAAATTGTGCAAAACCTTGACATTTGATCCAACTTGGCGTGCTTTTTTTCGGTCTTGGTTCTCCTGGGTTCTTCCATTGGGACGATTGGGCTTTGGTTTCGACGTCATAACTATATAACCATGATTCGTCACCAGTTAAGGTCGTTTTGAGCATATCGGGATCAACATTGACGTCATTCAACAGCTCCTGAGCGATGCTCATGCGATTGTATGGCCCGAGCCAACCCAGAAATAATCATCCTCAGCAACTTCTCTAATAGTGATTCGACGATTTTTCCAAAAAATTATCTCCACTGCTTGATCTGTTATTGACGTGGTGGGGCGCCCAGAGCGAGATTCGTCATTGGCATATTCTCGGCCATCTTGGAAGAGCTTGTACCACTTAAAGCCATAATCATAAACACAGTAATTAACCCGAAGGTTGGTTTGGTAGATGATGGTAGAGTTCACCCAGTACTAAGTCCGACGGCATGTGAAATTCACACATCAGGGTACGGGGGGCCAGTTCCTTTCCCTGTGCCGGTTATGATTTCCCAGGAAGATCTGGTATCCGAAAAATCACATACCTTGAGTGGAGCTGCAGGTTCCCAGAGTGCCTTGCCCGGGAATCGATGGTGCCTACCCCGGGACCCTCCGGTCAGTAGTCCAACGCTCTACCCCCTGGACTACCACGACCCCCTTGTAACATTTTTTTCACTCAGAGCAGACTCACCGTATGCCAATGTCAACATTTCAATTGTTTTGGAGCACTTGATTCCATTTTTTACACCACATTTTATGTAAATGTTTTATCCATTTTTTATTGCAGAAAATAACCGAGCACACCAAAACACGACCAACATTTGCATCTGTTAATAACAAACTAAACATGCTGCATTGTTGAAACTGTAAACAAATGTTTGGGAGATGCGTAACAACACAAAAACAAAACAAAAATATCGAATGTATGTTGCCCACGAAATTTGAAAAGTCACCTTACTTCTTGAACACACCTCTCGTAGTGCCATTGATGGTGCTGGCGAGAGAGGATCCCGTAATTAAAGTGGATAGAGAAAGTCAGACAGCGGTGAGCTATCATGCACGCTGTAGCCATCGCGTGTTTGCGTATTTGCTGCTCTCCCAGATAGTGCCTATTCTAGACAATGCTAACGACCACGGAAAGATATGATCAGCAGTCGTTTTCCTTATCCAATACAGAAACGATTTACGGCGCTGTGTTTCTTGTAAAAATTAAGGGTTCCGTGATCAGGTCTGACCTTCGAGCTTGAAGTGAGTGATTACAGATTTCTCCTCGATATGATCTTGGGCGCCAGAGTAACTCGTCACGTCTATGACCTACCCAATCTAAAACTTTTGCTACCAAAATAAACTTCTGATTCCAGTTCACCAAAAATAAAATGTTATTTCTTCTACCCTTAATACCATAGAGCTCCCACCTAATTGTGTTGACTCGTCAATATTGACAGGAGAGAGATATAACCGTTGCGTAGCTAAGATTTACAGGCCGGCATCACTGCTCGATTCACGAGGACGAGCAACCGTATTCAAGGTCGTCTCACTACTCTTGGAGACTCTTAAGGTGTCTCCTACATCAAAATTTCCCATGATATAAGACATAGGCTCCTCAGAAAATCCCTGTGATGTGAAACCTTATGGTACGTATTGCCGGAGGATGTTTCTCTATTCAGGGTCGCCGAGAATTGGGGTCAACTTCAATCTTCATACAGAGAACTTCTATAGGCTAATTCGACTTCCCTATTTTTTTCGGTCCAAATATTTACATATAATAAAATTCATGATAACATTGCCACTGATGGATTCTGTGCTTCAGAAGTGGTTCATTAGCGATCTAAACCTAAGTTTAGATCCGCTATCTCATTTCCTCCAGTGATACCCCGCAGCGATGCCGCGTGCAACCCCCTCCATCCCCTCTTTCAACAGCCCCTTCATCAGCATGAGGGAACGCGGCACAGCGCACGTTTCATATCCCCTTGGTTTGGCAGGCTCACAAAGAAAGATAGACGCACAAGCTGAGACACGTACGTCCCCGCCAAACCATTGCAATTCACAGACCCCCCTTTCTCCACCCAATTAGCAGTGCGCACGCTTCATGGGAACTCCCTTCGGAATAATGGAGAGCAGAATAATGGTTTACTTTATCTCTTGGCCATTAGATTAGATAGGTATGCCTGGAATGGAAGTACGAGAATAATTGATGTTCTGGCTTCAGTTAAAAGACGCACCTTCATGCAATGGGAGGGAACTTCGCCACCGAAACCAAAAACGGCACTCAATGTCGAATACCTTTCGATTTGGGCGACGTTAGTCTCGTTACAGTATTCCTAGTGATAACTCCTACATCTACTTAGTGAAAACGAATGCGTATCTGTCACTAATCGGCGCACAATTTTATAACCCTATTTTTTTAAAAGTTTATGCACCATTTTCCAGTTACGCAAAAACATTTTTACCAATCAGATTGCCGTTTTTGCATATTAACATATTCAGGGCGATTCCACAAGCTTTAAGTATCGCATGTAATAACTAAGCCTTGTATTTTTTAAAAAATATTTTATGTTAAAATATACTTATTTAATAATTTGTAGTGCTTTAAGATACTACAATCAGTGTCATTTTTGAGAAAATTTCGAATTCGAATAAGATACTTATGTTCACAGAACTGTATAAAACTAAATTTTCACGCTGTATTTGCGAAAGTAACCTACCATGGTTTCGACAATTAATGCCTCTATCATGGATAATGATTCAGGTTTTCGAAAGTCGCTTCGAAATACAATTTTAAATATGGTGTTGAAGATACAGTGTGACTATTTAGTGTCATGTACTTCTCAGTTTTTCTTAGAATGGCTTTGAGTAGTTTTCTTTATGCTTTAGTCCAATATCTTTCCGTTCCTCAAAAATATTTGTAAGCCTCCTTTTCCTGGGAAAACAATTTGTATGTTCTTGTCCCTTTGTTGGGAATAATGAAGTTGCCAATTCAATGAGACACCAAGATTGTAAAATTCATTCTAAATATATGGTGTACACTGTTAAAATTCTACTCATCCGCAAAAAGAATTAGTCTTCACGAGTAGTAACGAATATGGTCGGATATTCAATCTTTCACTAACGTAACTGATACCGCTGTTCCCTATTCACATCTGCTGATTTTCAATTATATGGAGCCAAAGCTAAATTCAGCTATAAAAAGCAGTATGCTAACAGTAATTCGATATCCTAAAAAAAAGTTCAGAGATGATTATAGCAAGAAACCGAAATCCCTTTAGAAATATTAAAAACATTTAATTTACAAGCCGGAAAAAATTAAAAATCGCAAAGATATTTGGTTTCAATGTATGTGCATGTGTATGTTTGTTGGTAGTTTGTGTGTTTGCATGTGTGTGTGGGGTGAAAGGGTTCGTGCATGAATGTATACCATGCTTGGTTTGTGGACTATAAATTTGTGGCTTCTGCATGCGTTTTTTTTCTTTCTAAATAACTAACACTCCTAACACCCCCCACCACATGCCCTTGCGGCGGCTTGCGGGGTATTGAATAGATGTAGATGAAGAGAGAATCGCCGAAACCTTTGATGCTGAAGTCTATTCGAATGGTCCAATCTGCCGATATAATGAGGGGTCTTCATGAGTTCTTCAGTGTCATACGAGTGTATGTTCGGTGATTCGTATGTTAAATGGAGAGTTCTGTACCTGTATAATAACCTTAAGTCTCACCTTCTCCCTTCTCACTTGGAAAGACTCACCCTAGTTCCTTTATCAACCGCATTACTCACGTGTCTTATCGTAACATTACTTCACAATCCTAGCGGTTCTTCTTCTCGCCTTTTCTGCCTCCTGTGTCAACAACTCCTTTTCCCACATTGGCAGTCACCTTCTGGAAGACAGGCTTGGAGCCGAACTTAAAAGCTGTCGCAGAGTAAAATCCAAAAATAAATCCTATAACCTAGGATTCATCGTCAATTTACTCTCTCGTTCTGTGGCGAAAAACATGGATGCTGTGAGGCAACACGAAGATTGTTGAAAAAATACACGTGAAGGCGTGGTTCACGGACGCTGATGATCGGCCGCGACAATCAACCTGCTAGAAAATCATATTCCTATTGCCTGGAGGAAAATGCCAACGTGACCTCTCTCATCTATCAGCTTTTCTCTATTTCATTCGATTACCCTTTCTAATGAAGATGAAGTCATAGCTTAACATGAGCTTTGCGCTGAAGGCGACTCTAGTCGCGGATAGCGTATTTGTCCCGGTAAGGGAGAAGCTATGATAGGATACGTATGTTAACGGCGGATTAATATTTTCAATGGACTACCTAGGCACTTATAATTTAACTCAATGCTTAAAATAAGGGCTACTGGTGGTTCCGTTTTCTGAGCGAGGGAAAAAAGGATATACTTCATTTACATCGACGACGAAACTGTTTTTAAAAAAATGGCGGCTTCGTATTTGCTGTCGATCTTAATTAGTAATTCCTCATAGAAGCTTTTCTTCCATTGCCTGGAGTGGACACATTTAAGCCTTCCCAAACGCATTTAAATCCTGGAGTGAACGCAAGGATTCTCCATTCTTATAGTCATTTCGCGGCATTTACGACTGATTGTTAAATAATTCAATGGATTTTCATGAGATTAGCCACCGATTTTCTGTCCTCCTTGGACTTTGTGTTCAACTGTCGGTTGATTACTATACGTACATAGTACCTTGCAAGCCGCCGCTAGGGCGTGTGGAATTCAACATCAAAAATTAATCTTTTCTCAATTTTTAGGTACAATATACACGTGAAATAATCCAAATAATGTAAGTCCTGAGGTCACTCGTGCATTCACGTACACTACGATATCTAAGTAAGATACAAAGGGGTGGTCTGAAAAGTTTCCGACCTCACAAAGCTACAAGACATTTTTTCTGAAATTTTCTAAGTCGGAAACTTTGCAGACCACCCACGTACTTCTCTAAACATACGGAAGGAGCTGTCGGCAACAAGGACAATAACTTAAGTGAAAGGGATAACGAAAACATACTGGGATACATATAATGATAAAAAAGAAATACTTTTTTCCCGCTCGAATATAATTGTTCTAACCATTTTCGTTCGATGATATCCTAAATTGAATGTCATAAAAAAATCCGAAAAATGACATCCTATATTAATTCGTTTTACACCCGATCTTTCTAACTTTACTGTCATGATCTGTCCTACTGTAGTACGATGGGCTAATAGTACATTTTCAGTATCTATGCTAAGTAGACCTTCCAAATTATGCAATAGGTTTAATTTTTAAGTGAACCTTTGCTCCGTGATTAATTCCTAACCTAGTTCCACTGATAATGTATATACGCTACTCAGTTTATCATAACAACGGTTTACCAATCCACTTCCACTGCGCCACCCGCAATCTAATTAGGTAATCAATCCGAATTAATGATAATCCCATATACTGGCAGCATATGCTAAATCAGACCCAGTTAGCTAAATCAGGCCTAGTTAGCTAAATCCATCTCGTCAAATATGCCCGAACGTCTTCTATTATATCTTAATTTGTTGCTAATTTGTCCAGATATATCTGTTTCTTACAGGAGTCACTACCGTCTAAGTATTAAATCGAGTCCACAGACTCCATTTCAGTAGTTTTGGCGTATGCAGTAACCATCCTTTAGTAAGGATTCAAATTTTTGAGAGATTGCCCCACCAAACTTCTCCCTCTTCCCCAGCATCAAATCCGTACTGAAAGGACATCATCATTGCTCGGTGGAAGCTTTACAACAGGTAGCGACGAAGGAGCTTAGAGCAGCATTCCAGGCGCCGCCTTCCAGAAGGTGTACGAGGCGTGGAAAACCCAATGGCAACGGTGTGTGGAGGCACAAGGGTGCTACTTCGAAGACCTTTGAGTGAATATATCAATTCTGGCGAAACATTTTTTAATCGACTCAGTACTACAACTTTTGGGACAGAACTTGTAGGGAAAATTTGGGATTTACTGCTCTGTGGTCGCTAATTACTTTACTACAAGGTGCGGCAACATTAATTTCCTGTTTTGAAAAATTTTTTCGTTAGAAAAAAGGAAGTTATGCTACCGATCCCTGATAGAGTCCATATTAAAAACTTTTTAGGCATATTCGCTAATTAAAAAAATCAAGAATATAATCGCTCCTAGTAGGTGAAGTGACAAGTTTGTGTATGAAGTCCAATGTGAAAGAATGCAATAGCGACTTTCAAGTATTTTTGACTTAATCCCCCGTTTTAAAACTCTTATGTGCTCCAACCAATAGTTGGAGCAGTGAACTCTCCTCCAATTATAATGTGTAGATCGTTATTTTAGGATTATAAAACTTTGATTTGCCTGCTTAGTACTAGCATTGAATTCACTTTGTCGTCCGGCGGCCTGTAAAAATTACATAGGTTCGTTTGGGTTCATGGTTTTTAAATGGACACCAAAGACCTTCCAAACCGTCATCTGAAAATATCTGAGCCTTTCTGGCGCAATAGATCTAAACAGCATTAAAAACACCGCCCCATATTCTATTTACTAGGTTATTTCTGAAAACGGTGAAGTATTTTGAAAAATGTCCACTTCTCGCGGGCTATAGTGGATAAACAACTTCCATTTCCAACTGTTATGTTTCTGTCTTCTGGTTTAGATAAGGTAATGTTGTTCAACGACTTCATTTTTTAAATGTGGACAGTTAACTACTCACACAAAAACTGTATCCTTGATATAAGGGTAGCTCGAATACTTAACGGGAGTTTATTTCTTATAATTATCGAATCCTTTGTCAAATTTTCCGTACGGTACAATCTGATTCATATTAGTTCATCTATCGTATGAATCTCTAGCACTGATTCTCACTTTATTTCGAGCAAAATTATTTGACAATGGTGACTTTAACGACCGACTATTTGACCTCGTGATACCAATAAATTAACCCTTGTGTCCGCCTAAAAGCAAATATACTCTTTATATACAGAACTATTATCTAAATCAGGGATGTATTAATTGCTGCCCTTAATTTTTTATCTTGTCTCCGAGCGAGGATCTCTCTCCCCCCTTCGCCTGCCCTTTTCAGGATACTCGGCATCAGGCCAAGACATCTCGGTACCAAAGAGTACTTAGAAGGAAGGTATGATTGAGGAAGCTATGTTTCGAGAATTTCCTCTTACCTATTGCGTCGAAACAAGTACGTGCTCCTTGACATGAGCGGTGGTAAATGGCTGGCGTCCTAATGCCAAACGCCACGTGCACTTGAGCCGGGTTGTCGTGTACGTAAAGCTGATATAGTTGTGAATTGTTCGTCCTACATGCGTGTGATACTACCTGATGGTTAGCATTATATCAGGGGCATATAATATTAGCATAATAGCAGGGACATGATAGCCCTGCCCTTATTAATGGGTTTCTTTATTTGTCTTCTTAGTACAGCCCGTAGAGTAGTTAATAATAGTATAACATTCGTAAGATGTGAAACGGATGTTACATGAATGGTGTTCGGTCCACCAACTTTCGCTTGTCCTTTCGATGGATCGCGGGGTGCCATGCGTATATGGAAGTAATGGAGTAGGAATAGAATGGCTGGTGGCTTAACACCCCCTGTGACGCGTACTTGCGACGACTTGCTGATTAGTGCGTACACATAGAAATTAAGCTACCAAGTACGTGAAGGTCCCTTGCATATGCTTAAAACTACAGCTGTAAAAAAATAACCAAACCCCTAGCAACATGGAATTTCAAATTTGTTTAATATTTGGACAAAAATATTATTAATTTACATAGTTAAATTTTAGAAACTACGCAATTTAAACAATAATTACTTATTCATCTTAAATCATTAGTGAAACCCATTTTAAAAGTGACAGCGCTCATAAACGCGTATTAATCCATTTTCACGGTTGTCCATTATGCAAAAATCACGAAAGCGATGAGCGAGGTTGCCGATGGTTTAGCAATTGCATCTTTGCCTGAAGCGAATTTAATGGTGAAGTATATACAAGGATTATAAGCCTGTGTCGTAGTTAATTTGAATAAAATCCAAAATAGCCGGATGAGGGCGATTCCAGGCTGTCTCTCGTTTTGAGTGCATATTTTCGTTAAGAAAGTAACTCCTCTGTTCGGACTAAATATACTAGATGTCTGAAAGTGAATCTTACCTGATAAATCGTACCCTCGCAAGAGTTTAAAACGCTTTGAACGACACGATAAAACATTCTCAGCTTGACCCTTCCGAAAATAGGAAGGATGTTATACAACTTCTTTCCTTTTCTTTACATTTACCTTCATCTCGTACATCTACGTCAACATAATTGCCCAGAAGCCATCCCAAATGGATGTAGCGGGGCTTGTTAGGACACCACAATTCATTCAGATTTATCAGTTAATGCACGATGACAATTGAATACATTTTTTATCTCATATAAAAATCTAGTACACGCACATGCTAATGTGCATCCTGAAATATAATTCTTGCGCTGGACCAATTCATAAAATTCCGTGACCGCGTCCCTTTTATTTCATCCCCATCTACATAACACCCCGCAAACCGCCGCAAGGGCGTGAGGCGGCGGTGTTGAGTCACCAGTCAAGCGTGCACACGCCCAATCACAACCTATGCACAAGTATTAGTTTGATCATGCACTGAAACAAAGTTAATCACACGAAAGAAGGAATTTGCATGCGACAATATTCAATAACAGGATACGTACATTCAAGTCATGCGGGAAGGAGTCCAAAAAGATGGGTCCATTAAAAAAAAACTTGCGGGATATGGACAAAATATATACACTAACCATTCTAATTATCTCGGAAATGAAAGAATGGTAACTTTTTGATTCTACAGAAAATTTATTACAATACGTTTGACGTTGAAACCCGGTTGGTATCGTAATAAATTTTCTGTGGAATAGCAAAGTTACCATTCTTTCATTTCCAATATGAATCGATTCCACAAAGTTACGCCGGAAACCAGCAAATTATATCTAATTATCTCCTTCGCGCCTGCGGTCATATCTATTTTGATCTTTTCGTGCGAGGAAAAAAGCGGCATTTAAAATCTATCCGTTCTACTATCACCCCAGTTTTACGAACGCGATTTGATCTACAATAGTAAGCATGGTCCAATGTGCCTTTAACATCCTCAGGTAAGCACCCTACCTGAAATATTTCATCCCGGTAATCGAATTTGCCAATATAATTTGTTGCCATAACAATTCCCTCGGTGTCGTAAAACTCTATCATTCTAAAGGTCTAAATCTTGCTCGTTTTATTCGTGAATAAAGAGATTCCCACCCAAAAGTCTCCAGCATACCTACCACACTTACTCGCTTCGCGAATGATTTTTGACAAGCCTAGCAGATTTTATCTAAGCCTTATCTATAATTTTTATTGACGTTTTCTCCCATGAATCCTAGATACTTTCCGAGTATTGCAATGTGGCCTGATTAAAGTTAAATTAACAGCTCTCTTTTACCTATTCATTACATTTTCCTGCAATTTGTCTGGTGAAACCTAGCTCTTTTAAGGTTAACCCACAGATTCATCTAATGTACCACCTTAAAGGCTTGATGTCAGTGTAACACACAAGTGTTTGATCCGTTCTGAAACACTTAACGCTATCCCAAACTCACCTTAAACCCGTCTATTAGATTTTACTACATAAATATAGAGATATCCCCTTGCTATTTTAATAAATCCATGCACACACACTCGTACAAAACTCCTCCATAAATCACACTCAACTTGCTGGCACCCTTAATGTGTCAAGATATGCACGATTTTTAGGTTGATATCTTCCAACGCATTCCAATCTGGTTGCTGCTTGTGGGCACGTTCGACGGACAGGTCGAAGCACGTGATCGATGCACAGTGGCGAACACGTTCAAGAAAATATTAAGACTGGCTTATCCAGTTTTTGCTCCCAACCCTTCTACTATCGTCTGATATTATTATCTATCATAAATGAGTATATTGTTTTGGCACCAGTCTCTTGTATGTAACTTCAAATCATCGGCCATTCCTGATTTTTCATCTCGTTGCGTTCATAAGTTTAATATAGAAGATGAGATGTATATAATTTGTCTTGCTAATCGATAATTTGGCTGTACTGGGTAGACTATTAATGCCATAAATAAGGTTTTTGACTCAAGTAATATCCTTAATTTTGCGAGAAAATTTCCGTGATAGACAGTTTACTTCCTCGCAATGGTATTCATGATAAGTGCGTCAACTTCGGAAATTTAAAATGAATAATATTAAGTGGCGAAATTTTTATGATTGTTTTGCATAATGACACCATGCATACACGGCTTTAGTTAATTAATTCCGAACAATTTTCAATTAATCGTTTTCCTTATGTAAAAAAGCTCTTGTTAAAATGAAATTAAAATGTTCATATTACTAGCGTTTCTCAAATTGTTTTAGATTTATCGTACTTAATTACCATGGAAAATTATTCCTAGACTCACTCATTTGCAGAAGAAGAATGAATCATTGCCTACCTCATGGTATAACTTTTGTCTTAATTGAAAAATCCCGGGTGTTCAGTCGAAGTCAGCATATATTTTTTCATCTCGAAATATATGAACATATTTCGTTATTTATAGTAGTAGTTTTTATGGGAGGCGACCGACAGCTAAGGTCATATGCGCCATTAGGGATGGATGGGAAAGGAAGGGTGGAGAGAAACGTCGGCATTAGCCTACTCTTGTCGAAAGGCTCCAAGGAGTCCACAGTTTAACGTCCCGTCCCATCGTACTCACTCAAAGTGCTATCCACAAAGCACCTCAAGTAGGGAATCGGGATACCACTGAAAAATATTTGTTGTCTCCAGGATTTGAATCCGGGACTTCGCGGCGGGAAGCCTGTTAGCCACCGCACCATCACGATCCCCCTTGTTATTTATTTGATACGGAAAATACACTTTCCATAATGAATTTGTTCCTATTTTTAATATGGAGAGCAGTGCTGTATACACGTGAGATTTAGTTTTAGAGGCAAGAGGTTGAGTGTAGAATGGAGACTTTTGAGATTTGGATATAGGGGAGAAAGGAAAAGATAAGTCGGACGTAAAGGAAGGTAAACGTTCAGGATTTTAACAGGGTTGGCGAATAGAGGAAGTTGCTAAGTGTTATCCGAAAAAGGCAGAGAAAGCAAATGGAGGAACTACTGGAAGGTAGAAGAATGTTGAAGGCCTTCATAGAAGGAATAATGTTAGGAAAACGGGGTGGATCTAGGAAGAGAATAGGCTTCTTAGAAACCATGAAGGAAGGCAGAAGTTACGAAGTGATGATGAATCAAATAATGTAGAATGTAGGGCCAAGACGGAGGAAGTTCTTTTGTCACGTAGATGCAAAACGTAGCTAGGCACCGTCTAAACATGCCTTTAAATATTTACATATTAATGCACCTGAGATCATACGATTCAAAAATCGTCCGTTATTATGCCCATCAATTTATGCCTTTAAGCGTATGCGATATGGTAATGCTATTTTGTATGCCTATATTATTTACGCCGCACCTAAAAAGGTTTGGTTTTAATTTGAAATGGGAGTGCAATGGTGCGATTAAACGAACGATCACCACTAATAGACATCTACATCTAAATTGAGTGAAGTAAAACCGAATACAAAACACACGTTATTCCATAAAACCGGTAGTATTTAAGTAGCCGTTAAAGATAATAAGCGTTGAGGCAAATAAGCATGTTACTCCAGAGAAAACCCTCAATAGCGACGAAAAATAATTACTCACGTGCATACAGAAGCACGTTCTCGCAATTTTTCTAAACCGTTTCATATTTATGCGCCGGTTTTTAACCCATATTAAATTCACCCAGTTGTGCGGAGTCATTTAGTTCGGGAGAAAATAGAAGAAGTTCTGCCATCAAACCATTTGCCGTTCTTAACCTACTCCAATGAATTCAGATTTCCTCGATTCCTCAGCGTTTTTTTTTTGCCTCAACCGTTGTGTTGTGGCACCTAGGCTCCAGGTCAAACGCTGTAGAAAATTGGTAAAGAATTATAAAAGTGAAATATTTTGCTTTATCAATAAATTACGAAGATGCTTTATACGTATAGTTGGTATTTACGCTTATCAGAGCTATAATTTATTTTGGACTCTTGAAGTGAGCGCATGTTTTTCGTTAATAATGGAGAATACCTGTATGACAGTCATTGAAAGGACAACATTTTTGTAATTGCCATTTTCAAGAGAATTGGGATGATTCTAAATCGCAAATGACTTTACTGTCGGTCGCCTTCCCAACAAAACTAACTGATTCTAAATTTAGGTGACACCTTGTACCTGGTTATTAATTGCATAGAGGAAGGTAAATGTATTTAGATATGTTAATTTGTGATATTTTTCGTGGTTTTTTCAAAATGTCCACTGTCGAAAAGGATAAATTTCCTGCAATACAATTTTAAATACATAAATTACAAAATAAATCATGGCATCTCTATCGTTTGTCTTATAGCCAATGGGCCAATCTTCAACTTCTACGTCGGAAATACACTTATTAGTAATCTCAGACCTTTAAATTTTTAAAACTCTCTATTATTCCTAGATATATCGTATTTCTACGGAGTTCAAATGTATACAATCCGTTTTCAAGTTCGCAGCTAGTTAGCGTTATTTTTTTTTCTTCCTATTTGTGAAATAAAAGTTGCTCGTTTCACATATTTGACGTGCTATTTCTTTAAGTTTTGAATCCCTTTGCCAAATTTTCTGACTATATTTTTTCCCGAGGAAAGCGATTTCAATAAAAGTTTCCTTTCGGTAATTTTGTCAGTTTCCGTAATGATGCTGCATGGAAGTAAAACAATCAAGCCGCCATTTTTCTCTGCCTATATCTTCGAGAATTAGCATGCACTTATAGTCATAATCGGAATCCCGAAAAGGTATCTCTTTTTTAATGATACCAAGGACCTGAGGGGACTGTTGCATCCATTCCCAGTTCACGGCACCAACTTTCTTAACGATGTTGTAAACGAGTTGCTTAGTTGGCGATAAATGATTTCCTGGTATCCAATATTATAAGCCTAGATGACTTCTAACCGACAGAACTGGTTAGAAGGAATCCTACGTATAATGACTCGGTGAAGGTTAATTTCGGAATCAGGTAAATTTGTTTATTTTTCAACCAACTCGCAAGATTGTGACTCATTAAACTCAACGGAAATCATAAAAGATGGCTCCATTACCAACGGCGTGCTCCAGAAAAGTGACGAAAAAATTATAAAACCTTGAAGAATTTTCTCATAGCATGTAATTTCATTCTCATTTTCCAAAAAAGAGCCTCCATGTTTTTAATCTACTCAAACTGAATTGCGGAGTATATTTTCCTTGACCTATGAACGATGACACGCGGTTATTTTTTGCAACTTTCACATGACGCTGAAGGATTCTCTCTCTCTCTCTCAAACTATACATATACGTGTATGTGTGGACATCTCAGTTTGATTTCTTTCTATTAAACAGATCACCCCCGCTAGGGGGTTTACATACCATTGTGGGAGTATAGAGTGGAGCCGACGAGAAACTCTCACCTGCCATGCTCCAAGGGTCCATCGCTGAGTTGAGCTCCATGGGTCAATGAGCGTTTCTTTTCTACAACCCATCAGATTAAATCCATGCTTTGTTAAAGGAGTGGTTACATCTTCTCCCTTGAAAAGAGAAAGCAAGAGAGCAATGAAAATCTACTCTTACTCTGCCCTAGCAAAACGTATTCTAGTTTTAAGAAAATAGCCAGCGTATTTTTTTTTCAAAGTGATACCGATTACACATTTTCTTCTACATATTTTCAAAATAATCCAGGTTTGTAACATTTGCTACTTTTACCTTAATTATTGTTTCCGTATAATGTTCAGAATTTCTTACTCATCCTCGTACTTACTGTCTCGACGTAAACTGGGGGAGGCTTTTATTCCAGTGATGCTGAGGTCTGACCTAATTTTAACGGTGGCTAATAATTGTACAGCTCATTCATCTATAGCCACAACCTGGATGTACGAACCAAAGCACTTGGATGTGTTTATCTAAAGACAAACATTAAATCATTTAGTCAATTATGACAATAATGTACTCGTAGGTAGGAGTTTGTACGGATGTATGGGTATGCGAATTAATATGATAATAATAGCTAATAATAATAATAATAATTTTAACAATACCTCGCAATCAGCTGGACGCCCTTGTGGAGGCTTAAGGGGCATTGTTTAAATGTTGATGCAGTTTTAATAAAATAGTGGATTTGAATCCACTCAACGGTGTTTTCCAGATGAGATTTGTTCTTTTCCAGTTATGCACTGATGTCAAGTATCGATTACTTTAATACCAAGTGAAAAAAATCCAATTAGAATTATTTTTTTGTATATTTTTAGAGAGTATTTCACCTAACTTAAGAAATTTATATTATCTTTGCTTTCTACAGAAATGAACTTTATTGGTCGACTAGTTTCGTTTACACTGTAACATCCTCAGGACTAGTATTTCACCTATCCTCACTTTTTTTAAAACCGAATACACGAGTTACGCGGGCTCCCTTTTGAAACGGTTCAGTAATAGTCTCCTATTGAATATATTTTTCAAATTCTCGAGCTGCACTTCACGAATGCTTATCGTGACCCCTCGCGACCAGATTTAAAACCCACTTTCAATCGGGAGATCGGTGCAATCTTCACTCGGATCTAATCCAGTTCAACGTGCGGTAATCCTGGAGTGTCGGCTTCCTTGCCGGACACCATCTCACTAGACCCCCCCCCCTACCGAGATGGGGAGCACGGGAAGCGGTCCCCGTATTCGCGAGGTCGGACCCGGAAGGATCGAACCTCTTCGGCAAAATGACGAGGATACAATCCGTCAGCGCTCTGCGACTTCTTTTGTGAATACCATTCGCTTGTGGAAGACCCAGTCCGAGTTACAGAGTTATGAGAAACGTGAGTCTGAAAAGTTTTATTTATACGGACCGGTGCCCACGTGTTCCTGACCCGCGGTTCGCTCGCGGAGCTGACTCCACGATCCGGTTGGGATCATTGGTGGAATGCCAAACTTCCCCCAGGTGGCTATTTTTCTGGCGTCTGCATCTCGTTTCTCCATCGGCAGCACCACCGAGTCAACTTTGACAAGTCATACTGAAAGGTCAGACCGCTACCGTTTCCTTGTGTAATTTTTACTTCGGTTCAGTCATTATTTAAGGGCGTGCCCCGGAATATCGAAATATATTTTCTACGAACTATTTCGCAATAGGCCGGGTGGAATGCATTTTTCACTCTAAGTGGAGTCCTTTTTGCTGTTTGTGCATCCATCGGTCGCCGAATCCCACAGCTCTGGAAGAAACTTTCCATTTTCACCTTGGCAGTAAATTTTTTAAGTCGTTTCCCCAGTTTATGACTTTTCATCTTACATCTCCCCCCCTTTCTCCTCCCCCCCGCCTACTCCATCCGCCTTTATCTTCTCTTCTTCCATCGCTCTCCTTTTTTTCACTGCTCTTTTTCCGGTCTTCTCTTCACCTTGAAAAATTACTTTAATTCCATCGCCGCGCAAAATAAAATAAACCAGTTCTCTTTTTCTCGCCCTTATGAGATACCCTCGGAAAGTCGGAGGGGAATTGGTAAAATCGGTTAGGTTTGCTGATGACCAAGCATTGGTTGCTCAGTCAGCCAAGGGGTTGCAAGCATTGCTGAGTGAATTGGAGGTTTAGTGCGATAGATATGAGATGAGGATCAATATTAATAAAACAAAGGTTATGCAATTTTCCAGAAAGAAAAAGGCTAAGCCAAACATTAAAATAGGAAGGGAAAAAATAGAGCAGGTAGGACAGTTTACATATCTGGGAATTGTTTTGGACCAGCACGGTCAAAGTAGTAGAGACGTAAGGAGAAGAATTGCGCTAGGCAAGGAGGCTTTCTCAAGGAGGAGGGAGTTGATGATATTTGAGTTGAGTAGGGAGGTTAAGAAAATACTCGTAAAAAATCTGATATGGAGCGTAGGCACGGCACGGAAATGTGGTTGCTGAAGCAGGAGAATAGACGTAGATTGGAGGCTTTTGAAATGTGAGTGTGGAGAAGAATGGAGAAGGTGAAATGGACCGAAAGGAAAACAAACGAGCACGTATTGGAGATGGTGGGGGAGACGAAGGGTTTGTTGGGAGAAATCCTATGGAGGCAGGAAAAATGGATGAAAGGCTTATTGAGCGACAGTGGGATGTTGAAGACGGTAACAGAAGGGAGAATGTTGGGCAAACGAGGAAAGGGCATGAACAGGATAGGGATGTTGGACGGGATGAAGGGAGGAAGGAAGCACACAGAGATGAAGAGGGACCTGATTTAGAGTGTGTTACTCGAATGTGTTTTGCTTGGTGTCACAAAATATTTATTTGATAGTTGTGTCCATCATAAAACCTACCTTTAGCCGGTAGATCACCTAAAAAAATAATTATATACCCTGGGAACACTCGATTTACTTCTGGCTCCATCTCATGTATCGCTTTCTCACATTGCGTTTTTACGTTGCTGATTCGTTTCAGTATTAGTATTAGTAGGGGAGTCCTAGATTTTATGGGAGGCGACCGACCGATGAGGTCATTTGCGCTATTAGGGATCAATAGAAAAGTAGGGAGAGAAACCCGGCGTCGGCATTAGTCTACTCTTAACAAAACGCAGGCCAAGGAGTCCACAGTTCGACGCTCCATCCGAGGGACGACGTACTCACTTATAAGGCTCTCCACGAAGATCCTCAAGTAGGGATCAGGAAACCACTGAAAAAGATATGCCGTCTCAAGGATTCGAATTCGTTTTCGTGCATGCCTACTATACCGAAATGGTCGTTTTCCGGAATTTCCGCTTCTCAGAGGATTGCGGTAATTGCTCTCTACCGGGGCTGGAGTAATTTTTATATTTAACCGGAGTCCAGTAACGCATGGGCGACGCTAAAAGAAATGTGACCCACGATTTTAGCTCACGAATTCTCCCCAAATTATTTCATTCCTGGTCCAATTCCTTCGTTTAGAGAAGCGCTGCTATGACATCCTCCGACATTTAAAAAATTAATCGGACAGTTTTTTTGTCCCCATCCCATTCACAAGAAACATAACAGTTAAATGATATTTCATTTATTTATCATAAGGCTTTTTGCTAGGAATATCACCAATTCGACTAATTTCCCTGGTGAAACCCTCACCATCTTGCTTTCAGTACCCTTTGGACTTCAGTACTCCACTTCAGGATTCATCGGACCGGTTATCCTTTTCCTAATGGGAAGCGCGCTATTTCATCGTCTCCATTTTTCTTTGGAAGGTCGTTTCATGGTTTAAACCAGACATTGTCCATACAAATATTCATCCCTAGTCATCGTCAGAGGTAGGCTATGTATAATTGCCTCATATCTATCAAGTGTGACCTCTTCTTACGAACGTAAATCCTTACCGAGGAGTCAATAGCTCTCTATCACGACTAGACCTGAGCCAGCAGATTTGAATGAAAGAAATTGCATTTACAGTCAACTTTGTACAAAAAATTAGACCGATGGACCATTTCGACCATTAATAACTTGAAAACTCTCTCTTGATTATCTCGTATATGAGTCCTCTTTTTAAAACCGTTCCATCAACCAACGGAAAACCTGACCTTTTTTTTTGCACCCACTTCCCTTCAACTATTTTACACTGATTTTATTTGAATGCTGGCTATGAAACGGAGAGCCGTACGCGGACAGAGTATCGTCTGGTGATTAAAACAAACTCCTCATATTCCTTCTATCGCACACACTTATATCGGCTTCCATGCCATTACTACCAACGGGAACAGACATCTCTTGCCTGCGCCACTTCCGTATCCGGTCACTTCCTATTTCATGTTGGGATGTTATTGGATTCTACCTCTTCCCACGCGCTAAGACGTTCGCCCTCTCCGGCGACCGCCGGCGTCTCGCCATGTGGCTGACCTTCCCACGGTTAAAACATTTGACCGCGATAAAGACCTTGGCACACCAAATCGATGTGTGTATTCTGTTGGAATATTTCGGTCGTGCGCGCACAACTGCTCAAGTTCATGATCGAATACGGCCCTTTTCGATCATCGTGTGGAGTAGCTGCCGTACGTCTTTAGTCGACCGGACTCCTATTTGAAAGTCCCTTTCTCAGGGCTCGGTAATAATCTGTGGATTGAAGTAAATTTAAAATTTGCGGAATGAAGGTCTGCCAATTGTTAACTTTATTCTCAACGATGGATGGCATTGTTTGCGTTCCATTGATGACGCAGAGATTGGACGGGGTATTATTGGGGAACGATGTGATTACTCATTAATTAATCGGATAACCGCTTCAGCGAGGATGTCTGATGTCGATTTTCCAGGTGGTAGGGATATCATTTAGGTGGTTAAAAACGTAATTTTTGCGAATAGGTTCGAAGGAAAGGGGAAGGTAAAACCAGGAGAGGGGGTGGTAGGAGGTGAGGTAAGCTTGAGTTGAAGTAATAGCAGCGGTGTTTGGCATTGTAATTTGATTGGAGGGGGTAGTTGAGGAGGCGATGAGGCGTTGGTCCCAGTTCGTGCGGCTCTCTGGCTGCTCTGAGTTTTTGGGGTCCGTGGGGTCCGCCGCACCGGACCCAAGGCATTTAGGGGAGGTGACCGTCATTAGTGATGGATGGGAATGGAGGAAGGGTGGAGAGAAACCTGGCGTCAGCAATTAGCCCGCTCTTATCGTAAGGTTCCAAGGGGTCCGCAGTTTAACGTCCCATCCGTTGGACGGAGTACTCGCTCAAAGTGCTCTCCACAAACCACCAAAAGTAGGGAATCAGGACACCACTGAAAAAGATCTACCGCGTTCAGGATTCGAACCCGGACCATCTGGGTGGCAGGCCAGTGGACTAGCCACCGCGCCGCCTGGATCTCCAGACACAGGGCGAAGTCAGACAACAGGTGTGGCCAAGGAGGTGGTACTTCGTACATGGTGTTGGGTCAGAGGGAGGGTCAACTGGCTTCGGCGTGACCTTCAGAACGCAGATGTTGTTCACCTTGAGGAGTTTTTCCTTGCCTAATTTTGATTCTAGTTTGGTTTGAAAAATTGAGAGAAGTCATACTGGCAGCAGGGGATGTTTTGTAATCCGGGTTCAAGGGACTCAGACTTCCGCGGCATTTTTGGATTGACGGCGTTGGCCTTGTGGTTTTCATTTCAACTATGACGCCTACCTGGAGAGCCCCTTGGAGGCGAAACCGTCCTTCAAATCTTCGTTAGGGTGGTCCTTAAGCAGTCCACGAAGAACTAGGAATGGCTATTCTTGGTCTACTTCTAACCGGAATGTAAAAAAAAAAACTACCAAATTTTATGCCGAAAAAAAAATTCTTGATGGCCATGAAGTTTTGGATGTGGGATCATTGGATTTTTTTTATCTGCGTTCCGTTTATGCAATCAATGGGAGAATATCTGCGGATGGAGTTGATGACCTTGTTTTTCTTCGATCTCCTCAACGTGTATATGATTTGGCTAACCGGCGAACTGCTCCATCCGTTCACCTGTTCTTTTGAATTATCAAATTGAACGTTTCTCTACTGATTGAGGACTCAATTGCACACGATAGCACGCATGTACGTTTTTTTCTCTCCGCATTTCGTCGCAATCAGTTACCCTCCCGTCGATTTCAAGGTCCTGTACAAAGCATGTCTTGGGCGAAAGTTTTTGTGGAATTACGGTCGAATAAGTTGACTCTCGCGGGCTCGTTTGAATCCATCAGTCTCATCTCGATTTTACCTCGTCATAGAACCGTGCCTTTCTTGTTTATCGCTAATCATTTAGGGAAATAATATCACCAGTTCTCATAGTCAAGGCATTTTTTTTTTTCACCCTCAGCGGATATCGTATCCAACTTTTCAACAATGCATTTCTCGCCGTATTGTCTGCCGTTTTCTCCCGTCATCCCAAATTTAGCCAGGTTGAATGAAATGATTCGAAATAACCTCTCAGTATCCTAGCAGAGATTGGACGGGGTATTACTGAGGAACGATGTGATTACTCATTAATTAATCGGATAACCGCTTCAGCAAGGTTGTCTAATGTCGATTTTCCCGGTGGTAGGGATATGAGGTTCATCATTAAGGTTGTTAAAAACGTAATTTTTGTGAACCTTTGACCTATCAGCTTTATTTATTTATGAGGTAATGTACCGGTTAAGGTAGGTTTTTGGATGGACACAACTATCAAATAAATATTTTGTTACTCCAAACAAAACACAATCCAGCAACCTTAATCTACATCAGGTCTCTGTGTGCTTCCTTCCTCCCTTCATCCCGTCCAACCTATCCTGTTCCTGCCCTTTTCTCATTTTCCTAACATTCTCCCCTCTATTACCGTCTTCAACATCCCACTGGCGCCCTTTCATCCATTTATCAGCTCTTCTATCAGCTTTTAAATCAGCTTATTGGGTCACTTATTAGCCTCCTCGGACAGGTTAACGTACATGCACGTTACTCACCGAAATCTTTTCCCTTCTACTCCGTCGCTTCACTTTCGACCGCGTCGGTGTTTCCTCATGGCGATAGGCCACCTCGTGGTGAGACTCCTCTCTCCCACTCCAGACTCCTTTCCTACCCCCCTACTCTGAGGTTAAGGTCACCTTGCCGATTGGTGGTCCTTCACCCATTCTCCGACTACAGCGAAGCCTTGACGTTGGTTGGGGGCCTGTAAGGGACTTGCTTTACACTACCCTGTGGAGAGTACGCTGCTCTCACTATTTGGATGGCAAGAGAAGTTCTTTTCGAATGCAAATTCTTTAAAGTATTATTGAAATGAAGTTTTTTTGTCATCACATTTGTATTCAGATTCAGGTTCCTGATTTTATTCAGGAACGGTTACCATAAAAATTAAAACAAAAAAATAGGTGCTAAATGTATGCAATCAATTTGTAATGTAGATCGATTTGCGAAGGGTAATTGTGGTTAATGGTAATTTGTAATTAATATGATTCCGGGGTAGTTAAAAGAGGCGGAGAGGGCACATTATTTTATGAGCAGTAGTTTACCAAACCGATGTGAACTCAGAGCCACATTCCAATGGGTCCAGATAAACAGTTGCATGTTCCCTTACTCCTCTACTGTTTTTCCCACAAATCTCATTCTTTGATTACACTTTTCTCATCCTAATATTTTCTCTCTAAGCACTGTCTTTTACTCTGTGTATGTTTGTATGTGTTGGTGTATCCTTAATCTTTTTATGTATATGTATGTATGATTAGTTATATGTATGTGTGTGTATATATATATATATATATATAAATACATATTTTCTTTCCCTTTTCTTTCGATGTTAAAATTTGTGGCTGTATACATGTGAAAAAATGCATGTATAGTATTTTATAAATTTTATACCATACATTATATGTACATGACAATGGAAGAAGGGACCATTAGGTCTCAATTTCGCCCAAATCAAGTCCTTTATCTATCTATCTATCTATCTCTGCAAATCGTCTAAGCCTCGCCTGACACTAGACTTAAACATCCCTACAGCTTGCCTTACACTAAACTAGTTTTCAGCTCCCAAAACTTCAGAAGTATATCATCTCTCTCTCTCTCTCCTTCAGCCTCCCCCTAGCCAATTTTCTTTCCCATCGCATTCTTCATCATTTCATTTCCTCTTAATTCTACTAACATTTCCTTTTACTTTTTTTTTAATGTCTCCCGATAATAATTTTTCTTACCCGGCCACGCCTCCCACGGAATCACTTTTATTTTCCTTTCTGTCCATTTCAACTTCTCCTTTTTTCTCCAAATCCACACCTGAAAATCTTCCATTCATGTTTATCCTCCTTCCTTAACGACCAATTTGAGTTTACGTCTTCACTTATAAGGTTTCTATCGTCAACTTCCTCCTCTTTGTAAATGCCTCTTTCCCTAAAAAAACTCCTTTTAACGACCATTTCCGTCTACACCTCTCAGAATCTATGAATCGCGTTGCTTGCCATGATTTATTGATCATTATTGTGTCTATATCATGAATTATTATGGTGCTCAACTAATCATTCCTGTCTCTTCTTAATACCATAATTATGTCTTCTTATGATTAATTCTCATCTGCACTCCGATTAGTTTTATTCATTCAGCAATGTTTGCTATTCTTTGGTTGACTGACAACTTAAAGCTTTATTATTTAGCTGAAAGTCCGTTTTCAATTCCTCCTCCAGTCTTACCATATCCTCCTCGTGTAATTCGAAAAACCTAGGAGGAAAATAACTTATTTGTGTTATCGTCCCACACTGCCTAACCTTATTCTTAATCCGCTTTCCTTATCAGCATCGTCTGAGTCACGCACATGTTTCGGATAAGCCGATTATAGTATTCCACCACTGTACATACTCCTATTTCCTGTAATACGTTCACTTTTTACTTTAATTTATCGATTGTATTCTCGAAATATACAGAGCGAAATGAGGAATCGAGACGGTGTATTGAAGTCAATATTTTGATATAATTTTTTTACAAAAATGCATAATAACTAATTGCATTCCTTTCATTTATTATATGAAACGCCACCGTGTTTCCATGACGCATTACGTATATTAGGGAAAAGAGGAAACAAATACGTAACGATGTGGGGTAAAATGAAAGAGCTCAAGAAACTAACTAAAAGGTGCTCATTTCAATTGTAGCTGAGGGGTTTTATTAGGCGTTTAGTGGTGCTTAATTAGATTAGATTAGATTATTAGTTCATATACATCTACATAATACCCCGCAAGCCGCCGCAAGGGCGTGTGGCGGGGGGTGTTAGGTCACCACCCAAAAAAAGAAAAAAGAAATACCGCATTCAAAACCAACACACACATGAAAACCCCAATGCACAGCAGTGCACACATTCATCGTAACATGCCATCATTCGACGCGCATGCAACCACAAGCTAGTTTTCACAAGCTTGCCATTACTGATGTGATAATCGGAATTATATTAAAAATTTAGGACAAAATCTCAAACTTACTGACAACGCGAACATTTTCCAAATGCATTGACTTTCTACAGCAGTTACATTGCATTAGAAGTAGACGTAGAGGAATTCCGACGCCTCTTTCTCCACAGATCTTCGAAAGGTCGGTTTCGTAAGGGAGAATGTTCAAATTTAATGGATGTTCTGATATAAGATGTAACAAATCGAAAAATGGCTGTTGATTGTGTAAAGCATTACTATATCGATTGAGTGCTAAGATTCGGGAATGCACATCTGATAGTGATGAAATATTTCGAAAGATTTACAGAGGTTCATCTCTTCATACGTTAAGTTCTGGTGAATCTCACTTCCGTGAGTGTTTTCTGTTGCTGGAAAATAGTAAAAAAAAACTTTAAGTGGATATTTAAGTAAATGATTTTCCATGTTTTTAAAGAGTTACAGGATAACCTTTTTACTCAAACGAAAGCTAAAGCATTTTGGTGAAAAATAATTTGATGGCATGTGTTTATTTCCAGATTTGGTTTCTTTGAATGAAAATTGTCCAAATTCCCGGAGAAAAATTAAAAATTGACAATTTTTATAACAATTGACCTATATTTTATGCATCTTCCGATTATAGAATTATAAAAAAACTTTTAATCTTGCTTATCTGCATCCCCGTGATAGCCATTTCTCGCTTTCGCTTTTCATTTTACAAACTGGGGCTAATTAATCATCATTAACTAACCCACAGGTTGCATTATAACTTGCGGAAATTATATACGCAACGCTATGCTTATTAGTGCTAAAGAAATCTCTATGGCCATAATCAGAGTCATTAGCGTGAACTACATCACTGGTGTCCTCCTCATGGGGTGTTCGTCTTATCTGTAACCGTTCAGTCCTGCTAATAAGTGCCCAAAATTGTGTCTAAAACTTGCTTGATGCTCAGTCATGAATACACGAATAGCGATTAGTTCCATTTGGATGAAATAAGAAGAGGTGTGGAAATTCCAATTTTTAAGTTCCAACATATCGAGAGAGAGATTATTATCTTATTGAGTTTCAACTATAATACCCCTATAAGTATTGAAAAAATGGAATATTCTAATTTACTACTGAATATTATGCTTTATTATATCGATTAAAGTACGTTTTATTTGATAAATTTCGACTTGAAATTTAGATTCCAGGAAAAAATACTTTCTGAAGACTACGGGGACTACAAATCCCTAAATAACCACGGGGTTTCATCAAAATATTACTTATTTGTCTCGTTTTTCGCTAATTATTTAGGTATAACTTTCCATTATTCCTCACTTCCAATGCAGAGAGAGAGTTATCAAGCGTTTATGTTCATTGAGAAGGCCATAAACGTAATTATATCTAAGCGTTTTCTAATCTAGGACACATCACTTAAAGGCAATACCTGTTACTGCCGATCAATATTTAAATAAGGTGTGGCAGATCTAATTATCTAATGACCTAACGAAATTCCTTAAATCATTACATTTTTTCCAATGCCATTCGAGTCGAATTTATAATGTTTGGTATTCTAATGATAGGCATACGGTATCCTAGAAACCGTTGAACATATAGACGTTTTCCACTGGTTATATCTGCTACTTAATGTTACATTGCAGATGTTTTAGGGATTATCTGCAAACAATAAAATAGGATCTATTTTCTGAAAATTATATTCTCATATATGCACTTTTCTTACTACTTATTCTTGAGGAGAAATGACGAAATCGATCAGAAGTTATAGATTTCTAAAGTTTATTCCCAAAGAAAGTTGTTTTCTAAAGAAGTTTTCCTCGGGGTGGTTTCTAACTACAGCTTGTTTAAGTGGTGCCGGTTATTCGTCAAATGACATTCACCTCGCTGACCTGTGTGTGCGTTAGTGACGTATTAACCGAGGGAGGTGGTGCGTGGTATCCCTAACTTGACCAGGCTTGCCTTGAAGTCTGTATTCGGTCGAAGATTATTCAATGCGCCAAGTGCGTAAATTAAGACAGCGGCAAATAGTTATAGTAATTATGCTTGTCAGGGTCTACAATTTCAGGCTGAACGAGGATCGCTTTTTCCTGTAAAAAGATTACAGAGAGAGTGGTCCAGGCTCCAGATGCCACCTCCAAATTATCATTACACGTACGACTTCTAGAAATTAGGCAGCTTATTATCTATACAATTTTAATACATATTTGATTCATTGGAAATCGCTGTAATCAATTTTGTTACATTCCTTGGGCCGGTCCATGTCGGCGTAAAATAGTGACGAAAGAGGCGGCGTCCTTTTATAATATTAAAAATGAACGTGGGGGATCGTCAAACGAAAAAAATCATTCAAAAAATTTGTCATTTGGATAATTTGAGAGAGTTTTACAATTTCGAATTCATCAGCGAGAGACTTTGAACTTGTAAACGAGGACTTCAATCCCAGGTGGACGAAAAAGAAGAAAACTTTTTCATTTTAAAATTTCGGACATACAATCTTTTCCGCTTTTTTCAAATGGTACGATTCTTTTGTCGAAACCGTCATCGCGACACTTTCATGAAACGTCACCGTTGGTGATGATTCGCGATTGGCACCTACTTCTTCCGAAGATTTTAAAACTTTAAATTGTTTTAGGAATCCGTCAACTTGACTATTCAGGTGATCCACGTACAAATTCCGAGTATTTTCGTCCATGATTCCAAATGGCACTTTCGCCACCAAATCTATGCCGTGTTTTCCTCGAGGTCATCCAAATGCGATCTCGGGTGTGGGGGTTATCGTAAACTCCAGGTGGGAAGACTGGGAAGGCAACAATCAAGAGTAGGCAGCCTCTACCCTGTTTCTTTTTTTAAGGGAGGAGTCACATTTCGAACAACGTGAAAGGAAAACCGGTTATACAATACTACTAATTTGCATTCGGGACTACTATATTCTCTCCGTTCTGTATCCCCTTTCCCATCAATACATTTTAATACAAATGTAGACATTGGTATAACAGAAAGGTTTCTGGACATTGTACGACATTTCTCATAACAGAGGTTCCCAAGTTTTATTTTTTTTACTCTTCTCCGACCCATTATTATGTTTTTTCCCTAAGTATCGCGGCTGCTAAACAAGTGCCGATTAACAGAGATGAAGAATGTGTAAAGGGATGGTCTTTTTGTAGGCGGGCATAATAAGTGCTACAAAATTGACAGTTTTCCGTAGTTTTGAATCAGAGTTTTTTTTTTAATCCGATTGAAGAAAGGGAACCCACGCTCTCTACTGATGAATCTTCAAAGTGTTAGTCCGTAGTTCAAGCAGGAAATTTTTAATTAAAAAATAACATCTATTAATAAAGCAAAAGGGAACGTACTACGGCTGAATGAATGCAATGAATACAAATTACCCAAAGCCGTACTCTTGGGGGCACTAGTTAGGGGACACGGGGGAGGGTGCAAAGAATGGAAAACATTTAAGGGGATAATGGAGGAGGGATTAAACAAATTTGTCCCGAAAAAAATTCTTAAAGAAAATACGGACCCAGAGTTCTACAACCGCAAAATCAGATCCTTGAAGAAAAAACTGAGAGTGATTCACAAAAAACCGAACGAGAGCTCGGAATGGCTCATAATTTACAAACAATTAGTTCGTGAATTAAATAGAGAAAAGAAAATAGCCAAAGAAAGTTTTCTACAGAAAATAATCGGGATAGATAATGGAAATAAATTTTATAAGTACCTCCGGATGAGGAAAGACAACAGGGAAAACATAACAGCTTTAAAAAAAGGGGATGGAACACTAATCGTTGAGGATAAGGAAAAGGCTGATGCATTTAATAATTGGTATGCAAGTGTATTTAAGGTGATGGTAAACAAAAAGGATCCTGTAGATACATCTCTGAGTAAACAAGGAGTAGAGATAATATTAAACACCAAAAGTATTAAAACGACGAGCGCAGAAATTTACAAAAAAATAACGAAAATGAGGGCAAATAAATCAAAAGGGCCCGACGGTATCTCAATTGACTTGCTCAAATTGGGTGGTAGTGTAGTTTCAAATTATATAAATCACTTATTCAATGTTACCTTAAACAATAACGCCCTGCCAAATGATTGGAAGGAGGCATATGTTACGCCAATTTTCAAAGGAGGAGATAAGGCACAAGTTGATAATTATAGACCAGTAAGCTTGACATCTGTTGTATGCAAGCTATTAGAAAAGATATTGGCTGATTATCTTTGGGATTTGTGGGAGAGTGAGAACTGGTTGTATAGTCGCCAATACGGTTTTAGAAAAGGGCACTCTTGCGAAACTCAGCTATTAGGGTTCTGCCAAGAAATGCTTGACTATGGATGCGGGAATAGAAGTGGATGGTATAATAGTCGATCTGTCAAAAGCCTTTGACAAAGTTGACCACAATCTCTTAGTGCTAAAGATGGGCCAATTGCCACTGCACACTGATGGAAGAGTAATCTCGTGGGTCAAAAATTTCATGGAAGGTCGATCATAAAGGGTCAAATTAGGAGAAGTCTATTCTGAAAAGACAAGGGTAACATCGGGTGTCCCACAAGGAAGCGTACTTGGCCCGCTCTTGTTTTTAATATACATAAATGATCTCCCAGTAGATATTATTTCTCAGATAAGACTTTTTGCAGACGACTGTATCATTTATAGGAAAATAGAAAATGACAGAGACCGCGACATACTTCAAAGGGACATTAATAAAATGGCGGAGTGGGTGACAAAAAATGGGATGGATATTAATGTTAGCAAATGCAAATCCATCACCTTTAGTAACAAGGTAAATGGAAACAATAGGGAATATACATTCTCAGAAAATGTCATTCCTAGAAGTGATAGTTGCAAATACTTAGGCGTATATTTAACCAAGGATTTAGGGTGGGGGCTAAATGTGGATTACATTTTTAAGAAAGCTTTGAAAACTCTTCATTGGGTCATGAGAAACCTCAAAGGGAGCATTAAAGCAACTAAGGAGAAGGCGTATCAGACCCTGGTAAGACCAATTTTGGAGTACGCTTCTCTAGTATGGGACCCTTATGAAGAAGGACAAATCAAAAAACTAGAAAAGGTGCACAGAAAGGCTGCCCGATATGTACTGGGGAAGCATAGGAGGATGGATAGTGTGTCTGACATGCTAAAAACGCTGGGCTGGGAACCTTTACAAACTAGAAGGAAAGTAAGCAGACTTTGTGGAATGTTCCGCATTCTGAATGGGGAGAAGGCTTGGGCAGATCTAAGGAAAGAGGCGGGGAACCCGAATTTTATAGGGAGAAATGACCACAAATTTAAGGTAAAATGCTGGGCACAAAGAACGAATAAAAAAATTTTTCTTTTCTAAATAAAACAATTGTTGATTGGAACAATTTACCTGCAAAAATTTTTAAGCCCTTTCCTAACAGAGTCCAAACTTTTAAGAAAAGATGTAAACAACTTCTGTAATCATTTGATTGATGCGTTGTATAAAATTAAATGTAACAGCTTAATTTTTTTCTTGTTGATTGGGAAACAAATGTTAATGAAATGGGGATTTTCTTTTTTTTATGTACTACAGATTGGTGTTTGGAAATTTCCTTAAAGTGTATTTTTTTTCTTTTTTCTGACTGATTTTATTTATTATCTTTTGTGATGTTGATTGTATTTCAGAAACCATGTTATTTTTCCAAGGCAAGTTTATTGTAACACTTGGAACTTGTGTGCCACCTGACATTTGTCTATTTGCACATGTACATTTTAATAATAATAATAATGAGGATAGCAAAACCGCACACACTCTCTCACTCCGGTATTTGCAGTGCAAATTGACCGTTGCAAGTCACAAACACACACGCACTCAGGGTTTACGGGGGAAAAAACCCCTCGCCAGGGACCACACACTCAGACAAGGCAAACAAAACCGCACGCACTCCTTCACTCCGGTATATGCAGTACAAATTGACCGTCGCAAGTCGCAAACACACACGCACTCAGGGTTTACGGGGAATTTAACCCAACGGCAGGGACCCTTCACTCAGACAAAGGGGGTTTTTCCCCCGTAAACCATGAGTGCGTGTGTGTTTGTGACTTGCAACGGTCAATTTGCACTGCAAATACCGGGGTGAGAGAGTGTGTGCAGTTTTGTTATCCTTATTCTTTGCACACTCCCCCGTGTCCCCTAACTAGTGCCCCCAAGAGTACGGCTTTGGGTAATTTGTATTCATTGAATAACATCTATATTTAATTCATTTGCAAAATTAAAAAAAAAATAAAATATTTTAAGCATAGAATATTCAATTGGAAAGAGGAAGGGAGAAAAGAGAGATTAACCCTCCAAGGTGGGATAGAAATTTAAATTCTTGGGCCCTAATCGCGGTATTTTTTTTAGTCTATCTTTTTGCAGCATTGTTGAAAAAATTGCATCTTTTCAAACTATTATTAGGTAATCTAAACCCAATCCAGCAACCTACTCTACATCAGGTCTCCCTTCATCCCGTCCAACATCCCTATCCTGTTCCTGCCCTTTCCACCTTTTCCTAACATTCTCCCCTCTATTACCTTCTTCAACATTCCACTACCGCTCAATACGCCTTTCATCCATTTTCCCTGCCTCCGTAGGATTTCTCCCAACAAACCCCTCTCCTCCCCCACCATCTCCAGTACTTCCTCATTTTTTTTTTAAGTTTTAGAATAAATTTTTAAAAAGATCAAATATGATCTTTTTAAATACTTATTCTAAACTTTTAAAAAAATAACCTTATGTTAAAATGCTAATTCTATTTAGTAAAAATTTTTACTTACGTAATATTTCATATTTTCACTTTTTCATTCGCCTCTAAGTTTCGAACCTCCGTTCTAAAAGTTCAGTTTTGTGTGATAATATGAAACAATCCTCGAAGAATAAGCCTGTATTGGAGTCCGGGCACCAGTAGACTGTGTCCCTCCTTTTACCTCGTGCGGAGCACACCTGACATTTTCTTTGAGGCCTGGACTTCTTCCCGGTCGGCGGTTATCTCTTCAATGAACTCGCCTCTCGACCAAACATCGTGGTGACGGGTTTATTGGTTGTCTCCTCTGGGGTTTTTGGAGTTTTTCCGTACTTCTCAAGGAGCTATTGAATTAGGCTAAGACGAAAGCTTAGGTGATCTACATTATTCTGACAGCTGTTGAGTATTACCAGCGCGTTATTCACGGAAACATTCAAGAGTCGCCCAAAATAATTTCCTGTACCATTTCTTATTTTTTTTACGTCCTATCAATTAAGGTTTAAGTTTTTGGTCTTTCAAATCTACTCCTCCCATAGCTGTATTATATTCTATAATGAACTCTGGCTTACATTTTCACATTTTCCATCCTTTAGCCTAAAGTTATTGCCGTGGAGGGCTGAGATAAATGCTACAGGCTTTTTATCCTTCCACTTCATGACCATATTTTTGTCACAAAATCTTGAAATGTGCTCTCCTTTCCTCAACTTTACGTTTTTTTCACTTCGGGTTTTTTGGTTTTGTTGGGGAGGTATTTTTTCATCTCGAAATATGTGAACATATTTCGTTATTAATAGTAGTAGTTTTTATGGGAGGCGACCGACAGCTAAGGTCATATGCACCATTAGAGATGGGTGGGAAAGGAAGGGTGGAGAGAAACCCGGCGTCGGCATTAGCCTACTCTTGTCGAAAGGTACATCTACATCTACATCTACATAAGTACCCTGCGAGCCACCAAAAAGGTGTGTGGCAGGGGGTGTAGCACCATGAGGGAAGGGTAAGGGTTGAGGGGGTTGGGAGTTAGGTGAGGAAAGGTGGGGGGAACCTGTAGGAAAAAAAAATATATATACATATATATATATGTATATATACACACATACATATACATACATACATACACACATGTATACACATCCTCGCGAAGTCCCTAACCTGTACGTTAATACTTATTGTAATGAACTAAGTCCTGGGGAATTTCGACTACGAGCATTCTGTTCCCTTATCGTTCTTGGAAAAAATGACATTTTAAACCTGTCAGTCTTGCAGTTTATCTCTCTAGTCTTATATTCGTGATCCCTTCGACCGTAATACGTTGGGGTTCGTATTATATCCTTGATGTCATCGGAAAAGGGCCCATCTTTAAATGTTTTTAATAAGTTTAATCTATATTGGAAACGCCGCTGTGTAAGAGAATCCCAACCTAAACTGTCTAACAAAGTGGATGCGCTGCTGAGTTGGTCATAACAATGTTTGACAAATCTAGCCCCCCTCCGCTGAACTCGATCTAATTCCGAAACCAAATTTATGTTGTGAGGATCCCATATACTGGCAGCATACTCTAGGTGGGGCCTGACCAAGGCAAGGAAACATCGTTCTTTCACCTTTTCGTCGCATTTACCTAGCACTCTTTTCACAAATCCCAATTTTTTATTAGCACGACCGCATATTTCTCGTATGTGTTTTCCCCAGGACAGATCGTGAGTAATTGTTACACCCAAGTATTTAAAGGAATCTACCCTCGCGATTTTGGTTTGTTTCACTTTGTAACTATAAGGGAGGGAATTACTCTTTTCCCAAAAATGTATTACTACGCATTTTTTAAAATTCAATTCCAATTGCCATGTAGGTACCAAGGGGTCCGCAGTTTAACGTCCCATCCGACGGACGTCGTACTCACCCAAAGTGCTCTCCGCAAAGCACCTAAAGTAGGGATAGGGATACCACTGAAAAATATTTGTTGTCTCCAGGATTTGAACCCGGGTCCTCTTGGTGGGAAGCCTGTACGTTAGCATGCGTACCATTCCTATCCCCTTTTTTCACTTCTTTCGGAACATTTTTCGAGACGATGGAAAATAAATAGTCTCAAATTTATTCTTCAAGCCATCAGTAATTGGATGGATTTTGAAAATCTTTTCGTTTCCAGTATAATTTTGAATTTCGTCGTTATCAGCAAAATGTAAACAATTTGGAGATACTTTCAAACCTATCCTGAGATGTAGTTTGGGGGAAAACTGTTGTTTACAGGAGTGGATTTCTTAAAAAAATACTAACGAATGCTAGGTTTCTGCACAATGCCCATCTCTACATTATCAGTCCGAAATGAACATAAATCTCTCCAAAATCTACAGGGTTCCATTCGTTCATTTGTGAGCGAGACGATAAATCATGGTTTCGTAAGTAGGCACTAGCATATCTTTTAGTCTCCAAAACAAGTTTTTCCATTAGGATTACATCAAAAATATTTGCAAAATATTCAAGAATATTGCTGACATACAAGTCAAAAAGTATTGTTGATATACTTGTATATATTGCTGGACCACATTTTCCAGTAAACGATATTTTTTTTGGACCTAAGTCCTCATCAAAATCGGCCAAAACCCAAGAGGAATGGAGGATTCCTCCGATGCCCCTTTCTTGGTATTTCACCATCACTTTCGTGCTCACTATTGTGGTGTATATCCTCTGTTCAATCACCTTCTTCTTCACTTGGACTTGCACTATCAGATCCAATGCTCACTTCACTTTCTTCGGCCAAATTATCAGCTAAATTCTCTATTTCATCTTCACTCAAGAATAGCTTATTCCTCTTGGAATCCATTGTTCGTTACACGACACAAGGCTTCTTTACTTCTCTTCTTCAAGAATGAAATCTAACAACTGAGACTAGACGGTGGTGAAGCCTTTTTCCATGACAACTGTTATGACAAAACAAAAACAAAAAATCGTTCCAGAGAAATTTGTTGGGGAGATCGTATCAATCAATAAAGACAATCAGAACCTGATGACAAAGCGTAAATACAAACAACTCGCTTATCTCATATGGACGGACTTGCTAGATTTATCTTCCTTATAGAGTGGCTTTCCATGTAGTCAAAACAGAACGATTAGGGAGACTCATTTTCTAGGGGGCCAAGGGCAAACATAGATATTAAAAAAATTGGATGGCGCTGCAGAAAAAAATTCGAAACCGAGAGAGTGGAGCAGGACGTACGGCGTACGTCGATCCGCAAATGAGGCTTGCCGACTGAGACGTACCACGCATTGAGAACCGCGCAGTATCCCAGATTTCTTATAGTAGCAGTAACCCACTGCTCCTTTGCATATATTTCATCTTTTTCCATTTGCAATGTTTCTAATGGTTTTCTAAACATTTAAACCGATTAGTCCCGAACAGCTGATACGAGACTTATCATATTAATTAATCATGTTAATTAATCATATTAATTCAAATAATGCCACTGAAAATAATTGACCTTTGACCAACTTTCACTACATCTTGCCTGAATCTGTTGAATATATTATATTTGATTTGAATTCCTGCATTTGTATTTCAAGTTTGTGGCGAATCATCCAATTCACTGCTGCGGTGAAAATATTTGCAAACGGGGAAATAACAACGTCTATGGAAGTATAAATCATCAAGCTGTGTATTAACTACCCAGTGTTTCATAGCATTATTTTTCCCAAAATGAAAAAAATGCGATGTGAAATATTTCGTCTCATTCCATTGAAACATTTCGTCTATTCAGTCTCGTGATCATTTTGCGATTCTTTCGTAAAAAACTAAAGTTCCTTGCTGTTTTGCAACACGGAATGCTCGCTCGCTAGGGCGTACTCCTACCGACACGTTACGTTCTCTCTAAAAATCCTTATTTCCAACGTCTTTGCGTTCTATTCTCAAGAGAGCGATCATCTCCGAGAACAAGTTCTTAAGGAATATTTATGTTCCTTTAAGAAAAAAATTGATAACTATGTGAAAGACCGTGAAACATGTGCCAGGAGTTATTATTCCCTTATATTATAATTCCAGAGTTGTGAAACGTTTCACGAGGAAATTCTAGGGGGAAAAATCTATAATTTTTTCCACAAAATACATGGTTGATCTGAAAAGTTTCCGACCTAACAAAGATACAATATATTTTTTCTGCAATTTTCTGAAATTTTAGAAGTCGAAAACTTTTCAGACCACCCACGTATTTCCCTAGAGAAAATTTTACGGCCACCTCTGTATTTAGCACAAGACAATTCGATAACGAGAAGATAAGGAATGACAACTATTGGAGGGGGATCGGGATGATGCGGTGGCTAACGTCGTGGCAATTATCATTGAGAGGGCTCGGGTTCGAGTCCTGGAGGTGACAGATATTATTCAGTGGTATCCCGATCCCTACATGAGGTGCTTTGTGGAGAACACTGAGTGAGTACGCCGTCCGTCGGGTGGAATGTTTAACTGCAGACCCCTTGGCGCCTTTCGATAGGAGAAGCCTAGTGCCGACGCCGGGTTTTCTCTCCACCCTTCCTTTCCCAACCATCCCTAATGGTGCAAAAGACCTTAACCGTCGATCGCCTCCCATAAATATTGCTACTGTTTAAAACTATTCGAAAACGTATTAAGTAGAAGCTAAAATTCACAAGCACTTGATTTCCGATAAGCGAAAGGGAAATTGATAATGATTGGGCCCGAATTCGGACATCCGTGAGCCTTGTGGCTGCTTATCGCATAACGTGTGTCTTCGACCCACTGAATTCCGCACCGTGGCGAGAGGAGAGAGCGTGAGTGGGCCAACGGCGAACGGCCGAAAAAATAAAATGGGAAAGGCTCGCTCAAGCGGAAATGCAAAGGACGTCAATGACGCCCGGTGCAGTTGCCCCACCTCACCGCACAAACCGGGCGCCCGCGCTCATATATAGTGGCTTTAGGATGGTAGGAGTGAAAAAAAAGGAGGAGAGAAAATAGATATCACCCTGAATCCCGGCACCCTTCCCAATGGATGCCGCGCCTCCCCCTAACCCCTCCCCACTCCCCCCCCTGATATCAACGTGACAGATGACTCGGAATCTGGTTTTCGTTGAACAAGTTACGTTCACGCAATTTTCATCGCTCTTTAGTGGAATGTTGCTTACCTCCAACCATCACAGGGCAGCAGTTTTCCTCCTCCTCTTTCTTCCCCTGATGCATTCACCTGCAAGGGAGTTGGGGAACGAGGGGATGAGGGTTTGATCAAGGTGGGGGAGGGGGGGAAGGAACGGGAAGAATAAGATTCTCGTTATCGGCGACTCGGCTCTCCTCAGATTTATATTGTTCAACCTTCCTTTTTTCGCCTTCCTCGGCGACGACACACTGCCCACCCTCCACACCCTCCCTCCCTCTCCTCCCTCAGCCAGACAAGGAAGCGTAGTGAGAACAACCATTGCTCCTCGAGGCTCAACTCCCCCACCCTCCGTGCCTTTTAAGGTTGTCTCCTTCCCCTCTCAAAACGAAAGATTATTACTATTATTGGGTTTCTCAACAGTTCCACCGCCCCCCCCCCTCCGCCCTCCAACCTCCTCCCTAGATTTCTTCCATCGTATCCGCGACAGTCGGTAGATCTCCCTCCACCTTCCCCCAGCCCTTACTCGAAAGAAGTCTCCCGCCCACGTCTAACGACCAGAAGACAGCACCTTCCCCTCCGACACCCCCACCTTCCCTTTATATATACCCTCGGTCGGCCACCGAGGGTGTTGGATAGCTTCGTGGTCGTCTTCGGCGTTCGGTGCGTCCACTGTTCTCAGTCGCCCGTTCAGAGAGTTTCCATCCTCAAGTCCTTGTGCATCAGCAGCAGCCATGGCTCAAGTGGTTGGGAGTCTCATGTCCGACTATCGCAACACGATGGATCGTGGAGGTAAGGACCGTGTTTGTGTCTGTGCGTGCGCGTTCTCGGATTTACGTTAACGGGGATGGAAATATTTCCTCAATCGGATTCACTAGTATATAGTATTATTGTGGACAGGCATCGCGAAGTGTGGGGTAATCGGAATTTGGTGAAACGAAAATCCGCTCATTTGAACAATTATTCCTTTCAGTTTAAAATGGAGTTTAGAATTTTTTTAAGTCACGGTACTGGACATTAATGTGACAGTTCATATAATTACATTGATGGATGGAAAGCAAAATTATCAAAGAAGTCCTGGGCGTGGTGGTGGAAAAGAGGGGAGGGTTTGCCGGGAGAGGTCCAAAGGAGACAGCGAAAGCGGACGCAGAATATTTTCATTTGATGATGGATTGCTGAAGACTGTGATAGAGGGGAGGACGTTGGGTAAACAAAGTAGGGGGAAGTAAAGAATAAGTATTCTGATGAGAATAAGGGAAATACGTATATGGTACTCGGAATTTAAAAAAAAACACGTTTACGGCATTTTGTGGTATCAGTTTGTGTCTTTTTGAACGGAGCTGAGAAGTGTAGCGATGCTTAGTCTTTGCATATTCAAAACCTCCCTTCAACGATAGATTACCAATAATAAAAGTAGTTACATGCCGTTAAAAGGCTGTGAAATGATTTCTTCCTAAAATCAGACTTGAAGGTGAACGACAATCTTTTTTTTTATTATAATTTTCGACTCATTAAATTACAGCGTAATAAATTGAACAAGTTCCGAATGGTAAAAACTTTTTTAAACTGAATTTTATGACTTAATTATTTAAGCAGGGCATATCAATTCCGTTTTAATGCAGTTATAAACCATTCAAACGGAATATATATACACATTATATTTTTTTTATGCTCTAAACGTTTTCTGCAAATATTTGTCGTTACTTTCATGCCCGTCAATATTTTGATCAGTGACCATGAGTGAGGATAATGTTTTTTTTTTATGACCGCAACTCAACCAGACCATTCAGAATACATAACCGTGCTCGGGAGTTTTGGTCTGAACTTGAAAAATAAAATTGCCGAAAGATTTTCCTGAATGGCATTTTTTTTTCCAGGAATTCTTCTCAAATGTTTCCGTTTTAATTATTCGCATGCGAAATAATTTGTAAAAAGACAATTTATTCCAAATCAAATCTTTTATTTTCCATTTTATATTCCATTCAAATCTTTTAAATCCACTTTATCTTCCGAAGTTTAAGTTATCAGGTCTTAATATTCATGGTAGTTACAAAGACCGTTTATAATATCTAAACAGTTTGATTTAGACTCTTACTCACATTGCGCTCTTTGGCAAGCTATTAGTTTGAATATTCTGGACATGTGGATTGCCTAAAAAAGATACAAGCCTTTCGGCTTGAAAGAGTAAAGGTTCTGTTAAACGTGGCACGGGTTCGAACCCAAAAATAAATTCGGTGGTGATCAGATACCCCTGAGAATCAGACGGAAATTTAAACAGGGCATAAATTTGACGATTTTACTATAAGGTTATCACCTGAGGACGCCATAGGTTTCCTCCTTTGAGGATCTTTGATGGTCAATTAATATATAAATAATATATAGACAGATATGAAGATAGATCTCTCAATATATGGATAGTATATGGCAAGTCGCTTGCAAACATAAAACTATCGTTTATCGACTTAAGGATGGGAATATTATTTTAAGCAATTTGTTAACTTGCATGAAAATATTAAATTTTTTCAATATTTTAAATATTAATTTAATATTTTCATACTCTCGTATGAAAATATTAAATTTTCTTGCGAATTTCGAGAAAATTGTCGGACAAATCTGCATAGTCGCTGAAACGAATCATTCATCTCATTTCAGACCCTCGTGTTGAAGACTGGCCGATGATGAGTTCACCATTTCCCACTGCAGCCATATGTCTGTTCTATTTGTACTTCGTGACCCGACTTGGTCCACGACTCATGAAGGATAGGAAAGCTTTTCAACTGAGACCGCTACTTCTCTTGTACAACGCCTTCCAGGTCTATTTCAGCTGCTGGATGTTCAAAGAGGTAAGTGCAGTGAGGATATTTTTAAGAAAAGATTTAACGCTATCCTTTTTTAGGGTGCCATAGGGTAAAGTGTACGTTGAGTCAATCATAGTTAAACATTCTCTTAATCCTCAATGTAATTATTTTTAATATTTTCATTCATGTCAGAAAATTTACACAATCTCTAAGGCAAATTGAATTGCACAGGAGCTGACAAACCGCTCATATATTTATTCACAGGTTGAGGGGCTTTCTTGAAGTTGAAGTCGTCTTGTTCTTATTCTCCTCTTGTATAGCATTGGAACTAAGTAAAAATTATTCTCGTGAGAATTTCCTTTCGTCTGACGAATTTGTTTTTAAAATGCCAAGTATCGTATCGATCTTTTTCTAATTAAATAAACGCGTGACGATAACAATTTGGATGAAAATGAAATTAAAAATGTAATTAAATATTCACTGGAAAATTAAGGTATTAACGTTTCAAGTGTCACTACCCAAATTTGGTCTTGGGCATTTGTGTTTGACAAACAATGTAAAAACGTAATGACCAATGGCAATGCAGAGCAGTTTAATAATTTTTTCTGTTAACTTTCTATATATAAGAAACTGCTCTTTCAAATCATAACGGTAGACCCAAAATCTTCAATCTGTTCCACCTTTTTTTCAAAATTGAAAAAATCTATAGATTTTTCTCATCCAATATTCCTCATGATCCTTGGGACTCGCTGTCTCAGGGCGAGCGTAGGTGGGTAAAAGTTGAAATGGTATGCCGAAACGGTTACCAAAATAGTCTCCACAAAGTTTTAATTTCTGGTACTAGAAATGGTGGGGGAGGAGAGGGGTTTGTTGAGAGAAATCCTATGGAGGCAGGAAAAATGGATGAAAGGCGTATTGAACGGTAGTGGAATGTTGAAGAGGGTAATAGAGGGGAGAATGTTGGGCAAGCGAGGTAAGGGTAGGAACAGGATAGGGATGTTGGACGGGATGAAGGGAGGAAAGAAGTACACCGAGATGAAGAGGGACCTGATATAGATTAGGTTGCTAGGTGGGGAGTCACAAAATGTTTATTTGATAGTTGTGTCCATCCAAAAACCTACCTTAACCGGTAGATTACCTAAAAAAAATATATTTCTGCCGTCATGATACTCGCAAATACACATTCTCTCCTATTCATTGAACGACAAAAATAACTTACTCAATCGTAAATGTGGTTTCCAAAGGTAAATTCACTGAATTGATGACGTACATGCATTTAGTGTCGTTTTATTGTCAACGTCTCCGTTAGACATTCATGAGGTACTTCATAAATGTCAGAAACTACTATTGTAATCACTTACGATATTTATCTCAAAGTTGGACTAAATGATATAAAATGGAGGAAATAAATATTTATCGTAACGATATCTGGAAAGTGGACATAAAAATGTCTGACCGCTTCGATTGCCCAAAGATAACAGTTCATGCCAGTTTGCCTCGTTTTATTCTGGATTAGGTTGCTCACACAGTAAGAACTATTTTCTTGGCCAAAATTTAGGAAATGTTTAGGAAATTAGACATTAGGTATGAAATACAATTATTTATTTTTCTCCTCATTTTAATTAATTTGCGGTCATTGTTCTATATATTGTTCAATACGACGACATTTGTAAAGATATATTTTATACATATTTATCTTTAAAAATGTCGTAATGTGGCATGTCGAAATATCGTGAGTACTGCTGTTTCTTCTGGGGAAGACGGAGGTAAAATTCGTCAAAATTATTAAGAAATATCGTGTGCATTCTTTTTGTGTGTGTGTTGTATTATTGTTTGTTGCTGTCCAAGTTTTTTATTCAACACTTCTGTGTTACTTCGACGAAATCATTATATATATATATATATATATATATATATATATATATATATATATATATATCTTTGAAGTTGACGCTTCCCGGCGACGCACAAACACACGGATACAAAATATTCAACGCACAGAAAAATAAATGAAGGACACTCACAGTATGTATTGACGTTTCGACGGCCCGTTATATGTGTAAATGTATGTATATAATATATTATATATATTATATAGATATACGTTTTATTTAAAATTTATTCTAAAAATTAACTTGGCAGTTAAAATGGAAATCTACTTCCGTTCTTAATCCGTCGCTTAATCGCACGCTCTAGAGCAATGGCACTTGATCTTGATCAGTGAGATTTAATTTATTTAGAATGACTTTACTGATTGCCATGACTTTTTTAGAAGAGAAACTCATGAGTATTGATGTTAACTTCACAGGGATTGATGTCTGGATGGTGGGGCAAGTACAGTCTTAAGTGCCAGCCCGTTGACTACTCGAAGGATCCAGTGGCCATGCGGGTGAGACTCGTTTGTTTTACGAATCGATATGCTTTTTAATTATTCCAAATGATGACCTCTTGACTTACCTATAATTTTATTTGCTATTCCTCAGATGGCCAATGCGGTGTGGTGGTTTTACTTTTCAAAGTTCACGGAGTTGAGTGATACGGTAAGGGAGCCTTGTTCATATTGTCCACCATTAAAAACTTGGAGACATTCTTGTCACCACTCTATCACGGGGTTAAGGATGTCTATATCAACGTTACCTTCTTCCATTCCAGATCTTCTTCGTTCTCCGAAAAAAGAATGACCACGTGACCATATTGCATCTGATCCATCATGGAGGAATCCCGATGGCCTGCTGGTTTGGGGCTAAATTCGTTCCAGGTATTTATTTATTCGTGGACATTTTTTTTTAGTTCTGAGCGAAGTTCTTTTGCAACAAAAACGTAAGATAAATGGTTTTTCGTTCCGTTGCCATAGACTCTACGTGCTCATTCGGACGTTTTTCTAATATCGTATCCGGTTATTATTGCAAAATACCGTTTAGCGAATAAAGAAATAATTTTAATTATTTCCATTCCTTCTGAGAATCATCCTTTGCCTCTTTGGTCAATCTCCCCTGGATTTGACTTCAAAGTACGAATTCAAGTTTATCGAAGTTTCCAAGGTCCTTTTGTGTTTTGATTGGGGTGCGTATTGCTTTCTCTCTGCTTTGTAGAACTCAAGAAAAAAAGAGGACCTAGATATAAAGTGGTAATGGGGGGCATTGAGTCAGATTTTCAGAGCTTAAAGGAAATATATTATTCATTTGTATTTATTTGTAAGTAGATTCATATTTTTCACCGAAAGGTATATATTTGAATAAGTATATTTCTAGGGATAAAATGAGAGATTATTCGTAATTTAGCTGAGCATTCCTTTTATTTTACATGAACAGTGAATACGTAGTTCATACTCAAGTGTTTCGCTTCATTGAGATTTTTGTTGAAAAAATCTTTCCATCCACGGATAATTAGGAATTCCACTTACATGGTTGGCGGGAATCACATTTCGGTAATGCGGATGGACGGCTATGAGCTTTAAGGGGGATTTTTATAGGAATAGTGTGTGCATATGTTATTTCCCACACTACGGGCAGCCTTTTGTTGCAGATTATCGAACTTTTTTGTTAAGTACGCCGGGTAGATGTTATCGTGCTATAAAAACTCCTTTCAGCTGCGTTAAATGAATAATATCTAACTTAGAGATTGGGAAATTAACATTTGAAAAATGTAAACCTTCTGAAATTCGTGTATTTTCAAATATTGATAATGGTAATGGTTGAGTTCGTTAAGTAAAATTGCAACACGGCCGTCTTCAAAATTTTATTGCACCTCTAGTTACATGGCTCCGTGATTGTACTACACCCTCATCATCTTGAGAGAATTCTCTAAGAAAAGGAAAGAAGGTAGTTGTTATTAGAGATCGCTCCATTATTTCCGGTTCTTGGATGTGTACGAAACTTATGACGAAAAAATTTATGATGAACAGAACACGTTGAATACATCTCTTTTTAGTCAAAAAAGCTGCAGGAAAAGCATTCCGTTGAAAAATTAGCGAAAAGAGATTTGGAGAAAAAGCTCTGTGTCCTGGCGAACGTGGATGCTCGAGTTTTATCGGACAATGTCGACAATTATTTTGTCTTTCTTTCGCCGCAGGTGGTCACTCTACTCTTTGTGGTATGTTGAACACCTTCGTCCACGCCGTGATGTACAGCTACTACTTCATCTCCGCCCTCAAGCCCAGCTGGAAGGGATACCTCAAGTTCAAGAAGTGGGTCACCCTGCTGCAGCTCGTAAGTATCCCCGCCGTAGAACAAGTTATTCACATATACGTGCCAATGTCACGTCTATCGCTCACTAATGACCAGTTCAACCCGATTGTCGATGCCGTTAATCGGATGGATTCTTTTTTTTTTTAATATTTCACTTCATGACGTTTCTCCTAGTAATGAATGCCGAAGCAATTCCGCGCAGCGCGGAGACTGCACGATCCGTTTCGTTTTCAGGGATGAAAGTATAAATGAAACAAGTCTGAGGTCAAACAAGGAAATACCACTTCCGTTGCTCATTCTCGCAATCGTTTCCTTGAATGTCCTAAGAGTTTTCTTGACAGAGAGTCAATTAGTTGTAATTATTATTTGCTTTTGCTAAACAGATCTTTAAATCTATCTCATCTATTGGTTTAAAACACCAGCGGTTAAAGTGACGTCACAGAATTCGTGTGACGATAAAAGAAGTTACATTGAATAAGTTTGTTTACAAGTATGCGTTGTCCGTTTTAAATTTTAATTCTTCCACCTCAATGACAATTGGGGCAATCCCTAATTGGTATGCCTTATATGGTCCTTAATGTTTTCAATTTTCGTAAGGCGTTATGGCTCAAGGACGTTCGGAAGTGAGAGGGAATCTTAACTTCCCGTTGGACTAAAGGACTACTATATGTTGAAAGGCGACTTATACCCACTCACTAAAATTATGACGAACGAACCCGTTTACTTTCATTGAAATGTGCGTCGGCATAATATGCCCCAAGCTGCCACATGGGCTTGCAGAAACAGACACCCGCCACAGATAATGATAGAGTATGAAGCCTCTAAATGGATATTTGGATTAATCTTTTTGCGTGTCGCTTCATTGTCGTATCCGCAGATGTGGACAGGGAAAAGGAATTCTGGTATCTATTGGTTCGACTGAATATTTCTATAATTTAGTCATCGTTGTCCGACCTACCGATATGTTGTAGAATTTAGATTAAATCCTCAACGTCCTGTTTAAAATCCCAAAGGGAAACCTTGATATTAAATTTAATTGTACATTGGGTATTCGTGCCTCCAGCTCCTTGGTTAGATAGTAATTGCAAATCTGGAATTTAATGCTTGTTTTATCCTTCATGAAAATGCTGATGTGCTGTAATGAAATCTTTCCGGGCTGTCTCTTTCGTCGACCCTTCGATAAAAATTACCAATGAGGGTTAACGTGAATTATGCCGAAGCAAGCATAGAGTGGAAAGGGAAATAGTTCGTAGGATGAAAGTGATAAAAACGGGATTCCACCTCAGGCAAGGGCTCAGACTCAGAATGAAACGGATCAGTGAATTTCTCTAGTTGGAGCGTTTCTCGCACCATTAGCGTGAGCACGAGGGACAGCTGCACTGGGACACGGGTAGAGAGGTTGAGTGTGCCCTTTGAAAATATTTTGAGCAAAGGTCACCTATTCTCTCTCTCAACCCCTTCTTTAAACAGTAAAAAGAGATGAACGTTACCGTGCGGCGTTATGAGCCTCTTCCGCAATGCTCAATACAGCTTACTATTTACCTCATGCCAATCATTCAAACGGTACCAATATAATTAATAATTAATTATAAAACAAACATAATTAATTAATTCCGGCATCAGTTTCAATCCAGTTCTTCTAGCAACTCAGTCACACTTACATTCTTTTCGTAAAACTTTATTGACGAATCTAGCGGTTCGTTTCTGAAACTTATCTTATTCCTTAATTAACATTTTATCCCACAAATCCCAAATACTTTTCGCACAGAAATTGGTTGCATGGAATCATGAGAGGTGGATGTAATATCCGGCGTACCTCAAGGAAGTGTGATAGTGCCCCTACTCTTCCTCATATGCATTATTGAAATAAGTTAACACGTTAGATATACAATCTATTATCTTGTGCGACTAAACAGAAATGCAAGAATATTTCGATTTAATATTTATGCGACCTCTTTCCACCCTTTCTCTCTCCCCACCACCCTCCTCGTTTTTTCTTGTGCAGGCCCAATTCGTGCTCATCATTGTTCACGCCCTCCAGCTGTTGGTCGTCGACTGCGATTACCCCCGCGCCTTCGTCTGGTTCATCGCCTTCCACGGGGCACTCTTCCTCGTCCTCTTCTCCAATTTTTACATGAAGACGTACGCCAGGAGGCAAGGAGAAAAAGACCTTAAAAAGGTCCAGAAAGAGCCGGAGTACACCACAATCTCTTCCAAGCATTCCTCCAACGGAATCAACGGAACCAACGGAGTTGTGGCGAGAAGATTACTCCAGAATGGAAAATAACTCATTGTTCTGTTAGCGTCATTCAGATTCTTATGTTTTGCAACTTGGTTACTCATTCAGTGTGACTTGGTCCGCGAAATGTTGTTTAGTGGACATTGCTGCTGTGTGGGACCGACGTAAGCGTTTCATGAAACGATTTCACTCGACCCATTTTTTCGAAAGTTAAAGTGGCTTTCAATTTTGCTTCTCTGTGCATTTTGTATGCTCAAATTCACTGAACCATACTGCACCCAGACGTGAGGATTCTTTTTTTTTTTTAATGCTGTCCTTTGATGGAGTCAAAATGACCGTGTTGTTGTATGCTCTGTCCGAAATACCAGTATTATTCTCTTTTCATTTACTCCAGCAGCAGTTATAGTGTCTTGTTACTTAGCGCGGGCAAGTGTCAATTGCTGGTGCTTGAGAGATTTGTCGACAGGGCTGGAAAAGTAGATAGTCTTGCTGGACTTACGGACAATCGCATTCCAGCCTCTATTTTCTGACTCGCTTGAATAATGGCCGGTGACCGAGCGTATTCCCTTCCTCATTCATTTCATCATCATTTGTCGAAACTCGAATTATATCCAGTCTCTGTTTTAATTTTACATTTCCTATCCTAACGTAGTGTTTCAATCTAAAAATACATTTGAAATTTTAAATGAAAGGGAAAATCTTAAATGTGTAACTTCATTGTGTATCACATGTGCTATTTTATCTCTTCCTGCCGGTCACGGACAAGTGTAGCTCATACTTAAGTTCCATGCTTAGATACGTACGGCCGTTTACCTCAGTTCTTTCCCTTGAACTTCCTTCGCTTAAAAAAAAAAGAAAGGAAATGTGTATATATATATATATATATATATATATGAATGTAAATACTTTGCCAAAGCGAAAGAGAAACTTTTTCCATTTTAGTCAAACCTCCCAAATATTTAATGGAATACTTAGAAAAGTCATATGGTTTTTTTTTAAATTATTAATGGAGAAGTGTTAATTAAGTTCACTTCATATGCTTCACTTACTCGATGCCCACATTTAATTTGTAACAAAAATGTTCTATATCCTGGACCTCCAATCATTTTTATGAGGAGGATGTGTTTGCCGTGAACACTAGTAAAATAATTACATATCCAGTGCTTCTGAGAAGACGGTGAGCACTCAATGGAAAAAGTATCTCAAAATTGTAAAAAGTTTTAAAATAAATAAAAGTTTAACACGAAATCAATGAATTGAGTTTATTACACCTGTGTCATTAATGATTCGTCTCAGAGTTGCCATTTCTCTGTTGGCATTTGACCAAATTTGACGATTCCTAACCGATTTATTTTTTCTAGCGTTTCGAAGTATTTTGCGATGGTTCTTGAGGATGATACGACAACTTGTGCCATCCTTGCCGTTGATAATAATTTTAACCACTTGGTGTTAGGTATCGGATGAAGAAGGAAGACCAGGTAACGTCGGGCATGGTAAAGACCCTGATTTCAACGAAAAATGCCTTCCTGGAAAAGGATCCTTCAATTTGACCTTTCATTCCCCGGTCGAAGTATTAAAATCCTTTATATCTTGAGTTTTCGCTTCCAAAGTCGGCTATCGGCGATTGACTATATTTCATTTCTTGTAAACCAATTGAATTCCTTCCTCCTTTTAGACAGAAACACTTCTATAGTTCATTTCCAGCATTTTTTTAAGCAACAGAAGGAGCCTTAAGCATATTTTCAACTCGTAATAAATTCATTTTCTACTAGTTTCAAAACAGGACACCCCTATCACGTGAAATAAAAGATTGAACTCCTTACCCCTTTGCCAAGCATCATGACATGCCTCCGGCCTTATATTCTGTTTTGCTGGACTCCCATTTTATATTCCGATAAAATGAGTGACAATGTGAATTTCTAATATTACCATTGCAAATATTTGTGAACGGAAAAAAAACTGTCTTCCATCGTGGAGGATAAACTATTCCTCGGTTTCACTACTGGAAGTGAAAGTCTGGGAACATAGGTGCACCAAAGCTCTTCATTGTAGTCCATGGTAAAATTAGATGGTACATTGGGCGTAAATTAAGATTAACATCTCCTCTCTCAGTACGTAATTTCTGCATTGTACATGCCCCGTCTTCTAAGAAGCGTGATATACGGGGATGAAGTTTGCAATCCATTATTTTGGGTGAATGCTTATGTTATTTTCTCACTGAACAAAAATATTAATTTTCCGAATGATTACTTTGAAAATATTCCCCAAATACTAATTTAGATCCCACCATATCCACATACCTCTCACAAAAAAAAAAACCCACCCACCTCACCAAACGCTGTTTCTTGGTGTTTGAACGATTCCCGTGGCTAATCTTTTCCATCGCAAAAATCACCGAATGTGACAGACGAGGAAGTGTGAAGCCGAAAGAAGAGGGCGTTTAGCCTGCATGTATGTATGTACTAGGATACCTGAAAGTGACAGGTGTCTTGCCCAAGTCCGTTTAATACGTTTCTATGCCGCATGTTAAATATGCATTGGTTTCAGTTTAGAAGTGGCGATGTGCATCAAGAATCTGAATATCCCAAGAGAAAGAGATGGGGACGCCAGGATATTTTTTTTTCAAAAGTACGAACTTTTTCAGGCATTTTGCTCGGGTAAATCAACGTCCTAAAACTCTTTGAATCTGGGATGTTATTAGAGTAATTTTTCTCATACGATTCCAGTTTTAAAGAAAGAGGTTCACTTTATAAATTCAAATCGGTCAATTGATTTACCTGTCTTGAAAATTTTTTGGGCATGGTGAATGGAGCAGGGACATAGGGGGAAGAAGAGGATCGATGACAGGATATGAATGTCAAGGAAAGATTAGTGAACACTTCCACTGGGCATTTTTATAGGAACAAGTGACTCGAAAATATTGACATTCCGTGGCATCGTGAAGTGCCGACGCGTTCGCAGAGGTTCAACAGATGTTCATGCATGTTCTAGACCGCGCTCATTTCCGTCGAATTCGCAATTGACTTTTAGGACACTTTCGCACGTCGATAATAATGCTGATTGATGATCGAAATGAACTACCATCTCATTGGAAAGTTTAAAATAGTGATGAAACCATACCGAGTACTCAATGCAAGGTACACTTTGTCAGCAGATTGGCTCTCACATTACCGAGTTTTTTTTTAACTCTTGAAGACGCAGCATAAAATTTTCCATGTGATAAGCATTATTGACAAACTTATTCCCCTCTCTTGCCTTGTCCTTGTGACTTATCGAAAGTTCACTTGCAGTATGTTCTTAGCGGGAATCGCAGCCTTTCCAATTGGATGAGGTGGTCTGCTGAGGTAATTGGTATGCGTGGAATAAATTTGTTTATTCAAAGCTGGAAATAGTTTCCGGGTTTCGAATAGCTAGGGTTATAGGCTTTCGAACTATTTCGATTCTCTAATATTCGTTAGGCACAGTAGACACTCATTTTTAATCTTGTAGACGCCTTGAATTACTCGAATTCCTCTAAATTACCCAAGTTACGTTTGAAATTACCAGTATAACCATTCAGCATCTCAAGAGGAGTCCATGAGGGCCTAAAAGTCACACTTTGCGAATACATCTTCTGATACCCATCTTGATCGAGCGTAGAGGACATATTGTTGACTGTTGAATGATCGCAAATAAAGTTTCATATGCAGTAACCAACGTCTCAACGGACTTGGTGTATTATTTGGTGTGTTGGTGCTTCTGGGCAGACCGAGTCCTGGACTTTTGAAATGCTTCCCGCAAGCAGGGAATTACATGTACTATAATCACTGAGATTGGTCACCTAAACGTTACATTCGACGAAATCAATACCCAGATTTTCGCAAGAAGATAATTTTTATTTAATAATATTGCAGGCCCTCCCATGGACGGGGCTGGCGGGAGTAATAATAATTACTCCTGGAAGGGTCACCCATTCCAGATAGGTGGAAAGGTTAGGAGCCAGACGAAAGGTAGTCCACGCAGCGTCTGTTCCTCAGTGAGGCGGCTGCAATGGCGTCTGACCCCAGTGGGGCGGCCATTAAGTGATGGTGTCACGTTAAAAACACTATTGAGGAAGGCAACGGAAACCACCTCAATTATCATTCCCAAGAATGTAATGATGGACGCAAAACAGAAATTGAGTCCTGGCACTCGGCCCAAGGGGCCGTGTGTCGTGCCCGGCAGCGGGGGAGGCAAGGCTTCCGGGGTCGTCAATCCACGAAACCCTTGCAGGGAAGATTTGATAGTTGTGTCCATCCAAAAACCTACCTTAAACGGTAGATTACCTAATAATAATATAGCAGGAATCCTCCAAACGAGTCCCATAACTGAGAACATGTGTAACATTTATTAGCTGACAAGCATTGGCAACTTTGAAAATTACTCGGGAAGAGGAATAAGCATGGAAAAAGTCACCAGCGCACTGCAATTAAGATAGTGAAATTAAATGTTGCGGAGACAAATCAAAGGGAATTAAGTAAATATTTGCACAAGATAATACGATCAAAACTAGGTAATTGCAGTCAATTATTTTGGAATTAGTTACAGAAAAATAATTAATGGAAATACACACACATATGTATAAGTAGATATCACTTATATATCTTCGAAATTGACGCTCTTCGGCGACGCACAAACACACGGATACAAAATATTCAACACACAGAAATATAAAGGAAGGACACTCAAAGTATGTATTGCCGGGCCGTCGAAACGTTAATACATACTTTGAGTGTCCTTCCTTTATCTGTGTGGGAATATATCTGTGTGTTGAATATTTTGTATCAGTGTGTGAAAAATATATATATTCATTCACACGTAGAAATAGATATAAGGCAATGGGATAGGAAAACACATAGTCCCGGTTAAGGAAATATTTTTACATTTGTGATCTGCTCAAATCCGCCTTTCCCACCTGTCCTGTGTTCGTCTTTTTAGCGTTTTCCTATCTCCTTTCCTTGTCTTTATTTCTGTGTGAATGAATATTTGAATGTGTGTATATATATAAAAACCATAAACACAGTAATCAACCCGAAGGTCGGTTTAGTAGGTGATGGTAGAGCTCACCCATATACCAAGCCAGACGGCGTGTGAATATTCACACACAGGGTAGGGGGGCCAGTTCCTTTCCGTGTGCCGGTTATGGCTTCCCAGGAAGATCTGGTACCCGAAAAATCAACTAGCTTGGGTGGAGCTGCAGGTGCCCAAAGTGTCTTGCCCGGGAATCGAACCCGGGACCCGAGAAATATATATTTCTGTTTGAATGAATATATATATATTTCTATATACATAATATATTATTTATTAGAAGGTAATCTACCAGTCTAACGCTCTACCCACTAGACCACCGCAACCCACCCGCATTGTATATATATATATATATATATATATATTTCTATATACATAATATATTATTTATTAGAAGGTAATCTACCGTTTAAGGCTATTTTTCCTGCCTCCATCGATTTCCCCAAGATCATCCGATCATTTTCTGATTATAACGGCCATGCCGTCGAAACGTCAAAACTGTGAGTGTCCTTTCTTTATTAAAATGTCTTAATCAATGTTTATACAAAAAAGATATATATATATATATTTCCAGTAAAAAAAAGATATGGAGTATATTTCAAAGAAGTCTTTTGAACCACAAAGGAATGACATCTGATTTCAGGTGGAGAGTCATTCCATAGATTCAACCGTTCTATTATCTTCTCTAGATCGTATGTAGTAGTGGAGTGGTTTTCAACGCATAGCTAATTTTTATTGCTAGCATTAGAACTATGAATTTTTCCAATTAATGGATAAAAGGATTGAACATGAGTTAGGTCATTTGCATAATCAAATATATGTATAATAATTTTTGATCACAGAATTAAATTTGACTAGGATATCCAACGGGAGAACATTGGTATTTTCAGTTTTGAGTGTGTAGAACCATCGAGATCTATTATTTTCAGTCTTCTTATTTGTAGAACCTCCTGTCGTGCAACCCCATATCCTTATATTTTCGAGAATCCGTTTATGGTGTATATTACGAAACCATTCGTAATTGATAACTCGTACCTCGTAACTCTCAATTCTCGCACACGGCGGTGTTCCAGTGTTCAGATTGCTGACATACGTTTCCTGTATATGAGGACGATAGGAATTTAAAAAATTAGGATGTCTATCAATGAATTGATCCCATATCTATCGATTTTAAGAAACCGAATCAGTGATTTCCCATAGCACGAGGCCATTTTTGCGGCACTATCACTTTTCGAAACGTACACCAACCGCTGACATCGCTGTTTACTTATATATTCCACGTACTTACTCCTTCGGACATGACCTACCGCACGCTCTATGCTTACTTCGTAGATACCAACTTTTCCGGTAATATTTCCTCGTGCAACGGTGCAAGGTTGTGAAACACCGGACAATGAGCACTGAAAAAAGGAAAAATGGTACTCAAGTCGTATCCTCTTCCAGGTCGACGGGATGCAGTTGCTTTGACGACAATATCTTTAGCTCTAGAAGTATGAGATATTTTTTCCGTACCCCACATAAAACGCGCCTGCCTTTTAAGCACATAGTTGGATCATTTTTTTTGGAAGAGGGAAAAGCTGCAAAGTCGTATTTCATATTCAGATCAGCATTAGGTGTGTACGTTGGTTTAATAGACAATTTATGTTTTTCCATGTAAATACACACACACACACACATATATATATATATATATAATTATATATATATATATATACCTTGTCGTGGTGGAAGGGCTTGTGTCTTCCGATGACCCCTAGAGCTGTGCTGGCGGGAGTAATAATAATTACTCCTGGAAGGGTCACCCATGCCAGATAGGTCGAAGGTTAGGAGCCAGACGAAAGGTAGTCCACGCAGCGTCTGTTCCTCAGTGAGGCGGCTGCAAAGGCGTCTGACCCCAGTGGGGCGGCCATTAAGTGATGGTGTCACGTTAAAAACACTATTGAGGAAGGCAACGGGAAACCACCTCAATTATCATTCCCAAGAAAATAATGATGGACGCAAAACAGAAATTGAGTCCTGGCAACTGCTGGACTCGGCCCAAGGGGCCGTGTGTCGTGCCCGGCAGCGGGGGAGGCAAGGCTTCCGCGGTCGTCATCCCACGAAACCCTTGCAGGGAAGAAATAACGGCAGCAGGACAGAAGACGCAGAAGAAGACGAATGTAGTTAGAATAGGAACATGGAACGTCAGGACAATGTTGAGGACAGGAAAATTAGAAAATATTAAGCGAGAGATGGAAAGAGGTAATATATAGTAGATGTTTTAGGTCTCTGCGAGGTGAGATGGAAGGATAGCGGGGATTACTGGAGTGACAGTTATAGAGTGATATACAGCGGCGGGGACGAGAGCCAACGAGGGGTTGCCATAATATTAAATAAAGGGGTAGGAAGAAGCGTAGTCAACATAGAGCAAGCGACAGATAGAATTTTACTCGTAGAGATTAAAGCAGAGCCGACGAACTTGGTCATTGTTCAGGTATACATGCCACCGAGCAATCACAAGGAGGAAGAAGTCGATAGGATGTACGATGAGTTAGAGGATATAATCGCGCGTGTTCCTGCAGGGAAACATTTGATAGTGATGGGGGATTGGAATGCGACGGTAGGCGAAGGAAGAGAGGGTGGTGAGGTGGGGGACTATGGGTTAGGCACGAGGAATGAACGCGGGGAGAAAGCGATTGAATTCTGCAGGAGACAGGGGTTAGTCATCACCAACACATGGTTTAGACATCACAAAAGGCGAAGGTATACATGGAAAATGCCAGGTGACTCAGAAAGGTATCAGTTAGATTATATTATGGTTAGGCACAGGTTTAGGAACAGTGTGATAAATTCGCACAGTTTCCCAGGAGCGGATGCGGACTCTGACCACAATTTAGTTGTTATGAAATGCAACATCAGTTTCAAGAAGATAAGGCAAGGGCGGCGGGTTAGGAAATGGAACGTAGAAGCATTAAATGGATTAACGAGGAAGGAGTATCAGCAGGCTGTAGAGAAAATAATGGATGACGGTAAAGAACTGAGTACAATCGAAGAAAAATGGGAATGTATCAAGCAAGGGATATCGGAAGCAGCAAAAGACACTATATGAACCATTAACGGGAAAAGAATAAGGAAACCATGGGTCACGGATGAGATGATTGCAAAGATGGATGAGAGAAGAAGATGGAAGAATGTAAACACAGAGTTAGGCAAAATCAAGTACAAAGAGTTAAACAATAAATTGAGAAGGGCCACAAATAAAGCAAAAGAAGATTGGTGGAAAACGCAATGCGAGGATATGGAAAGTTTACAGAAGATGGGTGAAATTGGTGCTCTATACAGCAAGGTTAAGTTATTATCGGGAAGTAAGAAGGCAAGATCTGTGCTAACAGTTAAAGATAAGGGGGGTAAGATAATAGTTGAAACAAGAAAAATCCAAGAGAGATGGAAGGAATATATAGAAACACTGTATGGTAAAGAACTTAGGCCGACAAGGTTAGACATAGAAAAGGAACATGACGTAGAAGAAGATAGCTTAGGTCCAGGCATACTCGACGATGAAATAGAAAGGGCATTAAAGGAGATGAAAGCAAATAAGGCCGTGGGGGTGGACAACATTTCTGTAGAAATGTTGAAATGGTTAGGAAAAGGTGGGAAGAAGGCCCTATATGGACTGATTCGTAGTATCTACGAGGAAGGAATCTGGCCGGAAGATTTTGTGAGATCGGTGTTAGTTCCTATTCCAAAAAAGGCAAAGGCTTCGTCATGTGAGGATTACAGAACAATAAGTTTGATATCCCACGCAGCTAAAGTTATTCTCAGGATCATCAACAAAAGGATAGAGAGTAAGGCAAATGATTACTTCGGGGATGATCAGTTTGGGTTCAGGAAAGGAAGAGGTACGCGTGATGCCATTGCAGTAATGAGATCACTAGTCGAGAGGAATATAGAATACAATCAGGACGTTTTTGCCTGTTTTGTAGATTTCGAAAAAGCGTTTGATAGAGTGAATTGGGAAAAATTAATGCGTGTATTGCAGAAAATAGGAATGGATTGGAGGGACAGGAGACTGATCCGCAACCTGTACATGTCTCAGACTGCTCAGGTGCGAGTGGGGAACGGATGGGCAGTGTTAGGAAGAGGGGTAAGGCAGGGTTGCCCATTGTCACTGGTGCTGTTCAACGTATATGTGGAGGAAAAGATTAAAGAGGCATGGGAAGAACTGGAGGTAGAAATGAAAGTCGGAGGGGAATTCGTAAAATCGGTTAGGTTTGCTGATGACCAAGCATTAGTTGCTCAGTCAGCCAAGGGGTTGCAAGCATTGTTGAGTGAATTGGAGGTTCAGTGCGATAAATATGGGATGAGAATCAATATTAATAAAACAAAGGTTATGCGATTTTCCAGAAAGAAAATGGCTAAGCTAAATATTAAAATAGGCGGGGAAAGAATAGAGCAGGTAGAGCAGTTTACATATCTCGGAAGTGTTTTGGACCAATACGGTCAAAGTGGTAGGGACGTAAGGAGAAGAATTGCGCTAGGCAAGGAGGGTTTCTCAAGGAGGAGGGAGTTGTGACGGAGACGTTGAGTAGGGATGTTAAGACAAGACTCGTAAAAACTCTGATATGGAGCGTAGCTATGTACGGCGCGGAAACGTGGTCACTGAAGCAGGAGGATAGACGTAGATTGGAGGCTTTTGAAATGTGGGTGTGGAGAAGAATGGAGAAGGTGATATGGACCGAAAGGAAAACAAACGAGGAAGTACTAGAGATGGTGGGTGAGGAGAGAGGTTTGTTGAGAGAAATCGTATGGAGGCAGGAAAAATGGATGAAAGGCGTATTGAGCGGTAGTGGAATGTTGAAGAAGGTAATAGATGGGAGAATGTTGGGCAAGCGAGGTAAGGGCAGGAACAGGATAGGGATGTTGGACGGGATGAAGGGAGGAAAGAAGTACACCGAGATGAAGAGGGACCTGATATAGATTAGTTTGATAGGTAGGGAGTCACAAAATGTTTATTTGATAGTTGTGTCCATCCAAAAACCTACCTTAAACGGTAGATTACCTAATAATAATAATAATAATAATATATATATATATATATATATATATATATATATATATATATATATATATATATATATACTTGTATATCGTATATGTGTGTGTGTGTATACGTAGCTTTGAAGTTTCGACGGCACGGCCGTCATAATCAGAATGTCCTTCTCTGGGGAAGAGCGGAGGGGATATGTGCGGAGAAGGGTGAGGGAAGGAGAGGTAAGGGACGAATAGGAAACGGACAAGAGAGGTGGAGATATGTAGGCGGCTATTGAATGGATTCATTGGGCTTGATTCAGTCCGGGAGGTTTAACTGGGGTACCCAGATATGCGCCATCTCGCGGGTTCTCACCTCTATACAGCGTACTTGCAGATTTGGTAAAGGTTTCCATCACCGAAACAGAGAACCAGTCATCGAAAAATTGGTCGTGGGAAGTAGTGTGAGTCGGGATGGGATAATTAAGGAAGATGGGAGATTTAGTGGAATAGCGGTGGTTATTCATGCGGAAGGAAAGGGTGGTCGTGCATTCACTCACGTAGAAGGCAGGGCAGAAATTACAGGAGAGGCGGTATATTATGTTGTTTCATATACATTAATTATTATTCACATCCGTGAGACTTCCAGAAAAGTTAATAGTATATACATACATATTTCCTGGCCAAAAGATCCGTGGTTCAAGTCCGGTCAAGAAAACTTTGCGCTTCTTTGATCTGCTCGATTCCGGTATTCACTCGTTCAAGACGTAAAGGGGTTAATCCTACATACACTGTGAATGTGATCTCTCAAAAAGTGCTGATATCATCACGCATCTTGGGTCAAGCAGGAGGATTTCAGAAGCAACACTTAAATTGTAGTTCGAACCTTAGACCCTCCAATCAGTTTCCATAGGCTGGAGCTACTAGACTGCGACGCTTCCACCCAAAAATGCTAGTGAAAAAATAAATTATGTTTTTACGATGACGAGATGTTTCATCCTTGCTAGACAGAGAACGCAAGCTCCACTCGAACTCAAGACACAACCCAACGGGTATTTAAACTTGGGCGAGGATTTCCGGGGCGGGGGCTAATGCCCGACGCGGACGTACACATTTCGGGGAGGAGGGGCGGGCCTTAACCTCCTTGACAAGGCAGCACGACAGGTGAGATGAAAAAGCTGAATGGCCACGTTTCGGGGAAATTCAACCTTTAGACTCGAGCATTGGATGTTCCAACGTTCAACTGGTGGCTTGCCGAAGGGAACAGTCGGGGAGTTTAAACCGCCCACGATCGTGTTTGGGTTACCTCGAAAAGGGAGCGAATCCCTTCCCCGCCTCACCTCGCATCGTGTAAAGGAAGTCGAAACTCCCCTCCTACACCTTCCCCTTCCTTCGGGAATATCCGCTCACAGCGCTTTCACGGCGCGGCGTGACATTTTCGTCACACGACGGCACGCGAATAATGCTCTACGAGCCACTGTCCGTCCACGACCGGAATGCAGGGGTGATAATAGTTCGCTGACCCTGATGTGTTGAAACCTAGACTGCCGCCGAACCGCTCGTTCCCATTGAATGCCACTACCAGTGACCATTCATTGGAGTCCAATGTATGAGGAGGCTCCAGAGAATATATTCATTATCATATTCTAGCACATATTCGTTAGGCACGGAAAGTGTTTTGAATTTTCAGTTTAGTGACATTGTCGAAGGGGAAGAGGTTTTCGGTTTGTTGGAAGAAATCAATGAATCGTTATAAACGAAGAATGCAATGAAAAGGAAAGCTTGCGAGAAGCAAAAGTCAAGGCGAACAAATTACCTCGACACGGAACAATGAAAACATTAAAAATGGAGATTAAACTTAACAATACATATCGCTGATGACATTGCATTTATTGATGAATAATGAAAACTGAATTAATGATCCGGGCTAACCCATTATTATGGATAAGCAGAAAACAAATTGCACAATCTACTCGGAGTGTTCAGTTTAGAAAGATAACTGACAGTGAATCCCAGAGGGAACAAGAAATCAAACAAAAACGACACAACCCAAAAGAGAAAAAAATAAGCAAAATGAACCTCGTAAAATAAGTGATTTATAATATTTATCACAAACAGCCGACTCAAACCAAAGAGAAAAAATAAGCAAAATGAACCTCGTAAAATAAGTGATACATTTATCACAAACAGCCGACAAGGACGAAGCTTTAAAAAGCCAGGTCGGGACGATAAAACCGTGGATTCCTAAGGCGACAGCCATTGTATTAAGAGACCGACGAATTATCTTCACTTCCTCATTTCCCTTATTCCCACTATGACTTGATCGCTTCGCTAATTTCGCAGTTTTTCTAAATAAAGATATGACCTCCCTTTATCGCCTATTGCCACTATTTCGGCGTCGTTCATCCAATCAGGGAAGAATATTTACCCACGACCAACATCATTTTCCGTTATTACCGCTATTATGGTGTCCTGTGGTCATGATTCAAGTTGTCAGGGAAAAATAAATTTAGTCAATGGAAAGAAAGCTTCGTAGAAGGCAACAATAGCTTACAACCCTGATGCTCTTCTTTTGTCAGGCTCGAAGAAATATGTGTACCTGATGACGAAGAAATAATATACATTTGAAAGTTGACATAATCTGATCCCCAAGCTAATATCAGGTAAACTTCCGAGTGGGTTATATGAGCATACTACGACTACCACATAAATAATGCTGAAGTCGGAACTGCTATCTCTCTTCAATGGCCCATAGCATACATGTGGTAAGGCTCTTCGTGTATACGTACACTGGTACCTAGAGATTAGCAACTCATCCCAGAGATACGTACCTGTAGTTTTTCGTCGAAGTTCATCCCCTTCAACCGCTGAGGTTCCTTGAGGAACAGAGGTACGTGAATTGCGATCTCTTTCACAGGAAATTTGTTTGTTTCGCGCAAGAGTGCCTAACGTGAGGTGGTTAATTGGTGCACCTCCCGAAGAAATAGGAAAAAGAATAATTCCCCCAAAAGTTCTTTGTTTTCATCGATTATTCTTTAATTTAAAGTATCCTCTTTCGAAGTGTTGTACGTGAAGTCAATCTTAGTGTTACGTCACAAGGACAAATACGACAAATACTTTTTTCAGTATATTATGCTGAAAAGTATTTATATTTTCAAAACAAGAGGGCTTGATTAACTTCAAAGGAAAGGTAAATATTATCGCCTGCGATGCTTGGATACTACGCACGCGTAAACAATGAAAGAGTTGAACGACTGGCTAAACCTTGGAAAGCATTGGTTGAAGTACATTTCAAAGCTTGTGAATCCAAGTGGGACCACGTTCTGCTAATTGATCGCTCTCTTAGTCATCTAATCACTCTTGACCTCAAACATCACAACAAAAGAATAAGCAGGTTCACCTAGAAAATGTGGTTTCGTTCAATAGGTTGTGGGAATTCAACGACAAATGGAAGGAGAGATTTCAATTTCGCATTAGTTAGACCGCATTCAGAATCCGCGGCAAATATTTGAAATCTATCAGAGGAAGTATAAAGATGAGAATTTGATGAAGTTCAAAGAGGGTTATATAGATTTGAAATTGAAAATATTTACGAGAAGTACACACGTATAAGTGTGACGGAATTGTTAGTTGAGTTACGATGAACGTCCCTCTAGATTCGAAGAGAGCGAACGCGACCAAGTCTTCTAGTGATACAGGGCTTTCACGGAGCAGGGCAGGCCTCCTTCCTCTTTTTCTCTTCAGGACTGGCAAAAATTGTCGACATGTGAACTCTATACTTAAATAATCATCAGCAGTGAATTGGAGAAACACCGCAGTAGAGCTTACACAAGTTTGAACGTAGAAAGTCGGCTATTAGCAAAGCCACTGCTTGTTGTAACATCCTTATCCTAATTGTTCCATTTATGACTAGGTTTAAAGGCGATACCTATCAAATTTCTTCTGGAAAAGCCGACAACAAACACTACTGCAATTAATTTTGATTAGAATCACCGTGAATTATTTAATTATTTTAGGTTCTAAGTTTCTTCAAATTCAAAAATTGTGTCAACCAGGCGTAGGACAGTTGAGATATCCTGATGTCAAATTCAGTTTATTTTATTTTTTCATTTTCATCAATTTTTGATACCGTTCAGAGAAACTTTTAGTAAACGAGTACAATTTTCTTTCTGAATACGATACATTTTACCAGAGTTTTTCAGAATTATTCCGTTCCCAAAGTGAGATTCTATGTGGAGAACACATCAATAGGAGTGCGCCGTCCTTTGGATTGGACGCAATATTGTGAACCCCTTTGCGCCTATCTCTAAGACTAGGCTAATAACGACATCAAGTTTCTCTCCATCATTCCCTGAACACCTTATCTCTGCCAAATTACCCACTATTTCCTAATGACGCAAATGATCTTAGCTGTCAGTCGCCTCCCCTTATATCTACTATTACTTCTAAGTTCTATTAAAAATGTCCTAATTACGATTTGCCTTATCATCTCTGCATTCAGTTCAACATTAAAGGACGTAGTCAGGGTGAGGAATAGTATCATTACGTTATTTTCCTAAATTATGACAAAGCGCTTGAAAACTAAAGCGAAACTGCAACAGCACCTGCCACGCTTCATTCTGAGACGGCAGGGGTTGGCGATAACGGGTAGGGAGGGTATATTAATATTTGTGCCAGCTGCGTAAAAGGGGAAAAGCGCCTCTGATTCTAGGGGGGCAATCAAAAATATACTAAACCCCGAGTTTTGCTCCACCGGCAATCCCAAAAACCGTTAGCATAGGCGAAACCCCCTATTAGCATAGATGACGTCAATCGCTTTTGGTTAGCTATTCTTCTTCGAAATACATTTGTTGCGTAAACGCGGAATTGAATAAATAGTTGATCAAGAATCGTTTATTTCGTTACTGTGCCCAGGAGCGACTTTTTCTGTTGTATTTTTTGAATTTTCGTCCGGCCTAGAATGATTTCTGGAACAGGTTATGGGTATCGTACGGCCTCGGGTTGCATGGAGTGATTCCATTACGCATGGCAAAGTCAGGACGGGGGTCGAGGGGGGCCGACTGGGGGCTAAAATGGGGGACAAAAAATGGTCTAAACCTTAGGGGGTCCTCAATGCGAAGTCCCTTTGTTCAAAATCCCCCTTCCCACTCGATGGTGGATGCCGTTACGGCTGTTGTATGAACGGTGTACGTTGCAGCACCTTTATGGCTATCTAGTAGGAACGATATCTAGGTTCATATGCGACGAATTCATTATTTATTTACAAATACGCAAACGAGATAATTTTCGCTCTCGCCCGAATTAGTGATATTAATCGTCATTTACGGTTTCCTTTTTTGTGAACTCTTAAACCAGAAATGTTCACCGTTCGGTATACTCATGCTTCATTTTCTTTGCGTTACTTTGGCAGGTTCTTGAAATTAATACCCCCCGTCACCGACTTGGACGCATAAACATCCGCAAAGGGATAAGTCTTGGGGGGCCACAGCCAGGGAACACCCCTGTTTTTTAACACATACGTGCAAGTATATATGCATAAAAAGCTGTGTATTTTTACAGTTTATCAGAATTATTTAATCATCTTGTATTTTTGAAATTTACCCATCAGAAAACAACCTATCAGCCATTAAATTTGCTATTTGTTTGTTTTTAATCCCCCCTCTCCGATGTGTGACCTCCTCCAGAAGCGGGGGTTTCAATTTTTTTGCTGGGGAAACCCGTTATGAAGTTTTATATTCCGTCCTGAAAGAAGAATGGATTTTTATGAGGTCAATGAGATTTTTTGTGCATCATTCTTTCCCAGTACTTGTCAAAAGTAAATTTCCAAGAAAAATTCCGCAAACATTGCATACATTCCGATGCGTTATGTTTGTCATCGTATCTTACCGTCAGCTGGCAGCACCGCTGCACTGCCTGTTTTTCCCGCGCGATTATTTGTGCAGCTGTCGTGTCATTGCGTGTGCTTGGGTTAGTGGGCTAGTGTTTTGATTGGTGAAAGTAATACTAATATAACTAGGTGCGCTTGCAGAAGATGTTTCACTCGTAGCAGGAATTATTCAGAGACATTTGAGTCCAATAGAAACTGAATCGACGTGTCGCCGCAGGGTTTAATTTATATAACAAGCACCAAGTTTCAATTTCATCACTTAAAGAGTCGATAACTGACCACTAAGAATGTCTCTTTCTCAATCGAAAATTAAGTTTAATGTTCGCAAGAAAAGGAACTGTCTCAAAACACATAATAAAGATGAAATATCTGAAGCTGTTTCTAGAAAGCCCAGCGAAATTTCGCGTAATGCAAAGGATCCACCTCCCAGAAGTGAAGAAGAAACTGATTCTAGAAGTGATAGTGACGTGGAAAATGTTGCGGAAACAATCTCTTCATTTGGTAGAAAAATAAAGCGGAAGTCATCTGATTATTTATCAGAATTATTTAGTGGTAAGTAATTGTTTTCGACTGTTTTGAGAATGCAGTGAATGAAGTATGTTGTTTGCAACTGGTAATGGTACTCTGCGGATCGTATTCATTTTTTTTAAATTTTATGACTTTGAAGGCTACTCACCCAAACGAAATCGGAAGGCGGCAACAGGTGATGGCAGAAGTTCATTGGATGTACATTTGAAGACGAAGTTGAACCTAAAAGAACAAAATGAAGAAGAGAAGGCAAATCCAAAAGATTCAAGTTTGAAGCCTAAAAAATTATTCGTGGATGATCGAGGTGTGAAACTGAACTGCATTACTATATCTTTTATGACCACTCTTCTCTTCAGTTAATAATATTTTTTTCCTATTGAAATCGTAGTATCAAAATATCGCGCCGCCCGGATTGCCCTCGGTGCATCGTCCTCATCCTGTGAAGCTACAGATTCAGACGGAGATTGTGGTGCTCTTATAGGAAGGAAGGAACAGTTTTGTCATTTACGGTCTCTGTTGCACTCTTGTATCGAGAACGAAAGTACCACATCCATATATATTTCTGGCCCTCCAGGCACAGGGAAGACAGCCTCCCTTTGTCGTATAATGGAGGATTCAAAGGTGAGCTTAAACTCCTTTTTTTGCACTTTTATTTTTTACTTACGCATGGCATTACATAAATCAATATGTCGTGGTATTTACAATTATGATTTTAAGTCGAGAAATGTAGCATACCCTCAGGATTATTCCATGTTAACGTTTAAACGTAGTTCTTGACAGCTATCAATCAAAATTATCACAATTTTCAAATTTTTTAGGTACGGGACAGTTTTAAGTGCATATATGTAAACTGCACATCAATGAAAATGGCATCGAGTATTTACTCACATGTAGCTAAAGCCTTGGATCCTAAAGCAACAGCCAGGAATGAAAAGGAGTGGATTTCAAAGGTTGAAAGCCTTGTTACTCGTTCCAGGAGGAGGATGTAAGTTCTACATAAAGTTTCCTCATTTTGATAGAACCCTATAGACTTAAGTATTTTAAAGAAATATTATAAATAGTGGCATTAAAATTAAATTTTTTCCCAATCCATTAATCCTTATCTTATGTTGGGTCTTCTTGTTCAGAAGGTTATGAAGTCAGGTACATCTCTGAGATCCTTTAGGATTTGGATCAGAATTTTATTTTCAAGAGTATAATTCTTATTCTGTAAATGAAACAGTTTCTGGTGTAACTTGGTGGAAAATCTTCATATAATAATTAATAATTTTCAAATGTCCTTATTCTGTACTTAGTATTGATTTGCACTTTATGGGTCATGTAAAATGTCTGTAGTTTTTGATGTGTGTTTAGCTGTTTTGCTTGCCTAATATGAGTTTTCTGTGCATGATGAGTCATGTGATGAATGAATGTGGGTTTTGGATTCATTTTCTTTTACCCACTTCAACAGACTGATTGTCCTGGATGAAATGGATCAGTTGCTAGTTGGTGGAGGAGTCCGCAAATCCAGCCAGCAGGATGTTTTGTATTCTGTGTTTGGTTGGCCTCATCTCCCTGGCTCTCGAATTTCCCTGGTGGGTGTTGCAAATGCACTGGACCTCACTTCTCGAGCCCTGCCTAGGTTGCACAGCACACACCCACCTTCTCTAATCCATTTCCCTCCATACACGAGAGAAGAGATACATCAGATTCTCCTTCATAGGCTCACTAAGGTAAGCAAGTATGGAAGTGGTTGGATTTATTTTGTGTATGATGTGATGTGAGACAAAATAAATTTTATGCGTGCATCACACATTTGTGCATTGACTGACAGTGTCAATACAAGAAAAAACTTCAACTTGCAATAGTTATTTTAAAAAATGTAACTCTGGATACTATGATCTATCCTAATCTCTAACTTTTTTAGCAGTCCCATTTAAAATGTTTTACTGTTAGTATTTTGAGTTCTAGCCACATTAGTTCATAATAGAATGTTTTTCAGTAAATCTTGGGAATTTTTTATGATTTCTTGATCACCTTAAACAATGGTCACCAATTAAATTCAGTAGTACTAGGTAGTTTTATTTCACAAAGTATTTTAAGTTCATATATAGATTCTGACTTCTATCCTTGTCCTTCAGCTGTTGTTAACATGTTTAACTATTCTCTCAGGAATAGACTGTGGAAGTCATGGTATGGAGAGATTTGAAGACAACCTTTTTTGTCCTATTTTCTTCCTATAATAATTGCAACTTGCAAGGCTAGAAGAATCTGTAACTGTGAACACATGCATAAGCTATAAAAGCTGTATTCTGCTCAGAAAGTCATAAAAAGTTTCTCATATGCACACTGTCTCTCCATCTGATTAAACATGATTACTGTAAAGAATCACTTCACAGTGGTCTCCATTTTGTTTTATTACTAGAATATTTTATGAGTACAAGGGAAATGTTTTCTTTGGAAAATCTTCTTCATCAGTTTTGGGTGTACCTTGATTTAAATTTATTTAAATAATTCAATGCATTTCCAGCGCATTAAACCAGTAATCAGTGAGAGTGCGAGTCATTATTCTGCCATTTTGTGGTAATCCGTTCCCCACACCTTCATCATAACCTCTAATTGCTGATCTTTAGCACATCATGCTGTGAAAAATGTGCTATATCATTGGCAACATGTCACATACATTAGTCTATTGACCCCTCCCATTGAGGTCCACACTGATCCATCTTTCTTTGGTTAATGTACATATTTGTTTTCACATGTATTCACTAGTATGTCAGCTCCCAGCAGGAGTTCTATGCATGTGTCTCTGTATTATGTACTACCAATATTAAGGGTGTATTTCTTTTTCTCAGCTTGATAAAATATTTCTTGAAAAATAAACCTTTGTAATATTCAGACAGTACTGTGACTGTGCCTTTTGAATGAAGCAATCATTTTGTCTTTCAAGAGGTTTAGACGATTTTCACTGACATATGTCTTTATGCTGAATATGTAATAGGGAAAGGGGGAAGAGTTGGTAATGTTAAAGGTATGGCAGAATTCATAAAGTGGAAAAAAGCAAATTTGTGGATTGAAAATTGTCGAAGCCTCTTCAGGATCAAATGATTTGTTGAAACTGGTGGTCTTACAATAAAGTGTGGAATATTACAGTGGTTTATTTGTTAGTGCATCTAAATTCCACAAAGTTAATTCGCCTACAGTCAGTTTTTAATATTCCTTATTTTCCATTCTGCTCCATTTATACTGAATTTCCATTCTACTGAATTCTTCCTGATTGAGAACATAACAGTTACTAGAAGTTACTGTGTTAACTCTGAAGGGAAACTTTGCAATTACTGGTGAGGGTCCTCACTGGGCTATACACACCCAAAAATTGTTATGATGTCCTTGTTCAGGCCGCTGAAAAAGGATTTAGTAGACCTTATTAATATGTAATCCTTCAATCAATCCAAGAATAAAGTCTCTTACTATTCATTTAATTTGCAATCAAAATCATCCAATGCCAATCTTCCAAGGTATTATCCCTTGCACTTCAAACTTGGTTAATATTTTTTTTGACACAAGGTCTCTCTTGCTCATTACATTAAGTAGGCATGAATGCATTCATTGGTGTTTTAAATTGAGAAGTGTCCTAGGTGTGTGAAGAATATTTTTTATGCAATCTGAACATTTTTCCTATGAATTCATTTCTTTTATAAATATAAAATTTATAATTATTTAGCCAATGGTTTTAGTCTATCAGTTCCAAGGCTCATATTTGCAAATTTCCATACAGGCTGGTGTTGGAGAGGTTTTCTCAGCACCTGCATTGACGATGCTGGCAAGCAAGGTGGCATCTGTGTCAGGAGATGTTAGACGGGCCCTTGACGTTGGCAGAAGAGTTGTTCAGCTCGTTGGTGATAGAGATGGCTCTGTGAGGAAATCTGCTCTTTCAGGAAAAGCCTGTGTTCTCAAGCCTACATCTGACGATGGTAGGTCATAATTCATAGTTAGATTCTCCTTGTAGTATATGCATAGTGCTTGTTGACATAACCATTTAGTACTTTTGAAACACATCATGTGCATCATTAATGAAATTATCATGTTGGGGATCATTTGCAATGTGTACTAGACAGTTATTTTAAAGTTCAAGAGTTCAATTAGAAAAAAATATGAGTTGGGAGGTGTCCTTGGTAAAAAATAAGTGTCTTTGGGATGCCAGAATACATTTTAGGTATCATCCATGTTGTCTCTTGTATTGTCTTAATCTATAAACTATATTGACTTAAAGAACCAGTATTTAACAAAATTCTGGGTCGAATGTATGGTTAATGACCAACTCACCCAATCAATCCTCAAAATTCATGTGACTCATGTTTTAGGAATATTACATTATTTGTGGCATAGGGCCATCCAGGTCTGTCCCTCATTGGCATTTCCATGAGAGTGGGCCTGCTTCTTGGGCTGGGGTGTGTTACAACTTCATACTTATGCAACCAATCCACTGCCTTGCTGGAACAACAAAATGTTTGGTGTTAAAAATCCGCAAATTTCCTTTGAACATTATCTTCTTGATGGTAATCACATCCACCATTTTGTTAAAATCAAAATGCATATCATTTTCATAAATCTTATGTCTATGTTGTGTGCATAAAGGCTGAATTAGACAATAACATTATTTGTTTGAGAAAATTTATTGCTCACCTTGGTGCCTGAAGGTCATGGCTTAAATTTAGAAAATTCATTGTTAAATATTTAGATAGAGTATGAGTGAATGAAAATGTGTCTCCATTACTATTAAATCATGCCAGTTAGTTACATTCTTTAGATGCACAGTTGTGGTTTTGCAAGGGCACAAAGTGCTCACCTGCAAAATAAAATAAACAAAAGGAGTTGCTTAAAAATGTTCATAGGATTATATCAGTTGCTCTCCGAGATGCTGCTTTGTGAATGTGTCTAGTGTCAGACTCCTTATGCAATTCTAATATCAATGCAATATTGTAGCTATGTTTCTTTCATCACGAAGAAATTGTGTTTTTTTAATAAGTATGCTCTGCTCTTGCCATGGGTCTGTTAGCGAAGGAATTTTATTTTATGCATTGCATCATTCAGGCACCAAAGGAAGTGGGGATTAAGCTCCACATACTTTCAAATTGGCAATTCTCACCCTCTCATTTCCACTCTAATAAGTGAGGCATCTGGTAGTAGGTTTGAAAAAAAGTTTACATCAATGTTCTGTGAAGTTGAAACTCCAGGAGGTGAGTATGGTGACAGATCTTTGATTTAGATATGACAATTCGACAACATGAGCATGATTCCATAACTTGCTGCAAAATTAGACATTGAATCCTTGATTAAATAAATACCTGGAAATATTTATTCAGAGTTCATTAAAATAATAGGTATATATAATTGTGTGATTTCACCTTTCGGCAAAATCACACAATCTTGGCCTTCTTCCCATGTTCTTGACAAAAATGTGAAGGGAAAATCCCTCTGCATAACATTTCAAGGAACAGCCTAATTTTTTATTGTTAATAACTCTTTCAGGTACTAATTCGAGCAGTCCAAGGAAGAGGAATACTGGTTCTGTTGTGGAACTCCATGAGGTTTTATCTGTGCTCAATGGTGTGTATAACACTTCACAGTCATTAATGTCTTCATCATCAAAGAAGGCTTCTAAGGAAAATGGACTCCCTGTCCAGCAGAAAGTTCTTTTGTGTTCACTGATCCTTTTAGTCAAGAAAGGAATGAAAGGAAAGCCCATCACCATTGGAAGGGTATGTTCCACTATTGTAGTGGCAATCCATTGTGTGTTCATGCTCATTGAGGCCATTATTTACTGTTCACATGGTGAATTTTTGCTTCATAGTTGTTTTGTTTCTGTGATGAATAATAGGTATCATTATATTGTGATACTCAGTAACTTGTTCCTTTTATTTTGTAAAGTAAATAATGCATCATGATAAATTGTCACAATTATTACCTGAGAGTACACTTCTTAGTCACTGCTTGGCTTTCTTTTTTATTTAAAATGTGATATGTGGTATTGCATGTTGTGTTATTTGTATTGTAAATTGCTTACTTTGCTTTTCTTAGATAACTTTAGATGTGCAACAGCTTTAGTCCTTCCTCGTTTGGGTGATTTAAAAATTTTTTAATTGTTTATTAGGCATTTATTATGTTTCATGGCTGTTATTAATGCATTGGTTCTAAATGTTGTGTTATAAGGTGACACTCATTTTATTCTCAAATTTTCAGTACCTATGCTCAATCTGTATGGTAATTGCAAAAATAATAATCAAGTAATATTTCATATAATAATACAATCACCTTTTAAACTCCAAAAGTTTTCAATTTTATTATAATGTTTTCCATTATATACTACCCCTTGGATATAATTTGGGAGGAATCTCTTACTAATAATAGTCGAAATAAAACTGATGTAATAAAAAATTTTATCATGTAATTGGAGTTGCCCTACCAATGTACATACACTAAAATAGGGCAAACTGAAGAGGGAAAGATGATTCCTGTGAAAAGGGAAAGTTTACCATTCACAATGCATTGTAACAAGTACAGCAGTAGGGCACACCTAGTCAATCCATGTCATCATCAAAGAGTTTTTGTGTGTAGTTTTTTGTATCAGTGCATGCTAATGTGTAATCTTAAAAGAAAACACTCAGTTTATTTTACTCTCACAGTGTTTTTGAGCAATATTTATCTGAGTTGACATCTGTTGTAGTGTGGCTCTTAAAATGACTAACTCAAGGAATTAAAAATTTTTACAGCTGCATGAGGTATATTGCCGAGCTTGCAAAAGAAGGAATATAACGCCTTTGGACCAGTCAGAGTTCCATAGCCTTTGCACCTTAGTCGAGACAAGGGGAGTTATTCGCTTGCAGTCTGGAAAAGAGGCAAGACTCACCAAGGTATGTACTGGCATTTCTATAGTGCATGCATATATCTAAATCTAATTGATTGAGTTTGTACGTTATTTAAAACTTGTTCAAAGAACAAGGTGTTTTGCTTTTTGGAAAATGAAGGATTTTGGAGAAATTTCTAAATGTCATAATAATTGTTGGAAGTAAATAGGAATGTGTCATTTAAACTGAGCAAGTTCCCTCCTGCTTTGGTTTAGATAGGGTTAGTGAATGATTAAAGCTATAAACTGTGTACATTTCATGTATATAGTAGAAGTTATTATGTGTGTGTGTTATAGTGCTGACCAAAACAATTAAAGAACTCATAAATGTGTACTTGCATCCAATGTTTGATATAACAGTGCCACAGTTATCATTAGCCCTAGTACCATGAGTAAGGCAGCTGTGAACTATTTAAAAGGATTATGTAATTTAATAACAATTTATGCATTGTGCTTGCAATGCCTTAGTTATTATCACATTCCCTGTCCATCATATGATTATTCCGTGGTGTATTTAAGTTGTGCAACATGCATGATAATCACAGAACAAATGAATCCTGTGGCAAAATGGCAAAAATAGTCACTCAGCGTAGCTGAGGGTAAAAAAATGAGGAAAACTTGACACTTCCACACACTTATAATGCAATACAACCATGGTTTTGATGCTGCACATCATCATCAGGGGTTAATTAAAATTGCCAATTTTAATTAATCATGATATTCCACCATATCACGCCTGAAACGTCTCTTTTTAATCATCAGGGGTGTTCAGTTCATCAGTTTCCCTTATTTTTTACCCTCATAATGAAGACATTCCACAAAGTTAAGCCTGAAACTGTAGCTTTACTCAGCATAGCTTGTAACATTGTTCTTTTAACTAAGAGACTGATAATGGTTAATATGTTGTTCATTATCATAATTTTGATGCTTATTTAGAATTATTCTTCGGACGTTAGAGCAATATTTGAGTACATATTTAGATTCATAAGTTGTAAAGTAGCTTCTGCACACAATGTCTTCCAAATCTTAATGGTTCCAAATGTCATGGTTGGATATGACAAGAAAGAGAAGGCTTGTAATTACACTCAATGTTTTAATTCGCACAGCCTTGGTTTCAACACTTTGTATCATATTCAGGTGATGATACCTTACGATTGGCATAAACATGTGTACATAATTACATCATCAGTGTGTGTGGAAGAAAATGTGTGTATGTGTACACCGACTCTGATGTATCTGTAACCTGAAGATGAATTCCTGGTTGAAATCCTGGGCCATGACAATTAAAATAAAAAAAACGATGAAATTATGCACGTTTAAGTGTTCTCTTTTTTCCCATATCTAATCTTGGAAAGTTTCCACAACATTAGATGTGCAAGTGCTCATTTTGTCAAGCAGGGTGCTTTTCACTGCCTACTTTTACGAGTATTATGAGTGTTAACTATTTCCGTGGTTTGTAAATGAGCTTTTCTGTGGTCAAATGGTCAGTCAGCAGGTGATTCACATTGGCATGCTCTAATATTGAAATATTCAATACAAAAAAAAACTGATTTTTCTCTCTCAGGTTTCACTTCAATGGGATGATGAGGAGGTTGAGTCTGCCCTGATGGACCAGCACATGCTTGCTTCCATCCTCAACGACACATCACTTCTCTCACGATAAGACAATTGTATCTCGTGATTAAGACAATGTGAAGTTAAATTGAATTTTCTTCACATCTGGAAATACTGAACGATAATCATGACACTTGGCTATAATGCCATTAAGAAAAGAAAAACTTTCTGGTCATTTCACTACGTGCTCTACACTAGTAAAAACATGTGATTGTTTACAAAAAAAAAATGTAAGGAATCAGAGCCTTCAATTTGCTGATAGCATGATTATTTATGCTGCAATATTGTTTGTATAACCCCATTTATTTTATTGTGTGCAAATGCTATTATATGGCTGGCTTACCTCATCTTTTTTAGCCTCCTGGGGAAGTATTTATTATGTTTTAGTAATAATTTTTCTTGTGAAAGACTGTTGCCTATGCCTGAACGGTATAAACACAATGATTTTTATTCTTTCTGAATGTAATTTATTTATGTATTATTATTTAGACAGGGGTGTAGTTCACGCATTTGCTTTGAATTCATATTGATGTAGAATTTTGCATAAATTATTTTCTGAATTTGTAATTTTACAAGGTGCAATTTCATCCATTGATTTTGAAATAATGTTGTTAGTACATCACCCCTCCAGCGAAACAGTACGTTTTTACTTGCCAAGTGATTGATAATTCTAAATTTTATTAGATATTATTTTGGTAGGTAAATGGTGCTGTTTGTAACGACTGTCTTGTTATTATAGGAATTGACTTGTTTTTGTATAGTTATAGTTAAACTCTAATGAAATATACGCTATGGAAATGCAAATGAGCAAAATGGTTTTCAACCTGATAGTAGGTTTGATAGGTGAGGGCGAAGCACTCCTCTGGCATGTGAAATTCACATGTTTGGGGTGAGGGAATCCATCCCTTCTGCTGTGTCGCCTGTGGTTTCTCAGTCGGTCCTGTACTGAGCCGGTTTCTCAGCCGGTACTGTATAATATGTAATTGAAACTAGAATTTAGATTCAGCGGGATTCACATTTGAACCCAGGTGACCAGCAACTAAATGCTTTACCCACTAACCTGTCATTCCACTGAAGGTGAAGTACTTGTTATTTATCTCCTATATTATCCTCATCCTCGAATATCACCGTAAATAGTTGTTATAACTTCCTAGGAGAGGGGAGTAATTTAGATTTGAAGTTACCCTTCAGATTTGACTTTGTTTTCCAAGACCGCCATCTTGAGTTCAAAGGATTTATGGAAGTGTTCAAAAGTAATTTTGATTTGTGTCCAAGTGATTGAGTATGCAGGATCTAGTCTCGTGTGTCTTCCATCTGGGGATGGCTGATATGATGGAAAACTGAAAAATTTTGAGATATTAACCTTCCACAGACAACATGATGATTTATTACGCCTAATTTTGCTACTATAGTATCTTCAGATAAGTGCCTATGTACTTATTTGAAGGTTCCAGAGTATAGTGAAACTAATTTCAAGAAACTGTAATAGTAACTTTAACGGAGTCACCCGCTATGTGTGCATTATAATGCAACCATTTCAGAGAGTAAAAATCATTCGCCTTGACCGGGATTCGAACCCGGATGTGACATTGTATGTACGGTATTTCGTCATAACATCTTGTTCCTTTAAAGCCCCCAAAATTTCAGAGTGTAAGAGGACGTCTCGGTAGCTTAAGTGGTTAAAGCACTCGGCCGGATATCGAGGGATCCGGGTTCGAATCCCGGTCAAGGCGAATGATTTTTACTCTCTGAAATGGTTGCATTATATAGTGAAACTAGTTTTAATTTTACTTGTAAAATGTTCAATTTTCATTTTCAATGGGAATGAATTTCCACAGTTTATTGATCGGCAATTAGGTAACCTTGAGGCAAAAATATATGAAAATATTTTATATATTTCCAGATTGATCAAATATTTATCAGTTCTCATCTGATGAATCAAGCTAAACATTAAAATAGGAGGGGAAAAAGTAGAGCAGGTAGAACAGTTTACATATCTCGGAAGTGTTTTGGACCAATACGGTCAAAGTAGTATTGGGGACGTAAGGAGAAGAATTGCACTATTAGGCAAGGAGGCTTTCTCGAGGAGGAGGGAGTTGAGGATGGGGACGTTGAGTAGGGAAGTTAAGTAAAGACTAGTAAAAACTTTGATATGGAGCGTAGCTATGGAAGGCATGGAAACGTGGTTGCTGAAGCAGGAGGATAGATGTAGATTGGAGGCTTTTGAAATTTGGGTGTGGAGAAGAATGGAGAAGGTGAAATGGACTGAAAGGAAAACAAATGAAGTACTAGAGATGGTGGGTGAGGTGAGGGGTTTGTTGTGAGAAGTCCTATGGAGGCAGGAAAAATGGATGAAAGGCATATTGAGCGGTAGTGGAATGTTGAAGAGGGTAATAGAGGGGAGAATGTTGGGCAAGCGTGGTAAGGGCAGGAACAGGATAGGGGTGTTGGACGGGATGAAGGGAGGAAAGAAGTACACAGAGATGAAGAGGGACCTGATGTAGAGTATGTTGCATAGAATGATGTTTTGTTTGGAGTTACAAAATATTTATTTGATAGTTGTGTCCATCCAAAAACCTACCTTAACCGGTAGATTACCTTTTAATATTAATCTGATGCATCAAAAGAGTTGCAATAAAATATATACCCTCCTGACATGAATTTTGCCATTTGTAGAATATGCTTTATTGGTAATTTTTCACAAATGTTTTCAATTTAATCCATGATGATTCTGAAATAAAAAATCTGAGTCATATGTTTTAAAATTTTAAATATAATTAATTGGAAATAAATTTTGACCAGATAACATGTGACTAGATGTGTATAGTCATTCATTTGTTGTTTATGTTTGCAGGGGCGATAGTTATATGGTAATAAACTGTGGATGAGGTGGCAAAAATGTTGGAACAAAAAAGGAAGAAGCAGCAGGATTAGACATAGAGCAGGCAAGTGACAATATTATTAGTAGAAGTAAATGTTAAATCAACAAATTTTGCCGTCATTCAGGTTTGAATGCAACCAAGCAATCTTGGAGAGGAAGAAGTCGGGTATGTAGTAGTAAAGTAGAAGGAATTTTGGTTGCTCCTGAAAGGAAACATTTGATAGTGATGGGAGATATGAAGTTGGGAGCAGGATCTGAAGGGGGAGATGGGGTTGGGGACTGCAGTTTGAGCTTAAAGAATGACCGTGGGGAGAAAGCAATAGTTTTGAAATAGAGAAGTCTTAATTATAACAAACACTTACTTGACAAGATCAACAGATTCAGGCTTAAGGTCGTGGAAGTTCTTCATATATAATATAAGGAGAGTTTGCACTTTTCCACAGATTTATTAAAGCGTACGACACGTTTCAACTCACAGAGTCATCATCAACTTACTTGACACACCACAGTAAGTATAGGTATATGCAGAAAATACCTGGGTACCCAGAAACTTGTCAAACGATTTTATATTAACCAAAGATTTAGGAACAGCATGATTAATTCGCAGCTTCCCTGTGGCAGGCGTGGATTCCGATTAACAATTTACTACTAATGAATTGTTACAGTAGATTCGAGAGAGAAAAAAACTGGTAATACAGTTGAGGAAATGGAATGTAGAATCATTGACCAGAACTGAAACTGGTCCTCACTGGAAACACTCACGGAAAAAAATAAATTGGCAAGATTTGGTCTATTTGGAAATGATGTGGAAAATGTATTATTTGGCCCATCATATTACGGAAGGAGATCAATGAAATTCGAGAGATTAAGTGTAGAATAGATATAGTTAATTTTTCCCGCGATCGATAAGGGATCAGAATATAAAACGTCTGTCCGACTGCGCTAAGAGGGAAAGGCGGTTTGGTTCGAGGGGAGCTTGGTGTGTAACCCCCTGCCGCACACCCTAGCGGTGGCTAGCAGGGTACTAAATTTAAAAGAAACCATAAAACGTCTCTACAACGCGGTAATAACACCATTGTCATTAGCTTTCTTGCTGATAATGCGGTAGTAGGTACTTCTTACGTGCTTTTTTGTTTCCAAGTGGGTTATAACAGCAACTTTGTTCATGAATAAGGACTTGCCTGCCAAGGCTATTTGGCTAGTTACGATTTACGTGGATTTTCATATAGTTCATAATTCATTGAAAGTATAACAGCATATAACTGTAGAAATATCGTGCGTTTAATAGCATAAGAGTGGGGCCAATTTTTTCGCGCGAGAAGAGTGTTGGTGTGTTTGGTAGACGGGGGAAGGTGAGCCATATTGAGTACCGTGTGTGTGTGGGGGAGGGGTAATTGGGCACCCCTGACGTATGCATGAGCTCCGTTGCCAAATCCGTCAAACACACAACGAAAATTCGACGCCGTCCGTCGCGGAATTCACCGCGCCAATTCACCAAATGTTCGTTCGATTTGGACGATGGGACTCCCAAGGACAAGGTTTGCACCTTGCATGCCTTTACGGGTAACCGGATCCTTCCTCCAGACGCCCGCCCTCCCCTCCTTTCGCACAAGGGAAGGAAAAGTGGATAGACGGGAAGGCGCGAGGGTGACCTGGGTGGATGTCGCGAAAGCGTGAAAGACAACCCCCCTCTCCCCCCGCGCGGGTGCGCGGAGCGGATCGCAGCTCGCAAAAGGGTTGCTGCACAAGAAAAATGAAGCCGTCGAAATGGGACACCGCGCGCATCCTTGGCTCACCCACATCTTCCGCTTTTTAAGTGGGATCGCCGCGGTGACATTCCTCCTCCCGAGTCAGTCCTCACGGCATCATCCCTCCTCTCCTTCATCCTCCGCGACTCACCTTTCGCAACATGGCAACCGCTTTCGTGTTGGCGCCGCGAGGGCGTCTCTCAGGAGCCCTTGTCAGGTGACTGCAGCCAAATGAAATGAGGAGGAAATTACGAATGGCGATCGAATGATTCTCGTCGGATTCGCTATGTGGGAGTCTGCCTTCGATTCGATCCCCCCCACGATCGACAGTTACGATCATCTGCGCCATTGGTGATTGGCTGGGACAGAGTTTATTTAGGGAACGGGTGGAGAGAAACCCGTCATCGGTATTAGCCCACCATTTAATGACAGGGGTCAACAGTTTAATTTCACATCTGACGGTCGGCCTACTCTGCTTGAAGTTCTCTCCACAAAGAACTCCCAAGTAGTGATAGGGAAACTACCGAAAAATCTTCCCAATTCAGGAATTCGAACACGGGGTTTTAATGGTTTCACATAGATGTGAAGGAAACTTCGATGTCGATTCCCTGATTTGGTGGATGTGCACCTAAAAAACTGAAATTTTATGTTGCACAGTTCGCCAATGGTCAATGGAAGTCGACATGATAAAAGAGATAATCTCTTAAGTAGCAAGACTTGATTTTGAGCTCGTATTACGACGCCTGGAATGAATTTTGAGATGGAAGAAACTCTATTTCACCTACTTTATTTAATGGAAATACGAGTATATGTTAAATGGGTAAACCTCATGAGAAATTGTTTTACTTTTCTGAGTTGGGTCAGAGGGCAGGCTTTTTTTTTATTACTATTTACCACGCCCAAGCTGCAGCTTTCGCAGTCGATTCTTCTTAAAAAAAATAGACATGACAGTCTTTTATGAAAATGTTTGGCATCCACTAAAATTTTTTTTAAAAAGTGTAGTGGGCAGAATGTCGTTCAAGCGTGATCCCCCTCCTTATGCCCTCTTCTTCCACGACGCTAAACTCATGCATTGAATTAATACATCACAGAACTCTTTAAATACTTCCGCAACGGCAGCAGCGCGTATTTCATCGGTATCTCTTCACTATTGCCATGCCGTTTTAACCTATTGCAGAGGCTTTTCCAGTACGCTATTCTTGATGATGACCAAGTAGTGGCGTCTGCCGACTGTAGTGCGTGCATTGCGAAAAATGATCGCATGGATTCTCCATCGGACGCGTAAATTAGTCACTCGACAGCGGCCATCGGTCTCTCCTGTTTACCAGAATATATTTAATTACATTAGCAAAGTTTAACAGGAATATTTCAGAGTAATTTTATGATGGCCACTTTTAGATTTAAGTGTTATCCGTCTGATGTAGTTCTAAGGTTTATGCATATTCTGCAACCTAAAGCATGACATAACATGGAAGATCTCTGAGAATTACAATGAGGAACTTTAAGTTAAATATTTATCCTTTTGAGATGGTGGGTGAGGAGAGGGGTTTGTTGAGAGAAATCCGATGGAGGCCGGAAAAATGGATGAAAGGCGTATTGAGCGGTAGTGGAATGTTGAAGAAGGTAATAGAGGGGAGAATGTTGGGCAAGCGAGGAAAGGGCAGGAACAGGATAGGGATGTTGGACGGGATGAAGGGAGGAAAGAAGTACACAGAGATGAAGAGGGACCTGATATAGATTAGGTTGCTGGATTGGGGTTTTGTTTGGAGTTACAAAATGTTTATTTGATAGTTGTGTCAATCCAAAAACCTACCTTAACCGGTAGATTACCTAATAATAATTTATCCTTTTAAACCGAAGCAGCCATTGTAAATAATCATTGCAGCTCGCACCTGAAAACTGTTTGAAGAATATGATGCATGTTTATAAATTTTTACCCTTTTTGTGTAATTTACGTAACTTTCTGGCAACACTTTTAGATCTCTGCTTTTCAATTAATCGCAATTGTATCCTGCTTAATTTCTTGGCGTTAGACTTGTTGAAAATTTCAATCAGGTAAGGCCGTGAAGTACACTGGAAGACTCACCTCAATCACACACATAAAGGAAAATTGATAAAAAATAAAACAACTGAACGAGTCAGTGCGACTCATAAAGGTCTAACATTCTTGAGTGATTGCGAATGGTAACTTGGATCTTTTATTTTTAATTTTTATTCCTGTGTGAGTACAATGGGTCCCTGGCATTGGAGACATCGTTACAAACCCTGAGTTAGTGTGTGAATGCGATTCACGAAAGTGACTGTTATACCTTAACACACCCTATTGAACGAGTGGTTGTAACTTTGTTTTATTTTTTTATTAATTTCGCCTTTTTGTGTGTGATTGAGGTATACGTGGTGTCGTATCCTTGCGTCTTATCGTGGGATATAGGCGAGAATTTTTGATTACCCAACGAGTCGAACGGGCTGCCTCGCGGATAACTGTGGGCTTGATTTAGACGGGTATTGGGAAAATATCGGAAAATAAGAAGAAGGCCAGTCCAACGGTGCTCTGACATTTACCCCAGACTTTAATACAAAACGAACAACTTTATAAAAACTTAAACCACACAAATTGTGGCGTCCACCAGAGGGGCCCAGCCCAACTATGTGTCGCTTCAGTCATCCGTAATCATCATCAAGATGCACGATAAAGGAGTAGGTGACCTAGGGATGGGTCAAACGTCCAGATCGGTCACCAAACTCGGTCGCCACTGTTATGGGCAACCACTTACTCCACTTTCATCATCATATGATGTTGTATGCCTCCTATACCTCTTTATTTTAGCTTCTCCATTTACAAACTTTGTGCCAATCAAGTTTACGATCTCGGCTATCTCGTTTTCATAGTAGATAAACTTAAACTTTATTTTTGAATGGTTTTAAGTTTTTGGGTAAAAGTGTTGCATTCCACGTGCTGCCTCAACTAAAACCAATTCCAACATCAAATAGGGTTTCAAAATCATTTCGAGCGTAATTATTTTCCCGGTAATCTCTCTTATTCTTTATGAGTGAATTTTGTTTTCATTTCGCGTCGTTACTTAATGGTCTCGAAGTTTCACGAAACAATTGTCAGTTTGTGGCTTACGTTCCCTCACAAATACCGAATGGGCTGTGAATCAGGATCGACCAAATCGAGATATTTGGCGGGAAAATGAGAATGATCAACCTAAGAAAGGGAATATTATTGCGTGAATAAACACCGATCATCACCGTCGGTTAGGACCGCATCAATAAGCAAAAATATAAAATGATCGTTTTTATGCAATAAATGTTAATAATTTAAAAAAAAATATGGAAAGTGTAAAGGATAATGTGTTTGAATGTAAATGCGAATAAAAATCCGAGGTCAAGGTAAATAATACCGAATTCCTATATGAATTGGAGTCCAAAAATTTTAGGAATCGGGTGCATGGAAAAAGGGATTGCTGTCATTGAAGGTTTGGTATTCCCTGTCTGTTTGCACTCTTAATAAAACGTACAGATCCCATTACTCCAGCTCTATTTGGATGCCTATATATATCGACCACTTCACATTCCTCACATTCACGAAGAAAACATGCGTGCAAAAGCAAGCGAGTACCACACGCCGGATCGCGCGCAAAACATATTTTTAAAAAATACGTGCACCCTTCAAAAGGGAGTGGTGTCGGGGACGTTTCGCTTTGCACCGCGCGTCCCCCGAGGGTGGTTGGGAAGGATCGCACCACGTGGGCCCGTGCGGTGTTTGAGGTAGAGGGGGAGGGGTGTGTGTGGGAACTGGCGGGCAGGGAGACGATGCATAGTGAGTGGTGCGGGAGGTGAGGTGGGGAGAGCCCCTATAAAAGACAAGTGGGCGGCGGATGAACTCCATAGTCGGCTGCAGTCCGACTCACTCTACAGGGGTGCCCTTCACGAGTGCGTCCCGTCTTCTGGGGGGGAAGGAAGTGGAGGAAGAAGTTTTGCACCCTTTTCCATCACTCGGAGGGAGTCCTACTTTGAATTGGGAAGTGTGGGGAAGAGAGAAGAAGCGCCGACGTCCCGAAAGATCTTCCCTGAATTGGACCCGGATCATCCTTCCTTTTACGGCGACGTTTCCGGCCACGGCTCCGCGTAAGTGTTCACTTCCTCTCGATCCTGTTGAACTGTAACTGCTCATCGCGGGTTTATGGCAGAATTTAGAATACACGCGACTTCAGAGTTTGGGGAAAAGTATAATGTTTGGGTCCAGCCTTTATTTTATCATTTCTTTGTAATGAAAACCAGGAAGAAGTTTGTTGGTCTCCAGAACGTTAGGTCAAATTTCAATATCGATCATCACGAGCCATAAATCGATAAACGAATCGTGGATTGTTGCAGCACTCCAGGGAAAAGTATAAATAGTGTGATACAACTCCTGTGCAACGAAAAAAATCAGAAGTATTTTGACGACTTACGTCCGATACGCTAATTTTATACATTCTTACGACGAATCTGAAGTGAAAAACTCGACGTCACTCACTGAATGAGAAGAAATGTCAGCAAAATTTAAACCGGAGAAAAAAAACTCGTCCAGTCATAACTACGGGACTGGTTTCAGCTGGAGTTTTCAGAGATTTAAAATCCCTTTATGATTTGCGAAAAACCCTTGATGAACTCATGGGGACATTGTTGAAATATTGCGATCTCCAGGACTGCTTATGCCAAATCCTAGGGCTAGGGAAGAAAAACGACTAGATCCATTTTCCATTTATCCTAAAATATGTAGTCTGAAGGGAATGCTATCAAAATCATTTCGTTCTCCTTTCAGCCACTCATGAAGGAACTACACTTGGTAGGCAATGCGAAAAAACGGGAACGACCCTTAAGAAAAATACTAAATCCCATTCACGCATAAGTCTTTCGGTTTTAGGCTCAGTATAAGGGTCAAATCTTACATTGTGACGCAAAAATTACTCCCGTTTGCTATTTTCTTCGTTTCGGCCGTGTCCTTATAATAATCATGTGTGGCAAATGTATGAATTATGTTAACGGAAGGGAATTCGTAAAATCAGTTAGGTTTGCTGATGACCAAGCATTAGTTGCTCAGTCAGCCAAGGGGTTGCAAGAATTGCTGAGCAAATTGGAGGTTCAGTGCGATAGAAATGGGATGAGAATCAATATTAATAAGACAAAGGTTATACGATTATCCAGGAAGAAGAAGGCTAGGCTAAACATTAAGATAAGAGGGGAAAAAATAGAGCAGGTAAAACAGTTTACGTATCTCGGAAGTGTTTTGGACCATTACGGTCAAAGTAGTAGGGGCGTAAGGAGAAGAATTGCGCTAGGCAAGGAGGCTTTCTCAAGGAGGAGGGAGTTGATGACGGGGACGTTGAGTAGGGATGTTAAGAAAATACTCGTAAAAACTCTGATATGGAGCGTAGCTATATACGGCGCGGAAACGTGGTCACTGAAGCAGGAGGATAGACGTAGATTGGAGGCTTTTGAAATGTGGGTGTGGAGAAGAATGGAGAAAGTGAAATGGACCGAAAGGAAAACAAATGAGGAAGTACTAGAGATTTTGGGTGAGGAGAGGGGTTTGTCGAGAGAAATCGTATGGAGGCAGGAAAAATGGATGAAAGGCGTATTGAGCGGCAGTGGGATGTTGAAGACGGTAATAGAGGGGAGAATGTTAAGCAAACGAGGAAAGGGCAGGAACAGGATAGGGATGTTGGACAGGATGAAGGGAGAAAAGAATTACACAGAGATGAAGAGAGACCTGATGTAGGGTAGGTTGCTGGATTGTATTTTGTTTGGAGTTACAAAAATTTTTTTGATAGCTGTGTCCATCCAAAAACTCACCTTAACCGGTAGATTACCTAATAATAATGTTGAGGCTTCATCTTGAGAGTTTCATCGACCATGTTACCTCATGACTACTATATCGGTCCATCCTTCCCTCTCTCCGACCATATTCTCTTCCCTGATGTGTCTGTTTGGTGAATCGACTCCAAACCATTCTCTCAACATGATCCAAGCCAGCGTAACACACTTCTTTCATGATTGTTCATTAGTGGAGTAACTTATCCACATGCCTTCATAATACGCTCATTCTTCCTTAAATCCTTTATATGTTTACCACGAACATTCCTCAGGTATCTAATACCCAACTCATTTGGTTTTCATTTACGCTTGCCTTGCATTCGCAAATTTTGCTTCCATGCAATTATGTGGGGAGGAGTACACTTTTATGCGCTCAAAAAATAATTGGGAAACATTTTATATATTTTTCTTCTTCTTAGTTAATAACACAATAAGTTCATGTCATCACTCCACATTCCACTGAACCTAATCAAGAACTTCGTCAATTCAAAGAATAAAAATGGTCCTTGTTTCCTTCATCTAGAGTAGTGTTTCTCATTAAGAGTGGAAAAATGAGGATTTTTATTTATATATTATCTCAAATTTGATGTATAACCAGGGGCAAGAATTTTTTGTTCTACGAAATTTGAGTGAAATGAAATCTGTAGCTTATTAAGTACACTAGAAGTCTGCTGGACTCTTTTTATAGGAAATTATTGATCTGAAGAAATATCAAAAAATGGAAACACTGCAATAATTTTACGAATTAAGTAATAAAACTTAATACAGCCATTTCTGTGGAAAGTTCTAAGTATTATATAATTAACCTTCGGCAACATCATTACGGTATTATTTGTTCTATCATCTTCATGACTATTGAAGCTTCCAAAACACTGTAACAACTTTAACTATAATCAAGCAATATCCGCGACTATTTGTTTCAGGATTTTTCTGTTTTTTTTTGTGTAGAAAATTACAACTATTAATTATGGCGGACAGAAAATCATAATGATACATTTATCGGTATCTTAATTCCTTGATTATCTTTTAAAACCGTTAAATCCCTTTAATGTCATACACTATACATACAGAATTCTTTGCAAGTATCAATAACCTTAATGAAAACCATAACATAGCTCTTGGTTATTGGATCCAACATGTTCAAGGAATTCCGGGAATGATATAAATTTTCATTTTCATGCAACTCTAGTCTTCAAATCCTTCCAGCCCGTTTAAGAGATTCAGAGAAAGTGAATTTGATAAAACTGTCGTTAATACTTTTCTTACTTTTAGAAGTAATTATCGTTTACTGTTTCATAGAATGAAATCAATTCAGATGGGAAAAATATTAGGATGTCATTTTATGCCTCATTAGTCGTGTACAATTGCTCATTATTGAACTTTCAAATCAATTAATAAGGACTGAAATTTAAGAGTAAAACTCGAATGTGGTCGAAGATGGTAGGCATGTAGAAACCATCAACCATGGAAATTTGAAATGTTAAATTAGATTACGAGGCTGGAAAAAAATTATCAGAGCCGACGAAATCGAAGCAAACGAACGGAAGAAAATCCATTAAGAACGATTGCCGCTGAAATGAGGCGAATGACACAACTGGCCAAGTATTCAGACACGTACATTTTCACACATCTGCACATGCACCAGATGTAAATGGACTGCGTCAAATTGAATCATGGCTGGTTCGTTACGCTCTGAACGTTGGGTATAGCACTTCCTTCGCCGGGGCATGACTCAAACGCGTGGAAAATGTTCTCGTATCCCCGTCCGTATGCGGGTCTATTTCGGCCCGTCCACTTACACGCTCTTCTCCTTCACGAATGAAAAATGGACGGGAACGGCTCTGCGTGCGTATTTGCGGTTCGAGGAAATCTCCAAGATATCTCCTTGACTGCAAAGTGCTCCGCGAAAGCACGTGCCTGGGGAGAAGTCTGCTAGGGCACACTGAATAAGAGTTGTGGGGTCCCAATGAGAGGATTTATTCAACGATTGATTATTTCAGCTCCCAACGAAAATATCATTAATCAACATTATTGTGATTATTTTCATTCGACAATCCTTATCACTTCAAAGACATCCGATTCCATTAATTGGGCCGGGTTGGTGCGATGGCTAGTGTGCAATCTTTCCAACCCGATGGCCCTGGGTACTAATCTCGGCTGTCACAGGATTTTTCAGTGGTATCCCCGATCCCTATTTGGGTGCTATACAGAGAGCATTTCAAGTGGGGCACACCTTCCGTCGGAAGGGTTATGTGACCCTATTGGCGCCATTCATTAAGAGTAGGGTAATTCAGACGCCGGATTGCCCTCAATTCCCTGAACATTATACCCCTACCAAATTACTTACCTATCTTTTCAATTGCACCCTACCTGTTACCAATCTTTTCAATTGATGCTAGCTGTTAGTCGCCTCCACTAAAAACTTCTATTACAGATCCATTGTGGTAAATTTTAACAGAAAATTAATTTTTACACCACTAAGATGATCAAGAGTTCCCGTTTACTTTTGGTGTAATAACAGATAAAATTCACTTTAAGGTTTGCATTTTTTAAAATTTTTGATATCATAATCAAAGTCATCGCTTTTGCAAAAGAAAATATCACAAGTTTAAATCCAGAGCTAGCTTCATGAATAGAGGAATTATTACAACGTGGGTGTGCGCATGACAGTGAGATGGTTACTTTGAAGCTAATTAATTCATCATGAAATGAAATAATTTGATTATAATATGAATGTAAAGTGTTATAAAACACCCGGAGGAAGTTTGGCAACTTCTGAGGATAATTTTCAAAGTTTATTTCCAATTAAAATAATCTACGTTATATCAATTACGTGAATGACTACAACAGATACCTGGTTACCTCAAGACCAATTTTCCAATCAAATTATCCTCGCTCAGTGCTGCAGGATCGTCCCTAAGTTTTCCTCCTGAAAACATTTTTATATACTCGTACCGGAGGATCGTGTTGCTTCGGTCGCTAGTGCGCTAGCATTACGTGGCTAGGATCCAGGTTCGAGTACTGTCATTGGTGGATTTAATATTGACGTTCCAACTCCCGCTTTGGCTCAGAATGAAGACCATTTCAACGATTAGTACTCCGTTCATCTTATGGGACACAAACTGTGTGACCTCCGGGGGTATTTCATTTTAAGCATGGATCAATGCAGAACTCGCCAGGTTTTCTCCCCACCCACCCTCCCGTTAATTAAATTTCCTTCCATTCTTAGCAATCACTCTCCCATTCCAAATTACACAAATGACATCGGTCACCTACGCGAATAACTAGTATTATCCGCCAATATCCGCTCATGTATCACATCCTGGAATATGTCCATTTTGTAATTGAGAAAGGACGACGTAATTAAACGCTATGTCTATTTTACTCACGATGATACATTTCTACTAACCCTTAACTGCAGTTATTATGCTAGTTTTGCAATATTACGACGACGGAATTCTAGAAGCGTGTTGTGGTAATTATAAATAAAAACTAGAAAATCACATTGCCATTTATCATTTGCGAAATATTTCCTTGTTTTCGAGAATTTCGAAACTTCCTAGGCTCAAATCCACCCTCACGACTCTCCGTTTTTGTTCGTTATACTTATAAGGAAAGGAAACCGAGTTCACCAATGTCATTAGCCGTATATTAACAGTGGATATTGCCGGTGAATTATTTATACAATTCAAAACGCGCGTAGCTCTTCACTTCATCCGGCAACTCTCTGCTTTCTCCAAGCAGAACCCAAAAGGCCTCTCCTCCGACATAGCAGAGAGAACATCGGACAATGTCGTGCCCATCCGTTCACTCGGCATCCATGGGCCTGCCCAGCGGTTTCCGCCGGCAGGCCTCCAGCGCCGGCCGGGACCCCATTTGGACGAGTCCCCGCTACTACAACTACGTGCGGGACATGATGAGCAGATTCTCGAGGGAGCTGAAGCTTCGCCGCCTCCTGGAGTCCGAGGCGAACCCGGACAGGAACCCAGGTGAGTCGCACTCAATGAGCCCTACAGTGATCCAATAACCTTTCTCTTTTTTTCTCGCAACACGCGGTAAATGATGCGTGGTGAATTTTGTCGATATTAATTTCAATTATCGCCATCGCCACTGGTTATCGACAGCTTGATGGCCTTATGGGTCCATGGGTCTTGGTCTCTGATCTGAGGGTCCCCGGTCCTAATCGCGGTGATACATAGGGATCCCCTTGGTCATACACAAGCCGTGTGATTTTACGGGAACCAGAACTTGATGGGAATCCAGGGATAGAGGAGGGAACCTACCCGAACCCCATTATCTTATAAATTTCACACGACTAATTATGAAGAGGGATTTCTCCGTGCCGACGAAGCCATTCTTCGGTGAAAATTACTGCAATGTTAGTGATCCTCATTATTCGTATTGGTTGACGCAGTTCACCGCTCAAATCGGTTATTCCTTCTGTTCCCGTTACATTTACTTCATCGTCCAACATTATCTGTCTCATGTACGAGGGTCATCCGGAAAGTAGTATCCGTTCGTGCCGCATGAAGTGCTGACGACGCGAGTAGCCGCTGGACGAGGTCAGATAGCTTCAGTGGCTTGTCTGCCTTCTCTGAGCCAAGTTGCGTGACGCTAGCATTGCCTGTGTTGTTTCTGTGATTGTTTACAATGTTTAAAAAAATTGAGAACGCCGCCAGTTGTGAAGTGAGGGCAGTGATTAAATTCCTCAATGCAAGAAACGTTCGCCCATGTGATATTCATCGCCAATTAAAGGAGGTGTATGGAGACAATGTAATGGACGAGTCGTCTGTTCGGCGGTGGTGTCGCAACTTCAACATGGGGAGGGGGAACACACACGACGATGAGCGTTCGGGGAGACCGTCTGTCATTACAGACCAACTGGTGAGCTCAGTTGACGAATTCGTGAGGAACGATCGGCGCGTCACAATTGATGACATCTGTGAGCATTTTCCCAATGTTTCTCGAACAATTGTTCATGAAATTGTTAAACACCATCTGCATTATGCAAAAATTTGTGCAAGATGGGTCCCTCGCATGCTTACAGATGAGCACAAAACCATGCGTATGGCTGCAGCACTGACGTTTTTGGGACGTTATTCTGATGAAGGAGACTCTTTCTTGACTCGCATAATTACTGGTGACGAAACATGGGTTTGTTATGCATCACCTGAGAGTAAACGACAGTCAATGGAGTGGCATCATGCTCATTCACCAAACAAACGAAAAAAATTCAAGACAGTTCTGTCCACCAGGAAACTCATGGCAACCATTTTCTGGGATCGACGAGGTGTATTGCTTATTGATTTTATGGCCCGTGGAGACACTATTAATGCCAATGCGTATTGTGAAACATTAAAGAAATTACGGCGGGCAATACAAAATCGGCGGCGAGGTCTATTGTCTACTGGTGTCATTCTCGTTCATGACAATGCCAGGCCTCATGCAGCTGGGATAACACAAAAACTTTTGCAGCAATTCAAATGGGAAACTTTCGACCATCCACCGTATAGCCCGGACTTGGCCCCTTCAGATTTTCATCTCTTTACAAAGCTTAAAGACTTTTTGGCAGGAAAAAGATTTGACAGCGATGAAGAACTTAAAGAAGGAGTGACCCTGTATCTCAATGAGCTGGCGGCGAAGGACTATGCAGCAGGAATACAGAAACTTGTCACACGTTATGACAAATGCCTTAATTTGCTTGGAGATTATGTTGAGAAGTAGTTTAAAGTATCCTCTTTCAAATAAAATTTTTTATGTTTGTTAATATTTACTTTTGTGTCTTTATTTCACGAACGGGTACTACTTTCCGGATGACCCTCGTACTTACTCTTATTCTCCTCTTTGACCTTTTCATGGTTCTCCTCCTTCATGCTTCCATCCACAACTGTGGACACATTTAGCTTGCTCTTCCTCCTGCAAATTCATCCTTAGAGTTAACCAGCTCTTTTCATCGACCAATATTTTTAAAAACTTGTCTTTTATACTCGAAAACGTTTGAGAAACATAATCTTTTGTGCGAGGGCGAATTGCGATTTCCCTTCTGATGGACTACAACTTTGAAAAAGGTGGAGGGGAACATCAACGTTCCGATTACCCATGGATCTATTCTGTCAAGTGCGATCACGATTGCTCATCGAGGAGTCACCCAGGTCAATCCTATGCTTTATAATTATAGAGATATGTTTTTTCTAGCGACTCATTAGGCTGAAGAGTATGTTGACCCGCAAAACAGTTAAGCTGGGCGGGTTGCATACAGTGGATTATTCAGGCGCTGATCGAACTCATTATAATTTATGCATGGCATTATCATTTGACCGTTTCATTATAAGTATTTTGATCGCAATCGTTGTGCGATGTACTGAAACTTTTGTGTTATTAAAGAATTCAAGTGACTAAGAATCTTGCGAAACGTCTTAAACTGTAAAAAATAACATTCCTTCGGCAGTTATTCTGGAACGCTGATCACCGCAAAGACTCGAAGTTATCGACGAAAGTCGACTTATCATATTAATTTGGCGACAATAAATTCACCGCCAGAGATGCTCTCTCTTATTATTCGTGTGGAATTATGTGATATATCACACGGTACATACGATCTCACCAACCAGATGAAATTGATTTCTTTTGTGCTACTCTTCTCGCTGTGTTCATTTAACATAATGATTCTACGTAATGCATTCCAAGCGAGACAATTTCTTGAAGCACACTCTAAGGGTAATCAGAAGATAGTGAGCTCGAATCCCCACTACGGTGTAGGTAATTCGTCGTAATGTGCGGTTTTAAACTCTTCCCGTGACGTCAAATTCCCTGGACTTCTCTCTTTCATTTTCTCTCACGCTTTCCCGAGGTGTAATTTGATAAATACGTAAGTTCTTGTATGGATCTCCACTTCATTGAAGGAAAGCCGTAATGTCGTCATAACCTTGACTCCACCCTCAGTCTCAGCGAATAGACCTTACTATATGTACTTCCTGTGTGTCAAATTGGGGTTGGGCCCGAAGGAGCGATTCTCCTAGACCAGATCAATGTCCCTCAGCGTAGCGGACGGCCCGTTTTTAGGTATTTAAGACGAAAACCTCTCCATGAACGGGTAGTGAATTCCCCTCCTGGACACGTCATTTACAGCAACGCATGACCTATCACGAAGTGAGTTCTAATATCGATACCCATCAAACAAACCATGCTTGGTTCATCAGATTTCCAGATTCACAACCGCGGTTAAAGGCATATGGAAAACTTTGATTGGATTTCTCGAATAAATTCGGGGAAGCATATCTGAATTTCCGTGGTCACTGAAGCAGGAGGATAGACGTAGATTGGAGGCTTTTGAAATGCGGGTGTGGAGAAGAATGGAGAAGGTGAAATGGACCGAAAGGAAAACAAATGAGGAAGTACTAGAAATGGTGGGGGAGGAGAGGGGTTTGTTGAGAGAAATCCTATGGAGGCAGGAAAAATGGATGAAAGGCGTATTGAGCGGTAGTGGAATGTTGAAGAAGGTAATAGAGGGGAGAATGTTGGGCAAGCGAGGAAAGGGCAGGAACAGGATAGGGATGTTGGACGGGATGAAGGGAGGAAGGAAGTACGCGGAGGTGAAGAGGGGCCTGATGTAGAGTAGGTTGCTGGATTGTGTTTTGTTTGGAGTCACAAAATATTTATTTTGTAGTTTTGTCCATCCAAAAACCTACCTTAACCGGTAGATTACCTAATAATAATATATCTGAAAAATGACTCCAGTCAAATCAATGCTCGAGGGACGCTACTGGTCTCGCGAATGTGAACCGTTCTCTGACAAAATCACCAACCTGGAGTTAGACACCCGTTTTCATTATTTGGTAAAAAGCAGTCACCAGCTTGTAGTCTCTTTAATTCAAGGTGGGAGTAACTACACGGTGGATTATTTCCTCCGTGTTATCAAAGTCCCTTCAAAGTTCAATCTTTTGCTTTCTTTCACGCTACCTGACAGCTTTCGAAACCTACAGTGCAAACCTACGAATGAGTGGTTTCGACATTATCCTCGACCTATCTCTCATTCAAGGAAAGGCTTAACGCCTTCGCAAAACCACATCACCTCGCTTTACAGGCGAACAAAGTCATAATCGTGGTGATAAACCAACCAGGTTGTTTTTTGGTTGGTGAGGATAGTGCTCACGACGATTTTAGCCAGGAGGTGTGCGAAATTCACATATTCAAGGAGGGGGCACAGTTCCTCCTTATTTAACTTCCCAAGAAGCTCTATCAACCAGGAAATCGGCTTTAGAATGTATTTTTCCTAAGGCATCGACTGGAGTTTGAACCCGGGATCCTCAGTTCAGAATTCCACCGCTAGGGCTACATATACTGCTATATACTGATATTCATGTAAATAACGACTTGGAAACTTGAAATAACGTCTTTTTTATTGTTTGCAGTCCCGCAAGACCTTCAGCCTCTGACGGTCGAGGTGACCGAGTTCTACATCCGCCAGAATGCTTCCTCACACCACACGGAGGCCTACGAGCTCACGTCCATCTGCCCAGGGGGAGGTGGCGACGGTTCAGGCCAGACCGGCAACTCCCTGCGGGGCACCCCCGTCCTCCGCCGCGGCGCCGACTTCTTCTTCGCCGTCCGCTTCGACCGTCCCCCAGAGTACAAGAAGGACGCCATCCGACTCATCTTCTCCTTCGGTGAGTGAACGGGGGTTATTGCCGCCTCGGAACCGGCCGCCTCCGATGAAGGAGTTTCATAACCCATGCATGCCTGCAACCCTAATTGAGTCTGGGATGTTGGACGGGATGGAGGGAGGATGAGGGATTTGATGTAGAGTAGGTTGCTGGATTGTGTTTTGCTATATATGTGTCTGTGTGTGTGTGTGTGTGTATGTATGTATGTATATATATATATATATATATATATATATATATATATATATATATATATATATATATATATATATATACTTCTATTATATTTTGATTATTATGGGTGTCATATCGATGGGAATTTTCATGATAATTAGTTTGTCTAGTCATCTTGTAATTAAAGTTCTAAGGTTTTTAACCACCTCCGACCTATTTCATCTACATAAATACCCTGCGAGCCACCAAAAAAGGTGTGTGGCAGGAGGTGTAGCACCAGGAGGGAAGGGTAAGGGATGAGAGGGTTGGGGTTTATTCAAATAGGTAGGGGAAGGGGGGGAACCTGTAAGAAAAATATATATATATATATATATACCCACGCGCAGTCCCTAACCTGTACGTTAATACTTATTGTGTTGAACTGACTCCTGGGGGATTTCGACTACAAGCATTCTGGTCTCTTATCGTTCTAGGAAAAAATGACATTTCACACCTGTCAGTATTGCAGTCTATCTCTCTAATCTTACATTCATGATCCCTTCGACCGTAATACCTTGGATTTCGTATTATATTCTTGATGTCATCGGAAAAGGGCCCATCTTTAAATGTTTTTAATAAGTTTAATCTATATTGTAAACGCCGCTGCGTTAGAGAATCCCAACCTAAATTGCCTAGCAAAGTAGATGCGCGATTTTGCATTTCATTAAAGTCTTTCAGATATTTCCCGATGACTTAAGTGGAGTTGATACATTTGTTGAAGGATTAATCGCTTCACATCCAATATGCCCAATTCACCTTAGGGTAAACGTGCTGTTTAACCTCTTTGACAGGGCCCAACCCCGTGTCCACCAAGGGCACTCGAGCCGTTCTCCCGATCCCTCTGGAGCAGAGATCCAACGGCGGCTGCAAGAAGGACGTGTGGGAGGCAAACGTGCAGCGGAAGGAAGGGAAGACCCTCATCCTCGAGGTGGGTACGCCGATGAAGTTTTAAGGAAACCTGCTCTGAATGGAGTTAATGCCTTCGTCATAGAGTAACTCTTTCGTTCACTTCACAAATAATTATTTAAAAATATAGAAAGAGTCTTTACCTCCAAAAGATGCCTGTTATATTTGATTTTATATTAAATGAACTTTATGAAGGAAAAGTCGTCATACTAGCTGGAGAGACGTTTTTGGACCTCTGCCGACCTTCTTTTACAAGTATTTCACCATTGTAATTGTATGTCATCATTATTGCATAGCTCTCCCTCACACCAATACTACAGTTATTAACATCCCTCTCCTCAGTAATTACGCAACACTTACCCATTAATTCCATATTTTTCTCAAGTTTAAATCGCTGTAGCCAGTGGTACAGTCAACCATGTGTCCTTATACGACTATCGTACAAGTATTGGAGGAAGAAATTGGCTGTTTTTGTCGTTAATGTAAAATGCTACTCGGGTAAAATTCAATTTATTTTTATGTGAAACCACTTTATCTGTAAACCCTTCATAACCCGTCGTAAATATTTTCACATTGCCCAACCCTTCTCTCTCCGATTTAGCGGTGGGGTACAAATTTAAAGCCCTTAAAGGCCCATCCACGTGCAAAGATACCCAGAAAGATTATTTTAATTAAATCAAATGTTCCGTCAGGGCCCTAGATCTTTTCTTCCGACATTCCTTAGTAATCGTTCAGGAATGAGTACAGTTGGATCGACTTTTATGTGCATATTTATTTCGTTCAAATTTGAAATTTATGTTCACAGAGCATTGAATACTGAGGACTTTATTAAGCTAAGGCGTACGTAGATTTAAACCATTGACTCTTCAGACTGGTTCTTATGAAACATTGTTCCTGGCATACTTTGCCAGAATATTGTGCACAGTTAAAAATCAAACCCTCTCAATTCTTTTAACTATTAAGTTTGAATTTTGAGTTTTGAGTCTTCAATTTAAATATTAAAGTTCGTCGTTGAGAGAAATATATTCTTCAAATTAGTTTATTGACGGATTTACCCTGATGGTATAATTACATTTTACGAAGTACTCATTTTGCACAGAGCAGAATGAATGCTATATTATTTTACTAAGATTGTGCTCAAGGTATTCTTGTAAAATATAGTGTAATTTACTGGCTTATACATTTTCTACTTCCTTCCTTCCACTCTTAGCATTTAGAGCTTCAATAAAAATTGTATACAAAACTTCGTACCGAGAGAAAGATATTCTTCCGCCTCCATCATGATATTAATTTTAATGTAAACTCATTTGAGATGATTTCCTTACATTTTCAAATGCGAAGTCATCGGAGAGCAAACAAGTTTTTATGTTCATTAAAATGTTCTAAGAGCACGTCTCATAAATGTTTTAGTCATGAATTAGCAGGCGTCTCTCCACTTTCCTCTCGGAGTAGGTGGGGTCAATTAAGTTTGCTACGAAAGGGAGAGGCCGTGAACGCATTGTTATTTTATGTCGCTTTTAATTTATTTAAGAGCTAGTTCGGTCTTACTAAGCCGAAAGAAAAAAAATCAGTTTAATCAACAACCTGAGTGACCCACCTTAAATCCTCCAATCACTTGGGAGCAGGAAATCACGAGCCATCAGGTTTGATCGCTCGGAATATGCGGTTCATTTTAAAACTCTCAGTGGTGTTTCGGCAGCAAATTCGACTCCTGGTTACATTTCGCTCGAGTTGACCTACCTCTTGGGGTTCACAGGTTCACATCCCGAGCACGGCGCCCGTGGGCATTTGGCGCTGCACCGTGGAGAGCGAGCGCGGGAGTTCCCGGGCGGTGGGTGCGGCTGCGGGCGCGGGTGGAGGGCGTGGGGCGCGCAGGAGGCGTGGGGAGGGGGAGGAGGGGGCCGAGGGCGACGGAGGGCCGCCTCCGCAACTCGCCAGGAGGGAGTACAAGTGCGACACGGATATTTACATCCTCTTCAACCCCTGGTGCAAAGGTCAGTGGTCCAATGGTTCGTTCAATCCTTCCCGAATATGCTATGCTACGATAGTTCATGCATAATTTGCAGCCAGAGTTGTAATGTTTTAATCATGTTCAGAAATGGGTTTTTGGATAGGCTTTCTGTCCCGGACGAAAAACAATGCTTTCGCAATGATCAAAGTGATGGTGAGTCGCTCATAGACCTGGGAACGAAAAACTCGGTTCAAAATGAATTGTCTTGTGCTTTAACAAATCCTATGGAAAAGTCGCTTTACTATTGACAGTGATTTCGAATACTTCATACGCTTTTGATGAAAATAATTTAGTAAATTTGAAAAATGATTGTTTACTACGGGTAGGTACCAACCTATAGACAAATTGAAAGTCTCCTTAAAATGTAATCCACATATGAATTCAATGGTTTTCGGCTCAACTTGATGGAACTTCATGATGAAAAGTGAATGATAATAACTTTTTAAGTTCCACTGATGTTTATTTAAAAAAACAACCGGTTTCGTCGAATATTAGACATTATCAGGTACAATATACTGGACATTTTGTCATTTATATATGCATGAATGTGGTGGGAGGGGTTTTGGTTGGATGGGAGGCATCGTGTTGTGGGGTTGGAAGAACTTGGAAGAAAGTCAAAAAGTCCTGTGTATCGTACCTGATGATGTCGACTATTCGACGAAAACGGTCGTTTTTTTTAAATAAAAATCAGCGGAACTTACAAATTTATTATTATTCACTTTTAATACACGTACCATAAAGTATGTATCGAACATTATGCTCGTAAACATTCAAAATAAAATTCATCGTTAATGACATTTCTATCTAAAAGCAATTGCAAATGAATAAACGTTCTTGAAACCAATTAAAACATTATTTGATATATTTCTTTTAAATTTCACCAAATCTGACAAACATAACTTAGGGTGACTCAAAATTGCGTGATGATCTACATGGAGACACGACACAATTAAGTGGAAATTCGGAGCGAATATTTCATTTTTTATCAGAATTTCTTAAAATCCTTTTCCATCAATATACACCCAATAATACTAGCCATTTATTCAATAATACTATTCATTATTAATTGTTTGCAGTAGATTTCCGGAAATAGAATAATTTTTTGACAATGCTTTCAATCGAACACAATATTGTTGTCTTCAGTTAATAATGACTTTAGTAGTCACATACGCAAAACGTCCTCTACTTCGAGGGAATTCCATGTGAAAAATTCTTATAATTCATGGGAATTTGAAAATTAATCATCCCTTTGTCGTTATGAATACTGTTCCACCATTACACCTGACGCCCATTTGGAATATACTGGCTCAGTGAGTCGAATAGTGATAAATGTGTTCTCATGAGCGAATCATTGTTTTCCATTTCGAGTGAGCGTGTTATACGTATGTTCTGTTGTTTTATCCCGGTGGGTATTTAAAACAAAACATGCCATGTATGTGGTAATATCTTAACTCCGTTTCCCTTGGATGGATACCTTGATTCATGTTCCGTTCATCTCTTTCCGATTGTCTTTCCTGACGTAACGTCCTCCACTCTTCCCAGAGGATGGCGTGTACATGGAGGAAGAGGAGGATCGCAAGGAGTACGTGGAGAACGAGCACGGGAAGGTGTGGGTGGGCGGCTCATACCGCCAGCCGGTTGGACGCCGCTGGGTGTACGGCCAGTTCGAGGATGTGGTCCTGCCCGCCGCGGCTTGCCTCCTCGAACTCTCCCGCCTGAGGCACGAGGAGCGAGGCGACCCCGTTAAAGTGTCCCGGGCTTTGTCTGCTGTGGTCAGTGCTCTCTTTTTATCACTCTTTCATATTTGGCTGTAAGGGACTCAGTCGTTTCATTTTTTGTCGTTGTCCTTGTGTTAAGTCCATGTTTTTTGTGCTTCTTGCGTCTGAGTTCACGATGCATCATAGGATGAGGAAATATCCTACTAATACTATTGCGTCGATTCCATGATCACATATGGCTTTTGTTAATTAAATGTTTAATATCAGTGGAAGAGTTTAAGTTTCATCAGCGTATACTATGTGAGATGATATATCTTCCCATTGACAACCAATAGACATTTTTTGACTTGACATACATGTTAAATTATATTTGAAAAGTTAGTCGCAGATGTTTTAGTAGAGGGTCTTTATACTGGGAGTTATAGATGTCTTAGTACAACTTGGATCAGCTCAGAATTATTTAAGTATTTCCCATTTTACAAATACAATTTAAAGATTAAGACGAAATTGATTGTGAGTATATAATGTGTAATACGAGTATGGGTAACCTTACCTTATACCTCTTCCTAACTCTACCCATCCTGAATCTCCGTTCCCCACTTGCAACTGAGCAGTCTGAGCCATGTACAGGTTGCGGATTAGTCTCCTGTCCCTCCAATCTATTCCTATATTCTGCATTACACGCATTAGTTTTTCCCAATTCACTCTATCAAACGCTTTTCGAAATCTACGAAATAGGCAAATAGGTCCTGATTGTATTCTGTATTCCCCTCGGTTAGTTTATTGTTATAAGGCAATGTACCGGTTAAGGTAGGTTTTTGGATGGACAAAACTACAAAATAAATATTTTGTGACTCCAAACAAAACACAATCCAGCAACCTACTCTACATCAGGTCCCTCTTCATCTCCGCTACTTCCTTCCTCCCTTCATCCCGTCCAACATCCCTATCCTGTTCCTGTCCTTTCCGCGTTTATCTAACATTCTCCCCTCTATTACCTTCTTCAACATTCCACTGTCGCTCAATACGCCTTTCATCCATTTTTCCTGCCTCCATAGGATTTCTCTAAACAAACCCCTCTCCTCACCTACCATCTCCAGTACTTCCTCATTTGTTTTCCTTTCAGTCCATTTCATCTTCTCCATTCTTCTCCACACCCACATTTCAAAAGCCTCCAATCTAAGTCTACCCTCCTGCTTCTACGACCACGTTTCCGCGCCGTACTGTGCCTATGCTCCATATTAAAGTTTTTACGAGTCTTTTCTTAACCCCCCTGCTCAACGTCCCCGTCATCAACTCCCTCATCCTCGAGAAAGCTTCCTTGTCTAGCGCAATTCTTCTCCTTACATCCCTACTACTTTGACCGTGTTGGTCCAAAACAATTCCCATATAAGTATGTAAACTGTCCTACCTGCTCTATTTTTCCCCTCCTATTTTAATGTTTAGATTAGCTTTTTCTTTCTGGAAAATCGCATAACCTTTGTTTTATTAACATTGATTCTCATCCTATGTCTATTTTATTGAATTTCCAATTCACTCAGCAATGCTTGCAACCCCTTGGTTGACTTACTACAGCTTGGTCATCGCGGAATTGAGTAGATTACAAGCGCAAAAGAAATATTTCCTTGACTGGGACTTCAACACCGGATCATTCGACTTGCCGGTCCGATACAGTTGAGAGCATCGGACCGGCAATTTCATTTATCTGTTAAGTGCCACTCGAAAATTTCAAAACAACCAATTTCATCAATACCCATTGTCGTAATATATTAGATAAATTCCATTGATGACGACGGATTGCTGATGGGACGTTGGTATGGAGGATACAAGGACGGCACTGCCCCGACTGCATGGACTGGAAGTGTTGCCATTCTGGAGGAATATCTGCGCGGAGGTGGTCGATCCGTGAGATACGGGCAATGCTGGGTGTTTTCCGCATTGACGGTGACATGTAAGTACCCACTACCGTATGCATCCCATCATTAAATCTGACATGAAAGCTATCCTGCAATTGGATTAAAGTGATAGATGTAAACACGAGTTTACATTGCATCGAATTTGTCCCGTATCGATGTCAATTCTATATTTGAGTACATGTATGTACGTATTATGTCAACATACTAAAAAGTATTGCGTAAAGGTTGTTTTTTCGTGTTTGAGACAAGGGTCATGGGATCGTTTATCGTTTAAATCCACTACTAACAAAATAAATTTGGACTTGATTTGTGCTGAGTAGCTCGCTGGGTTTTTCGTTGATTTCCTCAGCCGGTGTTCCGTTGTAAAAGCTATCGTTTATGGTGTGCTTCAAGTACGCGTTTGGTTTAACAGTGCGAGTCTATAACAATTAAAAATTGTCGAGGAAATTGATATTGAAAACAAGTGAAACAAACAAAGACAGTTGAAAAATCAAATTAGCCTCTGTAATTCAATCATGATAAGAAAATTTTGTGGTTGCTTGGAAGTGGAATGGTTACGATAGATTTAGAGCGAAAAAAAGTTAAGTTAGAAGTTACTGCCGCGGTATCTCCCGCAGTTTCTCAGAATTCACAGCGAAAGCTTGCTAAATTAAGAAAAACAGCCAAAAAAAATTTTTTTGATGATCCTAATCTATTGAAACATTAATAACAAATGAATTGGAGAGAAATACATCATTTAAATATAAATTCCTCGAAAATGATCGACCTAATATGCTTGGGAATAATGTGAGATACTAATTAATAGTCATGCGCCAGTTAACTATTGTTCTAAAAAGCTCGCAGTTCTGTATATAATTTCCGTTTGGATTTTCAGACATATGTGGATTTTATAAAGGAGGTAATTGTACTAAATACTTGTCATTCCATCACCCCAGCGTTAAATTTAACGTTCTGTGCTATGTATATGCCTGATATGCTAAATCATATCCTAATGAATTCTTGGAAACAGAAATAAATGAAATGAATTCAGAGGACAAAGTAGGAATAATCATTAAACAGTTCTCTATCATTTTTAGCTGAAAAACACTCATAAGAATGTCAATTAATATATTGAAAAATAAACAGCAAAAATCCTAGTGGAAATGTCTGAGGCTAGATTAAAAAATACAAATATTCTAGATGGAAGAAATATCTTTCAAAAATTAGGAATTCTGCCTGTGGACATACTGTATAGATATGCCATCATAAAAGGAAACTATTTTTATGGCAAATATAATATACCCGTTTCAGAGAGTAAAAATCATTCGCCTTGACCGGGACTCGAACCCGGATCCCTCGATATCCGGCCGAGTGCTTTAACCACTTAAGCTACCGAGACGTCCTCTTGCACTCTGAAATTTTTTACTCTCTGAAATTGTTGCATTATAATGCACACATAGCGGGTGACTCCGTTAAAGTTACTGTTACAGTTTCTTGAAATTTGTCTAAGGTATGAACAGCCTAAGTGTTTGAAATTGGCTTTATTAACATCGTGGACTGTGGCGCGTCGCGCACGACTACGAATACCTGTGACATTGTATGTACGGTATTTCGTCATAACATCTTGTTCCTTTAAAGCCCTAAAAATTTCAGAGTGTAAGAGGACCTCTCGGTAGCTTAAGTGGTTAAAGCACTCGGCCGGATATCGAGGGATCCGGGTTCGAATCCCGGTCAATGCGAATGATTTTTACTCTCTGAAATGGTTGCATTATAATGCACACATAGCGGGTGGCTCCGTTAAAGTTACTGTTACAGTTTCTTGAAATAATATACCCGATTTAAATAAAAAGGAATTACTATTTAGGGACAATATTAAGTATGTTTAAAACAAATTCATGCGAATCAAGGTAGAAGAAAATTTGAGGTTACTCTATCTCTAATTTTTAATGAAATGCCTAAAGATTTTAGATCATTACAGCCGGTAGTTGCTGTGACAGGGAGAATAAAAGGCTGGTTATTATACAGAATGGATTACGGCTTGGAACAAAACGTGACGCAATATATGCAGCTTTATAATTGCCACACTTTAAGCTATCATTTTCGTTTATGTGGCATCTGCTGTCAAGCCATAACTGACTGGCTTATCAGGATCGAGTGATTATTCCATTTTTAATTATTTAATTTAAACTAATATTGTATATTATGAAGATCATATGACTATGGTGTCTCATAAAGTTTGTCTGTAATCGTAAAATAATACTAAATAGCATAGATATCAATGCGTACATCAGAGTAATACATTATCATTATCGTATATCCAAGTTTTATTTTCCGAACTTTTTGGAGACAAATCTATGAGATATTTCATATTAGATATAGGAATTCTCTAGAATTACCTCATAATGACTTGCGATTTTGTCTAACAGCTGGATGAAATCTTTACTTACAATTTACGGCGCTGTTAAAAAGTATAATTTATCATAAGATTTTGTGCTTTCCTGGGACACAATTGCGGTGAAGTCTTTGCGAGTTTTCCGTCGGTTCAGGGTATCAGCTGACGACTTTTCGATGGCAAACTCCATCATCATCCTGAGGGCGATGATATAGATGTACATTATTATTAATGATCAGAAAATATAATATTACGGACAATGAGTTGTTACTCATAAATTTCTTAGGTAAATTTAATCTACATCCCCTTATCAGCTTTGAATGTTTTAATCCGTACGTTTTCATTTAAATGCCTTATGTTACGGTGGTAGGGTGATAGTACTTGAGATTAATCCCGTACGTACTATTCATCATAAACACTTTTAGTCATTATTAATCTCGTCTATTGAACTAAGTTCGCCATATCACTTTACGCTCTGTTTCCTCCTGTGTACTGTCATTTAAGGGCACATCATATATCGCCTATTTGATGTTCTCCTGAATTCCGACCTCCCTAATTGCAGTGTGCAGAGCCCTCGGGATACCCTGCCGCTCGGTCACCAACTACGTGTCGGCCCACGACGCCAACCAGTCGCTGACCATCGAGCGATACTTCGACCAGTCGGGATGCGAGATGGACAGGAACGACAAGTGCGACTCCTTATGGAATTTCCACGTCTGGAACGACGTGTGGATGTCGAGACCGGATCTGCCTCCAGGCTACGGCGGATGGCAGGCCATCGACGCCACACCTCAGGAGGAGAGCGAACGTGAGTGCGTGTGTGTGTGTGCGAGATCTAAATCTAGCGATGGGGTCGCTCGATGGACTCTCCATTACCGGTCCGGTTACCTCGGTAGGTTGAAATGAAGGCCGTTTAAAGGCCTATTATGATTGTTATCGGGTTAAGCCGGCACAAGTCAAATGACTAGTTAGTTTATTTGTGGTTAAACCAGGTAATGAGATTAGCCAGTCATCGTACTAAGCCCGTGATGTGGTTTATCACTATTTGCCTTTAATTTTTAACGAGACCGACAAAATTTTTGATATTCCGAGTGTGTTGACACGGCTGAAAATCGTTGCAATCAAATAGTATATAATAATCGTCGTGTGTGGAAGAACTAAGTATTTTCTTTTTCCGCTAAAAGACTATTTATCTTTTCTTTGCATTTTTTCAGCGTACCCCTCGTCAGTTTCCTTCTCCTTTCCAATGCCAAATCTATCGCCAAAGCAAGTGTCCCTCGACTGTCCCTACTTCTACGACTCTTTTCGTCTTAACTACTGTCTATGTACATGCATAAGTGAAACGGTCTGCCTTATTGAGTTTATTCCCTCCCAATTTAAATTATTGATGAGATTCTGAAGTATTATGATGATATTTTCAAGAACTAGGATGGCTGAGGAAGGTATTGTATAGAGTGCAGACGTGTACGATTGTAAAACTTGAGTTTCAGTTTCATCGGCTGGACCGTAGAAGTGTTCGGAAAATAAGAAAAACGATGAAATTTCGCATAGGAAATTTCTTACTCATCATTATGACACGTAATTGTTTACCGTGGAAATTCCCTCCGCCTTTCCAGAGATGATGCAGTGCGGCCCAGCGCCCCTCGTCGCCGTGCGCAACGGACAGGTTGGCTTCGCCTACGACACGGCCTTCGTGTTCGCCGAAGTGAACGCGGACATCCTCCACTTCCAGGAGGACCCAGACTCCGCGTGGGGATTCACTCGCCTCAAAGTGGACCAATATCAGTTGAGTTGGGCTTAAAATACGTGGTGGGAATATGGACTATTCGATGCCTTCGCAGGTCAAAATATGGTCCTGCCTCGACACTCGCTAATTGTTTGTATTTCACCTTAGATTTTCCGATTATTTGGCAATCATGTTTAACTTTTACTCGATGAATCTTCAGATTGTCATCGGTTTTACCCCAGTGAAAGATGATTCTTATGGTCATCTACGTGTCAGTTGATCTATCCTTAAAAAACTCAGGAATTATTATGTGAAGTTTTGTAAATTTTATTTCAATAGATGGAATACAGGTTAAATAGATTTGAAGTATTTAGAGTAGTTGAATATTTGATTCGAGTATCAAGTCTGAAAACATCTACACAACGACAACAGTATTATTACTTCACATGGAAAAAAACGACCTAGGCTGGCATACTGCAGGATATATTGTATTAATGTGTACCCTAAGGACATACGTAATTAATGAATACGCTGTGTTTTAAATATTGTTATAAGACATAATTCTACATCTACATCTACTCAATACCCCGCAAGCCGCCGCAAGGGCGTGTGGCAGGGGGTGTTAGGGCACCATCCGTAAATTAGAAAGAAAAAAAGCCACAAATTTACGCAAGCAACAAACCAAACATGGTATATATTCATGCGAAAACCATTTCACACACATGCAAACAGACAAACCATCAAATAACATACATATGCAACTACATTTAAACCTAATATCTTTGCAATTTTTTATTTTTTTTTCCGACTTGTAAATTATATGTTTTTAATATTTCTAAAGGGACTTCGGTTTCTTACTATTATGATTTCTGATTGTTCTGGGAAAGAAAATAAGTATTTGAATGTATCTGTATTGGAATTTATCTTCCTTATTTTATCTTTGTGGTCTGATCTACTGATCGCTGGACCGTTTATGTCAGTGTGAGGCCATTATAATTCCTTTAGTGTGATCGTTAAACTCGTTGGTTCTGAATCTTTCTAAAAGTCTAAGTCTCGCTTGTTCTCTCCGTATTTCAAGGGGATCCCAGCCTAAATCCCCTAAGAGACCTGTCACACTTGAAATTATAATTGTATATAGTTATATTTTTTTTGGAAAGTAGGCGTGTGAAAATCAAACTAATATTAGTTAGCTTACTACTGTATCTAATCACAGATGGAAACTAAAATTATGATTATTAATCTACACAAAAAATGTAAATGATACTGCTTAGTTCTTTAAACGACTGATAGAAATCTGGCCTTGGAATTGTGGCACTAATAAAAAAGAGACGAGAAAATTTGCTAAAGCGCTGAGTTTCAAGTGATCATATTGAGTCAATACGAACATGAAGTTCGTTTTACCCTTGCGAAATGAAATAATCTTTTCTGTACTAATGCTCGTGTGTATTTCATCGTGTGCAGCGTCGGACGCCGAGTTGTCACGAAGAATCCTAAATTTGACGACGAATTTGGCGACAATGATCTGGAGGACATCACTGATCAGTACAAAAATCCCGAAGGTAAGCCATTCCTTTGAAATTTCTGGCATGAACGCTTAATATCCCTGAGGTTATTAAACCTTTTTTCCCTGTAATCCTTACATAGAATAATCCACCTCTGAAAGTCTTCCGCGCGTAGGTTAATGTATATTTGTGTTCATTCTCCATGCAGGATCCATGAGTGAGCGTCTGGCTACATACAGTGCTCTGAGATCCGCCGGATCTGCTCAGGGTTATTATGGCTACCCTGAAGACGCGCTGCCAGAGGATGTCTCTTTCTCCTTGGAGGAACTGGACAGTGTACCGTACGGAGAAAGCTTCAGCGTCAAAGTCAAGATTCAGGTAAGATGTGAGCTGATGTCAGTTTGAACATTTTCATCAATATTAAATCGACACGAGGATTTCTCCGCGCCGTTTTTAGACCTGGTAGCAAAAATCCTTGTTTAAGCCTGGTCACTAAAATGAAAATCGTTGCTTTAATTAATTTATCATTATTACTGATTTATGTACGTATAGTATAGGTGTAGATGTATTTCATATACATTCACAATCAGTTTTGAAGGCTGTCAATTAGTTAATTCAAAGACTCACCGATTTCGTTTAGCACTAATAATGGCAAAATCATTATTATAATTATGAGTAGTAGAGAGGCGATTTAAATTTTTGAAGCCGAGGCCAAAACCCGTTTTCTGCAGTCTACTGAATAAGTTTGGGCGCGAGTTTTTCCATTCGAGCTTAAGCTGTTAGAACAGGAAACTGTAAGAACTAGCTTATTACGATAAATAGGAATCAATTGACAATGCGGATTCCCTTCTGGTGCCTTCCAGAATGGCGTACAAGTAGTGCTAATTTTATTTAGTACCCTGCAAACCACCACTAGGGTGTGTGGAAGGGGGCGACTACACACCAGACTACCCTTGACCTAAAACACTTGTCCCACCTAGCACACTCGGACAAGCATTATTTTATTCTGATCCCTTATTAATCGTGGGAAAAATGGCATCTTAAATCTATCTGTTCTATACTTAATCTCCTAAATTTTATTGAAATCATCTCTCCTACCATATTATGAAGGGGATAATAACACATTTTCAAAACCATTACCAAAGAGACGTTATTCCTATTTATGCAAGAGATTTAATCTGTAATTTAGTCATCCCTCCGTGAGCGATTCCCAAACTAGATCCTCTGATAATTTTGATGCGCTACTCAGTTTGTCATAACAACGTTTCACAACTCTAGCTCCTCTACTCTGCACGCGATCCGATTCGGCAATCAATCCAACTTCTTAAGGATCCCATATACTTGCAGCGTATTTTAAATGAGGCCTAACAAGCGGAAGATAGCATTCCCCTTAGACTTTATCATCAAGGGATGTAAAGAATTACATCCGTTTTAAAGTAGTTGTGGGGAGGAGGAAGGGTGGGTAAAGTCGTATGAGGAAGCTTTGTCGATTCTTCGTCCCCTTCCTCCAGATTCTTACCTGCCGACTTAGGATGAGAAATGTTGGACTCGGAACCATGCGTCGGGAAGTACAATACGCATAAGTGTTTCCCTCTCCACTTGCAGAACAAGTCGAGCGAGAAGAGGACCATCCATGCAGTGCTGTCCGTTCACTCGGTCCGGTACACCGGGGCCCTGGCCAACCGCATCAAGAGCTCCAGCGTCGAGTTCGAGATACAGCCGTACTCGGGTGAGCGTTTGGGAACGTGCTATATATTAGTGCATTCTCACGTGTGCCCCGGGGGGAGAGGAGTGATCTCACGTCCACCGTGGGAGACAGAAACTTCTGTATGCTCCGAAGCATGGGTGAATGTACCTACGAGTGTGGTATTCCTGTGCTTAGGAAATCGGAATATTTTTTTTTGATTTTGTCAATATTTACATGGAATACATGCTATTATTTCTTTTAATTTTACTGAAAATAAGCAAAATAGAGAGAGATGATATAAGAGAATAGTCATGACGTGTTTCTGCGGGTGATACAAGTAATTTGAGTTACTCAATAGCAAAAACACGTGTCGTCAATCTTTATTCTTCCAAGAATTGTCTTCCAAAAACCATTCATGTACACCGATGTGCTATATTGTTTCTTTATTTGCCAAAATTAAAACAAAACACTGTTCAATGTTCAAATCCATGTGTACCCTCTGACTGTGTCAACTTCATCCAAGCTTTATGATTTTTTTGGACACTGCAGTTTATTATCATATTATGGGCCGTAGTTACCGTTCGCTACAACATTGCAGTTTATTAACAAGTGCAAGACGTTGGGTAGAGGTGAACTCCATTTAGTGTAAAGACTGTGGCCAGGAGTCAGTAGTGGTACGAGGGGAAAATATTTTTTTAGGTAATCTACCGGTTAAGGTAGGTTTTTGGTTGGACACAACTATCAAATAAACCTTTTGTAACTCCAAAAACCCTATCCAGCTACCTAATCTACATCAGTTCCCTCTTCATCTCTGTGTGTACTTCTTTCCTCCCTTCATCCCGTCCAACATCCCCATCCTGTTCCTACCCTTTCCTCGCTTGCCCAACATTCTCCCCTCTATTACCTTCTTCAACATTCCACTACCGCTCAATACGCCTTTCATCCATTTTTCCTGCCTCAATAGGATTTCTCTCAACAAACCCTCTCCTCACCCACCATCACCAGTACTTCCTCATTTGTTTTCCTTTCGGTCCATTTCACCTTCTCCATTCTTCTCCACACCCACATTGGGGAAAATATCGTATAGCATACGCTAATCGAACTCTGTTATAGCAGGGCTTCCGAAGGTAAATAAAAGGGCTTCGACAGGAGATTAGTCTTGTGGGTTCTAAAAGCGCCTCTTTAAGTTTGTCGGCGAATCTAGTGGGTTAATCTTACCTCTCGATTCTTCCCTGTTCCCGAGTATTCTTTTCCTCAATCCACTTATCCTGAACTCACGCAGTTTTTCAACTTTCCCGATTGCGTCCCAGTAACCCTCGATAATAGGTGCAAAATGAAATCATAATCTGTGGAACCGAAAACCCTGTTCCATTAACACTAAGGTTACTGAATCACATCAACTATTTCATTAGCATTTGCCAATGGCCAATTTACAATAAAATTGAGTGCCGTGTCGGGAATCGGGTTTATGTGACACCGGTTATTCGCCAATGACTCAAGCAATGGGAACTCAATGAGAAGCCAGATTTGGACCATAGAGTCGCACGTGATCCATCAAGGACGTTCAAAAAAGCAGAACTTAAAAAAATATTTTCATTAAACGTCTGGCTAGAAAGTATTTTTTTGATGTCTTCGTAATTCCAGCATTACGCGCACTGATGCTCTACATTTTCGTGATCCCGAAATTTTATTATTGTCGATTCATTTCCTCTTTTTAGTGAATTATTCAAATTTCTAACTTTTTCCTCCCAAAGACGAGACGATGGTTCTCCGGGTTGCCCCTAAGGAGTACCTGAACCGCGTGGACCGCGACCACTGTCTCCTCAAGATGAACGCCATCGCCCACGTGACGCAGACGAAGCAGTCTTGGAGCGAGGAGGATGACTTCTGTCTCAGGAAGCCACGATTCAACGTGCAGGTAATCAAGGGCCGAGAGGCGCCTAAGTACACGTGCGAAGGCGGGACTTGGAATAAAAAACAACAGAAAGACTCAACTGGAGTCTTAATTTCACTTTGATAGCAGAGCGAATAGAATCAATGGTCGTTAATTGTAAGACCCTAGATATCGATATAGAAGCTCGTCACATGCGGCAAATTGCGACGTCCGGGAATAAGTGGGAAAACGATAGATCTAGAATAGCTTTCTAATAATTCCCTCTTTCGTCATGCTTGAGTCTATTTCATTAGCGAGCAATTATCTAGTGGCATACTCTTGCGTATTTGATGGCGTGATTAGTATTGTTCGGTTACCGATATGTGCGACCACGAAGTTCATTCTCAAGGACTTTGGTTGCGACGTCTAAGACGCTAAAGCAAATACATAACTTATTTTTGGTGATACACCCTGGTACATATTAAAATCCATGGGTCCGTATACTCCTCAATTTCAAAGCCGGATTATCGGCTGGAGAATCCGGATCTATAAGTATTTCTGAACCTGAAATAATGTACTTGGACTTGTAATAATCCGTTCACAGAGGTTTTAAAAATATGTTATTTCTGCAGCTCTAGTATAGCTAATGCTTTTCTCAGTAATTTGCTCAAAACTATAATTTCTCGGCACAAACAAAAATCACAAATGCGAAGGGGGTTGGCCATTAATAATGCCTCCAATAACCTTCCCCTATCATATAGTTTTCAAGTGTGGATAGATGCTTTCGTTCAAAAATAAATATGGGAAGACGAGTAGGGAATAGAAAGAGTACTTGCTTGTTGCCTCATTTAGACGCTCCGTTTTACTGGCTCTGTGCACTCCAGCGCGAGACAAATTAAAACGAGAAAGAATTCCTATTTGGGCAGATTAAGTTGTCTGACATTCCAGTTTCATTAATCGATATGAAAGTCCTTGACACAATGATTCCTTTCTTTATTTCCAATGATTGACCGCTTTTCTTGTCCCGGAAGCACTGCAGAAACTCAGAAGGCAACTTTAAGTGAAGGAAAAAGGATGGAAAAAATTAATGCGAAACAAGGCCGCAACAATTAATAATCGCAAAAGTTGTCGCTGGCGTAGCGTGGCTGAATCTATAACCTAAAGACGATTACGAACGAGCGATAACTTAAAATTAAAATGGTGGGAAACGTATAACTAGATATTTGTTTGAATAAAACAGATAATAGACATTTTTCTCTTGAACATTAAGGTTACAGTTTTGGCAAGTATGCTCACCGTTTTAACTTAATGAAGATATCAATGTTAACGCATTCGGATGAAGCGCCAATCAGACATAGTTCAACTTGTTTTAATTTATTTATATGGTTTCATTCCCATTTATTACTCCACTTTTCACAGGTAACTGGGACGCCGAGGGTTGGCGTCGAGTGCACCGTCGTCCTCTCCTTCCAGAACCCTTTGACTGACACCCCGCTGACCAACTGCACCCTAAGCGTCGAGGGTCCGGGTCTTCAGAGACCCAGGATATCAAGGCAGAGGTGACCAATTTAAACCAAATGATCTGACAATAATTCGGATTAGATTAGTTTGTTTCGTCAAAAATTTGTCTGGAAAGTAGAGTCAGATTCTTGCAGAGAAGGCTGATATGTCAAATAAGATTAAAGATGATTTTTTTGTCAGATTTTATCCCGGGCCAATGCAAAATGATAGCCATGGCCATAAAAAATCAGCTGTATAAAATATTTAATATGGATACTGTCTATAATTGTATTGTGTGTATATTATATTTTGATTGAAATTTCTTCTTATTTTGTTATCCGTTGACAGAGACGTCAAGCCGGGAGAGTTGGTGACGTTTACGGAGAGATTCTTCCCACGTAAGAGCGGGCAGAGGAGGATCGTGGCCACCTTCGACTCGAAGCAACTGACGGAGATCAATGGATCGGCCACCATCACCGTGTCCGATTGAGATCCTAGGGGGGAGACGAAGCGGCGCCGACCGGCCATCCGGCGGCGGCCCGAATGGTTGACGCACCTCCTGAGGGAAAGTGCGAGCACCGACACGCTGGCGAAAAAATAAGTCGCTCACCCACGCCTGCCGCCTTTTGCACACGGCACAGGAATGCTTCACGAAACACCCAATGAATGGTGTTTCCCATGCGAGTAGGGAATGGTATTAAAATGAGTATTCCCTTAGTTCCGTTTAATGGAAATCTTGCTTGTTCGCCTCATTTAAGGTTGTTAGAACTGAGCTAATGATAGTAGAAACATATTTTAATTTACATTGGTCTTATTTAGTCCAAGGGTTGAATTTATATGCCATCAATATTAGGTTTACTGTACAGTAATTAGGAGTTGATATAGGTTTATTTGCTGAAGATGATTTGATTACTCTCAGTGTTTGCCTGAATGTTTGCTCACTCATTTATTGTGTTTTTCATTTTGTTTTGAAATTCAATTAATCACGCACAAACACTCACAAATGATCAGTTTCCACAATCAATACAATCACGCAATCGTGCAACACCTCTCTTGAAGGAATGTATTATTTTAGTTTAACAACTGTGACTCAATAACCCTGTAGGTTCTGCGTATTGCGCACAGACCTAGGATAATTCAGTTAATTAAAGTATAATGTTTTATTACTAATTTGCGTTCATTTTACAGCTATCTCAATTCTTGGCCTCATTGTTGCAATTAAGGCATAACAGACACGTACGCTAATTAAGCACTTTAGAATAAAATTGATTATTGTGGTTAGGTTTTATCTGAAGATAAAGGGGATTAAAGGTAAGTTTACGAGCGTATAATTTTTAAAAATATCTTACTCCATTTATTAACTAGATGAATTTTGTATTGCTCTGAATATCTGTGTCTAGTTATTTCATTTGTTCTCTCTGTAAGACGTTGAATAATAAAGAGCAGTATTAAATGCACACGTTGTACTTCAATGTTCAACATGTATTTATTCGATTCAACAACTCGGCAAAATATTCACCTCTTCAATTCGAAATTATGGAGAAGTTATTCCTGGTACTCGGCAGAATAATTATTGATCCATGGATTTAAAAGATTTCACTCATGTAAGTTTCGTTCTTTGTCTCCAAAACGAGAACATCACTCGCGGCAATCTTGTCTCGACCTGCACCTTTCGATGACATCTAGACGCAGTCAAACGTTGGAGATGTCTCTCAGCTCTGAAGGCCGAAGAGCAACAGAACTGACATGACTCCCTCGTGGTCATTGTCGTGAGATGTAGAGAGTAGTGGAATAACTACAGCAATATCAACCAGAGATGGAGCATTACCCAACTATTGGAGGTGAATCGACACATAGCGGCAAGCAAATGGCACGCGAGACTAGCGAAGGCAAATAACAACCCCCCTTCCCCCCCCCCCAAGCTTCATTTAATTCAATTGAGATTTCAATAAAATTAACTAAATTCCGAAATAGCCCATCAAATATTTAGCGAAAAGGATCAGAGTAGTACTGAAGTAGTAGTCGTACTGAAGTAATAGTCGAAGGAAAAGTTGAAGTAGTAGTACCGAAGTAATCAGAGTAGTATCTTGAGTTTAATAAAGTCCCAACGGCTATAACTATTCCTCACCATCGAACCTAAAAAAAAACATCTAATGATAAAAATACCATTCGTGCCTAAAGTGGGATTCGATCCGATGACCTTTGAGTTGCTCTAGGCTGCAGCGTCAAAGAACTGACTACCTTGGTCTAAGCGAAATATATTGTTTTTCCTTGAAAAAGAATGAATATTCTTCTGTGGGCATGTGAATACCGTGAGACTGCAAACTTTGCAAAATCAACAACAGGAATGTTTTGATATTCTAATACTATATCTAGGAATCAATAACTTGAAATTAACGGCTATACTGCAAACGACTTTTGCTGCCATTGTATAGTTATGTCGTGAAATAAGGCAGTACGGGAACATCACCATCGCAAGCATACCTTCAGTAATTACTGCAGGGTCCTTTTTTTTAAGAAATAAGTGGGGTCCGCGCATGGATATGACAGTAATGCGAAATAATTTTCCCCATCCCTGGTCATAAAAACGTAAAGAAATAAGGATGAGAAAAAAAACTGGAGGGTGAATAATTTATTTGCCATTACAATCATTAAATTTCTAGCCGGTGGATTCGTGCATACGAGTGCGCTACACTGGTGTCTCCTGCATCGAGGCGGGATTTATTGTTTCATTGAGCACAAATTGCCGGTCAAATCAAATCGGAAAATATTTCATCAGTCCACGTCAAATCCACTCTAGCTCTTGTTTGGATAGTAGATGTAGGGGTGTATGGCCTCCTCGGAAGTTAAATAAGTCCCCCTTTGGCTTCTGAATCCGGACACACGCCTATCCTCGTTTCCACTGCCAGAGAGTACAGTGAAGGAACGCCGCGGAGAACCGTTGGACGTCGAGTTGTGGAGATATATGGGGCAGCGCACGACTGGCTGCGAAGGGCACACGGGACTAAATGGGTTTTAGCCCGAGGGGGAATCAGAAATAGAGGCGCGGGCCGGCGTGAATGGGACGGTAGTTTTGGGACGGCATTTGCGCGATGGTCGCCAGTTGCGGCAAGAGTTCGTCTCGGACGGAGCAACGGCTGGGAGACCTGCTGGATTCTGGAATCAGCTGTTTGGGGGATGGCTGGTATAACAGGTGAGTACCGTCGGAAAAAAAACTTGATTTTAAATGAAACACCGCTCACTTGTTTAGCACTCGGGTGTAGTTGATGGATCGCTGGCAATCGTATAGATTTCTCGAGTAGATTATTGCCAAACAGCTCGTGAGGCATAACTTTTCTTAAAAATTAGAATGCATTTTTCCTTTGAAACTTCAAATAATGTTGCAGTTAACGGAAGTTAAGTCCTTGGACGATTGCTTCTTGCTGATTTTTGTTCATATTTTCTTGAATTCGTGCTCAAATATAATTTTACACCACCATCTACCACCAAAATTGGTTTTAATAGGCGAAACAAGGGTTAATTTTCATCTGAATTTTGGTATCTAGAAAATTATTCATACGTACTTTAATTTAGCTAATCCACGAACCCGAGTTTGAACCTAGGATTCTCCGGTAACTTCTGAACGCTTTACCATGCCACTACTGCGACACCAATAAGGCGTACTTGCCTTTCATTTTGTTGGCAGACGCGTGACGCATTGTTTTCAACAATGCGTCACGCGTCTGCCATTATTAACAGTCTAACATTATTAACAGAGAAACATTAATAACAGTGCTTCGATTGTAAAATAAAGGAAAACTTATGCCCACAAAATTGGATATGTTGTTGGATCCCTTCCTCTGTTTACTTGAAGAAAATAATATTTTGTTGAAGCGCTGGGTTCACAAGTAATAAACTACATAGATTAATAGGGCGGAATCACACTAAATTGCTAGTTTGGTTTTGCGAAAATTATACGGTGCAAGAGTTATCTCAGTAGTGTGCCGATTACTTTCGCAATGGATTTCTTCCTATCGGAAGAGAAATTCTCTTTGAAAGTGTCAGTTGTTTGAGCAAGAAAATTTAACGAGTGTGCTATTTACTTGTCATCCCTTCCATGTTAATATTTATTGTCATTCCGAGTTTCTTTCTCTGCCGATGGCCTAATGGCTATATATGAGGGTCGACCCCGTCCAATTATGGGAGCTCTTCAAAGGTAATGCTCTTAATGAGAAACTAATGGTTGTTAACTATCAGCAATCCTAAGAAGTCTAGTCACTAGGGTAGAAAGTCAATTATGGCCAAATTTATGAATGCCAAGTCCAAAGGGCTGTGTGCCTGAGAGAGAAAGAAGGCAATCTTATTCGCATTTTGTTTGGACTCGTGCCACGCTAATCACATTAAAATTTTTGTGTGCACTTTGAAATGTATGACCTTTCCTATTATGCTGAATAATCATGTCAGATTAGATGCGCTAGTCTAGTTAGCTTAATACTTTTTAGAACCTACACCGCCTATGAAAACTAGGATAGAGGTTTTATACCAAAGAATCGAACGGGATTCGAACTAATTCTATCGAAATGTACCTTAAATAACTTGCAAGTTATTCATTTTTAGGCGGCGAAACGACTCGAGTTTCAGCTTAAAATATGTTATGTTCTCATAGCTTCCTGGATGAATATCAATCTATCATTACGTCTCGAGAGCATTTGCAAATGATATATCTCAGTATTCTTGTTAGAGCCTTTTAAATGAGTTTCCTTTTTATGGATATACAATCCTATAATAGGTACCTTCAAGAAAAAGAGATGAAATTTAATCAGAGACCGTTTTAATGAATGAAACTCCAAAGTATTGCGGCTAAATGAAAACGGGAAAGGTTGGATGATTCAATTAAAGTATATAGCAAAAGAAAAAAATGAATTTAGATGACATTGAGAAAATGAGTGAAATATAGGTATTCGGGTATCATATCCTTGAACATGTATGAATGAAAAGAAATATTTCGTATCCCTGTTAGTTCGAAGGGATCATTTGTTGCAGCGATCAACAATATTCAATTAGATAAATCATTTGTTAACTTAAAAATTACTGCTAACATGTAATCCGTTTGAATACGTAGTTCATTTTAGTTTCAAATTACCTTTCTCTGTTTCTGGTCGATGGAAATGACAATCTTTTCAATGTTGTTCTCACAAGGTGGGTGCGAGTTGTCTGTAGGGTGTTGCGTTAGACTAATGCCCAAATTTAAAACCAGGTCATGCATGTGATCACCCTCGAGGCACCAACTCAAACCAAGCGACGTTATTTTCTGAGTTTCAGAAGTTTCTTGAAGACCACAGGTGGAAATGAAGAGCGAGTCGACCTTCCTTTTCAATTTCTTGAGCTTCACGAGCTGTTGGACTAAGTTTAATTTGATGTGAACTCTTTCATTATTTATAATATATATAATAAAGAACAACCACCATATATAATAACCCATAACCGCCACAAGGAAAGGCACTGACCCCTACCCTGATGTGCGAATTTCACACGCCGTCGGGCTTAGTACCGGGTGAACTCTACCATCACGTACCAAACCAACCATCGGGTTGAATACTGTGTTTAGTACCAATACTAAGTAGTACCAGTACTAAGCCCGACGGCGTGTGACATTCACACATCAGGGTAGTCACACATTGCCTCACACGTCACACTTCAGTTCCTTTCCCTGTGGCGGTAATGGTTTCCCAGGAAGATCTGGCACCCGAAAAATCATATAGCTTGGGTAGAGCTGCAGATGCCCAGAGAAGCTTGCCCGAGAATGGAACCCGGGGTCCCCGGTCAGTAGTCCAACGCTCTACCCTTGGACTACCGCGACCCATAATATTATATATATATTTTTTTATATATTATACATAAATATGGTATATATATTTCTATATATATATAAGGAAATTTGAGGAAGACAACGGGAAACCACCTCAATTATGATTCCCAAGAATATAATGATGGGCACTATAGATAATATGAGTCCTGGCAACTACGGGACTCGGCCCAAGAGGCCGTGTGTCGTGCCCAACAGCGGGAGAGGCAAGGCTTCCGCGGTCGTCATCCCACGAAACCCTTGCAGGGAAGAAATAACTGCAGCAGGACAGAAGACTCAGAAGAAGGCGAAAGTAGTTAGAATAGGAACCTGGAACATCAGGACAATGTTGAGGAGAGGCAAATTAGAAAATATTAAGCGAGAGATGGAAAGAGGTAATATAGATGTTTTAGGTCTCTGCGAGGTGAGATGGAAAGATAGCGGGGATTACTGGAGTGACAATTATAGAGTGATATACAGCGGCGGGGACGAGAGCCAACGAGGGGTTGCCGTAATTTTAAATAAAGGGGTAGGAAGAAGCGTAGTAAACATAGAGCAAGCGACAGATAGAATTTTACTCGTAGAGATTAAAGCAGAGCCGACGAACTTGGTCATTATTCAGGTATACATGCCACCGAGCAACCACAAGGAGGAAGAAGTCGATAGGATGTATGATGAGTTAGAGGATACCATCGCGAGTGTTCCTGCAGGGAAACATTTGATAGTGATGGGGGATTGGAATGCGACGGTAGGCGAAGGAAGAGATGGTGGTGAGGTGGGGGACTATGGGTTAGGTACGAGGAATGAACGCGGGGAGAAAGCAATTGAATTCTGCAGGAGACAGGGGTTAGTCACCACCAACACATGGTTTAGACATCACAAAAGGCGTAGGTATACATGGAAAATGCCAGGCGACTCAGAAAGGTATCAGTTAGATTATATTATGGTTAGACACAGGTTTAGGAACAGTGTGATAAATTCGCACAGTTTCCCAGGAGCGGATGCGGACTCTGACCACAATTTAGTTGTTATGAAATGTAATGTTCGTTTCAAGAAGATAAGGCAAGGGCGGCGGGGTAGGAAATGGAATTTAGAAGCAGTAAATGGATTAACGAGGAAGGAGTATCAGCAGGCTATAGAGAAAATGATGGATGACGGTAAAGAACTGAGTACTATCGAAGAAAAATGGGAATGTACCAAGAAAGGAATATTGGAAGCCGCTAAAGACACTATAGGAACCGTTAACGGGCAAAGGGTAAGGAAACCATGGGTAACGGATGAGATGATTGCAAAGATGGATGAGAGAAGAAGATGGAAAAATGTAAACACAGAGTTAGGCAAAATGAAGTACAAAGAGTTAAACAATAGATTGAGAAGGGCCACAAATAAAGCAAAAGAAGAATGGTGGAAAACGCAATGCGAGGATATGGAAAGTTTACAGAAGAAGGGTGAAATTGGTGCTCTATACAGCAAGGTTAAGTTATTATCGGGAAGTAAGAAAGCAAGATCTGTGCTAACAGTTAAAGATAAATGGGGTAAGATAATAGTTGAACCAGGAAAAATCCAAGAGAGATGGAAGGAATATATAGAAACACTGTATGGTAAAGAACTTAGGCCGACAAGGTTAGACATAGAAAAGGAACATGACGTAGAAGAAGATAGCTTGGGTCCAGGCATACTCGACGATGAAATAGAAAGGGCACTAAAGGAGATGAAAGCAAATAAGGCTGTGGGGGTGGAAAATATTCCTGTAGAAATGTTGAAATGGGTAGGGAAAGGTGGGAAGAAGGCCTTATATGGACTGATTCGTAGTATCTATGAGGAAGGAATCTGGCCGGAAGATTTTGTGAGATCGGTGTTAGATCCTATTCCAAAAAAGGCAAAGGCTTCGTCATGTGAGGATTACAGAACAATAAGTTTGATATCCCACGCAGCTAAAGTTATTCTCAGGATCATCAACAAAAGGATAGAGAGTAAGGCAAATGATTACTTCGGGGATGATCAGTTTGGGTTCAGGAAAGGAAGAGGTACGCGTGATGCCATTGCAGTAATGAGATCACTAGTCGAGAGGAATATAGAATACAATCAGGACGTTTTTGCCTGTTTTTTAGATTTCGAAAAAGCGTTTGATAGAGTGAATTGGGAAAAATTAATGCGTGTATTGCAGAAAATAGGAATGGATTGGAGGAACAGGAGACTGATCCGCAACCTGTACATGTCTCAGACTGCTCAGGTGCGGGTGGGGAACGGAGAGTCCGGATGGGCAGTGTTAGGAAGAGGTGTAAGGCAGGGTTGCCCATTGTCACCGGTACTGTTCAACGTATATGTAGAGGAAATGATTAAAGAGGCATGGGAAGAACTGGAGGTAGGAATGAAAGTCGGAGGGAAATTCGTAAAATCGGTTAGGTTTGCTGATGACCAAGCATTAGTTGCTCAGTCAGCCAAGGGGTTGCAAGCATTGTTGAGTGAATTGGAGGTTCAGTGCGATAAATATGGGATGAGAATCAATATTAATAAAACAAAGGTTATGCGATTTTCCAGAAAGAAAAAAGCTAAGCTAAATATTAAAATAGGCGGGGAAAAAATAGAGCAGGTAGAACAGTTTACATATCTCGGAAGTGTTTTGGACCAATACAGTCAAAGTGGTAGGGACGTAAGGAGAAGAATAGCGCTAGGCAAGGAGGCTTTCTCAGGGAGGAGGGAGTTGATGACGGGGACGTTGAGTAGGGATGTTAAGACAAGACTCATAAAAACTCTGATATGGAGCGTAGCTATGTACGGCGCGGAAACGTGGTCGCTGAAGCAGGAGGATAGACGTAGATTAGAGGCTTTTGAAATGTGGGTGTGGAGAAGAATGGAGAAGGTGAAATGGACCGAAAGGAAAACAAATGAGGAAGTACTAGAAATGGTGGGGGAGGAGAGGGGTTTGTTGAGAGAAATCCTATGGAGGCAGGAAAAATGGATGAAAGGCGTATTGAGCGGTAGTGGAATGTTGAAGAGGGTAATAGAGGGGAGAATGTTGGGCAAGCGAGGTAAGGGTAGGAACAGGATAGGGATGTTGGACGGGATGAAGGGAGGAAAGAAGTACACCGAGATGAAGAGGGACCTGATATAGATTAGTTTGCTAGGTGGGGAGTCACAAAATGTTTATTTGATAGTTGTGTCCATCCAAAAACCTACCTTAACCGGTAGATTACCTAATAATAGTAAGGAAATTTTGGATTGCAAATAATAAATGCACATGGAGCGTAGCTAGATGGAAGCTTTTGAAATGTGGGTGTGGAGAAGAATGTAGAAGGTGAAATGGACCGAAAGGAAAACAAATGAGGAAGTACTGGAGAGGGTGGGTGAGGAGAGGGGTTTATTGGGAGAAATCCTATAGAGACATGAAAAATGGATGAAATGCTTATTGGGCGGCAGTGGGATGTTGAAGAAGGTAATAGAGGGGAGAATGTTAGGCAAAAGAGGAAAGGGTAGGAACAGGATAGGGATGTTGGACTGGATGAAGGGAGGAAAGAAGTACACACAGATGAAGAGAGACCTGATGTAGAGTAGTTTGCTCGAATGTGTTTTGTTAGGAGTCACAAAAGATTTATTTGATAGTTGTGTCCATCCAAAAACCTACCTTAACCGGTAGATTACCTAATAATAATACATCATTTTATTTGCTACACATATCATCATTTTTTGCACACAAACGATGCATTTATTAAATTTTGTCTCTTTCATTTAAAGAATTAAAAACATGACGCTTAGGTGCCACAAATCGATCAGGAAAAGTTAAGACGTACCTATAAAATTACAAAGTACTTAATTATATTTTCTTTAATGGCAGCGGTGCCCTTTTATCGTTAGAAGAACATAATTGAAGTGATTAATGGAAAATACCTGTGAAAAACGCTTTCGCTAAACCGAAATGCACTTCATTCATTTGTTTTAGGAAAATATATCCTTTTGATTTTCGATTATTATGATAGCGTCGACAATTACGTATGATGGGAAGGTTTATAACTTACAAATCCTTACTAAGTCTGGGTTAGGGTTAAAGAGGCTAAAAAGACTTGTGTAATTCAGGGACGGCCACTGATGGATTGGCAGAGTAGACTAAACATTCATTTTACTAGAAGTCCAAAGAATAATTACTGCTACTTCCAGGAACCATTTTTGCTGCATTAATTTGCCTCTGCCTCCACCTTGGGGGCTCCACTTCGACCCCCGTCGCCTTTAAAGGCTTCCTCGGTGAAGCCATCCCGTGGATCAAGGCCACCCTCAAGTGGACTCGAATCGCCGTCAAATCCTACCAGCCGGAGCTGAGGTTCAGCGCCTGCGCCGTCGCCAACTTTCCCACCCTCCACGACCACCCGGAGGTTGTCTCCAGGAGGGACTCTAGTTCAGGTGACTTCCCTCCCTCGGCTCCTCCGTCTCCACTGCCCCGCTTCCTCCTCCTGCAGACCCTGTCGGAGATCGGGATCTCGAGCGAGGACACTCGCTTCCTTCTCGATACCCTGTCCCTCGTCTTCCCACGGATCTTCCCTCCACCGCTCAGCAGCCCTCGGAGGACGAGGCAGTCTCCGGCTGAGGGGCAGAGCGTGGCGGAGGCCTGGGAGAGTGCCGCCAAAGCCATCATCGTCTCCCTCTCTGGCGTTTCTCAGCCCCCCTCTGAGCCCTGGGATTGGGTCCTCCAGGGGGACGGCCGGCGCCGAACGGGCAAGGACGATGGAAAGGCGACGGTATTGCCCGAGAGTCGAAGGTGGGCCCTGGTGCCCCTGGCGGGGAACTCCGCTGCCAGGATCGCCAGCGGCGAGGTGGGCGTCGGGCGATGGTGGGGACGGTTACGCTCACGGATGTCTCGTTGGTGGGTGATCCTGAGGGGTTGGATGTTCGGGCCGGAGGGACGTGGGGACGAGGTCGGACTATCCCACTGCCTTTGGGACTACTTTGTGGAGGTGTTGTGGAGGTGGGTGGAAGCCGGGTCCAGGAGTCTGAAGCGTAGTTGGGGGAGGCTGCCACCTCCAGCGGTGACTAGTTATCGCCCCCACAACGGAGCCACTGGAGAGAAGGTCGCGGGCAGTGCGCCGGGTGATTGTAGGTATTCGTCGACGGCGGTCGGCTCTCCCATTCATGGGAAGAGTCCTCCGGAGGTGAGGTGAAGGCCACAATAATGGCCCGTTGAAGACCAGGACATTTGGATACGCCGCCGTTGAAAGGAAAGTTGGGGAAATTTCTCCAAATCATCAAAGTGCAGTGCTAATAAAAAGTGATTGGACACGGTGTAAGACATATTGAGAGTGAAGAACATTCGTAAGCGTTTTTGAGTATATTAAATGCGTTAGCAGTGAGAGTTGGTTGGAAATGAATGTAATTGAACTCCTTGAATGAGATCATCATCGTCCTAAGGTGTTCTGACGAGTGGCTGGTCCTCCGTCACCACTGTCGTCTTCACTTCCTCCTATTCTACTTCTGATCACATTCTTAATCTGACATTCTCAGTCTCCTCTTCCTCTCCTCATTTCCCCTTTACTGTGTCTTTAGTGTTGTGTCCTATCCCCCTAACCATGTATAGCAAACTTTTTATCCCAACCGTTTTATTCTATCCAATCTCCACCGCACGGCGACTCAAGCTTATTGTTGTGATAAAAACCTTGATTTTTCCATCGTCATAACTCTTTTACATTCAAACGGTAAAAATGGATCATGAACTTCGTCTTCTGATGATTGTGCAGAGCCAACCGCGTGAACGCCTGCGTTTCAGCGAGAAAGCTCAGGGGAATGCGCATTTGTGAAATAAGTGTTCGCCCGAAGACCCCAAGGCAGTTAACATTGTTTCAAAAAACCTCTGTCGTGAGTGAGTGAATTTGAAGAACATGTAAAAGACGAATAAAATGTGCGGTAGAACAAGAAATCTACCGTCATTTGAAGAAGCCACCAGAGGAAGAAGTCAGCCATGAAAATGTTGATCTGAAGAGCATTTCAAGAATGTCAAAAGTTGTCTCACTTTTGAAAGTAATCTTAATTAAATTATAATCTCGTATTTCTTTATTTTGGCGGAGAAAACCACAACGCCTTCACAAAGAGATAGTCATTTGTTGAAAATTGCTGCATTTTCATAAAAAATTCTCAATTGAGTTACGATAATGCAAACGACGATGTGTGTATAAATTTATAGGAGTTTTCCTTTTAAGAGAAGTCAATACTTTTTGGTGGAAATTTCGGTTATTATATCGAAAGATTCTAATTTGAACTTACTATTTAAACAATTGCATTTATATTTATAGGCAAAAAATGTTCATTGCATCGGGATATTTATATTTTATCATGATTCTCATTGCTGTAAAATTATTTGAAATAAATTTCACCCAAAGCATTCGTTGATATTTGCATGCAACCAAGTTAATAACTCTATTTAAATTCGAAAAAAGCATCAACATGTTATTACTTTTAATTAAAAATTCTTAAGGCTTAATTTTTTCAATGATCTTTTATCTTTAAGCAAAAGCATTAAAAACTTCCTTTTCAGGGTGAAGAAACAAAGATTTTGGGAGGGATGATTTCATGAAGAGCTGTACACAACACCAACAATGCTTTAAAATGTTTGGCCTGCTTACCTGAAAGTGTTGAAATATTCGCCCAGATAGCATCACCTAACTATTCGAATGTGAAATGCAAGGAGTGAGCACTTGGAGTGATCTTTTGCCATGTATACATGTAATTAGAACACTTCTCTGGCGCTTACTTTAGGTTTTTAATCACTTTCCTTCCTATTCCTAATGCCATCCTCCCCATGACAACTGCTCGGTATTTATGTTTTCACGTACACAGCGAGAGCGAACCAAAAATCAACGCACCTTAAACTTTACCGCAGTGAAAATCCTTTATTGCACCGCCCGGCAAATCGTACCGGCATTCCGCCCCCTACTTCTAAGAAAAGTTTGTTATTCATGCAAGCTGTTCTCTGCATGTATTCGTCAGAAGTGCTCCATTTGAGGAGGCAAAACAACCATCAAAATACGTTCCTCTTTTCATTCGAGAGAAGGTAGACCGATCTTCTGGGCCGCCTAGGTTCGGGAAGATGAAAATTCCTGGGAAGATCCGAGACATATTTCAATGTCGAATGGAAGATTCAAATGTTAATTAGATGTTGCATGTTCCTCCTTAATATTGGTTTTCGCATTTTGGAAGAAACAGATTTGGTAAGGAAAAATATTAACTCGTATGTAATAGGGGTTTCAACACTGTGTTGAAGTGGGGGGCTTCGAAGTTTGGAAATGCTTGGGTTCCGTTTAACCTTCTTGACCGTGGATCCGAGTAGCCTTGCGTGCTGCAGTACTCTTTGGCCGAAGATCTAACAGGTCACTTCGTCCTCGAGAGCGTAAATCCACGCTCCACTTTATATAAATATGTCTCTGCCCGAATATTTCACGGCCGCGTACCCAGCGGCGCCTGTCGACTTACAAGTGAAAGAGTCACTTTGTTGCCTCATTCCCCAAGATAAACCTCGTGACCTGTGTTATGGGAGCAGGAAATATCGAGTTCGCTATGGGTAACAAGGGATGGGCCAGGGTCGAGAATTAAATTGCACTTTTGCCTTCCATCTAACAAGGAGAAGTATTCTGATGGTGACGTACAAACATTTTGGCATGAAGAGGAAAATTCATCATTTCAAGTTGTTGAGTAAGTACCCTAACTAATTTTCGGGTGAGGACCCTTGCCACTAATTTTTCCCCTAACTAATATTTATGTAAAACTCCAAGGGAATTATGATGATGAACGGGAGATAGTTCTGGGGTGAAAATAAAATGACTACAATTAGTAGAAGAGTACCTATTGAATCCATAACCAGTTTGGTGGAATAGATACAGAGATGTTCGCTCAAGGCGTCGCTGAAAAAGAAAAATGCCTTTCCTTTCATCATAGGTATTTACGAGATGAAACTGCGTTCAATATTGCAAAAATATAAGGGATAGGCACCTTCATTTTCGATGTGTTGTTCCTACATATCTAGCGTTTTCATCCTGTGGACGCCTCGCTTTCCTCATTACCTTATTCAGCCTACTTACATGATATCAACTTTAATTTAAATGTAGTCGTCTCTAATTTTGTGATAACCATGGCCTGAATTATGTTCATTTCTTAATTAAGAAACAATTTTGTCTGGAATAAATTTTCAGTTTTACGAAGTCTTTTTGCATTTTTCAAGAGCAAGCTTGACCGTCAGTGCCGTGACCTCTTTAGGGTTAAATAAGGACTCGTTTCAGCCTGATAAGAGAACGGAAACCATGCGAACTTCTGTCGAAATCAAAATGATAATCTTCATAGTGATGGACCTTTGAATTTCACCGTGAAGGTACTCATCGTTATAGTTATCAGTCTAATCTGTATTTGCGCAGGTAAAAGAAAAACCCTAACAAACTCTAAGGGCCATTCAGGTCACGAAATTTTTGACTGAACTTAATGTATTTATTTTAAGGTTTCACGGTTAGGTTCCGTAATTTTACTATTTAGCATAATTTTTACTTAGCATACTAATTAGCAACATAAACGCAATAGCAAGAGCGTTTCAGTCGGTTGGGGCAAAACACAGAGGTACCATATATGACAGCAATTTTAGATATAGAAAGAGAATATGACAAAAATGAGAATGGCTTAAATCCAGGAAGGAGGAGGAGGTAGACTGGAAGATTTTATCAGATCAGTGCAAATTCCTATCCCAAAAAAAAATGACACACTTATGTGAGGAGATATGGAACAATAAACTTGGTTACCCATGTGGCTAAGTGGTGCTCAGTGTCAAGGAAAGAGGTGAGGGTAAATAATTTCTTAGAGGATGATCACTTTGGGTTCAGGAAGAGGATAGGCATGTGTGAGGATATAGCAGTAATGAGACCACTAATAAGGAGGAAAATATAATACAATCAGTATTTATCATTAATAATTTCATGCTTTTATTAATTTCATGTTTAAGAAGGCATGCAATAGAGTGAAGTGGATAGATTTAATGAATTGAATACTGCAAATAAAAGTAGATTGGATGGATAGGAGACTTATCAGCAACATGTACATGTTTCAGAGAGTACTGATGTAAAATATGGAAGACCAGGCAGTGTTCAGAAGAGGGTGTATACGAGTATATTATCACCCATGCTGTTCAATGTATATGTGGAGGAAATGATTGAAAAGGCATCGGAAGAAGTGGAGAAAGGAATGAAAGTCAACGGACAAATCATAAATCAGGTTTGCCGATGATCAAGCTTCAGTTTGATGGCCAGCCAAGGGGTTGCAATCATTGCTGATGCCCTTTGGAAAGTCAGTTCAATTTGTGTGGGATGGGAATAATAAACACAAAAGAAAGTTTATGCAGTTTTCAAGAAAGAGAGAAGCTAAGTTAAATATTTAAATAGGAGGTCATAAACTAGAGCAAGAAGAACAGTTTACCTTTTTCAGAAGCATTTTGGAGCAAAATGTTCAAAGTAGTGGGGGCATAATAAGAAGAATTTGCTCTAGGCACAGAAGCACACACAGGAGGAGTGAATTGAAGAGAGACTAAGGAAGTGTGTCAAGGAAAGGCTTGTTAAAACATTAATATGGAACGTGGTTTTGCACAGCATGAAAACATGGTCTTTGATGCAACATGATAGGCATAGATCAAAGGATTTTGAAATGTGGGTAGAAAGATGGTAAAGGTGAAGTGGACTGAAGGGAAAACAAAAGAGGTAGTGCTAGTATGGTGAGGAAGGAAAGGGAATCGTAATGAGAAATCGAAAGGAGGCAGGGAAGGTGAATGTACAGTATTTTTATTAGGAATAAGATGTGAAGATTGTCATAGAGGGGAGAATGTTAAGCATGCAAGGAAAGGGTAGGATTGGCATGTTGGATGAACTGAAGATAGTAAGGAAGTATGTAAAATTGAAGAGGAACTAATTGTAATATAGAGGGCCAGATTGTTTTGTTAACAGAGGCAAGGAAATGTATTGTTGCATCATTGCATAGTCTGAATCCATCCTAAGCATTTCTTAACTGGTAAAATACCAATAACCATAATATTAATTGTAGTCATGTTTTATTCCTATTTTTTAAGAAATCCTCTCATACATTCTTAACTTTCTGTATCAGAATCATGTATTGATTTTGGTGTTGTTGTGTTAACCACCAAAACTTAGAAATGTTTCCTGTAAGGAAAAAAAACTTTTGCAAGTTGATGAATAACAACAGAAGTCCACAATGATGAATAAATACTGGATAAAAACAGTGAAGCAATGCTTTCCACACTTGATAAGTGAGTTAATAGATAGTTATTCTTGTGCTTGCTCCTTTTAGTGCAATATGAATACTTTGAGTGCATAATTCTTTCATCAGCTATTTCTTTTTGTTTGCTTCATTGAATCAATTAAAGACCCCTAGTGATGTGCGTGTTGTTTTATACCATCACTGTTCATCCTTTGAACTTTGTCATCACATGATAAGTAATTATTTCATCACATGATAAGTAAATATTTCATCACAAGCATTTTTAGCAGATTTAAAAAGTTGGGCCAAATGTCCCAGGAAAGTAAGTCATCGCTCTCTCTATTTCTTATCCCTCTAATTCTGTGAAGGACAGAGAAGTCACATGTCACAAAAACGTCTTTGTATTGGCAATGAAAGTTCTTACCACCCACATCAGTTTGGTTTCACTTCTCTGTGTAATATGCCCAAATGCCATTGATTTTATTTCATTATCCTCAAACTGGTAAACTGCTCTAACAAGCATATCCAATGTCAGAAAACAACATTCCACCCTGCATATTTGTCTTGTGATATTCCAGTCTCTTTTGTGTAATTGAAATTGGATTGGTTTGTTGAATTGTTATCTCTTGCAAAATAAGTGCTTTTCAGGTATGTTGCCTGAAACTATCCTAATCAAAGCCCTTGAACCACTTGCACATTTGCATTTCTTAAATCTAACCATGCTGAAGTCACTTATAAGTTGCAACCATAAACAGTCTCTTCACTAACAAGGCATACAGATGCCTGTGGAATTCTACAGTATTCCATGGCATCTATTCTGTAAATAACGATATTGTGTCCTCATTGGATCTAGGTCAGAGATAGGAGGTATTACAGTAAACTGCAAATCCATGAGGATATGCTGAGACTAATCTAATGGTCTGTCATGACCTTTTTGTTAGAAGACATCTCAAACCAAAAACTCTGGAGTGTCATGGAACAACTAGGCTCGGCTTATGACACCAAGTCATTTGGTGAATCTCAAGTCTACCAGTTTAACCTAGTGCTCTGCATAAACCATGTGAGCTTCTTTTTGTAACCCATGAAGTAGCCTATTCAGTGTGGGGTGAGCAGGATTGACCATTACTTCCTCCTGTCTCTGCCATAGAACAACAGATCTCCATTGAGGTTTTGGACATCCATTTATCAGCATTGATTTTAATTGGTTACTGCAAGCCATGAAAACATGCATTCAAAATAATTAAGACCTGGAATATCCTAGTTTACTCCTTCCCTATTTCTTCACTGCAGTTATTTATTTCCCATAATAATTGATGTCTTACACATTTCGCTTCATGTTTCAGAATCTTGATTGATGCTGTCAGCTACAGTCGGACTTCTGCAGCTGCTGTCTCAACTAGGACCTTTTTGTTTCTGGAGGGGTCCCGGATAATTTCTGCAGTCACCTTTGAAGGAGGATCCTAGGGTCACACACATCTTTTACTGCTGGCTCCTTCAGGAATAGTAGTATGGTATTGCAATGGATAATCCATTTCCAATTCAATTTTGCATGACCGAGTCCTAATACCTACATGTCTGCAATGGGAAACCAGTCCCACGACTAATACTGTACATTTTCCTGAATCCCTACCCAAATATATTGATATAAGCCTCAATGTTGAGCAGAAACTGGTATTCATATGGAAGAGAAAGAATTTGAAGGCAAAAATGAGTCATAAAAGTATGAAAATTTTAATTTACCCACCTTAATTAAAACTACATCAGTTATATTCGATTTTTTCTATCAATGGGTTTATTACTGATATTCTCAGAGCTTGTGGATTGAATAAGAAAAATTGTAATTAACATATAAATAATTGTCCATTTGAATTATTTTATTACCTCATTAGGTACATAAAGTTTCCAAAAATTGTGTAATATATTAACCCAACAAATTTAGTTTTAGAGTTTTATTAAAAAATAAATTGTACATGAAATTTCGTATCTTGTTTAGTGTAAAAAACACGAGTGGTCACAGGCTTCGAAAAAGGTAGGGATATTTTCCATATGACCCATGTCTTTTTATCATTATCATATACCGCTCTACAGCCTGGTGTGGGCCTTGGCTTCCTCTATGATATGCCTCCATTCAGTTCTTATTCTTGCTTTTTCCTTCCATCTTGTAACTCCCATTGCCTTGAAGTCATCCTCCACATCCTGTAGCCATCTCTTCCTTGGTCTACCTCTTCTTCTGACCCCTTCCATCTTGCTATTAAGAATCAGTTTGGGCATTCTGTCATTTTTCATCCTTTCTATATGGCCCAACCACGCCAGCCGCAGTGACTTGGCAAATCTAACTATGTCCTCTCCTTCTGGTAGCTCATTTATCTCCATGTTCATTCTAATTCTCCATCTCTCTCCTTCTTTAATTGGGTTTTTATCACTACTCTATAAAAATACAAAGGTGCAAGTAATGGACTATTGAAATCCTCAATCACCTGAACTTCTACTTTATTACTTTCAATGCAATTTCAAATTGATTTTCATGATGAAAAATAGAGGAGTTGGTACTGCTTTTATCCAAATCTATTCTTGATGATCTATCATAAATGGTTGATCAGCTATACTTACCAGATCTACCATAAAGTTTCAGCTGCCACAAAGTGTCAAACTGCTTTTCCAGGTTGGTTTAGAAAATTCTAAGGATCCAATACTAAACCACATCTCCAGTAATCGTTGGTAATACTGACTGAGATCAGAAGATAGAAGAACCAATTCTAAGTGAAGTAGAAGCCAAGACAACCTGAAAGTGTGCAAAGAAGAGGTGAGTAGTAAATATTTTCTATGAGAGGAGAATCCCTAGAAAAGATTAAGTGAATATTTCATAGCAGTTATGCATTATTGAATTTGTCAATGCAAGAGAGTTAAGTAAGTGGAATAAAGTAATGTTTTCTCTCTAGATTTTGCAGAAAGTTATAATACTTGGGTAATTTAAGTCTACAAATAATTGTAATTTTATTAATGATTGAGTTTTATAGTTAATAGTGATTGTATAAGGAAAGGCTAAAAGGAGCAAATAAGATTAAGGAGTGATTTTAATAATATCAAGAATAATTCTCCTTGATTGTTTTTGTCATTTAAAATATGCAGAATAAGGTTAATTAATTAGATGGGTCAGCTGTTCACAAAATAAGAGTTTAATGGATAATGCATTTTATATAATCAATACTTTTTCTTTATTGCTAATCAATCTATTAGGATTGATTGCCATGTCCCCTATACAACTCATCCCCTGCCAATCTCTTTAATTCCAAGAAATAACTACATTATGCATATTCCATTATTTGTTTCACACACTTCATTCTGGGCTACCCTATATAATTTTTTACTTCTATCATCCCTTCCAGTATTCCCTGTACATCCACCCCTTGTTCTGCAGTAGATGTTCAACCCATGCATCCCATCTTCATTTACCCTTCCATTGAATCTGTTTTTTGCCTACTTTCCTCAACACTTCTTAATTCATCCATTGCTCTGTTAAGTATATCTTGGACATCCTTCTGTAGCAAAACAACAACTAAATCTACCAGCCATTTTCTCTCCATTTTCCCTACTGTCTATGCCTTGCACAATCCACACAAAGTTCTCATAATTAAAAGCAACCATACTCATTTCTCCTGAACTTCTTGCATCAAAAGATATCTTGGTTCTTGAGCAGCAAAACTCTTCCCCTTCCAAAACTCTTCCCCTTCCAAAACTCTTCCCCTTCCAAAACTCTTTAAACCTTCCTTTGATGACTCCATCCATTGTAACCTTGTCATCAATCTTTCTTTCTCCACTTGCAATGATGACTTCCATATCCTTCAAATTCTGTCTCAGGATCTGTTGACTACTTAGGATATATTCTTTTTCTGAAAGGCTCCCTATCATCTCATCTGCAGCCTCTAACAGAATAACAATGTCATCAGTGATTCAAAGTATTAGGGTTCTATGTTCCTACATGATCATTCTCCACCTCCATCCATTCTAGGGGCTAGTCCATTTGCCTCTGTACTAAAATGTACATTGAAGAGTTTTGGTGAGAGTGAGCCCCCTTTTTTTGTATGACACCTTTCTAGGGGAAATGCCTCCTAAAATGTTCTGCCCTTTATCACGGCCTTTGAATCTTGGTACAAACTAAATTGTTCTTCTTCCCTGAAAATATATTCCATTTTTCTTAAGAAAATCAAACAGCTTATTTGACAAAGGATTATGGAAAATTCTCCATGCCCCACATGGACCATATATTTTAACTTGTCCCTCCTGAATTTTCCTCCACAATCCTATGTAATACATGTTCCTACTTATTTTATGATAATGACTGTGTGACTCCATATTCATTCAATCCTTCTTCAGAATGGGAAAATTAGGGAAATTGGACTGAAGTTCAATGGAAAAGGATATTTGGATGATGAAGTCATAGGAAAAGAGAAGAAAAATACATTGAGACACTCTGCGGTGGGATAGGATTAATTGGTTAAGAAATGGAATAAGTCAACATTAAGGAGAGGGGTGATTCAATCTGAAGGACAAATTACACCTTGAAATATGGGAACTTAAGTAGAAGAAAGGAGTAGGAATCGATTGTATCTGGCTTGACTATGTGGAAATTCATTTTCAAATAAAGAAGGATACTAGGTATTTTCCACAAAACATTTTTTGGTACAACAATACCAAATATAAATTTTTGTGGAAAATACCTAGTAATCTTCTTTTGTTCAAAGAAAGGGATAGGAATTGATGTTGATCAAGGGATCTAGAGAGGAACTCCTGCAGTCCTCCTACAAGCTGGTGTGCCAGATGCATGTGACTAGAATGATACCTGACAGTTCCAATGAATCCCTCATAGTCCCTTCCTAAGAAAGTTGTTCCTTTTAGGTGCAAACACTACTAGTGACAGCCTTCTATCTCATGGGTCTCATCTGCTGCTACATCTTGCTCCTGAGAATTAAAAGTACAATCATCTCATGACCAATTCTTGCTTTGATGAAGGACATAAGAAGCTATTCTGTCTTTATGACTGAGTAGATATAACAAAATGCCACTCCATTTCATTTATCAATGTTTATAGTGTATGCTTCATGGATTTCAAGTTTGTCAGCAGAGAAGAATGAATGGAAATGCATTTATTACAGTATAAAGGATCATACTTGAGGGATAGACATTTAATTTTAAAGTATGTGTTTCTTCTTCATCATCATCAGTATTTAAATCTTAATATTGGTTTACTGCAGGCCTCCATTCCTCTTTATTTCATGTTAATTCCCTCTGAATGGTTATCTGTTTTTTGTCCTTCTTAATTTGCCCTATGTCTCTTCGCCTTCCTTGTGGGAACTCTCCTTCTATTATATTTCTAACTAATCCATTGTGCCTCAATATGTCCAATCCATCTAGTTCTTCTTTGCTGCAGAGCTCTCCATATGGTCCTTTCCTCTTCTCCTCTACTTCATCATTCCTCTATTGTCTGTCTATTTAATATTAAGCATTCTCCTCCAGCACCATGTTCCAAATGCTTCTATTCTTCATTGGTCCACTTTTCCAATATTCCATGTCTCCAACCCGTTAAGTTCATACTCCACATGGACATTTTGACAAACTGCTTCATTGTTTGCAATCTTAAGTTCTTTGAGCATAGTAGTTTTCCCTTCTCAATGAATGCCTTCTTTACATGGGCTATTCTTTGCTTGATGTCGATCAACCATCTTCCATCCCATGTTATATTGCTGCCCAAGTAGATGAAGGATTCAACTTGCTCTAGTTTCACTCCTTGAATTGTAATATCTGCATTAAGTTTCTCTCTTCCTCACACAAGGATTTTTGTTTTCTTCTTGTTGATACTCATATTAACAAAGTACTTGGTCTTCTGGTGTTCAGGTTTCCTTGCAGACCCTCTTGCATCTCTACTACTACTGCGACGTCATCTGCAAGCCACAGCTTGTTAATTTCTTCGCCATTCACCTTGACTCCTTTGATGCCCAATTCTTGTGCTTCCTTTATTGCCTCTTCTAGATCCGATATCTTGATATATGTTGAATAGTACTGGCGAGAGGTTGTATCCTTGTTGAACTCCTTTGTTTATTTTGGCTTCTATTTTCCATCCGTTTTTCATTTGCATGGTTGTTGCCTAATTCTTGTAGAGGCTATGGATTATTCTTCTGTCATTGTATTCCATTCCAAACGCTTCTAGTATCTTGTTCTATTCGACATTATCAAAGGTCTTCTCCAAGTCCACGAATGCCACATATAATGTCTTGTTTACATGGATCAATTTATTGGCCAGTACCCTTGAGCTGAGTATTGCCTGTCTTGCTCCTCGGTTTTTCCTGAATCCGAATTGGTTTTCCAAGAGGCTTTTTTCTACCTTTCCTTCTATTCCTTGGCTGATTATCTGAGTAACTATTTTTGATGCGTAAGAAGACAGGCTCAATTTTCTGTGTTCTTTGTATTTAGCTGTTTCTAAGTTTTTTCTGTATTTCAAACTTGACACTTTTCTCAAAGTCCTCAGGTAGTCTTCAACTGTTGTAGAGATCACTCATTATTACAAATAGGGTATCCTTTGCATTGGTCTCGAGTGCTTTGATTATTAGTATTAGTAATTTCTCCATTTATTTATCAACTCCCAATGCCTTTTTGTTCTTCAGGTCATTCACAGCTAGGTCGAACTCACTTCTCAGTATCTCTGGGCCTTGTTTGCCTTCTTCTATCATGCTTTCTTCTTTGAGTAAGTCATTTTCAAGTGTTTCAGTTCCTGATAGAGATCTCCAATGTATTCCTTCCATATCTTTCCAATGTCTTCATATTCTGTCAATATCTTTCCATTAGTTTCTCGGAGTTTGTGGGATTCTATTATTCTTACTCCTAATTGTGTCTTCACCAGTTTATAAGCAGTTTCACTGTTTCCCTTCCTAATGCTTTCATTGGTTTCCTCACAGCAACTTTATAGCCACTTTCCTTGGCTTTCTTGCACTCTCATGTGCATTGATCCTGCAAATTCTTGTAAAGGGCTTCCTCAGTTTCCTTTCTGAGATTCTTGTATTTTCTCCTTTCCTCGGTGAGGTATCTTATTTGAGCTGTTGTCCACAGCTGTTTGTTTGATGTGGTCTTACTCACGAGTTGTTCATCTGCTATTTTGGTTATGATAACCTTCATTTCCTTTCATCGTCCCTCAATGCTAGTCGCTTTTATTCCTTCTACTTTTCTGTCGGTGAACTTTTCTCTTTCCTGCTTTTTTTCCAGCATTTTTGTGTTCCACCTGGGTTCCTGTGTCACTTTCTTAATATTCTTGTATCATAGTTGGCTGTCCATGACCACCAGGTTGTAATCGCTTTTTAGATCTGCACTGGGATAGCTCTAGGATTCCTCAACTTGGTTTCTGTATCTCATTTTAAAGAGCATGTAGTCAATTTAGAGTGTTTCTTGTTATTATTCCCAAGAGCAACCATTGCCTTTTTAGTATTGCACTCATTATTTCATAAATCAAACCACTTTGCTTTTCTACATAAACTTATAAGTTTATGTGGGAAAGCAAAGTGGTTTGATTTATAAAAACGTCAATATGAAGATTTTCCACCAAGTTACGCCAGAAACTGTTTAATTTACTCATTATTTCACTTGAACATCTTCCTCTAGAATTTTGTAACCAAAAGATCACTCTGTTGATTATTGAGAAGCCATTTGATGAGTTCAATGGAGGATACAAATTTAAGCACTACTGGATACAGGAGTAGACATATGAGACTAGAACCTTATTTATATACTTGTTATATATTAAGTTGGCACTAGGTGGTACATGAAACGTTTTGCACAAATAAGGGTAGAAAATGGAGAATCAGTTAAACAGTGATGGGTTGGAGAATAAGTTTAAGTTTTCTAGGATTGTCTTTAAAGCTTTACAGATGTAGTATACTGGGCCAAGGAAATGAATTATAACAAAGTCTTCGAGGTAGGACAAGAAATAAAAGCAGATTGAGAGCGGATTAAATAAGTTAATTTTATTAGGTCATTTCATTTAATTAGATTCTAAAATCGTCAAGGTTTTTAATTAATATAGGCAACAAATTTTAGAGATTTCAATATGTTTTCAGTGTTTGACAGAATGAGTATGGGTGGCATGGGATGAAAATAAATACAAGAAAATGAAGGAATATCAGTTTCTCAAGAAGCAGGAAAGCTTAGCTAAGCATTGAAATGGAGTATCATAAATAAGAGCGAATGATAGCAACCGTTTTGATTGGTTGAATCACCTAAATTTATTCAATTTTCCAAAATAAAACCACACCACATTTAATGAACATGAATTTCCACAAATTTGAGCCGGAAAATATAGAAAGCAAACCAAACAATTTTTGCTACATAAGCATGTTATGATACAATGCTAATATCTTCAGAAATATTTATCTCCTGTTTCAGATTATTTTATCCCTGGTTCATTGCATCTTAGAATGAGTGAAAGTATTTGAAGGGAGAAGTATAATTTCTTTTGTGAGGTTTTAAAGGTGAGTCCTAGGGTTGGTAATTTAATTTTTAATCAAATATCTAATGAATGACATTGCTTCTGGCAATACCTTCTTCTTCCAACTTATTGTACATTGGTAGCCTTTACCAGCTTCTGCAGTACCTTCAATTCTTATCTTTATTTTCTAGCAGCTTACATGATTACTCTTTCAAGTACGACATTCTTATAAAGCATCTGCATAGTAATTATTAGGATAGTAGGATGGCACACTTTACTTTGGAGGGACTCATCACAATTGTCTTTCCTTCTTCTAACATTCTTTTATTGCCAGCTGTGGCCATGTTTGTAAAATGAATTTTTGCTAATGCTGTCAATTGATTTTACTTTTAATAATTTGCCAATTACTGCTGATCACATATTGTAGTTTCCATAAATACTAAGCTTGTGAATAAATGAAGAAAAAATTTCTTTTTGAGGAAAATTTCAGAATTATCATGGACATTTTCATGGTCAAATGATAAAGACATCATCTGAATTCCAACCAGCTTGCAATATTCTTTGGTTGACTTTGATCCTTAAATACTCCAATGAAATTCTACCACTTAAATAAAATTCTTGCTGATGATTTTAATTAATCAATGAAAGACAAACCTTCCTTTTATGAATACCTAAAATAGAAATGGCAGTATGCTGAACATAAGAATGACAGCTCTATGAATCTACTTAAATTTGATACCAAATCAAAACTTCATCAATGAAGAATGAAAACTAATTTGCACTATTGTGAATTGGGCTTTATTCACAGGCGCTGTTTTACAGACCAAGAGTAGATACCCAGATCGGGGAGTGTTATCCTTGATCACAAGAAGAAAGTTATCTGAAGATACTAAACTGAATTAGCATTTCAGTGCTAGTTGGCACTCTTCTCCTTAAGGTATTATTCACACTAATTCAACCATGCCAGTTTTTGTTTTCACTCATCAGAGAGGAACTATTCTTTTCCCTGTTACTCCTATGTCTCAATTATAACACCATTCACCTCCAAGAGCTTCTTTCTCTTCTCTTCTCCACCTGCTCACACTATCTTCATGGTACTTAATTCTGTTAAATGTTTCCTCACTGACCATGATGGTTTTAGTAGCCATTATTATTATTGAATATGTTGACCAACCTCTCTACTGTATCACTGCATAGAGATTCTCAATGATTAAAATAGCAGGGTTTATACTATGTATAAAAAAGTCAACAATGTAAGAATCAAAAGTGATTTAAACCTAATTTTACCTACTATTTCTGGTAACCCCTAAGATCTTGTAAAAATTGCAAATATCAAGTGCTCGAAAGGTAAAAATAACACCGATACAGGAAGCCGATTTCACCTGCCTGTGCTCCTTTGGTGTAAGAACACCCTAATGTCTGTGTGATATGGAAACTTGTCAAAGGGAGAAATATCCTTGGAAATAGCATGATATTTATGGGATACCTGAGTTTCCCATCATAAACAAAATAAAGGGATACGCTATAAAAAAATATGCTTAGGACATCATTAGGTGTTTAAATGTTTCATTTCTCCAAGCCCAAGACCTTTTTAAATACAATTTACCTCAAATTTTATTATTTATTTAAAAAAATTCAAATGTGTGTACATTGATATAAGACATGCTATGCTGAATGTTTTCCGCATGGTCTCACAGGTTTTGTCTCTTTAGGGATGCATTTCACAACAACATGGGCAATGCACATTATAATTCCAATCGCAAATATTCTCATCATACCTCATGAAGGGTTCATTAGACATTCAGTAGATAAAGAAATTGGACATTATGGGAAAATTGAAGAATGAAGACACAATGAAATTAGCCCATCTCTAATAATATGTGGGTACTGTGAATTGTCGGAGTTGGTGAGTAAGACCCCATAGAAAAATCAAATCCATGTTAGCAGATATTATCCAATTCCTATAAATAGAAGGACTTTCACTGGGTGTCATACTGAATTAGGTGACACAAATTTTAACATTTAGAGCATTGGACCAGGAAACAGCGTGATTGATAGCACATCTAAATCTGCTGAAAGTACTCAGGAGGTGAGACTAGACTGGAACTCCAATGTGAGTTGGAGTAAGGTAAGCAAGGGTAGGTGTACATTTATTAATTGTATTAAAAATTAAAGAAGTAATTTATTAATTGAAAACTAAAAGAAATTTATTGGAATGTGTTCGAATTAGCAATTAATTTCCTTAGGTGGACTAGAGATTAAATAAAGATGGAGGAATGGACATTTTATATCATGTTTATCATTCGAAAAGTTGATACATCATGATCGTTGCCTTTGGTGACCTGCAGACATGAAAACAATTTCTAATGAAATATTTCATTATTACTGATGCTTATATTAATTGTTCTACTCAGATCTATTAAATATAAATTTTTGTAGCACTATTTAAAATGGTAACAAATAAAACAAAGGATCAAGAATCAAAAAAAGGGGCAAGATGTATTTATTACTCTAAAATGGATTTATTAACAAATAAAAAAAACTCTTTAATCTATTCAATCTTAATCACTTCATTGATCTTGAAATAAGAGTTATAAATATATGACCGCCTTGCCCCGGAATCGAACCCGGGATTTTGCGGCAGTAGTCCTACACTTTAAACCCAGGACAACCGCAACCCACGTGGATGAGACATTATTAAATTATAATTATTTTATAATTAATATAAAAAGTATTAGTTTATATACCATGTATTATATTAATATTAGTCCATTAATAATTACGATATGAAAATTGGATATATGCTAATCAATATGATAAAGCTTGAGATTTATATAAGCATACGAATGATAAATGCTTGTTTGGTATAATAATTGTGGCTCATGAAAAAGTTTTTAGACATATGCATTAATGAAAAATGCATATATTTTTGAATATAAACACATTAATTATCGACAATAACTTCAGATTTTACAGGATCGCAAAAAGCGCTGTATATTTTGCTTCTTCGTTTTACTGGTGCCAAGATAAATAAAACGGTGAGCCACAGTAACATAAGCTATAATTTAATGACCATATATTTATCTATTTATAAAATAAATCATGAATTATTTTTTACGTATACATCTTGATTATCACACGCCCCTGGCCGTTAATTGAAACCAAAACCTCGGCGCAATCGCCACACCATCACCCTACGCGAAAAAACGAACTTCGTACGACTTCCCGTTTCGAAAATACCGCTTGGCCATTACAGCGCCCGGAATGCCCCGAGCGACTGTGGCGGACATCGGCACTAATTTCCTGGCAAAATAAACCCTTTGGGCACTTTTCAACCCTTTACCTCAATCCCTCGATGAACGCGAATTTTCTCGGGGAAAAAAACAGCTCATTTTAGACGAAAAACGGCCGTTCAAGGTCATGGAGTGGGGAATCAGCGGAGCCAGAGCTCGCTCAAGGTTACCCCGAGGGTCGTCAAGGACACTTTGGAGAAGTTAACTGGGCCAAGGGATGAGCCCCCTTTTACCCTAACCAGGAAACAAAAGAGTAAAGAGAATGATAGCCAGATTTATTTCCCAGCAAATTAACTCCGCAACCACATGACGCAGAAAAAGTTTAGGACCTCGTTCAAGAGCCAATGAAGATTGCATTTTTATTGTCGTGCAATTAGGTCAGTGTGGGTCTCAGGGAAGTAATTGCTTAGCACTTCCTTCATCGGATTATGAAAGAGAACGATTGATACCCTATTTATCCGACCTAACTTTCTTTCCATCGACCGTAGAAAATCGTTTAAAAAACGCCCGTGATGCTCGCATTGAGCATATCGTGATTATGCGATCATTAGTAATTCATTCCCAATCATTATAATTTTGGAACTTCGGTCGCGCTCGCCCTTCGAGCAGAAGCGTGTTATCTCTCAGCGGTAGCGAGGCCGGGTCGCACTGAGGCGATGTGCAAATGTTATGAATACCTGTATAACTGATGATCAAGGCACCGACAGATTGTCGTAATCGATCGTTCTTTACCATTCCGCGATCTTTTATTCATTAAAAAATGTATGTTATGTTATTTTTGGGTTGTAGTCATAGGAAACATTTTCGTTTCCGATAAAAATTCGGAGAACACAGTTCATTCGCGTGCACATCGATGCTAAATAAAACCCAATGATGCTGCATTTCAAATTATATCTGTCAAGATTTTGTACATCGCCACGAAATTCTAAAAGAAAGCACCGAGTCCTGACATAGACATTTTGAAGTTCTCTTAACGCACCTAACTTTCTTAATACAGATCGTAGAAATGTATTCAAAAAACGAACTTGAACTGCGGATCGAGTAGATCACGACTATGAGATCATAGGAGAGCGATCCGGGGTCATGTAGATTTTGAAATATTGATTACGCTTGGACGAGAAGCCCTAACTCGGTGTCGTAGCAAGTAGCTCAGCGTTGCCGTTTGGCAGTAGTTCCACAATCATCCGCTAGACCGTCACAGTACATCATACAGTATAGCATACAGGATCGCACATGGTCGACAATGTACGTCAATACTAGCTTATTTTTGCATCGTGGTCCGAATGATAAGTAATGCGTTTTCATCGTCGTATTCTTATTTAATTCTGGACCTATAGTGATTAATGTTTTATCACTTCCTTCAAATGAAAATGAAGTGATCGAATGTGAACAAATTTAGACGACGTAACTTTCTTATTACGGCCCTTAGGACTTCATTTTAAAAACTCTCGTGGTTCTCTCATCGAGAATGCCACGATTATGCCAGCGCCCGGTAATAATTGGTAATAATGAAACTTTTGAACATTCGTTTACGCTTGCTCTTCGATCAGACGTGTGGCCTCGCATGCCTATTTTAGCATTGCGACAAGATAACGGGCTAGTACAACCGATCGTCGCGTACGCACAGATTCCAGGAAAATGTTAACAACAACATGTGAATAGCTAATTCATTGGGTGCCATACTGCCCTACGTTGGATGAAATAGACTGTTACAGATATTCTTCGAAATCCCTTCGGTTCCATGATCCCATTGTGTTCCCATAACTGTTTAATTTGACGTCATTTGGATGATGAAATTTCAAACCCTCAGGAAAATGAAGCAATCAAAACAATCACGTGATCTCGAATCAATCAAGCGGCCGTGCGTTCGGCACATATTTGTTGGTAGCTACCATTGTTACACCGCATGAAGCATTAACCAATTAAAACAATGTAGCTACAACAAATATGTGCCGAACGCACCGGCCGCTTGATTGATTCGAGATCAGTGATTGTTTTGATTGACTTCATTTTCCTGAGGGTTTGAAATTTAATCATCCAATGACGTCAAATTAAACAGATTATGGGAACCACAATGGGATCATGGAACCGAAGGGATCTTCGAAGAATATCTGTAACAGTCTATTTCGTCCAACGTAGGGCAGTATGGTACACAATGAATTAGCTTATTCACATCGTGTAGTGAACATCTGGAATCCTGTGCGTACGCGCCGATCCCGGTTGTACTACGCCCGTTGGCTCGGTGTAGCCTGCGAGGCCACCCGTCTGATCGAAGGACGAGCGTAAACGAATGCTCAAAATTTTCAAAATTGTGAATTATTACCAGGAAGTGGCATAATTGTGACGGGATCAATGAGATGACCACGGGCGTTTTTGAACTGAAGTTCTGCTTAACATATTAAGAAAGTTAGGTTGCTGTACTTATTCGTATTCGTTCATTTTTAATTTCAAATGAAGGAAATAATAAAAAATTGTTCCCTACAGGTTCAAAGATGAATAATGACATGAATTATTCTTATTACTCGCTCTACAATGCGCAGATCAGTCCTACCAGATAACATGGGCGACAGTGTGTACGACAACCTTGACATGCTAAGTAGGTCAAACGAATGCCAGCGATGCTACAACTACCCGGCAACCCTGAGTCATTACCTATGACTCTGACCGGGCGCCTGTCGTCCAGGCGTTATCAATATCAGGCCACTAAATTAATTTCTTTCAGTCAAATAATCGTGATCTACTCAATCCGTAGTTTACGCCTACTTTTAAACGCAGTTCTGCATTTTAAGGAAGATCATTCTTTTATTTGTTCCCACATGGTATGGGTCGAGGCAGTCCAGGGGGTTAGAGCTTTGGGCTCCTGACCGCATGATCCCGGGTTCGATTCCCGGTCATGCCGCTCTGTGTACCTGCAACTGTACACAAATTATCCAGTGTCTCGGGTTTCCCTGGGAAACAATACCAATAGAATCAGCTCTCTTCCCGGCCCAGGGGAGCCAAACCGCCGGGCTCAATTTGGGTGAGCTGTAGAATTATATACGGGTTCGGGTTGAATTCTAATATTTTATTATTTTTATTACATTATTTTTTTTGCTCTTTATCATTGTTTTTTGACTCCCCTGCAAGGCAATGTCACGGTGTGTGGCAGGGGGTGAACACACACCACACCAATGTTTACCCGAACATGATCCCGGACAATATTATTATGGTCCCCTGTAGTTCGTTGACAAATGCATCGTAAATCTTACTGTGTTGACTTAATCTGTCTAATTTTACTAAATTATGAATTGGAGATGCAAATGAATAAAAGGAATATCAAATAATTCTCTTCATGGTGGAACATGAATATAATGACAGCAGGAGAGACTGACGAGACCACAAAAAATGCTATTTCATTAGATATGCTAATTGAACGCAATGAGACCCATTTTGGGGGGAAACCAAACATAAGATGAGTAGAAATTGCGAGAGTTTACGTTTAATTGGAGCAATCATTAACAGAAAGTCTACGATTTCAAAAGATTCCACCAGATTCTACAATAAAAACCATAAACACAGTATTCAAGGTTGGTTTGGTATGTGATGGACGGCTTGTGAAATTCCCACATGAGGGTATGGGGGCCTGCATGGCTTCTCAGGAAGATCTGGTACCCGAATAATCCACCTGCAGCTCCTCCCACATAGCTTGGGGCCTCCCGTTAGTAGTCCAATGCTATACCCCATGGACTACCGCGACCGACTTAGAACAGACAGCATTTATTTATCCATTGGTCCATTAATAATTATGACACGAAAATTAGGTGTATGCTAATAAAGTTGATAAAGCTGGAGGTTTTTATAAGCAAATGAATGATAACTGCTTGCTTCGAAAATTAATTGTGCCTCATAGTAAAGCTTTTATAAAAAATGCATTTATTTTTTTTATTAGAACAATTGAATTATCGACGATGATTTCAAATTTTACAGGATCGCAAAAATAGGTGGGTATTTTGCTTCTTCGTTTTTCTGATGGCAAAATAAATAAGGCGGTGAGCCCTAGTAACATAAGCCATAATATACTCACAATATATTTATCTACTCTACACATAGATATCTTTATTTTACCTATTATTTACGTATAAATGCAGAAAATCATAACGTCTCTGGCCGTTCATCGAAACCAAAACCGCTACGCTATCGTCTCACCATCACTCTGGCGCGAAAAAAACGAACTCCGTACGACTTTCCGTTTCGAAGATGCCGCCTGGCGATTAAGGCGCCACGGAATGCCCCCGCGCAACGGTGGCGGAAATCGACACTAACTTCCTCGCGAAACTAACCTTTGGGCACTTTTTAACCCTTTATCTCAATCCCACGTGAAACGCGAATTTTCTCGGGGAAAAAAACAGCTCATTTTAGACGAAAAACGGCCGTTCAAGGTCATGGAGTGGGGAATCAGCGGAGCCAGAGCTCGCTCAAGGTTACCCCGAGGGCCGTCAAGGACACTTTGGATAAGTTAACTGGGCCAAGGGATGAGCCCCCTTTTACCATAGCCAGGAAACAAAAGAGTAAAGAGAATGATAGCCAAATTTATTTCCGAGCAAATTAACTGCGCAACCACATAACGTAGAAAAGAGTTTAGGGCCTCGTTCAAGAGCCAATGAAGATTGCAGTTTTATCGTCGTGCAATTAGGTCAGTGCGGGTCTCATGGAAGTAACTGCTTAGCACTTACTTCATCAGATTATGAAAGAGAACGATTGATACCCTATTTATCCGAGCTAACTTTCTTTCCATCGACCGTAGAAATTCGTTTAAAAAACGCCCGTGATCCTCGCATTAAGCATATCGTGATTATGCGATCACTAGTAATTCATTCCCAATCATTAACATTTTGAAATTTCGATCGCGCTCGCCTTTCGAGCAGAAGCGTGTGATCTCCCAGCGGTAGCGAGGCCGGGTCGCACTGAGCCGATTTGCAAATGTTAGGAATACTTGTAACTGATGATCAAGACACCGACAAATTGTCGTACTCTATCGTTCTTTATCATTCCGCGATCTTTTATTCATTAAAAATGTGAATAATTGGTTGCTTTTACAAAGAATTCTGATCCCACATTATGATGGTTTTCACTTTTTTAACAAATAATCGTTGAAATTTCTTTCCATAAGGCTGATGTGATACGTGATTTCACATAAATACATCGTGAAATTGCACTGAAGCATAGTGGATTATGTTATTCAAGGGTAGTAGCCATAAGATACATTCTCGTTTCCGATAATAATTCGGAGACCACAGTTAAGTCGTGTGCACATCGATGTTAAATAAAACCCAATGAGGCTTAATTTCAAATTATATCTGTCATGACCTTGTACATCGCTACGAAATGCTAAAGAAAGCACTGAGTCCTTACATAGACATTTTGAAGTACTCTTAACGCACCTAACTTTCTTAATACAGATCGTAGAAATGTATTCAAAAAACGAAAGTGAACAGCGGATCGAGTAGATCACGATTAGGAGATTATAGGAAAGCCATTCGGGGTCATGTAGATTTTGACATATTGATTACGCTTGGACGAGAAGCGCTAACTCGGCGTCGTAGCAAGTAGCTCAGCGCTGCCGGTTGGTAGTAGTTCCACAATCATCCGCTAGACCTACATTCAGAATCGCACATGGTCGACAATGTACGTCAATACTAGTCTATATTTGCATTGTAGACCGAATGATAAGTAATGCGTTTTCATCGTCGTGTAATTATTTATCCCTGGACCTATGGTGAATAATGTTTTGTCTCTTCCTTCCTTTGAAAATGAGGTGAACAAGTTTAGCCGACCTAACTTCCTTAATACGGCCCTTAGAAGTTCATTTCAAAAACTCTCGCGGTTTTCTCATCGAGAGTACCACGATTATGCCAGCGCCCGGTGATTATTGTTAATAATGACACTTTTGAACATTCGTTTACGCTCGCCCTTCGAGCGGACGAGTGTGGTCTCGCAGCGGTAGTGCTGCCAGGTTGCAGTGGGACGATTAGCCAAGTTACAGAGCTGGACATGAAATTGTGAAGCGTGGTATCAACTTAACACCTCACCAAAATATCTACTTGAGGTGAGGGGATAGCATAATTGTCGATGGGACCTCTTTTATTCCTACTTTTCGTTATTGGCATTGACTGTGGACACTGATTAGATATGTTTATTCACCAATTATGCAGTGGTTTACCGTGACATCCATGATCCAAGGTCCAGAGCAGCTTCATCAGATGACCTTACTGCTATACAACGATGGTGTGACACCTGGCAATAAGGATTAAACTTAGCCGACCTAACTTCCTTAATACGGCCCTTAGAACTTCATTTTAAAAACTCCCGTGGTTCTCTCATCGAGAATGCCACGATTATGCCAGCGCCCGGTAATATTTGGTAATAATTTAACCTTTGAACTTATTTTTTCGCTCGTTCTTGGTTGAGACGCGTGGCCTTGGATGCCGATTTTAGCATCGCACCAAGCTAGCGAGCTAGTACAGCCGATCCTCGCGTACGCATGGATTCCAGGGAAATATCAACAACAACATGTGAATAGCTATTTCATTGGGTGCCATACTGCCGTACGTCGGATGAAATTGACTGTTAGAGATATTCTACGAAATCCCTTCGGTTCCATGATTCCAATGTGTTCCTACAATTGTTTAATTTGACGTCTTTTGGATTATGAAACTTCAATCCCTCAGACAAATGGAAAAATCGTTACAATCACGCGATCTCAAAGCAATCAAACGGCCGTGCGATCGGCATATATTTGTTGGTAGCTACCATTGTTACACCGTATAAAATATTATCGAATTTAAAAGTTAATACATCGGTGCCGTTAATATATAACCATCGCTTCTATACTTTGACGAATTAAAAGTTAATACATCGGTGCTGTTAATATTTAAACATCGCTTCTATGCTTTGAAAACAAATCTTTCAAGATTATCGATGGATTGCCTTAGAGGGACGCCAATGAATCAATTGGATATTCGCATTGAAACAGGAAATGCATGTGAAGTTCAAATATTACTTTACTGTGTAAAAGCCTAAGGGATGTCGAAGTGTACCTGTAACAGGCTATTTCGTTCATCATATGGCTATATGGTACCCATTGAATTAGCTTTTCACATCTTTTAGTGAACAACTTGTAATACCTGCGTACGCGCCGATCCCTTGTACTCGCCCGTTGGCTCGGTGTAGCCTGCGAGACCAACCGTATGATCGAAGGACGAGCGTAAACGAATGCTCAGAATTTTAGCGATTGTGAATTATTACCAGGAAATAGCATAATTGTGACGGGATTAATGAGATGACCACGGGCGTTTTTGAACTGAAGTTCTGCTTAACATATTAAGGAAGTTAGGTTGCTATACTTATTCGTATTCGTACACTTTCAATTTCAAAGGAAAGAAATAATGAAAAATTGTTCCCTACTGGTTTATAGATGAATAATGATTTGAATTATTCTTATTACCCGCTCAACAATGCCCAGATCAGTTGTACCCCACAACATAGGCGACGACATAATTTGTGCCTTGATATTGATGATGATAATGAAGGCACCGATGTATCAACCTTTTAATTCCTTAATGTTTCATGCGGTGTAACAATGGCAGCTACCAACAAATATGTGCCGATCGAACGGCCGCTTGACTGCTCCCACATCACGTGATTGTTCCATTTGCCTTAGGGATTGAAATTTCATAATCCAAAAGACGCCAAATTAAACAATTATGGGAACACAAAGGGATCATCGCATCGAAGGAATTTCGAAGAAAATCTGTAACAGTGTATTTCATGCAACGTACAGCTCTATAGCACCCAATGAACTAGCTATTCACATGTTGTTGTTAACATCTTCCTGGAATCCGTGCGTACACGACGATCGACTGGACTAGCTCGTTATCTTGGTGCGATACTGAGGTAGGCATGCGAGGCCACGCGTCTGATCGAAGAGCGAGCGTAAACGATTGTTCAAAAGTTTCATTTTTACCAATAATTACCGGGCGCTGGCATAATCGTGGCTTTATTGATGAGAGAACCACGAGAGTTTTTAAAACGAAGTTCTAAGTGCCGTATTAAGAAAGTTATGTCGGCTAAATTTGTTCACATTCCATCACCCTCATTTTCAGTGGACTGACACTTTTTAAGTTTAATCCTTATTGCCAGGTGTCACACCATCGTTGTATAGCAGTAAGGTCATCTGATGAAGCTGCTCTGGACCTAGGATCGTGGATGTCACGGTAAACCACTGCATAATTGGTAAATAAACGTATCTTACTAGTGTTCACAGTCAATGTCAATAACGAAAAGTAGGAATAAAAGAGGTCCCATCGACAATTATGCTATCCCCTTACCTCAAGTAGATATTTTGGTGACGTTTTAAGTTGATACCACGCTTCACAATTTCATGTCCAGCTCTGTAACTTGGCTAATCGTCCCACTGCAACCTGGCAGCACTACCGCTGCGAGACCACACTCGTCCGCTCGAAGGTCGAGCGTAAACGAATGTTCAAAAGTGTCATTATTACCAATAATCACCGTGCGCTGGCATAATCATAGTACTCTCGATGAGAGAACCACGAGGGTTTTTGAAATGAAGTTCTAAGGGCCGTATTAAGGAAGTTAGGTCGGCTCAACTTGTTCACTTCATTTTCAAAGGAAGGAAGAAACAAAACATAATTCACCATAGGTCCAGGGATAAATAATTAAACGAGGATGAAAACGCATTACTTATCATTCGGTCCACGATGCAAATATTGGCTTGTATTGACGTACATTGTTCACCATGTGCGATTATGAATGTAGGTCTAGCGGATGATTTTGGAACTACTGCAACACGGCGACGCTGAGCTACTTGCTGCGACACCGAGTTAGCGCTTCTCGTCCAAGCGTAATCAATTTGTCAAAATCTACATTAACCCGGATCGCTTTCCTATAATCTCATAATCGTGATCTAATTGATCAGCTATTTACGTTCGTTTTTTGAATACATTTCTACGATCTGTATTAAGAAAGTTAGGTGCGTTAAGAGTACTTCAAAGTGTCTATCTAAGGACTCAGTGCTTTCTTTAGCATTTCGTGGCGATGTAAAAAATCATGACAGATATGACTTGAAATTAAGTCACATTGGGTTTTATTTAACATCGATATGCACGTGATTGAACTGTGTTCTCCGAATTATTATCGGAAACGAAAATGTTTCTATGTAACTGTTTATGATTTTTTTGTGTCCCCTGCAAAGCAATGTCGCGGTGTGTGACAGGGGGTGAAAACACACCACACCAATGTTTACCCGAACATGATCCCGGACAATATCATTATGGTCCCCTGTCGTTCGTGGGCAAAATGTATTGTAAATCTGTCTGTGTTGACTTAATCTCTCTAATTTTACTGACATAATCTTTCCTACCGTAGCACGATATGGGTAACGATAGATTTGTAACATCACTGCTACCGAGATTCCCTTCCAATTCATGCTAGAACTTCAATCTGCAATTCAAACTTCGCTCCGTGAGTGGTTCCTAGCCTAGCTTCTCTATTATTTTGTCTGGTTATCAGTATTAGATTGAATTGAAAGCAATTACTGGAGCAATAGTATTCCAATATTTAACCAAATAAACTGCTATAACCATCATGACAATCACTTTGCAACATCAATTATGAATTGGAGATGAAAATGAATAAAAGGAATATCAAATAATTCTCTTCATAGCAGATCATGAATATAATGACAGCAGGGGAGACTGATGAGACCACAAGAAATGCTATTTCATTAGATATGCTAATTGAACGCAATAAGACCCATTTTGGGGAGAATCAGACATAAGATTAGTTGAAATTGAGAGAGTTTGTTTGAGAGGCTGGAGCAATTCATAAGACAAAGTCTACCATCTCAAGTGAATCCACCAGATCCCAAATGATAAACCATAAACACAGTATTCAAGATCGGTTTGGTAGGTCATGGACATGAAAAGGTAGGATGGCCTGTGAAATTCGAAATGAGGGTAGATGGGCCGGCATGGCTTCTCAGGAAGATCTAGTACCCATAATAGTCCACCTGCAGCTCCACCCACAATCATCTTGGGTGGAGCCTCAGGTGCCCAAGAGTGCCTTGCCCGGGAATCGAACCCGGGACCCTCCGGTCAGTAGCCCAACGCCCTACACCCTGGACTACCGCGACACACGTAGAACAGATAGCATTCATTTATGCATTTCAACATTAATTATTAAGACATGAAATTTGGATACATGATAATCAAGAAAATAAAGCTGGAGCTTTATAAAAGCAAACGAATGATAAATGCTTATTTGAAAATTAAATGTGCCTCATAAAAGAGCTTTTAGAAATATGCTTTAATAAAAAATGCAAAAATTATTTTTATAAATACATTAATTATGAATTAATTTTCGAGACGATAACTTCAGATTTTACAGGTTCGCAAAAAGCGCTAGGTATTTTTCCTCTTCGTTTTACTGGTGGCAAAATAAATAAAGCGGTGGGGCATAGTAACATAAGCCATTATATGTTCACAATATGTTTATCTATTTCTAAAATAAATCTTTAATTATTTTTATGGTATAAATCTTGATTATCAACCGACCCTGGCCGTTAATTGAAAGAAAAACCGCTACGCTATATTCTCACCATCACTCTACGCGAAAAAACGAACTCTGTACGACTTCCCGTTTCGAAGATACCGCCTGGCGATTACAACGCCATGGAATGCCCCGCGAGACGGTGGCAGAAATCGTCACTAATTTCCTCGCAAAAACCAACCCTTTGGGCCCTTTTTAACCCTTTACCTCAACCCCTCGAAAAACGCGAAATTTCTCGGGGAAAAAAACAGCTCATTTTAGACGAAAAACGGCCGTTCAAGGTCATGGAGTGGGGAATCAGCGGAGCCAGAGCTCGCTCAAGGTTACCCCGAGGGTCGTCAAGGACACTTTGGATAAGTTAACTGGGCCAAGGGATGAGCCCCCTTTTACCATAGCCAGGAAACAAAAGAGTAAAGAGAATGATAGCCAGATTTATTTCCGAGCAAATTAACTCCGCAACCACATAACGCAGAAAGGAGTTTAAGACCTCGTTGAAGAGCCAATGAAGATTGCATTTTTATCGTCTTGCAATTAGGTCAGTGTGGGTCTCAGGGAAGTAATTACTTGGCACTTCCTTCATCGGGTTATGAAAGAGAACGATTGATACCCTATTTATCCGAGCTAACTTTCTTTCCATAGACCGTAGAAACTCATTTGAAAAACGCCCGTGATGCTCGCATGGAGCATATCGTGATTATGCGATCAGTTGTAAATCATTCCCAATCATTATAACTTTGGAATTTCGGTCGCGCTCGCCTTTCGAGCAGAAGCGAGTGATCTCCCAGGGGTAGCGCGGCCGGGTCGCACTGAGCCGATGTGCAAATGTTATGAATACCTGTATAGCTGATGATCAAGGCACCGACAGATTGTCGTACTCGATCGTTCTTTACCATTCCGCGATCTTTTATTCATTAAAAAATGTAAATAATTGGTTGCAAAGAATTCTCATCCCACATCATGAAGGATTTCCCTTTTTTTTAAATAATGGATGCAAATTCTTTCCATAAAGCTGTGTGATACGTGATTTCACATAAATACATCGTGAAATTGCACTGAAGCATAGTGGATTGTGGTCCTCATGGGTAGTAGGCATCAAATACATTTTCGTTTCCGATAATAATTTGGAGAACACAGTTCAGCCGCGTGCACATCGATGTTAAATAAAACCCAATGATGCTGCATTTCAAATTATATCTGTCATGATTTTGTACATCGCCACGAAATGCTAAAAGAAAGCACCGAATCCTTATATAGACATTTTGAAGTACCCTTAAACACCTAACTTTCCTAATACAGATCGTAGAAATGTATTCAAAAAACGAACGTGAACAGCGGATCGAGTAGATCACAATTAGGAGATTATAGGAAAGCGATTCCAGGTCATGTAGATTTTTACATATTGATTACGCTTGGACGAGAAGAGCTAACTCGGTGTAGGAGCAAGTAGCTCAGCGCTGCCGGTTGGCAGTAGTTCCACAATCATCCGCTAGACCTACATTCAGAATCGCACATTGTCGGCAATGTACGTCAATGCTAGCCTATATTTGCATTGTAGACCGAATGATAAGTAATGCGTTTTCATCGTCGTATTCTTATTTATCCCTGGACCTATGGTGATTAATGTTTTGTCTCTTCCTTCCTTTGAAAATGAAGTGAACAAGTTGAGCCGACCTAACTTCCTTAATACGGCCCTTAGAACTTCATTTAAAAAACTCTCGTGGTTCTCTCATCAAGAGTACCACGATTATGCCAGCGCACGGTGATTATTGGTAATAATGAGACTTTTGAACATTCGTTTACGCTCGCCCTTCGAGCGGACGAGTGTGTTCTCGCAGCTGTGGTGATGCCAGGTTGCATTTGGCCGATTAGCCAAGTTACAGAGCTGGACATGAAACTATGAAGCGTGGTATCAACTCATCACGTCACCAAAATATCTAATTGAGGTAAGGGGATAGCATAATTGTCGACGGGACCTCTTTTATTCCTACTTTTCGTTATTGACATTGACTGTCAACACTAGTAAGATATGTTTACCATGACATTCATGATATTAGGTACAGAGCAGCTTCATCAGACGACTTAACGCTACACAACGATAGGGCGACACTTGGCAATAAGAATCAAACTTAAAAAGTGCCAGTGATAAATATTTGGAGAAAAAAGCAATTCACACCCGAAAGTCTACTGCATTTTGAACACCGAGATGGAATGTGCGGATACAATTAAATACCCAGGAGTTACCTATACTCACGATCTCTCCTTGATGCGACATATACGGGGAATATGTGGATAGGAAAACTAAAAATTAGGATTTATTAGAAGACTACTAGGCAAATGTGATGAAAATGTCAAGAGATAAATGTTATCTTTTGCTGGTAATGCCTAATTTAGAGTATGCTGCTAGTATATGTGATCCTCACGAAGTAGGATTGATTGCCGAATTGGATCGAGTGCAGCGTAGAGGATCTAGATTTGTAAAAAGTTTTTATGATAAACCAAGTAGCGTATCCAAAATATTAGAGCAGCAAGGCTGGGAATCACTCACGGAGCGAAGGTTAAATTACAGATTGAAGCTCCTGCATAAATTGGAAGGGAACGTCGGTAGCAGCGATGTTAAAAATGTGTCATTACCACCATCGGTATGAATGATTATGTTAGTAAAATTAGGGTCATGTACGGGTAAACATTGGTGTGGTGTGTGTTCACCCCATGCCACACACATTTGCTTTCAGGAAACACAAAAAAATCAAAAACAGTTTGTAACCCGAAGGATGGTCATAGCTCGAGTGCATTACCGATGCGTCTAGATGGCTTTCACCGGGTTTCGATCCCGCGACCCTGCAGTTAGAAGTCCAAAGCTCTACCCCCTGGGCCACCGCGGCCGATGCCTGAAGTGAATAAATGAATAAACTCACTTTCTTAAAATGCAGATGTGGCTTCCAAAAATAGACGTGAACCACGGATAAGGTAGATCATGCTTCTTTGACTAAAACATTAATTTGTGCCCTGATATTGATAACGCCTGGACGAGAGGCGCCCGGTCAGAGTCGAAGGTAATGACTCGGGTTTGCCGGGTAGTAGAAGCGACGCTGGTAGTCGTTTGACCTACTTCGCATGGCACGGTTGTCGTACACACTGTCGCCTATGTTATCTGGTAGGACAGTTGTGCGCATTTTAGAGCGAGTAATAAGAATAATTCATATCAATATTCATCTTTGAACCTGTAGGGCACAATTTTTTATTATTTCCTTCATTTGAAATTAAAAATGAACGAATAAGAAAAAGTACAGCAACCTAACTTCCTTAATATGTTAAGCAGAACTTCAGTTCAAAAACGCCCGTGGTCATCTCATTGATCCCGTCACAATTATTCCACTTCCTGGTAATAATTCACAATAGTTAAAATTTTGAGCATTCGTTTACGCTCGTCCTTCGATCAGACGGGTGGCCTCGCAGGCTACACGGAGCCAACGGGCGAGTACGCACGGTTTACAGGTTGTTAAGAACAAGATGTGAAAAGCTAATTCTATGGGTGCCATACAGCCATATGTTGTTCGAAATAGCCTGTTACAGGTATACTTCGTGATCCCTTTGGCTTTTACGCTGTAAAGTAATATTTGAAGTTCACATGCATTGTCTGTTTCAATGCGAATTGCCAATTGATTCAGTGGCGTCCCTATCAGGAAATCCATCGATAATTATGATATATTTCTTTTCAAAGCATGGAACCGATGTTTAAATGTAAACAGCACCGATGTATCAACCTTTTAATCCGTTAATGTTTCATGCGGTGTAATAATGATAGCTACCAACAAATATGTGCCGAACGCAGGGCCGCTTGATTGATTCGAGATCACGTGGTCTTTTGATTGCTCCATTTCCCTGAGAGTGTAAAGTTTCATCATCCAAATGACGTCAAATTAAACAATTATGGGAACACAATGGGATCATCGTACCGAAGGTATTTCGAAGAATATCTATAACAGTCTATTTCATCCAACGTAGGGCATTATGGCACCCAATGAATTACCTATTCACATGTTGTTGTTAACATCATCCTGGAATCGTGCGTACACGACGATCGGTTGCACTAGCCCGTTATCTTGGTGCGATACTGAGGTAGGCGTGCGAGGCCACGCGTCTCACCGAAGAGCGAGCGTAAACAAAAGTTCAAAGGTTACATTATTACCAATAATTACCGGGCGCTGGCATAATCGTGGCATTCTCGATGAGAAAACCACGAGAGTTTTTGAAATGAAGTTCTAAGTGCCGTATTAAGAAAGTTAGGTCGGCTAAACTTGTTGACATTCCCTAACCCTCATTTTCAGTGGACTGACACTTTTTCAGTTTAATCCTTATTGCCAGGTGTCATACCATCGTTGTATAGCAGTAAGGTCATCTGATGAAGCTGCTCTGGACCTAGGATCATGGATGTCACGGTAAACCACGGCATAATTGGTGAATAAACGTATCTTACTAGGGTCCACAGAGTCAATGTCATAAACGAAAAGTAGGAATAAAAGAGGTCCCATCGACAATTATGCTATCCCCTTACCTCAATTAGATATTTCGGGGAGGTGATAAGTTGATACCCGCTTCATAGTTTCATGTCCAGCTCTGTAACTTGGCTAATCGTCCCACTGCAACCTGGCAGCACTACCGCTGCGAGAACACACTCGTCCGCTCGAAGGGCGAGCGTAAACGAATGTTCAAAAGTGTCATTATTACCAATAATCACCGTGCGCTGGCATAATCGTGGTACTCTCGATGAGAAAACCGCGAGAGTTTTTTAAATGAAGTTCTAAGGGCCGTATTAAGGAAGTTAGGTCGGCTCAACTTGTTCACTTCATTTTCAAAGGAAGGAAGAAACAAAACATAATTCACCATAGGTCCAGGGATAAATAATTAAACGAGGATGAAAACGCATTACTTATCATTCGGTCCACGATGCAAATATTGGCTTGTATTGACGTACATTGTTCACCATGTGCGATTATGAATGTAGGTCTAGCGGATGATTTTGGAACTACTGCAACACGGCAACGCTGAGCTACTTGCTGCGACACCGAGTTAGCGCTTCTCGTCCAAGCGTAATCAATTTGTCAAAATCTACATTAACCCGGATCGCTTTCCTATAATCTCCTAATCGTGATCTACTCGATCCGCTGTTCACGTTCGTTTTTTGAATACATTTCTACGATCTGTATTAAGAAAGTTAGGTGCGTTAAGAGTACTTCAAAGTGTCTATCTAAGGACTCGGTGCTTTCTTTAGCATTTCGTGGCGATGTAAAAAATCATGACAGATATGACTTGAAATTAAGTCTCATTGGGTTTTATTTAACATCGATATGCACGTGACTGTACTGTGTTCTCCGAATTATTATCGGAAACGTGAATGTTTCTATGTAACTGTTTATGATTTTTTTGTGTCCCCTGCCAAGCAATGTCACGGTGTGTGACAGGGGGTGAAAACACACCACACCAATGTTTACCCGAACATGATCCCGGACAATATCATTATGGTCCCCTGTCGTTCGTGGATAAAATGCATCGTAAATCTTACTGTGTTGTTGTTGTGCTGTGTTGTGCCATACAGCCATACGTTGTACGAAATAGCCTGTTAGAGGTATACTTCGTGATCCATTTGGCTTTTACACAGTAAAGTAATATTTGAAGTTCACATGCATTTTCTGTTTCAATGCGAATTTCCAATGGATTCAGTGGCGTCCCCATCAGGAAATCCATCGATAATCATGATATATTTCTTATCAAAGCATGGAACCGATGTGTAAATGTAAACAGCACAGATGTATCAACCTTTTAATCCGTTAATGCTTCATGCGGTGTAACAATGGTAGCTACCAACAAATATGTGCCGATCGCACGGCCGCTTGAGGAGATCACGTGATTGTTTTGATTGCTTCATTTTTCCTGAGGGTTTGAAATTTCATCATCCAAATGACGTCAAATTAAACAATTATGGTAACACAATGGGGTCATGGAACCGAAGGGATTTCGAAGAAGATCTGTAACAGTCTATTTCATCCAACGTAGGGCAGTATGGCATCAATGAATTAACTATTCACATGTTTGTTGTTGATATTTTCCTGGAATCTGTGCGTACGCAACGATCGGTTGTACTAGCCCGTTGTCTTTTCGCGATGCTAAAATAGGCATGCGAGGCCACACGTCTGATCGAAGAGCGAGCGTAAACGATTGTTCAAAAGTTTCATTATTACCAATAATTACCGGGAGCTGGCATAATCGTGACATTCCCGATGAGAGAACCACGAGAGTTTTTCAAATGAAGTTCCAAGTGCCGTCTTAAGAAAGTTACGTCAGCTAAACTTGTTCACATTCCCTCACCCTCATTTTCAGTGGACTGACACTTTTTAAGTTTAATTCTTATTGCCAATCGTTGCTCCATCGTTGTATAGCATTAAGGTTGTCTGATGAAGGTGCTCTGTACATAGGATTATGGATGTCACGGTAAACCACTGCATATTTGGTAAATAAACGTATCTTACTAGGGTGTACAGAGTCAGTGTCATAAACGAAAAGTAGGAATGAAAGATGTCCCATCCACAATTATACTATCCCCTTACCTCAATTAGATATTTTGGTGAGGGGATAAGTTGATACCACGCTTCACAGTTTCATGTCCAGCTCTGTAACTTGGCTAATCGTCCAACTGCAACATGGCAGCACTACCGCTGCGAGACCACATTCGTCCGATCGAAGGGCGAGCGGAAAAAAATGTTAAAAAGTGTCATTATTAACAATAATTACCGGGCGCTGGCATAATCGTGGTACTCTCGATGAGAGAACCACGAGAGTTTTTCAAATGAAGTCCTAAGGGCCGTATTAAGAAAGTTACGTCGGCTAAACTTATTCGCATCCGTTCACCTCATTTTTATTGGAAGGAAGAGATAAAACATTATTCACCATAGGTCCAGGGATAAATAATTACACGACGATGAAAACGCATTACTTATCATTCGGTCTACGATGCAAATATAGACTAGTATTCACGTACATTGTCGACCATGTGCGATTCTGAATGTAGGTCTAGCGGATAATTTTGGAACTATTGCAACCCGGCAACGCTGAGCTACTTGCTACGACACCGAGATAGAGCTTCTCGTCCAAGCGTAATCAATATGCCAAAATCTACATGACCCCGGATCGCTCTCCTATGATCTCATAGTCGTGATCTACTCGATCCGCAGTTCAAGTTCGTTTTTTGAATACATTTCTACGATCTGTATTAAGAAAGTTAGGTCCGTTAAGAATACTTCAAAATGTCTATGTCAGGACTCGGTGCTTTCCTTTAGATTTTCGTGGCGACGTACAAAATCATGAAAGATATAATTTGAAATGCAGACTCATTGGGTTTTATTTAACATCGATGTGCGCGCGACTGAACTGAATCGAAAACGAAAATGTTTCCATGCAGCTGTTTACAATTTTTTTGTGTCCCCTGCACAGCAATGTCACGGTGTGTGGCAGGGGGTGAACACACACCACACCAATGTTTACCCGAACATGATCCCGGACAATATTATTATGGTCCCCTTCGTTCGTGGATAAAATGCATCGTAAATCTTACTGTGTTGACTTAATCTCTCTAATTTTACTAACATAATCACTCCTGCCGTAGCACGATATGGGTAACGATAGATTTTTAACGTCACTGCTACCGAGATTCCCTTCCAATTGATGAATGAGCTTGCAATTTAACCTTCGCTCCGTGAGTGGTTCCCAGCCTAGCTGTTGTATTATTTTAACAGGTTACTCTAATCACAATTGAATTGAATTGAAAGCAAATACTGGAGCAATAGTATTCCAATATTTAATAAAAAAATGTCTGGACCTACATGGCAATAACTTTGCAAGATCAATTATTAATTGAAGATGCAAATCGGCTTGTGAAATTCGAAATGAGGGTAGGGGGCCCTGCATGGCTTCTCAGGAAGATCTGGTACCCGAATAGTCCACATGCAGCTCCACCCACATAGCATGCGTGGAGCCACAGTTGCCCAGGGTGCCTTGCCCGGGAATCGAACCCGGGACCCTCCGGTCAGTAGTCCAACGCTCTACCCACTAGACCACCGCGACCCACGTAGAACAGATAGCATTCATTTATCAATTGGTCCATTAATTATTATGACATGAAAATTGGGTGCATGTTAATTAGAATAATAAAGCTGGAGTTTTATATAAGCAAACGAATGATAAATGCTTATTTGAAAATTAAATGTGCCTCATAAAAGAGCTTTTAGAAATATGCTTTAATAAAAAATGCAAAAATTATTTTTTAAAATACATTAATTATGAATTAATTTTCGAGACGATAACTTCAGATTTTACAGGTTCGCAAAAAGCGCTAGTTATTTTTCCTCTTCGTTTTACTGGTGGCAAAATAAATAAAGCGGTGGGGCATAGTAACATAAGCCATAATATACTCACAATATGTTTATCTTCTTCTAAAATAAAACCTTAATTATTTTTTACGTATAAATCTTGATTATCAAACGTCCCTGGCCGTTCTTAGAAATAAAAACCGCTACGCTGTCGTCACACCATCACCCTACGCGAAAAAACGAACTCCGTACGACTTCCCGTTTCGAAGATACCGCCTGGCGATTACAGCGCCACGGAATGCCCCGTGCGACTGTGGCGGAAATTGGCACTAATTTCCTGGTGAAAATCAACCCTTTAGCACTTTTTAACCCTTTACCTCAATCCCACGATTTGCGCGATTTTCTCGGAGAAAAAAACAGCTCATTTTAGACGAAAAACGGCCGTTCAAGGTCATGGCGTGGGGAATCAGCGGAGCCAGAGCTCGCTCAAGGTTACCCCGAGGGTCGTCAAGGACACTTTGGAGAAGTTAACTGGGCCAAGGGATGAGCCCCCTTTTACCATAGCCAGGAAACAAAGGAGTAAAGAGAATGATAGCCAGATTTATTTCCGAGCAAATTAACTCCGCAACCACATAACGCAGAAAGGAGTTTAGGACCTCGTTCAAGAGCCAATGAAGATTCCATTTTTATTGTCGTGCAATTAGGGCTGTGCGGGTCTCAGGGAAGTAATTGTTTAGTACTTCCTTCATCGGATTATGAAAGAGAACGATTGATAACCTATTTATCCGAGCTAACTTTCTTTCCATCGACCGTAGAAATTCGTTTAAAAAACGCCCGTGATGCTCGCATTAAGCATATCGTGATTATGCGACCACTAGTAAATCATTCCCAATCATTATAATTTTGGAATTTCGACCGCGCTCGCCCTTCGAGCAGAAGCGTGTGACCTCCCAGGGGTAGCGCGGCCGGGTCGCCCTGAGCCGATTTGCAAATGTTATGAATCCCTATAACTGATGATCAAGGCACCGACAGATTGTCGTACTCGATCGTTCTTTACCATTCCGCGATCTTTTATTCAATTAATAAATGTAAATAATTGTTTGCTTTTACAAAGAATTCTCATCCCACATCATGATGGTTTCACTTTTTTTAACAATTGATCGTTGAAATTTCTTTCCATAAGGCTGATGTGATACGTGATTTCACATAAATACATCGTGAAATTGCACTGAAGCATAGTGGATTAGTATGTTATTCATGGGTAGTAGTCATTAGATACATTTTCGTTTCCGATAATAATTCGGAGAACACAGTTCATTCGCGTGCACATCGATGTTAAATAAAACCCAATGATGCTGCATTTCAAATTATATCTGTCATGATTTTGTACATCGCCACGAAATGCTAAAAGAAAGCACCGATTATTATATAGACATTTTGAAGTACCCTTAAACACGTAACTTTCCTAATACAGATCGTAGAAATGTATTCAAAAAACGAACTTGAACTGCGGATCGAATAGATCACGACTATGAGATCATAGGAGAGCGATCCGGGGTCATGTAGATTTGGACATATTGATTACGCTTGGACCAGAGGCCCTAACTCGTAGTCGTAGCAAGTAGCTCAGCGTTGCTGGTTTACAGTAGTTCCACAATCATCCGCTAGACCTACATTCAGAATCGCACATGGTCGACAATGTACGTCAATACTAGTCTATATTTGCATTGTAGACCGAATGATAAGTAATGCGTTTTCTTCGTCGTATTCTTATTTAATCCTGGACCTATAGTGATTAATGTTTTATCTCTTCCTTCCAATGAAAATGAGGTGAACGAAGGTGAATAAGGTTAGCGGACGTAACTTTCTTAATACGGCCCTTAGGACTTCATTTAAAAAACACTCGTGGTTCTCTCATCGAGGATGCCACGTTTATGGCAGCGCCCGGTAATTATTGGTAATAATGAGACTTTTGAACATTCGTTTACGCTCGCCCTTCGAGCGGACGTGTGTGGTCTCGCAGCGGTAGTGCTGCGTGGTTGCAGTTGGCCGATTAGCCATTATTAGAGGAGTTACCTTTACTCATGATCTCTCCTGGATGCGACATGTACGGGGAATATGTGGACAAGCAAGCCTAAAATTAGGATTTATTAGAAGATTACTAGGCAAATGTGATGAAAATGTCAAAAGAGAGATGTTATCTTTTGCTGGTAATGCCTAATTTAGAGTTTGCTGCTAGTATATGTGATCCTCACGAAGTAGGATTGATTGCCGAATTGGATCGCGTGCAGCGTAGAGGATCTAGATTTGTAAAACGTTTTTATGATAAACCAAGTAGCGTATCCATAATATTAGAGCAGCTAGGCTGGGAATCACTCAAGGAGCGAAGGTAAAATTATAGATTGAAGCTCCTGCATAAATTGGAAGGGAACCTCGGTAGCAGCGATGTTAAAAATGTGTCCTTACTGCCATCGGTAGGAATGATTATGTAAGTAAAATTAGGGTCATGTACGGGTAAACATTGGTGTGGTATGTGTTCACCCCCTGCAACACACATTTGCTTTCAGGAAACACAAAAAAATCAAAAACAGTTAGCAACCCGAAGGATGGTCATAGCTCGATTGCGTTTCCATGCTTCTATAGGGCTTTCACCGGGATTCGATCCCGCGACCCTGCAGTTAGAAGTCCAAAGCTCAACCCCCTGGACCACCGCGACCGATGCCTGAAGTGAATAAATGAATAAACTCACTTTCTTAAAATGCAGATGTGGCTTCCAAAAATAGACGTGAACTACGGATAAGGTAGATCATGCTTCTTTGACTAAAACATTAATTTGTGCCCTGATATTGATAACGCCTGGACGAGAGGCGCCCGGTCTGAGTCGTAGGTAATGACTCGGGTTTGCCGGGTAGTAGAAGCGACGCTCGCATTCGTTTGACCTACTTAGCATGTCACGGTTGTCGTACACACTGTCGCCTATGTTATCGGGTAGGACAGTTGTGCGCATTTTAGAGCGAGTAATAAGAATAATTCATATCAATATTCATCTTTGAAACTGTAGGGAACAATTTTTTATCATTTCCTTCATTTGAAATTAAAAATGAACGAATAAGAAGAAGTACAGCAACCTAACTTCCTTAATATGTTAAGCAGAACTTCAGTTCAAAAACGCCCGTGGTCATCTCATTGATCCGGTCACAATTATCCCACTTCCTGGTAATAATTCACAATAGTTAAAATTTTGAGCATTCGTTTACGCTCGTCCTTCGATCATACGCTTGGCCTCGCAGGCTACACGGAGCCAACGGGCGCGTACGCACGGTTTACAAGTTGTTAAGAACAAGATGTGAAAAGCTAATTCTATGGGTGCCATACAGCCATACGTTGGACGAAATTGCCTGTTAAAGGTATACTTCGTGATCCATTTGGCTTTTACACTGTAAAGTAATATTTGAAGTTCACATGCATTTTCTGTTTCAATGCGAATTGCCAATTGATTCAGTGGCGTCCCTATCAGGAAATCCATCGATAATCATGATATATTTCTTATCAAAGCATGGAACCGATGTTTAAATATTAACAGCACCGATGTATCCACCTTTTACTCCGTTAATGCTTAATGCGGTGTAACAATGATAGCTACCAACAAATATGTGCCGATCCCACGGCCGCTTGATTGATTTGAGATCACGTGATTGTTTTGATTGCTCCATTTTCCTGAGGGTTTGAAATTTCATCATCCACATGACGTCAAATTAAACAATTATGGGAACACAATGGGATCATCGTACCGAAGGGAATTCGAAGAATATCTATAACAGTCTATTTCATCCAACGTACAGCTGTATAACACCCAACGAATTACCTATTCACATGTTGTTGTTAACATCATCCTGGAATCGTGCGTACACGACGATCGGTTGTACTAGCCCGTTATCATGTCGCGATGCTAAAATAGGCATGCGAGGCCACACGTCTCATCGAAGAGCGACCGTAAACGAATATTCAAAAGTTTCATTATTACCAATCAATACCGGGCGCTGGCATAATCGTGGCATTCTCGATGAGAGAACCACGAGAGTTTTTGAAATGAACTTCTAAGTGCCGTATTAAGAAAGTTACGTCAGCTAAACTTGTTCACATTCCCTCACCCTCATTTTCAGTGGACTGACACTTTTTAAGTTTAATCCTTATTGCCGGGTGTCACACCATCGTTGTATAGCAGTAAGGTCATCTGATGAAGCTGCTCTGGACCTAGGATTATGGATGTCACGGTAAACCACAGCATAATTGGTGAATAAACATATCTAATTAGTGTCCACAGTCAATGTCAATAACGAAAAGTAGGAATAAAAGAGGTCCCATCCACAATTATACTATCCCTTTACCTCAATTAGATATTTTGGTGAGGTGTTAAGTTGATACCACGCTTCATAGTTTCATGTCCAGCTCTGTAACTTGGCTAATCGGCCAAATGCAACCTGCCAGCACTACCGCTGCGAGACCACACTCGTCTGCTCGAAGGGCGAGCGTAAACGAATGTTCAAAAGTGTCATTATTACCAATAATTACCGGGCGCTGCCATAATCGTGGTACTCTCCATGAGAGAACCACGAGAGGTTTTGAAATGAAGTTCTAAGGGCCGTATTAAGAAAGTTACGTCAGCTAAACTTGTTCACTTCATTTTCAAAGGAAGGAAGAGATAAAACATTATTCACCATAGGTCCACGGATAAATAATTACACGACGATGAAAACGCATTACTTATCATTCGGTCCACGATGCAAATATAGACTAGTATTCACGTACATTGCCGACCATGTGCGATTCTGAATGTAGGTCTAGCGGATGATTTTGGAACTACTGCAACACGGCAACGCTGAGCTACTTGCTACGACACCGAGTGAGCACTTCTCGTCCAAGCGTAATCAATTTGTCAAAATCTACATTAACCCGGATCGCTTTCCTATAATCTCCTAATCGTGATCTACTCGATCCGCTGTTCACTTTCGTTTTTTGAATACATTTCTACGATCTGTATTAAGAAAGTTAGGTACGTTATGAGTACTTCAAAATGTCTATGTAAGGTTTCGGTGCTTTTCTTTAGCATTTCGTGGCGATGTACAAAAGCATGACAGATATAATTTGAAATGCAGCATCATTGGGTTTTATTTAACATCGATGTGCACGCGACTGTACTGTGTGTCTCCGAATTATTATCGGAGACGAAAATGTATATAATGACTACTACCCATGAATAACATAATCCACTATGTTTCAGTGCAATTTCACGATGTATTAATGTGAAATCACGTATCACATCGGCCTTATGGAAAGAAATTTCAACGATCATTTGTTAAAAAAAGTGAAACCATCATGATGTGGGATGAGAATTCTTTGTAAAAGCAAACAATTATTTACATTTATTAATGAATAAAAGATCGCTGAATGGTAAAGAACGATCGATTACGACAATCTGTCGGTGCCTTGATAATCAGTTACAGGTATTCATAACATTTGCAAATCGGCTCAGGGCGACCCGGCCGCGCTACCGCTGGGAGATCACACGCTTCTGCTCAAAAGGCGAGCGCGATCGAAATTCCAAAATTATAATGATTGGGAATGAATTACTAGCGATCGCATAATCACGATATGCTCAATGCGAGGATCACGGGCGTTTTTCAAATGAATTTCTACGATCGATGGAAAGAAAGTTAGGTCGGATAAATAGGGTATCAATCGTTCTCTTCCATAATCCGATGAAGGAAGTGCTAAGCAGTTACTTCCCTGAGACCCGCACTGACCTAATTGCAAGACAATAAAAATGCAATCTTCATTGGCTCTTCAACGAGGCCCTAAACTCTTTTCTACGCTATGTGGTTGCGGAGTTAATTTGCTCGGAAATAAATCTGGCTATCATTCTCTTTACTCTTTTGTTTCCTGGTTAGGGTAAAAGGGGGCTCATCCCTTGGCCCAGTTAACTTCTCCAAAGTGTCCTTGACGACCCTCGGGGTAACCTTGAGCGAGCTCTGGCTCCGCTGATTCCCCACTCCATGACCTTGAACGGCCGTTTTTCGTCTAAAATGAGCTGTTTTTTTCCCCGAGAAAATTCGCGTTTTTCGAGGGGTTGAGGTAAAGGGTTAAAGAGGGCCCAAAGGGTTGATTTTTGCGAGGAAATTAGAGCCGATTTCCGCCACGTTTGCGCGAGGCATTCCGTGGCGCTGTAATCGCCTGGCGGTATCTTTGAAACGGGAAGTCGTATGGAGTTGGTATTTTCGCGTAGGTTGATGGTGTGGCGATGGCGTCGCGGTTTTTGTTTCCATGAACGGCCAGCATTCTCCGATAAGCATCATTAGCTTATTTGAATTCAAATGGAATGTAAACTTTTCTATAGAGTTAAATATATCTGATAACACGATCTTTGCTAAAATTAATTGGGCTCTTTTCCTTGCCTATTTTGGATAAATTAGCCTATGGAAAACCGCTATTGTTCAATATTATTGTTGAATTTAGAACAAATCTTTGAATTAAATAAATTTTTCAATGGGAATTTATGTTTTGTATACATGTGTTATATTATTGCATTTCTGTATTTAGAACACCTCAAATGGTAGCCTCTCGCTTTCTTTAGTATTCATAGTATTTATTAATTACCATGTCTTTTGATAATTTAACCTCAAGAAACCAATTTTAGACCGTATATTAAATCCATATGTAGATGAGAACATGTTTATTTGCTCAATAAAAAAAATGCTGCCATCATGACAATATTTAATATAATGGATCAAGTCCAGGTAATAATAGACAAACAAAAGATAGTGTAATTTGTTCAAAAGTAATTTAGCAGAATGAATAGTTGTAGTTGAATAATTTTAAGTCCTCAAATTACTTGGCTTTGAAAAAATAAATTTGCTTCTACAGGTTATCTGTTTCATATTGACAAAATAATTATATTGACCTATGTATGTATACTATATTGACAATTTATTCATTTACTGCCGTAACAGATTCTTGTTCCTTGGGCAGAACGTAAAAAACAACTTTGTCAAATCCGCTATTTTAACTACTGTTTTCCTGGATATCAAATTGTCTGTTAGTGCATGATTGTTAATACTTTATCTGGCATTAAAAAGTTTAAGTCATATACCTGAGGAAACTTCATTCTTTAAGTTTATTCCTTTCCTCTTCTGAAATGCATATATTCTTACCTATACTTACCTTATGTAAGGGGTTGCCTCCCTCTACTTACCTATGGAGTTCTTATTTTTAAACAGGTTCAGAAGATATCGGAATCACTGCACCATTACTCTGAGTCACCAACCAAGGATATGCCTCTATCTACTTACCTATGGAGTTCATATAAATTTTCAGGTTCAGAAGAGATCTGAATCACTGCACCATATCCCACTCTGAGACACCAAATTTTCAAATAGTATCCAGTTACAGATGAGTAACTAGGCATTATTCTGAGAGAAAATGGATGTTTTTAAGGTATTCCTTTTACAGTGTATTGAGTAATTAGTTTCCATGAAAGTTTTTGGGAACATGTTAATTCATTTCTTCATCTTTCAAGCAATTCACAATCTCTTCATCACCTTCTTTTATACATAATGCACCTCCCACATTAAATACTGTGTATTCTCACTCTAAAACATGAATGATTTATTCATTTAATAGGTATCAATGCAAATTCCTATTGAGACATGGAAGGTAAGGGATAGGTTGCATGTCTGATCTACTGGAGAAGCTTCTGATCCCAATAAAATATATGGTAACTGTGTAATTGTATTAAGGACGAGAGAAATCCATTAACTGATGAGCTGACTGATTTGGAATATTTTCCATAAAGGTATGGCAAGCAGTAATTTTATTACAATTATTTCTCCAGATACAGGTGTACATTTTTTGTTTTTGTGTGACATATCCAATTATTTTGCCATTGAAAAATAACAAGATGAAATAATAATAAATAAACAATTAAAAAACTGTGTTAGGTTTTCGATCAACAAGGAGGAGGTGCTTAGAAATGTATGAGAGATATTATGTTTTTATTATGCTTTCAATTGTGAATCGAAACATTTCCACATAGATTTTGCATTAATCTGTTATGGTACCAAATACTGTTAAGCTACCAATTGGTCTTTGGTCAAACTGCTCAAATCAATTAGTATATCCTTGTAATGGAGGAGTAGACATTATCCCCACATATTAATCACATGAGCGGTCACAAAAGGTTTTTTTAATATATTAATCTGAGAGAAAATAACATAACATAATTTTGATTTGAGAGTATGGACAAGAAGGGAGAGAAATATCATGGTAGTTTATCTATTGCTTAAAGATACAGACCAGTGACTGATCCATGAATTGTTATATCTCTTTGGAATTCCTGTTTATTAGCAAAATTTACATGTTCCTTTTAGTTGGCTGTTTTGGGATTTAACAGAGGTGGGTTGGCATATGCACTAAAGGGTGAAAGGTTTTTAATTGTGCTTACAAACAAGTTGACTTTCACATTTTATAGTTAATTTATTTCAAATTAAACAAAATATTGCTGAGGCCAAACAAAAATTAAATCAAAAGGCAGTAACTTATTACATTCTCATCTCTGAGTGAGACTTTTTACCTCACTTCATGGTTGTGCTGCTCCAATGTTCTTCTCTGAAATGGTTGACCTTCGAAGCAAAACTGTAAATCGCTGGCAAGAGAAGTGATGTGATCCACTCAACTGAATTCTCAACAGTATGAAGTAGAATAAATTATATGTTATCAAAGACATAAACCTTTATCATTGATATGAATGAGTTTAATAGTCAATAGCTAAATTGTAAGCTAAGTGCACTTAATACTGAAATTACCCGTGAAGTTGTGATTTTTGTTCAATTGATTAATAATAAATATTGTCAAGAACTATGCCCATGCACATTTCATTTGTGTCAATGATTCAATATTGGATAGTGCCTCATTTTAAGCATGTCGGAATTGAGACATTTTGAATTATATTTCTCAAAAAAATGGTCGCAATCAACAAAAAATTGAATGCAAAATGCACAAAAATAAACAATAGAGTTTACAAGATAAAAAAGGCCCAAATTGTTAATTATAAACAATCCATTAAGCACGAACAAAATTTATTTCACTTCCATTTCACGTAGTTGAAGTTCATTGCATCAAATAATAAACACATAAATATTTCTGGTGCACAGGATGGAAGCTGGAATAAAATACCAAAAATGTAAGATTATGAAATTCTCAAAAAATACAAAGCACGTGCAGACATTTTACTAAGTTACACACTTGATGGTGTTCGATGAGTTTTGCAGACCAAGTAAAATGGGTGTCATCATCACATCCAATTTTACATAGGGAAAAAACATTCATGCTCTTTGCAGAGGGGATCTAAAAAACTTGGCTTTCAACAAACATAGAGTTGGAAAATGTAGCAATAAAAAAGTGAAGGATGCATAATATATTTATTTCTTGCATACTATTTCCATAATATGGGAGGAAGAGCTTTTATGTACTAATTCGTAAGTAGCATTTACAAGAGAGGAATTTTGTGAGAAGATTTTGTTTGATGATTATTAGTTTCTATTAAAAAAGAGGGAAAGGCAGTTGTATGTGAGGACTACAGAACAAAAAAGCCTGATTATGCACACAGTTCAAATGGTTCATCAATAAGTGGATGGAGAAAGGGGAAAATGATTACTTAGGGAATGAGCAGTTTTGGTTTAGGAAGTGGAGTCACATGATGCTATACCTGAAGCAGTGATGTGGCCACAATGAAACAGTGAATACACTTAGTATGTATTTGTGCAATTCATACATTTTGAGAAGGCACTTAATGGAATGAATTGGGTAGATTTAATTTATGCATTTCAGAAAATTGGAGTACATTCGAGGGGTAGGAAACTTATCCATAATCTGCATCTGCCTCAGACTTCTCAGGTATAGGTGGTGGATGAGGAGTCAGGATGGGCAGAACTAGGAACTGGGGTGTGATATGGGTGTCTATTATCAACCATGCTTCTCAATGTATATGTGGAAGAAATAGTTAAGGGGGCATGGGAAGAGCTTGAAATGGGAATGAAAGTTGGTGGACAATTCAGAAAGTCAGTTGGAATTGTAGATGCTCAGTTTGTTTCAGATACTTTATTTTTTCCAGTCAGGCAAGGTGTTTAAAACATTCCTGAACACATTGGAAAGCCAGTGCAATAGGTATGTCATATCATTAAAATAAATGTAAAGATGACAAAGGATATGAGATATATGAAAAAGAGGAAGACTAAGTTAAATATTAAAGTAGTTCTTTCATTCCTTTGGAAGAGTTAATTTACACTTTAATCTTTCAAATACACATTTTCATGGACATTTATTAATATTCAGGTTTTGGTTATGCCAAATATTTAAATAATTTTCTTTGCCTATTAGTTTAATGTCTGGTTTTGAATTTATTTGTGATTGATTGAGTGAGAATTTGTCTATTCTGATAGCTTTACTTATTTTCCAGACAATGTCTTGGCTGTATTAATATCACAAAGCAGGCACAGGTTTAACATGATTGCACATGAGGGCCAGATTTGGGTAGACCAACCATAGGGTTAGTTCAAGAGAGGGAAGAGTTTTGGCCATGTTATCCTGAACATTGCAGAACCCTATGTGAACCTTAATAAAATGTAGCTGAATAGTTTACTATATGGGCTTATTAGCCCTAGGGCTGTCGGTTGAGCACATCAACCATAAAGGTAGTGCACCACAATGAGAAGGGGAATCAGTTGCCTCACCAAACCTCTCAAGCCCAAGCCCTAAGTATGTTACCAAGAACTGCTGACTTTCAATATTGATTCTGGGGATGAGGTTATATTTTTTACTAACAATTTCCCAAGTTTGGAGGATGGCCACTATATATTTTTAACTAATGTATTTAATTTTACTAATTTACATGTATTTTAACATTTACTAATGTAATTTACTAACTTTACTAATGTAATTTAGTGTAATTTTACGCAGAATGAAAATACTTTCAACAAGAAGACGCAAAAACTGGAAACTGTCACATTAAAATTTTTCCCAACCTATCAAGTCTTCATTTATACTCTCGCACTCCACCCAAATTCCATTCCAAAGTCATCAACAGCAGCCATATACCTACCACAATTCTCATTTTCCATCTAATTATCTTCCCATCCACTCCCTCTCTCAAATGTCACCGTATGAACCCTTAGCATGAACAACCCATTACTCTCCAAAATGTAAACATATTAATACATATATTATTTTATATGATGAACAATGACAATTAAAATTTTGTGCTGCAGCACCACAATACCTTTACTGAGTGGTTTTCTATAAATTCATACATTGACCAAAAAAAATACCATCTAATACTATTCTATACCATTATATTTTCTAAATTCATAACACTAACCTTTTAGAAATCTTGAAATGCAGTTTATAAATGGGATGGTGCAGCTATTGTACAGGCTTCCCACCACAAAGGCCTGGGTTCAAATCCTGGAGACAAGAAATATTTTTCAGTGGTATCCCAATCCCTACTTGAGGTGCTTTGTGGAGAGCACTTTATGAGAGTACGACGTCTGTTGGATGGTACGTTAAACTGCGGACCCCTTGGCGTCTTTCGACTAGAGTAGGCTAATGCCTAAGCTTGTTCTCATTCCACCCTTCCTTTCCCACCCATCCCTAATGGCACAAATGACGCCTCCCCAACGAAACCATGAAAGCAGTTTATAAATATTCATCTCCTCAAGATATCTTTGCCTGTACAAACTCTTTATTGCCATGCAGGAGAAATGAGAGAATGTGAATCTTAATCAATAAAAATGAAATAATAAATAATTAAATTAAATTTCAGTTTTTTGCTGACATATTTTCTCATTAAATTACTATTATTTTAGCATAATTGTTTCATTTGTTAGTTTAATTCTGAAAAGTATTATGATAGCATTATTTAAATTAAGGACTATTCATTTAAAATATGGATATTTTTATTATTACTTTTTTTCCCAGAGATCACAATACAAAAATACCAGATAGGTGGTGTATGCACATGATGTAAGACACGTCAAATAGGAGCAAAGATACAGGCTCAATTAAGATACAAAAAAGAAATGGTGCTCACAGTTACATAATATTTGTCACAAACCCATGAACATTGGTTGTAATATGTACATGAAATATCAATTCAGAAAAATCATTGATCACCAACATGAATCGGACCATGTCCATTGCTATAAACTAAGAGTATGAACTTACTGGTTGGGAATATTGTTGAGATATTCGTCAACTGAGTAGAACATATTATGTTGTAGATATCTTGTTGTAGATATGCCTCAATGCAGCAGGCCCCCTAGTATCCTTTACACTTTTGGGTAGTTTGTTATATAATCTGATGTCTATTTCATAGGGTCCTAATTTCAATACTTTAGTTCTTATATTCCCATAATGGATGTTGTGCCTTCCTCTGGTGTGATGATGGTGTTAGGCAGAGTTAAGGAAATAGTTGCCAATTTTATTTTTTTATATTATTTTTAGGTAATCTACCTGTTAAGGTATGTTTTTGGATGGACACAACTATCAAATAAATAAATAAATAAATATTTTGTTTGGAGTTGCAAATAAATTTTGCAACTCCTAACAAAACCCAATCCAGCAACCTAATCTACATCAGGTCCCTCTTCATCTCCGTGTACTTCTTTCCTCACTTCATCCCGTCCAACATCCCTATCCTACTCCTGCCCTTACCTCGCTTGCCCAACATTCTCCCCTCAATTACCTTCTTCAACATCCCACTGCCGCTCAATATGCCTTTCATCCATTTTTCCTGCCTCCATAGGATTTCTCTCAAAAAACCTCTCTCCTCACCCACCATCTCCAGTAATTCCTCATTTGTTTCATTTTTTATATATATTTTTTTGTATTCAGAATTAAAAGCATACTGCATATCCACGGGAGTGATAGCAAATTTAATTCATGGAAAATAGGCCTTGATGGAGCATTGTGTGGTTTCCTGGTTATTATTCTAATAGCTTTCTTTTGCATTTAAAAAATGGTTTGAGAATTCCCCATACTATAAATTGAGTAGTACAGTTTTATTTGTAGTTTCAGACAGGTGTCTTAATAAATAGCAAGTTGAACTGTGCTTTTGTTGGAGGGCTTTTACATGTGTATCCCAAGAAATATTTGCACCCAGAGAATTGTCTAGAAATTTACATTCTGTCACATGCTCAATTAATCAATTGGTCATTAATTTTTACCAGCAGATCATCAGTCACATTATTATTGCATGGAAAGTATACTATTTTGCTTTTATTTACATTTAAGTCTAGAAGGTTGTCTGTACACCACTTGTTTGTTGCAAATGTGACAGACTTTGATTTTTCTGCAAAACTGGGATATGTTTGTATAGATATTATTGCATTAGTGTCGTCAAGATACAACATTGGTATTATTACTTCGTAATTCTGTAAGTAGTTTTGTAGGTCATTGATATAAATATCAGAAAAAGGAGTGGCCCTTGTTGAAAAGAAGTCTTGTGAAATGCCTTTGTTAACTTGGTATGCTTCAGATGAACATTTTGACCCATCTACTGACAACACGGCATTCTGAGTGCGATTGTGAATATAGGACTTCATCCAACTTAGAGGAATTCCTCTAATTCCTATTCTATTGTGTGTAATAAGTAGTATAATGTGGTTTACATTATCAAAGGCCTTTGACAAATCAAAAAACATTCCAAGACTTTTGCACTTAGAATCTAATGAATTGAGTATGTGGGTAATTGCCTGACATATGGCAGTTGTGGTAGATCTTTCAGATCTAAATCCATGCTGAGAATTTGAAAGTAGGACAATTTTTTGAGATAAGATGCTATTTGCAAAAACATGGCTTTTTCAAATATTTTAGCAAATGTATTTTGGATTGCTATTGGTCTGTAGTGTTTAAATCATTAACGCAGCCATGATTTATAAAAATGGGCACTATTTTTGATTCTTTTAATTGGGATGGGAAAATCCCTTGCATTAATGATTCATTAATTAAAAATAAAAGGGGTGCTTTTATGGATTAAAAACAATGATGAACAACTTTGCAAGGAATTTCATCAGGGACTTGTTTCTGAGTGAGGAGACAATAGTTTTTATATTGGTTTCAGGACAGAGCTTGGCATACGTTGATGATGGTGCATTTGCAAAAAGCACATTAGCTTGAGAAATAGTTGGGCAAGGAGCTGATATGTAGTGTTCGTTAAATTTATTAGCTAAAGATGAATAGCTTATAGCAGTGTTATTTTCAGCACTACAAAGTTTTGGGAGAGCGAGTATATTCCTTAAGCTACATAAATGATTCTATGAAACCACTCCAAAAAAATGCATTAATTGAATGAATCATAAGTACCAGGAAAGAATTTCAACACAAATTCCATTTTTGAATGTAAACATCATTAGGTGGAGTCACTTGATAAGAGATGTCCAACATTGTCAAACATTGTTATGACCAACTCAGCAGCGTATCCACTTTGCTAGACAATTTAGGTTGGGATTCTCTTACACAGCGGTGTTTCCAATATAGATTAAACTTATTAAAAATATTTAAAGATGGGCCCTTTTCCGATGACATCAAGGATATAATACAAACCCCAATGTATTACGGTCGAAGGGATCACGAATATAAGACTAGAGAGATAGACTGCAATACTGGCAGGTTTAAAATGTCATTTTTTCCGAGAACGATAAGGGACCAGAATGCTTGTAGCCGAAATTCCCCAGGACTTAGTTCATTACAATAAGTATTAACGTACAGGTTAGGGACTGCGCGAGGGAGGATATGTGTGTATATATGTGTATATATATATATGTATATTTTAATATATGTGTATATATATACACATATATTAAATACCTGTGTTCGCCTTTTATGTGTTTTCCTATCCCCTTTCCTTATACCTATTTCTATGTTTGAATGAATATTTGTGTGCCGTATGGCGGGACTTCGTATTTGAATGTGTATCTGGCCAATGTGGCTCATCTCTTCTTCTGGCTATGCGAGCCACGAAACGTACTGTTCCTATTCTATATGATACTATATGCTTTCTAACCAGCTGTCCCCTCTTCTTGTGTGTATTGTCTATTTCTCCTTTGGTGGGTGGAACAGCTCCCTAAAGCCTTCCTTTGGAAAATGATTCGGAGCACTTGGGCATCTTAAAAACATCGCAGATCTCAAGGTAAAAAGTTTCCTCGGTGGTGTAATGGTAGCACATCCGCCCGGCAAGTGGAAGATCCGGTGTTCAAATCCCGGTCAAGGAAACATTTTTACTTTCTTGATCTGCTCAAAAACCGCCTTCCCCACATGTCCTGTGTTCGCCTTTTATGTGTTTTCCTATCCCCTTTCCTTATACCTATTTCTATGTTTGAATGAGTGTGTGTGTGTGTGTGTGTGCATAATATGTGAATATGTATATATGTATATATTTTTTCTTAGAGGTTCCCCCCACCTTTCCTTACCTAACCCCCAACCCCCTCAACCCTTACCCTTCCCTCATGGTGCTACACCCCCTGCCACACACCTTTTTGGTGGCTCGCAGGGTATTTATGTACATGTAGATGTCCATAATGTGTGGATGGTGTCTTAAAAATTAAAATAATTTGTAGAGTCAAAATTATTAGCTTCAACATTATGTTTATGAAATATGCTGTGTTAAGCAGGAAACATTATCAGCACTCTTTCGTCCTCCCTCGCTTCAAACACCCAGTTTGGAAGAGGAGGGTGAGTTATTTTAATAATTAGGTTAATTTTCCAACTATTATTATCATAAGGTAATCTACTGGTTAAGGTAGGTTTATGGATGGTCACAACTATCAAATAAATATTTCCAAATATATGCACTATAAAAATATGGGATGACTAAATAAATCAACAAATTCTTACTGAAATTAATTCTGTTTCAATCAATCTTTTACCTACTTTCAAAAAGTCATGGCCAAAGGTTTCCTGATGATGATCAAAAGAAAGAAGATAAGAGATACCTGCTATGCTGGTTCCTCATAGGCAATTCTGGCTCTCTATCAGTCTTGTCTGCTAGATGCCAAGCGATTCAGGTCTCACTGCAGTCCAGATCACTAATGCTGCCAATTACTCCATTATTGTGTGCCTAAAAGTATAGAGTACAGTATTATTAGATGACATTAATCAAAGCTAGAAGTTAGTTGACCTTTCTCTGCTGTTTAGCCATGAAAAACCTTTGAATACCAATATGAAGGTGTATTACAACACCTTTCATGCTAAAATGATGAATATTGCTTGTTATCTACAATGGACTCGGTGAAGATTTTATATCCAAACCTCACAACTCTGTATCTAAATGATCCCCCATGTTGACTGAAATATGCATCGAAGTTTTAATCCTCATGTTCATTTGAATATTATATCTTCATGTGGATATTCCCCATGATATAAGTCTGAGAATGTTTTAAACAAACAGATTAAATTTATTGTAAAATTAAACTGATTTGTAGCTTTTAGTACTGGGCTCTAGATTGAATTTCAAATGCCTCTGTCATGGGTGTGATGTCATTTTCAGGAACAATATGAGCTACAGTATGCAGTAAATGTGACCATCATTGTCATTATTAGATGTTACTAAGTCAATTGTGGCAATATGCATGGTTGGCAAACATACAGAAAAACTGGGAGTGTCCCAATTGTAAACATTAAAATTATTATCTTGGCATGAGGATCAGAAACTTATCAAAATTCCAGATCAAGGACCATTCACATATGTCCAAAGACAAAAGAAAGCAACCAGTGCATCAGCCAAAAAAGAATTTCTAACATTTTATAGCAAAGGAGTGTGAAGGAAAAATTTCAGTAACAGGGACAATGATTGCACTCAATTTTTTTAAAACTCATCAATGCACACAACTTCAACAATTCCACAAGCCAACCATTGCATGAAACATTTCACAACTCCAAATTCCATAATAAGTTTTCCAGTGCAAAGACAAAAAATGATGTTATTGGTAACCACAAAATAGCACCTTTTGTCATGAAAGTCCCCGAAGAAGCACTTTAATTACATAACACCTTAGCATTAGTGAATATATGAGTAACTTCAAATGCCATAAAATGTTACCAGTAGTAATTCAGAACTTTAATAAAATGCATGTCATACAAACTATATCATTATGTTTTGGGGAAATCTAAAATGCAATTCATAATGCTGTAACAACATACACTTCACAATGTGATTTTTCATACTAAAGTTGAAGCTTAGATAAGTGCATTTAAAAGAGATGATGTGGACATTCACTTTTGGGATTTATGCATGATTGGATGAAATAATGTTTTCAGAAAACTGCCGACCAATAAAAGGAGTTGATTGAAGCAGTAATTTTGTCAAGTAATAACCCAACAAACCAAGACAAGATAGATTAGTTCATTTCCAACTACTGAGAAATTCATCGAGGCATGTCTATTAACTGCTAATTTCATATTGCCTTTCTCTTGACACCTTTCTCTTTCACATCTGATGGCAAACAAAGTACAGGAAATCATATAAAATTTCAATTTTTTGCTATGCAAATGTTATCTTTCATACTGAAGGCTTACTGAAGGCTTTGACTTGCAACTTGTACATTGACTACGACTAATTCTACCTCATACTATTCCATGTAATTAGGTATTATACAGGGTGCAGCAACATAACTTGATTTTTTCAATTCAATTTACATATGTCAAAAGGAAGTTATGTTGCCGCACTATGCCTAATGAACAAATTGAACTCTTAGAAATCTTATCAAGATCCCAACGGCAACCAAGCCACCAGATGCATCCAGTGAGAAAGAATACAACATAACAAGAGTACGTGAGTGGTATTTTTCTCACATGAGTGGGAAAAATGCCAGAATGTATCAATTAATCTATACTGTGGTTAAATATAAATACAGAAACACCATCATTATATTACTAAGTTCACCATGAATGATTACAACTTTGGATCATAATTTAGTACTTTTGATATGTAATGTCAAATTAAATAGGATACAACTAGGAAGGAGATATTGAAAGTGGAATGTAAAAATTGTAATTAGAATGAAAAGGAAGGAATGCCAAGAACCATTTGACAAAATTTTTTGAAGGCAAGCAGATACATACAGTTGAGGAAACATAGGTAGGAAGATTTAAAAATACATGGAAAACTTCATGGGAAGCAATATAAACGTTGAGCTAGAATAGGATGAAAAAACGTTGGATTATAGGATTGTTGATTCTTCCCCCAAAATCCACTCGGACATGTACATGCATGATATGATACATGATGAACCACTGACTTTCAACATTATGTAATTTCAAGGGATAGGGTTAAGCATATGTTTTGGCCTCTCTCTAACCACTCTGTTTTTGTAAAGAATATGAAGGAGTTAGGTCAGAAATCATCACAATTACATTTTATTCCCAAACCACAAGATTATCTAACTCTTTTGCCTCTTCCAATCTTTGTTGACCAGTCTGACCAGTCCAGTCAGACCAGTTGCCAGTCTTACTCTTCACTAACCTCTCTGACATTCTTTCTCACAGACATAAAAACCATTACATACACCAGTCCTCCGACTCAATTTCGACCAGCCCTTTGATTGCCTTTGCATTCCCCTCCTTAGATCTCAAGCTCCCGGGACATAGTGAGGACAGTAATCTGAGAGGGGATATATAAGTAGAGTCTTTGATGAAGGCGCACTGTCACCTAGCTGCTCTAACTGGGTCACTCCGCCCGGAGTAATGCGTGTCCTTTCGCCCCCTCACTCATTGAATAGGAGAACCCGGGACAAAGGACCCGAAGACAACACGTAGGAGACAAGGAAAACAACGCAGCAAAGGTCAGCGTAGAACTCGGAATTGCGTAGTGCAGAAGAAGGTGGCTGTTGTTCGGTGAGGGGACGGGCGTAGCATACGGGCTATGTAACGACCATCAGCCGATATGAAACATGAAAAAGATAAGATCAAGGAAAAAGCGCTTGGAGAAAAATACGGCAGAAATTTCCTCGGGAGAAACATCGAATGTTGCTCATAATAATTTTCGCACTGTGAAATTAAAGAAATCGATTCCAGCACTAAGATTTACGACGACCTCGACTACGTCGGAACTTTCGCAAGTTTTCTTATCCCACATGAGTATTCATTATTCACAGATGCATCAGAGGAAAATGTCATTTTGTACCGAATTCAGTCAAATTATTTCTTCCGTGGATAAGTCGAAAATACTTAAGGAAGTAAACTGTGCATGTATGAGTATGACGCAAAAAGAAACATTTAGAACGAGAGAAAGAGAGAGAAAACGCTTGCGGGGAAACAATAAATCATTAAAATATCAACGCTTCTACTTGAGATATTTTTAACCGAAATTCAAAGACAACCTCCATATCATATACTATACACCCGCGAGGAGAAGATGGCGTAGGGGTAGGAAGAGAAAAAAGGGTGCTAGGAGGAGATCAGAAATGAAAGAAGAGTGAAGGGAATAAAATGAGTAAGCATGACGTTTCAGATGGTACACCAGGCGAATGAAAGCAGTAACGATCATACTTTGATACATCTAGGATGATACCCTGATGGGTGAATTTCACACGCCGTCGGGCTTAGTACTGGGTGTACCGACCTGCGGGTTGAATACTGTGTTTATGGTATATATATATTTTTATATATTTATAAAAACAGAAAGAATTGCTGTTTTTAGAATATATACCATGCACACAATTGAATTTATACATATATTTTATTTATAAAACAAAAATACGAGATATCATGTATGTAACATATATAGGCGTGTTAAAAAAAATAATGAGAATTTTAATTTTTCGGACATTAATATTTATTTATTCCTATACATTGACGTTGCCACCTTCAAAGTAGTCCCTATTGGAGATTATGCACTTGTGCCAGCGCTTCTTCCAATCCCCGAAACACTTCTCAAACTCGATCTTTGAGATAGCCTTTAGTTTTTTCAGCGATGCGCTTTTTTTGTCATCTACGGCTGTAAATGTACAGCTGTCAGGGTCGCGGTAGTCTAGGGGGTAGAGCGTTGGACTACTGACCGGAGGGTCCCGGGTTCAATTCCCTGGCAAGGCACTCTGAGTAACTGCAGCTCCACCCAAGCTATGTGATTTTTCGGGTACCAGATCTTCCTGGGAAACCATAACCGGCACAGGGAAAGGAACTGGCCACCCTACCCTGATGTGTGAATATTCACACGCCGTCGGGCTTGGCACATGGGTGAGCTCTACCATCACCTACTAAACCGACCTTCGGGTTGAATACTGTGTTTATTTTTACGGCTGTAAAACGACGGCCCTTCAAGGTTCTCATAACTTTTGGAAATAGGAATAAGTCACACGGAGTCACATCTGGCAAATATGGAGGCATATTGTTGGGCCTTGTAGACACTTGGACGTAAATACGGGAAAACAGTTTGAAACCTTCTGTTGAGATTAAATTATTACTTCACAATGGGTGGGATTAAATTATTACTTCACTTCTGTTGAGATTAAATTATTACTTCACAATGGGTAACCAATTTCAAATAGTGTTATGAGTCATGAGATACATGTGATAATAATAAATATATCGGTCAAACTGTTACTTAATGCCCTACGGCGCTACTGTGAATCCACTTGGCAGGCATATCTACATTGTCTTTTGTGCTGATGAAGTGACCTCCTAACTAGCTATCGAGATTGCAACGGGCAGAATGAAAAAGAACCGCATTGGAAGCTTACTCTGAAGAAGTATCTTAGAGGAATGTCAATTAGCTCCGCTCGAAAAAATGAACAAATAAATATTATTTAGGAATTTCAACTGACAATTAAAGACTGCCATTTAAAAGCATCAGTTGAATTTACAAGTTTTTAAGGATTTCGACAGGGATAAATAAATATATAAAGCATTATCTGTTATTTGAACATTATGACGGTACATGAGTTGATCTTGCGTTACGTGTATGTACAAGTCTCGATGGCAGGGCATGTAGCTACGAAATATAATAGAATATTTTGTCATTTAAAAATCGAAATCAACTAGATATTTTTATACCTGATGATCTTCCGATGATTTATTTCCTTCTCAGAGGTATGTGCAAAAGATAAATGAGTTCGCGAAGGGTTTTTCATGGAAATTCATAGTTGTTACTTGACATGAAACGGCAGCAGAATAAAATAAATGTTTGAAGATGGTTCCATAGAATATGGTAGGTTTTTGTGAATATCATTTGCATGCTCTATCGAAAAATATACTCGGCATGAGTTAGCGTTAGCAGTCGATTCCCAAAGACGTAGAGAACCTAAACGTGTTGAAAAAGACGACTGAAAATCAACAATAAAATACTTTTCGATATCGTTTTACCAAAAACCGGGAAAGTTGCAGTGATTCATAACAGGAAATACAATTAATTCTTCATTCAAACTGATCAGAGTATCCCGTTTTTGGTAAGGCGACAGTCATTACCATTTTTTTTAATATTGAAAGAGCGGAGAATCACAGGACGTATGCGACTGGAGGTGTTTACACAATAACTCGGAGTGGTCTTGGCTACTATTTTCTTGCACGCGTTAAGAGTGCTTGAGTTCATCTATGGAAAACGGATATCCATCAGTTAGAGGTGTGTGAGGTTGTTCAAAACTACCTTGCCAAATAGGGAACTAGTCCACTAGGCAGGGTCAACGAAGAAGCGCGCATAATGCCGACTAACGCGAAACACGTACTTTGATAGGACGAGGTTCATCCATCTCTTTTTTTCCTACACAAGAAGGGATTCGTCACAAACACATAGAGGACTGGCAATTCGCAAGCCAAGACTGATTGCCCAATGGTATATAAATTACTGTGTGTGATGTTCTTTGACCAACACCGCACAAAAACAAAACGGCAGAGAATGCATTAAGAATCAAATTCGTTTCGTTGTGTCAGGGAAAAGTCTCGGAATCTCATAGTTTTCACCGAATTACATAGTTTTCGTCGAATTGTATTGAATTGCCAATTCGATGAATATTGAAATTCGAGGAAAAGCGTAGATAGGGCGCTTCCTAGTCGAGAATCATTAGAGAACGAAAGAATTGAACGTCATGTCGACAAAAATGAAAGGAGGTGAGTTCGGTCTATTTCCTGTCCGGCTTGAAAATCACCGAATTATAACCAGAAACCGAATGTGTAATTAGATAAATGGCTGCCAGAATTAATGGACATTTTTCCCCACGATCAATGAGCAAAAGTAACGACTGCAAAAATTTTCCCTATTCTGATTCCATCGATAAAAACTATTCCCAACCCTCATCCTTTTCCATCGGCATCCGCACCTAGCGCCGTGCACCACTTGGAGTTCGGCAGGGGGGGGGGGCAAGAAAAAGTGTAAAGTTTTGGTAAGAACGAGCTCCATAAAAAATTCTTTGGCCTTTCAACTTGGTTTTGCTGTGACTGCGAAATGTGCAGTGGAACAGTTAGTTCTTACCCCCGTCAGACGGCAGTCCAGTCCATCCGTTCTAGTCTATTTCTGTTACTTCATCCTGTAAGTCTAAACTGCCGAGAGGGTGGGGTGCTTCAGTAGTTCCATCGGCGTCAGATGTGTTCGCGAATGTCTTTCCTGAGAGTGCAAGGTTGGCCCGTTCTATTTCTGAGTTGAAGAATCCAAATCCTAGTTCCCCTTATAGCCCCGCAATGCTTAATCTCTTCTCCAAACAGTCTTTCGGTCATAAAAGTGCTAAAACGAGAGACAATTTGTTTGGTTACAAGCCGGCTCAACGTGAGATTAGTGGACATAGTAGAATTTTGATTGGAGTCGGGTTCTTTTACTAGAAAAATACCCCTTTTCCTCTTAGCAGCTATCCTTTCTTTTGCGTTGTGGGGGAGTTTTAACTACATTACGTATCCTTACGAAGACAGTCACTCTTATCTCAGAGGGGTGAAGAGGAATGTAATTTATTATCAATTTAAGTTTATTTGTTCATTATTTCAGCCATTGCTTAAGACGGAAAAAAAATTCATTTCTTACCACCAAAGAACACACTAAAAGAATGTTCAGTAATGGAAAGCGTTGGTTCAGAATTCTTTTATGAATTAATTAATCAGATCTGGTGCTTTCCCGGCGTATTTGCTTGGTGAAGTTTTCTCGGGTCTTTCACCGGGTCAGGGGTTCCAGGGGTTGATGGAAGACCCGAGAAAACTTCACAAAAAAAATTAATTCATCAGTTAAAAAAGGAAAAAATAATGCTTCTTTTCGCTGCCTGTTTGACATTAAAATAAAAAAAAAGAAGTTGCCATCCATGGCAAAGTACTTTTGTCAAAAAAAAACATGTCGATCGAAGTGATCAACAGATAATTAAGTGAAAAACACTTTCGTAAAATCTAAATACGCTATTTCTTCTTGAAGAAAAGAATTGTCTGCTTGATGGATTAGCGATAGCGGCCACAATTTAGTAAAGTGGAGAAAGAGAGGATCTCTTCTCTTGGATCATTTAACAGGAGAGTTAGGGCACAAAGATTATAGTCTTACGTAATTTAAGGATGACGACTTACATGTAACGCGAATTAGCAAAATAATTCGGTCACCACAAAAAAAATTACTCATACGAAATAATTCATAAATATATTTTGCAAGTGAACTTTTACGTCGCTGGTAATCCCTTTTTCTAAATTTGCTCAACTAAAATTATTACTTCCCCTTAGAGGTCACCTCCTAAACTTGCATATCCCTTCGCTATGTGTCATCTCTTATATTAGCTTTCGACAGCGCACATTTTCCTTTAAAAATTACTCGTTTCAGAGAATAAAAGTGACGTCGACGATTGTGCTCATTCAGTTTGTTTCGTATTTCAAAAAAATATGCCACAAGGTGTGATCAAAAACAGACAGGACTGATTTCATAACTTATTTCGACGGATACAGCTTAATCGAACTCGTCGCCCTCAAAGTACATGCCTTGGCTGACGAAACACCTTTGTCAACGTTTCTTCCAGCTCTCGAACCCTGTCTGGTAAGCCGCCTTAGGGATCCTCTTCAGGTCCGCCTTACAATTAGTTTTAATGGAGTTAATAGAGTCGAATCGGCTCCATTTCAAGGTTGATTTTAACTTTGGAAACAAAAAAAAAGCTGGCTGGAGTCTGGAGAGTAGGGTGGCTGCGGGATCACGGAAGTTCCGGTTCTGGCAAAAAACTCTGTCACGATCAGCGCCGTATGAGCCCCCAAGCTCTAGCTCTTTCATTGCTGCCGTTGCACGCGGCGACGAACAGATTAACACACGTACCGCTGCCGCTGCGTAACGACTCGACGTAAAAAAAAACAGCAACTCTCGTTTTAGTTGGAAGATGTGTCGCTAGATGGCGCACTGTGTCTCGTTTCGATCCGTTGAGCGGTTTGCGCAGAATAAAATCAGTCCGGTACTTTCTTGATCACACCTTGTACATCACATTATTAATTAGGTTTTTGAAGAAAGTCAAATGGGAATGAATAATAGGACAGGAATACATATTCTCCGATTGAGAAGAATGTGCCCGATAGCTCTGCGAGCAAAACTGTAGGCTACGCGTTAAAGGACGTGATGCACCAGGTTTGTGCACAGATTAACGCGTCCCGTGACGTAGATGTGTTACGGTTTCTTGGAGGTGTCGATTCCTTTTGAATATTATTTGTAAAAAATTGAAGATTAAATGAAACATGGGAAATTAATGAAAGAAATGATCAATCTAAAATTGCATTTTCACCCTTGGAAGATTTCAATGCCGATCATAGTGCGATACGATCGTAAATTCATCCGGATGAGGTCAGGTTAGTTTCGCGGGAGTTGTCACAGATGATGTTTTGAGAGAAATATGAATGTGCGAAATAAGGATTCATCCTATTAAAGAGGAAAGAGGTAGACAGGGGAATGTTGATGGATTCAAAATAAAACAAAACCTATGTTTTAAGCATAGAGGACAAGAAAAGGAAATTTCTTAAAACAAAGGAGCATTTCTGTAGCATAAAAAACGATACTAGTGCTTAAATTTCGTTTTTATTGTCTCTGAGGATTTTTGAATAATAATTATATATTTATGTATACATCATTATTTTCTTGGGAATCATAATTGAGGTGGTTTCCCGTTGCCTTCCTCAATAGTGTTTTTAACGTGACACCATCACTTAATGGCCGCTCCACTGGGGTCAGACGCCTTTGCAGCCTCCTCACCGAGGAACAGACGCTGCGTGGACTACCTTTCGTCTGGCTCCTAACCTAGTGGAATGCTGAAGAAGGTAATAAAGGGGAGAATCTTGAGCAAGCGAGGAAAGGGCAGGAACTGGATAGGGATGTTGGACGGGAGGAAGGGAGGAAAGAAGTACACTAGAGATGAAGAGGGACCTGATGTAGAGTAGGTTGCTGGATTGGGTTTTGTTTGGAGTCACAAAATGTTTATTTGATAGTTGTGTCCATCCAAAAACCTACCTTAACCGGTAGATTACCTGATAATAATATATGTATACACTATTATTTATTCACGTAGTCATCCATATAACATCCGACAAAGAAAGGGTACTGGTAATCCAAAATGGCTGGTGGTCTGGCTCAATCCAAAATCTTCCCAGAGTTGTGGATGTGGGGGGAACTTTCCATTTTCACCATAACCCTTCTTTGAATAGGATTTCACCTCAACGCGACAACAATAGAATAAGAAATGTCCACATGGAAGTAGATTTCAAGGTACACGAATATCACTACATGATAAAATTTCTATTCTATTTGCTAGAAGTATATAAGACGGCGTGTTTGTGATTCCTCTGGTCGGGAAGGGGATGGGATCCGTCATCCGGGTAATGGTACAGTTGCAATTAAAACCGTGCGGCAAAAGAGAAAGAAATCCATAGGATATTGTTTCTCTGGTGTCACTTTGTGAAAATATTTTATCCCCATCACAATAAAAGGTTTAAACAAGTCAATTTTCGCGCAAAACTTCATACACTACAGTGGTTTCAACAAAGCAGGTCATTATAATGACACAATTTGTTGAAATAATGGTGGGTGCATTAAATTAAGCGTTATAATTCACTTGTTTTACCTTTCATCATAATGGAATCGAAAGAAAGAGACCAGTCCATCTATTTGTACGAGAGTATTCGTATCGCGGTATGCGTACAGCGGTCCCTCAAATGACGAGTCAAGCTTCTGGGTTTAAAATAATCAAAGGGTTAATTTGAGTAATAGAATGAGCCATTGTACAGCTGACGTAACTTAATTAGATGTGAAACAATTAAATCAGAACTACATTGGTCATTAGAAAATTGTTAATACATAGTTAACTTCATATATACGTGTATACTCCAGATACGTGACTTTAAATAGCGCAGCGGTATATGCATTGAGAGATTTCTGTCTCTCTGCACGATCAAGTGCGGTCACTGGATATCAGCAAGCCATAATTGGGATTGGCAGACGTCCCAGAAATGGATGAAATGTCCTCCTATTTCATTTACTGTCCTCATTCCTTGCACAGTCCAAGGAAGTAAGCCTATGATTTCATTTCGCACAAGGGCAATTCTCCGAATCTATCGAACGTCATCCTCTTGTTTTAAATTCTTCGCTTGGCACTCTCGATAAGTTTAGACTCTGCAATTACTCATGGAGAACACTGCCATGCCCATCTTTATGAACAGAAACGGTCATTTTTTTAAGGAGTGGTGACTACTATTCAGAAGTTTGAAAAACATGACAATTTTCTTCTTTTGTACCTTCGGAAATGCATTGTGCGAATTTATGAATGCGTTTACATCAAACAATTAGAGAACGCAGGTAAGCATACATTGACCATGTAGAAAACAATTATTAGAATTATCATCACCGAGCACAGTATGCAAAATATGATCGATTAAATTCCTTTGGCCTTTATTCGCTCATGTTCTTATTACACGCCCGATGTACGTTTTCAAATATAATTGTAACTTATATCATTTCCTTGTCATACCCTTCTAATACCCGCGACGTTGGGTCAAATTCTTTACCTTGGGGAGGAGAGCGTTTTATGTTGTATGTTCTTGTGGTAGTGGAATTTCGCCTTCCTACTTACCAAATTCTAGCTAGCTATTCTATTGGATAAATTTCTTTCTGCATCCTAAGGTGCAAGTATTTGTTAGATGATAGTATATGTAATTGCATGCGTGTGGAATGAAAGGAGGTAGATATGTATTTGCATGTGTGTAAAATGATAGGATTTTTGCATGAATGTATGCACCACTGTGGGTATGGGTTTGTGTGTATGTATTGGTGTTGAATGCCGTTTTTTCCCTTTTAGGGGCGGTGACCTAATACCCCCCGCCACACGCCCTTGCGGCGGCTTGCGGGGTATTATGTAGATATAGATGTTGTATTAACTTTTTTTCTTCTCCATGTTTCTTAACTTTTCCCTCGTTAGAGACAATTTTTATTCTCTGCATCCCTTTCGTTCTGCTCCCGTCAAATATTTTAGGCAATCTTTATTTCAGAGCCTAGAAATTTCGTCCATAAAATTCCTCCCACACGTGCTCTGGAGCACACCGTCAGACATCTGGTAACTCCACCTATGACGAACTTCTCCTCCAGAACGCGAGACTGCCGCACGTAGTGAGATGCCATTCAATTACCCAGGCCACGTGGATTGCGATATATGCTGCTCGCGAGGAGCGCGGAGTCCCTCAGCAAACAGTTCAAGCTCCGTGACGCGAGGCTAATGAGGACTGCCTTATAAAATGATCAAACATTTCCCTCACGTCCGACTTTCTCCGGGATAAAAAAAAATAACCCATTTGTTTGGATGGGAGGGGGAACGACCAAAAGAGGCTTCTTATGCAAGAAAAGACGGGACTGGAACGCGGTTGGCTTTTGAGTTTTTGCAAAACGCCGATAAAACATAGGCGGACGAGTGGGAAAAAAAGTGAAGGGGGAAAAGCGGGATCGTGTTCAAATCACCACCACGCGCCGTCCACAGAGTCACACAACCGTTCACGCGTCTCGCCGTAGGCACGTGGAAGACAAGGGCAAGTGCATTACGCGAAAACAAAGAAAAAAAAACAAGAGAAGGCAGGAAGGCGGGAATATCGGCGCTTTTGTGCTCCTCGTACCGGTTGGAGCAGAACGTGGGATGATGCTTGCGACCGGTTTGTTTATCAATACGGAGGTTTTGCAAGGAGTTCACCCTCGAAGAATTTGCGTTCCCCGAGCGTCGACGTCGACGGGTGTGCACACCAGGGCGCTCCTCATGGTGTCGGTGTTTGTTGTTGTCGCCGGCGGTGGTCCAATTGGCACGGCGTTCTCTCATTCTATGCGCAGAAGCACGTTGACAACATCGCGAGCCACCTATGGTGTGTCCCACGCTCCCTCCCCACCACTGATCGGAAATCATTCCTCCCATACGGAGAAATGGAAAGTGGGCGTTTTGACCGGGAATGGAAGCAAGGGGAGGAGGAATGGGGATCCGTGGGCGATAACTTGGCTGAAATCGAGATTGCGGGAACGCCTTTTGACCAAAGTGCCCACCCGGCAAAAGTGCCCACCCGGCAAAAGTGGCGGTTATCGTTTGATTGTCGAGGTAATTCGTCCCATCTGGGATGGATAAATGGTGATGGTAATCACAGTACGGACATGTCCCTACTGCACCTGAGTGTAGTGATTTGGGAGAGGAGAAAGGGTTGACAGAAACCCAGCGCCGTCACATGGCGATAATCCACACTATGGCGGTAAGTAGCGAGGCGACCGTTCCGACACTTTATAAGGGCAGGAGCAAAGCCAGCTGGCGACTGATTTCAGAGAAACTTGGCAGTCGTCATCCCCTGTACTCCCTGATTGCAGAAATACCCTATTTATGGAGTAGTTGACCAATGAGATCCCGGTTATATATTGCAAAATACGTACTCTCGATTCACATTTTTTATTGCTATGAATAAATCTTCGTCAGCGTTTTCGATATTGATGATCTAGTCTGCCTTTCAATCATTGCCCAAACCTAGAGGAAATATTTTCCGTTCTTATTTACTGGATGAAGTTTCCTCGGGTCTTCCACCGGGTCAGGGGTTCCATGTTGGCCCAACATGGAACCCCTGACCCGGTGGAAGACCCGAGAAAACTTCATCCAGCAAATACGCCGGGAAAGCACCAGATCTTACGTTCTTATTTAGCTTTGTTTTCGTTGACTTCGTGGTCAAGCTATGCACTAACCTTGATACCAGCACTACCTCAACGTTCTCAATCCGATGGATAGAAAATTTAGGCTTCTTCATCAGGTGTTTATGGAAATCGATACATTTTTTACATATCCTGGACCTTATTACTTGTATAACAGTTTAGGAAGACATTTTACTATTAATTTCAACAGCGAAATTTTATTCCTACAACCAAGATTTCAACATAAACATGTAATTTAATCATTTATTCCTAATGGCCACAAAGTTGCGAGCGTGCCTGCAGACCATTTAATCCTTTGCCTCCACAACTGACTTAATTCTATTTTCTTACAAAATTCGCTCAAATTATTTGTTGTATTCGCTAAGAGTGCAGATGTCTCAATAAAAACGTAGTATCAATTGTATTTTCAACATTTTGACCACTGTGTAAAACTGTTATCTCCACAGCTATTCTTGCTTTTTACCGCGTCTCTAGGAAAAAATATTTTTTTGCGTGGCGAAAGATTTCCTAGTTTGTGGGCGGGGAATCTAGCGCTTCAGAGATAACTGAATTTCAATGGTGGCGTCACCATCGACCTCAGCTCTGAAGTGAGTATAGCTGCATTTCAAATGGTGACAAAAAAGCGATCTTACCTCAATTAGTATCTTCTTATAAAATAATAATTAACGTCATATCGACATTAAAATAGTAACGAGTATTGATAAATTATTTTGTCGAGCGGACGGAATAAGTTGCGGTGCTTGTTAGTTCTTAATCGAACTACGAGTCTTCCTGATGGTTTCGTAAATAATTAACATAATAATAAATTATACGCTTTGAAGAGATCGCTGCAGAGAAATAACTTCTGACCTTACTATTGCCAATAAGATGCCTTCAGGTGAGATATTTGGTTGGAATTCCGTCTCAGATTTTCTTATTTCTTCACTCACAAGATTTACTAATTGGTCAAAAATTTTCGCGGCCATTCTTGCAAAACATTGAAACTCCTTTCCATTCCAATGAATATGTTATAATAATCATATAAATACGTTATTTTTACGAACATTTCTTTTTATTTAGTGAAACTGTGAATCTTACAGGGTCAGGCTTCACTTCGTGGAAGTTTTCTGTGTCCATAAAATGAGAGAGAGAAGGTACTCTTCCACAGAATTAATTTGTTTTGGTACTTCGCGTTTCACCGTGATACAGTCTACCCCTGCCCTTTCGTCACCCCTCCTTCGTGATCGTCTCGCTATCCCTCCATCCCTCATTGACCATAACCCCCTTCCCCACATTTTACCACCCCCCTAATTTCTTTTCGTCCCCCCCCTTCAACCCCCTTCCCTCATAATTACTATAATTTTGCCTCCTATTGGTAACTGGTTCCTTCGAAATAACCAATTCCGTTTGAGCTCCAACTTATTCTCACCCATTACCCTTTGTGTGTACATTATATATGTAATATATATATATATATATATATATATATATACATATATACGAGTATATACACCTGTAAATGGTAATCGTAATGTATGGTACACCAAGATATCGCTGGCGAAGAAAAAAAACACAAAAAGGAAAACTCACACGCATTCCGAATTTTCGGTGGCACTGCCACCCCTCTCAAGGGAGAGAAGGAACTCTGAAATCCTTCTCTCCCTTGAGAAAGGTGGCAGCGCCACCAAAAATTCGGAATACGTGTGAGTTTTCTTTTTTGTTTGTTTCTGTGATTTTGTTCGCCAGTACTACCTTGGTGTACATTATTATTAACATCCGTTAGACTTTCACACAAGGTTTATGTTTGTATATATATATATATATATATATATATATATGTATGTTTATGTATATATCACATATATGTGTATGTTTATGTATATATCACATGCGTCTTATTAAAAACTTCTACCTGATGATGCCGTAACACAATGAAACACGTTGAACCAAACCAAATAAATTATGTGGAAAAGTACGTACTCTCCCTCATTGGATGGATTTATGGAACTGTTTGGGCCGTGGAATTTTTCCATCGTGGCGACAAAAGTAAGACACTTCAATTACTCAAACTCGTTTTTTTTCCTCTTTCCATGGCCATGGTTTTCCTACAGTGTGACACCATACGTACAATGCATGACCACCTGAATATTCCATACAGTGGCGAAACCGTGCAAAGTGGAAAATAAAAATTAGTTTGTGTAATTTTGAGCATTTTTCATTTTGTATGTCCCTTTTTATTGATCGGGTGAATCCGAAGTCCATTCTTTCCTTCAGATTTTGGATCAGCTGTTTGCCACATTAGGATATGACAGCAACCTCATCACCCATCATAAATCCAATTGAACTGCCTGCTTGTTTAGTGGGCTTTAATTCGCTCAGAGTTTCAGGGAAATCTTTCTGCATCAACGAGGGGTCATACTGTTGCGAAATCTCTCCCCCCCTCCCTGAAGAACAATATGCGTTGCCATTAGTTGCTGCGGTCTTCCAACACCACGTTGAAAATTCTTCATCGTCCCTCGCACTCCCGAAAGCTTTCCATACTCCCGCCCACCTCCCCCGCGAGGAGTTTTTCATTCTTTCTTTTCGGAGGAGTCGGGACTTCCCTTCAAGAATTTCCCGAAGGCGCAGGAACAACGTTTCCATACTTGCAAAACTTTTCGAGACTCTACTCACCCGCCCAACCTTGACGGGTGTCAGGAAATTGGATTGCTGCGCCTATCTTCACAACGTCCGACGCGGCGGAGAATTTCAATGCGACCTCCGCGGGGGGGGAGGGGGGAGCCCGTCTCCTCTCCCGCGACACCCTGCTGACGGATCTCTGACGGGTATAGGTTAAACCACAAAACGTCGACAAAAGAAGACGAAAAAGGCTCCCGGGCGATGACGCATCGCTTCAGGTTTTATTGTTGTGCAATGGTACTAAATCATATTCTTTAAAAATTAAGGTCAACAGGCATCACGTCCGTGGATCGCAGCCATTTGTCGAAACAAAAGGCTCCGTTCCTCAAGTTATCAATCAACCCATTTCCTGGGAAGGGACTCTCTAGAAATACTTGGAGAACGACAAGTATTAGAAAAAACACGTTGATTAGACATTTCGTCAAAATCCTTTTTGTGGAGAATGAGATTCACGAATTATACGATGTTCTCTTAACGGTTTTTCATATTCGGTTGTACCAGCAATCCGGTTACCGTCATGAAATAAAAGTTTTGTTTGGGCCATGCAAACTGGTCAAATTCAAATTATATCAGTGTATTCAAGTAAAAGTTTTTAAATGTCTATCGTGTTAGATTTTCTGTAAATGCACACGAAATATCAACTTTCAGTGATAAGCTAATAGGATATTATTCTAAGAGCGGTTTTTCTTTGAGAATGTTTACTAAAGACTCATGCCATATACTCATACCTAAAGAATCATGTAAACATAATTATTAATAAATTTTCCGCAAGTGCAGTCAGCAAAAGTGCGTACATCCACAGTGAAAGAGAAACCAAGTTTCGTAATGCCATACTGAAATTAATCACACCGGATTCCTTTAACGCAACCACTTAAAACATTTTATTTAATATGTTTATACATGTTATTTCTATATTTTCTGCTTTGATCTGTTAAATATAAAGATATGAGCTCATTGGAATAGAGTTTGGTTCCAGACTGGGGGGACAGGAGTAAGAAAAACGGGAATATTCTCACATAACGTTCATTATTTACATGCTGTGTTAAAATACAAATACCGACCCCGGCGGCGGCGGGGTAACGTTCCCCCCATGCCAACCTAGAGGTCGCGGGTTCGATTCCCGCCTGGGTGTGTTTTCCTCCACCTAGGGCTTGGGTGTATGTAATTGTATTAATTGTTACATCATTCCAAGAAGCTGCGGGAGATGCCGCGACAGTAACGTTTTGACGAAGTCATCCTCCAATATACATTACAATGCAAAAATTTCAAGAAGATGAATGATTTTTACACTCTGAAATTGTTACATTGTGATGTTATATCATTGTTCAAAGTCCGAAGAAGAGGCCCAATTGTTGTTTTCGGATTAATGAATAGTGATAAAAAAAATTGACGAGAATTAGCACGGCAACCCAGGAGTATCAAGACGTTAAATAGCAAAACAAAAATTTAAATGGTTATATAAAAAAATGGAGTTTCTCGGAGGGTTCTAGAAAGTGGGATATTCAATAATGAAACGAATTAAAATTTTTATCGTTAAAAATTGTGGAAGACTGGTTTTTCAAAATGAATCCAATCGAATTTTTCAGTATGCATTGCCATAGCATAGCCAAAATAAAAGAAAACTGGATGAAAAGAATTTTGACAGGTGATGGAATGCTGAAGACCACGATAGAATAGGGAATGTTGGGCAAACGAGGTGGGAGGGATGAAGAATAATCATGTTGGATGGGATTAGGACCAAGATATTGGTAGTAAAAGTATTTATTTTCCGCCAGAACCGTTTTCCTTAGTGAACGTGGAGTATAAAGAGTGGTGATTATTTATAGGTGAGTTTTGATCCGGGGATTCTCCGTTTAGATTTTCGGGGACAGGGATGCTTGTTAAGGAGAGGACGGATTGAGGTAAAGGTGCATTGACAGATGGAGCTAATGATGGCAAAAGAACGGGATATTTAATGAAAGGAAATATGCCTCACTGGGCTGAGGAAAAGTGGAGGGGATGAAGGGAGGCAGAAAGTATGCTGCATTGAAGAAGGGTTTATTGAAGCGAAAGTTACCACGCTGTGTCGTGTTAGGTGAGGCTTAGAAATGTAGCACTGGTTTGTCTGTGCCCATCCAAGCCTTAAGATTAAAAACTACCGCATTATAAACGTCTCCAAAATACACACAGGAATGAATCTGAAAAATGAGTTTAATTTCTACAAATCTTTGTTGTGGATCTTTTCACATGACCGGTTCATTTCTCGGATCACCAAAACCATAAATTGCGTGGGCCGCTTGAGTGACGGGACCACGCGTGCAGGCACCACCTTCGGATCTTGCAACACCTATGTCACCCCGTGACCGGATGCGGTGCCCGCTCCCATTCGGGAGGGGCTTAGCCTTACGTGCTTCTTCGACGTTCGAATAACTCAGGGGAAATTCGCGGAGGAAGAAACGCTCAGGATCGCCGAAGGTCGAGGGGAAGCCGCCCCCTTCCCCCTGGGGCTACATCCTCAAAACGGAAAGGAAATGAAGAGGTCGAGGGCGAGAGAGGTCTCGCGTCCCGAGTTCTTACGGACGAGCCCTTGGGGGCCGCGGGCGGGCGGGCGAGGTTCTCAGAACCGGCGGCAGTCCGCCGTTGCGACACTGCGGGCGGGGGAAACGGGGGCGGGGAGAAGTCGAAGCCTTTCCTCTCCCCTCCCGATGATGGGATGCACGCATTCCAATCCCTTTTTTGGCCCAAATGCACGCGAATGGGTGCGGTGCAGTACGGAATGCCGACATATCGAAAAACTAGGTCGGGAGTCACCAACTGTATCAATTGGTGACGACCGATGTTTCGATATCCGACATTGGACGTACAATATATGAAATGTATTCATTGCTCATCCGACATGGACATGCATCTGTACGACAAAAAGATAATGAAAGACATCTTCCACGTCTTCGGAAGACCACTTACGTTTAGCACATCGGCATGTATTAATGATAAAAAACATCTTCTAACGCTTCCAGATAGTATCTTCGATGTCCGACATCGACATGTATAAATAATGTACGAAATATTCCCCTTTACCCGATTATCACTACGCCTTCTTCGACATAAGACGATTTCCCAGTAATGCTTTCTTATCTCTGACTGCAGAGATTCTTTATGGTGCCACTGCGTACTTAGAATTCTGCACCAGTCCTACGGAACGACTTGACGGTTGCTATACGGAAATTCCCAGAGGTTACCTCCGTCAAACAAACACCGTATCACTATCCCCATGGGTCAGCAAGGAATAATATCAAGTGGGTGATTCTTTATGTAGGGGCGAGGTAGACCATCGGATAGATCATTCGCTTGCTGGTATGAGAGTCCCGGGTTCGATTCTCGGCGACTTTGGATACCCACATATAATCAATGTGATATTTCGGCTAAGACATCTTCCTCACTGGCGTAACAGAGATAGGACTACCTTCCCCACTCTGGAAGAGTCAAGTTCACAGACACATACGTCATGAGGATTGGCAAGTTGTGAGCATAACCCTCTCTCTATACATATCAATCCAATATTCAGTTTGATTAATACGGTGCTGTTGGTTTTGGTATTCAATTCCCATGGTAATTTTGATATGTGTTCACGGTTGATATTGATATCTGCGATGCACCATTTCATATTTTTTTTGATTTGACGACTATGATACTAGAATTTAATTCTAAAAAATTAAGTTGTTAGTAAATAAATGCTTCAATAATTGTTGTTAGCAATGGTAATAGAAAAATATTCTAAGTACAAAGCTCCAGAGCATAGATCAGAATAGATCCTCTCGACTATGGAAAATTGATAGGTAAAAGACCAGAAGTCTGATGGGTTATTGGAGAAACGGTTGGGGTACCTGGATTCACGAAGAAACTGAGCGAGGCAGAGATTTAAAAATATATAGGCCAATCGAATTACTGAAATCATGGGAATTACCCAGAGGATTTTCACTTCCGCAGAAGTTTGATGTTAATTCTTTTGTTTTCTGCTTTCACGTTCATTCATTCAGAAAACATCGTTTATGTTACTTTAGGCACATGCTGATGAAATCTTTTTGCTTGTTACTCATCCCCTACCTAAAATTTTCAGGAAAGTATGAGTCTCGTACATTAGTCCATGAGAGCATTCAGAAGCTGAATCATTAAAACTCATTGAGCAACCCAATCCCTTGAAACTTTCGATAGCATCTCCTATTTTATTTTGCAGTTTTTATTATTCATTTCTCTCAAGTTCTTCGCAAACTTCTTTAAGACGTCCATCAAAGTTTTCTTGGGCAATCTTTATGTATATTATTTTTTTTAAGACTTATTTTCCTTACGAGTTCCCGATCATCTGGAAAGCGTTGAGGATATTTTTGCAGCTTTAAGTAACCATTTAGAAATCCTATGAACTTAGTATAGAGATGCATATAAAACACTCTCCTTCCCTAGTCAGGGCATTAAGAAATTGCTTCGCACCGTAAAAAATCATTTACTTCGTACCCAGATTTCTGGATGTAGAAAGCAATTGAAGAAAGAGAACACGGGTGACTTTCTCGTGAAGTTCAGAAAATGATTGGGTTGGTAGCGGTTTCCAGGTATTGGGAAATACTTAGGGCTCCTTCCCCAGGAACATTAAATTGCCATAGGCACTGATTCTAAGGTATCCAAATAGCGAAAAAACTAGTTTTTTGTCCTAGGTACTTTGGAGGGTAAATGGCCGCGGATACCATATAAACCCTTACATACCATGGCCCTAGTGCATGTATATTATTATTAGGTAATCTACCGGTTATGGTAGGTTTTTGGATGGACACAACTATCAAATAAACATTTTGTAACTCCCCACCTAGCAAACTAATCTATATCAGGTCCCTCTTCATCCCGGTGTACTTCTTTCCTCCCTTCATCCCGTCCAACATCCCTATCCTGTTCCTACCCTTACCTCGCTTGCCCAACATTCTCCCCTCTATTACCCTCTTCAACATTCCACTTGCATGTATATATTTTACGCTATTAGTTAAATGTAAATCAAAAATATTTTTCATCATGTTTCATCATGAAAAGATGTATCAGTACGAGTTTTTGGAAAATAGCACGGGGGATATATACATATATATTTTTATAAATATATAAAAAATATGTATATATCGAGAACAATATAACCTGATATACAATTCAAAAAAAACAAATGAGGAAGTACTGGAGATGGTGGGTGAGGAGAGGGGTTTGTTGGGAGGAAACCTATGGAGGCAGGAAAAATGGATGGAAGGTGTATTGAGCGGTAATGGAATTTTGAAGAAGGTAATAGAGGGGAGAATGTTGGGCAAGCGAGGAAAGGGCAGGAACAGGATAGGGATGTTGGACGGGATGAAGGGAGGAAGGAAGTACACAGAGGTGAAGAGGGACCTGATGTAGATTAGGTTGCTGGATTGGGTTTTGTTTGGAGTTACAAAATGTTTATTTGATAGATGTGTCCGTCCAAAAACCTACCTTAACCGACAGATTACTTAATAATAATAATACAATTCAAGGATGGTTTGAAAAGTTTCCGAGCTGACCAAGATACAAGACATTTTTCCTGAAATTTTCTGAGGTCGAAAATAATTTTTGGCTGTGTCCAGAACAATAAGGCTCAAAACAGAAATATTTTCCCTTCCTTTCTGGACCTCTATTGCCATTATTCATATGCATATCGGAACACTTTACCTGGTGGCCACAAATTACCTTGGTAACCAAAAATGTCGCCGACGTAATTATGGTAGAGAGCACTTTTGAATTTTCCGCATCATTACACATGTGTTATACTGTTTGGCTAAGGATCACTGATTACAAGGCGATCAGTCAGGCAGAATCGGAGTTTTGACGAGGTTTCATTTCGTTAATAATTCATAAGTCAGAATTTAGATTGTTCGAAGATGATAGAGCTCACCCTCGAAATAACTCCTTAGGGACGTGAACGTACGCCTTTAGGGTAGGAGGATCAGTTCGTTTCCCTTTCCCTCCCTTCGCTTCGTATATTCTGTAAATTGTTTTACAAATCTATGTAATTTTAATCAATTATAGGACAATGGTCCCCAGGGCAATCAATTTATATTTATATTCCAGTTCTCGTTGCTCAGAAACCCTCACGGATTGGATATTTTAATGCCCCTGCTTTTCCACCCGGGGTCATGCTAGTCATTAGCCACTTCTCTGTCAACTACTTACTTGGGTTGTTTGAAGAGTTTCCGATCTCAGAAAATTTCAGAAAAAATGTCTTGCATCTTTGTTAAGTCGGGAACTTTTCAAATCATCCTTATATTTTTTTATAACCCTGCGAATATAGCATATGATAGATAGGAAAAGTTTAATTTTGAAACGGCAATGATTGGATATTTTTTTAAATATGGGAAGTATATACTTTTCCCCCCACCTTCTTTCCTTAAATCAGAACGCAATGAATCATTCTGATCAAATTCAAAATCCAAAAACATATGTAGAGGATTTGAAAACGGTGAGTGAACCTTTTTAACTTATAAAATGAGCCTTAAACTCAAATGAAAACCGATGTGCAACAAAAAGCAACATCCTGAATGCACTCAGTTCATTGATCGACGGGAACGTTGACACGTGTCTACCTAATATTGCCTTAAAAATGTAATTCTCGATGTATGCGAGGTCAGTTAAAAAAGTATCGCCAATTTTTTGAATTTCCCAATTTATTTTCGCGGAAATACAAAATTCGCGATACTTGATAAAGCTAACGGTTTCAGGCTTAACTTTGTGGAATTCCTTCATGATGAAGATTAAAAAAAAATGAGGAAAACTTTTCACTTACAGACACTTTTAATGCAATACGAACATGGTTTCGATGCTGCGCATCATCACCACCTGATGATGATGAACACCAACATTAAAAGTGTGTGAAAGTTGAAAATGTTCCTTATTTTTTTTTACCGTCATCTTCACGATATTTTTTGAACGGGCCTCGGTATTTTTAAAAGTAACAGAAAGCTTCTCTCGCAACTTTGCTTATATTTTTTTTTACCTAACGCAAGGGAAAATTATCGCGTAATTTTTTTAATATGCAACTTTGCAAGTTTTTCATTTTTGTTTTAACGGTTGAAGTTGATGAGTTTCTTTTGTGTTAAATGTTGAGTCCATGTCACCCGTCATGCCGCTGCGGTGGTTCTGTTTCAGTGGAGACATAGGGTGGGGGATGGGAGGTGAAGGCAAGCTGGAATCGCGTGGGGGGGGGGGCGGTGGCAGACACAGCGCACCCACGTAAGACCTTCAATCTCCCTCCCCTCCCCCTCTTCCCTGATTCGTCTCTCGACCACCTTCCTTACCCGCCACTCTCTTCTCGTCTTATCGTTTCCGCAATGGCTAAGTATCCTACACAATAATATACAATATTTTTTAATGCCATTCATTCTTCCAGTCCGTCGTAACTTGAGTTCAACCATTAGTCAGGCCCACTCCTCATGACGCACCGAGCAATTGCGTAATTGACTGTAAGCAAAAAATTAAGATGCATTTCTTTAAGTTGTAGAATTAAATCGAATGACTGTGGCTGAATTAATTTAACGATTATGATTGACAACACTAGACATTTCATTCAGTTAATCTTCCGGATCTCAAACGAATGAGCTGAGCCAGAAATATTTTCCTGCATTAGATATATAATTTTAAATAGATTCCATCCTTCAAAATCTCACAGCATAGTAGCATAATAGATCTTAAATTGTAGGCATACCTTATTTTTCTTATTCTAATACCATTAACAATGTCTAACATATAATCTAGCAAAAATAATTCAATGCAAATAGAATACTTTCGCCATTCATTAGATGAAAAGCCCAAATAAATCTTTTAAAATATTAATTTACTGATCGGGAGCATAATATTGCGTTCATCCCATTCTCTCATTTTCAAAATCCCTGTAATTGACTTAAAAAAATTTGTAGTGACAAGGTAAGTAAAAATGGTGATTGTCATGTTATCCAAATCACTGTTATTTAGAAAGCCTCCTTGCTAATTTCCTCACCAACACGCCAAGGACAAACAAATTAAGAAACCCAAATAATTAGGTAGCCATTATGGTCTTTTGACCAAGACAAATTTCCATCCCTTTCTTAGCGAGGCAAATCGTGGACTGTCGAGTGGTTTTCCTCAAAAAATAAAGCAAGGAACATTATTTTTAACGATAGTTAACATTTTCAAAACCAATCCGCAAAAGTAATTCCGTTAGTGCATTCGTATACTTTTGAGTTTATCTAAAGAATATTCTCTCTCTCTCTCTCTCTCCGTAATTTTCATTCATGTAGTGCGCACTTACAAAAACACAAACATTTACAAATTTAATTTGCAGCATTCACCGGCGATCATTTAAAAATTCAGAAATTTCAGAGTGTAAAAATAAAAAGCCTTGACCGGGGTCCCGGGCAAAGTGAATGATATTTACACTTTGAAGTTTCTGCATTTGCATGTATATTAGCGGTGTGACTCCGGAAAAAAGTTACTGTAGCGGCATCTCCTGCAGTCCTTAGAATTTAAAAATTCATTGTAAGTAGAACAAGCATTGAGCCATGAGAATTCGGCTCAACTTACATTTTGAAAAGTAGAACAAACCTGAGATGAAATCAAATTTTGAAGAAATAGTTGGAAGATAGGTGAGCCTATTTATGAAGTCCAGCTCCTCAATCCATGTGTTTCAATTCATGTCTTTTAACAGTTTAATCATGAATAATACTTCGGTTTTACGATGCAATTAAATAATAATTTAATTAAAAAAACCGTGGATGGAATAAAAAAAATGGGATGAGTAGTAAGTATTCACACGACGATTGGATGTAACCAATCAACTGACGGTCGTGTGGCAATCCACCAAGAAAATAAAAATATTTGGAAACGTTCGAAAATACCGAAATCTGAACTGGGATTACTCAACGGACGGTCATATACAGGGTTCGTCCGGAAAATAAGTTTATGATGCTCATTGTCTTTTTTGACAAAAGGGGAGTCGTCCACTATGAATTTGTACCTGAACGACAAACTGTAAATGCTGCATTTTACGTCCAAGTGCTCGACAGGCTTCGAAAACGAGTCGCCCGCGTCCGGCCAGCGATCAAAAAAAATATGGCGGCTGCATCACGGCAATGCGCCGTCTCACACCGCGCTTGTCGTGTCGGACTTCTTGGCCAAGCACGGCGTGGCAACGCTGCCGCACCCACCCTACAGCCCGGACTTGGCACCACCGGACTTCTTTCTGTTCCCGAAGATAAAGAGGATTTTGAAAGGAACGCGATACGGGACTTTGGACGCCGTCAAAGAGGCCGTGACGACGTGTCTTCGAGAGGTTCCCGATGATGCCTTCGCGGAATGGGAACGCCGCTGGAACAAGTGTATCGACTCACAAGGGTCCGATTTTGAGGAATATTAGTTTAGGATATGTAAAAGTGTAATAAATTTTTTTTCCTGAGCTCAGTACACTTATTTTCCGGACGAACCCTGTATGTTAACCAATAACTTCGCAAAGCCAACTACATACGCACCTAGTTCCCAAGTTGAAATCCTGCTCGAGTAAAATAATTTTTTTCTCGGAGAGTAACCAAACTACTTACTCGTGCATTTGCGCAAATTTTCATGCGTGGATACATTATTCTTGCCGAATTTTTACGGAACCGTTAAAAAAATAATTCAGTTCACGTCTCCATTCGTTATTTGGGCCACTGGGACATAATAGCAAAACGATCGGAGCCCGCGATAAAATTTCTGGTGGAGGATAGCTATAAAATACTGCGATTAAATTAATGTCTCGGTTCCCTTTTCCTTTTCATTTAATATTCGGTAATGAAGCCCTTCTTTTATTCGAATGCACAGTGTCGGCTTACAAAACTTTCTCTTCTGCACAACTCTGCGATCGCTGATTACAGAAGAAATATTTCGTATGCATTCATTATCTTCCGGCGCAAATTGCCCTTGAGGCTCCGACCACTCGAAAAAACGTTACTAGGCGTTCTTTTTATTCCTGGAACGCCTCGGCCGTGGTCTCTTTTTCACACACCCAGTCGTTGTCCGCGTTTTAGACGAAGGCGCAGAAAGGGTGACTCTTTGAGGTCTCCCTCCTTCCGCCGCCGCCGGGTCGTGGTTTTACCGCCCAATCTCAGAGGCGCTTTATCGTGCGTGGTGGTAATTAGAAATTTGCGCATGGCGTTCGGGAGGCCGAGTAAGGGTGACGCCAGCAATTTTGGGGTAGGTCGTCGGGTGTTGAATCATGGGAGGTGAAATTTCAGTGTCGAAAAATCCAGGTGAAAGTGCTCGATGGAAATACAAACTCGAACTTCAACGTTGTGTTTACATTTCGAAACGGGGGTGATCCTTGTTATCCTTCTATTGCGCGCACTAAAATTCCGATTTTTCTCAAAATAATCCCCAAATCCTTTAGCTACCTGCTGTATTTTCTTATCTTCTAATTTAATATTTAACTTAGCTTTGCTAATACTTGAAAATCTCATGACCTTTGATTTATTGTGAAGTATAAGCTATATGAGTATAAAAAGTGAAGGGATATAGGCTTATCCATAGCCATAAAACCATAAACACAGTAATCAACCCGAAAGTCGGTTTAGTAGGTGATGGTAGAGCTCACCCATGTACCAAGCCCGACGGCGTGTGAATATTCACACATCAGGGTAGGGGGGCCAGTTCCTTTCCCTGTGCCGGTTATGGTTTCCCAGGAAGATCTGGTACCCGAAAAATCTCATAGCTTGGGTTATCCATAGCCGATACCATAATATACATGCATATGTATGGCTATATATATTAATATATATATATATATATATATATATATATATATATATATATATATAAAAATAATGTAAATGGACTAAAACACAGAAACACATAAAAGAGGGTGGTTATCAAAGGTGGTTGCACCACCGAAAATTCGAGACCCAATGAGTCCCTCTTTTATGTGTTTCTGTGTTTGTGTCGACTAGTCTATTTACACTATTGTGCACGTCCGTGGAATTTTCAAAAAAGTGACAAAAGTGTTATATATATATATATATATTATATATATATATATATATATATATTATTATTAGGTAATCTACCGGTTAGGGTAGGTTTTTGGATGGACACAACTATCAAATAAATATTTTGTAACTCCAAACAAAACCCAATCCAGCAACCTAAACTACATCAGATCCCTCTTCATCTCTGTGTACTTCCTTCCACCCTTCATCCCATCCAACATCCCTATCCTGTTCCTACCCTTTCCTCGCTTGCCCAACATTCTCCCCTCTATTACCTTCTTCAACATTCCACTGCCGCTCAATACGCCTTTCATCCATTTTCCCTCATTTGTCTAACCTTGTCGGTCTAAGTTCTTTACCATACAGTGTTTCTATATATTCCTTCCATCTCTCTTGGATTTTTCCTGATTCAACTATTATCTTACCCCACTTATCTTTAACTGTTAGCACAGATCTTGCCTTCTTACTTCCCGATAGTAAGTTAACCTTGCTGTATAGAGCACCAATTTCACCCTTCTTCTGTAAACTTTCCATATCCTCGCATTGGGTTTTCCACCATTCTTCTTTTGCTTTATTTGTGGCCCTTCTCAATTTATTGTTTAACTCCTTGTACTTCATTTTACCTCTGTGTTTACATTCTTCCATCTTCTTCTCTCATCCATCTTTGCAATCATCTCATCCGTGACCCATGGTTTCCTTATTCTTTTCCCCTTAACGGTTCCTACAGTGTCTTTTGCTGCTTCCGATATCCCTTGCTTGATACATTCCCATTTTTCTTCGATTGTACTCAGTTCTTTACCGTCATCCATTATTTTCTGACAGACTGTCAGTCTGACCTGAAGAAGGCCTTGGAGTAGGCCGAAAGCTTAAATCATCTACAGTGTGAGTGTCCTTTTACGTGTTATCTGTTTTATTCTGTGTTCTATTGTGCCGTCCAAAAGTTATATATATATATATATATATATATATATATATATATATATATATATATATATATATATATATATATATATATATACACACACACATACACACACATTCAAATACGAAGTCCCGCCATACGGCGCACAAATATTCATTCAAACATAGAAATAGGTATAAGGAAAGGGGATAGGAAAACACATAAAAGGCGAACACAGGACATGTGGGGAAGGCGGTTTTTGAGCAGATCACAAAAGTAAAAATAGTATTTCCTTAGCCGGGATTTGAACACAACATCATTTGAAAAGTGTTCAAATCCCGGCTAAGGAAATATTTTTACTTTCGTGATCTGCTTAAAATCCGCCTTCCCCACATGTCCTGTGTTCGCCTTTTATGTGTTTTCCTATCCCCTTTCGTTATACCTAATATATGTTTGAATATAATAGTATATATATAATGTTTGAATATATATATATATATATATATATATATATATATATATATATATATATATAGATGATTTCTTCGAAGTAACACGGAAGTGTTGAATAAAAAACTTAGACAGTAACACACAGCACGAGAACACATAAAAAGAACACTCACAATAATATCTTGATAATTTTAATAAATAGTAAAGATAACAACTAAATGGCATTAAATTATGTTCCAAATAACTAAACTATGGCGTTCACCAATATTCGATGCAAAGATAACCATAAAATGATGTTCACCAATGTTCACACGCATATACATAGTTGTAAATAAAAAAAAATTAATGAAAGTACAAACTCGTATTCTGATTAAGGTGGCCAAGACCACGGAAATATTAAAGTCAGTTATTGTAGTTTTTATTAATATTTTTTAATTATATATATACGTATATATATATATATATATCTGTACATATAAATAATCAATCATTACACCACTCTTAAATGTTTTCCTCCGCCAGATTTTATGCTGAAAATTCAAAAGAGAACTCTTTTGGACCGAAGTTTTACGTCGATGATCTAAGGATTTTAGAGCAATCATCGAATGAGCATGAATTTTGAAGATTTCTACTTAGAAGACTACAGTTATGGCGTTTGCCTTTTCAGGTGTCTGTTTCCAAGTATCATTATTTGAAGAGGCGCGTGTAATTTTATTTGGCCATGGGAGAAATCATTCAAAAGGAGTTGGAAGCCCATACCTTGGATTGCGTGAATGACATTGGGCATTTAAATAGCGGTAATTGAATGGATATTTTACATTAAGTGCACACTAAGTACTTCTGGGATTTTTGTTTTACAGAATATTAATTTTTAAAGTTTGGGTGAATTTTCCTTTACCAGAAGAGAATCACCTATTGTTTCCTAAGTTTTTGAAGTACGCTCCGTTTTCTTTTGAGAAATCTTTCCTCTTTTAAGGATCCCAAGATTATTTTTTTTGAATGGATTAATTCCCCCAGGGGGAATATCATTTTTCTTTCGCAAGAAGCTCTCAGGCATACTTGGGCATAACAAAAACTCATAAAAAAATAGCCCATCTTTGAAGGACAGATTGCACATGGACACGTTACATGGGAATTATTACCAGCGTTCCAGATACGATGCGACATCCCATCAGTCACTACCATGGTTGTTTGGGACGAAGGGGAAATCCCGGGCAGATGTTCCAAGGGGTTTCGTCATCAGGGTCGGGCGAGAGGAAAAAAAAAGGACGCTTATGGAAATCTCGACTCGCGAATTTCCTGTTACAGATTTAAAAGCAAGAGGGCGCTAGATAGATATCCCGCCCGCCCTCCAAAGAGAATACTCGGGAGACCTTGAGGTCCTCGAGTGAATCAGAGCGGTTAAGGTGGACGGGGAAAGTCTGCATGAGGTGGAGGGAATGGCGACGCCTAGGGGGATGGCGGCCTTGAGGTGGGTCGGAGAAAGAGGAGAGAGGTGATCGAAGGTGGGGCACACAATGGGGTCATGTGCACCCGGGACCAATGCCCAGTCGGAGGAATATATGCATGTGTGGCCGTGTAGACCAGGGTGTTTCTCACGACACATTAGTCGGCGGCTACAGGTCGTCATATGTTAATGAGACAGCGTGGAAATAAGCAAGGCCGAGCAATTGGGAGTGCATTGCTGTTCTCTTACATCGAGCATTTCATTAAGAACACATAATAACAGAACAGAATACATATGGGATGAAATCGGCGAAAAAGATCGTGAAGTTAGCCTACCTGATGAAGTAGTGAAGAAGACTTGTTATTTCGCGTGAATTAATTCGACTTTTGGCATACGCAGCCTGGACCTGGGGCCTATTTGGTGAATTGCCTATCAAAGTATTAAGGTCAGGCTCAAAGACGATCGTATACATGGGCGTGTGTATATACATATATATATATATTCATTCAAACAAAGAAATAGGTATAAGGAAAGGGGATAGGTAAACACATAAAAGGCGAACACAGGACATGTGGGGAAGGCGGTTTTTGAGCAGATCACGAAAGTAAAAATATTTCCTTATCCGGGATATAAGTGCGTAAATATATATATATATATATATATATATATATATATATATATATATCCCTCCCATGGACTACAACCTTGTCGTGGTGGAAGGGCTTGTGTGTTCCGATGACCCCTAGAGCTGTGCTGGCGGGAGTAATAATAATTACTCCTGGAAGGGTCACCCATGCCAGATAGGTCGAAGGTTAGGAGCCAGACGAAAGGTAGTCCACGCAGCGTCTGTTCCTCAGTGAGGCGGCTGCAATGGCGTCTGACCCCAGTGGGGCGGCCATTAAGTGATGGTGTCACGTTAAAAACACTATTGAGGAAGGCAACGGGAAACCACCTCAATTATGATTCCCAAGAATATTATGATGGGCACTATAGATAATATGAGTCCTGGCAACTACGGGACACGGCCCAAGAGGCCGTGTGTCGTGCCCGGCAGCGGGAGAGGCAAGGCTTCCGCGGTCGTCATCCCACGAAACCCTTGCGGGGAAGAAATAACTTCAGCAGGACAGAAGACTCAGAAGAAGGCGAAAGTAGTTAGAATAGGAACCTGGAACGTCAGGACAATGTTGAGGAGAGGCAAATTAGAAAATATTAAGCGAGAGATGGGAAGAGGTAACATAGATGTTTTAGGCCTCTGCGAGGTGAGATGGAAGGATAGCGGGGATTACTGGAGTGACAATTATAGAGTAATATACAGCGGGGGGGATGAGAGCCAACGAGGGGTTGCCGTAATTTTAAATAAAGGGGTAGGAAGAAGCGTAGTCAACATAGAGCAAGCGACAGATAGATTTTTACTCGTAGAGATTAAAGCAGAGCCGACGAACTTGGTCATTATTCAGGTATACATGCCACCGAGCAACCACAAGGAGGAAGAAGTCGATAGGATGTATGATGAGTTAGAGGATATCATCGCGAGTGTTCCTGCAGGGAAACATTTGATAGTGATGGGGGATTGGAATGCGACGGTAGGCGAAGGAAGAGATGGTGGTGAGGTGGGGGACTATGGGTTAGGCACGAGGAATGAACGCGGGGAGAAAGCAATTGAATTCTGCAGGAGACAGGGGTTAGTCATCACTAACACATGGTTTAGACACCACAAAAGGCGTAGGTATACATGGAAAATGCCAGGTGACTCAGAAAGGTATCAGTTAGATTATATTATGGTTAGGCACAGGTTTAGGAACAGTGTGATAAATTCGCACAGTTTCCCAGGAGCGGATGCGGACTCTGACCACAATTTAGTTGTTATGAAATGTAATGTTCGTTTCAAGAAGATAAGGCAAGGGCGGCGGGTTAAAAAATGGAATTTAGAAGCAGTAAATGAATTAACGAGGAAGGAGTATCAGGAGGCTGTAGAGGAAATGATGGATGACGGTAAAGAACTGAATATTATCGAAGAAAAATGGGAATGTATCAAGAAAGGGATATTGGAAGCCGCTAAAGACACTATAGGAACCGTTAACGGGAAAAGGATAAGGAAACCATGGGTAACGGATGAGATGATTGCGAAGATGGATGAGAGAAGAAGATGGAAAAATGTAAACACAGAGTTAGGGAAAATGAAGTACAAAGAGTTAAACAATAAATTGAGAAGGGCCACAAATAAAGCAAAAGAAGAATGGTGGAAAACGCAATGCGAGGATATGGAAAGTTTACAGAAGAAGGGTGAAATTGGTGCTCTATACAGCAAGGTTAAGTTATTATCGGGAAGTAAGAAGGCAAGAGCTGTGCTAACAGTTAAAGATAAATGGGGTAAGATAATAGTTGAACCAGGAAAAATCCAAGAGAGATGGAAGGAATATATAGAAACACTGTATGGTAAAGAACTTAGGCCGACAAGGTTAGACATAGAAAAGGAACATGACGTAGAAGAAGATAGCTTAGGTCCAGGCATACTCGACGATGAAATAGAAAGGGCATTAAAGGAGATGAAAGCAAATAAGGCTGTGGGGGTGGACAATATTCCTGTAGAAATGTTGAAATGGTTAGGGAAAGGTGGGAAAAAGGCCATATATGGACTGATTCGTAGTATCTATGAGGAAGGAATCTGGCCGGAAGATTTTGTGAGATCGGTGTTAGTTCCTATTCCAAAAAAGGCAAAGGCTTCGTCATGTGAGGATTACAGAACAATAAGTTTGATATCCCACGCAGCTAAAGTTATTCTCAGGATCATCAACAAAAGGATAGAGAGTAAGGCAAATGATTACTTAGGGGATGATCAGTTTGGGTTCAGAAAAGGAAGAGGTACGCGTGATGCCATTGCAGTAATGAGATCACTAGTCGAGAGGAATATAGAATACAATCAGGACGTTTTTGCCTGTTTTGTAGATTTCGAAAAAGCGTTTGATAGAGTGAATTGGGAAAAATTAATGCGTGTATTGCAGAAAATAGGAATGGATTGGAGGGACAGGAGACTGATCCGCAACCTGTACATGTCTCAGACTGCTCAGGTGCGAGTGGGGAACGGAGAGTCTGGATGGGCAGTGTTAGGAAGAGGTGTAAGGCAGGGTTGCCCATTGTCACCGGTACTGTTCAACGTATATGTAGAGGAAATGATTAAAGAGGCATGGGAAGAACTGGAGGTAGGAATGAAAGTCGGAGGGGAACTCGTAAAATCGGTTAGGTTTGCTGATGACCAAGCATTAGTTGCTCAGTCAGCCAAGGGGTTGCAAGCATTGTTGAGTGAATTGGAGGTTCAGTGCGATAAATATGGGATGAGAATCAATATTAATAAAACAAAGGTTATGCGATTTTCCAGAAAGAAAAAGGCTAAGCTAAATATTAAAATAGGCGGGGAAAGAATAGAGCAGGTAGAACAGTTTACATATCTCGGAAGTGTTTTGGACCAATATGGTCAAAGTGGTAGGGATGTAAGGAGAAGAATTGCGCTAGGCAAGGAGGCTTTCTCAAGGAGGAGGGAGTTGATGACGGGGACGTTGAGTAGGGATGTTAAGAAAAGACTCGTAAAAACTCTGATATGGAGCGTAGCTATGTACGGCGCGGAAACGTGGTCGCTGAAGCAGGAGGATAGACGTAGATTGGAGGCTTTTGAAATGTGGGTGTGGAGAAGAATGGAGAAGGTGAAATGGACCGAAAGGAAAACAAATGAGGAAGTACTGGAAATGGTGGGTGAGGAGAGGGGTTTGTTGAGAGAAATTCTATGGAGGCAGGAAAAATGGATGAAAGGCGTATTGAGCGGTAGTGGAATGTTGAAGAGGGTAATAGAGGGGAGAATGTTGGGCAAGCGAGGTAAGGGTAGGAACAGGATAGGGATGTTGGACGGGATGAAGGGAGGAAAGAAGTACACCGAGATGAAGAGGGACCTGATATAGATTAGTTTGCTAGGTGGGGAGTCAAAATGTTTATTTGATAGTTGTGTCCATCCAAAAACCTACCTTAACCGGTAGATTACCTAATAATAATATATATATATTTACACATGCATACATACATAAGTGTATATGTATATAAGATAACATATGAAAATTGGACAAAATAAATTATATCTACCGTGAGTCAATGCAAATACAAGCATCTTCAAGCCAGCATGACTATCTCTAAAAAAATTGTATTAACTTTTTTCGAAGTATTAGCTCTCAAACTCAAGTTACTGAGTTTTGAAAAGGTAAGCAAGCATCCAACCCTGTAACTAATACCGTATTTTGATACATACCGTTGATAACACCGAAATTACTGATGGTGGTGGAACTAGATTAAAGTGGTAGAAAACACCTCGCAAAAATAACTATCCTTGCGAAAATAAAGCGTATTTACGCTCAATGAAGTCTTGTCATCAAGGGCCATCGAACTTAGGATTGAGTTGTAGCAACTCTCCAATCTATTCTGTTACCTGTCAGTATTGTCGTTTCTTGACATTCTCCAACGTTTCTATTGCTGCTTGAATTATTTGGTTTCAAAATTAAGTTGAGGATCGAACAAAATTCACGTACATGTACGCTCCATTGCCCAATGCATGTATACTCTCCGGACATGATGTGTACCGTCAATTTTAGGGTTAATCATGTACGAGGGTAAGTCTAAAAAATAAATCGCAAACGTCGGCGAGACAATCGCAGGAGCTGTTATGAACATTCATTTGGGAACACTAGCTTCAACTTAACCCCCAGTGATTTTTATCTGTTCGGTGCCCTAAAAAAATCATTTCGGTGTCCGACGTTTTGGCGTTTTTGTTTTGGTGTCCTTTTGACATTTGGGTGCCCGTTGTCCAAGAGGTTACTCGTTGGCTGGGAGAGCAAACAAAAGACTTCTCTGCTACCGGTTATCAAGGACTTGTGGGGCAAGCGTTATGGGATAAGCGTCAGAATATACATGGTGAAAATTTAGACAAACGAAATAAATTTGAGGAAGCTACTTAGTTTATTAATGCCTCCATCCTGTTTTTCGAGTTATTTATTGACTTATCCTCGTACTTACAATACGTCATACAATATCATACAATAGCCTTTGATAGTAACATACAATAGTCTATGATATAGCCACATGTGATTCATCGGATACATATTGTGTAAAATCTATACGTCTAACGGAGATATAGATTTCCATGGCGTATACACACTGTATGAACTGCGGATGGACTTGTACTGTTTGGGGATGGATAATGAGTTTACGACATTTATTGGCAAATTGAAGGTTGTCCATGGTGAAACACGACCAGAGTTTTCGGCGAAAAATTTCTCGTTTCTTTCGAAAAAAACACTTTTAATGCGTATGTAGTCGCATAATAAACAAAGTTGACGGTGTCGCCTGCCATCGTGTCAGGGTTCTGCCTTGATGGTCATCCCTAAGGAATGTTTTACCAATCGGCAATGCAAGAGAACCTCTCAAATGTTACAAAAAATGTAGTTCAATGGAAAATTATATCAGAGAACCTATCGCTCGGGAATGCACAACCCGAATCACTGGTCACCACCCTCAATTAATCACATCCTTGCCCCCTGGCGGCATCTGGGGTGATGATAGCGAAGGAGTGGGGCAAATGAAGTCATCCATCAACTGTAAATCATACGTATTAGTCATGGAGGGACAATGAAAGCGTCCAGGTGCCGGCACTACTGTTCCAACTGCACTCCCTTTCACTAAGCCCATCCCTGCTTGAGACGGGATATTTTATTTTTTCCCGTTGCAGTGACTTATAACGAATGCATGCGTTATGCTTTACTCTCGGAAAGTATAATTCGAATTTGAATGTACTGACGTTCAGAAAACGGAAATATAATCAAGGAATACGGTTTTGGCGCGTCACTCTTGCACTTTTGAGAAGATTTTCGATAAAGATACGGCACTGACAAAATCTCTAAGATAGCTACAACAATCGTGTCCTAGACCAAATAATACAAATGAATTGCGGACACTTGTGTTCCCGAAACAATGTCCACCGGACGCATATTAATCAAAAATTGAATTTGACCGTCCTCCAATCTGGTCCACCTATGTTGTCCAAGCTACGCAATGTCCACTGTCGACTCCCAAAATAACTGCCGCTACCATTTCTGCAAATGAGTATTTATTACGAGTATCTGCTGTGATGGGAAACTATCCAGCGTTCATTTTTCTGGCTGGTCCAATCTGCCAACATACTTTGAATATCCTTAAAACTGAGCCATTGTGATCAAGTCACATTGTTCATGCCATAACCTTCAAATGCCCGGGGGGATCGGGATGGCGCGAATACAGGCTTCCCACAGAGAAGGACCGGGTTCAAATCCTGGGGACAATAAATATTTTTCAGTGGTATCCCGATCCCTCCTTGAGATGCTTTGTGGAGAGTACTTTGAGTGAGTACGACGTCCGTCGGATGGGACGTTAAACTGCGGAACCCTTGGCGCCTTTCGTTAAGAGCAGGCTAATGCCGACACCGGGTTTCTCTCCACCCTTCCTCCTTTCCTATCCACCCCTAATGGCGCAAATGACCTAAGCTGAAAAACTACAAAAAACTTCAAATGCCTGGTTGTCAGTATCACCCGTTCACTACTATAATTGGGGAGCTCTAAATTCTATTTTCTCCAATGGATCCGCCCGTATTTTCTTATTTTATCCGCGAGAAAATTTTTAAATAAATCCAACACGTTTCTCCTTGGAACTTTTCTAATTTCTGTGTTGCCAGAATATTTTCCGAGGACAAGTATGATGTGACGTAGGTACACCCAACATTTAGGAAAAAAACTTTGTATCGCACTGCACATGTTCGAACGGTGAACAGACAGATAATTACACATCATGTCAGAGGAATTTGACTGTAGCACCGAAGCGAGACGTCATGGAGTTGAAGAAACAGGGCGTTGTAAGAGAGGTGAGGCATCAAAAGCGTATGAGGGGAGATGCGAAAAGTTGGCGGATATTGGAAAGGGAATGTTTACTTATGCAAATATAATTCACCTTCCTTTCAATACGTTTTGCAATCCCGTGAAGGACTTTCGTCCCACGCAAAGCGGTGTCCCTCTCGACGCTATTCTGTCTTCGGTGTCTCGATTCGCGCCAATCCTGAGTTCGCAATAATTGTCCGTGGGTTGGGGGGGGGGGGGCGAAATTCTGTCGCAAGCCCTTTCCCGTCGCACTTGAACCGTGGTGGGTTAATCTTGAATTAAGAGTGTTTCCACGTAAATTGAAAGGCGGAAAAATGTAGACCCGCGCAAAAAGAAACCGGAAGCAGAGTATTTCATAATTTTCCCGCGGATTCCCTGAGGTCTCTTTGGCATGTTTACTATCTGGTTGTATTATTTTCTTTTAGTCGCAGGCCGACAAGGAAAAAAATTAACAAAGGTGCCGACGGAAGCCTCCGTCATCGAAGTGCTTGGGATTAGCGTTGCCCTCGGTGTGAAACCTGGTGAGTTTCAAAACAGTCTTTAAACCTTTGACTCCGGTGCACAAAGCTCCGAATTCGACGTTTCAGGATGCCAAGCGAGTAAGATTAATGTTTTACCTGGGAGAGTGCAGGTGCTCAGTAGGGATGCACATATATTTCAAGGTTTGACTCATGGCTGGCGACCTATCCCCACTGTGACTCGTCTTGTGACGACACTATGAATAACGTTATAGCATTCATCCATTTTTTGTGCAGCAATTCCGATCATATTACGTCGTGGGAGCCTTGATTAGCCTTATCGTATCCATGGAAATTCAAACCGCACGTAACGGATGCTACCGCAGCGCTTTGAAATTACGTCATAGTTATCATAGCATTTTCTCATCAAATGTAATTAATATCACAATACGCATGCCAAAATTTTGAATTTCAGTCAGAAGGAATGATTTTTATGTGTTGGAAGCAGCTCAATGGAATTTGAATAATTCATCCGCGACCAACAGAGGGCACTGATTCTTAAGGAATGTAACAGTATTTTACTTCAAGTAGGAAATGAATGAACAAAGCTTATCCGTGCTTAGTCATTACGGTGCGCAATTAATAGTAGTAGCGGTGGCGGTTAGCTGGAGTTCTTTTAAACGTGGTGGTGTTGTCATAGATACCGCCGTTCGAATCACAACCATTGAGATGGTAAGGTCACCTAGAACAAATAATTACATTGCAAATTATGTTAAATATGAGTGTCCTTTTACATGCATTATACGCATATAATTGTATTCTCATGTGCCGTCCAAGTGAGATATATATGTATATATATTATTATTATGTAATCTACCGGTTAATATATATATATATATATATATATATATATATATATATATATATATATATATATATATATATATATAACTTTTGGACGGCACAATATAACACAGAATAAAACAGATAACACGTAAAAGGACACTCACACTGTAGATGATTTGAGCTTTCGGCCTACTCCGAGGCCTTCAGGTCACACCTGAAGAAGGCCTCGGAGTAGGCCGAAAGCTTAAATCATCTACAGTGTGAGTGTCCTTTTACGTGTTATCTGTTTTATTCTGGGTTCTATTGTGCCGTCCAAAAGTTATATTGCTCTCGTGAGTACTTCCGCATCATCGATATATATATATATATATATATATATATATATATATCCCTCCCATGGACTACAACCTTGTCGTGGTGGAAGGGCTTGTGTGTTCCGATGACCCCTAGAGCTGTGCTGGCGGGAGTAATAATAATTACTCCTGGAAGGGTCACCCATGCCAGATAGGTCGAAGGTTAGGAGCCAGACGAAAGGTAGTCCACGCAGCGTCTGTTCCTCAGTGAGGCGGCTGCAATGGCGTCTGACCCCAGTGGGGCGGCCATTAAGTGATGGTGTCACGTTAAAAACACTATTGAGGAAGGCAACGGGAAATCACCTCAATTATGATTCCCAAGAATATTATGATGGGCACTATAGATAATATGAGTCCTGGCAACTACGGGACACGGCCCAAGAGGCCGTGTGTCGTGCCCGGCAGCGGGAGAGGCAAGGCTTCCGCGGTCGTCATCCCACGAAACCCTTGCAGGGAAGAAATAACTTCAGCAGGACAGAAGACTCAGAAGAAGGCGAAAGAAGTTAGAATAGGAACCTGGAACGTCAGGACAATGTTGAGGAGAGGCAAATTAGAAAATATTAAGCGAGAGATGGAAAGAGGTAACATAGATGTTTTAGGCCTCTGCGAGGTGAGATGGAAGGATAGCGGGGATTACTGGAGTGACAATTATAGAGTAATATACAGCGGCGGGGATGAGAGCCAACGAGGGGTTGCCGTAATTTTAAATAAAGGGGTAGGAAGAAGCGTAGTCAACATAGAGCAAGCGACAGATAGATTTTTACTCGTAGAGATTAAAGCAGAGCCGACGAACTTGGTCATTATTCAGGTATACATGCCACCGAGCAACCACAAGGAGGAAGAAGTCGATAGGATGTATGATGAGTTAGAGGATATCATCGCGAGTGTTCCTGCAGGGAAACATTTGATAGTGATGGGGGATTGGAATGCGACGGTAGGCGAAGGAAGAGATGGTGGTGAGGTGGGGGACTATGGGTTAGGCACGAGGAATGAACGCGGGGAGAAAGCAATTGAATTCTGCAGGAGACAGGGGTTAATCATCACTAACACATGGTTTAGACACCACAATAGGCGTAGGTATACATGGAAAATGCCAGGTGACTCAGAAAGGTATCAGTTAGATTATATTATGGTTAGGCACAGGTTTAGGAACAGTGTGATAAATTCGCACAGTTTCCCAGGAGCGGATGCGGACTCTGACCACAATTTAGTTGTTATGAAATGTAATGTTCGTTTCAAGAAGATAAGGCAAGGGCGGCGGGTTAAAAAATGGAATTTAGAAGCAGTAAATGAATGAACGAGGAAGGAGTATCAGGAGGCTGTAGAGAAAATGATGGATGACGGTAAAGAACTGAGTGCTATCGAAGAAAAATGGGAATGTATCAAGAAAGGGATATTGGAAGCCGCTAAAGACACTATAGGAACCGTTAACGGGAAAAGGATAAGGAAACCATGGGTAACGGATGAGATGATTGCGAAGATGGATGAGAGAAGAAGATGGAAAAATGTAAACACAGAGTTAGGCAAAATGAAGTACAAAGAGTTAAACAATAAATTGAGAAGGGCCACAAATAAAGCAAAAGAAGAATGGTGGAAAACGCAATGCGAGGATATGGAAAGTTTACAGAAGAAGGGTGAAATTGGTGCTCTATACAGCAAGGTTAAGTTATTATCGGGAAGTAAGAAGGCAAGAGCTGTGCTAACAGTTAAAGATAAATGGGGTAAGATAATAGTTGAACCAGGAAAAATCCAGAGAGATGGAAGGAATATATAGAAACACTGTATGGTAAAGAACTTAGGCCGACAAGGTTATACATAGAAAAGGAACATGACGTAGAAGAAGATAGCTTAGGTCCAGGCATACTCGACGATGAAATAGAAAGGGCATTAAAGGAGATGAAAGCAAACAAGGCTGTGGGGGTGGACAATATTCCTGTAGAAATGTTGAAATGGTTAGAGAAAGGTGGAAAAAGGCCATATATGGACTGATTCGTAGTATCTATGAGGAAGGAATCTGGCCGGAAGATTTTGTGAGATCGGTGTTAGTTCCTATTCCAAAAAAGGCAAAGGCTTCGTCATGTGAGGATTACAGAACAATAAGTTTGATATCCCACGCAGCTAAAGTTATTCTCAGGATCATCAACAAAAGGATGGAGAGTAAGGGCAAATGATTACTTAGGGGATGATCAGTTTGGGTTCAGGAAAGGAAGAGGTACGCGTGATGCCATTGCAGTAATGAGATCACTAGTCGAGAGGAATATAGAATACAATCAGGACGTTTTTGCCTGTTTTGTAGATTTCGAAAAAGCGTTTGATAGAGTGAATTGGGAAAAATTAATGCGTGTATTGCAGAAAATAGGAATGGATTGGAGGGACAGGAGACTGATCTGCAACCTGTACATGTCTCAGACTGCTCAGGTGCGAGTGGGGAACGGAGAGTCTGGATGGGCCAGTGTTAGGAAGAGGTGTAAGGCAGGGTTGCCCATTGTCACCGGTACTGTTCAACGTATATGTAGAGGAAATGATTAAAGAGGCATGGAAGAACTGGAGGTAGGAATGAAAGTCGGAGGGGAACTCGTAAAATCGGTTAGGTTTGCTGATGACCAAGCATTAGTTGCTCAGTCAGCAAAGGGGTTGCAAGCATTGTTGAGTGAATTGGAGGTTCAGTGCGATAAATATGGGATGAGAATCAATATTAATAAAACAAAGGTTATGCGATTTTCCAGAAAGAAAAAGGCTAAGCTAAATAGTAAAATAGGCGGGGAAAGAATAGAGCAGGTAGAGCAGTTTACATATCTCGGAAGTGTTTTGGACCAATACGGTCAAAGTGGTAGGGACGTAAGGAGAAGAATTGCGCTAGGCAAGGAGGCTTTCTCAAGGAGGAGGGAGTTGATGACGGGGACGTTGAGTAGGGATGTTAAGACAAGACTCGTAAAAACTCTGATATGGAGCGTAGCTATGTACGGCGCGGAAACGTGGTCGCTGAAGCAGGAGGATAGACGTAGATTGGAGGCTTTTGAAATGTGGGTGTGGAGAAGAATGGAGAAGGTGAAATGGACCGAAAGGAAAACAAATGAGGAAGTACTGGAAATGGTGGGAGGAGAGGGGTTTGTGAGAGAAATCCTATGGAGGCAGGAAAAATGGATGAAAGGCGTATTGAGCGGTAGTGGAATGTTGAAGAGGGTAATAGAGGGGAGAATGTTGGGCAAAGCGAGCGTAAGGGTAGGAACAGGATAGGGATGTTGTACGGGATGCAGGGAGGAAAGAAGTACACCGAGATGAAGAGGGACCTGATATAGATTAGTTTGCTAGGTGGGGAGTCACAAAATGTTTATTTGATAGTTGTGTCCATCCAAAACACCTACCTTACCGGTAGATTACCTAATACTATATATATATATATATATATGTGTGTGTGTGTGTGTGTGTGTATTATATATTCATTCACATTGAAATAGAGATAAGGAAATGGGATAGGAACACAGAAAGGACGAATACAAGAGAGGTGGGGAAGGCGGATGTGAGCAGATCACAAATGTAAAAATATTTTCCTCGACCGGGACTTGAACACCGGATCTCTCCACTTGCCGGGCGGATGCTCTAACCAACTGAGCACACACTGTCCTGAAGTCAGTGAGGTGAGTCCGACCTGAAGAAGGCCTCGGAGTAGGCCGAAAACTCAAACAATGTACAATATGTGTGTCCTTTTACGTGTTTATCTATTTTATTCTGTGTTCTATTGTACCGTCCAAATGTTATATATTTTTATACTATACATATATACACATGCATATATATGTGTGTGCATATGTATGCACACACATAAATATATATGTGTGGGTGTATGTATATATGTATATGCATGAATGAAGCATTGCATTGGATGGAAGAAAAGTTTAGGTCGCGGTATGTAATCAAAGATATCTTGCAGTAAGCAAATAAAGGGTTAATATTATTGGAGAAATATTTACGGTAGAGAGTATGACATACATTTACATATGTATATATATTTTACATAAAATAATTATATACATGCATAATAGTTTCACTTTATATTCCATTACAAACCACGATCTATATTTCTCTCTCCTCTATACAACACGTATTACATATATAATTTCGCGATCACAATTTTTATTCTTATAATAGCTAATCTCCAGGTTAGTATGTTTTGAATGGACACGGCCTATATAACGGTACAACGATGCAGTTACTTGCCTCTCCAAACAAAATCACAGCCTCATATGCGATACTACAATTATCTCCTCTTTATCTCTCTTTATTTCCTTCTTCCGTTTAATCCGTCAAACATCCCTATCCTATTTCTACCCCTTCCTCGTTTGCTTAACATTCGTCCCTCCATTACAGTCTTCAATATACATCTAATTGCCAATCGAAATGCTCTGCATCCATCTTACCAGTCTCCTTCGAATTTCCTCCGACGATCCCATGCGCTCCCCCACCATGACTAGATTCTCGATCCTCGATTGTTTTCTGTCCATTTCACCTTCATCAGCTATTTTAATTCAGCAAAGAAATATTAATTTTTGTAATATCACGTTCACAGTACAATTAAACTTAGATTCGCAAAAAAACAGCATCAGAATATTTGTGTCAGGGTCGTGAGACTCGTATAATATTAATCAATAAAAAAGATCCAAAAATGGGATACCAAATGTCCTCTATTCGTTTATTGTTCCGTTTAATTTTATTCCTTGGCCAAATAGAGAACGCCATCGATTTAATACCTTAACTTTCTCTGACTCTCAAAAGCTTATGGACATTATTTCCTTGCGATCCTGTCCTTCGGTCGCTTTCAATATTCCGACCTACACGGGAGCAGGACTAACGACACAGGCGGGTTGGAAACAGGATTGGATGTTGATGGCGTACAATAAACGGCGTAGAAAAACAAAAGAAAAAGATGACTAGTCATCCCTAAAATGATACGTCACATAAGGTTGTTCATCATGATTATTTTCCACCAAAGCCACCACTTAGAAGAAAAAAATCATTCAGGTATGATGTGAGAAGGAAGATACTGAAGTCATGGAACACTAATAAGCAACAAAATATCTTTAACGCAAATGGTCAATTCTGATATGCGAAGAAAACCACAAGTTTTCTCCATAAATCATTAATTTGGCTCTGAATGAGGTAAGATTGGTGCGCCAAACAGGAAATTTACAACACTCTCGGGAAGCACGAAGGGAAAATCTGTGTTAACAATCAGAGATGAATCGGAAAAAAATAATTTGACCCATAAAACATTCATGAGATGTGGAAGGAATATATAGGAAAACGATATGCTAAAATAAATTAGGTCGGCCAGGTCAAACATAGACAGTGAATATGACGTAAATGAGGATAGCTTAGGTCCAGGCTTACTTGATAGAGAGATAGAAAAAGCATTTAGGGCATTGAGTCAATCAAGTACGGCGGAACTTCTGAAAGGTTTAGGAAAATGTGGGAAGAAGAGCTTTTATGGACTGGTTCGTAGCATCTATGAGTAATTAATCTTACCAGAAGACTTTGTGAGATCCATGTTCGTTCCTATTCCGGAAAAAGTAAATACTACATCATGTAAGGACTACAGGAAAATAAGTTTTGTTTCACACGCAGCTAGCGTTGTCCTCAGGATCTTCAACAAAAGGATAGAGAGTAAGGCAAATGATTACTTAAGGGATGATCAGTTTTGGTTTAGGAAGGGGAGAGGTACGCGCGATGCCATTGCAGTAATGAACTCACTAATAGAGAAGAGCATAAAATACAATCACGATGTATTTTCCTGTATCGTATATTTCGAAAAGGTACAGATTACCTACTCGTTTAATGGTAATACTAATTATATATGTATATATATAATCCAGGAATTATATTTTAAAGAACTGATGACTAGAATATTTCGCTGTCAGCTGAAAAAGTCAACATTTCCAAATGCAACTCTTTTATTAGTGAAGAAAAACTGAACTTACAAAAATAAAATAACGCAAAATGAAGTCATAATCACAAGGCATTTGATCATTTTGAAATAAAATATAATACCACACTTAATATTTATGATTGTATAATGCCGATTTACATTTTTAAAATTAACTTAAGCTACGAGTGTGACTGAATTCAAGGTGCACCCTTACGTATACCATGTCATGACTTATTAAAAAAAATATCCATCGCTACATAAAATATCGGAAGGGTAATGACGTCACTACATTCTAAGATATGTACAACATTACGTTATTTTTAATATTTAGTAAGTAAACGAAGATGGTTGGCGAGTTCCCGTATCCAGGCTAATGGCAAATAATCTCGAAGAAAAGAGTGAACCAGCCAGTGTGGCCTTTCGTAACTATAACCAATCTGTCATCTTGTTTGGCCATGATATTCAGCAGTACGAGAGTGGTCTTTCCAGACTACTTTTGAATCTCCCAGCGGGACAAAAAATGCCTACCCAATTACGCACAAAATAATGAATCACTCCGAACGGCGCTTTTTTTCGCCGTAAACAGCTGATTGACTGTTCACACGAGTATCTCAGCCACCAAGGGAACGCTCGGACGACAACGCAATCCAAATTATCTCTTCGCTTAAGGTTGGGCGCATGCTTTGTTATTCTTACGATGATTCTGCGTGATCTATTTTGAGCGAAGTCACAGTTGAAAGGAGGTTACGCAATTGGGAGCCCTCGTTCCACGGCCTTGCACTTCCCCCGATGACTCGCCTCGCGGATGCAACCGGGGCACCGTGACACAACCCGACCGATGCGAATTCGTGCATCGCAAAATTGAGAATGGTCGACGGGAATCACTTTTCTCCAACGATCCAGTGTCGAGTTGGGTCGTTTCTCATACAAAGTCGATCGCATCCAAGGAACGTGGAAAAGAAAGGATAATGATGGGTGATCGGGAAGGATGGAGAGGGGAAGTGATAGAGAGAGAGAAAAAAAACGAGTGTGACGCGTTTTTGCTTTCCCCCCTCGGCCAAATATGCTACGAGCAGAATGATAAGCGTTCAACCAACAGGCCGTAGGAAATCCTCAAAAGGTTTTTCCACGCCCTGGATAAATCATCCAAATTAGTCAGTTTAGCGAAAGAGGACAATCGAGAAACGTGCGCCGTTATCGCGAACAGATTGGAAGAGAATTATTCCACCGTCATGCTCAGCAATCGACTCCTAGAAATTATAAGGGATTTTCTGTTTCCCCTTTCCTTCGTAAATGACAGAACCTTCAGATTCAAGGAAAATAATGCACGATCAGAAAACTGGGAAACTTTAATAAATTTCTGAGACAAAATTTCATCAAAGACCGCTATTAAATTGTCAGTCGATTGTGGCTTAATCGCCATACAATTTACGTATGCAGATTTTGAGTACCATTTTTTCAAACTTCTGCCATCCAAATGATTGTGGCGTGTGATGAAGATAAACGCAGCAACTTATCAAGTACCTCACGTATTAAGCACAATGACGAACAACTTTGTATGACCAAAACTAAGTAATCACCACTCAATGCATATTCCTACTGTTAATTTCCCTAAGGTTTTCTTCAATTAACTTAACACTTGTATTTTGCAAAAAAATAAAAACCTCTATTGGTCACTGCTTTAGAAGCAGAATTTATTTATGATGACATTAATGAATTTAAAAATAGTTGTAACTCTCTTATCCCTGCAAAATTTTAGAGCCTTCTCTTCCCATGAAAAAAATAAGGAGTATCTACGTGCAATAGTTGTGAATGCATTCAAACGTGACCATATGGGGATCGGGATGATACGGAGGCTAACGTACAGGCTTCGCACCGCAAAGACCCGGGTTCAAATCAAGGAGACAACAAATATTTTTCAGTCGCATCCTGATCCCTATTTGAGGTGTTTTGTGGAGAGCACTATGAGTGAGTACAACATCCATCGGATGGGACATTCAGCTCCAGGACGCCTTGGCGCCTTTCGTTAAGAGTAGGCTAATGCCGACGTCGGGTTTCTCTCCACCCATCCCTAATGGCGCAAATGTACTTAGCCGGTCGCCTCCCAACAAAACTAACTCAAACGTAAACATAGATTGCAGTGACGAATCCTGAGGAAGTACATTCGTAGTATTTAATCAGAGTGATCCAAAAATAAACAAAAACCAAGCAATTAACGATGTAATTTTGCAATTAATGTAATAATTAAATGATGCTCAAAAATCTGTTTTACGTTTTTGCATTGAATTTTCCTTTTTACCCATGGCATCACATACATTTGGAATAGGTTTTCGAGGAATTCTTCGCTATTCTGCTGCGATGCGTCAAAATTTATGATTTCGTCACCGATTCTATCGGCAAGCAGGGCACTCGGATTAAAAACGTCACCACCGGAAGAAGGGAAAAAGGCCAAAGATGGATCTAGACTGGAAGATAATGTCACCAAACCATGACATAACACTTCCAGGAAGCATGCCTCTTAATCTATGCATAGGTTCCACATGACCGTCCGTTGCTACGCCACAACGCAGTCCTTTCGGAACTTGATCTATATATCAACGTCCTCGTACACATGCTTCAATCTTTCCTCTTGTGCAAGACATCGCCTGGAATAGCTTCTCCCAAAAGAATGAGAAAAAATGTTCACCCTTACATTCCAACCAAGTGTTTCCTGCAAATCTGAAGGGTATGTTGTGCTGTGCAGTTTGACCTCTTGGTTTGAATTGCCCTGCGGTTCCCGTGTCTGCTCACCTTTGCAACATCCAATATTTCCATTTTTATAATGGATGGTAGGATGTTTAGTGTAGTGATCAATATTTGTAGCACTTAATGTGCAGCATAGTGTTACTCCCAGTTTGTGAATAACTGCAGAATACAGTAATATATGAAAGTCCCAAAGTTATTTCTAATTGTATTTACCTGATTGCAAGGAGGCTTTCTCAAGGAGGAGGGAGTTGATGACGGGGACGTTGAGTAGAGATGTTAAGACAAGACTCGTAAAAACTCTGATATGGAGCGTAGCTATGTACGGTGCGGAAACGTGGTCACTGAAGCAGGAGGATAGACATAGATTGGAGGCTTTTGAAATGTGGGTGTGGAGAAGGTGAAATGGACCGAAAGGAAAACAAATGAGGAAGTACTAGAGATGGTGGGTGAGGAGAGGGGTTTGTTGGGAGAAATCCTAAGGAGGCAGGAAAAATGCATATCGGTTGGCACTGGGATGTTGAAGACGACAATAGAGGGGAGAATGTTAGGCAAACGAGGAAAGGGCAGGAACAGGATAGGGATGTTGGATGGGATGAAGGGAGGAAAGAAGTACACAGAGATGAAGAGGGACCTGATGTAGATTAGGTTCCTGGATTGGGTTTTGTTTGGAGTCACAAACTATTTATTTGATAGCTCTGTCCATCCAAAAACCTACCTTAACCGGTAGATTACCTAAAAATGTATCATTGATATTTTTGCAGAAGAACATACTATTGGAACTCTAGCATTGTTGAGCCTCAATTACGTCAAATTGCTGCCATGGGACTGATGGGGACCTGATGTAGTTTAGGTTGCTGGATTGGGTTTTGTTTGTTGTTACAAAATATTTATTTATTTGTTAGTTGTGTCCATCCAAAAACCTTCCTTAACCGGTAGATTACCTAATTATTATTATTATTACCTGATTGTATTTGAAATTTGTTTTACTATGATACAAAACAAGGGCTTTGTGTAAACAATTAATTAAAAACACATCGCAAGTTTGGATACTTTTGTTTTCTGGAGCAAATGGACAAGGTTATCTGATGATTTCACAATAAATCTTGGCAATGACGGCGATATAAAAACTGCAGTATAGCCTTTGCATAGCACATGCAATTATTTATCATATTTTGGCACGCACGCATTAGTTTAGATATTTGCTGAAAGGCGATTGGCAAACTCTCATTTTCAATTGCCCTTTTTGGTCTGCATGTTTTCATCTCGTTCTTAACCAAAGACAATGCATCAGTTCGATGATATGGTTAGAAAAAGATACCTACGCAGGAATAATGATGAGCACATGCAAGTACTCATCAATCAAGTGTACTTGTAAGTACAGTTGATTGATTTCTACTAAGTAAAGACCATTCATAGCGAAGAGAGAGTGAGTTTTAATGAATGTTTCAAACACTTCCGTCCTGTGAATCCCAAAGTTTTTTTTTTGGCGTTGATAGTGAGTTTATTCGAAGAGAAGTTCGTAAGCGTCACGGGAATGAGAAGTATGTAACGCACACGAGGAGCGTGATTTTTGTTCTAACTCGGGAGGAAATTAGCATTTTCGAAGCAAGAGACGGTGGGTGGCATATCGCAGTTCTCCGCTATCGCTCATGCGTAGTAGCTACGAGCTCTTCGACAGTGGGAGTCAAACTTGCGCTCTACGCCTTACCAATAATAGCACGAATTGCGCTTTGGCTGTTCGGAAGTGATGACTTGCCATTTTCGAGGAATTTTTATGCAATCGTACCGCGTCCCACGCACCATATTCAGCCACGCCAAGAACTGCTCCAATTGCCTCTGTAACCTCCAAGAGATGGACGAGAGGCACGATGTTGTATCAAATTTCGACCGATTCAGTGGATTAGATCGAGTCGAATACGTTGAAAAACGAGACGAAACGATTCAACAAAGCGTGGAATGCTAAAACTGTTGGGAAGATTGCCAGAAAATCTGGCGGCAGCATCGCCATTACGTGAAGTCGGAGGTTTGTTTTCTTTTTTTTTTTTTAAATTCGGCCTTTCTTGTGGTTGAGAACTTCGAAACCCCGCTGAATCAAAAGAAAATGAGAATCAAAGAAGGACCTTTTTTTTCAAGAATTTTCGATTCCTAATACCTTAAAATATCTCCCCGGATCCGTAAAATAATGATCTAATGACTTAAAAAAAAACATTGTCTTAATCGTAAAAAACTTTTAAGTGGAAAAGCAAAGTTCTTTGTTTTCCAATTTTTTCAATATGAAGATTTTCCACCAAGTTACGCCAGGAACTGTTTTATTTATTGTCTTAATAGCCTATCCAACTATATCCTACGAAGAAATCTAGAAAATGATGGGCGAGAATATTCTCTATTGGTTCGCAATTAACAATTTTATATGATAAAAACGCAAGCATATGAACTGTGGTAATTTTCATTAATGGCTGTCAATCTTGGGATTGATTTTCATGAAGAACTATAATTTATTCACGTACCAAATGACTACTCTTAGGGCCATTAGATTTCTCTACCGTTATGTCTTATGTTAATTGCTTAATAAAACTCATCCGGAATCTGCCTCTATAGTTTTTATGCTAAAATATTCCTTCCTCAACTATCTTCATCAACCTATTGTCTTTTGAAATTCCTCGGAGAGGTCCATCTCCCCTTATTCCCTATTTCCACAGACTCTTTTCATCCCTCTTTCCGTCGTGGAATTTCTTCGGCACGGACGTAATTTGCACGTTTGTGGCGACCTTCGGATTGAATTTTATGATTGTTGGTTCTGGCGGATTCGGACTCAAAATCGACCGCTGTATCACAAGACTTCAACTTCAAGGACAAGCGTACATTGCGGGTGGCTGACGTTGAGGCAAGGCGAAATAAGAAGAGCAATGTGCATACTAGAATATGGGCAGTAAAGTATTTCAGTTCCGTGCTTTCTACAGGCTGAGGTCATTTCGCAACCTGAGCGGTTGGAGAAAAACCATCGAAACGGAACGATAGAGTCATTAAACTGTTACGGGATTCGAACTCGCGACCTTGTTTGACTAATGAGAACGTGGCCACCGTGCTAACCAGATTGGTCGCTGTTCTCATGGTTCTCGCTGTACCACGGGGAAAAATAGATATGGAAAAACTTGAGTCGGAGTGCCCTTCGAGGGGATCCAAATAGTATGCGCGTCCAGACAGCTTCATAACAGTTTTGTATTTACATGTATAAACATCCACGAAAAATATCCAACGGCGATATTATACTCTTAAGGCATTTTTATGGGATTGGAGGATGGGAGTATGATACACATAACAGGATAAAAGACAAAATCGGTGAGGATGGCGAAACGATACAGATTCCGAACAGAAAATTTTCGCCTGGGCCAAGGATACGGACCTTCCATTTCCTCGAAGCAGAAGCGGATCTAAGGAGGCGAACTATGACACACCCCTCGTGGGATATTTCTGACTCTTACCACATTCACAATGATTATTGCTTATAAAACCCGCACCTACCCCCTTTAACAGCATATACGATAGAACGAAATTGTATTATATATATATATATATATATATATATATATATATATATATATATATATATATATTATATATATATATAGTCATAACAAACACAGAAACCGGTTGGACCACCGAAAATTCGAGAACCAGTGAGTCCCTCTTTTGTGTGTTTTGGTTTCTGTGTTTGTTATGACTATCAGTGAATTTACATTACACGTTTGTGGGTTTTCCAAAAAAGTGTATATATATATATATACATATATATATATATATATATATATATATATATATATATATATATATATATATAGATGATGCGGAAGTACTCACGAGAGCAATATAACTTTTGGAAGGCACAATAGAACACAGAATAAAACAGATAACACGTAAAAGGACACTCACACTGTAGATGATTTAAGCTTTCGGCCTAGTCCGAGGCCTTCTTCAGGTCAGACTGAGAGGTTTTGAGGGAAGAGTGCCTGGGGAGGGGAGGGGGGCGGAAGGTTTAGGGACTGTTGGGAAGGAAATTAAAGATGGCAGTATATACGATAAGACGAACCTCTTTTCAAAATTATATCTCATATAGTAAACATAATTATATAACCGTAGTTCATGGGTAGAGCGTTGGATTACTGACCGGAGGGCCTGGATTCGACTCCCGGGAAAGTCTCTCTGAGCATCTGCAGCTCCACCCAAGCTATGTAATTTTTCGGATACCAGTTCTTCCTGGGAAACCATAACCGGCACAGGGAAAGGAACTGCCCTCCCTACCCTGATGTGTGAATATTCACACGCCGCCGGGCTTAGTACTGGATTAACTTTATCATCACCTACCAAACCGACCCTCGGGTTGATTACTGTGTTTATGGTTAAAATATACATAAATACACATACATTCAGGGTGGAGCACAATAGATTCCCTAGTTTCAAAAAATTACTGAAGAGCGCGCATGTAAATTAGCGGAGTGGGAGTAGTGGCGTTAGCTGGGGGAAATAACCCCATTTTTAGTAGTTACCTTGCATTGGCCTGATAAACATGGATGCTTTGTCATAGAAACGTTTTTTAAGAACAATGATAGTGTGGTGGCGATGCAGAGGGCACTGTGGTCTAGCGATGAAGCGCATTTTCACCTCTCCGGCTCAGTAAAAAAGCCAAATTTTCGTTACTGGGCGACTGAAAACCCTCGTGAACTTCACCCAAGACCTCTTCATAGCCTCAAAGTGAAGAGGGACCTGATGTAGAGTAGGCTGCTGGATTGTGTTTTGTTTGGAGTCACAAAAAATTTATTTGGTAGTTGTGTTCATCCAAAAACCTGCCTTAACCGGTAGATTACCTAATAATAATACATCATTTTATTTGCTACACATATCATCATTTTTTGCACACAAATGATGCATTTATTAGATTTTGTCTCTTTCATTTAAAGAATTAAAAACATGACGCTTAGGTGCCACAAATCGATCAGGAAAAGTTAAGACGTACCTGTAAAATTACAAAGTACTTAATTATATTTTCTTTAATGGCGGCGGTGCCCTTTTATCGTGACAAGAATATAATTGAAGTGATTAATTGAAAATACCTGTGAAAAACGCTTTCGCTAAACCGAAATGCACTTCATCCATTTGTTTTAGGAAAATATATGTTTGATTTTCGATTATTATGATAGCGTCGACAATTACATATGATGGGAGGGTTTATAACTTACAAATTGTATATATATACTCGTATATATGAAAATGCACCACCCCTTTGAGGTTTTCTAGAACCGCTACCCTGGCGGATGTGCCCACCGTGACGCCATAGAAGCGACGTGATTAACTGTGGTATTGGAAGGGATATACTTGTATGTTACCCAATCCCGATTACCATTGCCACTTTCGAGATACGGAAAGAGTGGACAGGAAAGAAATTAAGGTAAGAGAGAAGCGTTAGAAAAAAATATTACAATAAAACTGCGTTTAAAGGCGCATATAGAACGATGGAATGAGTAAAAAAGATTAAATGCTAGCACACAGCATTTCTGAAAAACAACCAACGACGGTAAGATACATTCAAAGTGTTTTATTTGAGTGCTGATATCACTTATACAAATATTCTGTGCTATTTCCTTGCATTTGATCATTGTGAATGTTTCACTGTCTGGTAGTTTTCTGACTGCATTTGATTTGTTGCAGGATAACCAGTGAAATGGAGCAAAGTGATATTGGACTTTATTAATAATTTTTCAATATCAAAAAAATAATGAATTTGCAAGGGCGTCACTTCCACTCAATATTTAGCAAGTCAACGGCGAAGAGAATCGACGAAAAGTCATGTCAAGACTCATCAATCCTGTCTAGCTCACGGAAATACCGTGACCAGCGAAGGAAATACGATTTCCAAGGCGCTTGGAAAATTTTGTAGGAGATGACTACACAAAAGTGGAGGACGCTATGAAATTTTTCAATGGAAATCAAGCTTTTATCGCTTCTTTTACCATAAATGTAATTTCAAAACTCACAAGAGCGACGTGTCTTGCGTTTCAAAACACTTTTAAGCCCTCGATTTCTCTATCTTTTTAAATTTTAATGACTCTGATTCCTCTTACGAATATAATATTTCTATGGATGCATATTTGGCGGACGGTGTGATTATCAGTCGTCCTAAATATCACCCGCAACGTCCGTATACGAAATAAGATCTCGTAATTTAAGATGCAGCTGGTGAAAAATGATCAGAGATATCGAACCACCTATGAAAACACATTAAATATTACTACCACAAAGAGAATAACGGGACGCGAGGGGCGTGACAAATCCGACTCTCGCAGGCGGGTGGAGGACGAAAAAGAGGACACAATGCTTTTTGTAATTCCTTCTGGGGTGATTCCCAAGTCCAAGAACACCCGATGTCCATGAACGGCGGAAGGAAATCTCCATATCCCGGCGCCGCGCCGTTTCGACACCTGGACGGGCACGCCCGATTTCATCTCGTCGCCGCCGCCACCGTGGAGACGCCGCACCATCCGCCGTGAATGCCCCCGACCGTTCCTGTGCGTGATCTCGTGTGTGTGTGCGTGAGACTGGTTGCCTGGCATCGGTCCTGGAAGGAGGAGGAGGAGGAGGTGGGAGCGGAGAAGGGTTGGCAGAGGGTGGGGGGAAGGAGGGGAAAGGTTGGGGGGCGAGGAAACTGTGAGGTGGAGGAGGGACTGGGGGAGAGAGAGTGGAAGGGGATTCCCTGAAGACCACCGCCGAGGGAGAGAGAGCTGCTTCTTTGCTTGCTGCTTTATCCTTCAGTCGGTCAGTCTCAGCCCTCCGCACGCGTGTGAAACACCTTCCGTTCCCTCCAGCCGAAGACGACGCACCTCTGCACCCAATCGACACCGACCGGACCCCTCAGCCGCGTTCCTCTTAACTTCTCGCTCCGGTTCCTTCGCCTGCATCGACTCCGCCGCCGACCGCCAAGGGAGGAGACAGCGGAATGTTCTCTTACGTCGGGAACTCCGTGAGCAACGCTTACCGGCGTGTGTGGCCGCCCTGGAGAACACGGCAGCCAGCGGCACCCCCGACCGTCGTGTCGCCCGTCCCCCCGGTCCGGAGGCACAGCCGACCCCTGCCGCGGCCACCTCCGGCACCGGCGCCGGCGCCTGCCCCTGTCGCCTCGACCGTCGGTAAGTGTTGCCTTCGGGATTGGTATTCCTCCGAAACCCACCCATGACAAAACATCGGAGATCGACGAAGAGTTCGGGCGACCACGCGTGTACCTCAACGTCGGACTCGACATTTCGCATCCCCGTTAACATTTCGGAGTGCGGACTGAATTGGCAGGAAACGGATGAAGAGAGGGAAAATCACGTCTAAGTGGTATTCGAAGATAACGAGCGTGAATTTGGAACGAAAGTTGTCCGTGAATCGGAACACTCCTGTGCGTACATCGGTAGGTCATGACGCTCGGGAATCGGCTGAAATCGTCCGGGATACAACTATTCACGCACAACCTTCATCTATAAGGAGAATAAACGTTTGCTCAAGAGCTCTTGTTCCTAAAATGTGCAATTAACGAAGTTTTTCACGCTGCTAGATCCTTTTATCTAAGCTATCATTACTTCATAAAGGTCATGCTTTTAAACATTTATCGAATCAATTTGACCGCGATTATCTCTTACAATTTAATGCATCTTATGTATGTATATTTTTATAATTTGTTGAAAAATTTTAAAACGCCGCAGTTGATAAGTAAACATTATCCTCGAGTATCTATGCCGACAAACATGAGTTAAAGGAATGTAATCGCTCGTATCACCAACCAATGATGGACGGAATTTGCCCTCTAGCATTCATTATCACTGAATAAAACACTAATACTGATTTTCCTCGTAGAAGGCTCATCTGCGTATCGTTGAGGACTCGGAAAAATTGAAACTCTAGGTCTATTCGTCTATTCAATTAATGCCATAAGCAAATCTGGGTCGACATTGTGTCTCTAAGAGTAAATGACGAAATAATATAAATCTCTTCTAGAACCTCCCAATGCCGAAGCAAATTTTATTTATGTCATTAGACTGAAAATAAGGAACAAAACTCTATCAGATGCAGGAAATGTGATGGCTACCGAAGATGACAGTAAGGTTTTCACCTGTAATGTTTGTAAAAGGTGCACGTCACGTTCTCGCTGGTTTCAACCAGTAATCCAGCGGAGAATAAGGATAGCCGGTCAAGTACGAATGATGGATTAAGCCCGAAGGCAAATATTCTAGAGCAGCAACCGCAGTCTCCAACGCTTTGCTATCTGGCATGATGGTATCCAAAAGCGATTGTTTGAGCGTCTCATAGTACTTTTATGTATCAGAATGGGATATCCTCAATTTAATAATTGTAATAATATTTTAAATAATATCTCCTCGGCAAAGTGGCTTAAGAAAATCACAGTGGGGTTCAAAATACCCGGGATATACCTGTTGTCATGAGCTTGACATTTTTGCTTCAACCATCGTTTTAGTTTGGGGAAGAGAGTGGGTGTTTAGTTTTGGGCAGCGAGGGGTTGACCTTGGATACCATAGGAATCGGTGGGAGTCACAACGTCGGCGCCTACATTTGCCTTGAGTGAGTTTGTTTTCGTTCGTCAAAGGACAAGATTTCGGATGAAATTTCCCTAATTGCTCTCAAATTTGAAGTTGTTTCGACGGAAACACCCATCTACCTACTTATACTGTCTACTTGACGATCGGCGAAATATCTCATCACTTGTGTAATTAGTAATATTAACTGAAAATTTATTACCAGGATGCATTCGTTTATTATGCATGAATTCATAACGAATGTGAAATAAATCGAGAATGAAAGGACGAAAGAAAATTTAAGGATAATTAATATTTTGAGTAGAATGTGATATTTAGTGATGAAGACGGTTGTAGTCATACTGTCAATTCTGTAAACATTTTTGCTCTCCACTAACGAGTGAAAATCTCATATTCGATCATAATGATGTAAAACATGTGAAACTTCATTTGCAAATTGATATTTGTCATTCATTCCCTCGGGTCATTGTAAAACTACCTTGATCGGTAGATTACTGTTTATTTAACCTCCGGTATAGATTATAAGTTTGATCGATTGGTAGTTTAATTAATTTGCCAGATTTCCAACAACTTATAACGACAGAAATAGTTGAATCTATAAGTTGATGACTTCCCTTGGAATATTAAATTTACCATGAATCAGTGCTTACTACATGCATGTTCTGTGTGTCATCGGCCTTGCGACAGAGGGTTCCACTGATTTGGAGTTGCGACATTGCTCTCGACATTAACAAATATTGAAAAGCAAGCATTAAAAATGTGACATTACCTCCTCATTAGTAATTTTAATGCTACTCTATCAAAATATCTAATGCATTTTTGCTGAGAATGTAATTTTCTAACAACATTTCTCCAAAGAAAATTATTTCTAAAATGAAATTTCTAAATTAAATATTTCTTTTTTATTAAATAGGCAAATGTTCTAAATTTGTTAAAAAAGTATAGAATACAATTAATCCAAAGTAATGGTATTAGCGAGTAGGGTTGAATATTCTACAGTTCTATTTCCATCCTTATAAATATCATATTCGGAAACAAATAGAACCAAACCCAAACCAACTCTCGCGTTACATTCTCCAACTTTGGAACATTTCCAGTACCAGCGATCTTTTAAAAAGTTTACCTTGTAGTAAACAAATACAACTCGAAATAATTGTTTACCAACAAATTTGGGTTTCGGATTCATGTGCATTATACACTTATTATATGCTACTCTTTAGAAAAATACATTATTATAAATTGTGGAAAAATTTCATTAACTTCCACAGAAACAATGTTTTTCAGCTTTTTAGGTATTAGAAAAATAAAATGAGAAAGAATGTATTAGGAAAAAAGTATTACAAAAAGGTAAACTTTAGAAAAATACATTATTATAAATTGTGGTTTAGAAAAATTGGCATTAGAAAAATTGTTTTGGATAGGATCTTAATCGAAGCCAAGAAATAAAAATGACGATGCGATTTTGTTGTGGAAATTAATCACTAGACAAACAATAAATGGAGAATAATAATGGTATGGATTTAATTGGAGCAAATTTTCAGGCTGAGTCAAGAACACTGGCATGATAAATTCTCGTGGAGGTGAATGACCCTCATTAATCATTACATTTCTTTCACCTAGTCTCCTTTTACAGCAGGTATATCACTCGCTTCCAAAACATGTTCTGTCTATATGAGTTTGTATATAGTTAGACCAATAAAATGAATCTGCGTATCCGATATTTACAAGAAAAAAATAGAGGGCAAGGAACGGCATTTCCTTGGATTTTTGGCCTTTTTATTAACCCACCCGATTCTATGTCCGCGCTCATGGGGTAGGTCACCTAGACTATATTATCTAAAATGGGAGACATTTTCGAATTCATTGAGTACAGTAGGACATTTATTTAATTAACACAGACAACTGGACAGAAATAACTTTAGGGATGAGGTACGCTTGTAAAATTGTGTACATTAGATTTAGTCATCACGTGTTCTGATAAGTTATCAATAAATAGTTACCTCTTTGTCAGGACATAATGATGAGTCAGTCGTAGCCAGTTGAATTGAGGGAATATTACTCTTAAAAGTATTCTTCTCGGAATTTTTCTCGAATAAATATCATTTATAGCTCATTCGATTGAAAATTGATATATATTCTCAAGTACACACGAGTGACTTAATGGCAGGAGAAATCTTACCCGGACGAATTTCCGCCGAAGTGGGATCAAGGGAAGTTGACAAAGAGTCATTGACTCGTTTCTGGTCCGTAGAGAAAAGGATAAAATAGTCTGAGACGATCTACGAGTCCCTTCCCTTCACATGTCTGGGGTTTATCTACTGTTCGACCGGTCGTATTATATTCGAGTCGCGGTCACAATCGCGTGAGGACACATGATGCAATATAAGATCAAGAATCTGAGGCAGCCATACCGCAAGCAACATTTACATAAATCGCAACGAAAAGGCTTCTTCTGGGCGAATTGTTAACTTCATACGTTCCACCGATCCTAGGTTTACTGCCTGTAAAACCAGTCCAGTTTTTTTTAGCTGGTTCTGTATTTAACGGCGTGGATTGACACAATTTTGTTCCATAGAAAAATTAATTTGAATGTATCAAAAATATATCAAGCAATCAAAAAGTACCAGAGATTCAATTACCAATTGACATAATTCATCTTAATGGTCTTCTAGATGATGAGCCCATAGAATTAATCAATATAATATTCCCTGAAGAAAAGTGTAGAAGATATTGCAATGGATGGTTCTCTAAGAATTTACATTTTTACTGTATTTGGCACCTGTTGAAGTTTAAATGTACTAATTTTAAAGCATCGCTGTTAATCATTGAACGAAGCACATTCAATGGAATTCTTACTGTCACGTAATTAATTTAGTGACATATACTTTGACGCGACACAATTTCGAATTCTCATGGAAAACTAATGTGTGGGGATTTATTTTGCGCCATTGGAAGGGTTTTTCTTTCTTATTCACGAAGGGAAAGTTATGAACAAATAATACAATCAATTTAATGAGAATATTCGCAAAGTTGCCTAGGCTAAGATATCCAACATCGAGGCATACTTATGTCAGTCGGTGTAAAAGTCTTTAAAAAAACGATAGAATTCTTGTTTAGCTCAGGGTTCAAATCTCAGTGATACCCCTGGAAACCTCAGCTGAGCCTCTTTTGCGGGATTTTACGGAATCACACACTATCCGTGCCTGTTTATGGAAATGAATTCCATGCCAGGTACAAACACAGAGCTGAAAAACTCACAAACACTCAGGAAAACAATCACACATTCAAAAAGGGGCCTCACTACTAGGAGAGAATATTACTCAAATTGAGCAAAGTTAGCAAAAAACAGGAAAAGACGAGAGTGTAGGTCTGATACGCGTATTTCGGCTACAATGTTGCACTCCTCAGCGAACTGGAGGAAAAAACCCTTAACAAAAGGTTGAAAGTCTTTGCAACAAAAGTTCGAGTGGCACTAACTTATTACAACTGTAGGAGTTTTCATGTTATTTTATTAATTTACTAGGCCGTAGAACTCAATTTCTTGTATCCTTAGATTACATCATCTTCATCTACATAATACCCCGCAAGCCGCCGCAAGGGCGTGTGGCGGGGGGTGTTAGGTCACCACCCAAAAAAGGAAAAACGAAATACCGCATTCAAAACCAACACACACATGCAAACCCCAATCCACAGCAGTGCACACATTCATAGAAACATCCCATCATTCCACGCGCATGCAAACACACATTTACCTCCCTTCACTCCACAAGCATGCAAGTACATACGCTTAACTACAACAAATAATTGTACCCCAGGATGCAGCAAGAAATTTATCAGGAGCGTGCAAGCTAGTTTTTAGTAAGTAGCTAGGCGAAATACCACCACCACAAGAAGATTATGTGTATTAAGGATGATTCTTGTTTCAACCATTCACTCACTAAAAGCTACCTTCGGGTCGACTGTTTTGCCCTCTCACGTGAATAATATACCATTTAGTGGCAGCGAGTTGGCGTGAGTTAAGATTAAATTGTCTTCAATTACCCAGACCATTGCTCTCCCCTTCGGTCCAGACGAGACGAGGCCCACTGTTGGTGAGGAGGGCGGGGGTTTCCCTCAAAGATGATGCATTCGGGTGAAGGAAGACATTTTTTTTCTGCACGAACGCTCCGGGGACCCAAGAAGGTCTGATTTGGCCCACGGCTATACGGGACCAGCCGCTTGGGTTACGCAAGGAGAGAGATTCGCGAGACTGTGGTCCCGCAGACCAAGGTCGTTATCCGTTTTTCAGAGGACCCACACACGAGGAAAGACACTCACTCACGCACTTTGGCACGACTCAAGGCCAAACACTTCAATCCCCCATTCTACCTTACCACCTACCCACTCGACCCTCTCTCAAGCCCCCCACCCTTTGCCATTTCGACTCATCTCCCATCGTCGCTCATATAAAGCTCACATACGTTTACTCGAGAATGAGTTATATCACGGCAGGTGTTCAATCAGCGACGGGAGGAAGTGAGAGGTTTTCTCACGCGGTTCTAAATCCATTCATTCATGGAATTAAATTCTTCATGCATCCCACCAAAATACGCTATCAAAATCAATTTTCGATTTTATCGCCTTTGGCATCAATGTCATAATGTTGGTCGTGTGACGAAGGATTTTTCTGCAAACATAAGTTTATCATTGTATAATTGTAAAGGGTGCACAGCTGCCCTTCGTAACTAGTAATTTATTTATTTATTTATTTACATACTTCGTTGCAATTAGGCAATTTTCCTGGTGGCAACGGTCCAGTGTGATCACTGGTCACTCTTACAATGCACATACATACACACACAATAAGAACAGATATGAGACAAAATGCTCGTATATTCAATGACACTTTTAAGATTACCGACCTCTCCATTACTATCACACAAGGATTAGGTGTACACCACACGAGTACATACTACGCACCGTCCATCGCCACACTTCGTCCGTAATCACGTATCGAAATGATGCGTGCTCATAACTGGGTGTGAGACGATGAGAAACCCATCATTATTTTCTTGTGACATATATCTTCTTCAAGCTCAGATCAAGATTTTGAAATTAGACCACCCGTTGGACCAAAGCAATCTGCTTTTAAAACAAGATACTTACAATAAAAACTGGCTCGTTCGGTCTTCGCGTACGATTCACCTTCCACTTGATGGCGAGAAAATTGCGAGCCGTAAATATCGTCACCTACTTTTGGCAATCGCCTTATTAGGCGAGCTACCGACGGCACTAAATCACAGCCACCTATCGCCATTATTTCTCATAGTTGCAATTTTCTCTTAGTAAATAAATTTTGGCAATGGCGCGTGCATATATATATTTATTTATTTATATAAAAACATACGTATTATATATATATATATATATATTATTTTCGCACCTAGAAATATAATAATTTCGCACCTAATATTTGTTCGCCGTATGGCGGGATTTTCGAGTTTGAATATATATATATATATATATATATATATATATAATATATATATATAATATATATATATTATATATATATATATATACATACCTAAGAATTGCGCTAGGCAAGGAGTCTTTCTCTAGAAGGAGGGAGTTGATGACGGGGACGTTGAGTAGGGATGTTAAGAAAAGACTCGTAAAAACTCTGATATGGAGCGTAGCTATGTACGGCGCGGAAACGTGGTCGCTGAAGTAGGAAGATAGACATAAATTGGAGGCTTTTGAGATGTGGTTGTGGAGAAGAATGGAGAAGGTGAAATGGACCGAAAGGAAAACAAATGAGGAAGTACTAGAGATGGTGGGTGAGGAGAGGGGTTTGTTGAGAGAGATCCTATGGAGGTTGGAAAAATGGATGAAAGGTGTATTGAGCGGCAGTGGAATGTTGAAGAAGGTAATAGAGGGGAGAATGTTGGGCAAGCGAAGAAAGGGCAGGAACAGGATAGGGATGTTGGACGGAATGAAGGGAGGAAAGAAGTACACCGAGATGAAGAGGGACCTGATGTAGTTTAGGTTGCTGGATTGGGTTTTGTTTAGAGTTACAAAATATTTATTTGATAGATGTGTCCATCCAAAAATCTACCTTTACCGGTAGATTACCTAATAATAATATACCTATAGGGAGAGGAGGTACCCTTGAGAAAGGTGGCAACGCCACCGAAAATTCGAAATACGTGGGAGATTTCTTTTTGCGTGTTTCTGTATTTTTTTTTTGGTTCACCAGTGCTATCTTGGTGTAAATTATATTCAATTGTCTCAGGCTTCAACTAGTAGAGGTATTTAATATCCATGCTAAAAAGAAAGACTTGTTCTTTTCTAAAGATTTTTATTTTATGGTAGAACGCGTTTCACCGACTTGCGGCATCGTCAGGTACAAATTTACTTACCGCAAGTCGGTGAAACGCGTTGTACCATATGATAAAAATCTGTGGAAAAGAACAAGTCTTTCTTTTTAGTATGGATATGTAAATTATATCTTTTATTTTCATAAGTCTATTTTCTTAAAAACCACGCCACCATTGCCACCAACCATCTTTTCTCTACTGCCCCGATCGACCACGTCTGTCATCCGTGGAAGAGTAGACTCCACACATGAATTTATATAAACCACGGTATTCAACCAGAAGGTCGGTTTGGCAGGTGATGGTAGAGTTCACCCAGTACTAAGCTCGACGGTGTGAGAAATTCACACATCAGGTTAGGGGGGCAGATCCTTTCCCTGTAACGGTTATGGTTTCCGAGGAAGACCTGGTACCCGAAAAATCACGTCCTCGTGAAGCTAAGAGTGCCCAGAGAGGCGTGCCCACGAATCGATACCGGTCCCTCCGGCCAGTGGACCGATGCTCTTCTTCCTGGAATGCCATTTCCCTAAATTTGTATATGCTCCATGTGTAAATAAACGCCATTGTAAATGCATAAATTATTTTGCAAGATATAATAAATGGATTAAAGTCCAGGATTCGGACTTCGCCTTTCTAGCACTAGATGTCTATTGGCCAGTCCGATAGAATTTCTTTGAACGCGTGATCATCTCCGCCTGACGTGCAATTCGAGACTAACTTGTGACTGCATATTCAGCTTCAGTTCCTCGTTCCTTGAATTTTCCAAGGCCAGCAAAACATAATTGCAAGTGCGCGTCCAATTTCCACCCGACTTAACTTGAAAGCTTGTTTGGTCGACGTCACTTGGTCTGATACAGAACGAAAACTTAATACCCCCCACCCAAGCTTCGTTTCCGCCAAGTTCGCGCTACCCTCTGGCTGCAATCGCCAGAGGGCCGCAAAAACTCGACTGCGTTATCGTTTTCGCTTCGGGCGGGATCCAATAAAACACAAATCATCCTCGTCCTCAGTCGAGCGAGATTGAACTCGAGATTATTAATTTGACGCTTCACTCACTACCCGGACGACCTCAAGCGATCCATTCAGGGCACCAGCTCCACCCTTAACCTATCGGGTGCGCATTCACGAAGAAGGCTTTCCCATATGGAAGGTCGGCCGGCGCCTCACTCGAAGATCCGTGTGAATCGCCGCCTTCGACGCGTGAAGTACAGTCCTTCGCGGATTCAATGGCGCAATCTGTCGACGGGGCTGAGGGGGTGGGAGGGGAAGTGGGGTGGAGGGTGGGCGGGGTTGAGATACGAAAGGGGTGAAGTGTGAACGGGGTGATTGGGGGAGGGGGGGGCGAGGATTTGATGGAGAGAGGGTGGGGGGATGGGAATTGCTCCCATCGGGGAAGGATGGAGGGGCGTGACCGTGCGATGTTGCGAGATGTCGACCAAGGTTGGAATTGTGATGGGATTATCTTAGGACGAACCATACCAGAAACTCTTCAAGAGATCCTGAAGCTGTAAGTCAGTTTGGTAGGCGATGATGAAAGTGAAATAGATGAAGTTAAGAAATGGGGAACCAAACACTAATTTGTCGATTTCGAGAATTGATTTCAAAATACCGCAATGCATGTTGCATAAATTGAACCAACTCCTTTGGATAAGGTTCTGCCATATTGAGAGGTGTGAACCGTTCACCATATGAAGAATCTATGTCGTAATGATTTGTTTAAAAGATATCTGAACTCAAAAGTGGACTTTCCATATTATGCACAACTCTCCAAATTATAAGAGCTGCATCAAATCACAAAGCATAGTCGCCTTATAAAATGTACACCCATAGTTGGCCTTAGGGTATACTAGTTTTATTTTCGGATTTCCTACTTACATAAGGGACCTAGGGACGTGGTAGTTCAGTGGATAGATCACTGAGCTAGTGGCCTGAGGCCCAGGGTTCGTTTCCTCTGGGCACTCTCGGCTTCATCCAAGCTGTGTTTTGCTGCATATACAAGATCTTCCTGGGAAACCACATGTAGTACAGAGAAAGTGACTACCCTCCTTACCCTGTTGTGTGACTTTCGAACGCCGCTGGGCTTATCATTAGTTGAGCTCTAATTTCACCTATCCAACCTTCGGGTTGATAACTGTGGCTGTGCTTACGGATTAATCAGCTTAACTCTCAAATTAATGGTCGGGCATGTTCGTATAGGGATTGAGATAACTTAATATCCTGGCATCTTCGCGACGACCATAAGGTGCAGAGTGGGAGGAGAGGTGCAGGTGGACGTAGGGTTAAAAGGAGTTTGCTTTGATTTAAATGCGATGCTGCACACTTTATTCAATATTTCACGATATGCATCGCATTTTCGAATTGTCAAAACTTTCGCCGAGTCCGAAATCGAGTCTCGCGAATCCCAACGAATAGGGCCATTGGGCTGGAAGGGTCACGCCTCGGCGATCGCCGTTGGAGAAGGCGTGTTTACAGCCGTCTCAGGACAAGTCGCCACAGGAATGTGTTTGAGAATTGATCTGGCTGGAAATTAAGAATACGTGGAGGCGAATCCGTCTGAGCCGAACACTCGCTTTCGCCTGAGCTCTGCGTTGCCATGGTTGGTTCATTCATTGGGGCCCATATGGGCGTGATCATTCATCTTGATCCTCATCGCGGAGGATTAGACATATCCTTTAACTCTTCTCCAAATTAAAATCAAAAATGTGTTATAAAGCAAAATCGAGTTATCGATAGTGATTGCTGTTACGAGCTAAATATGTATTCACAATCGTGCCCCTGATAATGGTCAAATTCATGAGAATTTACAGAGCGAATTGGAAACGGTGCCGTAAATAATACCAAGGTAGGTCGATTCATATACGTTTTTTCGCTCTAAAGACTCAAGCCGGTTTATGAAAAAAGTTATATTGAGTTTTCGGGTTTTTATCCAACAGAATGGGCAAAATAATAGGAGGGGATTAAGATGAGCGATCAAGATGGAAGAGAGGCTGTTAAGCGCCGAGTGTCTACGAAAACCCTAATATTCCAGGAGACAAGGTGCTATTTCTGTAATATGGAAACCGCTTTCATAACATATTCAGATTATTTTTGAAAAATTTTGACGCCGAAATTTCATCTCAAATTGAAAGCGTAAATAAAGGCGCGATTTCCCGAAAAAATTAAAAGGTGCATATAAACGTCCTTCCTACATGAAATTATCAACCAAGCATGCGCATTACCTGAAGGTCCAGTTCCACCTGAACCAGCGATCGACAAAGATGTGCGAAATTACAATGCAGTGGAGTATTGAAGAAATGTGCATATGGCTAGACAAAATAGTAATTTAATCAATAAAAAGAACCACTCACAGAACTTCCGGTGATCAATGTTATATAAGAAGGCTTCAATATTTAAATTAAGCCATACATATTACGGAAATTGACCAGGAAACAATTTTGCAGATCAAATCATTTCCCGGCTGCTCGGTTTATCAAAATGTCGAAGTACGCTGTTAACGCGATTATAAATGGTGAGTTCCCAATTACGAGTAACGGAAATGAATTATTAAATAAGGAAAAAAACAGAGGAAAGACGCGGTTTTGGGTAATTGGTCATTAACTGGCGAGATCAGTGGTACTTGAAGGAAATATTTTCTTGAACAAAAATATATCGAGACATTAGCAATGATTGATCAATTTTCCTCATAATCAGTAGACAAGATACAAAACCTTATTAGTGTAGGCATGAAAGATGTTAGCTATATTTGGAATAATCGTATGGAAATTATTAATTTTTAAACAGATCATGAAACCCGACTCGCCGTCACATTGAATCTGCAAACTTCTGACTCTAATTCAAAATATGGTGAACTACTCGTAGATGGCAGGCCTCAACATCGTATGGTGTTTAATTAAAATTGGCAATTTTCCACAAAACAACATTTTTAATACGACCGGTTTCGATGTAACTACATCATCTTCTGGTTCTTCTTCACCAGAAGAGAAGATCTTATGATTCCTGCGTGCACTGACGGAACCACATCCAATTCTTTTCCAGTAACTTCGTGCGATGAAGGCCGAGATTCCGTTTCCGCGTGCGTCATTGTTCAAAGCGCTTCGGTCTATTTTGTTCGTCGGACCAAGCGAAAATTGTCGAAGTTCAGAAATAGATCGATGAGTGGATGCGTTTGAGTGAAGCGCACTAGGAATGAATAGTTTCCTCCAATGACTGTGAAAAATAGCGAAAAGAGTGTTTCTCCGCGGTTCACCACTCATGACTACCGATTACAAGTTTTTATCCATTCCTATTGGTTTGAACACAAACTTCCTCCCTTCAGGTATGTAAATACGTAGCTTCTGCATTTACAATATACACCGAAAGCCACCGCAAGGGTGTATGGCGGAGGACGCTAGCCATACATGCACAAATATGAGTTCATACATGAATTTAAATATATATATATATAAATAAATACACACACCTACACACACACTATATATATATATGATTATATATATACCTGTATATATATATATATATATATCGACGATCACATCGCAGTTTTTGTTCCACTTGCGAAACAATTTCATCGGTCAGAATACTGGACCTACCACTTCGCTCTTCGTCATGGACATTTGTTCGTCCATTTTCAAAATCACAGCACCATTGTCTAACCTTTTCTTCACTCATAACTGTAGGTTTATAAAATAGGCATGATTCCCGATGAATTTCAGCAGCCGACAATCCTTTTGCATACAAGAATCGTATGACAGAACGCACTTCACAGCTGGCGGGATCAACGATTGTCGCGGATATTGTTGTTTGCATGCACGGACAAGCAAACGACTTCTGAAACAGAACAAATGCTGCTATAGCTTCTCAATAAATCAGTAGATGGCGCTGCAGGAGCAAAACTGTGTTCTGAAGCGCCAATATTTATATATAAGCAAACGGTACTTACTTTAAGAATACGTCTCATGTATATATATATACACGTACATACATATATAAGAGGCTCCCAACATAATTCTCCCGACACACCCGCCACGCTTAATTTATCCTAACTCCCAAATGTTTCCTGACCCTTTTCCAATTATTTTATTAATATTTTCTTCCATGGATATCACATATTAGCTGCGTGTTCCAAATTGCGGTCTAACCAAAGCGAAGTAACACCTTTTTCTGAACTTTCCTTTACATTTTCCTACAACCCGTACAATAAAACCCTGAGTATTCTTTAAGGTTGACCTGCATATTCTTCTGGCGTTTAGACCGCATGAAAGGTTAAATTTCAGGTTAACTCCTAACTATTTGACTTGTTCTGCGGTGCGTACCTCGATCCCATCTATTTTACAAAGTATGCCTTTTTTATCTTTTCTTTAATCCGAAAAATGCAGTACCGTAGATTTTCTGATATTTAATTTAGAACCCCCATTTTTTACACCCCTCCAATATTCAACATCTGGTCTACATCGTCAGAGTAGAACGTAATCTGCCGGTGCCCTTTATCTTCTGATAATTACTGCGTCTTCTGCAAAAATAATCTACTGTTTCTGCTAACGTAGCATCTAAGGTTGTTAACGTGTATCAAGAAGAATGGGGTCCTATAGCACTTCCCTGTGGTACTCCTAAAGTTGCATCTGCCATTAATGAACTTAAACCAATCGGTGACTAATTTTGTCATGGTTAGATAAGAAATTCCTTTTCAAATTAGTTTTTTTCTCGTTAATCATTTGCTAATGTGAAAGGAAAGAGTTGAAGAGGAATTGTAAAATCTGGGAGAGATGGTGGGTTGAGTCACGCCCAATATGGTTGAAAGTTAAATATTAAGGAAAGGGGACTAGAGATCCTTCCCCTCTGCTATCTTCCGGTTTCCCACTAATCTCTAGCAATAAGAAAAAAGTACTTGCGATGGGGTTGCTCAAAAGCGGATTTGAACCCAGGATCCTTCGGTCAGAGACCAAACTCTCCACCCACTGAACTGCTTTCGCAACCGTACGATGGATGTAATGATAATTTTCATTCGGATATTCGACTAAAAAGTTCGAGGACTCTGGGCTGTGGCGCCTGTAACCTACTCCGTAGACAGTTATACGGTAACACCACCAATAACAGGTAAGGTTCGTAGACATTGCTGTCTTCACCGGAGAACCGATTTTGGCAAGGCCAATGTATTTGTACATCCTTGTACCAAAGAAGGGCAAACTTCTTTCTTCCCATCTGTGACGAAAAACTAGTGTAGAAATGGTTGTTAACCTCGGCCACCTCGAATGGTATTCCTAAAATATTAAAACGAGATGCAAAATACAAGCTGAATGAATGAAATGAAACCAATTCAATGCTCGAGCTAGGTCCGTGAATGATAGCAACCATTATATAGCATTAGAAGGTCGATCAATTTCTTTTTAACAGTGCTGCCTGGTAATTGACGATAACCTTAGCTATAGGGAGGTGAGAAAAGGGGAGGAATCGCGACATCGGCGGAAAAAGACCCATGACCCAATTATCTATTCTACTGGTGATATTATAGTGTCCAAAGGTATCAGCACGACTCATATTACATGGGAATTGACCCTTTCCAAGTCAACGGTCACGTTACACCGCGATAGTTTAAAGTTGGGTGTTATACGTGTATATATACAGTGTAAAAATCCGATAGCTAATTGGTCGTGGGCCATCCCTACCATAAGAGGTTTTAGTCTCGAGATTATTATCATACTTATTGCTTGGTTGTTTACGGTTTAAGTTAGATTCCATGGAAACAGACCGAACATCGCTACATCAGCTGAAAATACACAACCTGACACACCACTATACCCAATACCACAATTACTCTTCAATTCAGCTTACATTCTATCTCCCTTAATTCCATCCAACATAGCCATCCTTCATCTTTTGCCTTTTGTAAGTTTCTTCCCTCGATCACAGTCCTCAACATTCCGTCTCCAATTAAAATGCTTCGCATTCACTTTTCCTATCCCTTTTGGATCCATCCCCACGATCCTCTCTCACCATGTCTAGTACTTCTTCGCTTGTTTTCCTTTCTGTCCGTTTCACCTTTTCCATCCTTCTCCACGCCTATGCGTCATAAACCTCCAATTTATGACTACCATCTTCCTTCAACGACCGTATTTCCCCTCAATACAAAGCAATGTACCATATTAAAGTTTTCATTACTCTTTTCCTAACATCCTTGCCCAACTTCCATGCTATCAATCAATGACTCCTTTCTTGTGAATTTTACAAAGAAATTTTGTTTCTTATTTCCCTACTAATTTTACTATCTTGGCCCAAAATACATCTACGATTAATTAACTGTTCCAACTACTCTAGTTTTTGCCTCCTATATTAACGCTTTACATAGCTTTCTTCGCTCTCGAAGGTCTCATAACCTTTGTTTTCCTTACATCAATTCTCATCTCCGAATTATAGAGATAGAAATTTCGGGAGAAGACTTCCCCGCTGGGCATTGAACCTGAATCTTAGACGGACGTGATCCACGAGTGAACTAAAAAAAAAAACAAACATTTTGATTACCTAAATTCTATTATTTATTGTCAATAACTCAATGTTAGGCAAAACATAATGGAAAATTTTCACGAGAAAATGAAAATAACATTGATCTTAATTTCCCACTTAGAATTTTATTTTTATAAAAGGAAATGACACTGTGAAAGTCCTCCTGTTATTTCGTTGGATATCAGTGGATGACTGCGAAACGCATTGCTTGTGGGATATCCACCACAGTTATTTGAAACTTTAAAGCGGAAAGTTTGCGAAGGATTGTTCATTTAATTAGTCACTCTAAGTTGGTTCACTGGTGTTCAAGCAACATGTAAAATATGAACAAACTCTTTCAAATAAGGACGTTTCATACGATGCACAAGGAATTCAGGTAATCACTAAATTGAAATTCAAGTCATGTGACTGGTTTTCTTTAGCGGAAGCTTCTTCGAAAAATTTGTTAAACAATCGAAAATCTCGATTTTTCATACAGCGTCCCTGCCTTTTTTTGCATACTGAGTGAGTGTAATTGGCCGATCCACGATTGTTCATACATTGAACAATTCTTACACAAATTTGCGGAAGTCACTACTTCATCGTAAACCTATTCGGAATACCATAAAAAAAACCATAAACACAGTAATCAACCCGAAGGTCGGTTTAGTAGGTGATGGTAGAGCTCACCCATGTACCAAGCCCGACGGCGTGTGAATATTCACACATCAGGGTAGGGGGGCCAGTTCCTTTCCCTGCGCCGCTTATGGTTTCCCAGGAAGATCAGGTACCCGAAAAATAAACTATCTTGGGTCGAGCTGCAGGTGCCCAGAGTGCCTTGCCCGGGAATCGAACCCAGGACCCTCCGGTAAGTAGTCCAACGCTCTACCCACTACACCACTGCGACCCATTCGGAAAACACTGGAAGAAAAGTTTCCTGTCGATCGAGTGGATTCCGTAGAAGTTCCCGATTAGCTAATGAAAAGGGCATTACACGAACTCCCGACAAAAGAACCAGCCGCGTTCATTAACACATCGCTCTTTTATTTTTCTCGTACACTCCGAAGTTGGACTCGGAGTAATGACGAAGAGGTGCTCAAATCACGAAGGAGTTCCCGACTGGAAGCCGGGGAAAGGAATGCGATTTCCTCCGCCTCACTTGGGGACACTTTCTCCTGCGTGGAGGTCGCCGTCAAAGTCAAGGACGCCTTCTTTTCGGCTGCGATCGGCCGCGCATACAAATCTCTCTCCGCCACGGTAAGGAGAATATTAATCGGCGGTGGAAATATTACGACCGATTGACGTCTCCGTCGATGGCAAAAAAAAACAACTTAAATTTTCAAGTGCAACGATCAAAAATGTTCTAAAGCAGAGTCGGCGTTGGTTCTCGAAAAGATTCTCATTTTAGTCATATCGTCTTTCGCCAGCGATGTGCGTTGACGAGGATATTAAATTTTATTTTGCTTTGAATATTATTCTAGTAAACTATTGCAGGACAATGATTTATTTTCCCAAAGTGAATAATCGAATACTTGATTTGGGAGTCGGGTTAGTGCGATTCCTAGTGTACTGGCTTCCTACCCCGAGGGACCGTGTTCAAATCCCGGAGGTGGCAGGATTTTTCAAGTGGTGCTATATTTAAAAAACTTTAAGAGGAGGACGCAGTCTGTCGGGCGCTAAACTTTGTAATCCCCTTGGCGCCATTCGTTAAGAGTAGGAACTTGGTGTCGCCGGATTTCTCACCACCCTCTCCCCCCACTATCTATAAGTCTTTCCTCTACTTAATTGTCAACCTATCTCTAATTGCGAAAATGACCTCAGCCATCGGTTGCCTACCCCTTATAACTACTACGATGTATGCCTGCTAAGTGTATGTCGTCTCACTCTTTTAAATTATGGCATATTCAACGATGCCAGCTCGCAATTTCCAATCAAAGCATTCCGAGTTGCATGCCGAGAGAATTAATAGTTATATTTCTTTGAATTTGATTGCGTGGAATGTTTCCCAACCCTTCATCGGAGATATAAACAAAGTTTCGGGTCTGGCGTCAATCGAAATTGAACTGAAGTAAATGAAGACGTGAACGAAAGAGCATGCCATTTAAGGAGCGAATATAAATCGCAATCCAAGACTAAGAGGCACACGCGGCTGAGTAGACGGGTCCATGGGTTGTCCATCAGAATACTTAGTCGCACCTTCGCGGCCCACGACGATTCTCCTCTCGAAGGTCAGTCGCATAACTTTGCTATTCACCACTCATTAGCCGGAAGAGGGATTTCTAGAATGCATCCAGTAAGCGTGTACTTGGAAGGTGGAAAAGATTCGTACGTTGTCGAATTGGCCTTGAGGACAAGTGGCATCGTTAACGCTTCGCAACGTGTGGACGGGTATACGTGCGCATGTGAGAGGGATTTTTTCCCCCCTTGTAAATTTGCAACTCACCACGTTTTAATAAATGCTTATTGTTTAATTTTTATTCCAAAAAGAATAACTCATCATTTGGTATGAATCTCAAAGGTATGCTTAATTTAATTTTAATCAATCTTTATTCCAATTGTAAGTGTACGTGATTTTTTTTCGAAGGGAACCCGTTCAACATTTTAGATAAAAATAGAATACTAAAGAAGAGCGAATTGAAATTTTGCGTTGTAATGCAGTTCACTATATTCGCGATATATCTTAAAGAATTTACATCGGGTGTTGGGTTTGCCAACGGTGGATACGAGGAGAAGGTTAAAGGTATTAATATTGTACCCCACCCTTGAGAACCCTGATTGAGTGACCAATGCTAAAATTATTTATACATTCAATATCCCTTTATCTATTTCGGGAACGTTTCCTCCTTGTGAGAGTAAAAATACAAATGGTAAAATTGGCGATAGTAAAATGGTACGATACCTTCCAATTCAAGCTTGCCGCAGAACTTCAGTGACGTTCGAAGATTTCCCACAAGGTACTTCAAGCGTCCTGGGGACGGCCGAAAATGTGTCCATCGCAGGGGGGAAGCCACTGGTCAACCACGTGGTGAAGGCACTGCCATGCTAATATACCCGCAATAACTCCGCTGCAGAACTCGTGACGAGGATCCGAAAAATCTGCAAAAATTTTGAAAAAATAATTATAACACTTATTGTGTACGACTCGCAACGTCACGATATTCAACTAATACGGCATCACGTCGCACCATTCATTCGGACACATTCCTTCCAACTCGTCGTAAGCGGCGTCGTAATCACCTTGGCCATGATCCCTGCCCTACGATTTTAGGCATGCCCAGGTTGAAAGTGAAATGCGTGATTCAGAACTACACCGCAGTCGCAGCACAGATTTCACACGGCGATATTTGAATGTGAGCGTGGCAAATGGATCGACCCTGAACAAAACACGGCCCACCCAACTCCGACACCTCCAAACTAAAAAAAAAGACAAAATGTTAATTGTTACTCGAGAGGATCCAAACAATGGTTACCTTTATTTTGGAATCAGTTCGTGACTTTTTGCGTGGGACGAAAATTTCATTCCTTACACCACGATTCGATGTTTTAAATAAGTGTGGGTTATCCTTTTCACTTAATGACCCCGTGAAAAACAACACACGTATCACCATTCCCTGTGCCTAGAGTAAAACGGAGAGCCACAGCGACACAACTCGCGTATCTACGTCTTAAAAAGAAAATAACCAAAGCGTCTGGTAACACATTTGGGAGAGTAACAGAAGAATGGGGTTTGAAATATGGCAGGCGCGTTAGGAACATCTACGGAGCTACATTAAGGAGTCTTGGGTTCATCAAACGAATGGTGAGAGAATATTCTTTTAATTAAGTTCGGAACAGATTTCACCATGATCATAGTTAAAGGCAAACTGAGTGTGCGCTCCAAGTCCAACTATGAGGGATCCTTTTTCCCAAACACAATCCGTGAAAGCAACAATCGGAAGCAATAAGTGCGACAATTCGAATTTTCCCGCGAACAAAAATGTATAATAAGTCACTAATTACTCTAATGAATACTGATCGGGGACCTAAAATATACATTCAAAAGCTCTCGTGGTGGCTTGCAGGGAAAGATGTGGATACAAAATGAAGTAATTGCTTAATTGCCTGAGTTAATGACACATATTCTCAACAAAGTGAGTCGTCTCTGGGATATGAAAATTACCTTCCAAGCAACACGTATTTACAATGCACACTGAAGGGCGATGGGAACGAAAGACGAATGGAAGCAATGGAAATTCATTATTATAGGACAGTGGCGTGGGCAGAGAGGATCCCGGGGGACCGCCCCCAGACCTTTAAACCCCCATGGTGTATGCTTCCTCCACTCCTACAGATGAGTTTCAGCTTCCCGGCCCATCCTACAGCCATAAGTCAAGTCACACTGTTTAGTAGTAGCCACACAAGCGTCAGATTCGGTCAGTATGGTGAATTGAGTTGAAAAACCCTTATTTTCAATGCAATGGTGTCAGAATATTAATAAATATTGTAAAGAGTGGAATATTAACGAATCCATGTACGCCGATGTTAATAATATACTATACCCTCATTGAGTATTGAACCTTCTCTGTAAAATGGACCCACACCAGGATAATTTCTGGTGAAGCCACAAATTTAGGAGAATGATAAGGATGAATGGAAAAACCATAGAACAACGGAAAAATTTAAACGGGGAAAGTATGGATAAAGGAAGCCTATGAAAAACACCATTGAGGTAATACGAGGGTCATCCGGAAAGTAGTACCCGTTCGTGAAATAAAGACACAAAAGTAAATATTAACAAACATAAAAAAATTTATTTGAAAGAGGATACTTTAAACTACTTCTCAACATAATCTCCAAGCAAATTAAGGCATTTGTCATAACGTGTGACAAGTTTCTGTATTCCTGCTGCATAGTCCTTCGCCGCCAGCTCATTGAGATGTCACAGGGTCACTCCTTCTTTAAGTCCTTCATCGCTGTCAAATCTTTTTCCTGCCAAAAAGTCTTTAAGCTTTGTAAAGAGATGAAAATCTGAAGGGGCCAAGTCCGGGCTATACGGTGGATGGTCGAAAGTTTCCCATTTGAATTGCTGCAAAAGTTTTTGTGTTATCCCAGCTGCATGAGGCCTGGCATTGTCATGAACGAGAATGACACCAGTAGACAATAGACCTCGCCGCCGATTTTGTATTGCCCGCCGTAATTTCTTTAATGTTTCACAATACGCATTGGCATTAATAGTGTCTCCACGGGCCATAAAATCAATAAGCAATACACCTCGTCGATCCCAGAAAATGGTTGCCATGAGTTTCCTGGTGGACAGAACTGTCTTGAATTTTTTTGGTTTGTTTGGTGAATGAGCATGATGCCACTCCATTGACTGTCGTTTACTCTCAGGTGATGCATAACAAACCCATGTTTCGTCACCAGTAATTATGCGAGTCAAGAAAGAGTCTCCTTCATCAGAATAACGTCCCAAAAACGTCAGTGCTGCAGCCATACGCTTGGTTTTGTGCTCATCTGTAAGCATGCGAGGGACCCATCTTGCACAAATTTTTGCATAATGCAGATGGTGTTTAACAATTTCATGAACAATTGTTCGAGAAACATTGGGAAAATGCTCACAGATGTCATCAATTGTGACGCGCCGATCGTTCCTCACGAATTCGTCAACTGAGCTCACCAGTTGGTCTGTAATGACAGACGGTCTCCCCGAACGCTCATCGTCGTGTGTGTTCCCCCTCCCCATGTTGAAGTTGCGACACCACCGCCGAACAGACGACTCGTCCATTACATTGTCTCCATACACCTCCTTTAATTGGCGATGAATATCACATGGGCGAACGTTTCTTGCATTGAGGAATTTAATCACTGCCCTCACTTCACAACTGGCGGCGTTCTCAATTTTTTTAAACATTGTAAACAATCACAGAAACAACACAGGCAATGCTAGCGTCACGCAACTTGGCTCAGAGAAGGCAGACAAGCCACTGAAGCTATCTGACCTCGTCCAGCGGCTACTCGCGTCGTCAGCACTTCATGCGGCACGAACGGGTACTACTTTCCGGATGACCCTCGTAATATCATCGGACTTAATTTGAGACACAACTTAGGCAGCTGTTGAGGGAACCATAAAGGAAGATCACGGATGTGACACACGGAACTAGAAACAGAAAACGTTACGACACGAGGAAATCAACAGTGAGGAGAATCGAACGAAGAGGTGTGTCAAATCAATTCCAGGATTAATGATTATTGATGATGGAAGTTTTAAAAGCCTTAAATGCTTAAACAGTGCCATGCAAACGTACACATTTCATCCAATACGCATCGTTTTCTCATCATAAATTAACGAGATGTGAAAACACGTTCGCTCGTGCGTGACTGACGGATGGCGTGCCGAAAAAAGGCATGTGACAGGTCAAAAGGTGAAATGGGAATAAATCATCACGCTTCCATGTCAATACATCACGTGAAATAAGTGTGCAATGGTATACATTCTTCATTCGAAGATGCAAGAGCTTCCGACACCCTTCTTTAAGTTTGACTCCAGGGACTTCGTCTCTGCTAATGGTCGAGATTTCATTCAATCTTATTTATTTATTATTATAAGGTAATCTACCGGTTAAGGTAGTGAATGGACACAACTACCAAATAAATATTTTGTGACTCCTAACAAAACACAATCCAGCAACCTACTCTACATCAGGTCCCTTTTCATCACTTTTATTTTACAAACATTAGTTTATCCGTGAGGAGAAGTGTGGCTATTTGTAAAACGATGTTGAACGTAATTACATGCCCTCAAATTAGGCTGTGCATATCGCTTTGAATCCAATTATAGGTTGTCGTTTCCTTTGACCACTATTCGTCATGTAGCAGAAAGAGGGTCTTTCAATAAGGTTATATCAATATGCTTCATTTGGAGGAGCTTTGTCTTTCACTCATTCCAACAGGGACACATGCAAATTTGGCGCTATCGATTTGAATACAGCATATTCGACCAAGGATCTAAAGGCTCATGTATCTAGAAATGGGCTGGGACTGCTGTTTTGTTTGGAAATACTGGGGGTATCTGCGAGAGAAGAAATAAAAGACAGCTTTATTCACATTTCGTTGGCACTTTGCAGAAGTGTATTGATGGAGTTCAGTTGTTGCATAAATTTCTGATCCCCGTGGCTGCAATGGATCAAATGAGAAGCGATGTTTGTAATGATATTATTTAACGTGGAGTACAAATGTGTTGCATTTCATTCATGAGATTATTTCAACTTTTTCATTGACTCTTCACTGTTCTCTTTGCTTTATTTTCTGGTCGTAAAACAGGAATGGGAATTTGGACAATTGAGAAAATAAAGCGAAGACGACTAAGTTTCCGAAGCTCTGTGCCAATGTCTATGGACGAAACTGAGGTGGACAAATGAGGAAGGAAGTTCGTATCGAGAAGAGAAAGGAAAACATGCATCGGAGAAGAGTAAAACACTCGAACACGCGCACACAGAAAAAAAACATTCAAAAACAGTGTAATAGCAAGGAATGTACAGCAAGGAAGAATTGTAGAGGAAACTAAGAAAGGAAATGAATAAAGACGGTTGTAAAGATGGAGAGAGAGATAAGAGAATGGAAAGGAATGAACTTGAAACACGGAAGAAAGGGAGGATTAGTTTGACGAAGGAAAGGGGAAGATCGGAAGGGCGTTGATATCTTGAGAACTTTAGTGCCACTCATAATTCTAATTCAACCCCTTTTATCCCCCTCCCTACAGTTCAAATAACCGAATCGGAAGTACCAGGGTGAAGCCTTGTGGGCAGACACAGTACGCGCCAGATATACTACAAAAATCATGGAGTTTTAATTCCTATACTGTCATGAGTTAATGCTCTGGCCGTAACAATCAGCGGACTCAACAGTCGGAGCACTTCCACATTCCTCTTATTACGCACTATCATTTCCAAAAGTCATTTAGCAGTCACTGGAGTGACAAGAATCGGAGAATTGTGAAAAATTTAGTAATGTTGGCATTCATTGGCTGTCAGGAACTTTGGCTGGGATAGTTTTACGTCCTTCTGAGAAGACAGAGATGCCCTGCCAGCCAATTAATGACAACATACATACATATTCACCTTTCCACAATTCTCATCACGGCAGCGATGACCACCTACGGACTTTCGGTACTCTTTATCGATATTGAACGATGGCAAGCACGCACGGCGATGTCGCGATCGGAAGGATACACCACGCACTGTATTCGTTTGTTATAACCCATTCGGGGTTATTGCTCCCATCGATCGAGGCAGTTTTGAGTGATGCATTCACTTCTCCGAGCCATCGGTGTTAGCCATCTTTTCAGCTTCGCATCACCCCATTCCCGTCGACGATGGAGATCGGAGAGACACGTGAGCCGGAAGAGGTTTGCGGATTTATCGCGTCCACCTCGGGTCCGGCCAGGTTCGATCAACCTGTCCCACCGCAATATGTCGACCGCGGATTGTTAGGGTAAGAGGGAGAGAGGGTGTGTGTGAAATGATCGCAAAAAATTCTGATAGCCGGTGTGGTAAGATTGGATGGAAGGAGGAGGTCGGGGAGGGGGGTTGGTTAAGATGGCGATGGAAAGAGAGGCGATTGCACGACTGGGGTAAGATTTAGACAGTCCACTCACTTTCTTTCATTTTCAACGGTGACGTTGAGACTTCACAAAGTGTCAAAGGGGCTGTATGGAATGGGAAGTTTCAGAGGTGAGGGGATCAAATGCGAAAGGCTAACGGATTAACGCATTAGCACTGCGTGGCACGGCGAAAAATTAATAAAGAAATGTTGGTGATCCCCTTCATTTGTATTCAATTTTAAATGAACATGACTTTGTCATGCAATGAGTTAGATGTGTTTGCTGACGCTGGTTTAAGAAATCGGCCATTAATTACAGTAAATTGATTATGAAAAGGTCACATATGACCTCAAGTCGTCGGTCGCCTCCTCTGATAACTACTACTTGAGGGAAGGTCATAGATGACGCGGGGCACTTGAGATGTTGATTGGGTGCAGTTTGGTTACAGATTTTCCTCAAAATTATTGCGAAACTATGCAGAAATTTCAAAGCGTAAAAAAGTATTCGCCTTAATAGGGATCCCGGTCAAAGCGAATGATTTTTACTCTGAATTTTCTGCATTTTTATGCACATTAGTGGATGACTCCGTTTAAAGTTACTGTCGCGACATCTATCGCAGTTCTTTGAATTTATTGCGCAACTACACGAGTATTCTACATTAACAATGGAACACGCAAACGCGAAATATGTGGGGAACTTCAAATCTCAATCAACGATCTCTCCAGCACAGAGATATTTGAGTACGTTTCCACTGAACACGGAGCGGATCTTTATTTATTTAGTATATAGTCCTCATTTTAATCAATTGACATGGTCTGACAAATTGCAATTTTGTCATTGAACTCGCGACACATATCAAAAGCCACAGTCTACAGCAAAATTCTATCGAAACTTACTTTACACTTGTTTGTAAGCCTATGTTAAACACAAATTTCAATTGCAACACACCACGTAAACTATCCCACTCTAGACCACCAATCAATCATCTAAAGAGTTTTGAATGACCTAATGAAGAGATATTGGATGAACATTAAATGGCCAAGAATCTATGATCATGGAAGCCATTATTAAATCAGCATTATTTTTCATTTTCACTAGTTCATACCTGTTTAACAAACCTATGTAAGAGTGAGTTTTTTATAATTCTGAGAATATAATAACTGGGAAAACAATTTTAAATATAATAACCAAATAACTTTGATTTTAATTACATGAGACGCTATCAGTATAGCAAAAAAACATTGTAAAGGCAAAATGAGATAAGAATGTACTATTAAAATATACAAGGAACGTAGCTACGGCCGTGAATCAATGTAAACAAAAAAAGGCATTTATTTGTTTACAAGAATGTACTAACCAAATTTCTCTGTTTATTTCATACGTAAACATATATCAAGTTAATATCTACACTATAACCAACATATTTTATGCATACATGCATGCATCGTAACTTTCATTCCTCAACTTCAAAAATTATGCTTTTAGCAAATCAAAAAGGAAAGAAACAAATATTTAACGGTATCAATATTTGACAACGACGGTGGTCCCATGAGTATCTGCCCTGACCTAGAGATGGCGGTAGTTGTTCGAAAAATATCACTGTATTAGAAAGTATGCAATCTATAAAGCATGTGTTTCAAGTTTGAAGAAAGGAAAACGGTGAGTGTGCTGTATCTTTCTCATTTGTCACTCCAACAACCTACAGAGTGCATATTATTACCTCTGACAGCAAAATCAAGAATACTCAAAAACAATTGGATTCCCAACATTATCACTTATAATAATCAATCTATCATATAAGGGCACTGCAGGCAATTGGAAACTAGTAACAATAAATTGCAAATAAAACACATGAGCCGAAGAAATCATTAAAATCAAAACCAATTGTTTTAGGGGAGAAACAAACAGGAATATGCCACAGAAAGTAAACAGCTTGTGAACAAATTTTTAAGAAATATATGCATGAGCAAATTATTTTAATTACTATCCAGAAAGTTACATATTTACAGTTTAAATTTCAATCACGCCTGAGAAGAAATCTACCGATTGCAAACTTGAAACACAAAACCAAACTTTCGATTACAGGAATCATCGTAAGGATATGAATGAAAGGATGAAATGATCGAGTGTAATCATCCCAGTTTGACTTGATAATACAAGAACTGAATTCAAAAGTTCCCTCATCTGAACTTCTCGCCTTTCGAAACAGCACCTCTTTCTGCAAAACTTCTACCATTCGCATCGAGTGTGAAACCGTATCATAATCTCCAATCGAGTGTTTTTTTTTACGAGCCGTATTCGCGTTTAAATTATACCTGCAAGCAATGCCCTCTGCCACTGTAGAAATGAAGCGAGAGGAGAAACGAACCTTAATCGATTGCCCTGGGAGACCACTTGTAAATAAACGTTTTAGAGCGACATGAATGGTAACTTTACGTGTGTGGGAGGAAACACTGCGGATTGCAAAAGATTGAATAAGAGTGAGAAAGGTAAAGATGAAAGATAAACACACAGTGAAAATAAAATGATTGCATTTCATTTGAATGATTCAAAGAACGCCTACGGCAGATTTTACCATGATTTGTCCTTTGCAAGCATAGGACTTCTTGATGCATAAGCATTAAGTATGACCATAAAACTTATTGTATGGAAACCCTCGTATATTCACACCGCGAGGTATTTTCAACGAGTACTTTTCAGCAGGTTCTTCAAATACGATCAAGGCAACAAATATAATTATTTTCATTGGTATTCTACCGGTTAAGGTAAAGTTTCGATGGACAGGCTATATATCGGTACAACGATATCTTTCCTTGCCTCTCCTAACAAAACAATCTGACACTCAAAACTATATCGAGCTCCTCTTCAATCCAACATACTTCCTACCTCTCTTCATTCCATCCAACACGCCTATCCAATTCCGACTTCTTCCTCACTTGTCCAATGTCATTTTATTAGTTTTGTCGGTCCATATTGATCAAAAATCCTCTTATACAGGTTATCATTGCTAAAAATGACGAATGATGGTAAATTGATTAAAGATTGCCTATTCGCAGACTGAATAATTGCTTGAGGCTATTGGAGAGGATCGATACGAAAGGATGAATTGCATCGTTACGCGACTATCTTGAGTTTAGAAGATATACCTGTGCCATATGTTCAATAATTCGAAAATAACTGCGTAAATGTATCCACTTTACCATCGTAAAAAATTATAAAGCTCATCATTGCATTAAAATTTAACTTATCGAATTCAAGATGCTTTTTTTTAGCAACTGTTTAGAGCTTATACTTTAGTTTTGTACGTATATCGTTCATGTGCTAACTTAAACAAGCTTAACCAATAGAAATTATTGAAAATGCAATTGTGAAAACTATGCTACCTGCTACTCTATTGAATCTAGCATTTAATTTATTAAATATTTACACTGCAATTGACCATGAAACGATGTGACACTCGTAGTTAAGGTATATCAAGCCATTCAATGACTAACTGCTTCAAAATTGGATGATGAATAAATATTGCCTTAGAAAACGATTAGTTTGAAGCGTTGCATCAATAGTTTTATGAAGTGATAATCGTTAATCCTGTATGATAATAATAATTCCTTTTTTCAATTGGTAATACCACATCTCCATCATTTTTCTCAAATTATTTCATCCACGCCTTCCAGTGTAATATTCCCTGTGTCTGTAATAAACTTGTAGGACTTAAATGTTTTCTGTCAATTATATTTCCATAACATATTTACGTGCTATATACATATATCTGGAGGCTTTACGTGGCTTGAATATATCTAGCACCTCCCAGCACAAGTTTTGAATTAACCATGCAACGAATTCTGTTCGTAGATAACAATTCTTAGTGCAACGGTCTACTTTATCTTTCGTTTAATTCACAAATCAAATTGCTCTGGGTTTCCAAATGCTTGAAGCGTATTCAATATGAATTTTAATCGATGAAAATGACAATCTCTCTCAACTTTTTTCCATCCAAAAATTTGCCTATCATTGTGTTATAATATATTCTTTCATGGAACTGCGCAGACATTTTGATTGCGTTTTCGCCACGTTAATTCCGATAGCTTTAGCGACACCTAAATATTTTAATCTGTCCCCAAATCCCTTCGAGTTTGTACGTAGGAGTTATGTTTTCAGCTCCCAGACATGTGTTATTATTTGGTAATTTTTTTTAATCAGTTGAATTTTTTTCCGGAATGGTGTCAGCGGTGGAACGAAAGGTCCCTTTCCGTAAAAGGGTGTGTGCTCGTATTTGGGCCGTCAAATTAAACAAAAATCTTTCGTAATCAAAACGTTATCTTTCAACAATTCGGTCATCAGATGCGTGAAAAGTGAACACATCCCATTCAAATCGTGATAATTAATCCTTCGGTCTTATTTCTCGACCCTTATTCGATCTGCTGGCAAAAAAAAGTAAGCGAAGATTATGTTTGCAGGAGAAGCCATCCGTTTTAGGGTGACAGCTGTCGCCATAAAAATGTACGAAATGGTTCCTTTGAAACCTTCACCTATTCACCTTTGTGGGCCGAAGATGATGTAACTTGGTGGTAGATCTACAATTTTCTTTGGTCCAAGAACTTATTCACCAAAACCTCGCCAATCATATCAACATAAAACGTCATTCTTTTGAGGAATGGACGATGGAGGGGGCGGTGGTGGTGACCGTCACGGAGCCGCACGTCGACTCCGAAGAAATACCCCCTTGTCTTTTAGGGATACCTTAATTTTTGAAGAGTTATGTGAAAGGCGGACGTTTGGGGGGGGGTTGGGTACGGCGATGATCGCAAATGTCATCCCGTTCCCCCTCTACGTCGCTCTTTCCTCGGTTTAAACTTGCCTAACCTGGGGAGCGATACTTCTTTCCGTGGGAGTTCGGCTGTTCTGCAGTCCTGGGAGATTTTCTGTCGAGCCAGTGAAGCAGACGGAGGATAATTATCGTGTCCCATGGATTTATGCATTCACGCCGATGTCCTCGTCTCAATTCCCATGCAGAAACCTCTTAGCCCACGGACGGACGTTTAGGAATCCAACCACTTCAAATTGTGAACGTTTTCACACCGTCAATCCATCACTCGTGACATAAACACCAAGGAATGGAGGCGTGTTGTCCGGCTCACAAAGACGTCGTCTCTTCAACTAAGGCGCCAGCGCGATTTTAATGGTCGGACATGAAAGATGTGGATTTCATGAGATGGGCACTTTGGCTCTCAAGTGAGAATTTTATTTTCGTAACGATGAAAAATGCTCTCTGCGCAATATCATCGATCGAACTCAAAACGACTGCGTAAAAATTGGCTTTATCACATATGTTTTATTGCCGCCGCTGCAATCAAAAATAGTCGCAATCAAAACCTTAATATTTCCTTCAAACACAATAAGTCACATTTATTGCAGCACCCAAGTTTCATGCATTCAACGAATCCCTAGTCTCACTTTAATGCATAACATTCAGAATTCAAGCGGCTAAAATTAGAAAGGAATTATTTTTGGATGTTGAAAATACTCGTAAAATGGATTGAGCAAGAAGCGAATTTAACTCAAGAAACTGGCGATGGAAAACGTCAGGACAGGCACTTCTTAAGGTCTGTTAAGGCTTAAAGTAAGAGGATACTTTTTCCATGATGACAAGAAACCTCATTACAAGTAAACACTGATCGATGTTTTGTTACAACCTGTTCCAGTGTCATTCAGAATCGTCATGCAATATGTTGTGGTCAATAAAAACGTCTTTACTTTTCCAAACTAGGTTTCCCCTATTTGCCTATTGCCCGCCTAAAATTACAGTGTGGCGGAAGCCTAGGCAGAAAAAAATTAAGAGAGCGACGAGGGATGGAAGGGGAATTTTGAAAACAAACAACGCAGGGCAAGCAATACTGTAACGAGCACTGCAGTCGATAAATCGCTGTCCCATGCGGGAAGAAAGGGTTTTGACAACAAAACACACGAGGTTAGTGATAGTGCACGCATTTGGGTAAAAGTAATTACTCCCTAAACGCTAATATGGGTATCAAGTGTGATTCTTGCTATCTCTAACCCTGCAGTTGCTATCCCGTATTGTCCGTGGGAGGCATTTCTTGTCCCACACGCTATTTGACGGACTACATTAAGAAAAAGAAAATGGCATTGAGTGAGCGCTGAGCAAATAGACTGATAGGCAGGAGGACCTGAACGATGGCTTTATCACGAAGCCGAAGATACGTTTATGACCATACTTATATTGAGTATTGAAGATTGACACCGTAGATTAACGCTGTCATACATTAGTTCTCAAATGCAACACCCTTTAATGGCAATACTGTCTATGTTGATGATGGTCAATGCTGTTTCAAGTTTTATCGTGATAACCCAAATAATGTTAAGGAGGTCAAGAGCAGCGGTTCAGCAAAATTTGATTTAAAGTTCACGATGAAGGCGTTTTACACGCTAATTTTAATTTGACAAGCATAGGGCAAATAGCAGTACACTAACACTCAAATGATATCAAAATACTTCGTTGCCTCATAAAAATCCGAGCTTCGTAAGTAATCATAATTTCATAATCATTCGACGATATAACTCGAAAACTAGTAATTCGCATTTAGAGTATTCCGCAACGTGCAGACACACACACACACACACACACATGGCTAATTGCCTATACATACTATACATATATAAACATGTATGCATCATAAACATACATTTTGTTATTTTATATATAAATTATAAAAAATATATATAAATTATAAATAAATAAATAAATATATATATATATATATATATATATATATATATATATATATATATATATATACACTTGGAAAAGACGCTCCCCGGCGACGCACAAACACACAAACACTAACACAAAAAACACCACACACATAGAAACATAAAAGAAGGACACTTACAATGGATATTTACGTTTCGACGGCACGGCCGTCGTCATCAGATTTCGATCGTCGTTTCTGATGACGACGGCCGTGCCGTCGAAACGTAAATATCCAATGTAAGTGTCCTTCTTTTATGTTTCTATGTGTGTGGTGTTTTTTTATGTTAGTGTTTGTGTGTTTATATATATATATATATATATATATATATATATATATATATATATATATATATATATATATATATGCACGTATATATCATGAAACAAGATTATAAATTCCATTCGGAGATCAATTTCATCTCCGAATAATGAGTAAATCAGATTTCTTAACTTATCAAATTACTGGCCAGAATTTATCGTCGCACGTCGCCTCTGATTTAACGAATACCATGACCATGACCCAACTGAAATTACACTGTAAATCGAGATTCAATGACCGCCATTAGGTCAAATTGTGCAGCGGACGAGTTCGTGGCGGTAGGCTTATGCGTCTGATTGGCGGAACAACTTTATCGCAGTGGAAATTCCCAGGCACAATTAGCCCCACTCAATTTCATCCGGTCATTTCATTACATGAAATGACTTATCACTCACGACGCTCCGTAAATAAACGAAAAACACCCCATAAAAAAGCCTCGCAATAGCCTTGGCCTGCCTTTCTTTGCCTCTCACTTCGGTAATAACATCGAGGTAGCTCCGAGAAGAAAGCCGACTGCAAAGATGACCCGTTGAGAGGCCATATATAGAAAAGATTCGTGTTTATCAATGGGCGGTTTACTTAAGGTTGAATTTATTAAAAAAATTCGAACAATTTAAATAACACGCACTTGCTTCTTTAATAGTGATTGTTAGGAGGAAATAAATTTAGAAGCATTTTTTTCGAAATGTTATTAATTTTCTCAATTTTTATTGCGAGTAAGTAAGAAACAGTGCGTACACTTACCGAGCATCATTCTAATTACCAGTTGCAGACGACATTTTCACACTTTCGTGTTTTTCTCAATTCCTTCTCCTTAATATACCCTAGAATCGTTTTATCAATAAACTAAAAAACAATGACGAATAATAGAAGTACATACATATTTAATATATATATATATATATATATATATTTATTTATTTATAAAATTGAATAATATTTGAGAAATATATTCGAGGAAATTCTGCACCCAATAGCTTTTAAAATCCCATAATCCACCCCGCATTTGTGTCTAGGTTGGTATAAGTTTAAAAATGTACAGATACGTAAGAGTGGTCATTTTATACCCCAGGAACCGAGGAGGGGGGGAAAGGTCTGTTCTCCTCCCGCAATAATCTCATCCACGACCAGCAATTGTGGTCATGGGGGAAGTTGGGCAAGAGAAATGGATTGAACGAGTCTCGGATCGTTTCGAAAAACGCTTCGCAGAATGAGCTAAAGGCCAGCCGACTAAAATGGCATTCGAATTACGGTCCATTGATCATATCGCAAGCGGAGAAAAGCGACTGGTTGTTTCCGGCGAAATACCGCCGGGCACGAACGTCAGAGGGACGTGCAACGATTCCGATTTCCGTCGCGGTTGCAGATTTATGCATGTTCAACTGCCTCCCTCTGGGAGCGTTTATAAAATACGCGCAAAACCTTTTAGTTACCCCTGCATTATTCACTTACTTCATCGGGAAAGGAAGCAAGGCATTCACGATGGAACAGTTATCATTAGAAGGAATAAGGAATCGTGAAACGAAAAAGCAGATTTACTCTCTTCCGATTTTCCTTCTTATTTTGTCAATGGTACGAATTACTTCTTCAACGAGTAATCGAAGAGAAAACTGCGGCGGCCAATGATTAATGATGTTCTTTTGGGAATCATTAATTTAAAAAAAAAGGAGACAATCCATAGTGGCAATCGTACGAAATTCAGTAGCTCATGGCCATTCGTAAAAATAAATGCCATGAAACAATGAAAATTTTAAGCCGACGAAAATGTACAAGTCCTGGAATCAAACAGAGGGTCCTTGAGGTGCGAAGGCAATCCGGTTACGTGGGATTAAAACATCCTGTGACCCATTTCTTTACGTGCGAAAAGAATACAAAAAAAAATAGGACCACTTGCTTTGATGTACTTTCAGTTTAGGTATTATAGGCAGCACTGAACCAATGAACGAGCACAAGAACTTCAGTTGGAAAAATTTTAAAAAAAATGAACTCAGCACAGCGCAAGTGCGTAACTCATGACAAAGATTACACGGCAAGGCACGCTGGTCGTGATAGTATACTTTTCCCAAAACGAGTTTAAGGCCCAGTTTCGGCTAAACCTTGATGATTTACACTATCGTGAATGACCCAACGGAAATCATGCGCAGAGGAGGAGGAAAGGATTGACCTTTCGCTTATTAGAGAGGACACAGTGACACGGGTGTGACTAGTTAACATCCCATTTTCTTTCCTCTTTAAAGTTTTTCGTCATGCCTTCTTTAGCACTCGATGAGCCCATCCGCGGTCGTCTCGTGAGTCATTTTCCGCGTGAGACAAGGGTCACCCGGGGCTTCCGTCGAATGATTTGCGAGTGCTGACCCCGTACGCCAACCACCGGCACCGGCCTCTGCTTTTCGCCACCCCCCCCCCCCCACAACAGACAAACACAGCGGTCCGTTCTCCAGTTCGTCCGTTCTTTCGTCACATCCACCAAATCTCTCATCCCTCCGGATTAATCGCGATCTCACCATGTGACGGACGGGGGACGGATTGAGTAAGGTGGATGTCCCAACGCAGGCATGTCCTCTCCATCTTCGAATTTCTCGAAAGATTCTTACGTCGATTCGCTTCTGGTTATCGTTTCATCAAATGTGTCTTCGTCAAAGCACGACTACGTAGATGCGTGATCGCGAAAAATAAAAAAAAAAGTTCAAGATTCATCCGGATGGCTTCGAGGAACACCAATAAAAAGAATGACAGGTATCGAGTTCGACGCACTGCACTCATTGGGGTAACGGATGGGAAGCTGGCAAAGGCAATGTGAATGGGAGACGGCGAGAGAGTTTAATCTGAATGTAAATTGACTAGTCTCCGTCTCGACCGAGTGCATATTAACCTTTCATTCTTAAATAAAATGTCATTAACATAATCGTGATGATAAATAACTTCAAGGTAATACGTAGGGTAGTCTTATCTGTGGATGAAAAAGAGCTGTCGGTAATTCGGAGGTTGATTCCACTTGATCTCATCTACGCACGGAGGTATATTACTATGTGGTAATCTACCGTTTAAGGTAGGTTTTTGGATGGACACAACTATCAAATAAACATTTTGTGACTCCCCACCTAGCAAACTAATCTATATCAGGTCCCTCTTCATCTCTGTGTACTTCTTTCCTCCCTTCATCCCGTCCAACATCCCTATCCTGTTCCTGCCCTTACCTCGCTTGCCCAACATTCTCCCCTCTATTACCTTCTTCAACATTCCACTACCGCTCAATACGCCTTTCATCCATTTTTCCTGCCTCCATACGATTTCTCTCAACAAACCCCTCTCCTCACCCACCATCTCTAGTACTCACGGAGGTATACTAGGAATAAAATTCTTCCTCATATGTGAATGAAAAGAATTTCAAATTCAAGAAGCAGGTCCCATTGCATAAGGATCGTCTTGGTAGTTTGTTTTCTTTTACGCGTACGTTATTGCTGCGTTCGTAATTTTATTGATTTTAAAATTTTTGAACCAGATTATCGTTGTTCACATTATTTTCTTTTCCTTTTTACCTTTTAATTTCAGGGTAGAGAAATGGCTTAACTTTGTTGAGAAATAGTCGTGTATTAATTGGTGTCTTGAAATTATTCTGGCGCACCACCCCTTCTGTTGAGTGTATAGCCCCCATTCCCGGAGGTACGGGCGTAAACGATACGTTATCTCCAAATCTATTATTTACTGCGAGGATTAGGAATTTTGTTCTTAAATTCTACAAACCTAGCCCAACATAACGCAATTCCTGGGGCCATCACGAATCAGCAGTGATGGGTCGATGGGTATGCAAGGCAAACATAGGCAGAGATAACGCGCAAAAATAGACGCGTCCTCGCGGCCTTATTCCTATTATGAGAGAGAGGGAGCAAGATAAATCAATCTCTTTTCAATTACTTTACAAATAATCTCGATGAAAATATACACTCAGACGACGTTATTGTCGGAATATTAATTATATCGTTAATTATAAATACGTCTTATAACTTATGAGCCTTCAAAATCTGTAATCGAAAGCTAAAAATAGTACCTGGTACAAGTATACTTAAGCGCGGGTCCTTCTTGTAGTACCACACGTAAAAAAATGCTTTGAAATATGGTTCCTCCCTCATCATTTATGGAGAAACCACCTCTGCGACGACTTTCATGCATGGTTTCACACGTTATTATTATGAGTATAGTTTTTCTTTCTGTGAAATAAAGTGAAAAACTTGACAATTCGTGTCAAATCAGTTATACTCACGTGCGACAAGTGAACCATCGTGCTTCCAACAGCACCCGAGGAAAACTTATTTTGTTTCCAGTCCAAATCTTGTGATTATTTCATCAACCAAACCAGGTTTCATAAAGTATTTCCTCTGGATGCAATATCAACCGCATCGGTTTGCGGTCAAACTATCTTGTTTTTTCGGCATCCTGTTTCTTTCCGGAAATTTCATTGACTCGATTCATCCTCCTCGTGATGAAGTCGAATACGGCGCCGACAAATATGTTCGTTTTGCATCATAAATACGTTTAGCGAGATTACAGCTCCTTTCTTAAGGCGTAGCCGGATTTTGAGTTAATACCTTTATGCCTCGAAAAAACCGCAATTCTTACAACTTCGACGATAGGCTGAAAATTATTAAACACATGTTTGTAGGCCACAAAAAAAAGACCTTCAGAAGCATTCCTAGTGACGTGTGGAAGTAACATTACCCTTCAACACGCATGCGCAGGTTTGAGGTCGTTTCATTCATCCAGTGTATTTGAGCAGCGGAAGACTGGAGACGTGTTCTATTGCTATGTCAACGCGAGTTAAACAACGTGTTGTTATCGATTTTTTAACTGCTGAAAAAGTGACTCCTACTAAAATTCATCGTCGTTTAAAGGCTGTTTGTTTTTGGTGATGATTCTGTTGATAGGCCTACTGCAAATCGATGGGTAGTAAAATTTCGTGGTTACGAGCCTGGAAAAGCTATAATTGTTGATGAAACACGCAGCGGAAGTCCGATCACTGACACAGACGATAAAAATCGCTAACTTGTCGAAGATTTGATTAAAAATGGCCGGCGAATCATTCAAAAGCGTATCGCAAACCATATTGGTCGAGTTTATCGTGTTAAAGACAGCCTGGCGCCAATAATCTCGCAATATGACAACGCTCGTCTACACATATACCCTCGAATTAAAAAATTCACCACCTACTTGTCGCTTGATTCACTTGCGCCAAGCTCCCTTTCGACGATCCCTTGCATAATGCACCTTAAGAATCCCTTATCTCTTGATCGATCCACTTGGTCTCAGACTGAGGGAGTTTTGAAAAGTAGCTATCCAAAGTAATTAATACGAAAAATACGAATTCGGAATCTCGGATTAATTTGTTTCATCATCCCACCAACATTTTCATCATATAGATAAGGGTTGTATTCGACGCGTTTCCTGAAGCTCCAATAATTCTGTCTACCGATAGACCTGCCTTGCATATGCGCCTCCCCATGCATCCACTCATTGCTCCAAGCCTCTCACTACCAACCCATAAACGTTTAGCCCCTTCCAATGTTTGGTTTCGAGTTAAATTGGGATTTGTGCGTGGGAGAGAACTGTTCGGCAAGGTAAACGGGAGGAAAGGGATTGATCATATGAATCATTTTTCAGTCATACCCTGAATGAGGTTAGGCTCTATCAGCGCGTATGTTCACCCATGGGGACTTCTTATTTTTTTCGACGAAGGTCTTCTTTTCATAAGGAAGCCAGTAAATATTTAATTTGCCTGCGAGATCCAGGATTCACAGTGTGAGGTTTTTTGAGTTTCGCGAGGACGGAGGATGAAAACCGCGTTCGAAGCTCATTACGTCTTGAGAATTCCTCGAGGCGTCGTAGTTCTCCGCTTTGCCGCTGGGGAAGGCATTCCACACACAGCGGTGATAGGGTGAACTAACAAGTAGCATTTGTATTTTGGGAGTAGGACTTCGAAGGGCGGAGGTTCGAAGTTAACTAGTGGCAAAGCACTCACTGGCTATAGCAAAAAAAGTTCGCAATTAACGAGAATGAAAGCAACACTTAATAGTGTTTGATGGGTCATTTTTCGTAATTTATAATGTCGAAGGGATTAGGACCTAGGAAAACGCTGACACGGAAAGAAGGTTGTTTAATCAAAGAAATAATTTCTTTTGTTTAGTGAATCCAGACGGCACGATGTAATGGATGCATTAAAGAATGTAATCAATTAGCCAAGAAAAGGATAGAATTTCATTAAGTAGATAAAGCTATTTGAGATGATAACGTATGGACATCTATAGCAAAGCCATGGACACTGCGTGATAATTTATAACACAGTATGCTAATTACATGGAAAAGGAATGGGTTTTGTTTTCTATTACTTTCTTTTTGAAGCTCGCCAAAGTGAGATAACGTCATGTGAATTAAATATATTACATAGTCGTTTATTTATAACTGCTGGTGAACACAGAAACTTTCTCTTTTAGAAAAATAATAAAGCTTTCGTTTATTCATAATACTTAAACTTTTTCTGTATTTAATTTAGAAGATTAATTAGTGCAAACTGCACCGTGGCAAAGGTCGTGAGGTCAATAAGGTCAGCTGCGGTTGCGCTCACCTTCGAACTCCCTAGTTGATGACCTGATCTCTTCGGATTCATCAGTAAATATCACACATTTCTGTTGTATAACTGGCCCTGGAAATTTAATTGTCCAATGGCAGAGACAAAGGATCTGCTTTCCATACCCTAATTGGAAATCATGCGCTGTCGGTAGAATTATACCAAAAATACAAAAGTAATAGCGTGCACAAGACGAGTTCAGCCATCACCTACATATTAACCCAACCTCCCAGAATTATTTCCGATTATAGTTAAACCCTTACCACAATTACCATAAAAACATGTTTAAAAAACCGATTGGGAACTGGCTTAATTTGATACAAGCAACGATACGTACACTACATACACTTAGAGAACTTGTTTCCAGCAATTCTCAATCACCCGATTGAGCTTTCACGGTGATATTATGAAGGTATGTCAAAATTACTCTCCTGCTCTAAAAATAATTTTCAATGCAATTCTTCTCCAAATTATATCAATGGTTAATTTGTGAAAAATTATCCAGGTTTTCTTCATGATAATACTGTATTCATTCTTTCTTCGGATGTGGTTTAATCTCGGACTGGAATTCCTCTACTCCTCACCCTTTCATCTTCCTTTTCCACCGGATAGTGTCAGGGTTGTTTCAATATATATTAATTCAAATAGAATATAAAACAAATTTAATATCATCCATTTTCTTGCATTGGGAGTATAACTGTATGATCAAATACATCCTAAACCGTCCGCAACTATATTCATTTTCAGAAATTCCATAGCAGACTTGTACCTTTATAGACGTGCAATTCGTTCTACTCGATTTGCAATTTCCCTCAACTCTTTAAAAAATCTCAGATAATTATGTATCCATTCGCTTCGAAATCGATCTTGCTGCTGGAATAAGTGCGATGAAGAACGCGTGTGTGATATCTTACAACAATAAAAGACAAGGATTCCACTTTCTAGCAACCATTCATCTCTGATCAGTCCTTCTCCAGCGAACTTAATGTGTGGAAGCGTTATCTGATTTGCGGAGGTAATAGTAACGCTAACGTGCTTTATACAGCAGAAAACGTTAAGAGATCTGAACGGATTGGACCTACAGTATCTATTTTAACCTTCATAATTCCAAACCTAGGATAAGCTATTATATTTAACTGCTGTCCGTATTACAATATCTTGGGTTAATGTTATTAATAATTGGAGTAATTTGTTTCAATGGCAAACATATATCACACCAACTGTTACACAAACCACTCTAAATTCTTTCAATGAAAAGTTCGCCATCACATTTCATTGATTATGTTTCGTTTTTTTCTTTCATGGCACAATATCAATTTCAATGAGTTTTTTGTTTCGCACAGATAATTTTGAATACCTAAAGGAATGCACTCGTCAGCAATGGACGCAAAAACGATAAACCAGAATCATAGTTAAGAACTGGAAGTCCTTCACAACTTCCGTTCTCTAACATCGATAATTAACTCCTAATAAGAGGAAAGGAATGTGCTTTCTACAAAGCTTGGATATCGAATGCTTCGTCGTAATATATTGACTGCAATAAACGCCGCCCTTTGAACTCCATTATAATTCATGACATATCATCGCGCGAAAAACATTTTTTTTCTTGCTTCGTCATGGCTCTGACTGTTTCTTCCCGGATTCGAGTTAATCTCTGGACCCTCTCCCATTGGGTGTTTTTATCTCGCCGTATGCAGAACAGTCGGTCCTGTATGATTCTCGGGAAGTCCCGGTCCTTTAAATAGTTCAAGGGCAACGAATAAAGTCACATAAATTTTACCCGAAGGGTCGTCGTGTCACGCTGACAGGTTCATCTGCACGGGTCGGAAAAGGTTCGGTGACTTCTCGAGTTCCCATTTTTCCTGTGCCACCTTAATAATTATTGCAGGCGAATATCAAGGCACGAAACTCGGCGTAAAATAAATCTGCAGAGAAAAAACAACTTAGGGATTTTAGAGAGATCTTTTAAATAAAATTAGAGAGATTAAGCGTAGAACATATGGATTTGAGATGCCATTTTTTTTCCATGAACGATGAGAGATCAGGATTACTTTATCCGAGCACGCTATTTTTGTGTCACCCCCTGCCACACACCCTCACGGTGGCTTGCAGGGAACCTCGTATGCATCTCTTTTCATCAATCCCACATCCCCACACTGTTGCTAAATTATGTCAATTAAATGGAATCAGGTAGAAACCAAGGTCAGTCAGAAAGCAAGAGATTAGGTGACGCTAGAATAATTAATGACCTTCACGAACGAAATGAGATTGAAATTGTTCCATTCATGGAGTTACGCGATGCAAAAAAAACCATTCACTCACTTTTTCATTCAAAACAGGGAGATCGAAATCAACTTTTTGCCTTCGTCAAGAATTATCGCATTTAAACTTTTACACCCTGTTCACATTCCCCGTATTTCATTCTTGTGATGGAAAGTTAACTCAATCAATAAATTAATTATTTATGAGATGTTGCGAAATTTCAATCATAAAAAAAATAATTTCTATCCCTGCGGACGTTGACGTCTTTCGAGAGAAAATGATGTGTAGTGTGTCACATACTTAATTTTAAAATATAACGACGGTTTTCCGCTAGCGGTTCATAGAGTCTAATGAATCATACGAGAATAATGTTTTGGAATACATTTTTTTTATCCCCCCTTCACTCGTAGAGTCATCAAGAACAAGATGATGATTCAACGGTTCTAGCGTTTCGAGTCGCCGTCGTTGACAATGCGATAATAGACGTCGCACAGTACTCATATGTTGAATTTTATACACCACGTCCACCTCCTGAGAGTAAGATTTCATAAGCGATGAAAGGAAACGAAAAAACGGAAAAAAAATGATGACCTGTCTGGAAAAGCTTATTTGTGGAGACATTTCAAGTAAGGAACTTATCTCACGACAATATTATTCTTCCTGAATCACTACACCAGGAGAAATATCGTCAGTCAATGAAAAATGATGTTATTTCAAAGCCAGATTTGTCAATCACCAATGTCTTCTGAAAATTACCTGCTGTGACATTTCGTCCACGATCGCTCCACGATTTGATTGGAGCAAATTCATTTCTTTTGCAATTAAAACTCAAAGTAAACTAATGGAGTATCATAGGGAAATGAGGAAGCGGATGATTTGGACACACCTTGATATACAATGGACTTGTACGGAACATAATCGAGGGGAGGGCCCGACGAGAGAGACCAAAGGGACAATTTCATTTGCCAGATAAAGATGTTTGTGAGGGAGAAGAGTTATCAAGGCCTGGTGGTATTAGCATTAAATAGGGAAAAAGGGCGTGCTGCACTCAACCATACATTGGACTGAAATACCAATGAGCTAGCGAAGTAATATACTACAGAATTCATGAGCGTAATGGCATTGATATTCCCTTTAGGCTTAAATTTTATGGCAATTACTGTCGCCAATAAACCATTGCGCTTCGGGTCCAATGGCGCATTGTTCTATCCTCATCAGTGCCGTCGGTCTCCTCTCTTCGCCCGAGAACTTCGCCTCGATGGAAAAAGTAAACCGCAGAACAAGCGGAGGAAAATATTATGATTACAAAATCGAATGAAACTCAATCCCTACCGCTACGGAGAATTATATTCATGATTCAGGTGCTCCAATGACAAAGGTTATATTAAGACGCGGAGGACAATTATGATGGCTGACTTTCCAACCGCCCTAAGGATCTTGACCAAAGCTCAAATATTCAAATGAGGGCATGATCGAAGGTGCTTAAATTGAGATTTAAAATGGGAGCTTTCAAAGTAACTGCTAAGGCATAATTGTTTTTAGGTCAATCGCACTTTCTTTTTCCCTGTAAGAGAGGTTCCTCACTCGCGAACAATTTGCCTATCAGAAAATAGTGTCTCCGGTCCATGAGTTAAACGCTGCAAAGAAACGAATTGCTAGGAGGAGTCGAGCGCGTAGGGGGTGTAGCTGGGGCGCAGTGGAGTAAACACGCAGAGGTATGCGTCAGAATTGAATTATAGCATCAAGTGCACGTTCCGCCGGCCTAATTGCCTTATTTCCATTGCACGTTACGGCGTCTGAGCGTGATTTTGTAATAAATGCATCCATCAGTCAGCCATCGAAGAAAATTCAATAAGGTTAAAAATAATTCGTCGGGCTGATAATAGGATGATGGGCGCGGCCTAATCCCAGGCTAGGCGTACCTAACGCCAGTGATAGGCAGAAGGAGAAGAGAGGGGTGAAAGGGGTGAAGGAAGGTGACCACTTGGTCGGGAATAACCCATTTTCTACAAAAGAATCCAGGAAAAATCGGAAAAAGGACTTTTCAAAAACGACTTTTCCCGACTTTTCAAAAACGACTTTTCCCGACTTTTCAAAAACGACTTTTCCCGACTTTTCAAAAACGAATTCGTTTTTGAAAAGTCGGGAATGTGAAATGCAAATCGGAAATTCTCCATGAGCACAATGTTCATTTTGATTGTAGCACGTTAATTTGAGTAGCGAGTGAATAACAGTTTAGCTTGAGCCCTCCTCAAACATGCAATTCCTGTTAAAAAAAGAAAGAAAAGTTATAATCACGACCGAGACTTCTTTGACAACAGTGACAGGCAAAAAAACGATTCATATAAAAATCATCCTATAAGATTCCGAAGACTCGGGATAAAAATCTGGAAGAACAAGTCATTTTTGTCTGAAAAATTAGGAAAAGGACGTGAAATGGAATCTTAGGAAATGAGTGCCCACATGTTAGGGTTACATTCCACCAATAGGAACGTATTTTTTTATAATCATTCAAACAAGAAGTCAAATGATTTCCAACCGGATACCGTCTTGATATGCGCAACCATAGATTTACGACAAAACTTTTTGGTGCAAGCTTAGCCCATTGAGGGCATTGTATGCCATTGGCATACTCCTTCCTCATTGACTGATCCCCCAGGATAAGCCCACTGAGACGAAAGTCCATACTTTTAATTCAGGGGCTCACTCCTGAAACAGTCCGTGCTAGAACGTTCTATGACAGTCGAGAGACGAAGTGGGGAGTGGGTCGGACGAAAAGTGGAGGAACTCCAACGCGTGCCTAAAATGCAACGCATGTGAAGCGCGCGCAGAAGAGAATCGTAATTG